>CM031240.1:574889872-577289872 GCA_018340775.1 Taxus wallichiana var. yunnanensis
ATTATCCTAGCTAGAAGGAGTTTGTGGACTCCAGGCCACCATCATCAGCAACACCATTCACAAGCAATTGATAGAAGTCAAAATGATCAATGCTTCTACATGACCTCATATCGACCTATGCGGTAGTACGAGAAAGCTATTTTCGGGACTTGAAGCGAGAGGGATCTGGGGTCATCAAACAACGTTTTCACTATTACCTCAAACTCGGCTTCAAAAATAGTTCTCACCATTTTAGAAAAGTCAATGATGCATTCACCTTCCGTGTAATCCGAACTTGAATCGAAATACCGAGGAAAGGTTTTTCTAAGAAAGCCATGAGTGTCATTTCCCAATGGGGACCCCGGTTTATACAATTTTCATCTTTTTCCTACATTCGCGTGAGCTTTGCTTTACAGGACCCGTGGAAACTTCCAAGTACGCCGCTGATAAGTGGGCGTTAATGGAGCTGGCACGACAATTGTTCCAAGTTCACTGCCTACTTAGTGACAAGCACCGTCCAGGAATTCATTTCCCGATCCAAATCGGGGAATACCAATGCCCAAATTTATTCAGTGCACAACTAATGGAAAAGGAGTTTGCTCTCATAACCATCCATCCATATGTGAAGAGAGCCCAGTTCGATATCAATGGTTATATGCAAATGATTATGGGAGCGAAGTATCAACATAATCCTACCATGGAGGATTTCTGGGCTGCTTGCTCGGATGAACATGAGGTAAGGAGACGGGAGTACTCTCGCCTAACACTTGCTCAGATCAAGGCCTTCCACATCCTAGAGTCCTCCCGATTCATTCATAATTGATGATGAGGATGTCGTCGATCCCTCGTATGATGCCATTGCCTTCACACCGTTGCCTCGAATCGACTGGACCAAAAGAGATGAATTTTCTCTCAATGGCAAGAACCAACCAATTATCGAAAGAAGCATATCTTGGTATGACAGGGAACTTGCCAAATTTCAATCAATTCGGATCACGTTTCGGGATCACAAAAATTGCCTATATCAGGGGGCCTCCATTCGACCAAGGTTTCTTCTCGATCAACTTCGTTACCATCCAATCATACACAACATACAAGAAAAGAATGGTTGCCAAAATCCACTTTGCCGAGCAACGTGTCACGAGGAGAGAGATCCAAAGATCCAAACCCTGAAGAAGGAAAGGAGCGTGTGTCTGGATTTTCTACCTCGAGTAGAGATTCTTCCACTCACATCGTTAATAGCACTCAGACACTGGTAGCAAATGATCCTCAGCCATGCTTCGAACAAACACCCACTCAAGTGCAAGTAATTCAAATATCAAATACTTCGGAGCACGTAGTTCATGAAGGGATTTCCCAAAATCTCCCGAATGATCAGGAAGTGGACATTGAGGTTGTGTCTCCTCAAATCGAGGCCGTTGATAGGATTCAAGAAGGATCTCATGATGTCAGGAATAATGAGAATATTGATTCGAGCTCCAGGATTCTATATGCCGAGATAGTAAATGAAACTCCTTCTTGGGTTGATTCTGAAGTGAAGAAAAGGAAGAGAGTTGTCAAGCCAATCGACATTGATTTTGATGCCCTTTTCAAACTGTCGAATGACGCCATTCCTAAGAAGCCTAAGGTACTTTCTCGAATAATGGTGGATAATGATGGAAACAAGTTTGCAGACCTTGCCATTCCACAAGTGGATAAAGAGCGCAATGCTATGACGCCACCCGACTATGAAGTTTCCGGACCAGGACTTGGGAGATCTACGTTAGAAAGTGACATGGCGATGGCTCGAGATTCAATTGATATCGTGCTAAAAAGGCTGGAGAAATACAAGTCCCAAAATTATTGGCTCAAGGCCGAAAAGAGTCAATTGGTGGAGTATGTTCAGCATTTGATAAATCCCATATCATCCACCTTCCTAGTACCTGATGCGGTGGCTGCCCCAGATGAAGAGACTCTTAATTTGTCAAAGGAAATAAACACGTTGGGCCATGTCACTAAAACTTGGCTTTCGGAGATTCTCGTTTTGGGCCAGGGAGCGATCAAGACTGCAGTTAAGCTTCATGAAGATATCAATGTATATCTGGATCCAATTCTTTCTTTCAAAGAAACTTTTGTTTCTACTATATCAAATTTGGATGAGATATTGCCCAGTCTGCAGGAGATGACAAGTATGGAATCTTCAGTGTTGGCTATTGAAGGGATTCTCGAATTTGAACATCGAGGGACACGTTTTCTTTGGTGTCTACATCTCAAATCAAGAAAGACGCTTCTCGTGGATTCTATGATCCATTATGACAACATGTGCAATGAAGTTTTCACTTCACTTTCCTTGATCCAGGAATTCATGGCTGAGATTCCCTGCAACCTAGTAAATGAGCATAATCAAAGGTGTTCATCGGAGCAGGTGGAAGAACAATTTTCACGATTGTTCAAAGACATGTACACTCCTGCCAACAATTTCTCGTCGGTTTCCATGGAGCGGTGTATCAAATTGAAGAACTTGTTTGAGAGTGCTCAGTCTAAAATTGTTAATTTAAATGATATGCCAAGTAGAATTCTTGAATTACAGGTGTTTTGTGAGGCTATTCTTCGGCCAAGTGAACCTCCAGAAGAAGAAAAGATGTTTGAAACTTTGGGAAGGTTTAGATCCTTTCAACTGGCAAAAGCAGCGGATCCTAATTTCACCGGCGGTGCAGGGAGTTGATTTTCTTGATATCTAGCGAAGTGGGAGAGTCCATTTCTCATACGTTTGAGATAGGCGGACCCCGTTTCAATGGATAAGGCACTGGTTATTATTGTATATTTTAAAAGGTGTTGTTATTTGGGAAACATTGGATATTCTAAGTAATTTCTATTTTTGGGTTGTCTTTAATAAAGTTGGTTAGAAAAAGTCAAAGGTCACTTAAGTGCCTTATTTAATGATCATGTAAAACCCTAACTACTTTGTAACCAACTTTTGGGTTATAAAAGGAAGTCAGGGGCTCATTTGTAAGGGTGACTTTGAAAGAGGAGAAGAAAATACTTTTGTGCAAGCTTTGTTTCAAGAAGAAACTTTGTGGTCTTTTGTGAAAGACATTTTGAGTTAATGAAATACGAACTTTGTGTCTCATTCATTGTCTCTTCAAACATTTGATGTTCTTATGTTCATTAGATGTTAGTGGTTTGAATCTTGCATGCGAGATATTATCTTTGATCTTATTGTCAACATTATTAATCCATTGTTATAGTTCACAGTGATCAAGCTCACTATCTACTTGCTCATGTGTGTTCCCTTTTGCATGTTCTTGTTTGGCTAACTCAAACTCTGTTTTATTTGTGTTGGTTATTCATCTTTCCTCTTCATGCAATATTAGGCTCTATTTTTACCTAACTCTTGCATGTTCTTTCAGTTCATTCCATTCCACTCCTTTCCTTCTTTCTATTCCATTTCCTTCATTCACTTTTCTTCCATTGATGTTCCAAAACACCCCCCACATACAATTTTGAATGTACAGATGTAAATATAGTTTTGGTTTTCAATAAAGGCAGCCTCACCTTCATTGAGGAGGGACTTCGTTCCCACACTGTTGCATGTCATTTGCATGCGTGCAAATCCATATGCTAACATACCCACAACTTGCCGTACCTACATGCACGAAACATTTCAAAGTGGTCAACGATGGATTCTTCTACGAATTCATTTGCAGGATGGACAACAATCTAAAGGCCAACAGGGTGAGCAAGGAAGCGTGGGAAGTTGTGTCCAGAATTGGCAGTCTCTTCATTCAGTTTGCGGATTTCACATACCTCAGGGTCACCGGCTTTTCTGGAGAACTAGTTAAGTTGCCCAGATATCCAAATGATAGATTGGTCACCATGGAGCTGAGCAGACAACTTGTGGAGATGCACGACCTTCAGTCAAAACGGCACAAGTCTATAGGCTTCTTCCCGATCACTGTGGGCCATTATAGCTGCCAGAGCATTCATAAAGCCCGAGGAGTTGAAGCGGAAATGTTCTCGAAGTATGCAAGCAAGAGTACGCACATGTCTTCATTAGAAGATTTCTGATGAAGTGCGAAGTGAGTACGGGGTTAGAAAGAAATATTTCAACAGTTATCAAGGCCACGGCAAGTGTTGACTTTGGATTTGCACTGATACTGCGGATCTTAAAGATGATGGGCCTGTGTTACTTAACACATACCATCGATGGGAGGAGATAGAGCTGTACTTCAGGAGAGCGTAGGGGTTGCCATACGATTGGGGAAAGGTCTACCGCTATTCAGTCAATACTTCACCTGTCAGTTTTGATTTGAAGGGATCTTGCCTTGATGAATCAAATCACGGAAACTTCGCACTTGGAGATTCCCTCAAGAGGAAGCACGGAGGAGAAAGCAACAGAAGGCCCGAGAAGATAAAAGTGCACAGAAGGTCTCATTCGAAGGAGAAGATCACTTCCACGGCTATGATGTTAGTTCCGGCTTCTCCAAGATCCAAGATTTCACGATTGTTGCACCTCGGCGAGAGACCGCCATTCCTCAATTGAATCCGGCAACATTCATCTTCTCTTCTCAGTCACTTACGCTCAGACCTATTCCTCGAAGAAACGTTGAAGCTACAGATGGCAGAGTTTGAAAGAGCTTTGTCTTTGGACGATTCAGAGAATGGCAGCCACAACACTGTAGTGGTTTCAAATGGAGAGGAGTCAGAGTAAGAGAGAGTGGTACACTCGGCAACTTCTCATTCTCCGAGAAGTAATTTCTCAGAATGGTTGACTTTGCAGTTGGTTCCAGAGACTAGAGTGGAAATCAACTTGGAGGAACACGACTTGCAGCTGCTCCTGAGTCTAGGCGGAAAAGACAAAACCTAAAGTTGCTAAGGTAACTTCAAGGTTGATCATCGAGGAGTCGGGGCAGAAGTTTGCTGAGATGTCAGTTCCGACGGAAGGGAAGAAAGAGGATGAGCTCACGGCAGAAGACATAACAGTAACCAGAGTACCTATCGGTCAAGCCACCATAGAAGGATTGAAGCAGGACACGCAGACATTGATAGATGCTCTATTCCTTAGGCTTGACAGAGAAAAGGCGGAGAAAGTTGAACTTGTAAGCGGTATCTCGGTTGTGCGAGATCATTGTCAAGGTTGTTAAATCTTCCACTCAACCCATTTCAGCTCAAAAGGTGAGTGATCATCTAATGCAGGAAATGGAAGATGCAAGTAACCAGGTGAAAGCTATCGACGAATGGAAAAGTCTGATCATTCGTCAAGCTTTTGTACAACTCGGAGAGGTGCCAGCCCGCCTAAAGGTTATGAAAGATGCAGCAGATTAGCTGAAGCAACTGGTGACAAGCATAGTAGATATGAACACAGTTGTTGAGAGTAACCTGAGTACTTTGGCCGAAATCAATAAGCTGTTGGGAGAAGTGTTGATTGCGGAACAAATTGTACCTGACGGATCAGTTGAGAAGGGGAAGCAACTGGAGTTTGCAGTATCTTTCCATTTGGAGATCTGCAGAATTATGCTGCAGAGGATGCAGGCACTTGAGAGTATGGCATCGTCTTTACCAGACAATATCATTGCTTTCACTCATGAGGAAGTGGTCGGAAATGTTACTTCATACACACGGATCATTCCTAGCAGAGTGCCTAATTCCCTGGAAGGGTCTCTTCTGATGGTACAGGGAGAATTGATGGAGCTACTAAGCCTTTCACGATGAATTCCATCAGCAGACTGGTGGCACTGCAGTCGGATATTGCGAAGTTCGGGCCAAGCTTGGAGGATGTGGAAGCATGTATCGTGGCACCAACGAAGGCTTGCTGCAGCTTCGAGATAGAAAAGGAAGTCAGTGGCTAGATGGGAAGATGTTGAATTACATGTTCGACAAGTATATTCAGTATCAGAACAAAAAGAAGATATAAATGTTACAGCTGGCTTGACTTTCTTCTTCTATTTTCCACGTTCCCGGATGAAATTGTAAAACTTTAAAGTTATTGGTTTTGAAACCATTGCTTTAAGTTATGTGGAACGATTCTATTAGTTAAGTGATAGATGTGTCACTTGAGGAGAAGTTAGAGGAGGATGATTGTCAGATGTCATCTTTACTTCTTGTTTATGTTTCAGTTCAGTTGAGTTTCCCATTTGTACTTTCCCTTCTACATTCTATAAGTAGAAGAAGAACCTTCGGTTAATGATCAGAATTTGTAAGCAACATTCTTGTGTTCCAGACTTTGTGCTGAAACCCCTGAGAGCCACTTGAAGCAAAGGAATATAAAGGAGCAGATTTCCGGAGAACTTTGTGTCACGGTGCATTTTGTTTCTAACTTTCTATCTTAGATCTTCTAATAAACTTTGTGTTATTTTAGATCTAGATCTGGAGTTGCCTTTGCTTATAATTATGTGTGTTGATATCTATTGGTTTCTTCTATGTGCATGCAATCAACTCTGTTATCTATTGATTGGGTTGCACATCTTCCCTATTTCTTCCCTGTGTTTTATTATTCCTTCTTCTATAAATATTTCCTTTCTTAAACAATAACTTACTTACTTGGCTTTGAGAACTATACAACTATAGTTCATGAGCGAGAATAGTTAAATTAAAACCCTCATATAGATACTAGCATATTTTAATTGACAAATCTCGACACGGAGCCTCACCGGTAAATGAGGGAGATTTATCTCATGATCGCCTAGGTTCTCGCTTATGCGAAAATCTAGCCAACAAAGTTCCGAAATCCAAAATGCAATTGCTCAATTTATATCCATTAATAAGCAATGATACATAGAATGGCTCGATCCTTTCCGATGTAGAAGGAGAAGAAGTAGAGGGAGAAGAAGTTGCAGCCGCATTATTTGGAGTAATCTTTGGACTTGACAAGATACCCCGTGAAGTATTATTTGTTGGAGGGTTGGGACCATTACTTTGCACATACTTGACCGATCTATTTAGCTGATCAGGAAATGCCCTCAAATAATACTTGGACCTTGGTCTTCTTGATGTGATCGATGATGTCAAAAGCTTGACTTGCTTCAGCTGGATGCGCGTTGGCCCTCTGCTGCGAATTGAAAGAATTTGCATATTTATCTTTGGGAGCTAATGAAGAAGGAAGAGGGCTGCCTCTTTTTAGGATAGTAACATCTGGCCCAGGATCTTCTCTTTCTCTTCTTTGGCCGCTTGTGGATGCTTCGGCATTTTGGTGTGTCTGAGACCTTGTGAACACCACAAATGTGTGACCATCAAAATCTTCAAAAGATTCATAATAGCCCTCGTTAGATTCGTAGTCTAGGTAACCAATATTGGAGTCACCAACGGGATCTACAAAGTCTTCATCATCAAATGATTCGTCAATGCCTAGATCTTCTTCATTAGTTTCCAAGTTATTCCTTGGAGCAACTTCAATTGCCAACCACTGTGGTGCAGCAACAAGTCTATTTCGATTTTGATTTTGACCGTTAAAGGTCCGAGTAGGAGCTATTCTTGAAGGGGTCATTTCCTACTTCGAGAGACCTCGCTTGATTTCTAACATATCATTAGCCAATCTTTGCAACAAAGGATCTGTACTTGAAGAAGCTCCATCACCTTTGTGGATGATTGTTTGATTTTTCCAGCCATGATCAAGTCATCTTCAACTTCCACGGCAGCATTTTGTGCTTCAAGTAGATTCACAGGTCTTGCCCTTCTCAGCTGATATCCAACTTCGGGCAACAGAGCGTTTATAAAAAACGTCTTTTGATTTTCATCGCTCAATGCAGCGGAAGTGGGGATTTTATATAAAATCCTTTGGAACCTTGCAATAAAGTCTCGCATGTTCTCACTTGGCTCTTTCTTCAACTGGGTCAGTTGAGTAATCAACGTCTAGCGTCTTCTGCAGGCTTGAATCTTTTCAGAAATTGCTCACGCATAGTTGCCCATTTGGTTATGGTACCAGGAGCTAGCCGATAGAACCATTCGCCAGCTAAGTCGTGCAGAGTCTCAATGAAGAGTCTGATCAAGACATCTTCATGCTCCACTGCAAGCACTCCACAAGATATGAAGAATGCTACCAAATGATCATCTGGGTTTTGCTTTCCATCTCCAAAGAATTTTGGAAAATTCTTTCTGGATCCTTTGGGCAGATCGTGCATAGGTGGAGTCAAGTTCAGTGGCCCAAAAGCTGCTCCCCATGGGACAAGTACTATCTGGTTCTGATTTTGATTCTGCATGATGAATGGGGCACGTCTTCTCCTTGTGTAGACTTGGTGAATAATTCCAACTGCCGGATTATGCTGAAGACGATCCGGATCTGGATGAGTGTGCACTCTCCTTCCTGGTGAGAGACTAGATCTATGGCTTCTAACTTGAGGAGGATGATTGAAATTGAATTGCTCCTGCAATCTGAAGAAATGATCCGTCCTTCCTTGTGCCTTCACAAATCGAGTGAATGGACGTTCAGCCAGGTTGAGAGTTGTATGGAAAACACTCTGATCTTCAAGAGATAAGCTTTGATCTGCAAAGATAGTTGTTCCCAATGAGTTGCCAAAAGCTGCTTGGCTAGATTTTCTGCATAGCTGAAAACCTAGGCGATGAGATAAATCTCCCTCATTTACCTAAGTGAGGCTCCTGTGTCGATTTGTCAATAAAAATATGGGGTTTTACTTTAACTATGCAGCTCATGAACCATAGTTGTATAGCTTTGCAGTACAAGTAAGCAACTGTTTAAAGAAAGGAAATATTTAAAGAAGGAAATAATAAAACACAGGAAGAAATAGGGAAGATGTGCAACCCAATCAATAGATAATAGAGTTGATTGCATGCACATAGAAAAACCAATAGATATCAACACACAAAATTATAAGCAAAGGCAACTCCAAATCTAGATCTAAAATAACACAAAGTTTATTAAAAGATCTAAGATAAAAAGTTATAAACAAATGCACCGTGACACAAAGTTCTCCGTAAAATCTGCTCCTTTGTATTCTTTTTGCTTCAAATAGCTATCGTGGTTTCAACACAAAGTCTAGAACACAAGAACACTGCAACAAAAATTCTAATCATTAACCCGAAGGTTCTTCTTCTACTTATAGAATGTAGAAGGGAAAATACAAATGGGAAACTCAATCTAATCGAACATAAACAAGAAGTAAAGATAACATTTGCAATCATCCTCCTCTAATTTCTCTTCAAGTGACATGCATCCGGTCCATATTCAAACTTATACACATCTCTGCACTTAACTAATAGAATTGTTCCACATAACTTAAAGTAATGGTTTCAAAACCAATAACTTTAAAGTTTTACAATTACATCCGGAATGTGGAAAATAGAAGAAGAAAGACATGCCACCAACATTTATATCTTCTTTTTTGTTTACGATATCGAATATACTTGTCGAACATGTAATTCAACATCTTCCCATCTGTCTTAGCCACAACTTCCTTTTCTGTCTCCCGAATCGGCAGCAAGCCTTCGCTCAATACCCCGATACATGCTTCCACATCCTCCAAGCTAGGCCCAACTTCTCAATATCCGAATGCTTTGCCACCAGTTTGTTGATGGAATTCATCGTGAAAGGCTTAACAGCTCCATCAATTCTCCCTTACACCATCAAAAGAGATCCTTCCAGGGAATTAGGCACTTTGCTAGGAATGATCCGTGTGTATGAAGTAACGTTCCCATCCACTTCCTCATGAGTGAAAGCAATGACATTGTCTGGTAAAGATGATGCCATACTCTCAAGTGCCTGCATCCTTTTCAGCATAATTCTGCAGATCTCCAAATGGAAAGATACTGCAAACTCAAGTTGCTTCCCCTTCTCAACTGATCCGTCGGGCACAATCTGTTCCGCAATCAACACTTCTCTCGGCAGCTTATTTATTTCGGCCAAAGTACTCAGGTTACTCTCAGAATCTGTGTTCATATCTATCATGCTTGTCACCGCTTTCAAATGATCCGATCCATCTTTCATAACCTTGTAGGTGGGCCGGCACCTCTCCCGAGTCAGTACATAAGCTTGACAAATGATCAGACTTTTCCATTCATCGATAGCTTTAACTTGGCTACTTGCATCTTCCATTTCCTGCATCAGATGATCACTCACCTATTTTTGTGCTGAAATTGGCTGAGTGGAAGATTTAGCAACCTTGGCAATGATCTCGCACAACTGAGATACCTGCTTCTGAAGTTCAACTTTCTCCGCCTTTTCTTTGTCAAGCCTAAGGAATAGAGCATCTATCAATGTCTGCATGTCCTGCTTCAATCCTTTTGTGGTGGCTTGACCTATGGGTACTCTGTTTACTGTTATGTCTTCTGCCGTGAGCTCATCCTCCTTCCTTTCTCGGAACTAACATCTCAGCGAACTTCTACCCCGACTCCTCAATGATCAACCTCGGGTTACCTTAAGAACTTTAGGTTTTTTGTCTTTCCCACTTAGATTCGAGGAAATTGCAAGTCGTGTTCCTCCAAGTTCATTTCTTCTCTAGTCTCTGGAACCAATCGCAAGTCAACCATTCTGAGAAATTACTTCTCGAGAAATGAGAAATCGCTTGAGTACTCACTATATCCTGCTCTGATTCCTCTCCATCTGAAACCGCTACAGTGTTGTGGTTGCCATCCTCTGAGTCATCTAAAGACAAAGCTCTTTCAAATTCGCCATCTGTAGCTTCAACGTTTCTTCAGGAAGAGGCGCTAAACGAAGTGGCTGAGGAGAGAAGATGAATGTTGCCAGATTCAACAGAGGAATGGTAGTGTCCCCGCCGAGGTGCAACAATGGGTTAAGTACTTGATCTGGAGAAGCGGAACTAACATCATAGCCGTAGAAGTGATCTTCTCCTTTGAATGAGACCTTCTGTGCACTTTAATTTTCTCAGGCCTTCTGCTATTTTCTCCTTCGTGCTTCCTCTTGATGGAATCTCCTATGCTGAAGTTGCCCGTGATTTGATTCATCATCAAGCAAGATCCCTTCGTCACAAGAACAATTTTGAAGTATTGACCAAAATAAAGACGGGCACCTTTCCTCAATCGTATGGCAGCCCCCTACGCTCTCCTGAAGTACAGCTCTATCTCCTCCCATCCGATGGTATGTGTCAAGTAACACAAGCCCATCATCTTTAAGATCCGCAGGTATTCGTGCTAATCCAAAGTCAAACACTTGCCGTGCTAATAACCTGACTGAAATCTTTCTTTCTAACCTCGTACTCACTTCTGCACTTCATCCAGAAATCTTCTAATGAAAGCACATGTGCGTACTCCTGGGAGATTGTCTTCCTTGCCACTCCAAATGGATCAAGTTCGACCGTGCTGGGAAGAACTCTTACTCGTACTCCGAGAACATCTCTGCTTCAACACCTCGGGCTTTATGAATGCTCTCGCAACTATAATGGCCCACAGTGATTGGGAAGAATCCTGTAGACTTGTGCTGCGCTTGATTGAAGGTCGTGCATCTCCACGAGTTGTCTGCTCAGCTCCATGGTGACCAATCTATCATTTAGATATCTGGGCAACTTAACTAGTTCTCCAGAAAAGCCGGTGACCCTGAGGTATGTGAAATCCGCAAACTGAATGAAGAGACTACCAATTCTGGACACAGCTTCCCACGCTTCCTTGCTCACCCTGTTGGCCTTTAGATCGCTGTCCAACCTGCAAATGAATTCGTAGAAGAATCCATCGTTGACCACCTTGTAATCTTTCTTGCACGCAGGTACAGTAAGTTGTGGGTAGCACTCGAAAATAGGGTCCTTGGAAAGAACACCACATCTATCTAGCTTGGAGAAGATCCCCTGTGAAGCTGCTTTGCATATACCAAATAGAAGTCATTTTGAAGCTGAAAGTACGCCTCACATTCCAGAGCTACTCACCAATGTTGTCGCTAATGATTTCCGACCAATTGATTATTGAATCTACTTTGTTGATTTCAATGGTCTTGATGAAAGCATACATCCATACGCGAGAAGTTGTGAGCGTTCGCTTCGCCATTTATCCTACATAACAATTTGGCAATATCATCCACCTCTTGTACCAGATTAGATCGCGGAAGAGTTCTCGGGAACTTGGAAGGAGATCTGGGCTTCTTCATGTATCTAGCTGTTCATTATGCCCACGCAGTCAACTCTTATGTTTTTCCCATCTATTGCCGGCATCTTGTATGCTAATAGTAGTCACCACCTTTCGTGCCGGAATCTTCAAACAATAATTGATGAACTGTGCGTCCAACCGGATTATTGTTTTCCCCGTAGCATCTCGGACTGATCTAGATGATGGATGGTAAGAACTAGCACACTCCATGATGACGCATTTAAGCAATCGTGTATGTGAATGGAAACGCTGCGGCACTCGAATGATTCCATCTTTTGATCGCACGCATGAGGGAAGTCTTTCCTGCTCTGGATCTGTCAATCAATTCGGAAAGAGGTTCCGGACCTAGATTTGTGTCTCCAATGTTTGCAAACTTAGAAGTGATGCATGACTCTGCTGTGCTTTCTTTTTCATCCCTCTTTGCCATGGTCAGTATCTATCTTTCTCTAAACAATTCTTTTTCTCTTTATTCTCGCCGGAATTTTTCACAACCGTGCAGATTTGGATAATTCTTCAGATTCGGAGGATATGTTCAATGTTTTGACATTGATTTAAGCTCACTTTCTCTTATAAAAGCACCCGTAATGAATTCCCGCAATTAATTCGATAAAAATGAATGTCAACCGAACATGAACACTAGATTTTAATTATAAAATCTGCATATATCAAGCCTCGCTGCCCCAAAATTTGATGTTTTATTTGCATGCAAAGCAAGCATGAATTTTACCAACTTCACCGAGCACCTGTATCACTTATGCAAGACAATTATTCAAACACAAATCAAGCTCCTTCAAACCTAGGCGCCAAATTTGGAAGCTTCCAGCAGAAATACACCTTTTGAGCAAAATTCCTCTCCAAATGGGGCGCACTTTTTGTCTGGGCTGCACTTCTTTGCTATTGAATTAATTAATTCATCCTTATGGCAGCCTTTGCTTATATAACCCTCATAATTCTATAATTAATTAATGCCTCTCCTATTCCTGGCAATTAATTAATTAATTAATAAGCTCTTCTCTTCAAATGGGGCGCCTATTTTGTGCATGTTCATGGCTGCCATTAAATAAATTAAATTTATTTAATTTTAGCTCTCTACTTCTAGTTAACTTAAGCCTCACAGTATGCTTTGACCCAGCTTAATTAAATCAATTAATACTTAAAAAAGTATTATTCTTCTCCCAAATGGGGCACACTTTTTGACATGAAGGGGCTGCATTAAATAAATAATATTTATTTAATTTTAGAACTTCTAATTCTAATTTCCTTTATCCACTTTCCCTTTGTTGACTTTTCCACAAGCTTGGGTGCCAAATTTGGAGAAGAAATTAATTAATTTAATGCATTTAAAGCTGCCCTTCTTTCCCAAAAGGGGTCGCACTTTTTGGCATAAGCAATTTCTATTTTTAAAAACCAATTTTCAATGGGATTATTCACCCTGCACCGCAGCTCCAAAAATCCCATGATCCACTTAAGTTGTTTGACTTTCATAATGGGATTATTTACCTTAGCGAAGGCGGTAAAAAATCCCATCAATGCCTTAAGTGATTTTTTTAATTCCACAATGGGAATTTTTACCCTGCAAGGCAGGTAAGAAATTCCCATTTGCCTGCTACCTCTAATTTTCCCATTGTGACTTAAGTGGTGTTGCTTCCATGGGAAAAAGTACCCTGCTAGGCAGGTACAAAATTCCCACCTGCCTGCTGCTTCTAAAAATCCCATGATCCACTTCAAACCCTCTTTTTCCAAAAATGTGGCCTGCCCATAAGAAGTTTTTTTGCACAACTTCGTCTCTTCCTAGAGAACCAGACCTCCGGTGGCGAATTCCTTCTGAAATAACATGCATAGGTGATCTTGAATACTCCGAGCAAATAATCAAACCAAACCAGCAAAGGAATTGATCCAGAGAAATTTCACAAAAACTAACCAGAAAAACACCAAAAACACAAAACGTTGCCAGAAGTCACAAATAAAGCCCAGGATTCATTCCTGGTTAAAACCCTACTAGTATATGGGAAAATTGACATGTACGATCACAACAGGGTTAAATTGGAGCACAATTTGCCTCAAACGGGGCTCAAAATAATTAAATACAAATTTCCCCGCAGCAAACCCTAAATGACGAGAATATAACAATTTTGGGCATCCGGGTATTTGGCGAAATCGTCTAATACGACTCTTTGGGATTATCTTGACACAAGATGCGAAACTTTCTGGCAATAAAAACACAAAACGACCCATTATTTTAAAAGTACGAATTTTTTTTACATACGGTAGTCCCAGTTTCGGGTGAAATCTGGGACACCAGTAGCAGATGAAGTGTAATTGAGTTGCCTAAAGATTCGGAGAAAGTGCTCCAAAAGAAGCTCATCGGCCAAGCGATGTTGATCCAAACGTTCGCACACCTTATGATATAATAGGACAAAATGTTAGAGTACTTGTCGTAACTCACAAGCATATGGACGCCAAAAATACATTCCCATGGTCTAGAAAAAAACCTAATCCATGCCCAAGATCTCAAAAGAACTTGAAAAGGCCGGTTGGGAAGAATCAAGTAATATTCGAGACCAAGGTCATCACTAGCAATATTAGATGAAAATCCTCTATGATCCAAAAGAATGTCATGCGAGATAGGTATCACCTTAACGAGGCTAAAAACAAGGATCTTTCACCACCAACAAAAATGCTTGTATTGTTTACCCCTCTAATGTCCCCTTCTCAACACTAGTCCTCTTTGAAGACCTTGAGCCCATTCCACTTCCCGTGGACAAAAGGGAATGGGCAAGGGAAGCTAATGTCATGTTTTTCAATTGTTTTTGTGAACTTTGCATTCTTTTTAGTAGTTTTTCCAAGTATAGCAGGTGAGTTGGGCAAAGATGTAATGTCCCTTTTTCCCACGTGAGAGCTATTATTTGGTTTCCTTGTCACTCCTTCTCCATGGCAAAGAAGTAAGAAGATGGAGGAGAACATTGAGCTTCCATTTGCATTGTTTTTTTCTAATTTTTATATATTTTTTTAGTGTTTTTCCCTCTTATAGCAGGTCGGCTGAGTTAGAGTCAATTAAAGGAAGCTAATGAAGGAAAAGAACATCTCTTGGGGTCGGCCTTACCTTTTCAAGCTTTGGCGCCAATGGAGGAATATAAAAGGAGACTTGAGACATCATTTGACATCTAGTTTTGGCGCATTTTTATAATCTTGAGCATTGAGAGCTAGTTGCTCCTTGTTCTTCCACTTGAGGACGAAAACCCTCTTGTGGCTTTCCTAGAAGGACGAAAACCCTTCTAGTGGTTTGGTGAAGGACGAAAACCCTTCATTATTGCTTGGCATTGAAGTTTAAGGCAGATTTGAGGAGAGAACATTCATTTTCAGATTGTTATTGGCTTCCTACATGTGGAGCGACCTACCTTGGTGTAGGGTTTGAGGGTTTAGTGAACTCATATTTGCATTTTCAGTTTATAATCTGATTTGACATATTTTCTAAGGCCGGAATCTGCATTTTCATGATTTTTGGGGGTTTCTAGACCCATAATCTATAATTTTGTTGTGGCTGCTCTTCGCTGGACATTTATTAATTTCCAGCAGTGTGTTGGTTCAATTTTATCATTGTTTGTGGTTCTATTGGATGCATAAAATATATCTCTAATTTGTGGCAAGTTTATAAGAAGTTAATTTGGTGTTTGGCATATATTTTATACCGTTGATTGAAGGGTTCAGTTCGCTGATTTTAATTTTCAGTCTGCTGCTATAAAAATCAGATTTGAATCATTTGGTGTTTGCCTAATTTCCTTGGTTGTTGGTCAAATCCCTTGAAAGGGACATTTCGAAGGAGAAAAGACAAATGAAAAATAGAAGAGAAAAAGAGCAAGTATGAGGTCATTCCTCTTTAAAATAATTCTAATTGATCTTTGCGCCACATCAAGCTATAAAAAGAGGGCCACTTGGCTTGGAAGAGGTTATGCATGCTTTGGAATTTATTCTCTTGGAGTTGGAGCATATTTTGCTTTCTCTCTTAGTCGAGTTGGTGGGTAAAGGAGAAAAGACAAATGAAAAATAGAAGAGAAAAGGAACTTATATGAGGTCGGTCCTCTTTAGAGGCATTCTAATTGATCATTGGCACCACATCAAGCTATAAAAGGGCGTCTCTTGGCTTGGAAGAGGTTATGCATACTTTGGAAATTAAATTCTCTTGGAGTTGGAGCATGTTTTCTCTCTCTTCCATTGAGGACGAAAACCCTCTTGGAAAACCTATTGAGAATGAAACCTCTCAATAGTGGGCTGGTTTGAGGACGAAACCCCTCAAGCTTGCAACAAGGAGACCTCATAAAGAGTTGTATTCAATTTTGAATGCGTTTCCAGCTCTCTCCTAGGGTTGCGACTTGCGGTAAGGTGGTGTTTTGGGTATTCTAGGGCACGAAACATCGAACTCAGCCATCATTTTGTTTCTCCTATTTTTAGCAGCTGGAGTCTACATTTGGACTTCAATTTGGGGCTTGGAATCCTTCATTTCCAGCCATCTTTGTAAGGGTGTTCACTTTGCTGTTATTAAATTTAATTAAATAAATTCCAGATGGGGTTTGAAGGCTTATTTCTTGGTTTATATTTGTTTAAAAT
Organism: Taxus wallichiana var. yunnanensis; assembly: GCA_018340775.1. Taxonomy (NCBI): domain Eukaryota; kingdom Viridiplantae; phylum Streptophyta; class Pinopsida; order Cupressales; family Taxaceae; genus Taxus; species Taxus wallichiana. Next base: position 574,906,478 of record CM031240.1, read on the forward strand.
AAAAGGTTACCTACGTGCTTTGGATTGTGTAATGATGCATTTTTGGAGAGATATTGCATTTTCCTTGTTATAAAAAATCAGATTGTTGTACCTTGCTATCATAAATTTCAGTTGGTTGTCATAATTTTCAGTTTACTATCTATTGGGGTTTGTGCAATTTCCCTTTTGTTTTAGTTAGAGCCCGGAAAGGGGCATTACAACCCCAATTTGATAGAAAAGGGACAAAGGTTGTTTATCCCAATAGGTTTCTAGGATGACAACATAAAATCCTCTCTTCCCCATTTTTAAATATATAATTAAAATAATTATACTTATAGATTATAATAATAACTAAATTCTTATTTTTCAATTTCATAAAATAAATATATTGTTTTCCAATAATTTATTTGCATTTGTAAGGTCATTTCTCTTTTCCATTTACTATTCACCTTAATTTTTTATTCATCGATTACATTTGTATTTAGATTTTCCAGTGTGTAAATTATGGCCAAAATATTTTTTACAATGGTATTTCCATTCTCAAAAATTATATCTCAGAAGTTATACAACAATTTCGATCCGAAAAGCAATATAAATAACTGTACTATTGATGCAAATGAAAAAATTAGAAAAATACACGGATTTATCCTTCTTTGTTGGATTATGCCCTAGAGACTGAATTTTAATCCTTTTTTCTAATTCATGATTCACGATTTTTCCTTTTGCTATTTGATTTTTCCCTTTTGCTATTGTATTTTCCCTTAACAAATTGGATAAATGTCCTTATGCCCTAGTGATTTTGTCTTAAAATTTGTGTAACTCGGGTTGTAGACTTAGTTCCACGATTCTTTTGGTATACATCATTATCAAATGGCTTTTTTTACATTATCACTTGCTCCTCCCACAATCTGATACAAATCTGCATTTTGTCAGCTCATGTTTTTGGTATTTTTATTTTTTATTTTTATAATTTTTCTTTTGTGAACAGGTTTTCCTTTTGATGCCTTCACTATGTCTACCTTTTTTCCTCGTGTCCGATCTATGGTCGTGTCCCGAATGACTTTCGAGACTATTCAAGATCTATATTTACTTTGTGACCTAGCTTCAAACTTGCGAACAACTTCGTGCGCCCTAGTTTCACGATTTTGACATTTTCTACAAGTTACAACCTTATGTTCATGATTTGCAGTCTTCTATTTGGGATTTGCGAGACAAGCTCTAATACATATGTTAGAAGACTTTGAACAAAGAAGGAATAAAGAAAAAGCAAATTGCACACATTGTAGATTGTGTCCGTCATTTTATCATGCAAGAGATAGTTACAAAATGGTTGAAGTGGTTACAACTATTCATTAGTTAATACATAACTAATAGTGACTTAATAATATCTATAAGCCTTATATTCTTATAATATTCTTTAAATACACAAATCCAACAAGTCGAAATCAAGGTATTAAAAATTCAAGGGACTTGGTAAAAATGCTATAACTCTTGAAATGATAACACCCTAGTTTCTAGAATCCCCAAGAGAGGAACTTCTCTAATAACAATGATATGGATCTTTCACTCAATAGAATGATAGATCTTTCGAGAACCAAGTAGAGTAGCGGTTAAAGGTCTACATAGAACGTGCGACTACCAAATCTTCACCCAAGAAGACATGTGGTTGGATTGAAGTGAATTTGCATGAAATCAAACTGATTTCTCATTTAGATGTGTGGCCTTTAAATAGGCTTGCATTTAATAAATAACATAAGTTCTGGGAAATGTAACTTATCTTCTTGGTTGAAAATACTATTGTGAGAAAAGAATGGAAAATGCATCCCTAATTTAATAGGAGAAAGACATACCTAACTAAAAGAGGAAATAAATAAAAAACTACACCTAGTTTATTTAAAACTAACCACCTAGCAACTAGGGGTATTCTTAATTTACATTTTTACAAGGGATTAAACATATGGACTATAGAATAAGCCACTAACATATGTACCCTATACAGCCCATATAAATCCTCATCAATTATGTTCTTCTTCATCCTTATGAGGAAACATGCGGGAAGATCGAAAATGGCATAATGAGAGAGTTCCATAGTCAATATATTTTCCAATTGAACTTGTACGTTACTCAAAGTGTTAAACCCATCCAGCATGTGGTGCTGGTGATTGATAATCTCAGCTCCTACTGACAGCACCGAGCACCCAATGTCTCAATGATCCTCATGCAAGGAGGAAGTACCAGCTCTATTGGAAAGGAGATTGGCGCAACTCAAGGACTGCACAACTTCAAATACATTCCTCCTACGAATAGATTGTCCCAAATCAAGAATCATGACTTTCATCAATTTCCATATTTCCCCTTCCTCCACATCATTCATGTCTTTAGCAGCCTTCACATTCAAAAACCTAGATACACATATATGTTTGTGAATCATGATCTAAATACTCAAAGAATTTATTCCCTAAAACATCACTCATCATATGGTTCACCATTCTCATGAGTTTTTGCTTGCAGACCTTGAGGCACAAGGAGGGAGCCCTCAATTTTCTCTTTTTCACTACCACCCTCATACATGCAACAAACAACATATCTATGCCATATTTACCAGTTTGAAAAATGGAAAACAGGAGAAGGGGACCCAAAAAATCAAATGTGCATCAACTAGGAGAAGGATTTCAAAGAATGAAGCTCATGAGATGAACCCATATAGAAGACGTTACACTACTATGCCCAAATCACAAGTTAGAGAAACCTTCAAAAGGACACGTTGCAAACATTCCAAAAGACAAATATGAGTGATCTTGAGAAATTTTCACCACATACATTCTATAGGTAGAGAAGAAAAAAACTTAGAATGAGTGTGCAATTATACATAAGTAAATTCTTCCCCTAAAAAAATACACACAAAACCCATCCCGCTAGAAAGTGAGATGAACATAACAGTATCTTACCCCTTCACTCTTGCTTGATAAAGAAAAATCCTCAAGCTCTTGCGAGTAAATGTAACGTAGAGTAATGTAATATCCCACTTCCGGGATCAATAGAAAATATGCAAACAACCAACTCTCTAACACTCTGATCAACTGGGAATAGCAAAAGCTCAATCAGCACTACTTGAACCAGTTGAGTAGATGACTCAATAAACCCAATAATAGGGGTTTAATGGCCTCTAACAAGCGAGCTCATACAATATTAACTCACAATTAAACTCAATAGGACTCAGAAAATCAGATTGCTTCCCATAAATATGAAGATCAAACACCGCTGCAAAAGATTTCCCGACCTGATCTAAATCTACCCATACAACCTACTGAACATTCATCTAAAGATCATTGTAAATAACATCACCCAGATTGCTGTTATTAAGTATTATACAAGCACAACTCAGCTGCAATAAAACACTTGGGGTTACTCTCAAATGCCTTCACACATATCATTGCCAGGTATGTCCATTTAGATCATTGGAACATGTATTCTCCCCTTCCAGTCATTCAATATTTTACCCCAAACAAACACATTCAGATCGCTGCCCTAGATGGCTCAAAACATCATGAAAATAACAGCTAAGATCAAATAAATAGTGCCATACAGTCCGCTGATCTTTGGAGGTTCAAAACATACATTCAAACATTCAATACCTTCCCCAATGAAGTCGCTGATCCAAGGAAAAACACAACAGCTTCATTCATACCCAAATCAGATCACAACCATATCAAATACTAACACAGATTTACCTTGGAAAGAGATTGCTGCAACAGAGATATATTATCATGCATATGATAATCGATTCAGGCTAGGGATACCACGACCCAGCAATAGAAACAACTCTGCAGATTGTTGGTTATCATAGAGCCTCCATATGTATTCCAAAACATCCACAATAAGTCGCTGGAACTATTAAATAACAGCTATCCATTCATGGGTATACATATACTCCAAACAAGTAATGAACATGCAATGTTTACCCCAAATCCAGATGCCAAACATGCCCAGGCATAATCGCTGCAATAAATAGACTAAAAAGAGGTATGCAAACAGACCATAAACACCATTAAAGGGATTCGCCAAAGTCAATAGAGATCACATCACTAAATCGATTTGCAAAGCACATAAAAAATACTTTTATCTGATCACAAACCAGCTGCTACAGTGATTCGCTACAGTAAAAACATGCAGATTTCAATGGTAACCTTCATCTAAAAAGTCACTAAAGCCAAAGACATGGATCTCACTTGAGATTGCACAAATAACTTCTTCAAATTGATCCTCAATAACCAGCTACAAAGATCTCCCAAGCATGAGAGAAAGAAAACATCAATGGGCATGCATCCCAACTCCAAGCATGGAGCACAAAATAAATATCATCAAAAACATAATAATAATAATGATCCTAGCGCTCCTTTTATAAGCAAGGAGGCACAAAATATGAAATCCCTAGGAGAGGAAAGTTATTAAATGAAAGCAGTTTGTTTTCCCTAGGTGTGGCATCCCCTTTTCAAAGGGTGATTTTATCAATAAAAGCCACCTAAATATTTATTTAATTAATTCCCCATTTAATTTTTATATTTTAGGAACTGTTGGCTAGATTTTCTACATAGCACAAAACCTAAGCGATCATGAGATAAATCTCCCATTTTACCGTGAGGCTCCCGTGTCGATTTGTCAATTAATTGCGGGGAGTTAGATACAGGGGCTTTTATAAAGAAAAGGAACTTATATCAATGTCCAATACATTGAATATTTCCTCCGAATCTGAAGGATTATCCAGATCTGCACCAATTTTGAAGAATTCCAGTCAAATAAGAAGAAAAAGAATTGTTCAGAAAAAGATAGACAAAGCTATGGCGAAGAAAGATGAAAAAGAAAGCACAACGGAGTCATGCATCACTTCTAAATTTACAGATATTGGAGACACGGATCTAGGCTCGGAACCTCTTGCTGAATTGATAGACAGATCCAGAGCAGGAAAGACTTCACTCATGCGTGCGGGAAAAACTTCACTCATGCGTACAAATTAAAAGGAATGGAATTATTCGAGTTGCAGCTTTTCCATCCACAACCCAGTTGCCAGAGTTTGTTATGCAAGTGCAAATCCATATCCAGATGCAGATGCAGATGCAGATGCAAATCCATATGCAGATCCAGATCCAGATCTCATAGTTGCAAAAGCTTCCAGCACAAAGGCTTCATCCTCTTGTTTCGAATGCAGCCCGTGAAGAAGTTAGTGCATGGAAAATTCCTTCCAAGATCTTGTGCATGTGCTCCCAATCTTCCAGTTGAAGCCTTCATTGGAGTTGCATTCACCCGGAGTGCTTTCCAGAATTTTTAATTGTTCATATGCAATTAAAAATAAAGAGTTATTTACGGAAAACATTGCATTGATGCATGTACTGGAGAAGAACTGCAAAAGCTTCAAGGATAAAAGAGAAGACAAGGCGAAGGAAAAATCCAACTGTTTCCAATTCCAGCTTGTTTCCAATTCTAGCTTGTTTCCAGATCCAGCTGCTCCCAGATCCAGTTTGGTGAGAATCAAAGGCAAAAGAACCAGCGCATCCACTTTCCTCTTCCTTCTTCTTTCCTCCGACAAAGTAATTGAGCGATCAATTAAATTATACAACTTAAGTGATTGGTTTAAAAGCCATTACTTGAAGAAGTCAACTACTTGGAGATAGGTGGCGGGCGTGCAAAATAGAAGGTTCTATTTTCAGTTGCAAATCATACATGTCATGCAAAGAGGAATTCCAGGAGGGAGATTGTCAGTTGTTTCTTTTCCGACTTCCACATGTGCCAGTTCAACTAAAAGCTTCCGACTTGTAATTGCCCCTCTACATTCTATAAGTAGAAGAAGAACCTACGGGTTAAATAATCGGAATTTGTAAGCAGCAATCTTGTGTTCTAGACTTTGTGCTTGAACCCCTGAGAGCCACTTGGAGCAAAGGAATACAAAGGAGCAGTTTCCGAGAGAACTTTGTGTCACGGTGTACTGTGTTTCTTGCTTTTAATCTTAGATCTCTTAATAAACTTTGTGTTATTTTAGATATGGATCTAGAGCTGCCTTTGTTTTAGAATTTTGTGTTTATATCTATTGGATTCTTCTATGTGCATGCAATCAGCTCTGCCATCTACTGATTGGGATGCACATCTTCCCCATTTCTTCTATGTGTTTACGTAATTACCTTCTTCTATAACTTTTCCTTTCTTTAAACAGTTGCTTACTTGCTGCAAAACTGTTCAGTTATGGTTCATGAACTGAGTAGTTAAAGTAAAACCCCATTTAGATATTAGCATACTTAAATTGACAAATCGACACGGAGCCTCACTGGTTAAATGAGGGAGATTTATCTCATGATTTACGCCTAGGTTTTGTGCTTTATGCGAAAATCTAGCCAACAGATTTTGGTGACTCCGCTAGAAACAACTATCTTTGCATATCAAGGCTTATCTGCATTGCGAGATAAGTGTTTCCTCATTCAACTCTCAACTTTGGATGAACGTCCATTCACCCGATCCGTGTCAAGGCGCAGGAAGGACGTGATCATTTCTTGATGCAGAGTAATTCAATTTTAATCATCCTCCTCAAGTTAGAAGCCGCAGATCCAGTCTTTCACCAGGAAGACGAGTCCAAACGCATCCAGATCTGGATCCCCTTCGGCACATTCCGGCTGCTGGAATTATCCATCAAGTCTACACAAGGAGAAGACATGCCCCAGTCAACATGAAGAATCAGTTAGTACCTGTTCCATGGGGAGCAGCTTTTGGGCCTTTGAATCTGACTCCTATGCATGATCTACCTAAAGGGACGAAAAAGAATTTTCCGAAATTCTTTGGAGATGGAAAGCAAAACCCAGACGATCACTTGGCGGCATTCTTCATTTCTGAGGAGTGCTTGCGAGTCGAACATGAAGATGTATCATCATTAGACTCTTCATAGAGACTCTGCATGACTTGGGTGGAGAATGGTTCTGCGCAGCTCTTGGCACCATAAACAATCGGGCTACTATATGTGGGATGCATTCCTAAAAGATTCAAACCAGTGAAGATTCCAAAGACATTGATTACTCAACTCACTCGATTGGAAGGAGCCACATGAGCACATGCGGGATTTTATTGCAAAATTCCAAAGATTATTGTACAAAATTCCAACTTCTGCTTCTCTGAATGATGAGAATCAAAAGGTATTCTTCATCAACGCTTTACTTCCTGAAGTAAGCTATCAATTGCGAAGAGCACGTCCTGCTGATTTGTTAGCAGCTCAAAACATGGCGGTTGAAATTGAAGATGACCTCATCATGTTCGGAAAGATAAAGAGCAACACTTCTAGAGTTGAAAGTTCATCCTCTGCTACTACTTCGATTCGTTCTTATGCAAAAGTTAGCAAATGAGATGATGTAGATGAAGAAACAAATGGCTCAAATGGCTCAGGGCAACAATATTGCCCCTGCTCAGAATTTCAACAACAACCGGAACCGCATTGTTGGTTCCCAAAGATTAGCAATTGAAGCTGCTCCCAGAAACAATGTGGAGATGAATGAAGAAGACCAGAAAGCGATTACCGATCAGCTCGAGGATGATGATTTTATAGGACTTGCTGGACGACTCCAACATTAATTACCTGAACTACAAATTTGAACATGACGATGAGAAACTTCATGAAGATGATCATGGTCATGCATATGTAGTACTTACAAGATCACAAACTCGCCAAGCTGAGGCATTAGCTGACAAACAAAGAAGGGGCAGCCCTTTACCTTCTTCTTTAGCTCCTAGAGATAAGAATGCGAGTTCTTCATCTCAACCACAGAAAGTGGCTCAGGTATCTGAATCTATTTCTTCTTTTGACATTATTGATCATGTTAAGAAAACCAGAGTTCAAATGTCAGAAGCTGAATACTTGAGAGCCATTCCTGAGCAGTTAAATAGGCTAGTCAAATATGTACAATCACCAGGACAATCCAATACATCAAAAGGCCTTTTGCCTAAGCCCAAAGATACTCCTCCACAAAACAACACTGCAGTTGTTAAACCCTCACCATCTTCTAAAAGGGTGGAACCTTTCTATGTCTCCTTATTGCTTAATGGTTTCAAGTTAAGCAATTGCATTCTAGATTCGGGTGCTTCTGACAATGTCATGCCAGCTAAAGTTGCAGATGCTCTTGGGCTTACCCTAACAAAGACCATAAAAAGGTGCTACTCCATGGAGAGACAAGTCCCTTTAATCGGACAAATCAAAGATGCACAAGTTGTTCTGGCAGCTTTTCCTGACAAAAGATTAAAGATGACAATTCTAGTTGCAGATATTCCTGTCTCCTACGGGATGTTGCTGAGCAGAAACTTCTGCAAAGAACTGGGAGAAGTAAAGATGGATTGGTCCTGCGCTCATATTCCTATCAAGGGGATTAACCATAAGCTGGAGCTGGAAAAGAAATCCAGGTACACGGTCACGCCGCAAAATCTGAGGATCCTAGATCTCAAATTATTTTTCAGAAATCTGATCGTGGGGTCTACTTCTTGGAAATGGATAAAGGCGTTCCAGAGCAAGAACTTCAACCAGAGTTGGAGCCAGCAAAAGAAGAAGAATTGGAAATGGATAAAGGCGTTCCAAAGCAAAAACTTCAACCAGAGCCAAAGCCAACAAAAGAAGAAGAAAAAGTTTGGACTCTGGAGTTTAAAGGCACATGTTGTTCTTTTGGATCAGGAGGGCGCTCTACTAATATCTCTAGATCATGAGGTATTTCCATACTCCCACAAGCTGATGTTCGAGAACACCAATAATATGGTGGAGTATGAAGCATTGCTTCTAGGAATGGAGCAAGCTAAAAAGAAAGGAGTAAAACTCCTCAAAGCCCAAGGAGATGTTGAACTTCTAGTAAAGCAAGTTCGAGGGCAAAGTCAAGTCAAAAGAGATAAGTTGGAGCATTATAGAGATAAAGTACTTTCTGCCACATTCGATTTTGTAGCCTTCTCTATTGACTTCATTCCAATAAATCAAAACTCCAAGGCAGATTCTTTGGCAGTCACGGCTGTACTATTGAATCCGGATAGACCACCGTCCATATTCAAACAAGGAAACTATAAAGTGGAGATGGTCTACCACCCCAGAGTCCCTGAACAAACATCTGCATGTCTACATGTTGAGGGAGTGAATCACCACCACGACAAACAGTCACAGGAAAAGTTGATCCAGGTTATGATGACAATAGTGGAATAGTCCAACCAAAAGGTAACAAAATCCCCACGGGTTTAGTTTCCTTAGTAGATACTTTCAACAAGCATGATCATACCTGAAGAAGAAGAAAGAATATGGTGATAGTTCTTCCTCAAAATGCAGCAAATAAATCTAGGAATGGAGCAAGTTGATGCAAACTTACCCGCCACAGAGAGAAGAAAGGATGAGCCACCACCAGATGAAGTTGATAAGGACTTGCCCAGAGTACTTGACAAGAAGGTCAAAGAAAGGAAGTTCGAGATCGGAGACTGGGTACTCTGGTGGGACAAGAGATATGAACCGAAGGGCATGCATGACGAATTTGATTCACTCTAGAAAGGGCCCTTCATGATCAAAAGAGCTACAGGAATGGATACCTTCTTCCTCGCCTACCGAGACGGAATTGAGTTACCATTGCCTTTCGATGGGCAACACTTGAAGTTGTTCCGGACATGAGAAGCAGGGTAAAACCTGTATGTACATAAATAAAACTTTGTTTTTTTTTCCTTGTTTTGTTTTTGTTATTGTGTTGTGTTTGTTTTGCGACCCGTGCCCAAAAGACAAAACACGAAACCGTAGATCTTTGGGATCTCATCTTTTCCTTGTCATTCGACAAAGAAAAAGATGTCCACAGAGGAAGCCAACTAGTGTCGCAGATTTCATCCTGAAATTTGTGACTACCCTATCCAAAAAAAAATTGTACTTTTAAAATAATGGGTCGTTTTGTGTTTTTATTGCTGAAAGTTCTTGTATTGCGTCAAGATATTCCCAAAGAGCCATATTAGCCTTTTTCGCCAAATACCCAGATGCCCAAAATTGTTATATTCTGTCGTCAGGATTTGTCTGCGGGAAATTTGTATTTAATTATTTTGAGCCCCGTTTGAGGCAATTTGCGCTCCGTTTTAACCCTGTTGTGATCGAACATATCATTATTCCTATATACCAGAAGGGTTTTAACAAGGAATAAGTTTTGGGCTTTATTTGTGACTTTTGGCAATTTTTCGTGTTTTTGTGTTTTCCCGTTTCATTTTCTGTGAAATTTCTCTAGACCAATTCCTTTGTCGGGTTAGCCCGATTCTTGGCCTGGAGCAGCTGGAGAACATATACGCACGTTATGCCCAGAGGAAGTCACCATCGGAGGTCTGGTTCACTGGGAAAAGGCGAAGTCGTGCACTAAAAAGCCCCTGCGGGGTTGGGCACATTTTTGGAAAACAAAGGATTTAAGTGGATCATGGGAAAAATAGAAGTAGCAGGCAGGTGGGATTTTATTGCCTGCCGTGCAGTACTTTTTCCCATGATGGAAAAATTCACTTAAGTGCATGGGAAAATTAGAGGCGAGACGGCGAAGGGAATTTATTACACACGCCTTGCAGGTAGGTAAAAATTCCCATGGTGAAATAAAAAAAAAAGTGACTTAAGTGAAATCATGGGATTTTATTGCCTGCCATGCAGGGTAAATAATCCCATTGTCAAAGTCAAATCACTTAAGTGGATCATGGGATTTCCGGGGCTGCCTTGCAGGGTAAAAATTCTCATTGCCATGTGTTTTTAAAAATAGAATTCTATTATTCCAAAAAGTGCAACCCACCTTGGGTGAATAATAATGCATTAAATAAATATTTGTTAATATTTATTCACCCAATTTTGGCACCCAGGCTTGTGGAAAAGTCAACAAAGGGAAGTGGACAAAAGGAATTTAAAAATAGAATTCCAAAATTAAATAAATTTAATTTATTTAATGCAGCCCCTTTTGAGAAGGAAATAATACTTTTTAAAGTATTAATTGATTAAATTAAATTCTATTTTCAGTGGCTATGGTCAAAGCACACTGTGAAGCTTAAGTGAAGTGAAGAGTGGATGATTAAATTGAATTAATTTAATTTATTGGATGGTTGTCCTTAAACATGCTATTTTAACACACTAGTTAAAGAGAAGAGCATGATTTTTAATTAATTAATTGCCAGGAATAGGAAGGGCAATTATTAATTATAGAATTATGAAGGTTATATAAGCATAGGCTGCCATAAGGGTGAATTAATTAATTCACAGGTGAAGAAGTGCAGCCCAGAGGAAAAGTGCGCCCCATTTGAAGAGGATTTTTGCTCAGACAAGGGTGGATTTGATGCTAAAAGCTTCTAGTTTTGGCGCATGCTTTGAAGAAGGATGATTTGTGTCTACATAATTGTTTGTAGAAGTGATACAGGTGCTCAAGTGATGTTGGTAAAATTCATGCTTGTTTTGCATGCAAATAAAACGTCAAATTTTGGGGCAGCAGGCTTGAATTATGCAGATTTTTGTGATTAAAATTCACTGTGCATGCTCCGGTAGCCATCTTTGTCTGAATTAATTGCAAGAATTAGATACAGGTGCTTTTATAAAGAAAATGAACTTATATCAATGTCCAATACATTGAATATTTCCTCCAAATCTGAAGGATTATCCAGATCTGCACCAGTTTTGAAGAATTCCAATCAAATAAGAAGAAAAAAATTGTTCAGACAAAAATAGACAAAGCCATGGCGAAAAAAGATGAAAAAGAAAGCACAACGGAGTCATGCATCACTTCTAAATTTGTAGATATTGGAGACACGGATCTAGGCTCAAAACCTCTTGCTGAATTGATAGACAGATCCAGAGCAGGAAAGACTTCACTCATGCGTGTAGGAAAAACTTCACTCATGCGTGCAGATTAAAAGTAATGGAATTATTCAAGTTGCAGCTTTTCCATCCACAAACTTAGCCCGATTGCGAGTTTGTTATGCGGTGCAGATCCATATCCAGATGCGGATGCAGTCTGAGATGCGATGCAAATCCATATGCAGATCCGAGATCCATATCTCATAGTTGCAAAAGCTTCCGGCACAAAGGATTCATCCTCTTGTTTTGAATGCAGCCATGAAGAAGTCAGTGCATGGAAAATTCCTTCCGAGATCTTGTGCATGCTCCCATCTTCCAGTTGAAGCCTTCATTGGAGTTTTCATTCACCCGGAGTGCTTTCGAAATTTTTAATTGTTCATATGCAATTAAAAATAAAGATGATGAGTTATTTACGGAAAACATTGCATTGATGCATGTATCTTGAAGAAGAACTACAAAAGCTTCAAGGATAAAAGAGAAGACAAGGCGAAGGAAAATCCAGCTGTTTCCAATTCCAGCTTGTTTCCACCCTAGCTTGTTTCCGATCCAATTTCTCACTTACCCCATTCAGTTTGGGTGAGAATCAAAGGCAAAAGAACCATTTAAATGCGTGACATGAAAAAGGACAAGAGCTCCTTTCCTCTTCCTTTTTCTTTCCTCGACAAAGTAATTGAGCGATCAATTAAATTATACAACTTAAGTGATTGGTTTAAAAGCCATTACTTGAAGAAGTCAACTACTTGGAGATAGGTGGCGGACGTGCAAAATAGAAGGTTCTATTTTCAATCAAATCATACATGTCATGCGAAAGAGGAATTCCGGAGGGAGATTGTCGATTGTTTCTTTTCCGACTTCCACATGTGCCGATTGACTAAAAGCTTCCGACTTGTAATTGCCCCTCTACATTCTATAAGTAGAAGAAGAACTTGGGTTAAATAATCGGAATTTGTAAGCAATGCAATCTTGTGTTCTAGACTTTGTGTTGAACCCCTGAGAGCCACTTGGAGCAAAGGAATACAAAGGAGCGAGTTTCAGAGAACTTTGTGTCACGGTGTACTGTGTTTCTTGCTTTTAATCTTAGATCTCTTAATAAACTTTGTGTTATTTTAGATCTGGATCTAGAGCTGCCTTTGTTTTAGAATTCTGTGTTTATATCTATTGGATTCTTCTATGTGCATGCAATCAGCTCTGCCATCTACTGATTGGGATGCACATCTTCCCCATTTCTTCTGTGTTTATGTAATTACCTTCTTCTATAACTTTTCCTTTCTTTAAACAATTGCTTACTTGCTGCAGAACTGTTCAGTTATGGTTCATGAAGTGAGTAGTTAAAGTAAAACCCCATTTAGATATTAGCATACTTAAATTGACAAATCGACACGAGAGCCTCACAAGTTAAATGAGGAGATTTATCTCATGATTACTTAGGTTTTGTGCTATGCGAGAAAATCTAGCCAACAGAATTAAATTATCTCGCATAATTAAATAATTAAATAATTATTGCTTCAGTGCAATAACATTTAATTAATAAAAATGTTCCCCTTGCAACATCCCAAAGCCTACGGGAAATATAGGCTAAGGGTCTTCAGAAATGGGGACATTACAGTCCTCCCCTCTTGGAAATTGCTTACCCTCAAGCAATAACAAGCTCATAGATCCATGCAACATGCCCCAAAGAGAAGATGTGGGGTGGTGCATCCAAAGCCTCGATCCGGTGCCTGTCAAATGATGAAGTGTTGGGGAGAACAAGTTTCTTCTCCTCACGTCAACCCCAAAAGATGGGTCATCAACTCTAGAACATGTGCCCCAAGCAATGGTGTCCTCAGTGTAGCATGGGGAGTCATCAGGGGATGAGCTTTGCCAAGCTCAGGCTGCCCACTCAAAAATGCTCTTATGAAGAGAGTAGGACAACGGTCTTCCTTCATATGCCTTCAAACCTGCACATGGAACAAACGTATTAGAAAAACAAGTGTTGAAGAACACTTTTCCTGCTTTTTCTTGGTACCTCCATGGCTTGGAGGGTGCCCAACTTCCTTTCATGCATGGGCTGTCCTCAAAATCAACGATGCACCCCCATACACTGTTGTAATCATGCCACTTCTTTTCAAAAATCGGACCTAGCCTTTCCCAGTCAATCATGCATGAGTTACAAACAAACACCCATAACCATATCATCATCTGTTCATCAAAAATCTGAACTGTAGAATTAAACAACTGTGCATGATTTGATTTCTCATTCTGCTGTCCCAAAATTTCAGACATATGCTTCCAGGTCTCCTGCACTTTTGCCACACTTTTTCCCACAAAATGTTAGCTACAAGAACAAGCCATACATTATTCCTCATGAAACTCCATTGGATGTGGAAAAACTCATTACTCATAAAAGAACATGAGTCGAAACTTCATCACTCTTCCTAACATGTGGTCCATGATCATAAGAAACAACAAATGAAGAAGGTAACAAACTGAAAATGATAAATACATCAGTCTTATGTTGCATGAGAGCTTGTACTAACAATAAATCATTCTTCTTCAAGGCCCAAGAATCATCTGTTACCTTGAATTTTGGTATCATATAGATACCCTTGAACCCCTGTTTGCATGTCCCTAACTGATTTTGCAGCCCTCTTAGAAAATTACTGTTGGCAGCCCCCTTAAACTGCATTTTTTTATCAGTCCATGCATGAAATTTCCAATTCGTTGTGTCATGAAAAATTGAAATTTTCCCGAGACTTTGCACCAGCAAAATTATCTATAAGAAAAGCATGAGGTGGCTGTTTTTTCTTATGCACAACAACAATAAAGTTTACCCAAGCCGCTTGAAGTGCCAAATAGATCATGGCAAGGAACTTCCTTATGCAAATTGTCAATAATCAAAGACTCATCATTAGGCAAACTTGTTCTTATACCTTGGATTCCAATTTCCTTGCCTTCTTTGGTGTATTTGAGCTCCATCTTTTCTAGGGTGAGAGTGAATTCTCCCAATGTGTAAAACCATTGACATCCTAACATCACATCCATGTTATTCAAACTCACAACATAGAAATCATCACATACTTCATTATTTCTCAATGTGGTAATGAGTGGGGAACTCTTGTGCCAACATAGTATGATGGATCCATTAGCCAAGGATACCTAGAGGCCTTGAAATCCTCCAATATTCAGACTTAAGTTTGCAACCAACCTTGCATCAATGAAATTATGTGAAGCACCACTATCAATGAAAACACTCACCGGTTTGCCATGCAACATACCTCTTGTTTGGAATAGGTGAATTCTATCATTTCCGGAAAGTGATGCCAAAGTTCCCTCTATTACACTTTCTTCCTTATGCTCATGTTCATCAACAATAACTTCATCATCCTCATTAGCCAAATAAAAATCTGAATAATCCATTACCTTATTACGTGGCTGCCCTTTTGAGGCATGAGTTTGATCACCCAAAAGTGACCTTGGCTTTCCCTTATTCGTTGTTTTTCGCTGCATATGTGCAGCGGTGCTGTATCTGGACCAGCAAGCTTGCCATTTGCATTTTTATTTGTTGGGGGTATCCCTTACTCAATGCCTTTAAACTTTCTTGGTTATTCTTTACCTTAGCATCTGATTCTTCTGTGCCTTCACATTCTATGCAAATATTAGATACAAGAAACTCATTAGTATGCACCGAAGAACTCATACCTTGAGGATCCATTTCCATATCCTTTTCTAAAGACTTGGCTGCCATATATGTCTTCATCTTGATTTGATTCATGACACCTTTGGCCAAGGTGTGAGAAATGCATGATGCCTCCTGTCTCAATTCTTCCTTAAGGACATTCAACAAATGTTGAGGAACATTATCATATTCATCTATCACCGTAGACATGATACTCTATATTGCAACCATTACATTTTCTGAACGATTATCCTGTATGACCCCAAAGAATACCTCGAACATATGAAGGACAAGATCATTACAACCAAGATCTAACATCAATACACAAGATCTTACCTTTGCCATAGTTTCGGAATGTTTACCTTCTTGTCGTAATAAGGTTTGTGACGTTCAAAAGCCTTGAAAACTTCCGACCATGTGTTCGAAAATGTCTCTCATGATATCATCACTATAGGGCAGATTAGGGGCTGTGACCCTTGTGACTTCAGCAATGCAAGTAACAACCATAATTTTCACTCTCACATCTTCATGCCAAAAGATCTTAGGCTTAATCAACTGAAACATCAATGAATGAATAATGTACTTATCTGATTGCTCGACCATGGCCAAACAATTTGTTGTTTCCTCCAAGTCCTTAAGCAAGGCATCCTCGGAATGATGCGGATGCTTAAGCTTCTTCCCAACCCTGATGATCCTTTCTTTCAAACCACCTTCACTCATTAACTCCATGGTTCCACTCAGCCTCTTATCTCTGTATACAAATATGAAAAATACAAATCCTGCATTCACAAATGACCCACACGAATAGAGGAAGGAAGCTCTGATACCACTGTAATATCCCCTTCCGAATCAATAGAAAATATGCAAACAACCAACTCTCTAACACTCGATCAACTAGGAATAGCAAAGCTCAATCAACACTACTTGAACCAGTTGAGTAGATGACTCAATAAACCCAATAATAGGGGTTTAATGGCCTCTATCAAGCAAGCTCACACAATATTAACTCACAACTAAACTTAATGAGACTCAGAAAATCAGATTGCTTCCCATAAATATGAAGATCAAACACCGCTGCAAAATATTTCCAAATCTGATCTAAATCTACCCATACAACCTCTTTTCGAACATTCATCCAAAGATCACTGTAAATAACATCACCCAGATTGTTGTTATTAAGTATTAAACAAGCACAACTCAGCTGCAATAAAACACTTGGAGTTACTCCCAAATGCCTTCACACATATCACTACCAGGTATGTCCATTTATATTGTTGGAACATGTATTCTCCCCTTCTAGTCATTCAATATTTTACCCCAAACAAACACATTCAGATCGCTGCCCTAGAGAGCTCAAAACATCATGAAAATAACAGCGAAAATCAAATAAATAGTGTCATACAGTCCGCTGATCTTTGGAGGTTCAAAACATACATTCAAACATTCAATACCTTCCCCAATGAAGTCGCTGATCCAAGGAAAAACACAGCAGCTTCATTCATACCCAAATCAGATCACAACCATATCAAATACTAACACAGATATACCTTGGAAAGAGATTGCTGCAACAGAGATATATTATCATGCATATGATAATCGATTTATCCTAGGGATACCACGACCCAGCTATAAAAGCAACTCTGCAGATTGCTGGTTATCATAGAGCCTCAATATGTATTCCAAAACATCCACAATAAGTCGCTGAAGCTATTAAATAACAGCTATCAATTCATGGGTATACATATACTCCAAACAAGTAATGAACATGCAATGTTTACCCCAAAACCAGACGCCAAACATGCCCAGGCATAATCACTGCAATAAATAGACTAAAAAGAGGTATGCAAACAGACCATAAACACCATTAAAGGGATTCGCCAAAGTCAATAGAGATCACATCACTAAATCGATTTGCAAAGCACATAAAAATATTTTTATCTAATCACAAACCAGCTGCTACAGTGATTCGCTACAGTAAAAACATGCAGATTTCATTAAAAATATACCGGCCACATATCTAAGAATAACTCCTACGTACAAAATTAAATCAGTTAAATGTTATGGAATCACTATCTGTTTTTCGTATGATAAACGATATAATATTTTTTTATCTTTTAAAAACAAGACCCAATTTATATTATTGAGAAATCAAAGTGTACATATTCTGTTATGCCAGCCTGAAAGCTATTTGTCATGTCCCTTTTTGGAGGCTAAATGTTGAAGACCTTAACCCATTCTTTCCCTGTGGGTCTAAGGAGAAAAACAAGGGAAATCTGGATTATATTTTTATTATTGATTAGATAGTCATTTTCATTTATTATCATTTATCTTATTGGAAGCCTTTTTGCTCCAATAGAAGAATTTAAGTAGATTAGTATTAATGGTATTGTGATCATGTAGGCTCCAATAACCCTTTAATATTTAAAATGCAATTACTTAGGGGGTCAGTTATGATGTAATGATTGTTGTAAGCATTCTTTATGCCTATTTAAGGAGGTCGCTTGGGCATTAATGAATTATGTTTTTGGAGATTATTCTTATTTGGTGAAAGTTGGCTAGTGTAGCCCTTTTTCTCTCTCTCTCTCAAGGATGAAACCCCTTGGGTTGAGAATCTCATTCAAGGATGAAAACCCTTGATTGGGAAACTTGTGAAGGATGAAAACCCTTCATAAGGTTTTTGATATGCAAGTTGGTTAGAAAAGGAATAAAGTATCTTTCTCTTGCAAGTGTTGTCTCTTTGGTGCAAAATATATTTTATTTCAAGTGGAGAGACAAT
The DNA here is from genome assembly GCA_018340775.1 of Taxus wallichiana var. yunnanensis. Taxonomy (NCBI): domain Eukaryota; kingdom Viridiplantae; phylum Streptophyta; class Pinopsida; order Cupressales; family Taxaceae; genus Taxus; species Taxus wallichiana. The sequence goes on from CM031240.1 coordinate 574,924,727, forward strand.
GAGCAATCAACCCAAAGGTCCAATTTAGATAAAATGCGCCAAAAATAGATGTTGCAAATGAGGTCCTTGATCTCCTTTTATATCCCCAACTTGGTGCCAAAGGCCAAAAAGGCAAGGCCGACCCCTTATAAAGCTTATTTAATCTTTTAAGTTGCTTTTAAAATGCACCAAACCCAACCGACTTGCTAAAAAGAAGAACACACTAAAAGAAACATTAAAAATTAGAAAATAAAGGTGCAATGAGAGTTCACTTCCTTTCCAGCTCATTCTACTTCGTTGCCATGGAAAAGGGAATGACAAGAAGTCCAAAATCATGCTCTCAAGTTGGAAAAGGGCATTACACCATCCCACCTTTCTCCTATGTTTAGGAAATCAATTCCTTGAGAGAAATAGCACCAAGGTGACTGAATGGGGTTGTATAGTGACTACAACAGCCATGAAGTGTTTGGAATTTCTTCAACCATGTGATTAGAAGCTCCTTTCCCGGTATCTTATAAGTAAACAAGTAGCTGGAAAAACTGTGAATAACAATTGAAAGGAGAGTACAATAGTTGTAAGCATGACATACCTTCAAAGTTCCCCATTCTATCAATGTTATGGGGATGACAACCAGGTTACAGCTGATAGCAACATGGAGAAGAGGCTGGAAATGTTTATGACAGCCACATAAAAGCTTATGGCAGCATGCTTGAGATCCCAAAATGTGGTATTCTTACTACTTTCATCCAAACCAACAACTTCAAGATCATTTTCCCATGATTTAATGACTTCAAAAGGGACACTCTTATAGCTGTTCGAAACTGGAAACAACTCATAATCTGATTGTACCCAAACCAACAACTTAAATTCTCCTATAAACTTATTGGGTGGCTGAATTTGTACATGCCCAACTATAAATAAGTTCTTCCAAGGAGCTGATATATGAAGAAGAGAACCATAATGAAATTTTCCCAAAAACTGAAACCATTGCATCCCGCAAACAACATTAACTTCAGCTGGCTTAATTTCAAGAAAATCATTACATACCTTGCATCTTCCCGTGAAATTTGACAACATGAAAATGCTATTGACATTGGTGACCTTGAAGCCTCCAAAGTTAATTATGCTCAGCCCTTGCTTAATGGTTAGTTCTCCTCTAATTAATTTATGAGAGGTGCCATTATCTACGAGCATTACTATTCCATGGCCCAATAAGAAACCAATTACCTGTGAAAGTTGGCATGTATGAGAGCTGATCCAAAATGCAAAGATGTGAGTCATCCCTAGACACTCAAAGATGAGATTATCAATCAAATTGACCTTGTAATCAGACCTTCTTCCCCTTTTGAGGCTCACAATGGTACCAACCCCACATATACTAAAACAATTTTGGTATTGTACCCAAGCATCCTTGCACCCTTTGCTACACAATTCACTTCTTACCTTCTTTCCACTTGGCACAAGCTGATCATGAGAGTAAAAACACAGCAGTATCATGGAGTGGAGCAATGCAACATAGTTATCATACCTGTCCGATTGAGCATGGTGAAAACCGAACTGTTTTGGCATGTTGGTAAGCAATGAAACTGAAACCTTTTTGGGCCACGAGCTGTCCTTAACCTTCTTACAACTCAAAATTTCTGAGTTAGAACCAGCACTCAGAAAATATTTCAAAAACACCTTACCTCCATGGACTTTCTCTTTCCGAGTGTCATTCTTGAGGGCTCCTTGCAAAACAGATTGGCCTTGTGGATGGTGAAAACATGGCAGCGACATAAGAAAGAGTACATAGTCATCATTCCTTCCCAGTTGTTCATGATGTCCATAATTTTGACATAGTAACATGATGGGCAATAAATCTGAATTGTCTCTAGGTCCAGGGCTGCTTACCTTCACTTTATCCTTTAGCCTCTTCACGCTAGTAATGGTACTTATGCACGGAACTTTATTATGGCTAAATATATTGGTAATTCTCCCATGTTGGACTGTTGTTGATAACAGACCAGCAACTTCACCCATTGCTATCCTTGGTCCTTCATGGAGAATTTCTTCCTCTCTCCTTGGCCTTATCAATTTGGGTGAGTTCCCAATTCCATCTTGGCCCAAGTACATAAAGCGGTCTTCACCCAGTTCGGAGGTTGCATGAGAGGGTGTATGTGCTCCTTACCATCGAATGTATTGTCCCTACTTCCCCTTGGGCAGTCATCAAGGTGTTCCCACTTTTTGGTCCTTGTTTCTCCAATCAAAGGAGCTTCCCCTTTTTGAACTATCTCCATATCTTGATTGCTTGAGCTTGGGATGCCTTTGTGGCCCTTACCAAGGCTCAATTCTTCATCATTATGTTCTTTTTTGACCACTGTTATAAACAGTCCAGCAAGCTTGTTGTCCTCATATCTATTTGGACAATGGTTTCCAAACCTCCTTTCTCTTTTCCCACTTGCTCATGCCTGAATTCATCATGTGCTAAAATAAAATCAGTATTAACCAAACAATGATCCATAATTACCTCATGATGTTGAATATCCGGAATAAGAATGGGAGTAAGGGCTGAATCTTCATCCTTTATGGCTCCCTTTCCTCCAAGGTGCAGATCTTGAGTTGTATGCTCATTGATCTCCTTCTCTTTCCTAACCTTAGGGGAATAAACATGCCCCTCCTCTCCTAGCGAACTTGGGAATTTGGTTCCCTCTTCAACAAGCTCTGTAGTTTCTCCTTGCTTTGCCCACAAGATGGGGCTCCTTTCCTCTAGGGTTGGGATGTTTTTCCCATGACCCTTGTGCATGGCTCGGGGCTTGGACCAAGTTCCAATGCCCACTCTATCTTTTCTCCATCCTACAAACTCGGAAAATGATAGGGCATCACGAATAGCCTCCGGAAGGGCTTGATACTCCTCAAAGCTAGTTGCAACCTTGTTGACCTTTGAAACCCTAGGCTCTTCCTTGAATGTCCTTCCTCTTTGTAGGTTTTGCATGGTGGAAGCAAGAGAGTCCAAGGTGTCCGCTAGTCTTTCTTGCACCTTCATCAATCTGTCCATGATTTCTTCCCCAAGAAACCCTCAAGCTGGGAAGACCGAAGCTCTAATACCATTGTAATGTCCCTTTTGGGACAAAAACCGAAGATATGGGTTTGGCCACAAACCCCAAGGATCAAATCTGAAAATACACCACACCACAAATGAAATATAATCTGATTTTTATGACAGCAATTCCCATAATAATATAAACCCTAGCAGTGAACTAAAAAGGGTTTAAATGCACCATAAAACCATGCACAATAGCTGAAAACACTTTGAAATAATTACTTCATGCACAACAACACTTATCCATTCAATTTGCAATAAACAAATGGAGAAACCCAAGATAACACACTATTGTAATTAAATTTAGGACAGCAGCAGGGCTGCCACAAACCAAGCTTGAAAATGATAGATATACTTCACCAAAAATCATGAAAATATAGATTCAGGCCTTATAAATTATGCCGAATCATAATATCAAGTAAAATATAATTTTCATTCCTAGAGGGAACCTAGATGCTATCAAATTGTAGTGGCCCTTTCTCAAAATTAATCTAGAGAAGACCTTTAGCCTATTTTTTTATTTTCCGTAGGCGTAAAGGGTGTGGTGAGGGAAATAATTTAACAATAACTTAAGTTGTCGAAAAAGTAACTTCATCTTATATTCATAAAGTGACTTAAGTTGTTGAAAAAGTAACTTTATAAAAAGGCAACTTATGTTTTATTGTTAAAATGTGACTTTTAAAATAAAGCAAAGTCACAACAACATAATAGAAGGTGGATGTCCCATTTGGGGACCTTTCCTCGGGAAATGAGCCATGAAAAGTTATAAAAGAGCATTGAGAGGTCATTTGGAGATATCTTTTTACTCTCATCTATTTTGACATTAAAGGTTTGAGTTGTTGCTCCTACTTTGCATTTGAGGATGAAAACCCTCCTTTTCAATCTACATCCGAGGACAAAACCCTTCAAGTGTATTTAGATTTTGGGAACGCAAACCTCAATTTCTCCCCTGACGGTTTCATACGAAGATCACACTTGAGCTTATATCATATTCTCAGAGGAAAAGATCAGATTTTCAGAGCTAGGGCACACTTTCTAGGCACATTTTCTACATTCCCCACTTCAGATTTGCATTTCAAGTGAAGAAATTCAGCCAGTGGAGAGACATTTGCCAAGGCTTCAAGCAGGGACAACTAGGGCATGATTTGCAGCCATATCTAGGGTTATCTACACCCTTTGGGATTTCAAATCAGCATTTAAGGCATCATCCGTGGGAAGATTTCTTCGATTTCGGGTTGCATATTCATCATTTGGCCTCTTCATGCCACCCAGGTGTCATTTATTAGAAAATTGTTGTAATCATACACGGGTATATTCTTGGCATTAACAGCTGATTGCTGTCATAAATTTCAGTCTGCTGTTATATTTTTGCAAAAAGGTTTGTGGGAATCTGATTTTACCCTAGGCACTAGGGTTTGGAGAATTAAATTACTGAATATTCATTCTTTTCCAGAATTTATTGTTAGCTGAGTTTGCATACTTTCAGATTTTATTTTTGGGGTTTTGGGAAAATGAAGCAAGGGGTGTTGAGCATGTTGGGGAAGAGGAAGGGTTGGTTGTAAACCCTTCTCTAATGAAATATGATGACCATAAGCTTGCTGGTCTGCTCAGAACAACAGTCAATGATAGACATATTTATGGTGTCCATGATGACAGTAAGAGCTACGAAGATACCCTTTGTGAACACCATCAAGATATGGTTGAGGTCAGGGCAGAAAATACTTCATTTGTTGAATCTGAGGAGAAGAAGAAGGTTGATTTCAACTCAGAAATTCTGAGTCACAAGATTGGGAAAATGGAGGATGTTTCGATCACTCCTCATCCAACATGGGAAGGGAGACATGTGGAGAATAACTCAAGGTATGATGACATTTTTCTCATTTTATATCACTGCCATACTTATGTCATTATGGAAAAATTGTTGTTAAGGATCATATGTCATGTTTGGGTGATGTTGTTGTGACAAAGAAAGATGAACATTTTGAGATCAGCTTAAGGTATGAAAGTCTTTCAAATTCATTGTTTACAACATGTCAATTTGTGGGTCAATATGAGAGGCATGATAGAGAGATGGATATGGTTTGTAACATAAGGTATGTTCATTTTCCAAGCCTTGCACACGAACCTAATGAAAGCTCCATAACAAGGGTGGAAACTGAATTTGTATGTTCCATGTTGAGAGTTGAGCAAGCAAGGTTCAATCTTGCAACTCCTAGCAAGGAAGGTTTGATTGCAAATGATGCAAGACTTGATTTTTGGGACTATAAGCTTGTTGTTACAAGTTTTCGTAATATGGAGAACATCATTTTCAAATCTCATTTCATCATACTTGCTGATTGGCACAAGAAGACAGCCATAATGGAAGATAATTTTCAGTTTTTCAAGGCATTATGGGTCACCATTGAAGTACTCTCAGCTATGGTCACTTCAGTTGGGAGTGATATGCATATTTTCAGACATAGATTGAGCAATTCGAAGAGGTTAGGTACAGCAGTTGGTTTGCAGCCTGAAATCAAGTTTTGGTGTTCCAAACACTCCACTTGGGGCAATCAAAGGGTCTTCTACAACAAGGTAATCTTTTCAATTCATCAATTTTGAGACACTTGTTTGTTGCTTCCTCATTTGTGTGTTAAAGCTGATTATTGTGGGAGAATGGAAAATAGTATGGTATGCATTTCAGAGTATCATAGGACAACCCATTTGCAAGATATAGAAGTGCCACAAATGCATAATGTTTTGTCGCTTGGGGTTATGGTTTGGGGTCCAAAGACCCAACAAATCATTGGAGAAGTTTGGGACAATGTTCTACTATGCATGGAGGGTAGAATAAGCATGTTCATGGCAGCCATTAGAGATGGTAATTTTTAGTTTTTCAAGACTATTCTAATCACTCGTGATGAATGTTTAGTTGTCGTCACTTCATTGGATGATAGGATGCACATTTTCAGTCATGAGTTGGACGAATTGTGGGGGTTATGGACAGCGGTAAGCACGCAGCCCGGAATACTTATTTTGGTGTTCCAAGCATTCATTTTTGGGGCAAGAAAGGAATGCAAGAATGTTGTGTTAAGATCTAACATGTTGGCTGATTTCAAACATGAGCTTGTTGATCTTCATTTTCCAGCCCATGTAAGACAATTTTTAGTCCCTATGCTATTCACAAATTTGGTTTTTTCCATAAGATTTCAGTTTGGTAGTTGTTATGCTATGGCTATAGGGCTGAGTTTGCAAAAATCAGATTTGGGGCTGCCATTTTCAGTCATGAACAACAGTATGTTTTCATTTTTTGAGAGCATTCTATCATGGAAAAATGAGGAAGGAAGATTCCAATTGGAAGGAGGAAAGAAATCAGGTTGTGGTGAGTTATTTTCAGATTTGAGGATTTTGATTTTTGAAGGAAGAATGCATGCTCACAACTATTTTTGGGACAGCCTTGCTAAAGTTTTGGGAAGTCATCATCTGAATAAAAATCATGAAGTGGCATCAAGCAACAGAAGAGAGCTAGTTGTCATGTTTCTAAGGCATGACAAGGGGGATGTAAAAGTGTTGTTAAACACTCTTGTTTCCTTTAATATGTTTGCTTCATGTGCAGGTATGTCGAAGAAGAAGCAATTAAGATCCATTTGGGATCCGGGTTCTTACAATTGCTTGAGGACAAGCAATTTCGGGAAGGGAGGACTGTAATGTCCCCTTTTTCGAATTAATCAACAATAAAGGATTCCTTAGCAAGCGACGGTTGAACAATGGAAGATCATGGATTATATTTCAGTTTTCATCATCCATATTCATGATTTATTTTTGTATTACCCATTCTTAGTGGGTCGGCTGGGTTTAGTGCCTTTAATGAGGCTTAATAAAAGATTATAATGACTTATTAGGGTCGGCCTTTCCTTTATGAGCCTTGGCGCCAAAAGGAGGATATAAAAGAAGATTAGAGAGCTCATTTGGATTATCTAGATTTGGCGCATTTTTCCTATTTGGGCATTGTGAGCTTGTTGCTCCATGTTCTTCCACTTGAGGACGAAAACCCTCTTGTGTGGCTTCCTAGAAGGATGAAAACCCTTCTAGTGGTTTTGTTGGAGGACGAAAACCCTTCAACATTGATTGAGAGTGAAGATTATTGCAAATTTAAGGAGAATACTTAATATTCAGATTTTTATTAGCATTGGGCAACTTTATCTACTCATTTAGAGATTTTGGGACCAATTTTGAGAGGGTTCCCATGGTTGAAAAATTATGATATTGGTCTCATTTGATTGCTGATATTTTTATGATCATTTTGAGTATTCATATGTGTGGAGATTCCTTGTTTTCTAAGAGTTATTGAATTTACAAGTTTTAGTTGTTTTTGTGCCATAATAAATTCCAAAATTCTGAGTTTGATGATTTGATCACATTTTCTAGCTTCTAAAATCAAGGGCAATCCAAGGAATAACTTCTCATAATTTTTGAGTGTTTCTATGGTGGATTTCTCTCTCTCTCTCTCTCTCTCTCTCTCTCTCTCTCTCTCTCTCCTAGTCACTAGGGTTTGAGAGTGTTCTTTTTGGCCCTTTATTAATTGTTGTTATAAAAATCAGATTTGCTTGTATTGGGGTTTGAGCTAATTTCCTTAATTTTCATTTTTCCCAAAAGGGACATTACACACATCTTGTTGCCCCTCTAACTGATTTAACTAAGAAGGGGGTACTCAACTGATCACTTCTAGCTCAAGAAACCCTTGATAAACTCAAGAAGGTGATGTACTCATGTCAAGTACTTGTTGTACCTAATTCTTCTTTTCCATTTATGGTGGGATTTGATACATCCGGTGAAGGAATAGGGGTTGTTCTAATGCAAAATCAGTGTCTTATTGCATTAGAAAACAAAGAACTCAAGAAACATGAGCTGAATCTTCACATTTATGATAAGAAGATGATGGCCATTATGCATGCCTTGGTCAAATTTAGGCCATATCTTGTTGATGGGTCAACAAAATACAAGCTTTTGGTTTTGACATCAAATATGTCAAGAGGAAAAACATTGCAGCAACTGGTCACGAAAACCAACTCTCCACAAGAATCAAGAAGGAACACAAGAAGGATCCACGCAAGGAGTCGAAGATTTGGAGCAGCAAAGTTCATCATTGCTTGAGGACAAACAATCTTGGGAAGGGGGGACTGTCATGTCCCTTTTTGGAGGCTAAATTCTAAAGACCTTAACCCATTCTTTCCCCGTGGGTCTAAGGAGAAAAGCAAGGGGAAATCTGAATTATATTTTTATTATTGATTAGATAGTTGTTTTCATTTATTATCATTTATCCTATTGGAAGCCTTTTTGCTCCAATAGAAGAATTTAAGTAGTTTAGTATTAATGGTATTGTGAGCATGTAGGCTCCAATAACCTTTTTAATATTTAAAATGCAATTAATTAAGGGGTCGGCCATGATGTAATGATTTCTTTAACCACTCCTTATGCCTATTTAAGGTCGCTTGGGCATTAATGAATTATGTTTTTGGAGATTATTCTTGTTTGGTGAAAGTTGGCTAGTGTAGCCCCTTTACTCTATCTCTCTCTCTCTCTCAAGGATGAAACCCTTAGGTTAGAATCTCATTCAAGGACGAAAACCCTTGATTGGGAAACTTGTGAAGGAAAAAAACCTTCATAAGGTTTTGATATGCAAGTTGGTTAGAAAAGGAATAAAATATCTTTCTCTTGCAAGTGGTCTCTTTGGTGAAAAATATATTTTATTTCAAGTGGAGCAACCTACATTGATGTGGTAAATGGTTATGTGTGGTGATTCTTAGGCAAATCTGAAGTTATACTCTTGTTCTTTATGTTTTATTGTTGGAAGCACAATGGACTCGAGAGGGGGTTAATCAGTCCTACAAATTACTTATTTTCATTTACAATTTATTGCAACATTCATCCATTCACATACATTCATCACAAGCTTATTAGGTGTGCACAATACATTCAAATAACCACAACACATGAAAGAGAGCTCATAGATAAAAGATTTAAGTGGGAAACCCTCAAGGAGAAAAACCCACTGAAACATAAACTTTATTTAGCCATGCTTCAAATTTAGTGAGGCATCAACCCCACAAGGAGTACCAACTCCTAGCTTAGGAGAGCAAAACCTACAACAAGCACCAGCCCCTAATTTAGTGAAGTACCCACTCCACAAGGAGGCTACAACCCCCTAAGATGACTAAGCACCAACTCAACCACCTAATGATGATGATCTCTAAATTTTGTTGCTGCCACAACTGATGGAGATCACAATTTCAGCTCACACAAACTTGCTCAAACCCTCATTCCTTCAACTCGCTCTATCTTCTTCCTTCTCAACTTGTCTTGGCTCTAAACCCTTGCTCACATGCTATCAAACCTTCCTCAACCTCGTAACACATCGGCTCAACCTTCAAATCATCCCCTCATACATGCAATGCACCCTCTCCTAGGTCACACTTTTCCCCATGCAAGACTAGCCCACAAATGGACTCAAAACACTAGCTTTATAGCCTTCTCTTCCTTATAACCCAAGAGAGGTCGGTCCTTCATGACTTATTCGATTAATATATCAAAATAACATTCAAATAACTTCATTACAATGGTCATATATATGACCCATATAGGTCGTCCATGCCCAAAACCACTCATCATGCACCAAAATGCCTCAAAACCCCATCACTAGGATGAGAAAAATCCATTCATACCAAAACCATAATTAGTCAAGCTCAAAAATTCACCAAACATGAGTAATTGGTGTCCCCAGATTTCACCCTAAGATCTGGGATTACCCATTTGAACAAAATTCGCTCTTTTTAAAATAACGGGTTTTTTGTGTTTTTATATTGTCGAAGATTTTTGTATTATGTTAGGATATTCCTGTGGTATCATACGAGCCAATTTCGACAAATACCTAGATGCCCAAACTCATTTTATCCCTCCACCAAGTTTAGTCTACGGGTAATTTTTATTAATTATTTATTAAATAAATAATGCCCCGTTTGAAGTAAATTGTGCTCTGGTTGAGTCCTATTGCAATTTTGCATGCCAGTATTCACTCGTCTCATTAGGGTTTTCACCAGGAATGAATTCAGGGCATTGTCTGCAACTTCTGGCAACGTTTTTCACTTTTATTTATTTCTTTTGCGTTTTTCTTCGGTTTTCTCCTCGGTTTCTCTGTGAAATTCCCCTAGGTCAATTCTTTCACCAGTATAGTCTGTTTAATTGCCCGAAGCATCTGGAGATCATCTACCGACACAGCACCAGAAGGAATCAGCCTCAAAATGCAAATTGCTAACCAAAAATGATGAAGTCATGCACAAAAAGCCTCTCCCAAGCAAGTTGCTATTTCGAATCAAAGTGAGTTTAAGCCGCAATGGGATTATTGGTAGTAGCGAGGAAGGCGGGAATTTATTACCCGCTTTACAGGTACTTTTCTTTTCCCATGAAGTCAAAGTCACTTAAGCTGCGATGGGAAAATTAGAGGCGGCAGCAAAGGGAATTTCTTACCTGCCTTGCAGGGTAAAAATTCTCATTATAAAATAAAGAAAAATCACTTAAAGCACCGATGGGAATTTTCCGCCTGCCTAGCAGGCTAACTTTTCCCATCAGAAGGTTTTATTCACCCAAACAAGTCACACTTTTTCAAAGGAGGCTAATTTTAATGCAAGTCGCACTTTTTGGAAAGTCACTTAAGCTGCAGTGGGAAAATTAGAAGCAACAGGCAGGTGGGAATTTATTACCTGCCTTGCAGGGTAAAAATTCTCATGATGAAAGTCAAATCACTTAAGTGGAAGAAGGGATTTTTAGAGCTGCGGTGCAGGGTGAAAATTCCCACCAGAAGTTGACTTCTTAATTTTAGAATTCACCCATGCCAAAAAGTGCGACCCATTTGGGCATTAAACAATGCTTTTGGTAATATTTATTAATAGCTGTTTTGCCTAATTTTAGCACCCAGGATGGAGGAAAAGTCAATGCATGAGGATAAGCTAAAGAGAACTGAAGGTAGCATGCTAAAAATAAATAAATTAAATTTATTTAATGGCAGCCAATCATGCAAAAATAGGCGCCCAATTTGGGTGAATAAACATCATTGTTTATTAATTAATTGCCAAGAATAGGGTGGACAATTATTAGAAATAGAATGCTGAGGGTTATATAAGCATGGGCTGCCATAGTGAAGATGTAATTAATTATTTTTGCAAAGGATTGCAGCCCGGACAGTTTTGGTGCCCAAGGAAGGAGGATTTTTGCATCAAAAAGTGTTTTTCATTGCCGGAAAGCTTCAAAGTTTGGCGCCTAGGGTTGGAGGAGCTTGATTTAAGCCTTGTTAATTATCTGCATGTTGGTATAAGTGCCTAGGTGAAGTTAAAAATATTTATGCTTGCTTTGCATGCAAGCAAAGCCTCAAATTTTAGGGCAGCGGGCTTTATATGCAGATTTTTGTGATAAAAATCAAGTGTTCATGCTCTGGATTCCATCTTTGTTTGAATTAATTGCAGGTATTCATTACAGGTGCTTATATAAGTCACAGGTACTCAAATCAATGTTAGGTACATTAAATATATCTTCTGAATCTGAAGAAGCTGCCAGATCTGCACAAATGGATCCAATTGCAAGGGATTCCGACAGAATTAAAGAAAAAGAGCTCAGACAAAGATTGTTCCAGCCATGTTGAAGCATGATGAAAGAGAAAGATCAACAGAATCATGCATAGCTTCCAGATTTGTTGAAGTCAATAATACAGACATAAGCCGTGAACATATCACCGATTTAATTGATAGATCCAGATCTCATAATTGCAAAGGCTTCCGGAAAAATTCATCCTCTTGTTTCTAATGTAGCCCATGTGGAAGTCATTGCATGGAGAATTCCTTTCGAATATTGTGCATGTGCTCCCAATCTTCTAGTTGAAGCCTTCATTGAATTTACTTGTGTTTTCCTTCACCCAGAGTGCTTTCCAGAATTTAAAATTGCTCATATGCAATTTTAAATAAAAGATGATGAGTTTTGTCTGAATTATTTACGGCAAACATTGCACTAGTGCATGTACTGGAGAAGAATTGCAAAAGCTTCAAGGATAGAAGGGGAAGACATGTCAGAGGTAGCACCCGCAAGCAAATTACAATCATGCATAGCTTCTAGATCCAGCTTGGTGAGAATCAAAGCCAAAAGAGCCAACCGCATGCAAAATATGGAAGAACAATATTGGGAGGGTTGCAACTTTCTTCTTATATCTTTTCCTCTTTCTTTTTCTCTCATTAAAGTAATTGAGCAATCAATTAAATTATAAAACTTAAGTGATTGGTTTAAAAGCCATTACTTGAAGAAGTCAATTACTTGGAAATAGGTGATAAGACATGCAAAATAAAAGGTTCTATTTTTCAGTTATAAATCATGCATGTCATGCGAAAGAGGAATTCCAGAAGAAGATTGCCATTGTTTCCCTTTTCATAGCTTTCAACGCATGCGAATTCATTTAAAGTTTCCTATTTGTAATTGCCCTTTATGCACTATAAATAGAGGAAGAACCTACGGGTTAAAGGATCAGAATTTGTAATCAGCATTCTTGTGTTCCAGACTTTGAGTTGAAACCCTTGATAGCTTTCTGCAAGCAAAGGAATAGAGAGGAGATTTCGGAGAATTTTGTCAACTCGTATTTATTTCTAGATCTAGTCATAAACTGTGTTATTTTAGATCTAGATCTGAAAGTTTTCTTTGCTTTGAATTCTATGTTTAATGATCTATTTGTTTTAATCTATGTGCATGCGATCAACTCTGTAAACTATTGATTGGGTTGCACATCCTCTCTCCTTTCCCCTGTTTCCTATTATTTTCCTCTTCTGCAGATTTTTCCTTTCTTTTACAACTGCTTACTTGCTACATCTGTCTAGCTATGGTTCATGAGCTATATAGTTAAAGTAATACCAACAGATAGATATTAGGACATATAAACTACAAAATCTTACACAAGAGCCTCACCGGTAAATGAGGGAGATTTATCTCATGACTGCCTGAGTTTTCAGCTATGCAAAAAATCTAGCCAACAGTAATATAGCATAAAAACATCATACATGGTCGCACATTTGCTTGGACATATCAAATATTTCATTCTATGAGCCCACTGGCTCATATCCTTCTCTCAACAAGGGTTTCCAACATCCCGATTTTACCATTAGACCTCAAGATGAGCTCAACTATGGCATGTGACCACTCTATAGAATTCCCGTGTCCCGTACATCGCTTCTATACAAGTTATAACTCATGAAAAATCCACATACTCAAACCAAAGGTACTTTACTCTTCACCAAAACAAACTGCCCAAAAACCAATTTTGCAAACTCAGCTGATTAACACCCTTACTGTCACTTTCAAGACCTCCGAAATTCAAATGCCTTCGCTTAGGAAAAAAATTCATCCCTCTTCACTCTCTAGGTGATAGCAAGTATCAACCAATCCATTTCATTCCTCAACCAACTCAATCTTTCAACCTGAGCAAACTTGTCCTGAAAATGCAGCTACCTTCTTCTCCACAAACTCATCTAAAAGAGCCATCAAATCAACTCACCAAGCCAAAAAACGTATACCACTAGAAAGCTATATAAATCACCTTTCCAGAACATATTATAACTCCTTACAACTCGAAGTGGAAGGCCTTCAACCAAGCTCATCTCTGCAAACTATTTTTAAGCCTTCTAGGACTCAAAACGACCATTAGCCCAACATGCTCCATCACCTCAAAACCACTTCCAAGTTTAACAAAAGCTTGGAACATCCTTAAACAATATGTCTAAGCACTCGGCAACCTTCACCAAGCTTGAACAACTCAGAATCATCAACTTTCCTCAAGTAGCTACTTAGCAGACCCTACTAAAACAAGCATCCTTCAAACTTGACCCTCAAAGAACAACTCATAACTTTTGCATACCTTATTCAATCATCAAGTTTGATATACCAATGGAAATATCTCTAAACCATCTTCACAACACAACTTGAATGGGGTCCTAACTCCCCATGTAGCTCCTGCAATGTCAATTTTACTAAAAGCTGCTCCAAATTACCCCAAAACCAGTCATCATAAATAGGGCACAATTTTCCCTTTTTCACCTGAATTATGACCTGAAACCTTCATGAACATGTAGAAAAATTCAGGGGCTAAAAACAATGTCAATTTATTCATCACCTTCTTTGGAGAACTTTACCTTAACTGAACTCTTCGAAACAAGCAATTTTAGGTGGGGCCCACATATCACCACATGCTCTAATATACTTTTATGGAAATCTGGAAGAGTCCTCTACAATATCCAATCATCACTTTTGTATAAACAATCAAAACTGGGTTGTGTTAGCATATGGATTTGCACGCATGCAAATGACATGCAAGTGTGGGAGCAACGAAGTCCCTCCTCAATGAAGGTGAGGCTGCCTTTATTGAAAACCAAAACTGTATTTACATCTGTACATTCAAAATTGTATGTGGGGGGGGTTTTGGAACATCAATGGAAGAAAAGTGAATGAAGGAAATGGAATGAAATGAAAGAAAGGAGTGGAATGGAATGGACTGAAAGAACATGCAAGAGTTAGGTAAAAACAGAGCCTAATATTGCATGAAGAGAAAAGATGAATAACCAACACAAATAAAACGGAGTTTGAGTTAGCCAAACAAGAACATGCAAAAGGGAACACACATGAGCAAGTAGATAGTCAGAGCTTGATCACTGTGAACTAGAACAACTGATTGCTAATGTTGACAATAAGATCAAAGATAATATTTGCATGCAAGATTCAAACACCTAACATCTAATGAACATAAGAACACCAAATGTTACAAGAGACAATAAATGAGACACAAAGTTCTTATTCTATTAACTCCGAAATGTTTTTCACAAAGAACACAAAGTTTCTTCTTGAAACAAAGCTTGCACAAAAGTATCTTCTTCTCCTCTCTCAAAGTCACCCTTACAAATGAGCCCCTCACTTCCTTTTATAACCCAAAAGTTGGTTACAAAGTAGTTAGGGTTTAATATGATCATTAAATAAGGCACTTAAGTGACCTTTGACTTTTTCTAACCAACTTTTAAAAAGTGACTAAAAATAGAAACCACTTAAGTTAAAAGGTCATTTAAGGAAAAATACATAAATAAAAGAAATGGGTACATGTGGACCCCACTTAAATGACTTGTATGCACACGTAGACATCCTAGTCAGCAATGTGCCACCTAGATCAAGACACCTAAGATCAGTGCCTTATCCATTGGGCCAAGAGTCCGCCTATCCCGATCGTACGGGAATGAACTCATTGACTGTGCTCTGCAATCCTCCAAATGAAAAGAGTGCTGAGTTTGAAACTTGAGCAATTCATCCACCCCTCTATCTGAGCAATATCCTGGTGTGAGAAGATTTGTCTTCATTCGTATTCATATTCACAATTCTCCACATGCTCAAAGTACCTTTCCATGGTGAATTATTCATTTGTCACGAGACCGTAGTCGTTACGCCACCTTAGTTTATCAGAATCCAGCTTCTGGTCTTTCGCCATTGGGAAGATCTTCAATAGCCAAAATTGCGATTCACTGCCTGGAGTTATGTCCTTTTTCTTTGTCACCATCCCAAAGTGTTGATCTCCCGAGCAGAATTCGTGAGACTTCAGAGTCTTGGAAATCCATCTCCTTTTCCCCATTGTGAACGAGTGGTGTTGAAAAATCATCGAAGTGATTTATGAATTCGTTGACACACACCTTAGCGTAGTATTTGGTCTTTTTTGGAATGATGGATTCTAACATTTACGCAATCGCTTCCAAGTTTATCACTATTGGCTTGATGACCCTCTTTCAATTCATCAGGATATCATGTAGCCAGGTGGGAACCTCTCCAAGTACCTCATTGTACATGGTTCTCGTGTTCATTGGGAATTGATCTTCATCACGCTGAAGGGGATCACCTTTGGGTGTTGCTGAAATTGGATCTTCTTGTTGTGAGAAAGATGTTGTCGCCATTTTCTCCATTTGTGATGATTCTTCAAATGCAGGCAGTGAAAGAACCGGATCATCAACTTTTGGTTGAGAAGTTGTGACTACTTCCACAAGTTGGGCTGGTATATTTTGAGGTACTTCATCAACGAGTTCCACCTCTAGAAATTGTGTGATATAGATTACAGTGCTTGCATGAACCAACCAATGCTTTGAATTATAGTGTTGTGTTGTTGATTAGGCCTGAAGAATTAGGGCAATCATGCAAAGACGAATGATGACTGGAATGAGAAATTCTCGAGATGTGCTCCTTCTTCACTTAGGTGTTTAGACGACTCAACTCACAAATGAGCCTTCAATCATATCACTCCTAGCTTGATTACGAGCTCATGCATTGAAAAGAATGGTTTTACCACAATGCTCATGGTTCTTCCTTATTATATAACACTTGTAGTAAGAATGTTTTGGCTTTGCCATAATAAGCACAATTGTCCCTTTCAAACGATGAGAAAATGCCATTACCAATAAAGACCTAATGCTGCCATGATGATGACCCAGGTTCAAGACCTCGGCATGTCGAGAGACACCCTTAAGACTGATTCTTGCTTTGCTGTCCCTCGGTATTTCGGCAGTGGATTCTGCAAACAAGTTTCTCTGAACCTGGTAAAAGAATACTTTTTATTGCCTGATTGGATGTACATAATGGACGGGTATAAATATTGCCTATTGCCCTTTAGAGTTTCTTAAAGAGATCATTTACAAGTAACAAGGATGTAGTACGGGGAACGCCAAGCGTGTATTTTCGAGTTGGCTTTCACATTCAATTCATTTCTAGGGGAAAAGAATAAATGAAATGTTGAACAAGATGAATCGTTTCATTCTCATACGTAATAACCTTCATCGTGTCTCCCCGTTAACACTCATCACTTAATCGATTTTGATAAAAACGTTTTGAAGGAAAATCCCGAATTTGAGGATGTATTCGATCGAGCGAGATAACAAAATAGTTGGTCGATCTCGCTTGTTGGAAGTGACTTTCCAAAATGAAAAGGCGAGTCAACTCAACTAAACCTTTATCTCGTTTCTTCTACTATAATGATCATGTGGTCATTGTTATAGGATGGCTCAGTAGCTTTCAGAGCAAGTTTCTTAAGCAGCGCCTTTGCTTGTTATCAACAAGATGAATAACATTCAACATTCCCCAGACTGTGTGCGTCATTGACTCTGGCGCGTGGGTTTTATTGCTGGGCGCGTGGGTTTTTCTTGCTGGGCGCGCACTGTTCACGCACAAGATGAATAACATTCAACATTCCCAGACTGTGCACGTCCTATCCCTGGGCGCGTGGGTTTTATGGCTGGGCGCGCACTGTTCACGTTTGCTCTTAAAACTTTGTCTTTGCTGTCTCTTCTGCGCACTGTGCACGTTTGGCTCTTCCTGCCCTTGCTGTCTCTTTCACGCACTGTTCACGTTTTCTCTTAAAACTTTGTCTTTAAAACAATGCGCATATATTTGCCTGGATTCTTCTTTCTTTTGCTGTGACTAATTTCTTTTGCTCACAATGGCGTGGGTTTCTCTTACATAATGTCAAACAAAATATTTTCTCTTCTGACTTTTTCCACCGGGTTTGATGGAGGAAGTTACGAGGATTAATTCGACTTCCTCTCATCCCGGTAAAGGGCTTAACCGCCGGGGAAATGGGAAAAGTAACGGCAATTGCCAACGGGAATGGCAAAATGGGTTGGCAATCCCCGTCCAATTTCCCCATGTGGGAAATTGGGGAATTTTATGCCCGTTTGCCAATCCATGATTTGGCAATTGGCAAAGGAAAACCCGCGTCCGGGGAATTTGAAGGAAATTGCCAGGAAAGTGGAAATCCGGGTTTGGGATGCCAACCCGGCAGTTGGAAACAAAAGCTAACTTCCCCGGCACCAAAACTTGTCGGATGAATCTTAATTTATATTTATTTAATTAAATACTCCTTAAGTGATTAATTTAATCAAACAAGGAGCAATTAATTAATTAAATATTAATTAATTATTTTAATGTATTTTAATGCGTTTTATAGCCTGGCGGGAAGAGTTCTTGCCCGAAAATCACGAAACGAAGACCGAAACGATCACAAAAATAAGACGATCGCAAGGAGTCCAATGAACCATGCAAAGTAATACTTTTCAAAATTTTCTCATTTTTAATTATTTAATTGTCTTTTTTGACAATTTTGCGCAGTCAAAATTGGCTGATAACAGCTGGCTCTGATTGGGGACAAGGACTTTATGGACGCAGCAACGGACCCAGACCAAAATAGTCATGAACATGATCACAGAAAGATGGGGCACAAAAATGGGGCGACACGAGAGAGGAGACCGAAAAACAGGAACAAACAAACCAAAATCCTAAATACCTATGTACATACAGGGAACAACCTGTTTTCAATTCTGGTAATATTTGAGATACTGCCCACTGTAGGGCAAAGGCAAATGAGTTCCATCAGGATACGCCAAGTAGTAAGTACTATCTCCACAAAAGTGTCTTATTTTGAACGGTCCCAACCACAGTGAGTCAAACTTCCCATGCTTTCCCTTCGGCTCACGTCTTTTATCCCAGAGAAGAACTAAATCATTGATTTGAAACTGTCTCTCTTTAGTTTTCCTGTCAAACAACTTCTTTACCTTGGATTGATGTTCCTTGATCCTGTTGGCCACTTGACTTCTTTGTTCCTCAAGCTTGGTTAGAAACATGACTCTTTTATCTAATGCATTGGTGAAGCATTCATCATCAACTGCTTGAGCTAATTTTAACGCTGGTAACTCCAATGTGACAGGAATTTGAGCATCAGTTCCATACAGAAGTTGAAATGGAGACATCCCGATTGCCCTTTTGGGAGTTATGCGGTCAGCCCACAATGCATCGTATAACTTTTTGTGCCAAGATCTTTGA
The DNA here is from genome assembly GCA_018340775.1 of Taxus wallichiana var. yunnanensis. Lineage (NCBI taxonomy): Eukaryota > Viridiplantae > Streptophyta > Pinopsida > Cupressales > Taxaceae > Taxus > Taxus wallichiana. The sequence goes on from CM031240.1 coordinate 574,943,682, forward strand.
TTTTCTTCGACTAACTTGCGCACAATGGTAATGAGGTTTTGTTCTTTGGATTCACTTGACCGCTTTCCTGCGGTAGTAATCGATGAATGAGACAAAGATATCCCATATCCATAACAAAAACCTATCATCTCTCAAGCAGAAGAAAAATTTGAGGCATTGTCGGTCACCATACATCTTGTGAGGAATTCCATAACGAACCAATATGTTTTCTTTGATGAAATCACAAATTACTACGCAAGATGTGTTGTTTCACCGGTATAGCTTCTACCCATTTTGTAAAGTAATCGGTGGCGGTGAGTACGTGGGTATGACCAGCTACTGGAATTAGGGTTCAAGACCCCGATGAAATCTAAACCCCATTGTTGAAAGGGTTCTTCAATGACAACTGGCTTCAAAGGCAGTGCCGCCAACTTCGGTCTTCCGACAAATTGTTGACAGGCTTCACATTTGGTCACCCATTTCTGAGCATCAGAAAACATAGTGGGCCAGTAATAATGTGCTCTCAGAATTTTATGGGCCGTTACTGGGCTAGAAAAATGACCGCCGCAAGCATGATTGTGGAAGGCTTCCAGCAACCTAGGCTGTTGTTCTTTATCAACACATCTGAGGAACATGCCATCAATTCCTTTCTTGAACAACGTGTTATCCCAAATGACGTATCTGGCAGCTCTTAGTTTGATTGCTCGTTTCTCTTTAGCTGTCAGATTTTCTGGACACTCACCGTATGTGAGGAAATAGGCAATATCAGAATACCATTCATCCGTGGTACTGACAAAAACTACCAATGGTAAATTTCCTTCAACTAGTTCTTCTTCAGAGTTAACTCGTGGTTCATTCTCTGCAATGAGTTGGCAGAGTCCTCTCCCTCGAACCAACTTGGTAGGCTTGATGTCCAGATCATATTCTTGTATCTTGGAGACCCAATTACCTCTTTTAGATCCCGGTTCCTGTTGTGTCAACATTGATTTCACCGCGGTATCCGGAACTAAGACTTTGGTGTGAGAATTCAACACGTAATACCTGAAGTGTTTTAGGGCTCTTACCACCGCGTACGCATGTCTCTCAAGAGGAGTGTAATTAAGTTCATGTTTCTTGAATCCCGAACTCATGAATGCGATAGGAGATTCAATCCCCTCTTGATTGTGCTGAGTCAAAATGGCAGAGATTGTGTGTGGCGAAGCATAACAATAAATTATAAAATCCTTCTTAAAATCGGGACACACCAATGTAGGAGCTTTTGCAATAGCACCCTTGATTTGCTCAAACGCCTCTCTACCTTCCTTTGACCATTTGAAAGATTCTTTTCCTTTCATCATATCAGCGATTTCTTTAGTCAACTCGGCGAAATCTGGCACGAACCTTCTCAAAAAATTCACCTTTCCAAAGAAAGAGTGGACTCCAGGTTTACTTGTAGGCAAGGAAAGATTCTTTATAGCTTGAACGCGTTCAGGATCGATCTTAGTTCCTTCCTTAGAAACAATATGACCTAGGAGTTTACCTTCCGTAACTCCAAACACAGATTTTTTTGGATTCAGAGAAATCTTATGAAGTTTACACCTTTGCAAAATTTTCTCTAAATCTCTTAAGTGATCTCCTCGCTTCTTTGAAAACACTGTCAAGTCATCTAGGTATATCACAATGATCTTGTCCTTATAATCTGCAAACGCCATATCCATGGCCCTTTGAAACGTTGCACCAGCATTGATCAAACCGAAGGGCATTCTTCTATATGCGAACGTACCCCAGGGGGTAGTGAATGCAGTTTTATGTTGATCTTCTCTAGCCACCTCAATCTGATTATAGCCAGAGAAGCCATCTAGCATAGATAGCATTTCCGATCCAGTTACTGCCTGCAGAATATGGTCCATGACTGGCAGTGGGTAGTTATCCTTCAAGGACGCCTGATTAAGATTGCGGAAATCCACGCAAATCCTAATTTCTCCATTTTTCTTGCGAACCGGTACAATATTAGCTATCCAGGTTGAATGTCGAATAGGAAAAACTATTCGTGCATCTAGCATCTTTTGAACTTCATGAAATATTGTCCCTGCAATTTTGGGATTATATTGTCTTTGCTTTTGCCTGAATGGAACTGCGCCAGGCTTCAAGGGTATGGCATGCTCCATTTCCCTGGGTTGGAAAGACTTCAAATCTTCGTATGAATATGCCAAGACGTCAGAATATTTGGTAAGGAGATTTATGAATTTCCTGCGCTCCTCAGGCGAGCAACATTTACCAATATTGATCAGGCGAGGTTTATCCTTGGTGCCGATATTAATTTGCTCATAGTCAGCAGAATTTGCAGGTCCTGCCTGCTCTTTCTCTTTAATAAACCTGTCATGTTTGTCAAAAAGTTCTTCGAGTGAAACCAACCCTTTGGGAATTTTATTTCCTCTGAGTTGAATGATGCCATCACCAGGATCTTCGTTCTCAACTCCTTCCTGATTGGGTGAGGTAGTTGATTCGCGAAATGCCGAATCACTTCCTTCAAAGTACAACTGTTCAAAATTTTCTCTCTTTTCCAAGAAGGCAATAATTTGTTGATCATCATTAAATACTTGCCAATTTTCTGCATTGTCAGGAACACTTGGCCTAAAGACCATTTCAATGGTGTATTTGTCTTGATCAAAATCTGAATGAGGAATCATTAATGACGCTGAGACTGCTAGAGAATCCGCTTTGTCATTCTTTTCACGAGGGACAGATTTAATGGAAAAAGCGTCGAAAAATTCTATGGCATCCCAAACTTTATTTCTGTAGTGTCTCAGACGATCGTTCTTTACCTGGAACTGATTTCTTACTTGTTTCACGATCAATTCCGCATCTCCAAAGACTTTCAGATTTTTTATCCCTTTCTCTTCTGCAACTTGGAGGCCAAGGATTAATGCCTCGTACTCTGCAGTGTTATTAGTATTTGAAAATTCGAGTTTATAGGAAAAAGGAAAGATTTTACCATTTGGAGATATGAGCACCACTCCTGCACCAGAGCCCGTTGAGCAACAACTTCCATCGAACTCAAGAGTCCAGATCTCATTGGAGTCTTGGCAAGTGATCTCAGGGGTATGAACTTCTGTGGTCATCATATAATTACCCATACTTGAGCCTTGGAAAAGGATCTGTGCGCGAGGATCTTCAGTTTTAGTTACTGTGAACTTGGCCTGAGCTTCCGGCATAAGTTTCTTCATTTCTCCTTTGATAGGAATCATGGCATGAGACCAGTCCATTTGAATCTCACCACCCAAATCCCTACAAAATTTTCTGCTCAACAACATTCCATACGAGGCAGGGATATCAGCAACTAAAATAGTTACCTTAACTCGCTTTTGAGGAAATTGGGCTAAAACCATTTGGGCGTCCTTAATCTGCCCGATCGAAGGAACTTGCTTGGTTTCCATAGAGTAACACGATCCGAATGTTCTCGTACAAGTCAAACCAAGAGCATGTGCTACTTTTGCCGGCATCACATTATCCGAGGCTCCAGAGTCTATAATGCAATTACTTAACTTGCATCCGTTGATAAGAAAAGACACAAAGAAAGGTTCGATCTTTTCATTGGAAGGTGTAGTGGCCGCCACAATATTTTGAGTTTTCCCATCTTTGGGAGTTTTTAGAATTCCTTTAGAGGAATGAACAGTAGAGTCGCCTTTGATAAACTGGACCAACTTCTCGAGCTGATCCTTGTTGGACTTCAAGTACTCTGCCTGTGACATGGAAATTTTTGTTTTATTGATATGATCAATGATATCAAATTTAGGCAAAGTAATTGCACTTGAAGTCTCAGATATGAGTTCTTTCGAACTTGATGATGGCACACTTTGGACCTTGGTCTCGGGCTTGGTTGATACGGATGTGGAAGAAGAAGTTTTCTTCGTAATTGGTTTACTAACTGATTGATCTAACAAAGGCTCTCCTTTCTTTAAGATAGTCTTGACCTTTGAAACCTCAGTATCTCTGGACTCTTTAGGAGCCTCCTTTATCTTGGATCCTTTGAGAGTTTCCTTGGAAACCTCTCTATCTCCCGCCTTGGCGGTATCTTGGTCCTTTTTCTGAGAGCGTGTGAAGACAGCGAAGGATTGACTATTCATATCTTCTATAATTTCTTCATATTCATCTTCTTCATCAGAACGGTACTCAAAGAAATGATTATTGCTTTCTTCCTCTGGATCTTCAACTGTAGGTTCAGATGCCTCAGAATCGGGCTCTTCCTCATCAACCTCGACGACCTCAATCTCATCATCGCTTTCTTCGATGACATCACATTTGGAATTAGTTGCATGGAGCTGCTTGATAAGCGCAAGCCTCGCTGGAGCACCCGCAATCCTCGGCTTTGTTGGGAACGTATCCTTTTCGTGGGATATCTTTGTAAGGAGCAGGTTTACTACTTTGAGCAACTTGCTTCTTCAAAGCTAGCATATCATTAGCCAACTTAGTGAGTATGGTTTCTGAAACGTTGGGAGTTTCTTGACTCTTTCCTTTGAGGGAATTTTTCTTGAATTTTCCTGCCATGATTAAGTCATCTTCGATTTCTATGGCCAAAGATTGAGCAAGTTCCAAAGTAGCCACCCTGGCTCTTCTTAGCTGATAGCACACTTCTGGTTGTTGTGCGTTAATAAAGAAACATTTTTGTCCATCAGGGTTGGGACGAATCCCGGTAGGAACTTTGTTTACCATCTTGTTGAATTTGGCCACGAAATTCCTCATGGGTTCTGTAGGCTCTTTCTTTGCCTGAGATAGTTGGGCAAGAAGAGCATGTTCATCTTCGGCTGTTTTGAATCGATTTTCAAACTTGGTTTTCATATCATCCCAACTTGTAATACATCCATTGGGTAGATGATGAAACCAATCTGCAGCAATATCATGCAATGTCTCGATGAAGAGACGAATAGCAACATCTTCGTATTCTACTGACAAAACAGCACATGCAGCGAAGAAGGCAGAAATATGATCCTCTGGTGACGTCTTCCCATCTCCGTCGAACTTGGGAAGAATCTTTCTTGATCCTCGTGGGAGTTCATGTCGAGCAGGTAAGGCCAATGGGCCTATGGCATTTCCCCATGGTACATTGGCTGCCATTGGAGGAAAGGTGGTATGCGTAGGTAAAACAATGTGAGCAAGGACAAGTGCTTGACTGGTAGTGATTCCTTCCTTGCTTGCTCTTTCAGGACTTGATGCAAGGCTCGCAGATCTACGAGGTGTGTTCTTCTTAGGAGGAGATAACTTGAAACCAAATTTTCCTTGAAAATCAAAGGTAGGGTCAGATTTACCTTTAGCTTTTTCTCCTCGCGTAAACCTCTTTCCTTCCAGCTTGGAATATTTATGGTGGAGAGATCACTGGCGTGTTCCGACCAGCTCTAGCCTTTTCTCTTTGCTCTCTTTCTTGAGCTATTTGCGCCTGAATAACTCTAACAACTCTCGCAGCTTTCTCTTCTTCGTTATCTAGTACTGATGCGGCGAGATGAAAATGATGGTTACTTGTGCGCTTTTCCCAAATAGCTTGCCTCAAATCTGATGATATATCTTTTTGAGTATCTGCAAAAACAAGATTTGGTTGTAAGATAGGTGGGTTACCTGTAATGGTCATACAACTTATTACCTGGGTGGAAGAGGGCCGCGTCGGTGAACAACTATCAACACGTGCCCAAGAGGTCTCCTGGCCACGAGTGCGGGTGCTCTTCTTCTAAGGTCTTCGATGTAGATTTCTCTGTCAATGGCTCTATCAACAGCCACAAATTGCTGCAAGCTTTCACGGTTTTCCCAAGCTACTATTCGAAGGTTGGCAGCAATATCTCCTTGAAATCTTCGTCGGGCACAAGGTTCGGTTGAACGGAGCTTGTGCAGAGGGGATAGTCATAAAGATTTAACCAAGCACTTTGGTTAACGATTTCTCGAATCCCAAATGCGAGTCGCCAAAATCAAGTAGCATATGGATTTGCACGCATGCAAATGACATGCAACAAGCAGGGAACGAAGTCCTCCTCAATGAAGGTGAGGCTGCCTTTATTGAAAACCAAAATCATTTACATCTCGTACATTCAAAATTGTATGTGGGGGTTTTGGAACATCAATGGAAGAAAAGTGAATGAAGGAAATGGAATGAAATGAAAGAAAGGAGTGGAATGGAATGGATGAAAGAACATGCAAGAGTTAGGTAAAACAGAGCCTAATATTGCATGAAGAGAAAAGATGAATAACCAACACAAATAAAACGGAGTTTGAGTTAGCCAAACAAGAACATGCAAAAGGGAACACACATGAGCAAGTAGATAGTGAGCTTGATCACCGTGAACTAGAACAACTGATTGCTAATGTTGATAATAAGATCAAAGATAATATTTGCATGCAAGATTCAAACACCTAACATCTAATGAACATAAGAACACCAAATGTTACAAGAGACAATGAATGAGACACAAAGTTCTTATTCTATTAACTCCAAAATGTTTTTCACAAAGAACACAAAGTTTCTTCTTGAAACAAAGCTTGCACAAAAGTATCTTCTTCTCCTCTCTCAAAGTCACCCTTACAAATGAGCCCCTCACTTCCTTTTATAACCCAAAAGTTGGTTACAAAGTAGTTAGGGTTTAATATGATCATTAAATAAGGCACTTAAGTGACCTTTGACTTTTTCTAACCAACTTTTAAAAAGTGACTAAAAATAGAAACCACTTAAGTTAAAAGGTCATTTAAGGAAAAATACATAAATAAAAGAAATGGGTACATGTGGACCCCACTTAAATGACTTGTATGCACACGTAGACATCCTAGTCAGCAATGTGCCACCTAGATCAAGACACCTAAGATCAGTGCCTTATCCATCGGGCCAAGAGTCCGCCTATCCCGATCGTACAGAATGAACTCATTGACCGTGCTCTGCAATCCTCCAAATGAAAAGAGTCCGAGTTTGAAACTTGAGCAATTCATCCACCCCTCTATCTGAGCAATATCTTGGTGTGAGAAGATTTGTCTTTATTCGTATTCATATTCACAATTCTCCACATGCTCAAAGTATCTTTCCATGGTGAATTATTCATTTGTCACGAGACCGTAGTCGTTACGCCACCTTAGTTTATCAGAATCCAGCTTCTGGTCTTTCGCCATCGGGAAGATCTTCATAGCCAAAATTGCGATTCACCGCCTGGAGTTGTCCTTTTTCTTTGTCACCATCCCAAAGTGTTGATCTCCCAAGTAGAATTCGTGAGACTTCAGAGTCTTGGAAATCCATCTCCTTTTCCCCATTGTGAACGAGTGGTGTTGAAAAATCATCGAAGTGATTTATGAATTCGTTGACACACACCTTAGCGTAGTATTTGGTCTTTTTTGGAATGATGGATTCTAACATTTACGCAATCGCTTCCAAGTTTATCACTATTGGCTTGATGACCCTCTTTCAATTCATCAGGATATCATGTAGCCAGGTGGGAACCTCTCCAAGTACCTCATTGTACATGGTTCTCGTGTTCGTTGGGAATTGATCTTCATCACGCTGAAGGGGATCACCTTTGGGTGTTGCTGAAATTGGATCTTCTTGTTGTGAGAAAGATGTTGTCGCCATTTTCTCCATTTGTGATGATTCTTCAAATGCAGGCAGTGAAAGAACCGGATCATCAACTTTTGGTTGAGAAGTTGTGACTACTTCCACAAGTTGGGCTGGTATATTTTGAGGTACTTCATCAACGAGTTCCACCTCTAGAAATTGTGTGATATAGATTACAGGTGCTTGCGCATGAACCAATGCTTTGAATTATAGTGTTGTGTTGTTGATTAGGCCTGAAGAATTAGGGCAATCATGCAAAGACGAATGATGAGTGGAATGAGAAATTCTCGAGATGTGCTCCTTCTTCACTTAGGTGTTTAGACGACTCAACTCACAAATGAGCCTTCAATCATATCACTCCTAGCTTGATTACGAGCTCATGCATCGAAAAGAATGGTTTTACCACAATGCTCATGGTTCTACCTTATTATATAACACTTGTAGTAAGAATGTTTTGGCTTTGCCATAATAAGCACAATTGTCCCTTTCAAACGATGAGAAAATGCCATTACCAATAAAGACCTAATGCTGCCATGATGATGACCCAGGTTCAAGACCTCGGCATGTCGAGAGACACCCTTAAGACTGATTCTTGCTTTGCTGTCCCTCGGTATTTCGGCAGTGGATTCTGCAAACAAGTTTCTCTGAACCTGGTAAAAGAATACTTTTTATTGCCTGATTGGATGTACATAATGGACGGGTATAAATATTGCCTATTGCCCTTTAGAGTTTCTTAAAGAGATCATTTACAAGTAACAAGGATGTAGTACACGGAACGGCCAAGCAGGTATTTTCAGAGTTGGCTTTCACATTCAATTCATTTCTAGGGGAAAAGAATAAATGAAATGCTGAACAGTATGAATCGTTTCATTCTGCGCCGTAATAACCTTCATCAGGTCTCCTGTTAACACTCTGTCACTTAATCGATTTTGATAAAAACGTTTTGAAGGAAAATCCCGAATTTGAGGATGTATTCGGTACTGAGCAGATAACAAAATAGTTGGTCGATCTGCTTGTTGGAAGTGACTTTCCAAAATGAAAAGGCGAGTCAACTCAACTAAACCTTTATCTCGTTCTTCTACTATAGCTGACTGTGGTCATTGTTGTAGGATGGCCTGTAGCTTTCAGGAGCAAGTTTCTTAAGCAGCGCGCACTGTTATTGAACAAGATGAATAACATTCAACATTCCCCAGACTGTGTGCGTCATTGACTCTGGCGCGTGGGTTTTATTGCTGGGCGCGTGGGTTTTTCTTGCTGGGCGCGCACTGTTCACGCACAAGATGAATAACATTCAACATTCCCCAGACTGTGCGCGTCCTGTCCCTGGGCGCGTGGGTTTTATGGCTGGGCGCGCACTGTTCACGTTTGCTCTTAAAACTTTGTCTTTGCTGTCTCTTCTGCGCACTGTGCACGTTTGGCTCTTCCTGCCCTTGCTGTCTCTTTCACGCACTGTTCACGTTTTCTCTTAAAACTTTGTCTTTAAAACAATGCGCATATATTTGCCTTAGGATTCTTCTTTCTTTTGCTGTGACTAATTTCTTTTGCTCACAATGGCGTGGGTTTCTCTTACATAATGTCAAACAAAATATTTTCTCTTCTGACTTTTTCCACCGGGTTTGATGGAGGAAGTTACGAGGATTAATTCGACTTCCTCTCATCCCGGGTAGTGGCTTAACTGCCAGGGGAAATGGGAAAAGTAACGGGCAATTGCCAACGGGAATGGCAAAATGGGTTGGCAATCCCCGTCCAATTTCCCCATGTGGGAAATTGGGGAATTTTATGCCCGTTTGCCAATCCATGATTTGGCAATTGGCAAAGGAAAACCCGCGTCCGGGAATTTGAAGGAAATTGCCAGGAAAGTGGAAATCCGGGTTTGGGATGCCAACCCGGCAGTTGGAAACAAAAGCTAACTTCCCCGGCACCAAAACTTGTCGGATGAATCTTAATTTATATTTATTTAATTAAATACTCCTTAAGTGATTAATTTAATCAAACAAGGAGCAATTAATTAATTAAATATTAATTAATTATTTTAATGTATTTTAATGCGTTTTATAGCTTGGCGGGAAGAGTTCTTGCCCGAAAATCACGAAACGAAGACCGAAACGATCACAAAAATAAGACGATCGCAAGGAGTCCAATGAACCATGCAAAGTAATACTTTTCAAAATTTTCTCATTTTTAATTATTTAATTGTCTTTTTTGACAATTTTGCGCAGTCAAAATTGGCTGATAACAGAGTTGGTATACTCACTTTTCTCCAAGTTGCTCCTAGCTAGGGTTTCAAACCACTTTACCTTGTTAACGATCGTTCATAAAAACGTGACGATCAAACCACCTCATTATTTTTGTGAAAGCTTCATAACTGACCTTAGAAGCTATGTCAAAGAGCTCAAGTCCCCATCGCACAAGCATAAAATTCACAACGAACATAAGAAAGTCCATATTTTCCTTAAAAACACACTCAAAAGTACCCGTTTTTCCAAAACTTGCATATCTTGAAATTCCCATTACAAAATGACCTAAAACTTGTCATGAAGCATCATGACAATATCCTCTAACTGTCCATAATCACCACCTAGCTCGGATATGCCTCGAAACTCTCTAGCCACAGCCGAAATTACCTATGCCAACATGTCTCTGCTTTCTTGCTTTCCCAAGGACCCTGAAACACCACCAAACCTTTGATAACTGACCTGAAACTCACCATACACCTCATGTACACTGCCACAATGCTTCTACCATGCTCCACCATGACTGATTTGCTCCAAAACTCACATCTCTACCTCATTTTGCATGCTCCAGGGCTAGGAATAGGCCTGGAATGACCTGACTCAATGCTGACAACCCATGAACTGACCATGCTGACCTCATGCGCACCCATAGACACCCATGACACATCATACCAACCATGTTGGACCTCATGACACTCTCCAACCAACTCAAGAGGACTCATACAATGATTATGCAAGCTAGAACCATGCCAAGACACCATGACAACTCACCAAATCCTGACATTACCAATCAACATTCATGTTTCATGTTTGACCATTGACTAACACCACATGGAGACACATACAACACCATAACACCCTTTTCCATCAATGGAGTTGACATCAATGACAACACAAACACACAATGGCCAACATTTATAACGCTTTGGAGCTTCCAATGTTGAGTTGTAAATTTTAATAATAACATTGCAGACAAGGGTTTATTCAAATTCATATCTCCAGATTTTAAGCATTAAAAATCAGTTTTCTTACATGAGATGATTGTTGGTGATATCTAATAATTTAGATAATTAAATAGAGCTAATTCGAAGGGTTTTGAAGGCATTTAAGTGGGTTGAAAACCCCAAATCAGGTCGTTGCCCTAGAAAGGGTTTGGAAATCAGTTTTGCAGGGTTTATAACAGCAGTGTCCCAGATCTGATTTGAGAGTTTTTGCCATTTCCTAAGGTCCCCCAAAAAGGGACATTACACTATTAGTCCAAGTATGGGCAGTATACAAAAAGGATACATATTAGCATTCATTAGTACTAATCAAAATTTAGAAGTTTTTTCAAGTCCCTTGGAGCTTGGTCAACTAACACCGAGGAGGCATCCCATAACACATAAGGTCTTGCTTGTCAACAATCTAATTGGCCAGCCCATTGACCATTTTGTTTCTGTCTCTCGGAAATATGGCTAAACGCACATCTTGAAATCGATCTTGCAACCGGTGAGTTTTCCCCATCTCTCTTGCAATTTGCCAATTGTTCTTTATGACCCTCTTCCAGTTAGTTAACAAGCCCACAATAACCTTAGAATCATATTCAATTTGGATTTTTTGCCAACCAATTTTCAAAGCCTCTTGCATCCCTTTGTAAACTGCCTTGATCTCCGCTAAATTATTGGTCGCAACTCCCAATTTTTTAGCAAAGAGGAAAGCTACCAATCTATAAAAAAATCTACCAATGCCTCCCATAACAGCCTGGCTCAGATTGCCCCTTGAGGCTCCATCAGTGTTCAGTTTTCCATACTCAATCGAGGGATTTGTCCAGTGTCCAACCCGTTGTATTTTCTTTTTATGACTATAAGCAAGCCTAGTTGAGTTCCTCGGTTGCAAAGAATGCTTTTTACACACATGCTTCCATTTCGGGGTGAGATATTGAGGTAAACAAATCTTATGTTTGATAGATTCTACAACATTGATCTTGATTTTCTCTCAAACATAAATTATGTCTCTCCTTTTCTGCTGGAAAATTCTATTTTTTCATTCCTTCCAGATGTTCTCAAGGAGAAGAGTTATGCTAGCCCATAATGCAGGCTGAAAATTTTGACCTTTAGGAAGGTGGCAATGCCAATCTCTATACAACTACTCAAATGATTAAATGCTAGTCCAAAGAAGATTAAACCATTCATATAAAATCTGCCATAAGGAAACCACCCAATGGCATTGGAAAAATAGATGAGAAAGGGTTTCTTCATTATCCAAGTATAAAGCACATCGGAAGGGTCCATAAAAACCTCGTTTTATAAGTCTATCACCCGTTAAAACTCTACTTCTTAAAATCAACCATACAAAGAAACTCACCTTTGGCCATAAAGTAGGCTTCTGTATTTGGTTTAAAATATCCTTAAGAGGATGAGTACCCCTAGTTAAAGAGGCATTTCTGAAGAAACCATATAAACACTTGTAGAATTTTTCCCCAAGCTAAAAAATCCGACAACGGAGAAGTTGAAAGAGATGGAAGCTTAAGAATATTATTGATCAAAGTTTGTTGCTCCTCTACAATTCAAATGGGCCATTCCACAAAAGGAATCCAGCACTGTCCAATTTCCCAGGAACGGGTAACAGGTTTACAATAATGTGCAACCTTAATCCACCCAATTTCATGCATCTCCTCCATGGTTGTCTATAAATCTGGGTACTTGGGTGATGATTGGTAAATGCCCATCCAAGAATCCGTCCAGAAGTTAACATGCCGACCATTTTTCACAATCCAAAACAACTATTTTTTAATAAGTTCTCCAACTTTCGAACAAGAATGGGTGATCCTTTAGTGAGGAGAGATGGCCGAATAATTCTATCAAGGGAATTTTTCTCTGCATATTTGGCTCTAATGTTGGATTCCCACAAGTCATTTGGAGCCATAAGCATCCTCCAATAGATTTTAAGTGTTAGGGCCTTATTTTGCTTGGGGTAATATTTGAATCCTAAGCCACCTTCCTTCTTAGGCTGACAAAGAGTTTCCCACTTGACTAAAGACCACTTTCTTTTTAGCTGCAAGCCACTCCATAAGAATTTCTGACATAAAGAGTCCAATTGTTTCGGAGTTCTACCTGGAATATTCAAGATAGAGGAAACATAAATTAGCAAGGCTTGAAGGACAGCCTTAGCCAATGTCATGCTTCCTCTTGAGGATAGCCATTTATTAGTCCATTTCTACATTTTTATCAGCTTGTTTGGAAGCCAATGCCAGTCATGGATCTCCTTTGGAGCAAGAGGGACCTCCAAATAATGGATCGGAAGAGATCCCCTTCTGAATTGGAAAATGTTAAGAATTTGTTCCTCCTGTCTACTAGAGCAATGAAAGAAAATAATACTGGATTTGGCATGATTAATCAGCTGACCAGTAGCTCTAGAAAAACTTGAAGAAGCTTTTGTAACTGTTGGGCTTCCAAGCAAGTGGCTTTGCCTAAAAGCGTAGAGTCATCCACAAACTGAAGATGGGTAAGAGGACAAGCTTCTTTAGCCAATTTAATGCCACTGATCTTTTTTTCCTAGCAAGCTTTAGTTGTTAGTCGGCCAAGGCATTCCGCCAAAATAATGAATAAGAAGGGGGATAAAGGATCTCCTTGATGTATCCCCCTAGAGGCCGAGAAAATGTGAGATGGGGTGCCATTGAGTAGGAGAAAAAGGAAACTGAAGACAAACAAGCTTTAACCCAAGCTATCCATTCCCTAGAGAATCCAAATTGAGTCAAAACTTGACCTAGAAAATCCCAATCTACTCTATCATAGACTTTGGAAAGATCAAGTCGAAGAAACATGGAAGAAGATTGTTGAATGTCCATGGAATGTAAGGCTTCGTGGACTAAGACTATCTCATCATGGATTTGGTAATCTGGGACAAAGCCCCCTTATTCTGGATATATGATCTTGAGAAGAAGAGGTTTCAACCTTTCTGCCATAACTTTGGTGACTATTTTATACAAGACATTACATAAAGCTATAGGTCTAAAGCCAGAGATATCCTCCACTTCAGTAGCTTTAGGAATAAGAGCTATGAAGGTTTTATTAATTTCCTTTAGCATTGTTTTAGCTGTCCGCACCTCTTCCACCACTTGTAGGAGGTCCCCTTTGATGATGTCCCAAAAGTTTGATATAATTCAGTCGGAAAATCATCTGGTCCTGGAGTTTTCCTTTCTTCATACTAAACACCACACTCAGCAATTCATTTTCCATGACAGGACATGTGTGCTTTTCATTATCCTGGTCTGATAAAAGATAAGGGAGAGTATCTTATTTCAGTGTGCTAGACGCGACCAAGAATCCATCGATTTCCTCTGCGGTAAAAGCCAAAGAATCAATGGAAATATCTTCTAGATATAGTTAAATTAAAAGTTTTGGAATTTAATTTCTGTAAGAAATTCAAAGACTTTGGAATTAAACATCCTAGAGAAGCATAGGATCCTTCTATTGGCCACTGTTGAATTTTTGGCAGGCAGAATATATTGTTTATTCATAATTCATAGTTGTAGCATTCCAGCACAGTTCAAGCCATAGAAATTCTGGCAACTTTTTTTATTCATTTCAAAGGCTTCAGAATTCAAGGGTATAGAGCTGCTTTGGATGTCTAGATTCTGAGGAGAAATTTGCTGCAGTAAAAATTAGTATTTGCTAATAATGCCTAATTCTGGCATTACCGTGTGGTTTAAGGAGAAAATACACATTAAATTTCTTCTCATTGAGAATACCTCTGAATTTCAGTGAGTCAGAATGGCTATGGACATATGTTTGGATTCCATATTGGAATTAAAATTCTCTTAGCATTGAGGTGTAGAGCTTTTGATTTGGTGATATCAAATGCCTTGAGTGCCATTAAATGGAAGCTTTGTAGCTTTATCCTGGTTCTTAGTGTTAGGTTTAAATTTCAGAACTGGCACTACGCTTAGTTGAAGAGAGACTCTTTATTGAATTATGGGTCTCATTAGTAAATCGCATTAAATCTGGACTTCCTCTGTAATTAACAAAGCAGTTATCATTAGTTATGAGTATTGGCACTGCCTATTTATTGATTTCTTTCTTTTAACTGCCAATATGAAAGATAAGGCCTGGATGAGGCTGGGACTGAGAGCAAGGTGTGCAATTATTATTCCTTTAGAGAAACAAAGTTCATTTCTTTTTTAATGAGAAAATTCTCACAGAAACAGACCACTTACACGCCACATGGATAATGGTACTTCCATTCAGCCAAGATGCCAAAGTCCGCAGGATAACCATTCGGCCAAAAGCTTCCCATGTGTGTTTGTATATGCTCTATACACACGTGCGCACACATCAGCATCAAAAGTTTACAATTTTGCTACGGCAATGTACTGAATACTACAATGACCACAGGCATTAAGGCAATTAACAGTTCATATGGAACATTTTTTATTTATTTCACAACAAACGATGTATTGTAATGTATACTTGATAGAAGACACATTTCAATCAAAAAATAATGTGTCCAACCTATTGGCTGACTTGAGCAAGACAAGATTACTTAAACCCTTGGATCTGTTACATAAAGTCTTCCTTGAATATAATAAGGCCATAAGAAATTTCTTAATAAATAAGTTTCAACAATAAACTTGGCAGAAATTCAAAACTAGGAACCAAAAGAATCAATGCAGATCAAGAATACTCACTTTGTTGCAGTAAATTCTTGTAACCCAGTTGTTTACATGCTTTAAAAGAAATGCTTGCAAACACCCATTTTTCTCCCTCTTTACGTATTCAATATAGTTAGTATGGACAATACCAATAACATGTTTAAATTTATTTGTCCATCTCTTTCCATGATGGAACCAGGTGAGATGTTCTGGTTCCTCAAGGATAGCAATATCAGCTTCACTGTCTGGAATGAACTCTGAAATGTCTCCAACTGCGAAAATGCTTCTTTTGTCCTTTGCAAACTGCATCCATAGATAAGATACATCATACTTTGAATTCAATATTGGACCTCCATGCAACTGACGTTAGATACCTATTAATGCTTTTAACGTCAAATATTGTCTCTTCATTTGGATTCTGATCTACATAAACTTATGATTCCATTACTGCCATAGCAAAAAAATCTAAGAGCATCATATCAAATTTTGAGCTTAACCCAACCGGAAATCCACAACTTTTACTTGTAATTCATAGCTTAAGCATTTAAATATCCAATTTAATTTTCATTAAAACACAAAAAATCAGAACTCCACAATCAAAGCCATGAATTCTAGCTAACAAAGTCTCACTCAAAAGTAAAGAATAAGAATTACATTTTATGTGGTTATAAAACAATTTTGACACGGAAAAATGACTCGCTCAATAGATGAGATCAAGGTGACTTGTAAAATATAAGCATGCTTGCATAACCTTTGTATCAATATCTTTCAACGTTTCATCCATTGGATTGTGATCAAACAGTAAGCTGGAGTGCTTACTATGAAAATGACCTTGAATCCAACTTGGCAAACACCCTCCTCGTGATGATGTGATTGTTATTAAGTACAATTTGTAGAATAAAGCTGAACAGCCCTCTCTCCCTCCCCTCCTCTCCCTCGCTACTCCCCCTCTCTCTCTATATATAAAGACATGCATGTCTATGTATACATATATGTGTACATATCACTCACCCGTTGACCAATTGGAAATGGGCATTAGGACATTTACGCTCTCGATCAACGAAAGGAGATAATTGCACTTAACAAACAAAAGACCGATAGGGATTCATCCCATATGCATATGTGTGTGATTGCTCATTAGTCCATTATCAGGTACCAGCCCCTGGTACTTTTGCTATGGATACATGTCTTGCTTTAGAGACTCTGTATTTGTTCGTTCATTCTTAATGAAATATTCAAATCAAGGAACCTCTTTTGGATGAATCTATGAATCAAGATTAGATTTGGATGAATCTATAAACTATGAATCAAGGTTGGAAGTAAGTATGAATTGTTTTCTCTTGAATGACAGAGGATGAGTGCCTCTCCCACTGTCAAACAGTTCGCTATTGCTCACCCCAACCTAAAGGCTTTATGTGGTGGGTGCACACAGCATGATAATAAGTAAGCCTCGAGAATAATTGTGTAAAACAAAAGTTTGAATCAACGGTGTAGGCCACACTGTTAGTGTTAATATTTTCTTAGCTATTGCATTTGTACCCAACATAAGGCTTACTATGTGTATCTAATTTTTGTTGGAGATTATTTTTGCCTTTTTCCTCATATGAGGAATGTTCCACATCTTTGTATGCTTGGAAAAAAAATTGTTTTGCATGTTTTATGGAGTATTCTACATGTAACTTGCATGCTTCCACTTGTGGTTTGCATTCTTTGTAGAAGCTTCAGTTTGTAACTTGCATGCATACTGAATTCTCCACTTGTACTTGCACATATCTTATGTTCAAGTCCATACTATGAGAGCACTTGTAATGTCCCTTTCTCAGTGCTAGTCCTCTTGGAAGGCCTTGAGCCCATTCCAATTCCCGTGGGCAAAAAGGAAATGAGCAAGGGGAGTTAATGTCATGTTTTTCAGTTATTTTTGTGAGCATTGGATTCATTTTTAGTAATTTTCTAAGTATAGTCAGGTCGGTTGGGCAAAGGAGAAAAGACAAATGAAAAATAGAAGAGAAAAGAACTAGCATGAGGTCGGTCCTCTTTAGAGGCATTCTAATTGATCTTTGACTCCACATCAAGCTATAAAAAGGGGGTCTCTTGGCTTGGAAGAGGTTACGCATCTTTTAGAAATTGTTTCTCTTGGAGTTGGAGCATGTTTGCTTTCTCTCTCTCCATTGAGGATGAAAGCCATCTTGAAAAACCTATTGAGAACGAAACCTCTTAATAGTGAGCTAGTTTGAGGATAAAATCCATCAAGTTTGAAACAAGGTGATCTCATAAGGAGTTATTTTCAGTTTCAAGGCATTTCCAGTCCTCTCCTTAGGTGGTGACATGCCCTAAGGTGGCATTTGGGGTCTTCTACGGCACAACATAAAACTCAACCATCATTGTGTTTCTCCTATTTTTAGCAGCTAGAATTTACACTTGGACTTCAATTTGGGGCTTGGAATCTTTAATTTCCAGCCATCTTTGTAAGGGTGTTCACTACTATTATTAAATTTAAGTAAATAAATTCCAGCTTGGGGTTTGAAGGCTTATTTCTTGGTTTATATTTGTTCTAAAATATTGCTTGAGATTTCCTACACACTTTGGATTGTGTAAATGATGCATTCATGGAGAGATATTGCATTTTCCTTGTTGTCGTTTGTAATGTCCCCTTTTTTATAAAAAATTAAAAAGAAGATAAAATCGATTTGCACATGTAATTTTAAAATAAAATTTTATAAATTGTGCAAATCGAAATAAAAGGGGAAGTTCGACTTCACCTTGAGATAATAAATATTTTTTAAAGGTAAATCAAGTGACTAGGCAAGTCGCGTTTTCCTGGAAGCATTTAATAATTAATATTTGAGACAAAGTGATTATTCCCAAGCATGGGTCGACCCATATGATAAAAGGGGAGGACAGGTCATAGGTAGCACCTGCAGGAAAATCACAATTAGCTGCTTCCAGATCCAGTTTGGTGAAAATCAAAGGCAAAAGAGTCAACCGCAAGCAGAATATGAAAAAAAACAAGACTGAGAGTGTTGCAGGTTTGTTCTAATTTCTTTTCCTCTTTCTTCTTCTTTCTCTTATTTTCTCCGACAAAGTAATTGAATAATCAATTAAATTGTAAAACTTAAGTAATTGGTTTAAAAGCCGTTACTTCAAGTTACTGGAAGAAGTCAATTACTTGGAAATAGGTGGCAGACATGCAAAATAGAAGGTTCTATTTTCAGTTATAAATCATGCATGTCATGCAAAGAGGAATTCCAGGAGGAAGATTGTCAATTGCTTCCCTTTTTCATAGCTTCCACATGTGGCAATTCATTAAAAACTTCCTATTTGTAATTGCCCTCTATACACTATAAATAGAGGAAGAGCCTATGGGTTAAATAATCGAATTGGTAATCAGCATTCTTGTGTTCCAGACTTTGAGCTGAAACCCTTGATATTTTTCTGAAAGCTAAGGAATTGAAAGGAGACAGATTTTCGGAGAACTTTGTGTCAACGGTGCATTTGTTTCTTATTTTTGTGTAGATCTTTGCATAAACTTTGTGTTATCTCAGATCTAGATTTGAAACTTTCCTTTTCTTTAAATTTTGTATTGTGAGATTTGTTTATTTCATCTATGTGCATGAGACCAACTCTACGAACTATTGGTTGGATTGCACATCTTTTTTGCTCTCTTCCCGGATTCAATTATTTCCCCCTTTGCAAATATTTCTTTACAATTGCTTACTTGTTGTAGAATTGCCTAGCTATGGCTCATGAGTTTTGCAATTAAAGTAAAACCGACGACCAGTTACTCAAATCCACAATTGATAGAAATATTACACGGAGCCTCACCAGTAAATGAGGGAGATTTATCTCATGAATGCCTAGGTTTTCAGCTATGCGAAAAATCTAGCCAACGTAACTCAATGCATAGAGTCAAGAAAGGGTCTCAAGTTAAGGGCCCATATGTCATTGATTTCAATTGTAGACCTGTTCTTACCTTTTCAACTTATGTAAGACAATTTTCAGTCACTACACTACTCATAAAATTGTCCCTTCCACTAAGATTTCAGTTTGATAGTTGTTATATCATTGTCATATGGATGAGCATGCAAAATTCGAAGTTGGTACTTCCATTAGCAGTCATGAGAAGCAATAAACATGCAATTTTAGGAAGGCTTTCATCATTGGATAATGTGGAAAGAAGGTTACAGCTGGAAGAAACAAATAAAGAAGACCCAGTAGCCTTGATTTGGATGAGGTCTCAAGTATTTTATGGTTGTTGTAACTTGTTTCCAGCCAATCCACAATCTGATTTACATCTTGTAATAAGAGGGATAGCTGGTCAAGATGATTATTCATCCATTCCTTTGCTCCATGATGGAAACTACAACAGTTTGGAAGGATTTTGGTACAATTGAGTATGCAAAGGAAAGAGATGTCACTGTTGTTTTTGAAGTGGAAGATAAAGAAGACTTCAATGAAGAGAGGGGCGAAAAGGTATGAGTTTGTTTGGATTGAAGCTCCTTCATTTAGCAAGTACGAGATCCAGATTATGGGAGCACTACAACATGTTCCTCCACCTTGATATGATGATACATGGGCATATGAGTTTGCATTTGCTTGAGGGAAAGAAAATTTGGGAAGGGAGGACTATAATGTCCCCTTTTCCAAGCTAGTTACTATGAAGGCCTTGGGCCCAATACACCTTCCGTGGGCCTCAAGGAAGGATAGCAAGGGAGATGAACATTGTCATAATTGTAAGTGATTGTATTTTCCTTATTCATTTGATTACTAATTATGGTTTGGAGTGATTCAACTAGGTGATAGGTGAATGACAAAGAAAAAAGGAACTTCTATCTTCTCCACATGAGGTTGGTCTTCTTGGAGGACCAAGTGAAGATTAAAAAGTACACTTCCCCTTCATTAAGAGGTCAGCCATGAGAGTTGATCTTCTAATTCATCCTTGGCACCAAAGAGGGGTACTTAAGGAGGTTTGAATGGAGGAGATCATTATTATTCATCATTTGACATTTACTTGGGATTTGGAGCTAGTGTAGCTTCTCTTCTTGCCATTGAAGGACGAAACCCCTTCCTTGGTCACCTATTGAGGACGAAAACCTTCAATAGGATCACACTTGGGGACGAAAACCCTCTTGTGTGCATTGGTGGCTTCACCCGGAAGTCACAAGTGAGCTTCAAGGAATATTTTTGTTTTTTTCTTCCCTTCTAACACTAGGCAACTTGCTTAGGTGAATTCCCATTGTTGGTGATTTTTGGAGTGATTTATGAGCTATTTCTAGCCCTTGGTTTTGGTTGTATTACGTTGTCATAAAATTACTTACAACTGGGTGTGATCACTTAATTTCTCTATTATTTTGATACAATTTGGATTGACAAAAATTGTCATGGATGAATTAATTATTTGGAAGCATTTTCAGCTCTCTTG
Organism: Taxus wallichiana var. yunnanensis; assembly: GCA_018340775.1. Lineage (NCBI taxonomy): Eukaryota > Viridiplantae > Streptophyta > Pinopsida > Cupressales > Taxaceae > Taxus > Taxus wallichiana. Next base: position 574,964,498 of record CM031240.1, read on the forward strand.
CATGGTTGTATGTTGATGTGAAGTTCTATACGAGTTCTCGCCTAGAAGTAAATATTAGGTTCATTGCTAGCATTAAGTGGTGATATTGTTGGTTGTCATATGAATTCCTTTGTTGTCATAAATATTCAGATCTCTCTTGGTTGCTAATGGATTTTTCAATTTGTTCTTCTAGGGTTTAAAGTGATGGACTGGTGGCCGTAATAATGTAATGTCCCTTTTTCCCACCTAAAAGCTAATATTTGGTCTTCTTGCCATTCCTTCTCCGTGGCAAAGAAGCAAAGATGAAAGAGAAGAACCTTGAGCACCTTTATAATATGTTTTTCTACTAATATTTTATATTTTCTTTAGTGTTTCCCTTTCTTATACAAGTCAGTCTTTTCTTTTGTACTTTCGCACCAATTGAAGGATATAAATTTATAAAAGAAGATCTAAGAGCTCATTTGAAGGTTAGACTTCAGCGCATTTATCTTATTGGAGCAAAGTAAGTTTGGATTTTCTTGTTCTTGCATTTGGGGACGAAAACCTCCTTATGCGACTTGCCTAGAAGGATGAAAACCCTTTTAGAGGTTAAGGGAAGGACGAAAACCCTTCTCCTTGGCTTGGGATCAATTCAAGAGGTTGATTTGGAGAGATACTTGTCATTTCTAGCTTGTATTTGATTTATTAAGGGTGGAACGACCTACCTTGGGTAGGGTTTGGAGCAATTGGTGGACTATTTGAGAAATCTAGTTTGATAATCTGATTTGTAATATTTTATAAGGTCAAAATCTGAAGTTTGCTGATTTTTGAGGGTTTCTATACCCTAGTTCTATGATTTTCTTGTGGCTGCAATTTCCGGTTTATAACTAATTTCTAGCAGTGAGATCTCCAGCATTTCTTTGTGTTTTTGGCTCTCAATATTCCATCAAATATATACATAATTGTGGCGAGTTGATTTATGGTATTTTGTGGTGTTTTTTGGCATATTTGGTGATTGATTAAGTCGTTGGTTTTGAATTTACAGTTTGCTACAAATTAAAAATCAAATCTGTATTTTGTGTGTTTGGTTAAAACCCTTGAAAGGGTCATTACAGTGGTATCAGAGCTCAGATCTTCAAAAGGCCTAGGGTTTATGGAAGAAGGCAACAAGGGTTACATCTACTATCAAAGGAGGAAGGCAAACAAAGAGGACCAGCCAAGAGAAGGACACATGGCTGATCACGATTCTCAGGAAGCTAAGGTTGACAAGCTAATTGCCAGCCAAGAGAGGCTCGCCGATACCATGGACTTCCTAGCTCTTTCCCTCCAAAGAATCATTGAACCAAGGGTTCAAAATGGTGAAGGGAGTTTGAGTGGAGCAAATAATGCCAAGCGACCCAATGGATCAGCCCGAGGATCAAGTTGGAGGCCCACTTTCATCCCTAGAGAGGAGGCCATTCCAAGAAGAGGCAAAACCGATGGGAAGAAGAAATATTGCAGCGAGTTTGTAATGTCCCCTTCTTGGGACATTGTTGAAATTGAAGACCTGAAGACCTCAACCCATTCTCTCTTCTCATGGGTTTGAGGATTGAGCGTGAAGATGGTCCTAAGATGTTTGTTGTCTATTTTGTAACCCCTTGGCATGCCTTGCGCTACAAGGAGGGCTCTCTAAGTTAGTTTAAATGTGCACATAGGATAGTTGTTTTTATTATTTAATTAAAAATAATAAAGTGCACATAGTCTTAGTTTATTAGAGACTTTATTATAATAAGAGTTTATGTTTTCCCTCCAAAAGGGAAAGGTCGGTCTTTTTGAATGTTGCACCCCTTAACTCTATAAAAGGAGGTCACATTTCCTTTAGTGGGTTATGTTGGATTGATCATTTGATTTTACTCCATGCTTGGAGTAATGGGATGTATGCCCTAGCTCTTGCATTGTGCTCTCTCATTGTAAGCTTCATTTGGATCCATTGTTGAAGATATTGAAGACTCCATTGTTCTCTTCATTGTGCTCTCTTGTATTGAGTGTGTTTATGCATGGTTTATCCCTTCTAAGCATTGGCGACTTGGCTAAAGGGTTTGGCGCATTTATTTAGAGTAAAATCTGCATGTTATTGAGCATTGTTGAAGGGTTTGATAATGCTTTGTGAACTGTTGTTACTGCTGCAATTATTAGAGCCATAGCGACTTGCATAAGAGGGTGTTTTATCATGTTTTGATGTCTTTTGAGCTAGATCTGCAATCTGATCTATGTTAGCATTATTATCCAAGTTTGGGGCAGTTATTTGGGGTGTTTGGAGGGTAGAGAAGGGCTGATATTAATTTGTATAATTTTATCTAACCCTAGCGACTTGGAATCAGATTTTTGGGGTTGTTTTTATAAGGTTTTGGTGATCAGAAAATTCATATTCATAGTGCATGGGAAATGCCTCAATTTCTAGTTTATTGTGCATTTTATTTCATGCAAAAATATGAAGTATTGAATGAGTTATGAATTTTAGAAGATTTCAGCTTTGTCTACAAGCTATCTGGTTGTTATTAATTAATATTTATTTCAGATTTGCAGTTTGGGGATCAGTTTAATATTGGATTTGGTTGTAGAAATTAGGAGGAATAAGGAGAAAGTAATTTTATAATTTTTGGAGTTGATTTGATGCCCTAAATGTGTTGGGCGACCTACTTTTTAGGGAAAAATTAGGGTTTCGTGTTGGCTGTGTGAAATCTGATTTTGGAATGTTATTCTTCATATTTTTGTGGCCCAAGATCCAAAGTTTCAGCTCATTTGGACTTCTCTAGCCAAAGATATGAATTTTTGAAAATTGCAGCAGTTTAGGGTTTGAATATTAATTAATTTCCAGCTGTGTAAAATCTGGTTTTGAATGTGTTTGAATTCTGATTGTTTTCTTCCAATCTATCCCACCACCTTGGCTAGTTCCAACCCCATTTGGGTTCGAAATAGCTGACATTGGGATATTTTAGGTTGATACAAAAGGGTTTATCCATTCTTTGCCTAATTTGTGACAAGTATTTCTCCATTTTCTAACTTGTCCTAAAAGGGGACATTACAAAGTTATGAGAAATATATGGCCTTGTCTAGAGAGATCCGTGATGCCATTTCTCTTGCCGAGTTCATGGGGTTGGATAGAGGAAGATCTAGGCCCGAGCCTAGGCATGCCATGCCACAAAGAGAGGTACAAAATGCTTTGGGTAAGTTATCTTTTTCTACATTTGATGGATCTACAAAAGGTACCACTAGGGCTTGGATTCAAAAGTTGAATACTTATTTGTCTTTGAAGCCTATGGTGGAAGAAGATGCAATTAAATTTTCCACTTTACATCTTGAGGGCATTGCCCATGAGTGGTGGTTTCATGGACTTGTGACACAAGGGCATAGTGAGATACATGCCTATGATGAGTTTTGTCAAAGGCTCATTGATAGATTTGATAGAGTGGATCCGAGGTACATTTCCGTGAGCTTGCACAATTGAAACAACAAGGTACCGTAGAGGAGTATGTGGCTGATTTTCAGAGGCTTTCCATCATGATTACGGATGTGTCCGAAAGAAGACTCATTGTGCTTTTTGTAGAGGGTTTGATTGAGCCCCTAAGGGGGTTAGTTCGTGCATTTGATCCTTTCTCTACAAGAGGCAATAAAGAAGGCTCTTGATCTTGAAGGTGCTGCCCCAAAATCAGCAGCAATCAGCAGTATTCCTAAGGTCAATTGAGAGGGAAAAAGCCCCAAGCAGCCAAGAAGCATCCCTTTGGACCAGCCAAAGAGACCTCTTCAAAAAGTGCCTAATGCTCACACGGATCTGCAAAAAACCAGCCATGATAAGGAGGCAAAGAATGAATTACGAAGGAAGAATTTGTGTTTTTCATGCAAGGATCCATGGACTTAGGACATCGTTGCTTGGGAAAAGGTAAGGTTCATTATATTGAAGTAATTTCAGATTGTGTGTAATATCCCTTTCTCGGTCGAAGACCCTTAGCCCATTTGGTCTTCCCGGTGGCTAAGGAAGAAAATAAGGGGAGATTTAAGTTTTATTAATTTATTATAAAGTGCTTAAAAGAAGGACATAACATTTAGTTTGGCGCCTGCTGTTCTGGGATGATTTTCCAGGTATTTTATTCTACATTGGGGAAGCTTTTCAGGGTTCTAAATTCCCCATTATACTGCTGTAACTCCAGAGCTAAATCTGCAGGCTGTATTTAAATAAAACTCAGCTCTATTGGCATCTAAACTGGTACTTTGTCTCCCATATATCTTCTAATCTGTTTCAGATCTGATTGCATCAGTTCTCTGCATTTTTGTATGTTTTTGATCCTCCAAAATATATGAAAACAGTGTGGAATAAGAAGCACGGTATATGGGAACAGTTTGTCATAGTTAATACTTCATACCCAAGTCGTTTTGCCCTCATATAAATCAGATATCTGCATATTTCAGGCTGATTTAATCTTATAAATATCAGTACTTAGTTTTGAATGTGAATGACTTATTTTTAAGGGCTGAGTTGGTTGGGTTTTCCTTATAAGCTTAGTCGCCATTTCTAAGGAATATTTTATATCTGCATACAACATTTGAGAATTTAAATACCTTCTTGTGGCTTGGTGTTGGAATTGGGCAAAATCCAAGTAAGAGTTAAGGTCTCCCAAAAGGGGACATTACATTGTGATGATGATGATAGCAATGAGGATGAGACTAGGCATGATGATATATTGGAAAAGGATCCGGAAGAGGTAACTAGCACTCTTGCTACCTTAGTGGGAGCACCAAGTTACAACTCTTTTCTTATTGAGGGTGATCTACAAGGGCACAAGGTCACAATTTTGATTGATGGAGGAGCTACTCATAATTTCATAAATGCATGTTTGGTTTCAAATCTGAAATTGAAGGTTGAGGACTTCAAAGGCTTCATTGTTAGGATAGCGGATGGTTACTCTATGCAATGTACAAAAAGGTGTTCTCAACTCCACATTACCATGGGATTATATGAGGTATGTGCTGATTTTTTTGTGATTAACATGGCTGAGTTTGACATCATATTTGGAGTCCAATGGTTGTGCTTGTTGGGAGAGCTCACTCTCAACTATCAAAACATGGAGATGAGCTTCATGGACCAAGGGAAAAGAGTCTCCTTGCAAGGTATACTTCCTAGCACACTAATTATTTAGTAGAAGAGGGCATTTCATGTGAATCATATTTCTGTTCTTTATCAAAAATTACAGCGGATTGGAAAGCATTGATTTCAGCTGAGTATGCAAAGAATAAGTTTGCTAGTGATGTCTTTGAAGGAGTAATAAGTGATGGGAGGTATAAGGTGGTAGATGGGCTGATTCTCTACAAAAACCAAGTTTATTTGGTGCCGGAATCTAAAGTTAAAAGCAAGATTTTGAGGGCTGCTCATGATGACCCTTCAGCTGGTCATCCGGGTTATTTTAAGACCTACAAATACATAAGAGAAAGGTTCTATTGGAAGGGTCTTAAAGGGGAAGTGCTCCAATACATCCGGGAGTGCCTTACATGTCAACAAAACAAGGCGGAGCACTCATTTCCAGCTGGTCTTCTTCAACCACTTCCTATTCCCACTCAAAAATGGGAAAGTGTCTCTATGGATTTCATTACGGGGCTGCCCATGGTCCAAGGTAAGAATTGCTTGTATGTTGTAGTTGATAGACTCACTAAATATGCTCATTTTTGTCCTCTTCCGGCTAAGTACAATGCTCCTATAGTGGCTGATGTGTTTTTCAAAGAAATATTTAGACTTCATGGGCTGCCCAAGGAAATAATAAGTGATAGGGACAGCCGGTTCTTGAGCATGTTTTGGAAGGAGTTGTTTCATTTGGTGGGTACACAACTTGCCCATAGCACTAGTTATCATCCCCAAACGGATGGGCAAACTGAAATAGTGAATAAATGGGTGGAAGGGTACCTATGGAACTACATTGATGGGCAACAATCAGCGTGGATAAAGTGGTTGTACATGGCTTAAGTTTTGCTACAACACTACCTTCCAAATGTCCATTGGTATGTCTCCATTCAAGGCTTTGTATGGGTATGATGTTTTTCCTTTTTGATTCGGTTATGATTGATAGTAGGGTGCCAAAAGCCAAGATATTCTTAAGGAGCTTAAGAAGAACCTTCTTTGTGCACAAAATCAGCAGAAATTATATGCGGATCAGCATAGGAAGGAAAGGGCATTCGAAGTGGGAGACATGGTGTTCTTGAGATTGCAGCCCTATAGGCAATCTTCCATCAAGCAAAAAGGTGTGGAAAAATTGAAGCCACGTTTTTATGGCCCATACAAGGTAATAAGCAAGGTGGGTAAGGTTGCATATGAGCTAGAGCTTCGGAAAATAGCAAAATACATAATGTTTTTCATGTCTCATGCCTTAAGAAGGCACTTGGGCAGCATCTTACTCCTTCACATGAGCTGCCCCCATTGGATGAAGAAGGTAAATTGGTCCTAATTCCGGAAGATATCATTGAAGTTCGTGAAAGGAAATTGAGGAATAGAAGTATCAAAGAATATTTGGTTCGTTGGAAGGATCTTCCCCTTGAAGATGCTACATGGGAGAGTGCAGCGATTTTAGAGCATCCACAATTGCAATTGCTTGGGACAAGCAATTTTGAGAAGGGAGCACTGTAATGTCCCATTTTTCCACCTTAGAGTTGATATTTTGTCTTCTTTCCATTCCTTCTCAATGGAAAAGAAGCAAAGATGAAGGAGAAGAACCTTGAGCACCTTTATGATATGTTTTTCTACTAATATTTTATATTTTCTTTAGTGTTTCCCTTTCTTATACAGGTCGGTCTTTTCTTTTGTACTTTGGCGTCAATCAAGGATATAAATTTATAAAAGAAGATCTAAGAGCTCATTTCAAGATTAGAATTTGGCGCATTTATCTTATTGGAGCAACGTAAGCTTGGAGTTGCTTGTTTTTGCATTCGGGACGAAAACCTCCTTATGCGACTTGCTTAGAAGGACAAAAACCCTTCTAGAGGTTAAGGGAAGGACGAAAAATCCTTCTCCTTGGCTTAGGATCGATTCAAGAGGCTAATTTGGAGAGATACTTGCCATTTCCAACTTGTATTTGATTTATTAAGGGTGGAGTGACCTACCTTGGGTAGGGTTTGGAGCAATTGGTGGACTATTTGAGAAATCTGGTTTGATAATCTGATTTGTAATATTTTATAAGGCCGGAATCTGAAGTTTGGTGAATTTTGAGGGTTTCTATGCCCTAGTTCTATAATTTTCTTGTGGCTGCAATTTCCAGTTCATAATTAATTTCCAGCAGTGAGATCTTCAGCATTTCTTTGTGTTTTTGGCTCTCAATATTCCATAAAATATATACATAATTGTGGCGAGTTGATTTATGGTGTTTTGTGGTGTTTTTGGCATATTTGGTGATAGATAAAGTCGCTGATTTTGTATTTATAGTCTGCTACAAATTAAAAATCAGATCTGCATTTTGTGTGTTTGGTTAAAACCCTTGAAAGGGTCATTATGAATAAAAACCAGAAGTTGTGATTGGGGTTTGAGTCCAAACCCTTGTTTTCTCGCTTGATGCCCTAGAAGGGACATTACAACATTCTTGGTAATACAACAGAGGGCTTATTTTCAAAGTCCTTGTTGCAAAATCATTTATGATTTTAAATATTGAAGTCTCTTAATTCTACCAAAAAGAAACGTGTTGTGTAAGAGAGAGAGAGAGAGAGAGAGAGAGAGATGGGCAGCTTATGATAAAATTTTACTTATTATAGGAAAGGGCATGAAGTCATATGAACCGAGGAACAAACCTACCTCAAGGATGTTAGAATATGAATATGAATATATACATATTAATGTCCAATAAAAACCGTAACATAGTTAGAACTATAAGAAAAGTACAAATCCAATAAGAACTTGCAAGAGAAAAATGAAATAAAAATAAAACACAAGAGAAGGATAGTAGATCCCTTTATGTATCTGAAATTTAGGATGAATAGAGGAGTCTGAAGTTGAACCTTGAAGCGAAGTGTTGTGCTGATGGATTTTAAGGAGACCGTGTCTCTATTGGGTCATCTCTCTGATGAATAGAGCTACACATCTTTGATCCTCATAATGAATAAGATTTCATAAGATCCTTGATTTCCTCCGAAAAGGAAGTAAAACCTGCCATGAATCTCATAATACACTACAAAAAGGAATTACATTTTATTCAAATTACTAGAAGGAAAACCTAACAATAGAGACAAGACCGAACATATGAAGATTCAACGACATCGCTGTAACTCATTTTGGAATCATCAAACCTTGACCCTATATGATATCATATAGTAATTTTAAATGAAAACTTTAAATACTTCAATATTACTTGCAAATTATCTCCCGTAACAAACCCTTGATGCTAACTAGGGCAGCTTGTGCGACATCAGCCATGATAAATGACTTTCAACAAATATAGTATTAAATGAAATTCTTGAATCATACATTAAATATAATTTTATTACTGTTAACCCGCTAGCACATGGAGGACAGAAGTGGATATTTGGACTTCAACCAAGTGCTAACATCGGTAAAAATACTCATGACATCATCGCAAGCTGACCAACATTTGAGCTAGACTGCTAATTGCATCGCTTAACTTTTGTTTGACTTGAGATTAACTTTTGCTTAAATTCTGAAAATAGTTGGCTGCAGTAATACAAATTAGATTTTATTTTAAAAAAACAACAAACTTTATATTAGACAGAAATCAATAAATACATATTGACCATGCCAAGCCTGAAAACTATTAGTCCAAGCTTGAGCAATGTACAAGAGTAAAGCCAAAGAGATAATCATAAGGAGGAATCAAGATTAAGAATATATCTGATGTCTTCTTGGATTTTGGTGGGCCACCATGAGGGTGGCAAACCATAGCATTGAAGATCCCGATTATCCAGGGCCCAATTAGCCAACCCATCAACAACTTTATTCCTTTCACGACGGATGTGACTGAACTTAACTTCTTGGAATTTCTCCTGCAATATTTTAATCTTCCAAACTTCCTTAGCAATTCGCCAATTGGGAGAAGAGCTAATATGATTTCCAGAGAGCATCTGCATAATGATTTGTGAGTTTGCTTCTATTTGAATCTTCTGCCACCCAACTTTTAAAGCCTCTTGCATACCTTTATAAACCGCTTTAACCTCCGCAAGGTTATTAGTAGTGATGCCCAAGTTCTCGGCAAAAATGAACTGCACCTCCCCTTCCCTGTTTCTTCCAACTCCTCCCATAGCTGCTCTTCCCGGATTTCCTCTGGAAGCCCCATCTGTATTCAACTTTCCAAAGCCATGGAAGGGTTTCCAAGTGACTCTTTCTCGGCATTCGTCTGCATTAATAGGAAAATGAGGCGGAGAAGCCTCCTAGGATTCGAGATACACGATTGCATATATGTTGCCATTCCACAAAAAGAGTTTGAGGCAAGGATATTTTGTGTTTTAGACTTTCCACTATGTTGATTTTCGTTTTTCCCTGCATAAGACACATCTTTGCTGATTTGCTGGAATATTCTTCTATTTCGTTCTTTCTAGATATTCCATAGGAGAAGAGACACACCACTCCATAACCTCGGATAAGATTTTGTCCCTTTGGGAGGAGTCTCTGCCAATCTTTAAAAACTTGTTCAAGGGAAACAAAATCATTCCATTGTAACTTAAACAAAGCAGCAAGATGTCTCCACATTGGAATAACCCAGGGACAAAGGAAAAAGAGATGGTTAGAAGATTCTTCATCCTTCAAGCACAAAACACATCTGAAAGGGCCATTATATCCTTTCTTCATAAGATGGTCTCCTGTTAAAACTCTTCTGTGAATAAGAAGCCACATAAAAAAGCTTACTTTAGGCCACATACCCTGCTGTCATAAGTGCTTGAAGAGAAACTGCAGAGGATGAGGATTATCTATCATCAAGGAGGTATATCCAATGGACACTGTATACGTACTAGTAGGGTCAAGTCCCCATCCCAACTTGTCAGGAAATGGGGAAAAATAAAGAGGACGGTCCTTCAAGATATTATGCAACAAAATCTGAGTATCATGGTCTAGAGCAAGTGGCCATTCAGAAATCGGAATCCAAACCTTTCCACTTTCCCAGGGAGACCAGTAGACTGTGTACTATAATGAGCCACCTTAACCCATCCCAATTCTTGCATTTGCTTCATAATAGTCTAGAGCTGAGGATATTGAAGGATAAGAGGGGGTTGTCCATCCCAAGAATCAGTCCAAAAGTTGGCTAATTGCCCATTATTAACAATCCAGAAGAGTTGGCGTTTAATAGTTTCCTCTCCCGTTCTGATAAACATCAAGGCCGGAGAACCTCTACTAGGGAGGGATGATCTGATGATTTTCTCTGTGGATTACTTTCAACATACTTTGCTCTGAAAGTAGTTGCCCACAGGTCATTAGGATAAACAAGCAATCTCCAATATAGTTTAGTAGCTAAGGCTTTGTTCTGCTTGGGGGAGGATCTAAATCCCAATCCACCTTCCTTTTTTGGCCGGCACAAAGTGTCCCATTTAACTAAGGACCATTTCTTCTTATCTTGAGCTCCACTCCATAAAAATTTCTGGCATATAGAATCTATCTTTTTCAAGATAGTTCTAGGAATATTTAACACAGATGCAATATATTGGCAAAGCTTGCAGGACAAATTTAATTAGTGTCATCCTGCCTCCATAAGAAAGCCATTTATTAGTCCACTTGTGTAACTTTAATTCAAACTTGGTGATTAGCCATTGCCAATCCTTTAACTTCTTTGCAGCTAAAGGGATACCCAAGTATCGTAAAGGAAGCACTCCCTTATTAAACTGGAAAATATTTAGAATTCAGTCTTCTTTGTGGCCAGAACAATGAAAGAATAAAACATTGGATTTCCTTTTATTGATTAGTTGACTAGTGGCTGCCAAAAATATTTGAAGCAGTTTATTGATTTGTCTAGCTTCGCACGAGGTGGCTCGTCCAAACAACATTGAGTCATCAACAAATTGGAGACAAGATATTGGGTGAGTATTTCTAGCCACCTGTATTCCATGAGTTCTTTTCTCCTGGCAAGCTTTATTGATTAGTCTCCCCATACATTCTACCAAAATAATGAATAAGAAAGGTGAAAGGGGATCTCCTGTCGGATGCCTCTAGATGCTCCAAAGAAATCTAAAGGAGAGCCATTAACTAAAATAACAAAGGAGACAGAAGAGATACATGTCTACACCCATTGAATCCATTCCAGAGAAAAGCCAAATTGAGCCAAAACCATGCCTAGGAAGACCCAATCCACTCTATCATAAGCCTTGGACAAATCCAGTCGAATAAACATTGCCGGATTTCTCTGAATATCCATGGAGTGCAAGATTTCTTGAGCTAGCACAATCTCATCATGAATATGACGACCAGGAACAAATCCACCTTGCTCATGAGAAATAATCTTATAAAGCAAGGGTTTTAGTCTTTCCGCTATAACTTTGGTGATGATTTTATACAAAACATTACATAAGGCTATAGTCCGGAAACCGAAATATCTTCCACGTCATTAGTTTTAGGTATAAGAGCAATGAAAGTCTTATTTATCTCTTTAAGCATGGTTTTAGCCATCCTTTCCTCCACCACTTGTAACAAATCCCCTTTGATAATGTCCCAAAAGGCCTGGAAAAATTCAATAGGAAAGCCATCTGGACCTGGTGTTTTGCCTCTTTTCATATTGAAGACTACACCTTGGAGTTCTTCCATAACCGGTTGCATCAACTTCTCATTATCCTATGGGGAGATACTACTTAGAAGTAGGTCCAAAAGTTGTTGTTGAATTCAGCTCCAGAGGTTCGAGAGGCGAACAACGTGCTAAAAATATTGTTGCGCTTTACCCGTTGCATCCTTGAATCGAATATGCTCTTGTTCTTTCCCCATTGGATAATGAGTGAATATAACCTATGTCACAAGATTCGCAAATTTTTCGCAATTTTCGAATTCGCCGAACATTTAATGTGGCATAAAAAATTCGGAAAAATTCGTTTTGTTCGAATAGGGAAAAATGCAGTATTACACGTGACAATAAAATAATACCCGTGACAGTAAAGAGCGGGGAAAAATGCAGGGAAAATTTGTCAGGTCCGATAAACCCTGGTTTTTGAAGGAGGAAGCCTTCGAACGGACACAAAGAACAAGAGGAAATAGAGTCGTTGCAGTTGGCATGGTTGTGGCCCGTGGGCATTGGCATGGCCATGGCACCATCACAAGGAGAGGTCGTTGCCGCATGGAGGAGGTTTGCATAGTCGTCGCCGCATGGAGGAGGAAGTCGAGAGTTTGTTTGGTCGTCTAAAGTTAAAATTTTAAAAGTCTTTTATATATTTTTTTATTTCTTACATTGGATTTTCTAAACATTTCGTTTTGAATTCTTTTATAAAACATTTAATAAATAAAATAACATGTCAAACATTATAAAACATTTTAGGGTTTTATAATGTTTGACGTTTTAATGTGTTTTTTAATTTATTAATTCCAAATGTTACGTTTATAACCTAAAAAGTTTTTAACCTAATTTTTTTATCAATTAAATATTTATATTATACTTATTTTTAAATTTAATTTAATTTTTATAATGTTTTATAATTTATTTATTTATAATGTTTTTATAATTTATTTTTATCAATTTAATTGTTATACTTCGAACTTAGTATGAAGTTTAATAACTTGGACATAATTTTATATATTTTAAGTTTTTCTACTTTTCGAACTTAATGGCGAATTTTTTTTCGAACTTTATCCAGACAACGAACTTGAACCAAATTTTATCCTCGTCGAACTTGAACTCGAACTCGAACCTTGTGACTTAGAATATAACTTATGGGCCCTCCTAGCTAATAAAGATTTATGGAAGAAGGCTGAATTTTTATCTCCCTCCTTTAACCATTGTATCCTTGATTTTTGCTTCCACATAATTTCTTCTCTAATCTCCCATTCCTGTAATTTTGCTTTTAAGAGACACTCTTTCTTGAAAAGGTCTAAAGAGAAGCCTAAATGTCGGTGAAGAGCATTGATATCTTCCAGCTTATCTAGAATCTTTGTTTTTTCCACCTTAATATCGCCAAACTCACTCCAATTCCAAGCTTTTAGCTTAAACTTTACATAAGTCAACCTCTTGACAAACATATACATTTGAGTTCCATACCTAGGTTTTCCTTCCACCATTGTTGGACATTCTTAGCAATATCTTTATGACGAAGCCACATGAGTTGAAATCTAAAAGGTCCTTTGCATGGAGAAGTTTTTCCCAATTCTAAGCATATCGGCCAATGATCGGATCCAATATTATTGATAATCCGTGTCTTAGGAACACACCCCTTAGCCACCAATCTTCTGATATCAAAAAGCGATAAAGTCTTTCCATGATACAATCCTGTCCATGCCTTCTATTGGACCAAGTCATCATACCATTACCAATAGGCACATCTACCAAGTGGTGATCCTAAATGAATTGAGTCATGACTGTCGAACTAGCATCAATATGGGGATTCCCACCTGTTTCTCATTCATATTCAAGATAGTATTAAAATCCCCTCCTAAGATAATAGGCATCTGAGGAAGAGACTGGATAATAGAGGTCATCCCCTTCCATTGTTGTTTTTTTTCTTCTAACACCAGGGGAGCATAAACATTAAAAAATAAGAACTCTTGGTCTTCCATTTTAGAATAGGCATGTAAACATAATACCCCTTTAATCGCACAAGAGTTTAAGACCGTAATCATTCTTGGGTCCCAAAGAGATACAATACCTCCTAGGATCCTCAAAAACTTAAAGAAAGGTGTTTAGCATGAGGCCAGCCGTTGTCAGCTAACATATACATCAGCTCAATCGAGGATTTTCTTTTCTCGTATGCCATAAGTTGTCTCTTAACCTTAATTTTGTCTTCTATAATAATTGTTGTCATGAAATTTACTGTATTAGTAATAGTTGATTGACATACATGCTGAATTTTGCTCCCATAACCATTGTTTGTTGGAACAAATAATAATGTCCTCGGCGATCTATTTCACCCTAACCAAGATTATTAAGACAAGATCCATGTATACTAATGCCATAATTGTCACTATAGATGTGAATCTGATGACTCCATTTAGCCCTCCATAGCATCAAGTTTCAACAAACAAGCATTCACAATAATATGCCATGAAAGTAAGGATGGAGAGAGACGTGATTTGGTGGTACAATGAGTGCCTCATCACAACACAATCACTTTAGCACATTGGATAATGAACAATGGACATGATTTATAATAAACGGACCAAGGTATATGGGGAGGTGCACCTAAAGTGGGTCCATTTGCAAATCACCCTGTGGCCACCACATAATTTAGCGCCTCGGGAGAAATTCCAAGCTATACAAAGATTAAGGGCTCAAGTAAGTCGAATTACAATAAGGCACTCAATATGCACCAACCTTGTTGAGATATAGAAACCTATTGTGGATATTTGTAAGCCATCCCCATGGAAGTTGATGCCTCGTAGATCATCCTTGATATAGTTGTAGTTTCTATTTGAGTGAGATATGTAAGCCACTCCCATAGCTCATCATCATGATTTGGATTCCATTGCAAACACATGTATGTCATTGCCATGAGAGTTGATGCTTATAAAAATATTCATGGAAATATTTGTGTGAACTATCGACTTAGAAGCCCTTGAGATCATGATTGTGGGTTAAACATGCAAATCATCACATAAGATGTTGTTTCTCATAAGACACTTACAAATTTTGCTCATTGGTCAGCATGTGTAAATCATTATTATAGGACGACATATAACTAGAAGTTAGCTTAAGCAATCTGGGACTTCTATGTTCATGATTATTGTGTTCAATATATGATTAGTTAGAGGTATACAATGGATGTGAGTTGGTTCAAGTCATGAACTAGTGATGGCTTTATGATGATTGATGTTTAGGGGTGTTTGTATTCGAACATGATTTGGTGATGACCTTTATCCTTCCTAGACCTTTTTGGTTTTTGTGACTAACTTTATGTGGTTTGTGTGCAATTACTTTAGTAATCAAAGTTGTCTTGTATTGTGTTCTGTGCAAATATCTAGGTGGGACAATTTATAACACACATACTGGTCATATGTCGAGCAATATATTGAAGAGGAATATCAAAACACGACACCTATGAATCCAATCCACCACATTACAGGTCATATGTTGAGAAATATCAAGACACAACACCCATGAATTCAATCCACCACCTCACACAAGATCTAAGAAAGAAAACAATAAAGTGGGCTAGTTTTCCAAGCAAAGAAGATGCTGGAATGCACATGTTTCTACATATTTTGGTGTAATGTCCCCTTTTCACACTAGTTTGTTTTGAAGGCTTCTAGCCCATTCCACTTCCTGTGGGCAAGAAGGATGCGAACAAGGGAAGTGTTTGTTGTGTTTTTTAGTGTTTTTTGTGAGAATTTACCTTTTCTTTCATGGTTTCTCTTGTGAGGCAGGTCAGATAGGTTGAAGAGGTGAAGAAAGTTAAAATTAAAAGTCATTTTGGGTAGCTATCTTGTCAAAAATTTATACTTGGTTTTTGGGCTGATTGCTCAATTCCTTTCCACTAGAGGGCGAAAATCCTTTGGTGTGGCATACAAGGAGGATGAAACCCTCCCTTGTTCAAGTTGGAGAACGAAAACTCTCCAATTGGTGGTTCCTAAGGGCTTCAAAGAAAGTGATGTTGCTGGTTTGCAGCTAGGGTTTGAGAGAGGAAGAGCTACTAAGGTTTCTACATTTATTTTGGACCCTCTCCTAGGGTAGCAACTTGGTTGGAGGAGGAAGAGTTAAGTGCCTTCTAGGGCACATTTGGGCAATTGGAGTTGATATTCACCTTCCTCATAATTTATAAGGCTGATTTCATACTTTATTGATATTTTTGGGGTTTTGAAATCCTCATTTCCAGCCCTTAATGTGAGTTGTACTTCTGTTGTTATTTAATTAATTACAGCTGTGATTTATCTCTTCATTTCTTATTTATTTTGAAGTGTATTGACTGGATAAATATCTCCATGGTTGAATAAAATATTTGGAAGCATTCTATGTCATTTTCAGCTTGTGATTGCATGGGAATTGATGCCATTACAGTTCACTGCCATAGGAGGATTTATACACCTATTTTCAGCTTGTTTTCAAGGGTGTTTGATGCCCTAAAAGGGTATTTCAGTTCGCTACTAGGGTTATATAGATATATATTCAGAGCGGCTGTTGTAAATATCAGATTACTCTCATTTGGGTTTGAGCCCAAACTCTTATTTTCAGTTTCAGCTCTAGAGGGTCATTACATTTGGCCTAGTAACAAGTGGCACCTACAACTATCCATATTCACCAGTGAACCATCAAGTAAAGTAAAATAGTTATAATTCTCATTTTGTGACACAAAACAAATCTAGCAAGTAAACACATGGATATGAAACATCAGGGCCTGTTTTCAGAGATAGCATAATCTACAAACCCCTATAAAATGATAATTGTTAAAGTTGTCATGGCAGACCAAGCCCTTACATGGTGGAAATCATTAGTAAGTTTCTTCCAAGTTAACCGATGAGCAGTTTTACCATCTCAAACATCATGAAGAAAGCACATACATGGCTACATTTATGGCAAGTAACCAGCCAAATAATGCAGCAGCAAATTGACCCAGATATTATTGATGAGTTCAACGTCCTTGAAATCAAGTTTCTATGAAAATTTAAGATATGTTAACAAAAACTAGATAAAAATGATTAGAGCCGTTCCATTCAGGAAAACATACAGTCATAGATTTTCTAAAAACAAAGTAACAAGCTTAAACAGGATAAACAAAATGCCATAAGGCTTCAAATTAAAAGTAGAACTCCTAAATATCAGCAAACGCACATTTGGACAAGGATCCCACTATATCAACATTTACTGAAACTATCCACATAAACCCAGACTAACAAGCCACAAAATTAAACAATGGCTGACCAGAGGAACTGCAAAACTGCATGCTATTATGGAATTGGAAAATTATGTAAACAGAATGTGATGTAAATTCAATGTCAGAAAAGCATAGAAAGTCGGCATGCATGGAAGGTTGTCTTTAGGACCAGTATAGAACAGCTTCTATGCAATCCTAAAGTATTTTTCAAAAATCTCCTTCAAAATCAGCATAACCCTATTGATGAGTCCACATTGCATATCCTATGTATATAACACCACAAATGAGATTATGAACCCCTGAAGATGAGTCAGCAACCTATGCAGTAACCTACCCTCAGAAAATTCAGAAGTGCCAAGACAGACCCTCGGAAAATTCAGAAGTGCCTAGACAGACTGCCCATGCAATCAAGGGACAATTGTAACTACTTCTATTCCCTCCCTCTCCTAAAGATAACACCAAAAAGATTATGTTTCTGCTTCTGGTAACTTAAAGACCAACTATTTTTTCTGAATTAACATATACTTGATGGATAGAATATTCGAAGTGCTAAGTTGTTTCAACCTGGGAGTTTGGAAACAGTTCTAGATGATTTTAGGCCATTTGATTGTTTTCTCTTTACCAACCATATGAAATCATCGTAAAGTTACATTTTCAATATTAAATATTACATTAATAAATATCCTTCACCTTTTCAAATAAGGATTATGCTCTTATTCAGAGGAATTTAATCATCTTGGTTGATGCCTCTTTTGTCTTTGAAGAACAACTTAAGATCCTGCTTCTATGAAAACATTCAGGCTTCCAAATAGAGTTACTACGAGAGAAAATATATGAAATAGAAAAGTAAAAGCTTCAATGGTTTCATCGTCTAAAAAGGTCCAACAAAAGCATTAGATAAAACCAGGATCCATATGAAATAAACCATATCTATCCCTGTACTGTTTCAGGAACTGCACTGAAGTCTGTGTCCAGGGACAAGATCAGCACAGATTTTCTACAAGCGATATGATTGCAATAGAAACTAAAAAGCTTGAATGGTTTCAGTATCTTTGGGAATTCAACAAACGCAGTAGGTAAGCCTTGATATGAAACAAAGCATGTCTAGACAAATATAACAAAACAACTAATCTTCAGCAGCTGACAAGAGGGAATGTAAAAACAATTTATATCATAAGCATCAAAGAAAGCATATTTTGCATACAAGTCAAAACCTTTTTCTATAGATTTTGAAAGAAATACCCAGCATAAAGAAGGCTGAGCAGCACAAGAACTTAAAAAATTGTTCATTGCAACATAAGAGAAGATGAGCCAACCCTACCTTCCCTGGATAAAAGGAAATTTTAAATTCTGGTTTGAACCCAACTCTTGATTCAAGCCACTGACGGACATGGTGTTCCTGTTCTTCTGGAGATTCAAAGGTCATATGATTTGGGTAGACCAGCTCTTGATCAGCTTTACACAACCACGGAACCACCAAAGTGACCTTCCTTTCCCCATCCTTCGCAATATAAGCAGCCCGAAATAGAGGGTTGATAGCAGTACCAGTCATCCATGGCAAGCTTGCAGTGGTGAAAATTGCTACATGATGTTTTCTATCAGCTGTCCCTTCTGTCATGGCCATTTTCCCCATAAACCTTCAATCACGTTGATATCTTGTACTCTGCGACACACTTGTTATCCTTGAATCTAGTTCGTGTGCAGTAATTTCAGTAATATTGGAAACATGCAACATGTTCATGTTTGTCTTTGTCAGTTATTTATCTTGAAGTCTGTATCTCTGTAATATTGAAAAAATTCTATCTGAAAATCCTGCACCACAATATTACAACCTTTCTGATTCAGTGAAGCATCCATATCAATACGTTCTTAAATCTAATAGCATCAGTTTACATCATACCCGATTGCACAATTATTTGATCTTTTAAGGTTTTTACATATTGAAAATAAACAGTTTCCCAGAAAAAGGGAAAGATGACCTTGAGATTCATAAGCATTGAGCTAGAAACACATATTATCAATGACACGATTATGTTAGCATATGCAAAGAGAAGAAAGAATTCAGAGAAGGCAAACTGCACTGCTCAAATGACACAGGCAGAGTGAATTTATTATGTGAAGAGGTAGTTACAGATTGGTTGAACAGTTACCAACCGAACAACTACATAACTGCATTACATGCTATATAATGCTCTATATTTTAACACCCCCTCTTAATGACTAAACCGGAAACAATACCAAGTTTGTCCCGAAATTTTACAAATTTCCTAAAGCCCATATGTTTAGTCATTAGATCTACAGACTGTGCCATAGGTTGTACTTCAAAATCAGCAGTCCATGATTGTGTTGCGGTTGTCGAATGGAGAAGAACTGCAAAACAAAAATCCGTTGCGTGAACAAAGGATATGGCAAGTGGTCCGTTGGTTCTTTGTTACATGATTCATTGACCAATGATGAATCACCAATGGCTGACAGTGTCAACCCCATCTCCAGAGTGCTGAAATCAAAACCTCGGAGAGGTGGATTGAAAAATCTATTCCAGGCTTGTGTAGCCTGCTGGAGTCCGTCTTTAAAACCCAATTATCCTGCGATCGAAGTCACCTCGATCATGTCTTTGCAACACCATGTAGTGCTCATCCAACTTTCTCAATAAGAGAAATGTGACCATCTATGTAGTAGGAGTTAGAACCAACTCCGCAATAGTAGGAGAAATAACCATCTCTCGTCTCATCTGTCTCAGCAGTGGGAGAAATAACCATCTCCGTAGTAGTAGGAGTGAGAACCAACTCCTTCTCATCTATTTGCTCATTTATCCCCCTTTGTTGGGAAAGATCTTTCACAACACAATGAGCAAACTGTTCATGCTCTACTGTCCTTCAAGCAAGTACCTCTAAGTGAGTGGTTGGGCATGCCATCTCACCATGCACCGTCAGTGCATCTAGAATAGTGGAGTCTCCATCCACAACAAATTGTTCTTCAGAATGAGGAAATCCATCCTCCCAAGGCATGTCCGCCTCCCATACATCTGGTATAGTGGATACTCCCTCCACAATAAGTGCATGTAGGTTGACTGTATCCAAGTCAACAGATCTGTGAGGAATGGCTTCCTCCCAAGGCACTGCAGCCTCCTACACATCTTGTATGGTGGAGTTGTCCTCCACACATGCACTCATGTTGATCGTAGCAGGATCAACAAGTCGATATTGGCCACCTTGCCCAATACCAAGGGCAATCATCCTGTCTTTGTTTCACATCAGAGACAACACACTTCTTCCCACATAAATCCACAAAAATATTGGGATTTTCAGTTAATTGACGAATAGATAGAAGATTCTTTTGTAAAGAAGGTACATATCTAACATTCCGTACCAACAATTTATGAGCATTATTCAATACAATGCATATATCTCCTATCCCTTCTACTGCAAGTGATTCTCCATTAACTAGTACTACTGATTCAAAACAAATATTTGCAATAAATGAAACATACCAGTCCTGCGACATGAAAAGTGTGCGGACGCACTAGAGTCAATGATCCAGCAACGGTACCACTGTCATGTGAGCATGATGTCATAAGACAATAAAGAGCATGCCCGTCATCCGAATCTCTTTCTTCTGCAACTGCTGCCACATGTCCCTCATCACATGGATTTTTATTCTGCTGCGAAAGATCATATTTCCGCTTCCGGCAATCCTTCTTAAGGTGCCCAACCTTGTGACAGTAATAGTATGTGACCTGATACTAAGTGGATGATTCACCAAAATGACATTTCCACTTTCCCTTTGGTGAGTGATAAGAGCACTCTCTCGAATGGTCACAATTAGATTCACTGAATTTGTCTCCGCTCCTTTTGCAAATGTGATAGGAAATCACCTTGTTAAACGTGAGTGTTTGACTTTCACCATTAAATGGAGTGCCTCCACAAATGACTCATATGAAGAAAGTAAGTTGTTCAAAACCGAGCTACCATATCATCGTTGTCCACCTTTTTATTGATGGAAGATAATCAATCTTGGAGGTCTTTCATTCAAAGTAGGTGCTAAGACAAGAATCCACCTTGTAACTTTGGTGTCCCCGAGATTTCACCTTGAAATTTGGGACTACCCCTTTTAAATTTTTCGTTTTTTTCAAGTAACGGGTTGTGTTTTGTGTATTGTGTTTTGTTTTTCCTGCAGTTGCTTGCATTGCTTTAAGGTATCCCCAAAGAGTCATAAAAGCCAAATTCGACCAATACCCACATGCCAAAACTCACTCTATCCCTTCATCAGGTTTTGTCTGAAAAACGTTTTATTTATTTATTTATTAAATAGATAAAGTTCTTTTAAAAATAGTTTGTTTGAAGTTAAACCCCGTCATGGATCTCCACACCAGTATTACTTTCACATCTAAGTAGAGTATTCACGCGGGGAAGAGTTTTTACACACTAGTTAATTGGCAAGTTATTTTCGAGCAATTGTCTACGACTTCTGGCGTGTTTTTTTGTTTTTGGTTTATTTCTTTTGTGTTTGTTTTCGGTTTTTCTCCGCAGTCTATCTGAAATTCCCCTTGGTCTTTTCTTTCGTTCTGCTTAACCAGTTCAATTGCTTGGGGTTTTTGGAAGTCACTCATGGCCTCGAAAAAGTGAAATCTATTGCTAAGTGCTAATTTTTAACGCAGCAGTTTGGAAGCAAGTCGCACTTTCCAGAAATGGGTGATTTCTCCGTGCAAAGCCATAAATTCAATTGCTCCATCATCCGAATTCATGCAGTGATCTAGTGAGGGAGTTTTTAGTCCAAGTCATGGAAGAAAGCTTATGCGAGTCATGATTCTAAGTTGTATGCTACCTTGGATTTCCCACTCCAGAATTTGGAAGTCAATTCCAAAAGCAAGTCGCATTTTTCTGAAGTTACCTGATGGGTCGAGTTTAACATGACGACTTAAGTGGAAAGTGTGAAACTTGGACCTGCCTGGCAAGGTGGAATTTCACATTGCCTATTGCTTGTGTGTTTCACACAAAAAATTATTTAATTCCAAAACAAGTTGCACTTTTTGCCTACCTACTGGGTCAACGTTTAACACAATCACTTAAGTGGAAGGTGTGGAATTAGAAGCTGCCAAGCAGGTGAATTTTAACACTTCTTGTTGCTTGTATGTTTCACACAAAAGCAAATTTATTCACCCAAACAAGTCACACTTTTTTCCTGCCTGTTGGGTCAGCGTTTAACACAAATCACTTAAGTGGAAAGTGTGAAACTTGGACTTGCCTAGCAGGGTGGAATTTCACACTAGCCTATTGCTTGTGTGTTTCACACAATTCCTAGCCAAAAATGGCGACTTACTTTGGCATTGTTGCATGCTTTAAAAGGGATTTAATTTAATTATTTTTGGCAAAGCTTGGCGCCAAAGATAGGGAGAAATTCAAAGCAAGCAAGCATGCTAAAAATAATACAAAGAAGCTTGCTAAAAATAGAGGAAAGAATTGCAAGGAAAAGCATGCTAAAAAAGCAAGCTAAATTTGGCAAACTTGGGCGCCCAAATTAAGAGAAAAAGCACATCTTATTTTTGGAAATTGCTAAAAATAAGTAGTTGGTAAAATTAGCATGCAGTTGCCTATATAAGAAGTGGACGCCATAAGTAAAGGGAAATTAATTCTTTTGTGTGGAGCATGCTGCCCTGGAAGGTTTTGGCGCCAAAGGTAGAAGTTGTGGGCATTAAAAATATTTTTAATTGCCGGAAACATCCAGTTTTGGCGCATAGGGTTGGAAAAGCTTTCTTTTTATTATTCTGGCTATCTACATGTTGATGTGAGTGCACAGGTGAATAAAATAATATTTTTAGCTTGCTTGGCATGCAAACAAAGTCTAAAAATAGAGGGCAGCAGACTTTATAATCAGATTTTGGTGAAGAAATTGGACATTCATGCCATGGACTTCATGTTTGTCTGAATTATTTGTAGGAGTATTTCACTTGTGTCCATATTGTTGAGAAGAAAGCAAAGTCAATGTCTGATACATCGAATATATATTCAGAATCAGGAGGAGAAATTGTAGCTTCTGCACAAATAGATCCAGCTCTCATAATTGCAAAGACTTATGGTAGAAATAAAAAAATATCTCAAACGAAAGTTGATTCAAGCACGATGAAGGGTGATGAGTTTTGTTTGAATTGTTTATGGAAAACATTGCACTAGTGCACGTACTGGAGAAGAACTGCAAAATCTTTAAGGATAAGAGGGAAGACAGGCGTGGCAACACCCGCAAAGCAAATCACAGTCAGCTGCCTCCAGATCCAATTTGGTGAGAATCAAAGGAAGAGATTCATCATATGGGAGAGAAAGCATCTCAGCTCCAAGACAAAGATATCATTCAGATCATTCATGAGGCGGAAGTGCAATACAGATTAGATCAACAGCATGCAGAGTATGCAAGAAGAACAAGACTGGGAGTGTTGCAAAGGAATAACTTGTTTTCTCTCTTCTTCTTTCTCTTATTTTCTCTGATAGAGCAATTGAGTAATCAATTAAATTGTAAAACTTAGGTAATTGGTTTGAAAGTCGTTACTACAAGTTACTGGAAAAGGTCAATTACTTGGGAATAAGTGGCAAACATGCAGGGCATTGATTTAGTCTTCATATGCATGTCATGCAAAGAGAAAGTCTAGGGGAGAATACTTTCAGTTGCTTCCCTTTTTCATATCTTCCACATGCGGCAATTCATTGAAAGCTTCCTATTTGTAATTGCCCTCTTTGCACTATACATAGAGGAAGAGCCTACGGGTTAAAAATCACAATTTTGCTAGAGCATTCTTGAGTTTCAGACTTTGTGTTGTTATTTCTGTGAAAGCTTGGGACTTGAATAAAAGGTGGATTTCCGGAGAACTTTGAGTCTACGGTGCTTTGCTTCTTTCTTCTATTTTAATTTTTAGATAAACTTTGTGTTATCTAAGATTTAGGATAAAAGTTATTCCTTTCCTTTACTTGTGAATATTGTGAGATCTATTTGTTTATTTGATCTGTGTGGATGAGACCAACTCTGAAAACTATTGGTTGAATCACATATCTTCCTTTCTTCTTTCCCAAATTCTATTATTTTCCTCTCTTCTGCAAATACGTCATAACAGTTGCTTATTTGCTGCAGAATTGCTAAGCTATGGTTCATGAACTTTGTAATTAAAGTAAAACCCGCTGCAAATAGTTATTAGGATTCATACTTACTGATTGATAAACATCTTACACGAGAGCCTCACCAAGAATGAGGGAGGTTTATCTCATGATTCTAGGTTTTTAGTCGTGCGTAAAATCTAGCCAACAAACTCTGCTTGTAAAAGAGCATATTCTTCGGGTATAACACCCAACTCTTTTCTGACGTCTAATATTTATCCCTCAAATTGGCCCACAACGTGCTTGCCACAATAGCATTCTGCACTTCCGGTATCATATCATCCAACACCGATAACTTGAGAAGTAATAACGCTTCCTTATGACGTTTTTCATAATCCGCGAAGTTCATCGCAGTCGACTTTCACTACCCGTGATTATTTTATCACAATCATGAAACTCAAGCGTTAAAATCTTATGGCTCCATACATTGAAATTAGTGCCCATTAATTTTTGTGTCTTCGGCAAAGTCAAGTGTGAAATATTTGCCATTTTATTATTCCAAAGTAACGGAAATAATAAAATAAAAATTTTCCCACACTTAATAAAACAATATTACTTTTTTTCCAAAAGTATTAAAATTAATTACTCCAACAAATAGTATGAATACCTTTGTTGCTGAAAATAATATTATTCTGCCCAAATAATATTAATCTTCCCTCACGACTTTTCTTATGTCTTCACCTTTGAACCACGACTTGCCCTTGTCTCCTCTCTGCCCCACAATTTTTGCCACGATTTTGCACAAACATGACTAGTCACGTTATTTCTTTCTCGGCGCAGATGCCACAACCGGTCACGTTTTATTTCGAAAGCCTCGATGCCACAACTTGTGTCAAAGCCCACAACTAGATTTCGCAACAGTGGGTTTGGACAGCCAAGGTAGCCACGTTTTTATTCAACTTGTTTTTTTCCCTCCTCGGCAAGAGCACGTTTTCCTTCCCCATGACAGGTTCAAGGAACCCACAATTTCCGGCACTCTATGAGTAACAACGAACACCGTATTCGTGACTTTAATGGCACTTCTATATTCGCGATTTCAAATTGCCCCTCTTTGCCTCGTCCACAACTTCTTCAGTTTGTGCCCTACTAGGGCTTCCCCAAACTTCCAGTTTGTGCCTCTTGAAAAGGCTTCCTCGAACTGCGAACCAACCGCTCTAATACCAATGTTAGCATATGCAAAGAAAAGAAAGAATTCAGAGAAGGCAAACTACACTGCTCAAATGACACAGGCAAAGTGAATTTATTATGTGAAGAGGTGGTTACAGATTGGTTGAACAATTACCAACCAAACAACTACATAACTACATTAAATGCTATATAATGCTCTATATTTTAACAGATTAGTCAAAGAAATGTCTACAGGAAAAAAGAAGAGAGTTTCTACTTGAAGAATTGATTATAAATTAAGAACCTCGTGGAAACATAGTGAATTAAGTGTAAACTAAACACGTAGTCTTTTCGTCCCATGTAGCACTTAATCTATATAATTTAAGCTTTCCAAAGTAGTTTGCCTTTTGGTCATCAAATAGGTGTTCCTCTAACATACCATATCTGAATTCTAATGACTGATCAAAGGCAACCAAGGGTAAGGAATTTAAAGGATTCTTTGATCATGTGCCAATTTTATTTCTCCTAAACAAAGCAAACTTATTATCGAAATATTTTTATATGGAACTTTGGATAAATGTTTTGGCAATAAAGTGCTCATTATCTCTACAATCTTTCCATGAATGAATTCTTCAAGTTGTACAAATTTTCATATAGCCTATCCTTTGAAATTTGTTGCTTGTACCAACTGCAATTAATGACATTAAATGTATTTCCCTTGCGAAAAAAACTGATTAGGTGTAACGACCCATAATTTCACAACCCAAAATTACCACTAAAACCAAGGTAAAAATAAATTATATTTATTTAGTTATTATAACACTAAGCACAACTTTAGGTTTGATTGTCTCCAATGTCCACACCAACGTGCCTCGGTGCATGAATACAACCATGAACGTGTTTAACAGGATAAACAAGCAATACAAACCATAAAGTGATGTCACATTGGCCCAAGAGAGCGAAACAAAAACAATAACATAATCCATATGAGAGATAGATTAAGGCCTTTTCCACCATGTACATAGTTCTCACGATTTACACCTTGTTTCAAATTAACCCTCTTGTTTTAAGCATTTGTTACATGACATATAGCATTCGCAAGAGGGTACAACTCACGAGAACACAAAATCTAAAATGCCTCATTCGCTTCACACGAGAAAACCCAATACAATGATAAGTTTGTAAGAGAGACAAATAAAAACCTTGACAACCAGGTACATAGATCCCATGGTTAGCTTTTCCATCACAATTAAACTACCTTTGTGTTAAGATCTTTATGTTATCCCCCACGCAACGCTTATTAGAGTCGTGCATTATCAAACATAGATTCTGAGTTTCACTCCATCATAGTGTTTAATCAAGAATACATTCATTCCCTCCATTTATATAATAAATATATTAAGCATTTTAATCAATTGAATATCATTTAAGGTTCCCATGAGTCCTATAGCACTTTCGACAAGTGGGGAATTCACGTTCTAGAGAGACATGTCCCAATATGGGAATAAATCAATCAATTGTTATTAAACATTGCAAAGTTGACCCCTATTATAAAAGGTAAGACCATTTCACTTTACGCTGCAATTCTAACTTATTAGTGTTGGCTAGATTTTTGCATAGCTGAAAACCTAGGCAGTCATGAGATAAATCTCCCTCATTTACCGGTGAGGCTCCCGTGTAAGATTTGTCAATTAAATATGCTAGTATCTATTTTGGGGTTTTACTTTAACCATGCAGCTCATGAACCATAGTTGTATAGTTTTGCAGCAAGTAAGCAATTGTTAAAGAAAGGAAATATCTAATGAAGAAGGAAATAATATAAACACAGGAAAGAAAGAGGGAAGATGTGCAACCCAATCAATAGATTACAGAGTTGATTGCATGCACATAGACAGAACCAATAGATATTAACACACAGAATTATAAGCAAAGGCAACTTTCAGATCTAGATCTAGAATAACACAAAGTTTATAAGTAGATCTAAGACAAAAAGCTAGAAACAAAATGCACCGTGACACAAAGTTCTTCGGAAATCTACTCCTTTCTATTCCTTTGCTTCAAATAGCTATCAGGGATTTTAGCACAAAGTCTGGAACACAAGAATGCTACTTACAAATTCTGATCCTTAACCCGAAGGTTCTTCCTCTACTTATAGAATGTAGAAGGGAAATTACAAATGGGAAACTTAACTAAACTAGAACATAAAAAAGAAGTAAAGATAACATCTGGCAATCATCTTCCTTTAATTCCTCTCCAAGTGACATGCATCCGGATCTATAGTCAAAATTATACACATTTGTCACTTAACTTATAGAATCGTTCCACATAACTTAAAGTAATGGTTTTAAAACCAACAACTTTAAGGTTTTACAATTACATCCGGAACGTGGAAAATAGAAGAAGAAAGATTCACACTTTGTGTAACATCTACATCTTTTTGTTTTGATCATCAATATACTTGTTGAACATGTAATTCAGCAACTTCCCATCTGTTTTAGCCACGCTTCTTTTTCTGTCCTGAATTGTAGCAAGCCTTCGTTCAAAACCCCGATGCACGCTTCCACATCCTTCAAGCTAGGCCCGAACTTCTCAATATCTGATTGCAACGTTACCAGCTTACTGATGGAATCCATCATGAAAGGCCTAACAGACTCCATCAATTCTCTCTTGCACCATCAGAAGAGATCCCTCCAGGGAATCAGGCACTTTGCTAGGAATGGTCCTTGTGTATGAAGAAACATTCCTGACCACTTCCTCATTGGTGAAAGCAATGACATTGTCTGGTAAAGATGATGTCATACTCTCAAGTGCCCGCATCCTTTTCAGCATGATTCTGAAGATCTCCAAGCGGAAAGATACTGCAAACTCAAGTTGCTTCCCCTTCTCAACTGATCCATCGGCACAATTTGTTCCGCAATCAACACCTCCCTCGGCAGCTTATTTATTTCGACCAAAGTACTCAGGTTACTTTCAGCTACTGTGCTCATGTCTATCGTGCTCGTCACCAGTTGCTTCAGCTGAACCGATGCATCCTTCATAACCTTTAGACGGGTTGGTACCTCTCCGAGTTGTACAGAAGCTTGGCGAATGATTAGACTCTTCCATTCATTGATAGCTTTAACCTGGTTACTTGCATCTTCCACTTCCTGCATCAGATGATCACTCACCTGCTTATGTGCTGAAATGGGCTGAGTGGAAGATTTGGCAACTTTGGCAATAATCTCGCACAACTGAGACACCTGCTTTTGAAGTTCAACTTTCTCCGCCTTTTCTTTGTCAAGCCTAAGGAATAAAGCATCTATCAATGTCTGTGTGTCTTGCTTCAATCCTTCTGTGGTGGCTTGACCTATGGGTACTCTGGTCACTGTTATATCTTCTACCGTGAGCTCATCCTTCTTCTTCCCTTCTGTTGGAACTGACATCTCAACAAACTTCTACCCCGACTCCTCAATAATCAACCTTGAAGTCACCTTAGCAACTTTAGGTTTTATGTCTTTTCTCGCCCAAACTCAGGAGCGCCGAAGTCATGTTCCTCCAAGTTGATCTCCTCTCTAGCCTTTGGGACCAACTATGAAGCCAACCATTCTGAGAAATTACTTCTCGGAGAATGAGAAGTTGCCGAGTGTACCACCATCTCGCACTCTGATTCCTCTCCATCCGAAACTGCTACAGTGTTGTGGCTACCGTCCTCTGTATTGTCCAAAGACAAAGCTCTTTCAAATTCTGCCATCTGCAACTTCAGTGTTTCTTCAGGAAGAGGTGCTGAATGGAGTGGCTAAGGAGAAAAGACGAATGTTGCCGAATTCAACGAAGGAACGGCAGTATCTTGCTGAGGTGTGACAGTCGGTGAAGTACTTGATGCTGGAGAAGCTGGAACTAACACCATAGCAGTAGAAGTGATCTTCTCCCTTGAATGAGACTTTTTGTGCACTTTAATCTTTTCAAGCCTTCTGTTGCTTTCTCCCTCGTGCTTCCTTTTGAGGGAATCTCCTGTGCTGAGGTTGCTTATGATCTGATTCATCAAAGTTTCATCAAGGCAATATCCCTTTGTCAGCAACCAGTTTGAAGTATTGACCAGAACGGCGGCAAACCTTTCCTCGATCGTGTGGCAACCACCTATGCTCTCCTGAAGTACAACTCTATCTCCTCCCATCTGATGGTATGCATCAAGTAACACAGGCCCATCATCTTTAAGATCCGTAGGTATCCGTGCTAATCCAAAGTCAAACACTTGCATGCACTGATAACCTATTGAAATCTTTCTTTCTAACTTCGTACTCGCTTTTGCACTTCATCCAGAAATCTTCCAATGAAGGCACATGTGCGTACTCCTGGGAGATTGTCTTCCTTGCCACCCATATGGATCAAAGTTGAGTCGTGTTGGGAAGAACTCTTGCTCGTATTCAGAGAACATCTCTGCTTCAATTCCTTGGGCTTTATGAATGCTCTGGCAGCTGTAATAGCCCACTGTGATCGGGAAGAAGCCTGAAGACTTGTGTTGTTTCGACTGTAGGTCATGCATCTCCACGAGTTGTCTGCTCAACTCCATGATGACCAATCTGTCACTCGAATATCTGGGCAACTTGACTGGTTCTCTGAAAAGCCGGTGACCCTGATGTATGTAAAGTCCGCAAACTAGATGAAGATACTGCCAATCTTGGACACAGCTTCCCAAGCTTCCTTGCTCACCCTGTTGGCCTTTTGATCGTCGTGTGATCGCAAAATGAATCCGTAGAAGAATCCATCGTTGACCACCTTGTAATCTTTATTGCATGCGGGCACAGTAAGCTACGGATAGCACTCAAAAATAGGATCCTTGGAGAGCACACCATGTTTATCCAGCTTGGAGAAGATACCTTGTGAAGCTACTACATATACCAAATACGAAGTCATTTTGAAGCTGTAAGTCCGCCTCACATTCCGGAGCTGCTCACCGATGTTGTCACTAATGATTTCCGACCAATTGATTATAGAATTTGCTTTGTTGATTTCAATGGTCCTGATGAAGGCATACATCCATGAGCGGAAGTTGTGAGCGTTAGCTTCGCCATTTATCCTGCATAACAATTTGGTAATGTCATCCACCTCCTGTACCAGATTGGATCGTGGAAGAGTTCTCGGGAACTTGGATGGAGATCTGGGCTTCTTCATGTATCTGTTGTTCATTATGCCCACACAGTCAACTTTATGCTTTTCCCATCTGATTTGGCATCCAATATGCTAATAGTAGTCACCACCTGTCGTGCTGGAATCTTCAAACAATAATTGATGAACTGTGCGTCCAACCGGATTATTGTCTTCCCCGCAGCATCTCGACTGATCTAGATAGTGGGTGGTAAGACCTAGCACACTCCATGACGAATTTTGGCAACTGAGTTGTGAATGGGAATGCTGAAGCTCGAATGATTCCACTACTTTTGACTGCACGTATGAGAGAAGTCTTTCCACTCTCGAATCTGTCAATCAATTCAGAAAGAGGTTCTGGACCTAGATTTGTGTCTCCAATGTCAACAAACCTGGAAGTAATGCATGATTCTGTTGAGCTTTCTCTTTCATCTTGCTTTGCCATGGCCGAATCTGTCTTTGTCTAAGCAACTTTTTTCTCTTCATTCGGTCGGAATTCTTTATAACCGGTGCAAATCTGAGATTTCTTCAGATTCCGAGGATATATTCAATGTATCTGACATTGATTTAAGCTCCCTTTTAATTATAAAATCACTTGTAATGAATTCCCGTAATTAATTCGACAAAGATGGCAACCGAACATGAACTCTTAATTTTAATCATAAAAATCTGCATATATAAAACCCGCTGCCCCAAAATTTGAGGTTTTGTTTGCATGCAAAGCAAGCATGAATTTTGTCAACTTCACCTGAGCACCTGTACCACTATGCAGACAGTTAATCAGACTCAAATCAAACTCCTTCAAACCTAGGCACCAAACTTTGAAGCTTTCCGGCAGTGAAAACACCTTCCTCTAAGCAAAATTCCTCCTTTGGGCGCCAAAATTGTCTGGCTGCACTTCCTTGCTAAAGAATTAATTACTTCATTAATATGGCAGCCCATGCTTATATAACCTTCATCATTCTATAATTAATTATTGCCTCTCATATTCCTGGCAATTAAATAATTAATAAACATGCTTTTCTCTTCAATTTGGGCGCCTATTTTGTGCATGCTCATAGTTGCCATTAAATAAATTAAATTTATTTAATTTTAGCTTTCTACTTCCAGTCCACTTTGACTTCACAGTGTGCTTTGACATCATGCGCCAAAAATAAGAATTAATTCCATCAATAAATTCTTTAAAAAGTATTATTCCTCCTCTAGGTGGGTCGCACTTTTTTGCATGAGAGAGGGCTGCATTAAATAAATTAAATTTATTTAATTTAAGAATTCTATTTCCAATTTCCTTTATCCTCTTCTCCTGTGTTGACTTTTCCTCATGCTTGGGTGCCAAATTTGGAAATAGAAACAATTAATAAATGCATTTAAAGCTTACCTTCTATTCCAAAAGGGGTCACACTTTTTGACATGGCTGATTTCCAACGGGATTATTCACCCTGCACCGCAACTCCAAAAATCCCATGATCCACTTAAGTTGTTTGACTTTCATAATGGGATTTTATACCCTGCAAGGCAGGTAAGAAATTCTCATCAATTCCTTAAGTGATTTTCTTTTATTTCACAATGGGAATTTTCACCCTGCAAGGCAGTTAAGAAATTCCCGCCTGCCTGTTGCCTCTAATTTTCCCATTATGACTTAAATGACTTTGCTTTCATAGGAAAAAGTACCCTGCTAGGCAGGTACAAAATTTCCACATACCTATTGCTACCAAAAATCCCATGATTCACTTAAAACCTTTCCCAAAATGCGACTTCGCCTGTAAGAGGCCTTTTTCTCTGCACGACTTCGTCTTTTTAGAGAGAACCAGACCTCCTGTGGCAAATTCCTTTTGGCATGACATCCGTAGATGATCTCTAGATACTCCAGGAAAGAAAACAAACTGAACCGGAAAAGGAATTGACCTAGAGAAATTTCACAGAAAACAAAACGAGAAAAATACCAAAAATGCAAAACGTTGCCAGAAGTCACAAATAAAGCCCAGGATTCATTCTTGGTGGAAACCCTACTGGTATATGGGAATATTGACATGTAAAACCTCAACAGGGTTAAACCGAACACAATTTACCTCAAACGGGGCTTAAAATAATTAAATAAAAATTTCCCAGCAGCAAACCCCAACGACAGAATATAACGAGTTTGGGCATCTGGGTATTTGGCGAAATTGGCTTATATGACTCTCTGGGAATATCCTGACACAAAACAGACACTTTCTGGCAATTAGAACACAAAACGACCCATTATTTTAAAAGTACGAAATTTTTTTACATGGGGTAGTCCTAGATTTCAGGGTGAAATTTGGGTACACCAATTAGGAATAATTTGATTTCGGTACAAGGCTTCATGTTTTATATAGCTGATCCTACAACAATTGATGTACACCAAGGGCATAAGTTCCCTTCTCAAATTATGCATATTTCTCGCTTCATTAAAAATATTTACTCTCAAGTAATACACCCCATTATTTTCAGTCTTTACCACAATTAATTTCCAAAAACACTTATTAGTTAGGGTTATGTTACCAACATACATGCTTCTACACAATCATTCATTATGCTTCCATTGATAACAAGAGGTTTAAATGTCAAGTTAAAAGTACAACTTCAAGTTTCTTGATAACCCTTTTCACAACATCCTG
This sequence comes from Taxus wallichiana var. yunnanensis, assembly GCA_018340775.1. NCBI lineage: Eukaryota > Viridiplantae > Streptophyta > Pinopsida > Cupressales > Taxaceae > Taxus > Taxus wallichiana. The sequence goes on from CM031240.1 coordinate 574,997,412, forward strand.
TTAAACACAAAACATTAGATGGAGTCCATTACAAGGTATTATCCACAATTAACCTCTTAACTAAATTCCACAAGTTGCCAAGGATGTGAAAAAGGTTATGTTTCACCAACTTACAATGTATGTCCTATCAATGGGATTTTGTACTATAGTCAACATAATACCAAGAATCCCTTTAATGAACTCTACGACTTAGCTAGTTTTGAAGATCATAACTTCCATATTAGAATTTATCATTAAGAGCCACTATGCAAAGTACAAGCTCCATGTCATGGTCATATTGTACTATGTACATGCGGAATAGGAGTGATCGTTATTATTACACTGGCTTGAGGATTCTACTACACCATTATGACACACCATCAAGGCATCGTGACATTATGAGTTAGGAGGCTTCCATATCCTAACAAGCTTAGAGTTCCATTCATAAAGCCACAATCATACCCCTATTTGCAGTTGCAAGGTACTAACTACCAAGTCCTCAGGTTAGATAGTCATGTTGGTTTGAAGGAACTACCCGAGAGTTCCTATAGGAATGATACCCAAGAAGGTCTTGTAAGGATGATGCAAATAAGGGTCTCCTATATCTAGAGATACCAACTATCACTAACCTATACATGAGTCCTACAAAATTAATCCCGTGAAGGTTGCGATTTTGTCCATAGCCGTTGGGTTATGGAAATACGTTTTTAGTTGAATTTAAGATAACCATGTTCAATTACATTTTGAATAGTGTTATAACACATATCAAATTAAATAACCACCTTCCCATTTACCAATTACCATTACGAATACTAAACAAAGCTAAATAACCTAGATGGAACATACTAGGAAACACATGATTCAAATAACATGACAACTAAAGGTGAAAGGATCCAAAGGATCGCACAAGTACCATCAACAACATCACTATTTCTTTTCAAGTTTGCGATGCATATGCTTTTCAAGTTTAAGTTCACTATTACGGAACTAAGAAAAATTACTAGAATTCATTGAAATCAACTAAGTACACTTTCTTCAATGCGATTGATCTATAAGGTACAATACAAATATTCTTCAATTCATTCATTACCACACAAGCATGATAAAACGATAATTTCTTTCTTCAATAATATGACAAGTACAATTGTTAAAATAAAATACTTTTCTTATTCTATCAAGATTACACATTCAAATTATAAACAACTTTTAACTTAAAATTTCAACAATCATTATATTTCCACCGAGCCACTTATGAACTTGTCGTGTTATTGTAAACATGGTCAGTGAAAATGCTAGCATGGACCCACCCTCCCATCTAACACGCTAACAAAACTCCTAAATCAATTCAGAGTTAGAGAGAGAACAAAATATTCACTTTCCATACTTATCAATTCAAGACAACTTTTCAAGATTTAGAGAGAGAGAACACTCATTTCTTTTACACAAGTAAACCAACCATTTCCATAACCAAAGAGGGTGAGAGATGACACAATCAATTTTGATTTATAACATTCACATTCCAAAAATCTTTTCAAAGTAATACAAGTTTTGCAACCTCTAACACAGTTCTCGTTCTCGTTGTCGCTACAGCGCTCTAAGTAAACGTGTCAAATTACGCGATTTCAACTTTCCATTAACAATCTTGTTTAAGTGTACCAAACCACATATTTCTACTCATCATACGTATTTCCAAACATCACATTAGTTTTAAGCATTAAACGAACCTTAGAGAGTCAACACAAGTCACCGGCCTTTGTTGCGTTGTTGTACAAATTAGCCCAAGTGGCCACGGAATGGGCCTGCAAAAATGGTGTGGGACCCCCAAATGGGATGTTTAATTGTTCTACCCTATTCTCTACTATAGAGAATCACAAGAAACCGACGTGGTCCAAAACTCGTAACCAAGGCTCAAACTACAACTTTCCAGAGTGAGTTGGCTGAAATCGGCCGTTGCTCTCCAACAAACTAAGCCAAGTGGGCTCCAAACGGATGCGTAAAATGTGTTTTTCAGAACTAACGGGTAAATGCGCTACGCTAATCTCCATATAGCAACAAAGAGGTTTGCAGGGTCAAATTTTTCTTCTAGGAACCATAGGCACAAAATATGAGGTAGCTTTTGGAGGGTTCAGCTGTAGGCAAACTGTTGCTCCAAGAAAACCATTTTCCGAAGCGGCCAGAAACCCACTTTACAAACATGATCAGCAAATGTATCAGTCATGTTTCCAGGTTGGAATGAAGTCTCCATATGACAAGGAAGAGGTTGCAATAGTTTAGCAATGGAAAAGAGGTTTAGAGATACTTCTTGTGTGATAGTTTTGAGAGATGTTTGGCTCATTTTGAGGGTTGTTTAAAACTACCAGTTTGTGTTTAAAAGCGTGTTGTGCACTCCTGTTGTTTACTTACTGAACATAAACCATGATAAACATATTTTCAGTTCATTTTGGGGATTTCAAGGTTTGTTTTATCATACTACCGATAACGGCTATTCTCATGGTGGGTCCTTTTTTAGTGTATTTGTTTTAAAAAGAAAAGAGTTGATCTAGCATTTGCAACCATTACTAAAGAGATTTTAATATTTTTCTTTCCTTACATTAAAAGTATGAAATTCTAAAAATGAGTTAAGAAGGGAGAGGAAGAATCCATGCCTGTAGCTGACAAGGCGGTGTGAGAGAGGTGTGTCCCAAGCACTTTCGCACGCACTCCAATAGTCCACATATTGTTGAAGCAAATTTTCAAACAGTTCTCGTGCCTTCAGTATGTTTCCACATTTTTACATCTAACAAAATATCTACTTCCAATCATTGTTTTATGGTTGTCCAAAGAATCTTCCAAAGCTCCCATTTGGCATAGACTTAAGAGGATGCTAGCAAACGTTGTGGAGTAGGATTTTAAACCTACCAATGGCATTTGATAAGGTTCCCCCAAGGCCTTCCCAAAGAACCCATTTTGTGCATATTCTGAAATCATTGCATTCCATGAAACCCCATTTCTTTGAGGTAGTCTTTCAAGCATCTTGGTGATCATCTACTAAACTTTCGCATTTTTCATACATGCATACAAAGGTATTTTGTAAAAATTTCTTTGTTGAAAACTTAAATTCCCTCTAGATGATGCAGAAATGGATTTTCTTACCCTGTGAAAGGGCTTTCCTAGAAATGTGATCTGCAGTAGTTGAAGATAAGTAGAAGAATCCAAAGAATGGTTGTGTCATATGTGACAGTAGTCCAAGGAAGGAAATCAGTTATCAAATTGCTGCAGTAGAACTCGTAGAGGAACTGGTAAGAAGGCAAATAGGTAACCCAAATATAATCTTTTCATATCAGTCGCATTTTTCAGAGCTGCCCTTCCACTTGTTTTCCATGCAAAAATAAGTCAACCCACTTTAGTGAAAAATGTAAAATTGGAGCTGCCCAGCAGGACGGAGTTTAACGTTTTCATTTAAGTGAAAAACGTAAAAAAGGAGCTTCCCGGCAGGTTGAAGTTTAACGCTGCCCTTCCTTCATGTTTTTCACACAAGCATTAGCTAATTCACTCAACCAAGTCGCACTTTTTGAAGTTGCCTAGAAGGATGCAGTTTGGCGGTTTCACTTAAGTGAAAAACGTAAAACAAGGAGCTGCCCAGCAGGTTGTAATTTAACGTTGCCTTGCCTTCATGTATTTCACGCAAGCATTAGCCAAAAAGTGCGACCCATTCTGGCACAACTTAATGCTTAAAAGCTGATTTCTTTTAATTATTTTTAGCAAAGGTTGGCGCCTAAATTAAGAGCAAAGTCAAAGCAAAAGGGCAGGATAAAAATAAGACAAAAGAGTTTGCTAAAAATAGAGGAAAGAATTGCAAAGAAAAGCATGCTAAAAGCAAGCTAAAATTAGGCAAACTTGGGCGCCCAAAGAAGGAGAAAAAGCACATCTTATTATTAAAAATTGCTAAAAATATGAAGAAGCAATTGTTAAATTACCACAAGTTGCCTATATAAGAAGTGGATGTCATAAGTGAAGGGAAATTAATTCTTTTGTGTGGAGCATGCTTCCTGGAGAAGTTTGGTGCCAAAGGGAGAAGTTAGCATTAAAAAATATTTTTAATTGTCGGGAAGCATCCAGTTTTGGCGCCTAGGGTTGGAAAGGCTTTCTTTTTATTATTCTAGCTATTTGCATGTTGATGTGAGTGCACAAGGGAATAAAATAATATTTTTAGCTTGCTTGGCATGCAAGCAAAGTCTGAAAATAGAGGGCAGCAGACTTTATAATCAGATTTTGGTGAAGAAATTGGACATTCATGCCATGGACTTCATGTTTGTCTGAATTATTTGCAGGAACACTTCACTTGTGCCCATATTGGTGAGAAGAAAGAAAAGTCAATGTCTAATACATTGAATATATCTTCAGAATCAGGAGGAACAATTTCAGCTTCTGCACAAATAGATCCAGCTCTCATAATTGCAAAAGCTTCAAGGATAAGAGGAGAAGACAGGTCAGAGGCAACACCCACAAGCAAATCATAGTCAGATGCCTCTAGATCCAGTTTAGTGAGAATCAAAGGCAAAGATTCAACAACATATGGGAGAAAGAGCTTCTCAAATTCAAGGCAGGGGTATCATTCATATCATTCATGAGGCGGAAGTACAATATAGGTTGGATCAGCATGCGGAGTATGGAAGAAAACAAGACTGGGAGTGTTGCAGCAACTTTCTTCTAATTTCTTCTCCTCTTTCTTCTTCTTTCTCTTATTTTCTCTAAAAAGTAATTGAGTAATCAATTAAATTGTAAAACTTAAGTGATTGGTTTAAAAGTCGTTACTTCAAGTTACTAGAAAAAGTCAATTACTTGGAAATAGGTGGCAGACATGCAAAATAGAAGGTTTTATTTTCAGTTGTAAGGCATGCATGTCATGCAAAGAGGAATTCTAGGGGAAATACTGCCAAATGTTTCCTTTACGGATTCCACATGCGGAAATTCATTGAAATCTTCCTATTTGTAATTGTCCTCTATGCACTATAAATAGAGGAAAAGCCTACAGGTTAAAAATTCACAATTTGTTTATCAGATTCTTGAGTTCCAGACTTTGTGTTGTAACCCTTGATGTCATTTCTATGAAAGCCGAGGAATTGAACAAAGGCAGATTTCCAGAGAACTTTGTGTCCACGGTGCTTTGCTTTTTACTTCTGTGTGGATCTTTAGATAAACTTTGTGTTATCTGAGATTTAGATTAGAAGTTTTTATTTTCCTTTATTTTGAATATTGTGAGATCACCTTGTTTATTTAATCTGTGTATGAAACCAACTCTATAAACTATTGGTTGAATTACATATCTTCCTTTCTTTTTTCCCAAATTGTATTATTTCCCCCCCTTCTATAAATACTTCATAACTTCTTACTTGTTGCGAATTGCTAAGCTATGGTTCATAAACTTTGTAATTAAAGTAAAACCCCCTATAAATAGTTATTTAGGATTCATAATTACCGATTGATAAACATCTTACACGGGAACCTCACCGGTAAATGAGGGAGATTTATCTCATTACTTTGCATAGGTTTTAGTTGTGCAGAAAATCTAGCCCACGCTTTTTGGCAACTCCATCGAAGAACGAAAAATTTAGCGGACCATAGCTTTTCTTGCCAATTCCCTTTATAATGCAAACGTAACTCCGGCTGACCCTCCATTCACCCGATCCAGCAAGGCTCAAGGAAGGACTGATCATTTTTATAGATTGCAGGAGCAGTTTAATTTCAATCATCATCCTCAAGTTAGGAGCCGCAGATCCAGTCTTTCACTAGGAAGAAGAGTGCAAATTCCTCCGGATCCGGATCGTCTCAGAAGACAATCCAAAGAGCTAGGATTACTCACCAAGGGTATTCTCGAAGAAGATGTGCTCCTTTCATGATGCAGAATCAGCCACTTGCCCCTCCAACACCTGTTCCATGGCATGCAACCTTTGGACCTCTCGAACTCGACTCCAAAGCATGATTTGCCTTAAGGGACGAGAAAGAAATTTCCAAAATTCTTTGGAGACAGAAAGCCGAATCTAAATGACCACTTCGGCTGCGTTTTCATATCTTATGGAGTGCTCGCATAGAACACGAAGATGTATCTCAGTAAGACTCTTCATCAAGACTCTGCGCGACTTGGGCGGAGAATGGTTTCTTGCTAGCTCTTGGCACCATAACCAATCAAGCTACTATGCGAGATGCATTCTGAAGAGATTCAACGCAGCTGAAGATTCCAAGATTTTGATAACTCAACCGACTCAGTTGAAGAAAGAGCCACATGAGCACATGCGGGATTTTATTGCAAAATTTATAAGAATACTTTACAAATTTCCGACATCTCTTCTCTGAATGACAAGAATCAAAAGGTATTCTTCATCAATGCATTACTTCTTGAAGTAAGTTATCAACTGTGAAGAGCACATCCTACTTGACTTGTTAGCAACTCAAAACATGGCGGTTGAAATTGAAGATGACCTCATCATGGTTGGAAAGATAAAAAGCAATACTTCTAGAGCCGAAAGTTCTTCCTCTGCTACTACTTATTCACTATTGCAAAAGTTAGCAAATAAGATGTTGCAGATGAAGAAACAAATGGCTCAAATTGCTCAGGGCAACAACACTTTTTCCCCTACTCGGAATTTCAGCAGCAAGACTAACCGAACCACATCGCTGGTTCACAAAGATTAGCAATTGAAGTTGCTCCCAAAAACAACCTGGAGATGAATGAAGAAGACCAAGAAGTTATCGTTGATCAACTCGAGAATGATGATTTTGTAGGTCCTGCTACTTACGACTCCGACATTAATTACCTAAACTACAAATCTGAACATGACTATCATGGTCATGCATATGCAATATTTACACGATCACAAACTTGCCAAGCTGAGGCATTAGCTAATAAACAAATAAGGGGCAGCCCTTTACCTTCTTCTTTAGCTCCCAGAGATAAGAATGTGAGTTCTTCATCTCAACCACGAAAGCAGCTCAGGTATCTGAATCTATACCTTCTTTTGACATTATTGATCATGCCAAGAAAACTAGGATTCAAATGTTAGAAGCTGAATACTTGAGAGTCTTTCCTGAGCAACTAAATAGGCTAGTTAAATATGTGCAATCACCAGGACAATCCAATGCATCAAAAGGCCTTTTTCCTAAACCCAAAGATACTCCTCCCCAGAACAACACTGCAGTTGTTAAATCCTCACCATCTTCTGAAAGAGTGGAACCGTTCTATGTTTCCCTATTGCTTAATGGTTTCAAGTTAAGCAACTGCATTTTAGATTCAGGTGCTTCTGACAATGTCATGCCAACTAAAGTTGCAGATGCTCTTGGGCTTACTTTGACAACGACAATAGGAAGGTATTACTCCATGGAGAGACAAGTCCCTTTAATCGAACAAATCAAATATGCCCAAGCTGTTTTGGCAGCTTTTCCTAGCAAAAGGTTAAAGATGACAATCTTAGTTGCACACATTCATGTCTCCTACGAGATGTTGCTTTGAGCGTAACTTTTGCAAAGAGTTGGGAGGGGAAGTGAAGATGGATTGGTCCTGTGCCCATATTCCTATCAAAGGAATAAACCGTGAAGCCGGAGCCGAAAAGAAGTCCAAATACACTGTTACAAAATCCGAATATCCTAGATATCGAATATTTTTTGGGTCTGACCATGGTGTATACTTCTTGGAAATGGATAAAGACGTTCCAGAGCCAAAACCGAAGAAGAAGAAAAAGTTTGGACGTTGGATTTTAAAGGTGGTTGTTCTTTTGGATCGAAGTCAGCATTCTATTTATATCTCCGGATCCCGAGATATTCTCATATTCACACAAGTTGATGTTCGAGAACACCAACAACATGGCGGAGTATGAAGCCTTGCACTGCTACGAATGGAACAAGCTAAAAAGAAAGGAGTAAAACTCCTCAAATCCCAAGGAGATGTTGAGCTTATAGTAAAACAAGTTCAAGGGAAAAATCAAGTCAAAAGAGATGAGCTAAAGCATTACAGAGATAAATGTGCTTTCTGTCATACTCGATTTTACAGCCTTGTCTATTGACTTCATTCCAACAAAACGAGTTCCAAGGCGAGACTCTTTGGCGATCACAAATGCACTATTGAATCCGAATAGACCACTATCCATATTTAGACACGAAAACTATACAAATGGAGATTGTCTACCGCCCCAAAGTCCTTTATAATGTTAGACAATTGCAGACTTTTACTAACGATAAACAAATATCTCGCATTTCGAAACAAGACAACTTTAACAAGTTGAATGTTAAAGGGAGTAAATCACCACCACAACAAACAATGCGAGCGTAAACCGATCCAGATTACATGATGACAAGAATGGCGGAGTAATCCAACCGAAAGGTAACGAAATCCCCAAGGGTTTAGTTTCCTTAGAGGAAATCTGTTGACAAGCATGATCAAATACCAAGAAGAATAAAGAATATGGTGATAAATCTTCCTCGGAGTGCAATCGATCAATTTGGGTACGGAGTAAGTTTATGAAGACTTACCCACCACAGAGAGAATAAAGAATGAGCCACCACCGATGAAGTTGATAAGGACATGCCCAAGGTACTCGGCAAAAAGGCCGAGATAATGGAAGTTCGAGATCAGAGATTGGGTACTCTAGTGGGACAAGAGACATGAACCGAAGGGCATGCACGGCAAATCAGATCCACTCTGGAAAGGGCCCTTCATAATCAAGAGAACTACCACATGGATAGTTTCGTCCTCGCCTACCAGACGAAATTGAGTTACCGCTACGTTTCAACGGGTAGCATCTAATGTTGTTCAAGAATCGAGGGATAGGGTAAAACCTGTTTGTATATAAATAAAACTTTTGTTGTTTTTTTTTTTTTGTGGCTCGACCAACCCAATGGACAACATGAAACCGGACATATTAGGATCTCATCTTCACTTCTTTCATTCTAGCAGAAGTGATGATGTCCACAGACAGAGCCGACTAGTGTCCCCGAGATTTCACCCTGAAATTTGGGACCACCACTTTTTAAAAAATTGATCTTTTCAAAGTAATGGGTCGTTTGTGTTTTTGTTTCCTGTAGTTGTTTCCATTGCTCTAAAGTATCCCCAAAGAATCATATAAGTCGAATTCGACAAATACCCACATGCTAAAACTCACTCTATCCCTTCGTCAGGTTTTGTCTGAAAACATTTTATTTATTTATTTATTAAATAAATAAAGTTATTTTAAAATAGTTTGTGTTGAAGTTAAACCCCGTCATGGATTTCCACGCCAATATTACTTTCATCTCTAAATGGAGCATTCGCGCAGGGATGAGTTTTTACAGATTAGTTAATTGGCAAGTTATTTTCGAGCAATTGTCTGCGACTTCTGGCAGGTTTTTCGTTTTATTTATTTCTTTTTGTCTGTGTTTTGGTTTTTCTCCGTGTTTTATCTGGTAATTCCCCTTGATCTGTTTCGTCCATTCTGCATAACCAGTTTAATTGCCTGGAGTTTTTGGAAGTCATCCATGGCCTCAGACAAAGGTAAAAGTCAATCATGGAGTGCCAGTTTTTGACAAAGAAGGAAGCAAGTCGCATTTTTGGGAAGAATAATCTTTTCATGCCAGTTGCATTTTTCAGAGCTGCCCTTCCACTTGTTTTCCACGAAAAATAAGTCAATTCACTTTAGTGAAAAATGTAAAATTGGAGCTGCCCAATGAGATTGAAGTTTAACGTTTTCATTTAAGTGAAAAACGTAAAAAGAAGATTCCCGACAAGTTGAAGTTTAACGCTGCCCTTCCTTCATGTTTTTCACGCAAGCATTAGCTAATTCACTCAACCAAGTCGCACTTTTTGAAGTCAGATGGCAAGGTGGAGTTTAGCATTTTCACTTAAATAAAAACGTAAACAAGCAGCTGCCCAAAGAGTTTCCAATTTCACGTTGTGTTGCCTTCATGGATTTCACGCAAGCATTAGCCAAAAAGTGCAACCCATTCTGGCACAACTTAATGCTTAAAAGCTGATTTCTTTTAATTATTTTTAGCAAAGTTTGGCGCCTAAATTAAGAGCAAAGTCAAAGTAAAAGAGAAGGATAAAAATAAGACAAAAGAGTTTTCTAAAAATATCGGAAAGAATTTAAAAGAAAAGCATGCTAAAAGCAAGCTACAATTAGGCAAACTTGGCCGCCCAAAGAAGAAGAAAAAGCACAACTTATTATTAAAAATTGCTAAAAATAAGAAGAAGCAATTGGTAAAATTAGCATGCAGTTGCCTATATAAGAAGTGGATGCCATAAGTGAAGGGAAATTAATTATTTTGTGTGGAGCATTCTTCCCTGGAGAAGTTTGGCGCCAAAGGGAGACGTTAGCATAAAAATATTTTTAATTGTCGTGAAGCATCCGCTTTTGACACCTAGGGTTGGAAAGGCTTTTCTTTGGCTAGATTTCCCGCATAGCTGAAAACCTAGGCGATCATGAGATAAATCTCCCTCATTTAACGGTGAGGCTCCCGTGTAAGATTTGTCGATAAAATATGCTAATATCTATTTAGGGTTTTATTTAACCATGCAGCTCATGAACCATAGCTATAGAGTTTTGCAACAAGTAAGTGACTATTTAAAGAAATGAAATACCTAAAGAAGAAGGAAGTAATAAAAACACAGGAAAGAAAGAGGGAAGATGTGCAACCCAATCAATAGATTAAAGAGTTCATTGCATGCACATAGACATAACCAATAGATATTAACACACAGAATTACAAGCAAAGGCAAATTTTTCAAATATAGATCTAGAATAAAAAAAAAAGTTTATAAGTAGATCTAAAATAAAAAGTTAGAAACAAAATGCACCGTGACACAAAGTTCTCCGAAAATCTGCTCCTTTCTATTCTTTTGCTTCAAATAGCTATCAGGTGTTTTAGCACAAAATCTGGAACACAAGAATGCTGCTTACAAATTGTGATCCTTTAACCCGTAAGTTCTTCCTCTACTTATAACATGTAGAGGGGAAATTACAAATAGGAAGCCTTTAGTGAACTGGCACATGTGAAAGTCGGAAAGGAAACAACTGGCAATCTCCCTCCTGGAATTCCTCTTTGCATGATTTGCTACCGAAGATAGAACCTTCTATTTTGCATGTCTGCCACCTATTTCCAAGTAGTTGACTTCTTCAAGTAATGGCTTTTAAACCGATTACTTAAGTTTTATAATTTATTTTGATCGCTCAATTACTTTGTCGGAGGAAAGAAGAAGGAAGAGGAAAGTTGCAGTCTTGTTCTTTTTTTTATATTCTACATACAGTTGATTATTTTACTCTTGATTCTCACCATACTCGGATATGGAAACCATGATCTGGAAGCGGCTGGATCTGGAATTTTGCTTACGAGTGTTGCCTTTGCCTTGTCTTCCCTCTTATCCTTGAAGCTTTTGTAGTTCTTCTCCAGTACATGCATCAGTGCAATGTTTGCCGTAAATAACTCATCATTTTTATTTTTAATTGCATATGAACAATTAAAAATTTTGGAAAGCACTCCGGTGAATGCAAATTCAATGAAGGCTTCAACTAGAAGATTGGGAGAACATGCACAAGGTCTTGGAAAGAATTCTCCATGCACTGACTTCTTCACGGGCTGCATTCGAAACAAGAGGATGAAGCCTTTGCAATTATGGATCTGGATCTGGATCTGAATTTGAATCTGGAAGCTATGCATGACTCTGGATCTGGTGTCTGGATCTGAATCTGGAAGCTATGCATGATTCTGTCTGATCCTTTTCTTTCATCATGCTTCGCCATGGCTAAAGCAATCTTTGTTTGAGCAACTTTTTTTTTTTTATTCGGCCGAAATTCTTTACAATCGGTGCAGATCTAGAGATTTCTTGATTCGAGGATATGTTCAATGTATTGGACATTGATTTAAGCTCCCTTTCTCTTATATAAGCACCTGTAATGAATACCTACAATTAATTCAGACAAAGACAACAAACCGAACATGAACACTTGATTTTAATTATAAAAATCTGCATATATCAAGCCTGCTGCCCCAAAATTTGAGGTTTTGTTTGCATGCAAAGCATGCATGAATATTGTCAACTTCACCTGAGCACCTGTACCACTATGCAGACAATTAATCAGACTTAAATCAAGCTCCTTCAAACCTAGGCGCCAAACTTTGAAGCTTTCCGACAGTGAAAACACCTTCTTCTGAGCAAAATTCCTCCTTCTTTGGGCACCAAAATTGCCTGGGCTGCACTCCTTTGCTAAAGAATTAATAACTCCATTAATATGGCAGCCCATGCTTATATAACCTTCATCATTCTATAATTAATAATTGCCCTTCCTATTTCCAGCAATTAATTAATTAAAAATCATGTTTTTCTCTTTAATTTGGGCGCCTATTTTGTGCATGCTCATGGCTGCCATTAAATAAATTAAATTTATTTAATTTTAGCTTTCTACTTCCAGTCCACTTTGACTTCATAGTGTGCTTTGACCTCATGCACTAAAAATAGGAATTAATTCCATCAATAAATACTTTAAAAAGTATTATTTCTCCTCTAGGTGGGTCGCACTTTTTTGCATGATAGAGGGCTGCATTAAATAAATTAAATTTATTTAATTTTAGAATTCTATTTCCAATTTCCTTTATCCTCTCATCCTGCGTTGACTTTTCCTCATGTTTGGGCACCAAAATTGGGTGAATAAACATTAATAAATATTATTAAATGCATTCTTATTCACCCAAGGTGGGTCGCACTTTTTGGCAAGGGTGAATTCTATTTTTAAAAGTCAATTTCCAATGGGATTATTTACCCTGCACCGCAGCTCCAAAAATCCCATGATCCACTTAAGCTGTTTGACTTTCATAATAGGATTTTTTACCTTGCAAGGCAGGTAAAAAATTCCCATCAATGCCTTAAGTGATTTTCTTTTATTTCGCAATGGGAATTTTCACCCTGCAAGGCAGGTAAGAAATTGTCATCTCGCCTCGCCGCTCTGATTTTCCCATTATGACTTAAATGACTTTGCTTCCATGGGAAAAGGTACCCTGCTAGGCAGATACAAAATTCCCACTGCGTACGCTACCTAAAAATCCCATGATTCACTTAAAACCTTTCCCAAAAATGCGACCTGCCCAGAAGAGGCCTTTTCTGTGCATGACTTCGTCTTTCTAGAGAGAACCAGACCTCCTGTGGCAAATTCCTTCTGGCATGATGTCCATAGATGATCTCCGATACTCCAGGCAAGAATACGACTAAACCGGCAAAGGAATTGACCTAGAGAAATTTCACAAAAAACAAAACAAGAAAACACCAAAAACGCAAAACGTTGCCAGAAGTCACAGATAAAGCCCAGGATTCATTACTGGTGGAAACCCTACTGGTATATGGGAATATCGACATGTAAGACCACAACAGGGTTAAACCGGAGCACAATTTTCCTCAAACGGGGCTTAAAATAATTAAATAAAAATTTCCTACAGACAAACCCTGGCGAAGGGATAAAACGTGTTTGGGCATCTAGGTATTTGTCGAAATTGGCTCATATGACTCTCTGGGAATATCTTGACGCAATACAAACATTTTCTGGCAATAAAAACACAAAACGACCCATTATTTTAAAAGTACGAAATTTTTTACATGGGGTAGTCTCATATTTTAGGGTGAAATCTAGGGACACCAACTTTCTTTTTATTATTCTGGCTGTTTGCATGTTGATGTGAGTGCACAAGGGAATAAAATAATATTTTTAGCTTGTTTGGCATACAAACAAAGTCTAAAAATAGAGGGCAACATGTTTTATAATCAGATTTTGGTGAAGAAATTAGACATTCATGCCATGGACTTCATGTTTGTCTAAATTATTTGCAAGAACACTTCACTTGTGCCCATATTGGTGAGGAGAAAGCAAATTCAATGTCCGTACATTGAATATATATTCATAATCGGAGGAGCAATTATCTAGCAGCGTGGCCTGACAAATAGATCCAGCTCTCATAATTGCAAAATCTTCAAGGATAAGAGGAGAAGACAGTGAAGTAACACCCACAAGAAAATCACAGTCAGATGCTTCCAGATCCAATTTAGTGAGAATCAAAGGCAAAGATTCAACAACATATGGGAGAAAGAGATTCTCAGATCCAAGGCGGGGTATCATTCATATCATTCATGAGGCGGAAGTACAATACAGGTTGGATCAACATGAGGAGTATGGAAGAAGAACAAGACTGGGAGTGTTGCAACAAATTTCTTCTAATTTCTTCTCCTCTTTCTTCTTCTTTCTCTTATTTTCTCCGACAAAGTAATTGAGTAATCAATTAAATTGTAAAACTTAAGTGATTGGTTTAAAAGTCGTTACTTCAAATTACTGGAAGAAGTCAATTACTTGGAAATAGGTGGCAGACATGCAAAATAGAAGGTTTTATTTTCAATTGTAAGGCATGCATGTCATGCGAATGAGCTCTAGGGGAAATACTGCCAAATGTTTCCTTTACGGCTTCCACATGCATCTAATTCATTGAAAGCTCCCTATTTGTAATTGCCCCAAGTAATATCCTGTTTTGGGATATTATCCAAATATGCAATTAAATTTATAGAATCGACTCTGAAGGACTAAACCCTCATAGTTCGACCTCGAATAATCCAATGTTAGCTTCCATACAACCCAAATGGGGTTGGATTGAGCCAAAGTTGTGGATTAGATGGGAGAATCAATTAGAAATTAATCTCTTCAAATATGAAATTAGTTACAGCAGAATTAATTAATAAATGCATTAGACTGCTAAAAACTTCAAAAATTAATAACTCCAACACCCAATATTTTTCTATCAAACCATTGCCAAAAGATTCTTCTTATTTTTAACTTTCCAACAAGCTATAGAACACAATTTTTGGATAAATATAAAGCATGCAAATCAACCCACGAAATCTGAAACTGTGTAGATGAAACCTGCACATGATAATTAAATATTGCTCACAGACAGATTGAAACTTTGAAAATTCATAACTTGCTCAATACTTCGTCTTTTGCCATGAAATAAAGTGCAGATTAATCTATAATTCAAGAGCTTTCAAAAGAGATATTAATCTGAATTTTTAGACCACCGAAAACCCTTCAAAACAGCTCCCAAAATCCACAAACCAGTCGTTAGGGTTAGAGTGAATGGCATAAATTATTATCAGCTCTTTCTATGCTTCAAAAACCCTCCAAATAACAGTCCTACACTTAGAAAATTATGCCAACATAGATCTGGTGTCCCTAGATTTCACCCTGAAATCTAGGACTACCCATTTGAAAAAAAAATCATTCTTTTAAAATAACGGGTCTTTTTGTGTTTTATCTCTAGAAGATGTCTGTATTATATTAGGATATTCCTAGCGAATCATATGAGCCAATTTCGACAAATACCCAGATGCCCAAACTCATTTTATCCTTTCCGCCAAATTTTGTCTGCGGGAAATTTTTATTTAATTATTTATTGAATAAATAATGCCCCGTTTGAAGTAAATTGTGCTCCGGTTGAATCCTGTTGAAGTTTTGCATGTCAGTATTCACTCATCTCAATAGGGTTTTCACCAGGAATGAATTTAGGGCATTATCTGCAACTTCTGGCAACATTTTTCGCTTTTATTTATTTCTTTTACGTTTTCTTCGGTTTTCTCCTGATTTCTCTGTGAAATTCCCCTAGGCACATTCTTGTCCAAGAGAGTCTGTTTAATTGCCTAAAGCATCTAGAGATCATCTACCGATGCTGCACCAAAAGAAATCATCCTCAAAATGCAAGCTTCTAACCAAAAAAGATGAAGTCATGCACAAAAAACCTCTCTCTGGTAAGTCGCATTTTTTTGGAATTAATGAGTGTAAGCTGCAGGTGAGATTTTTAGTAGTGGTAGGTAGACGGAATTTCTTACCCTTGCTTAGCAGTACTTTTTCCCATGAAGTCAAAGTCACTTAAGCTACGATGGAAAAATTAGAGGCGGGAAGGCGGAAATTTCTTACCTACCTTGTAGGGTGAAAATTCCCATTATAAAATAAAGAAAATCACTTAAAGCACTGATGAGAATTTTCTGCCTACCTAAGCAGCTAACTTTTTCCACCAAAGAGGTTTATTCACCCATGCAAGTCGTACTTTATCAAAGGAGACTAATTTTAATGCAAGTCGCACTTTTTGGGAGATGTTTTAATTTAATAATGGGAATTTTGGCAGTGGTAGGCAGGCGGAATTTCTTACCTGCCTTGCAGGGTAAAAATCCCCATTATGGAAGTCAAACAACTTAAGTGAAAGAAGGGATTTTTGGAGCTGCAATACAGGGTAAATAATCCCATTACAATTGACTTCTTACTTTTAGAAATCAGCCTGTCAAAAGTGCGACCCATTTGGGGATTAAACAATACTTTTAATAGTATTTATTAATAGTTTTTACGCCTAAGTTTGGCGCCATGGATAGATGAAAGGTCAAAGCAAGAAGTCAAAACAAAGGCAACTGAAAGATGCATGCTAAAAATAAATAAAATAAATTTATTTAATGGCAGCTAGTAGCATGCACAATTGGGCGCCCAATTTGGGTGAATAAACATGTTTGTTTATTAATTAAATTGCTGAAATAGGAAGGACAATTATTAGAAATAGAATGTTGAGGGTTATATAAGTATGGGCTTCCATAATGAAGAAGCAATTAATTATTTTTGCTAAGGATTGCAGCCCAGACAGTTTTGGCACCAAGGAAAGGAGGATTTGTGCATCTAGAGGTGTTTTTCATTCATTAGGAAGCTTCAAGGTTTGGCGCCTAGGGTTGGAATAGCTTGATTTATGCTATGATAATTATCTGCATGTTGCTATAAGTGCCCAGGTGAATTTTAAAAAATTATGCTTGCTTTGCATGCAAACAAAGCCTCAAATTTTAGGGCAGCAGACTTCATATGCAGATTTTTGGTGACAGAAATGGAGTATTCATGCTCTAGACTTCATATTTGTCTAAAATAATTGCAAGTATTACAGGTGTTCATACAGGTGAAAGGGAGTTCAAATCAATGTCAGGTACATTGAATATATCTTCCGAATCTGAAGAAATTGCTAGATCTGCACGAATTGATCCAGTTATAAAGAATTCGGCAGGATTAAAAGAAAAAGAACACAAACAAAGATTGCTCAGACAAAGATTGCTCCAACCATGATGAAGCGAGATGAAAGAGAAGGGTCAACAGAATCATGCATAGCTTCCAAATTTGTTGATATCAATGACACAGACATGGCCCGAACCCATCTCCGAAATAATTGACAGATCTAGGGCCGGAAAGACATTTCTCATGCGGCAATGAAAAGCAGTGGAATTATTCAAGCATCGCATTCCCAATCACAGCTCAGTTGCCCAAATTTGTTATGGAGTGTGCAAGATCATATCATCCTCTTTCCAGAACAATCCGGGATGTTGCGGGAAAGACAATTATTAGGCTGGATGCACAGTTTATTAATTATTGTCTGAAGATTCCGACACGAATGGTGGTGATTGCAATTAGCATGTTGGATGCAAGTAACAGATGGGAGAAACACAAAGCAGATTGTGTGGGCATAATGAACAACCGATATATGAAGAAGCCCAGGTCCCCATCAAAGTTCCCGAGGACTCTTCCGCAATCCAACTTGGTGCAAGAGGTGGATGATATCACTAAATTGCTTTGCAGGATAAGTGGAGAAGCCAATACTCACAACTTTTGCTCATGGATGTATGTTTTCGTGAGGACTATCGAGATCAATAGAGTTGATTCGATAATCAATTGGGTAGAGATCATTAGTGACAGCATTGGTGAGCAACTTCGAGTGTGAGGCGGACTTACAACTTCAAAATGACTTCATACCTAGTATATGCAACCTCGCAGGTATATTTTCCAAGCTGGATAGACGGGGCATACTGGCGAAAGATCCTATCTTTGATTGCTATCCATAGTTGACAGCCTCTGTGCCACAAAGATTACAAAGCGGTCAACGATGGGTTCTTCTATGAATTCATCTGCAAACTAAATAGTGATCTAAAGACCAACAGGGTAAGCAAAGAAGCTTGGGAAGTTGTATCTCAGCATGGCTGCATTTTCATCCAGTTTGCAGACTTCACCTATCTCAGGGTAACTAGCTTTTTAGGAGAACCAGTAAAGTTGTCGAGGTATCCAAACGACAAGTGGGTCATCATGGAGTTGTGCAGACAGCTCGTGGAGATGCATGACTTACAATCAAAGCGACACAAGTCTACGAGTTTCTTTCCAGTCACAGTGGGTTACTACAACTGCCAAAGCATCCACAAAGCTAGAGGAGTCGAAGCTGAAATGTTTTCTGAGTATGAGCCTGAGTTCTTCCCAACGACAAGTTGAACTTTGACCCATATGGAGTAGCGAGGAAGACAATCTCCCAGGAATACTCACATGTGCCTTCATTGGAGGACTTCTGGATGAAGTGTAGGAACGAGTATGAAGTCAAAAAGAAAGACTTCAGCAGGTTATCGGCGCAACAAGTATCTGATTATGGTTTGGCACGGATACCTGCAGATCTCGTAGATGATGGGCATGTGATACTTGACTCATATCATCAGATGGAAGGAGATAGAGCTGCTCTTCAGGAAAACATTGGTGGCTGCCCGATTGAAGAAAGGTCTTCCGCAGTTTTGGTTAACACATCGAACTAGTTGCTTTAACAAAGGGGTATTGCCTGGATGAGGCTTTGATGAATCAGATCACAGACAACTTTACCAGGAGAGATTCCAGCAAAAGAAAGCACGAAGGTGAAAGCAAAGAGGTCGGAAAAACTTAAAGTTCACAAGAAGTCTCACATACAGAGAAGGCCAAATCTACAACTATCGTGCTAGTTCCAACTTCTCCAACATCAACTCATAGCACTTCAGCAGCCCCGAACCCCAAAGAGATCTTGTTGTTCCTCCTGAATCCAACGTCATTTGTATTTTCTCCTCGACCACTCAGGTCTTCACCTATCCATGCGGAGAAGTTGAAAGCACAAATGGTGGAGTTTGAAAAAACATTATCTTTGGACAATTCAGAGGGTGGCAGTCACAACACGGTGGCAAATTCGGATAGAGTAGAATCAGAGCATGAGATGGTGGTGCACTCGGCGACTTCTCATTCCCCAAGAAGCAACTTTTCATCATGGTTAGCTTTGCAGACAATCCTAGAAGCCAGAGAGGAGATCAACCTGGAGGAACACGACTTTCAGCTGCTCCTGAGTTTGGGTGGAAGAGATAGAAGACCTAAAGTTGCCAAAATGACTTCTAGGTTGATTATTGAGGAATCGGGACAAAAGTTCGCTGAGTTATCTGTTCCAGCAGAAGGAAAGCACAAGGGAGAGCTCATGGCAGCTGATATAGCAGTGACCAAAGTGCCAATAGGTCAAACTACCACAAAAGGATTAAAGCAAGATACGCAGACACTAATGAATGCTTTATTCCTTAAGCTTGACAAAGAGAAGGCTGAGAGATCCAAGCTTCAAAAGCAGGTGTTCCAGCTGTGCGAGATCATTGCTAAGGTTTCCAAACCTTCCTCTCAGCCCATTCTAGCACATGAGAAGGTGAGTAATCATTTGATTAAAGAAGTGGAATATGTAGAGGACCAGGTCAAAGCTATTGCCCATTTGAAGGAACAAATCATTCACCAAGCTTTAGAGCAATTCGAACCAATACCGGCTGAATTGGAGAGCATGCATAGGGCAGTATCTCAAATGCTAAAGGAACTGATGACACAAATAGAAGATGAGAACATAGTAGCTGAAAGTCATCTAGATACTTTAGTTAAGATACACTCGTTACCAGAGGATGTGCTAATTGCAGAGCAGATTGTACCTGGTGGATTGATGGAAAGGGGGAAGCAGTTAGAAATTTCAGTTTCCTTCCACGTAGAGATCCTCAAGCTTATGCTTTGAAAAGGATGCAGTTGCTGGAAAATAAGATGGGAGAAGTGTCGGAGAGCATCCCAGATGAATTACCTGCTTCCCATGAGGAATTTATTCTGGTTGTGCTAGAAAGAAATTGATGAAGCCACCATACCTTTCACAATGGATTCAATTGGCAGATTCATAAAGCTTCAGGCAGATGTTGAGGGATATGGGTCCGGTTTAGATAAGGTAAAGGCTAACACTATTGCTTTGTCTAGAGGGTTGTTGTAGTTCATAACCGAGAGAGAGGCTCTTGTTAAAGCAGATGGGAAGATGTTGAATTACATGTTTGATAAATATATTCAATATCAGAACAAAAAGAAAGTGTAGGTGTTACAAATTTGTGCATCTTCTTTCATCTCTTCTTTCTTCTCTTATTTCTTATGTTCTCGAATGAAAATGTAAGATTAAAGTTATTGGTTTAAAAACCATTACTTTAAGTTATTTGGGAAGATTCTTTAAGATAGGTGACAGATGTGCACAATTTTGACTTAGACTCTTGATGCATGTCACTAAAAGAGGAATTTTAGGAAGATGACTACCAAATGTTCCCTTTACTACTTCTTCATGTTCTAGTTCAGTTGCAGTTTCTAATTTGTAATTTCTCCTCTACACACTAAAAGTAGAGGAAGAACCTACGGTTAAAGGATCGGAATTCGTAATCAGCATTTTTGTGTTCCAGACTTTGAGCTGAAACCCCTGATTTCTGCAAGCAGAGGAATAGAGGAGATTTCCTGGAGAACTTTGTGCCAACGGTGCCTTTTGCTTCTCATTTCTTTCTATATCTATTCATAAACTTTTTGTTATTATGGATCTGATCTGAAACTATCCTTTGCTTTAAATTCTATATTTAAAGATCTATTTGTTTTATCTATGTGCATGTGATCAACTATGTGAACTATTGATTGGGTTGCACATCTTCCCTCCTTTCTTCTTGTTTTTATTGTTTTCCTCTTCTACAAGATATTTCCTTTCTCTTACAGTTGCTTACTTGCTGCAAAACTGTCTAGCTATGGTTCATGAGCTACATAGTTAAAGTAATACCAACAAATAGATATTAGGACATATAATTGACAAAATCTTACACGGAGCCTCACCGGTAAATGAGGGAGATTTATCTCATGACTGCCTAGGTTTTCAGTTGTGCAAAAATCTAGCCAACAAGGTCGATTATATATCTAACTTGTTCCTACTCAAAACATGCCAAAACATGATCCAACACAAGTCGCCATAGCTGGAATTAATTGCAGCATTAAAAATCAGATCATAGAACACTCTAAAACTCTTTAACATTCATCAACAACATGCATATTTCACTCTAAATAAATGCGCCAATCTTCTAATGGAGTAATAATGCATAAAACACACATCAACACTAGAGAGCTCAATGAATAGAACAAGAGAGTCTTCAATATCTTCAATAATGGCTTCCAAATGAAGCTTACAATGAAAGAGAGAGAGCTAGGGCATACATCCCATTACTCCAAGCATGGAGTGAAAATCAAATGATCAATCCAACATAAGTCTCACAATGATCCCAAACTCTCCTTTTATAAACAAGGAGGCACAAAATTCAAATCCCTAGGAGAGGGAAATCATTAAATAAAAATAGTTTATCCTCCCTAGGTGTGGCATCCCCTTTCTAAGGGTGATTTTAATATTAAAAGCCACCCAAAAATTATTTAATTAATTCCCTTTTTAATTTTGCATTGTGGGAATTAAATTAAATAAATTACATAATTAAATAATTATTGTTTTATAGTGATAAATGATAAAAATTGCTCTCCAAGAAATAATATTTAATTATTTAATATAATTTTCCCCTCTGAACATCTCAAAGCCCACGGGTAAAGATAGGCTAAGGGTTTTAAAAATGGGGACATTACATGCCCTCTATGTACTATAAATAGAGGAAGAGCTTACGAGTTAAAAGATCACAATTTGTTTATCAACATTCCCGAGTTCTAGACTTTGTGTTGTAACCCTTGATATGATTTCGTGAAATCTGAGGAATTGAATAAAGGCAGATTTCCGGAGAACTTTGTGTCCACAAAGCTTTTTCTTACATCTCAGTGGATCTTTAGATAAACTTTGTGTTATCTAAGATTTAGATTTGAAGTTTTTTTTTCTTTACTTTTGAATATTGTGAGATCTACTTGTTTATTTAATCATGTATAAAACCAACTCTGCAAACTATTAGTTGAATTGCATATCTTCCTTTCTTCTTTCCTTAATTCTATTATTCCCCCTTCAGTAAATACTTCAACAGCTTGCTTATTTGCTGCAGAATTGCTAAGTTATAGTTCATGAGCTTTGTAATTAAAGTAAAACCCCTATGCAAATAGTTATTTAGGATTCATATGTACCAGATTGATAAACATCTTACACGAGAGCCTCACCGGTAAATGAGGGAAATTTATCTCATGACTGCCTAGGTTTTTAGTTGTGCAGAAAATATAGCCAACAGTTTTTGGCGACTCCGTTGGGGAACAAAAAATTTAGCAAACCATAGCTTTTCTTACCAGTTCCCTTTATATTGCAACCGTAACTCAGGTTGACGTTCATTCACCCAATGCATCAAGGCTCAAGGAAGGACTGATCATTTTTATAGATTGCAAGAGCAGTTTAATTTCAATCATCCTCCACAAGTTAGGAGCCGCAGATCTAGTCTTTCACCAGGAAGAAGAGTTCCAATTCCTCCAGATCCGGATTATCTGCAAAGACAATCCAAAGAAATGGGATTATTCACCAAGTCTATTCTTGAAGAAGACGTGCTCCTTTCACGATGCAGAATCGGCCACTTGCCCTCGCAAAGATCTCTGCTCCATGAGGTACAACCTTTGGACCTCTGAACCTGACTCCTATACATGATTTGCCTAAAAGGACAAGAAAGAATTTTCCGAAGTTCTTTGGAGACAGAAAGCGTAATCCAAATGACCACTTGGCTGCGTTTTTTATATCTTGTCGAGTGCTCATAGTAGAACATGAAGATGTATCTATCAGACTCTTCATCGAGACTCGCACGACTTGGGTGGAGAATGGTTCTACCGGCAGCTCCTAAAGCACCATAACCAATTGGGCTACTATGTAAGATGCATTCTGAAGAGATTCAAAGTAGAAGTTAGCATTAAAAATATTTTTAATTGTCGGAAGCATCCAGCTTTGACGCCTAGGGTTGGAAAGGCTTTTTTTTATTATTCTGGCTATTTGCATGTTGATGTGAGTGCACAAGGGAATAAAATAATATTTTTAGCTTACTTGGCATGCAAACAAAGTTTAAAAATAGAGGGCAGCAGACTTTATAATCAGATTTTGGTGAAGAAATTGGACATTCATGCCATGGACTTCATGTTTGTCTAAATTATTTGCAGGAACACTTCACTTGTGTCCATATTGGTGAGAAGAAAGCAAATTCAATGTCTGATACATTGAATATATCTTCAAAATCAAAGGAGCAATTGCAGCTTCTGCACAAATAGATCCAGCTCTCATAATTGCAAAATCTTCAAGGATAAGAGGAGAAGACAGGTCAGAGGCAACACCCGCAAGCAAATCACAGTCAGATGCTTCCAGATCCAGTTTGGTGAGAATCAAAGGCAAAGATTCAACAACATATGGGAGAAAGAGCTTCTCAGATTCAAGGCAGGGGTATCATTCATATCATTCATGAGGCGGAAGTGCAATACAGGTTGGATCAGCATGCAGAGTATGGAAGAAGAACAAGACTAGGAGTGTTGCAGTAGTTTTCTTCTATTTTGTTCTCCTCTTTCTTTTTCTCTCTTATCTTCTCCGACAAAGTAATTGAGTAATCAATTAAATTGTAAAACTTAAGTGATTGCTTTAAAAGTCATTACTTCAAGCCACTTGGAAGAAGTCAATTACATGGAAATAGGTGGCGACATGCAAAATAGAAGGTTCTATTTTCAATTATAAGGAATGCAAGTCATGCAACGAGGAATTCCAGGGGAAATACTTCCAAATGTTTCCTTTACGACTTCCACATGCGGTAATTCATTGAAAGCTTCCTATTTGTAATTGCCCTCTATGCACTACAAATAGAGGAAGAGCCTACGGGTTAAAAGATCACAATTTGTTTATCAGCATTCTTGAGTTCTAGACTATGTTGTAACCCTTGATGTCATTTCTGTGAAAGCTGGGGAATTGAATAAAGGCGGATTTCCGGAGAACTTTGTGTCCACGGTGCTTTTTTTTTTACTTTTGTGTGGACCTTTAGATAAACTATGTTATCTGAGATTTAGATAGAAGTTTTTCCTTTCCTTTACTTCTTAATATTGTGAGATCTACTTGTTTATTTAATTTATGTATATGAAACCAACTCTGTAAACTATTGGTTGAATTACATATCTTCCTTTCTTCTTTTCCAAATTCTATTATTCCCCCCTCTTCTATAAATACTTCATAACAGCAGCTTACTTGCTGCAAAATTGCTAAATTATGGTTCATGAACTTTGTAATTAAAGTAAAACCCCCTGCAAATAGTTATTTAGGATTCATAATTACAGTTGATAAACATCTTACACGGAGCCTCACGGGTAAATGAGAGAGATTTATCTCATTACTTGCTAGGTTTTAAGATGTGTAGAAAATCTAGCCAACATCAAGGCATGTATCCATGCACCTACTAGGGCTACCACCTCTTACATCCATGGCCACCAAAACTGCAATGACATATAATAGAAATCCTTTTTTTGCTAAAAAAACATCAAAGATTTTATATTAGATGGCAACCAAATTTACATATGTGGTTGTGCCAAGCTTGAAAACTATTGGTTCAAGCCATAGCAGTATACAATAAGGCAATTGCAATCATCATAGTGAATATTCAAGGTTGAAGATGTATCTAATATCATCTTGTAACTAGTTGGACCACCATATAAGACTTACGCCATAGCAAGACAGAGATCCTTATTGTTTAAAAGCCCATTAGCCAAACCATTTGCAATCTTATTTTTATCCCAAGGAACATGGACAAATAGCACTTGCATAAGATTTTCCTGCATTTTTTTGTCTTCCAAACTTCTTTGGAAATTTGCCGATTTAGTGGAAGAGTGGCTCTGCTATGAGATAATATCTTGATAGCCATTTGAGAGTCTGATCTAACTTGAATTCTCGACCATCCACACTTTACAGCCTCTTTCATACCTTTATAAATCGCTTTCAACTCTTTATATTATTGGTAGTAACACCTAGATTAATTGCAAAAATAATTACACATCACCATCATGGTGTCTACCAATGCCTCCCATAATAGCTCTTCCTGGATTACCTCTGGATGCTCCATCCGTGTTCAACTATCCATAACCCAATGGAGGGGCCTTGGCTTGACTATCTCACTTTCTTACCTTGTTAATATGAAAACGGGGTAAAGTGGCTTCTATTGGATCAAGAGAAAGCTAATTACATATATGTTCCCATTCCAGAGATAAAGTGTTGGGTAAAGGTATCTTATGCTTGAGAGTTTCAACTATATATTTTTTCCCAAATATAAGAACCATCTTTGCTACTTTGCTGATAAAGTCTTTCTTTCCAGGTATTCCAAAGAAGTAGAGAGATCTCACTCCATAGTACCAGAAGAAACCTTTGTCTTGGAGGAAGCATCCTCTGCCACTCTTTGATAACCTATTCAAGGGAATCAAAGTTATATCACCTCATCTTGACGAGTTTCGCAAATTGTCTCCAAATGTGAACAACCCGAGGGCATAGGAAAAATAGCTGAGTTAAAGATTCCTCATCTTGTAAGCACATAATACATCGGAAAGGTCCATGAAATCCTTTCTTAATAAGCTGATCACTTGTTAACACCCTCTTATGGATAAGAAGCCATAGAAAAAAACTAACTTTAGGCCACATCCCCGAGTACCATAAATTCTTGAAGAGGAACTTTAGAGGATGAGGATTGTCAATTACCAAAGATGCATAACCAAAGAGAAATAGTATAGTAGCCCAAGGGATTTTGTCCCCACCTTAGTTTTTCAGAAATGGGGATGAGGAAAGAGGTCAATTGTCAAAAACATTTTTGCAACAAAAGTTGGTGATCTTGCTGAATTACAAGTGGCCATTCGTAAAGCGGAATCCATTCTTTTTCACTTTCCCAGCGATTGGATGACAGTCTTCCGTAGTGGGAAATCCATTTTGTGTATAGCCTACATCCACAATATTCGACAAAAATCCCCTTTTCTTCATGCTTGATGCGTCCTTACTTTGTTCAAACTCTCCCTTTCTAGTGCGGCGAGGTGAATGCTGGCAAAATTTGTGGAAAACGGCTCTACATCTGCCAGTTGCGTTTGCATGAAAGTTCTATGGCCGTTCCAAATGCCAAAGGAGACAAATGAAACCCTAGGGCCATTTTCCTAGTTTTCCCCTCATTTGGGATTTTCATTGTTACAAATATTTCACTTCTTTTTTTTAATTATTATTATTATCCTTTATAACAAAAGCATGAATATATAACCATGTATGTATGTATGTATGTATGTAGGTATGTAGGTATGTGTGTATGTTTGTGTATATATATATATATATTTGCTTTTTTATTTACTTAGTTTCATTTCATTTTGAAATCTCTTTCGTATTTTTAATACTTAATCGTCCGCGAACTCAAGGGGTGTTACATTAGGGACATGAAAAGAAAGCCATATAATTTGGGGGTGGGGTGGAGCACAAATCAATTTAGGTCTCCGTTCAACATAACGCTTTTATGCATTCAGCAATAAATATCCTCTTGTAGAGAATGTTTACACCACATGTTATAGAACCACATAGATGTCTATACATGTTTGGGGTTGAGAACTATAGACGTGATATATAGCTTCCAAAACTTAAGTTATCGTGGCTATTAAATCTATTATATATTCTTAAGATTCTGCCTAAAAAATTTAAAAGCCATGTTTCCATAGTGAATGAAGAAATAACGCTATAAAAGAGGGGCATTTTATCAAAATTTAAGAACCCTCGCAATAAGCAATAAGGGTTTTACTTTTCATTCTAACAAGGATGAAACAACATGACCATTCAATATGTTGGAGGGAGGGAGTGGGGGCGAGGAGGGAAAGAAAGGAGGGGGCGGGAAGGTGGGGGAGGTAGGAGGGGGTAAAATAGCAATTTCCCATCGATATGGCACAACACATGTAAACGTACATAAAAATATGTTATGTTCGGTGTCTATATAAATAATAAAACATCTTATTGTCTATATAAAACGACATCTTATGGCCAATATTAAGGAAATGGAAAATTAGAATAGAGTGATTTGTGAAAGGATGCTCTTTAGGTTCACCACATTAGATTCAGAAAGCACAATTAGACAAAGTACAATCGAGACAGATCAGCAAATTCTGCAAGGTGATAGGATCTATCATCTATTCTTTCTCCATAAAAGTGGAGATAAATGAAAAAGTATTTTGAAGTGTCATGTCTATTATGAGATCCGAGGGAGATATTATTGTTTGCATACTCATAGACAAGGGTGGGCCCCTAAAACCCTTTTGTGTTATCCCAACTAAAAGTGATCCACCTTTTACCTTAAAGAAGTAGTCAGTTTCATTGCATCATACTTGGCCCTTTACCTTGGACAACCAAATGCATTCCTTCTTTTGCCCTATTTTATTGTTGAAGGTGTCAAGTGTCCCTTGGATACTATAATTATTCATGCAAAAGGTGATAGATCAGGCAGACAACATTCCTCTTTATGAGCAGATACCAAACAATTTCAGTCCTATTCTCAAACTAGGTGTAGAAGGTTAGCTACTCTCTATTCTAGATGGTCACTCACTCCCCCACGTCCATAATACAATTTCCAAGGAAAAACACACATCACAAGTTCTCTCTCCAAAAGCTCATTGGCTATGGATGTCATAATGTAATGTCCCCAAATGGACATTTTTCAACCCCAGATGGAATTCTCGCATATATCCCAAACCAAATAAAAATGTCTAGGAGATATACAAAAATTATTATATGCAGATCTGAATATTGTCCCAAAAATGCGACTTGGTATAGGAATGAAAATTCACCAAATATGAATTAAAACCACTGAATCTTTCAATCCCCTTTCATGAAGATGGAGGCCTATTTAATGAAGGACGGATAGATGAGAAGGTGCTTGATTCCCCCAAGGCTGATTCCATTCAAGACGGAAACCCTCTCAACAAGAAATATATGAATGACAACATTCTTGAATCTTTCAAAGATGACTCTACCCAAAGAAAGATTGCTTTCATGATGAAGCCGGATTTTGAGGCTCAAAATGAACAAGATGAAGAAGATAATGTTTTCCATTTTTCATATTTGAACTCACACCCATTTTCATTCCAAGAGGAAAAACACAGTGGTGACCCTGCATTTCACCCCGAAATGGGACTACCCTTTTAAAAAAAAACCGTTCTTTTAAAAATAACGGGTTTTTTTGTTTTTTTATTGCCGTAAGATGTCTCTATTACGTGAAGATATTCCCGAGTGAATCATATGAGCCAATTTCAACAAATACCCGAGATGCTGAAACTCATTTTATCCCTTCGCAAGATTTGTTTGCGGGAAATTTTTATTTAATTATTTATTAAATAAATAAAGCCCCGTTTAAAGTAAATTGTGCTCCGATTGAATCCTGTTGAATTTTTGCATGCCCATATCCACACATTTCAATACGATTTTCACCAGGAATGAATTCAGAGCTTTGTCTATGACTTCTAGCAACGTTTTTTTTTATTTATTTCTTTTGCATTTTTCTCCGGTTTTCCCCATGGTCTTTCTGTTTAATTCCCTTGGTTCGTTCTTTGTCTTGTATAGTTTGTTTAATTGCTTGGAGCATCTAGAGATCATTTACAGCCACTGCACTAGAAGGAATCAACCTCAAAATGCAAACTTCTAACCAAAAAAAGATGAAGTCATGCACAAAAAGCCTCTCCTAGGCAAGTCGCACTTTTTGGAATAAATAGATATAAGCTGCAATGGGAATTTTGGTAATGGCAGGCAGGCGGGAATTTCTTATTTGCCTTGCAGGGTACTTTTTCCCATGAAGTCAAAGTCACCTAAGCTACAATGGGAATATTGGAGGTAGTAGGCAGGCAAGAATTTCTTACCTGCCTTGCAGGGTAAAAATTCTCATTATAACAAAAAAATCACTTAAAGCATCAAGGGAATTTCTTACCTGCCTTGCAGAGTAAAAATTCCCATGATGAAAGTCAAATAACTTAAGTGAAAGAGGGGATTTTTGGAGCTGCAGTGCAGGGTGGAAATTCCCATCAAGTTGACTTCCTATTTTTGGAAATTATCCTTGCTAAAAATTTGACCCACCTTGGGTGAATAACAATGCATTTAATAAAATTTATTAATGGTTTATTCACCCAATTTTGGCGCCATAAATAAAAGGAAATTCAATGCAAGTGGAAGAGCTAAGGAGAAGCAAAGGATGCATGCTATAAATAAATAAAAATATATTTAATTAAAAGCAACCAACATCATGCATAATTGGGTGCCCAATTTGGGTGAATAAGCATGATTGTTTATTAATTAAATTGCCAAAAATAGGAAGGAAAATTATTAAAAATAGTATGCTGAGGATTATATAAGCATGGGTTGCTATAATAAAGAAGCGGTTAATTTTTTTATGAGGATTGCAGCCTGCATGTGTTTTGGCGCCAAAAGGAAGATTTTCATTAAATTTTATTTTTCATTGCCATGGAGCTTCAAGGTTTGGCGCCTAGGGTTGGAATGGCTTGATTCTTGCTATGATAATTATCTGCATGTTGGTATAAGTGCTTTGGTGAATTAAATAATATTTTTGTTTGCTTTGCATGCAAGCAAAGCCTCAAAATTTAGAGCAGCAAGCTTTATATGCAGATTTTGGCAATAAAATCAAGTATCCATGCCCCGACTCCATTTTTATCTCGAATTAATTGCAGGTATTCATCACAGGTGCTCATATAAGTAAAAGGGAGTTCAAATCAATGTCAGGTACATTGAATATATCTTCTGAATCTGAAGTTGTCAAATCTGCACGAATGGATACAATTGCAAGGGATTCCTGCAGAATTAAAAGAAAAAAGAGTTCAGACTAAGATTGTTCCAACCATGTTGAAGCACGATGAAAGAGAAAGATCAACAGAATCATGCATAGCTTCCAAATTTGTTGAAGTCAATGATACAAACATAGGCCCTGAACCTATCACCGATTTAATTGACAGATCCAGATCTCATAATTGCAAAGGCTTCCGGTAAAAATTCATCCTCTTGTTTCTAACGCAGCCCGTGTAGAAGTCAGTGCATGGAAAATTCCTTCCAGGATCTTGTGCATGTGCTCCCAATCTTCCAATTGAATCCTTCATTGAATTTACTTGTATTTGCATTCACCCAAAGTGCTTTCCAAAATTTAAAATTGCTCATATGCAATTAAAAAATAGAAACGATGAGTTTTGTCTGCATTATTTACGACAAACATTGCACCGATGCATGTACTGAAGAAAAATTGCAAAAGCTTCAAGGATAAAGGAAAGACAGGTCAAAGGCAATACCCGCAAGCAAATCACAATCATGCATAGCTTCCAGATCCAGTTTGGTGAGAATCAAAGGCAAAAGAGTCAACCGCATGCAAAATATGGAAGAAGAACAAGACTGGGAGGGTTGTAGCTTTCTTATTTCTTTTCCTCTTTCTTTTATTTTCTCCAACAAAGTAATTGAGCAATCAATTAAATTATAAAACTTAAGTGATTGGTTTAAAAGTCGTTACTTGAAGAAGTCAATTACTTGGAAATAGGTGGCAGATATGCAAAATAGAAGGTTCTATTTTTCAATTATAAATCATACATGTCATGTAAAGAGAAATTTCGGGAGGAGGAATATTGTCGACTCTTTCCCTTTTCTATAGCTTCTACATGCGGGAACTCATTAAAAACTTCCTATTTGTAATAGCCCTCTATACACTATAAATAGAGGACGAACCTACGGGTTAGAGGATCGGAATTTGTAATCAACATTCTTGTGTTCCAGACTTTGAGCTGAAACCCTTGATAGCTTTCTAAAAGCGGAGGAATAGAGAAGAGGTAGATTTTCAAAGAACTTTGTGTCAACGGTGCATTTGTTTCTTATTTCTTTTTAGATCTCTACATAAACTTTGTGTTGTCTTAGATCTAGATCTGAAACTTTCCTTTGCTTCAAATTCTGCATTTCAAGATCTATTTGTTTCGTCTATGTGCATGTGATCAACTCTGTCAACTATTGGTTAGGTTGCACATCTCCTTTCCTTTCTTCTCGTATTTAATTATTTCCTTTCCAAACACACATTGCTTACATTGCTTACTTGCTTTGCAAAATTGCCTAGTTATGGTTCATGAGCTACGCAATTAAAGTAAAACCAACAGATAGATATTAGGAAATATAATTGACAAAATCTTACACGGAGCCTCACCGGTAAATGAGGGAGATTTATCTCATGACTGCCTAGGTTTTCAGCTATGCAAAAATCTAGCCAACACACCGTGCAATCCACACATGGAGCAGAAGGTCAAGAATAAGCTAGTTTGTGTGAAAAAAGACAGTTTGGAACAACTGGTAAACATGGAACACCATAAGGCTTGTGATAGTGTTGAAATTCTTAAAACATTTGTTGAGAACCAACTTGTGGAAACAATGGTCATGAAGCAAATGACAAATGAAAGACAAATGCCTATCGAATGTCATAGGCCTCGGTAAGAAGACAACAAGCCGAGTATGATGAAGACTCATTCTCGTAGCAGCAAAGGAAAATCGGCAATTGGAATGAACTTGGGAATAAACGAGAAGATGGAAAGAAGATGTCAAAGAAACAAAGAGAATAAACTAACTCAATGGACCCTCAATTACAAGAACAATCATGCAAACTTTCTCAAGAAATTGAGAAAGGGGTCATATTTCAATGAGCCCGTCAATGGATTTGTGGAACAAAGGCATTCGGTGATACCCCTGTATGGGTAAGCATTCAATAAGAATTGGTGCTACAAAAAAGTGGTTTATCCCCCATGTGTACATAGGTGATTTAGGATGTTTTGCCATGGTTTCCCTTTTTTTCTATGTGTTTCCCTTTACTTTTCTTGTGTTTCCTTTCCCTATCGTGTGTTGGTCGTGTTCGTTTCTTGGTTGTGTTCGTAGCTTTTCTTGTTGTTCGGTGTAATGACCCTATGGCCCAATTGAGCAAAGCATTGGTCTAACTACCCCAAGAGAGTTCTGAGGTTATCTATTGACCCTTACAGTCCAAGGTCCCCGAGCTAGAGCCAACTATTGTCATGTAAAATGACTAGCCTAAAAATTGAAAATTTTAAAGCATGACAACTAAGCCACAACACAAAATATTGCTTCCCGATCCCACTAAACCCTTCCCTTGGCCGACCTGTCTCCAATGGCACCATCATCCTGGCCCTAAAGAATGTCCTAATGCAGTTCTCAAGCATGCCTCAATGTGCAAGGAAGTGTGATGAAGTTCATGGATTGATTCAGTGAAGTTCAGTGAAAGACAAGTCTTCTTGGAGGCCTAAAAAGGCCAATTTTGGTCATTCTGAAGCTAGTATGCATCCTCCTAAGAGTTCAGGAAAGATCTAAAGCATCCGAAGGTGATTTTAGGGAGCCTTGAAGGTGTTGGAAGCAATTTAGGAAGATTTAGGAAAGAATTTCCCATTCAGGGACAATCTGCTCAACAACGGGTTTTCTAGGTGCAGGGAACAAACACTCTAATGGTGAAACCTAACTTCTCCAAATGATTCCAAGAGCTCCATAAGGAGTTAGGAGGAAATCAAATAGGAATTGGAAAGCTATGGGAATTCTCTACAAGATGGGAACATC
Source organism: Taxus wallichiana var. yunnanensis (assembly GCA_018340775.1). NCBI lineage: Eukaryota > Viridiplantae > Streptophyta > Pinopsida > Cupressales > Taxaceae > Taxus > Taxus wallichiana. The sequence continues at coordinate 575,030,097 of CM031240.1, forward strand.
AATTTTTCTCTAAGACTTGAAGGTTTCATGAATCATTTCAAAACAAAGGCAGTTGTCCCTCTCAGCTCCGAACAAAAATGGTCCTAATTTTTTAATTACAGGCAGATTCAAGTCTTGGAATTTCCTCTATTTGTTCCATTGATCTTAGAATGTGTTTTGGAGTCAAAATCATATAATATTTGACCCCAAAACATTATCCTAAGCCTCCGAGGTGAAAAAAGCAAGTTCTATGCCTATTTCTGGACATCCTAAGCAAATCTAGTTTTCCAGCTTATAGCCCATCATCGCACTTTTAACACCTGTGTGTCCCCTATACCCCCCTTGGAGACAAGGGGGACATGAGGGACACAAAAGTGCGACCTCATCCTCCTCCCAAGTCGCACTTTGGACACCCAAGTGTCCTGTGTCCCCACTATCCCTTTCGTCCTCACGGTGCAAGGGGGACAAGGGGGCAAAAAAGTACAACCTCACTCCCTCTCTCAGGTTGCACTTTTGTGTCCCTTGTTTCCCCTCTATCCCAAGGGGGGCAAGGGGGACAAGAAAGTGCGACCCAAACCTTGGTGAAGATCTTGGACCCCACATGACCGCACATAGCTCCACAAGTGCATTTTCCTAGCCCCCAAACTTCATTCTCAACCCCCTCATCTCATTCACATCACTCCACATGCTTCCACTTGTCATGATCCTGCTCCAAGTCACCCTTTGTTGTCCCTAGTGTCTCTTATGTCCCCATTGCACCATTTTCAAATTCTCACTCACTCCATTTTAACCCATGTCTTCCATACAGCTGCTAGGATGAAAATTGACCTGAAAAAACACATGAAAACAAGATGAATTCCATTCCTCACAAACCAAAACATGTTAAACATGCAAAGTGTTGTTGAAAACTCCTCCAACCTCCATTAATGTCTGCCATGCCACAGCAGCAAAATGACAGCAAGTTTCCTTTTGATTCCACAGAGATTCGGTGGGTGAAAATCCTTGAAATAATATATTCGTCATTATTTGCTTGTATTTCTTTTAGTTTGCTGGTTATCTTCCCTTTTTGAGTGGGGCGACCCACCTTGGAGGGAAAATTGGTATGTGCTGGTGGTAAATTGGTTAATTTGAGTTTATTATCTTATTCTCCATATTTTTAAGAGCCAAGATCTCAAGTTTCGTGAATTTTGGAGGTGATTTACTATTTTTCCAAGTTAATTGAAGTTCGCTATAACCAGCTGGTTAAGGGTTCCAAAAATAAATATTTTCATGGTTAAATCTGATCTCTAACAGCCGAATTGGTTTGCCGGGTTTATTCATAATTATTGGCTGGCTAATCAAGTATCTTCAATTGCATATAGCTAGGGTTTGAGGGGTTTGACGTCCCCAAGGAGGCCGCTGCCCTAGGAGGAAGAAAATTGCAGGTTGCAGGGCTTATATCAGTCATCTACAGCAGCCCACTAATCTGATTTCAAGTTTTACTTCTCAGCTTTTGCCCATTTTCTGACGTCCCCCAAAAAGGGACATTACAACAACAGAGATGGAGAAATACGTTGACTTCGAGTCAGTGCAGGAGCCTAAGAAGGTAAAGTTTTCTTGTACCAAACTTAAGGGTCATGCATCCTTATGGTGGGTTCATGTGCAAACTAAGAGACAGGGAAAGGTAAAAAAGAAGATCAAGTCTTGAGATAGAATGGTGACAAAGTTGAAGTGTTATGGTCCTCATGTGTGGATTTCACTAACGCCTCGAGGTTTTAGTGTAACGGTTCGTTACATTTGGTATCAGAGTGACCACCCGTGTTCGAATCCCACTCGGTTGGTTATACCGTGTAGCCAAGGCCCGTGGGGCGCCTAAACGTCGGTGAAGTGGGGCTCGTACGTATGGGAGTGCGGGTGCAAACCCAGCCCGAGTCGGGCTCTACGGAAGCGTGGTGGGATGTTATGATCCTCATGTGTGGATTTCACTAACGCCTCGAGGTTTTGGTGTAACGGTTATCCATGTGAACCATTACACCAAAACCTCGAGGCGTTAGTGAAATCCACACATGCGATCATAACATGAAGGCCAAGTTCTTGCCTTGTGATTATCATATGTGTTTGTTCAAAAATTGCAAAATTTGAGACAAAAGGAGATGAGCATCAATGACTACACTGAGGAGTTTTATAGACTCGCTATAAGGGCTGGTCATGTTGAGGATGATCCAGAGAAGGTAGCAAGATATGTGAATGGGTTGCATCCTACAATTCAAGATGAAATCAGTTTGTTGAACCTAAAAACCATGGAAGAAGCCTATCAATGTGCATTGAAGGCAGAAGAGAAGTTGTCAAGGAAGCAACAAATGAACTCTAGAGGTAGAGGGAGGTCTTCTAGAGGTAGAGGACAAGGTAGCGGTGGAAGAGGACAACAAACAAATGATAGAGAAGCTAGCAGCTCTCAAAACCAGAATTATAGTGCAAGAGGAGGCTATTCTTCTAGAAGGGGAGAATCCCTTGGAAGAGATATGGGTGTAGGCTTTGCAGGTAAGTGTTTCCAGTGCAATAAGTATGTTGGACATAGAGCTTTTGAGTGTCCGGAGGACCCTCAAAACAGTGGTAGGAGGACTGAAGGAAGCAATCATATTGCTCATGTTGATGAAGAGAGTGTTGAGTCTCCAACACACATTGGTGTCCCCCAGATTTCATCCTGAAATCTGCGACTACCCTATCCGAAAAAAATTTGTACTTTTAAAATAATGGGTCGTTTTGTGTTTTTATTGCCTGAAAGTTCTTATATTGCGTCAAGACATTCCCAAAGAGCCATATTAGCCTTTTTTTGTCAAATACTCGGATGCCCAAAATTGTTATATTCTCATCATCGTGATTTGTCTACGGGAAATTTGTATTTAATTATTTTGAGCCCCGTTTGAGGCAATTTGCGCTCCGTTTTAACCTTGTTGTGATCGAACATATCATTATTCCTATATACCATAAGGGTTTTAACTAGGAATAAGTTTTGGGCTTTATTTGTGCCTTTTGGCAATTTTTCATGTTTTTGTGTTTTCCCGTTTTGTTTTCTGTGAAATTTCTCTAGATCAATTCATTTGCCGGGTTAGCCCAATTCTTGGCCTAAAGTATTCGGAGATCACATACACACATTGTGTCAGAAGGAAGTCGCCATCGGAGGTCCGGTTCACTGGGAAAAGGCGAAGTCGTGCACTAAAAAGCCCCTGCGGGGTTGGGCACATTTTTGGAAAACAAAGGATTTAAGTGGATCATGGGAAAAATAGAAGCAACAGGTAGGTGGGATTTTATTCTCTACCTTGCAGGGTACTTTTTTCCATGATGGATAAGTCACTTAAGCTGCAGTGGGAAAATTAGAGGCAGCAGGCAGGCGGGAATTTATTACCTGCCTTGCAGGGTAAAAATTTCCATGGTGAAATAAAAGAAAAGTGACTTAAGTGAAATCATGGGATTTTATTGTCCTTGCAGGGTAAATAATCCCATTGTCAAAGTCAAATCACTTAAGTGGATCATGGGATTTCCGGGGCTGCCTTGCAGGGTAAAGAATCCCATTGTCATAAATTCTTAAAAATAGAATTCTATTATGCTAAAAAGTGCGACCCCTTTAGGGAGAACATGGCAGCCTTTAAGTGGATTAAATTAATTATTTCTTCTTCTAATTTTGGCGCCTAAACATGGAGAAAAGTCAACAAAGCAAAGGGGAGTAAAAGAGATGAAAATAGATTGATTAAATTAATTAAATCTAATTTATTTAAAGGCTGCCCCCTTCATGAAGAAAAGTGCGCCCCTTTTGGGAAGGATATAATGCTTTTTAAAGCATTAAATGATTAAATTAAAATTCTATTTTCAGTGGCTATGGTCAAAGCACACTGTGAAGCTTAAGTGAAATGAAGAGTGGATGATTAAATTGATTAAATTTAATTTAATGGATGGCTGTCCTTAATCATGCAATTTTAGCACACCAGTTAAAGAGAAGAGCATGATTTTTAATTAATTAATTGCCAGGAATAGGAAGGGCAATTATTAATTATAGAATTATGAGGGTTATATAAGCATGGGCTGCCATAAGGATGAATTATTTAATTCACAGGTAAAGAAGTGCAGCCCGAGGAAAAGTGCGCCCCATTTGAAGAGGATTTTTGCTCAGACAAAGGTGAAATCAAGGCTAAAAGCTTCCAATTTTGGCGCATGCATTGAAGGAGGTTGATTTGTGTTTGCATAATTGTTTGCATAAGTGTTACAGGTGCTCAGGTGAAGTTGGAAAAATTCATGCTCTCTTTGCATACAAATTAGACATCAATTTTTGGGGCAGCAGGCTTGAAAAGTGCAGATTTTTACAATTAAAATTCACTATTCATGCTCCGGTGGCCATCTTTGTCTGAATTAATTGCAGGAATTCATTACAGGTGCTTTACAAAAGAAAAGGAGCTCTAATCAATGTCCAATACATTGAATATATCCTCCGAATCTGAAGAATTATCTAGATCTGCACCAGTTTTGAAGAAATTTGGCCAAGTAAGAAGAAAAAGAATTATTCAGACAAAGCCATGGCAAAGAGAGATGAAAAAGAAAGCACAACGGAATTATGCATCACTTCCAAATTTGCAGACATAGAAGACACAGATCTAGGTCCGGAACCTCTTTCGGAATTGATTGATAGATCCAGCGCTGGAAAGACTTTACTCATGCGTGCAGTTAAAAGCAGTGGAATTATCCGAGCTGCAGTCTTTCCATACACAGCCCAATTGCCAAAGTTTGTTATGGAGTGTGCTAGATCTTACCATCCTTCATCCAGATCAGTGCGAGATGCTACGGGGAAAACAATAATTCGGTGGATGCAGAGTTCATCAATTATTGTTTGAAGATTCCGGTGCGAAAGGTGGTGACTTCCATTAGCCTTCAGGATGCCGGCAGCAGGTGGGAGAAGCATAGAGTTGATTGCGTGAGCATAATGAATAGCAGATACATGAAGAAGCCTAGATCTCCTTCTAAGTTCCCAAGAACTCTTTCGCGGTCCAATTTGGTGCAGGAGGTCGATGATATTGTCAAATTGTTATGCAGGATTAATGGCGAGGTGAATGCTTACACTTTCCGTACATGGATGTATGCTTTCATCAGGACCATTGAAGTCAACAAGGTTGATTCCATAATCAATTGGTCGAAAATTATTAGCGACAACATTGGTGAGCAACTCCGGAACGTGAAGCATACTTTCAGCTTCAAAATGACTTCCTACTTGGTGTACGTTGCAGCTTCACAAGGCATCTTCTCCAAGCTAGATAGATGTGGCGTTCTTTCTAAGGACCCCATTTTCAAGTGTTACCCACGACTTCCTCGTACTGCGTGCGAGAAGGATTTCAAAGTGGTCAATGATGGATTCTTCTACGATTTCATTTGCAGGCTAGACAAGGACCTAAAGGCCAACAGGGTAAGCAAAGAAGCGTGGGAAGCCGTATCCAGGATTGGCAGTCTATTCATTCAGTTTGCAGATTTCACATACCTCAGGGTTACGGGCTTTTCTGGAGAACCAATAAAGATGCCCAGATATCCGAATGATAGATTGATTGCCATGGAGCTGAGCAGGCAACTTGTGGAGATACACGACCTTCAGTCAAAACGGCACAAGTCTACGGGCTTCTTTCCGATCACTGTCGGACATTATTGCTGCCAGAGCATTCATAGAGCTCGAGGGATGGAGGCGCAGATGTTATCCGAGTATGAGCAAGAGTTCTTCACAGCTGCTGAGCATTCATAGAGCTCGAGGGATGGAGGCGCAGATGTTATCCGAGTATGAGCAAGAGTTCTTCACGACACACGATTGAACTTCGATCCATTTGGAGTAGCCGGGAAGACGATCTCCCAGGAGTACGCACACGTGCCTTCATTGGAGGATTTCTGGATGAAGTGCAAAAGTGAGTACGAGGTTAGAAAGAGGGATTTCAGCAGGCTATCAACAAAGCAAGTGTTCGAATTTGGACTAGCGTGGATACCTGCAGATCTTAAAGATGATGGGAATGTGTTACTTGACACTTACCATCAAATGGGAGGAGATAGAGCCGTACTTCAGGATAACGTAGGAGGCTGCAACACGATTGAAGAAAGGTCTGGCGCTGTTTTGGTGAATACTTCAAACTGGTTGCTGACGAAGGGATATTGCCTTGATGAAGCATTGATGAATCAAGTCACGGCAACTTTGGCGCAGGAGATTCCCTCAAGCGGAAACACAAAGGAGAAAGCAGCAGAAGGTCCGAGAAGTTGAAAGTACACAGAAGATCTCAATCAAAGGAGAAGATCACTTCTACGACCATGACTTTAGTTCCGGTTTCTCCAGTACTCAGTACTTCACCAACTGTTACACCGCAGCAGGACACTTCCATGCCTCTACTGAATCCGGCAACATTCATCTTATCTCCTCAGCCACTCCGTTCATCACCTCTTCCAGAAGAGACGTTGAAGCTACAGATGGCGGAGTTCGAAAGAGCTTTGTCCTTGGATGATTCAGAAGATGACAGCCATAACACTGTAGCACTTTCTGATGGAGAGGAAACAGAGCGGGAGATAGTAGTGCACTCAGCGACTTCTCATTCTCCGAGAAGTAACTTCTCAGAATGGTTGGCTTCGCAGTTGGTTCCAGAAGCAAGAGTGGAGATGAACTTGGAAGAACACGACTTGCAGCTACTCCGAGAGTCTAGGCGGGAAAGACAGAAGGCCTAAAGTTGCTAAGGTAACTTCAAGGTTGATCATCGAAGAGTCGGGGCAGAAGTTTGTTGAGATGTCAATTCCGGCAGGAAGGAAAGGAGGATGAGCTCACGGCAGAAGATGTAACAGTAACCAAAGTACCCCTCGGTCAAGCCACCACAGAAGGATTGAAGCAGGATACACAGACATTGATAGATGCTCTATTCCTTAGGCTTGACAGAGAAAAGGCGGAGAAAGACGAGCTTCAGAAGCAAGTATCTCAATTGTGTGAGATCATAGCCAAGGTTGCTAAACCTTCCATTCAGCCCATTTCAGAGCAGGTGAGTGATCATCTTATGCAGGAGATATACGGGAGCAGATTTCCGGAGAACTTTGTGTCACGGTGTATTGTGTTTCTTGCTTTTATCTTTGATCTTTTAGTAAACTTTGTATTATTTCAGATCTAGATCTAGAGCTACCTTTGCTTAGAATTATGTGTTTATATCTATTGGTTTCTTCTATGTGCATGCAATCAACTCTGCTATCTATTGATTGGGATGCACATCTTCTCCATTTCTTCTCTGTGTTTACATAATTTCCCTTTCCCTTCTTCTATAAATATTTCCTTTCTTTAAACAAATGTACTTCCATCGCAGAATCTTTTCGATTATGGTTCATGAACTGAGTAGTTAAAGTAAAACCCCATTTAGATATTAGCATACTTAAATTGACAAATCTGACACGGGAGCCTCACTGGTAAATGAGGGAGATTTATCTCATGACTGCCTAGGTTTTGTGCTATGCAGAAAATCTAGCCAACAGTTTTTGGCGACTCCTTGGGAACAACTATCTTTGCAAATCAAAGCTTATCTATTGAAGATCAGAGTGTTTTCCACACAAATCTCAACCTGGTTGAACGTCCATTCACCCGATCTATGAAGGCGCAAGGAAGGACTGATCATTTCTTCAGACTACAGGAGCAATTCAATTTCAATCATCCTCCTCAAGTTAGAAGCCGCAGATCTAGTCTCTCACCAGGAAGGAGAGTGCACACCCATCCAGATCCGGATCGTCTTCAGCATAATCCGGCAGCTGGAATTATCCATCAAGTCTACACAAGGAGGAGACGTGCCCCATTCATCATGCAGAATCAGAATCAGAACCAGATAGTACCTGTCCCATGGGGAGCAGCTTTTGGGCCTTTGAACCTGACTCCACCTATGCATGATCTGCCAAAGGGATCCAGAAAGAATTTTCCAAAATTCTTTGGAGATGGAAAGCAAAACCCGGATGATCATTTGGCGGCCTTCTTTATATCTTGTGGTGTGCTTGCAGTAGAGCATGAAGATGTCTCAGTCAGACTCTTTATTGAGACTCTACATGACTTGGTGGCGAATGGTTCTATCGGTTAGCTCCTGGCACCATAACCAACTGGGCGACTATGCGTGAGCAATTTCTAAAAAGATTCAAGCCTGCAGAGGACGCTAGCACGTTGATCACCCAACTAACGCAGTTGAAAAAAGAGCCAATCGAGAACATTCGGGACTTTATTGCAAGGTTCCAGAGGATTTTATATAAAATCCCCACTTCTGCCGCATTGAGCGACGAAAATCAAAAGACGTTTTTTATAAACGCTCTATTGCCCGAAGTTGGATATCAGCTGAGAAGGGCAAGACCTGTAAATCTACTTGAAGCACAAAATGTTGTCGTGGAAGTTGAGGACGACTTGATCATGGCTGGGAAACTCAAACAACCATCTCACAAAGGTGATGGCGCTTCTTCAAGTACTTCAGATCCTTTGTTGCAGAGATTGGCTAATGACATGCTGCAAATCAAGAAGCAGATCTCTCAAGCAGGGAATGCAACCCCCTCAAGAATAGCTCCTACCGGACCTTTAATGGTCAAAATCAAAATCAAAACCGAAACAGACTTGCTGCTTTGCACCACGGTTGTAATCAAGCCGCTCCAAGGAATAACTTGGAAATTAATGAAGAAGATCTTGGCACTGACGAATCATTCGATGATGACGACTTTATAGATCCCGCTGGTGACTCCAATATTGGTTACCTAGACTATGAATCTGATGATGGCTATTATGAATCTTTTGAAGATTTTGATGGTCACACATTTGCGGTGTTCACAAGGTCTCAGACACGCCAAAATGCCGAAGCATCCACAAGCGGCCGAAGAGAAAGAGAAGATCCTGGCCCGGATGTTACTATCTTGAAAAGAGGTAGCACTCTTCCTTCTTCATTAGCGCCCAAGGATAAATATTCAAATTCTTTCAATTCACAGCATAGGGCCAACACACATCCTGCTGAAGCAAGTCAAGCTTTCGACATCATTGATCACATCAAGAGGAATAAGGTCCAAATGTCAGAAGCTGAATATTTGAGAGCATTTCCTGATCAGCTGAATAGATTGGTCAAATATGTGCAAAGTAACGGTCCCAGCCCAACAAATAATACTTCAGGGGTATCTTGTCAAGTCCAAAGAATACTCCTTCAAATAATGCGGCTGCAAGTTCTTCTCCTTCTACCTCTTCTCCTGCTACATCAGAAAGGATCGAGCCATTTTATGTATCTTTGCTCATCAACGGATACAAATTGATCAATTGCATTTTGGACTCTGGAGCTTCTGACAACGTCATGCCTGCCAAATTTGCTGATGCCTTGGGTCTCACATTGACAAAAACCATTGGAAGATGCTATTCAATGTGGTGTCACTCAGATTTCACCCTGAAATCTGCGACTACCCTATTTGAAAAAAAATCGTACTTTTAAAATAATGGGTCGTTTTGTGTTTTTATTGCACGAAAGTTCTTGTATTGCGTCAAGATATTCCCAAAGAGCCATATTAGCCTTTTTTCGCCAAATACCCGATGCCCAAAATTGTTATATTCTGCATCCGTCGGATTTGTCTACGGAAATTTGTATTTAATTATTTTGAGCCCGTTTGAGGCTATTTGCACTCGCTTTAACTCTATTATGAGCGAATATGTCATTATTCCTATGTGCTTAAGGGTTTTAACTTGGAATAAGTTTTGGGTTTTATTTGTAACTTTTGGCAATTTTTCATGTTTTTGTGGTGTCCCGTTTCGTTTTTTGTGAAATTTCTCTAGAACAATTCCTTTGCCGGGTAAGCCCGATTTTTGGCCTGGAGCAGCTGGAAAACATATACGCACATTATGCCCGGAGGAAGTCACCATCGGAGGTCTGGATCACTGGGAAAAAGCGAAGTCGTGCACGGAAAAGCCCCTGCGGGGATGGGCACATTTTTGGAAAACAAAGGATTTAAGCTGCAATGGAAAAAATAGAAGCCGCAGGCAAGGTGGGAATTTTGTACCTACCTAGCAGGGTACTTTTTCCCGTGTTATAAAATTCACTTAAGCTGCAATGGGAAAAATAGAAGCAGCAGGCAGGTGGGATTTTATTGCCTGCCTTGCAGGGTACTTTTTCCCATGATAGAAAATTCACTTAAGCTGCAGTGGGAAAGTTAGAGGCTACAGGCAAGTGGGAATTTATTGCCTGCCTTGCAGGGTAAAAATTCCCATGGTGAAATAAAAGAAAAGTGACTTAAGTGAAATCATGGGATTTTATTGCCTGCCATGCAGGGTAAATAATCCCATTGTCAAAGTCAAATCACTTAAGTGGATCATGGGATTTCCGGGGCTGCCTTGCAGGGTAAAGAATCCCATTATGAAAAATTCTTAAAAATAGAATTATATGTGCAAAAAAGTGCGACCCACCTTGGGTGAATAATAATGCATTAAATAAATATTTGTTAATATTTATTCACCCAATTTTGGCACCTAGGCTTGTGGAAAAGTCAACAAAGGGAAGTGGACATAAGGAATTTAAAAATAGAATTCCAAAATTAAATAAATTTAATTTATTTAATGCAGCCCCTTTTGAAAAGGAATTAATACTTTTTAAAGTATTAAATGATTATATTAATTCCTATTTTCAGTGGCTATGGTCAATGCACACTGTGAAGCTTCAGTGAAGTGATGTGTGAAGGATTAAATCGGATTAATTTAATTTATTGGATGGTTGTCCTTAAACATGCTATTTTTAAAAGAGAAGAGCATGATTTTTAATTAATTAATTGCCTTTAATTGTTAGGGCAATTATTAATTATAGAATTGTGAGAGTTATATAAGCATGGGCAGCCATATGGGTGAATTATTTAATTCACAGGTAAAGAATTGCAGCCAAGAGGAAAAGTGCGCCCCATTTGAAGAAGGATTTTGCTCAGGCAAGGTGGAAACAAGGCATTTGAAGAAGGATTTTGCTCAGGCAAGGTGGCAACAAGGCTAAAAGCTTCCAGATTTGGCACATGCTTTGAAGAAGGTTGATCTTTTACTGCATAATTGTTTGCCACAGGTGTTACAGAGCTCGGATGTTGAAAAGATTAATGCTCTCTTTATGTGCAAATTAAACACCATCTTTTGGGGCAGCAAGCTTGAAAAGTGCATATTTTTACAATTAAAATTCACTATTCATGCTCTGGTGGCCATTTTTGTCTCGAATAAATTGCGAAATTCATTACGTATGCTTTACAAAGGAAGAGGAGCTTTTATCAATGTCCAATACATTGCATATATCCTCCGAATCTGAAGAATTGTCCAGATCTGCACCAGTTTTGAAGAATTCCAGTTAAATAAGAAGAAAAAGAATTATTCATACAAAGATAGACAAAGCTATGGCGAAGAAAGATGAAAAAGAAAGCACAACGGAGTCATGCATCACTTCTAAATTTGTAGATATTGGAGACACGGATCTAGGCTTAGAACCTCTTGTTGAATTGATAGAAAGACTCCACTCATGCATGCAGGAAAGATTTCACTCATGCGTGCAGATAAAAAGCAGTGGAATTATTCGAGCTGCAACTTTTCCATCCACAATCTAGTTGCCAAAATTTGTTATGTAGGTATGCAGATCCATATCCAGATGCAGATGTAGATGTGGATGCAAATTCATATGCAGATCCAGATCCAGATCTCATAGTTGCAAAAGCTTCCGACAAAGGCTTCATCCTCTTGTTTCAATGCGGCCGTGAAGAAGACAAAGTCGTGGAAAATTCCTTCCAAGATCTTGTGCATGTGCTCTCATCTTCCAAATAAGCTTTCATTGAATTTTCATTCACCCTGAGTGCTTTCCAGAATTTTTAATTGCTCATATGCAATTAAAAATAAGGATGATGAGTTATCTACGGCCAACCTTGCATTGATGCATGTACAAAAGAACTGCAAAACCTTCAAGGATAAAAGAGAAGACAATGCGAAGGCAAAATTCCAGCTTGCTTCCAATTCCAACTGCTTGCAATTCCAGCTTGTTTCCAGATCCAGCTGCTTCCAGATCCAGTTTGAATCAGCTGCATGCAGACATGAAAAAGGACAAAGTCAGCTTTCCTCTTCCTTCTTCTTTCCTCCGACAAAGTAATTGAGCGATCAATTAAATTATACAACTTAAGTGATTGGTTTAAAAGCCATTACTTGAAGAAGTCAACTACTTGGAGATAGGTGGCGGACGTGCAAAATAGAAGGTTCTATTTTCGATTCATAAATCATACATGTCACGCAAAGAGGAATTCCAGAGGAAGATTGCCAGTTGTTTCTTTCCGACTTCCACATGTGCCAGTTCAACTAAAGCTTTCAACTTGTAATTGCCCCTCTACATTCTATAAGTAGAGGAAGAACCTTCGGGTTAATCGATCAAAATTTGTAAGCAGCAATCCTGTGTTCTAGACTTTGTGTTGAACCCTTGAGAGCAACTTGGAGCAAAGGAATACAAAGGAGCAGGTTTCAGAGAACTTTGTGTCACGGTGTACTGTGTTTCTTGCTTTTAAATCTTAGATCTCTTAAGTAAACTTTGTGTTATTATAGATCTAGATCTAGAGCTGCCTTTGTTTTATAATTCTGTGTGTTCATATCTATTAAGTTTCTTCTATGTGCATGCAATTAGCTCTGCTATCTACTAATTGGGATGCACATCTTCCCCATTTCTTCTCTGTATTTCCTTTACTTCCTTCTTCTATAACTTTCCTTTCTTAAACAGTACAACTTACTTTACTGCAAAACTTCTTAGTTATGGTCCATGAACTAAGTAGTTAAAGTAAAACCCCTGATAGATAATAACACATTTTTATTGACAAATCTGACACGGGAGCCTCACCAATTAAATGAGGGAGATTTATCTCATGACTGCCTAGGTTTGATGCTATGCAGAAAATCTAGCCAACACAATGGAAAGGCAAGTTCCTCTTGTTGGACAAATCAAAGATGCGCAGACGATGCCTTGCTTCTTTTCCGATACAAAGATTAAAAATGACTATCTTATAGCTAAGGAATCAAACCCTTGATATTTTTCTAAAAGCTAAGGAATTGAAAGGAGGCAGATTTCCGGAGAACTTTGTGTCAACGATGCATTTGTTTCTTATTTCTGTGTAGATCTTTGCATAAACTGTGTTATCTCAAATTTAGATTTGAAACTTTTTTTTCTTTAAATTTTGTATTGTGAGATCTATTTGTTTCATCTATGTGCATGAGACCAACTCTGCGAACTATTGGTTGGATTGCACATCTTCTTTGCTTTCTTCCCGGATTCAATTATTTCCCCCTTTTGCAAATATTTCTTTACAGTGCTTACTTGCTGCAGAATTGCCTAGCTATGGCTCATGAGCTTTGCAATTAAAGTAAAACCCACGAACAGTTACTCAGATCCACAATTGATAGAAATCTTACACGGGAGCCTCACCAGTAAATGAGGGAGATTTATCTCATGACTGCCTAGGTTTTCGAACAGCGAAAAATCTAGCCAACGTGTCCATCATGGGTTCTTTGGCCATCATTTCTTCTTCATCATGTATATGCTTGTTGCCAATGTCCTCTTCATGCCCATCAACCAAATCTGATTTCTCCTTGCACCCACTCAAATACATGCAATCATTAGATGCCAAAAATTTATCATCAAAAACAAAGGAATTCATACCTTGGATGCATGTCTTCACTTTGCTTGAGCATTGATCCACAACTCTTCTTGCTAAGGTGTGAGCAATGCATGGCCCTTCTTGTCCCAATCCTTCCATAAGTATGGATAGCCATAATTGTGGAGGTTCCTCATACTCTTTTAACCATAGTTGGAAAACTCGCATATAACTTGCCGAGTTATTAAAAACTCGCCAAAAACTATGCAAAACGAGTAACTCGCCATAAAACTCGCCAAAACAAGTAAAAAAACTCGCCGAGTTGTGGCGACTACTCTACTCGCCACAACTCGGCGAGTTTGTGGGTAAAACTCGGCATACACGGTCATACGCAGAAACACGGATTTCAAAGGCAAAAACACTATTTTTACGTGGTTTTGGCTCTTTTTAAGGCCCTCTACTCCCTCATTGTCAGTCCACACAACCATTTGAGCTTGCATTGCTTGTGTTGAGTGGATTTTGGAGTGAATTTGAGGAGAGAATTTGGAGAATTGCATTTGGAGGTAGTTTTTTTAATTCTTTGAAGTTTTTTCAAATTTTGTGTATATTATTTAGGTTTTATAGATTCATATTGTGATTCTAAATACATGTAATGTAAAATCAAATGCTAGTAAATTTTTATACTTGGTGTCCCAGTTTCACCACAAATTTTTTTATATTGAAAAATTTTCGTTCTTTTAAAATAACGGGTCGTTTTGTGTTTTTATTGCCAAAAGATGCTTGTATTGCGTCAAGATATTCCCAGAGAGTCATATAAGCCAATTTCGACAAATACCCAGATGTCAAATATCGTTTTATCCCTTCGTTAAGTTTTGTCCGCGGGAAAATTTTATTTAATTATTTGAAGCCCGTTTGAGTAAATTGTGCTCTGATTTAGCCCTGTTGAAGTTTTGCATGTCAATATTCACATATACCAGTTGGGTTTTCACCAGAATGGATCCTGGGCTTTGTCTGTGACTTCTAGCAACATTTTTCGTTTTTATTATTTTTTGCGTATTTTTCTCTGTGAAATTCCCCTACGTCAATTCCTTCGTCGATCTGATCTATTTTCTTGCCTGAAGTATCTGAAAATCATCTACGGCCGCCATGCCGAGAAAGAATCGGCCTGAGTCGGAAGTCACTTCTCTAAAAAAGATGAAGTCCCGCACAAAAAGCCTCTCTGAGTAAGTTGCATTTTTTTGAATAAATGGATTTTATGAAAATAAGAAAAATATTTCCATCAATGCGTAGAGCTCGAGAAGATATGCACTTTAAGAGAAAACAACACCTAAAACGGAGCTACGGAATGAAAGTTACGGCACATGCAAGTTTTTGCTGCTACATCTTCCCGAACCCTTTCCAAAAATGGCAAATTTTATTCCTTGTGTTTTCTTTACCAAAAATCCAAAAAAGGAAAGAAATGTTGTTTTTATGTCAGTATTTTCAAGGCTGCCTTCCACATCCAATTTCCATGCTGCCCTAAGTGACGAATTCTCACGCAATTTTAAAAGCAAAAGTCACATGCAAGTCACACTTTTGGAAAAGAGCTATCTTTCATGCAAGTCGCACTTTTTTGAAGAAAGACTTTAAGTCTGCTAGTGGGAATTTTGGCAATGATGACAGCAAGTGGGAATTTCTTTCCTGCCTTAAGAGCACTTTTTCCCATGAAGGCAAAGTCACTTAAGTCACGATGGGAAAATTAGAGGCAGCAGGCAAGTGGAAATTTCTTACCTGCCTTGCAGGGTAAAAATTCCCATTATAAAAGAAAAATCACTTAAAGCACCATGGGAATTTCTTACTTGCTGATAGGGTAAAAATTCCCATTATGAAAGTCAAATCACTTAAGTGGAAGAAGGGATTTTTAGAGCTGCAGTGCAGGGTGAAAATTCCCATCAGAAGTTGACTTCTTATTTTTAGAATTCACCCTTGCCAAAAAGTGCGACCCACCTTGGGTGAATAACAATGCATTTAATAATATTTATTAATGTTTATTCACCCAATTTTGGCGCCATAAATAGAAGGAAAGTCAATGCATGAAGACAAGCCAAAGAGAATTGAAGGTAGCATGCTAAAAATAAATTAAATTAATTTATTTAATGGCAGCCATGAGCATGCAAATTTGGGCGCCCAAGTTGGAGGAATAAACATGTTTGTTTATTAATTAATTGCCAGGAATAGGAGAGGCAATTATTAATTATAGAATGTTGAAGGTTATATAAGCATGGGCTGCCATAAGTGAAGGTGTAATTAATTCTTTTTGCAAAGGATTGCAGCCCGACAGTTTTGGCGCCCAAGGAGGATTTTTGCATTGAAGTTTATTTTCCACTGTTGGGAAGCTTCAAAGTTTGGCACCTAGGGTTGGAGGAGCTTGATTTAAGCCTTGTTAATTATCTGCATGTTGGTATGAGTGCCCAGGTGAAGTTGAAAATATTTATGTTTGCTTTGCATGCAAGCAAAGCCTCAAATTTTAGGGCAGCGGGCTTTATATGCAGATTTTTATGATAAAAATCAAGTGTTCATGCTCTGGAATCCGTCTTTGTCTGAATTAATTGCAGGTATTCATTACAGGTGCTTATATAAGAGAAAGGGAGCTTAAATCAATGTCCAATACATTGAATATATCTTCTCAAATCTGAAGAAATCTCCAGATCTGCACCGATTGTAAAGAATTTTGGCCGAATAAAAAGAAAAAGAGTTGCTCAGACAAAGATTGCTCTGGCCATGGCGAAGCATGATGAAAGAAAAGGATCAGCAGAATCATGCATAGCTTCTAGATCCAGATCCAGATCCATAATTACAAAGGATTCATCCTCTTGTTTCTAATGCAGCCTGTGTAGAAGTCAGTGCATAAAAATTCCTTCCAGGATCTTGTGCATGTGCTTCCAATCTTCCAGTTGAAGCCTTCATTGAATTTGCATTCACCCGTGCTTTCCAAAAATTTTAATTGCTCATATGCAATTAAAAATAAAAATGATGAGTTATTTACGGCAAACATTGCACTGATGCATGTACTGGAGAAGAACTACAAAAGCTTCAAGGATAAGAAGGAAGACAAGTCAAAGGCAATACCCGCAAGCAAATCACAATCACTTGCTTCCAGATCCAGCCGCTTCCAGATCCAGTTTGGTGAGAATCAAAGGCAAAAGAATCAACTGCATGCAGAATATGAAAAAAAACAAGACTGCAGCTTTCCTCTTTCTTCTTCTTTCTCTTATTTCCTCCGACAAAGTAATTGAGTGATCAATTAAATTATAAAACTTAAGTGATCGGTTTAAAAGTCATTACTTGAAGAAGTCAACTACTTGGAAATAGGTGGCAGACATGCAAAATAGAAGGTTCTATCTTCAGTTGCAAATCATGCATGTCATGCAAAGAGGAATTCCAGGAGGGAGATTGTCAATTGTTTCCTTTCCGACTTCCACATGTGTCAATTCACTAAAGGCTTCCTATTTGTAATTTCCCTTTACATGTTATAAGTAGAGGAAGAACCTACGGGTTAAAGGATCAGAATTTGTAAGCAGCATTCTTGTGTTCCAGACTTTGTGCTGAAACCCCTGATAGCTATTTGAAGCAAAGGAATAGAAAGGAGCAGATTTCCGGAGAACTTTGTGTCACGGTGCATTTTGTTTCTAACTTTTTGTCTTAGATCTACTTATAAACTTTGTGTTATTCTAGATCTAGATTTGAAAGTTGCCTTTGCTTTGTAATTCGTGTGTTAATAACTATTGGTTACAATGTTTATGTGCATGCAATCAACTCTGTGATCTATTGATTGGGTTGCACATCTTCCCTCTTTCTTTCTTGTGTTTATATTATTTCTTTCTTCATCAATTTTTCCTTTCTTTAAACAATTGCTTACTTGTTGCAAAACTATACAACTATGGTTCATGAGCTGCATGGTTAAAGTAAAACCCCAAATAGATACTAGCATATTTAATTGACAAATCTTACACGGAGCCTCACTTTGGTAAATGAAGGAGATTTATCTCATGATCGCCTAGGTTTTCAGCTATGCCGAAAATCTAGCCAACATATACTCATTTGTAGTCAGAGGTATGTATTTTTTTTTTCTACGCAAATTCATTGTAAATTAGTTAAATTTTATGTATGTGTATTGTAATCGATTGGTTTTGTAATTCTAAATACATGTAATGTAAAATCAAATGCTTGTAATTTTTTTATACTCATTTGCAGCCAGAGGTATGTATTTTTTTTTAAGCAAATTCATTGTAAACTAGTTAAATTTTATGTATGTGTATTGTAATTGATTCGTTTTGTAATTCTAAATACATGTAATGAAAAATTGAATGCTTTTAATTTTTTATACTCATTTGCAGCCAGAGGTATGTATTTTTTTAACGCAAATTCATTGTAAACTAGTTAAATTTTATGTATGTGTATTGTAATCGATTCGTTTTGTAATTCTAAATACATGTAATGTAAAATCGAATGCTTGTAATGTATTTTTTTTATTTACGCAAATTTGTTATTCAGGCATTTTTTTAAAAAATTAAATTAAGTTTACATTTTCTAATTTTTTAAATGTGCATTGTGTTGCAGATTAGAGCTTAACAATGGCATCAGGCTCGGCATCTTCATCAGATCACTACTAAGGGACCGTTCTTCCGAATGCCCATTCCAAAGCATGGAAGTATAGTGTACGTGGAGCTAATAAAACGAAGTTTTTGCAATTTCTGTAATATAAAAATGAATGGAGGCATCAATCGTTTGAAATATCACCTTTCAAGTATTGTTTGCCGAGATGTTACGGTTTGCCCCAACGTGTCGGAAGAAGCAAAGCGAGAGAGCGTAAAAGAGATGGCAAAGTTAGAGGAGAAGAAACTAGAGAAGGCAAGGTTGAAGGAAACCATAACACAAGCTATTAAACATGGGGCTGCGATGGCGAGAGGATTTACTGAGGATGATGCGGCAACAATTATGGGCTCTACTCGTGGTCTACACATACAAAGCGGAAGAGCCGGAAGAGGCGCATCTTCATCGAGTTCGAGCAAAGGCATACCAAGTTTTTTTGTGGCAAGGAACACACTTGGAGCACAACTTTCATTGGAAGGTACAACCTGGAACAAAGATATGCACGAGGAAGTGGATAAAGCTTGTGCAAATTTTTGGTACTACAACAACCTGCCGTTCAATGTGGCAAAGAGCCCATACTGGGAGTACTTGGTGACAACATTGACAGTTGCAGGGAAAGGATACAAGGCACCCTCTCCAAAAGATTTGAGTGGGAAATTACTTGAGTGTGCAATTGCAATTGCAGATGACACTACCATGCTAGAAGAGCACAAGAAACAATGGCAAAAATTCGGATGCACCATTCTTTCGCATTTAGTGGACGGATAGAAGGAACTGCACCCTCATAAATTTTTTAGCAGCTTCAAATGGTGAGATGGTGTTTTTAAAATCTATTGATGTCTCTGATATGATAAAAATGCAGAGAATTTGAGTGTTATGTTAGAGACAGTTGTATTAGAGGTTGGTGTACAAAATGTTGTACAAGTTGTCACAAACAATGCAATAAGCATATGTGGCGGCTGGGAGACTACTGCAAGAGAGACATCCATCACTCTTTTGGACTCCTTGTGCAACTCATTGTCTTGACCTTCTTTTGGAGGACAGGCGAAAATTGATTGGGTGAGGCCAGTTGTAGAATGCAAGATGCAGGAAGTACATATACAATCACCCTTGGGTTCTGAGTTTGATGAGAGAACACACAAAGGGGAAAGAGCTTGTTCGAGCCAGTGTCACAAGGTTTGTAACTAACTTATTGACATTGCAAAGTATTTCGGTTTGTTGACACCTTGAAGCAAATGTTTGTGGGTCAAACATGGCTAGACTCATAATATTCAAAGAAAGCTGACGGAGAGAGGGTTGCAAAGATAGTTTTTGATGATATCTTTGCAAAGAGAGCTATAGAGATCATCAAGGTAATTTCAAACTTTGATTTATATTTCATTCATTTATTTTAATTTGTTAAATTATAAATATATTGTTTTACTTTTCACTTTTTTATTTCATTTCTAATATGTATTGTAAGTTTGCAATCTTACATTTTAATTTGTGTGTAGGTGTCAGAGCCATTGGTGAGAGTTTTGCGTTTGGTTGATGGGGAGCAAAACCCCATGGGGTTTATATATGAGGCCATGGATAGGGCCAAAGAGTCTATCCAAAACTATTACAAGGGGATATCATCAAATATGGTCCCTTTTGGGAGATTATTGATCGGAGGTGGAACAATCAACTCCACCAACCTATTCATGCGGGGTACTACCTCAACCCCAAGTATTTCTACTCCGACAACTTTACAGATATGAACAGAGAGGTTATGGAGGGCCTTTCAACATGTATTGAGAGGATGATACCGGATGTTGAGACGAGGGACCTCGTCATTTTAGAGTTGCAGAGTTACAAACATGCTAGGGGGAGACTCTTTTCTTCGGTGCTAGCTATTCGAGGGAGATCCACACAGTCACCAGGTAATAAAAATTAGAATGTTTACCAAGTTACTTATTAGTTACAGATTTGATTTTATTAATTAATTATAAATTTTTGATTATCTTGTTTGTAGGTTCTTGGTGGGAGGATTGGGGAGGGAATACCCCACATCTTCAAAAGTTAGCCCTCATAATTCTATCTCAACCTTGTAGCGCTTCTGGATGTGAACGCAACTAGAGTTTGTTTGAGGCCATTCACACAAAGAAGCACAACAAGTTGACTCAAAAAAGGCTCAACGACTTGGTTTTTGTGTAATACAATCTCTGGCTTCACACAAAAAAAGTTGAGGCCACATCAGAGGAGCTCATTGATTTGGATGAGATAGATCCATACAATGAGTGGACTGGGCAAGAAGAAGAAAACCATGCGTTCACAAAGGACGAGATTGCTTCTTTTGAGAGGGAGGCTATGGAGGGAGAAGCACTAGCAGGACTCCGAGGAGATATTGGATTGGATGACATCTTTGGAGGTGATCTCCAACATGCAACAGAGGAGCCACCAACACCACCATCTAGTTCCAGGATCGAGCCAGAGTCGCAGCCTTCTAGGAGGAGCGAGGAGACGCAACCGAGTGTGGGGACTAGTAGAGGCACTAGACCCTCTCCCCAATATTTCTCTAGATTGGGGAAGAGGAAAATGTAATTTATTGTATATTGTAACTTGCGTAGATATAAAATTTATGATGATATTTTTCAATGTCAATCATCATAAATTCATATTACTTATCAGTCAATTGTTGTATTCGCATGATGATGCGATTTTGTATTATATTTGTACTCAAATCTAATAGAAAATACTTCTCCAACATTTTATGGGCTCATTTGATACATTTTATAGCTGTGTTGCTTAAAATTTATGTTTTTTAAAGAAATTTGAGTATTTTTAAGTTGCAAGTATTGGCCGGATATTCTTAGAGTTTTTTTTTTGGAGTCTGCACAGTATTTGACAAATGTGAGTATTCCAACTATGCTTTCAACATTAGGGACATTATAGTTTGCATAACATCCATTATATCTTGTGAATGATCCTCATGTAGAACATCAAAGAAGACTTCAAACATATGTAAAATGAGGTCATCACAATCAAGATCTAACATTGGAATGCAAGACCTTACCTTAGCCATGTTCTCCAAGATCTTAACCCTCTTGCCAAAGTGAGGGTTGGTGGTGTCCCAAAGCTTTTGAAAGCTTCCAATCATGAGCTCATAGATCTCCTCCATAGTGATGTCATCATATGGCAAGCTTGGGGCTGATATCCATGTGATCTCACTAATGCATGTGATGACCAGGAGTCTCACATCCACCTCCTCATGCCTCAATAAATCGGATCTAGCCAAATGGGTCACCAAAGGGTCCATTGCTGCAGACATAGAACCATAATATGATTGCTCTATCAAAGATAAACAACTTGTCGTTTCTTCAAGAGTGTTGAGCAACACACTCTTCTCATGAGGAGTAAATTCAAGCCATCTCCCAAGCCTATAGAGCTTGGCCTTCACATCTCCATCACTTGCTAATCCCATGATCCAAAAACTCTGCAAACAATACCCACAAGAGTAGAAGAAAGATGCTCTGATACCACTGTAATGTCCCCTTTTGGACAAGTTAGAAAATGGAGAGATACTTGTCAAAGATTAGGCAAAGAATGGATAAACCCTTTTGTATCAACCTAAAATATCCCAATGTCAACTATTTCGAACCCAAATGGGGTTGGAACTAGCCAAGGTGGTGGGATAGATTGGAAGAAAACAATCGGAATTAAAACACATTCAAAACCAGATTTTACACAACTAGAAATTAATTAATATTCAAGCACTGAACCTACATTTTCAAAAATTCATATATTTGGCTAGAGAAGTCCAAATGAGCTTAAACTTTGGATCTTGGGCCACAAAAATATGAAGAATAACATTCCAAAATCAAATTTCACACAGCCAACACAAAACCCTATTTTTCCCTAAAAGCGGGTCACCCAAAGACAATTAGGCCATCAAATCAACTCCAAAAATTATGAAATTACTCTCTCCTTATTCCTCCTAATTTCTATAACCAAATCCAATATTAAACTTACCCCAAACTGCAGATCTGAAATAAATATTAATTACTAACAACCAGATATACTTGCAGACAACTAAAATCTTCTAAAATTCATAACTCATTCAATACTCCATATTTTTGCATGAAATAAAGTGCATAATAAACTAGAAATTAAGAGTTTTCTAATGCACTATAGATCTGAATTTTCTGAACATTAAAACCCCCTCAAAACAGCCTGAAAATCTGCTTCCAAGTCGCTAGGGTTAGAATAAATTATATAAATTAATTTCAGCTCTTTTCTAACCTCCAACACACCCAAAATATCAGCCCTTGCTCTGAAATAATTAATTAAGCATAGAAAATTATAGATCTAGCACAAATGATCTCAAAACATGATAGAATAAACCTCAATCCAAGTCTCTTTGCCCTAATAAATTGCAGCAGTGACAATAGACAAAAGTATCACAAACCCTTCACCAACATGCAGATATATCCTTCAAATAATTGCACCAACACCCTAAAGAAATTCGCCAATGCTAGAATGGAGAAACCATACATAAACACACTCAACAAAAGAGAACACAATGAAGAGAACAATGGAGTCTTCGATATCTTCAACAATGGATCCAAATGAAGCTTACAATGAGAGAGCACAATGCAAGAGCTTGGGCATACATCCCATGGGCATACATCTCATTACTCCAAGCATGGAGTAAATTCAAAAGATCAATCAACATAACCCCACTAGAGGAAATGCAACCTCCTTTTATAGAGTTAAGGGGTGCAATATTCAAAAAGACCAACCTTTCCTTTTTGAAGGAAAAACATAAACTCTCATTATAATAAATTAAGACTATGTGCACTTTATTATTTTTAATTAAATAATAAAAGCAACTATCCTATGTACACATTTACACTAACTAGAGACTCCCACTTGTAGCGCTAGGCATGCCAAGGGGTTACAATGCAAATAAAAATAGATAGTAGTAATGTCCTGGAAAAGGGGACATTACAAATTTATTATCTTGTTCTCCATATTTTTAAAAGCCAAGATCTTGAGTTTCGTGAATTTTGGAGGTGTTTTACTATTTTTCCAAGCTTGTTGAAGTTTGTTGGTTGAGGGTTCCAAAATTAATTATTTCCAAGCTCAATTCTGATTTCTAACAGCTGATTGTGTTTGCTAAGGGTTTTCTAATAATTTTGGCATAAGAATTGAAGGGTGTCAACAAGGTTTAACCCACCTTTGAGGGGTTTTACTTCTCCAAGGAAGTCACTGCCCTAGGAAGGGCTTAATTTGCAGATTGCAGGGTTATATCAGCCATCTACAGCAGTTTCCTAATCTGATTTTTAAGTTTACATATTAGCTTTTGGTCATTTCCTGAGTCCCCCTAAAAAGGGACCTTACAAAATCTATTTCCTCTCTCCAACTAATGCTCATTGGATGCTGAACTATAGATTTTTCTGTTATATTTTCCATATGTTGTGCTTGAACCCCTAACAATTCTTAGACTTCGTTGATTTATTAACAGCTCTGATACCAAATGGTATGAATCTAGGTTTCATACTTCGATAATATGCTCAATTAATAGAAAATCAAATAAAGATTTAGATATTGATGATATGGACTCTAGAGTGTTGGTGTTGTGAATAATGAATGGAACCAAAACTTCCTAATAAAGATAGGATGACCATTTCCACTCTCCAGATAATGCTCTTTGGATGCTGCACTCAATGCTGTAGATTATGATTTTATATTCCAGATGCAATTCTTAAACCTTTCTCCAAAATTTAATCCCTGCTGGCCTATCAACATATCTGATACCAAATAGTATGAGCACAGGGTTCCTACTTAAGATAAGATGCTCAATAAATAACAAATCAAATAAAAAAATGATAATGATGATATGGACTCTCGAGCACCGTTTGATTACTAGTGAATGGAAGCACTAATTCCTATGAAAGATATAATAACCACTTTGAGAGGGTTAGGTCTCCATGATTAAAATGAATCTATATTAGTTAGTATTGTTTAGGTCTCCATGATTAAAATGAATCTATATTAGTTAGTATTGTTTGGGTGTATCCGATGGTGATCGTGTTTGGTCTGCACCGGGTATGTGGACCACACCCAAGGCGCACCCCAATTCATACTCAAGGCGCACTAAAAGGATCCTAACACACCCTAGGTGCACTGAGTGCGTTTTACTTAATTTCATGCATACCTCGTAGAAAATCAATTAAGTAAAAACTGAAAAGGTCAAACAGAAAATTCAAACATAGATTTTGTTGATAAATGTGATGCATATTACCATTAACATTCCATTGTATTCAACTATTAAATTTAAAGTACATTTTCAACCATATTGTTGAGACTATAACAGTACTTCTATTTAGCAAGGATTTTGATCTATATGTAGTGGCGAACAGCTTCTATAAATGTAATGCATATTACCAGTCACATTGCATTGAATTATGCATTGTATTCAACTATTACATTTAGAGTAGATTTTCAACCGTATTATTGAGATTTGCAAGTAAATGTATAGCTATTTAGTAAGGATTTTGATCTATAGATAGTAGCAAACAGCTTCTGGAAATTTCGGATATTGCTTTGTGATTGGCTCATGACATATAGTGATGCATTGGTTTGTATAATATGACATAGATCATATAAATCAACAATAATGGATATAAGCATATAAGTATATGATAATATGGTATAAATTATATAACTCAGTGATAATATGATATAATTATTATCTCGTATAATATATCTGATTCAGCAACTTTCATGATAATCTTATGTTTCAATTATAAAGTTTGAATTTTCAAGTCTGATGTTTGAGTTTTTATGTCATAGTGTACCCATGTTTTTAGTACACACCCCACATACCCCACACTATCGCACCTAAGGCACATACAAGAGCATATTCTGGAACTCCTGTTGTGTTCATGCACTAAACATGCGTTAAAGGACATTGGGGGAGATAGAGCTAATTGCAATAGTGGTGAAGACAGCTAGGGATGTGTAGAGGTTTATCTCCAACGACCATACATTCTTAGCCATGTATGGGTCCCACACAAAGAAGGAAACCCTCAAGCCAATCGATATTAGGAATTCCAAGTACTTCCTCTATTAAACAAAGATGCTTAACATGCAGCAACCTTTGTGGAGTGTGGTTGTGAGCAATGAGTGACCCAGGTGGGGAGAGTCCAAGTCTGACAAGGGTAAGAAGGTGAAGGCCAATCCTTGAATGATGATTGGTGGGAGGATTGTAGATACTAGATATGTAGTCTCATTTATAGCCCAGGTGATCCTGCTATGCAGACATAGATGCTCCTACTGTTAGCAAAATATATGAGACATTTGATAGCATGCTGGAGCAAACGAGGGAAAATGCTCATGACAGCTACCCCATATTACAGCTCTACAATGTGAGGATTAGAACCATCATTCAACATGGATGGAATTGTATCAATGCGCTCTTAAACAGTACACCTATGCATTGAACTAAAAATGGCATTTGAATAGGCTTGGGAGATTGGTTCCCTTTAATGATGATGACGTAAATAAAGGTTTTTGTGATGTTCTTGACAATATATATACAAACAAGTAAGCCATGAAGATTTGCGAAGCAGTTTCTGGAACTAAGTGTCCCTTTCAACAAAACCATCACAACTGAAGGTTGAGGAGGTTTGGCACAAAAGAACCTGATTGGGTGGTGGAGGATGCAAGGCAACAAAACCCCATAACCTAGACAGCTCAAGCTATTTGGTTGCTCTCATAAACTGTTAGTTCCTTTATGTCTAAAAGGAATTGGCTCGCTTATAGCTTCATCCACTCTATCAAGAGACAAATTTACCTCTAGAAGAGACGAGAAGCTGGTTAGGGTTCCTAGTGCCTCACATCTTAAGCATAGGAAGAGTGCAAAGTATCTGTAGGGGTGTACAGCATGTTGAAATGTTGATACTGAAGGTGCCACAGGTGGATGAAGAGGATGGAGATATTCAAAAACATAATAGGGGTGCCCCAAGGTGTGTCTGATCAAGCAGACAGGATCCTGAGGGTTATGATAATATTTCCTAGATGATGTTGAGTTTTCAATAAGCTTTCAAGCGCATTGAAGCTAAGGATGGAGTAGTAGCAACAGAACAAACATGATCCATTAGACAAGCTTTCTTTATGCTTTTCTTGTTATCTGCAGGACATATCCTTTTTTTTATTTAGTCCGTAAAAGAACTTACTGCTATTTTGATGTCAAGAATTCAAACTATATTTTATTAATTATTATTCATGATTCTATTATATATACACGATATATGATATCAGTCTTCACACTTGACACTTGAATTTACTACATTTCAACTTTCCATCCCATGAATATCAATTTTTAAATGTGATATGATGGCTCATTGTGTTCTAATTATTGTTATTTTTTCAGTTATCAAGTGATGTCAGCTGGCGAGATTAACAAGTTGGAGTAGAATAAAGTATATTTCCTATTTTTTATTGTATGGTAATGTATGATGATCATTCTATCTTATATTTAATTTTATTTTTATATTCACTATTAATAAATCGAATTCTTATAATTTTGATTTTTTGAACACTTGTGTCCCCCTTGGAACTCCACTGAAATTTTCCAGATGGTCTTGGGACGCTTCCCTTGTATCCCCACGTTCGGAAATATCATATAACAATGAACTGAAGTGGTCAATGGCATTGCTTTAATTTTATAAGACTTGTATTCCATTTTCAAGGAAGTGTTTAGTTTATAAAATGCGACATTACTTTCTCAAGTTATTATGTAAGATGCTGAACGGATGTGTTTAGTTTATAAAATGCAACATTACTTTCTCAAGTTATTCTGTAAGATGCTGAACGGATTAATCCATTGTTCAACATAAAAATGCTCCTATTAATCCATTGATCAAAATAAAAATGTTGAACAATGGATTAAGATGCGACTTTTAAAGCCTTCATAGGAAAAGTTGAGTTAAGTTTAACATGCCAGTTTGTTGAATAAATTATCAAAGACACTCATATTACATATATGTATGTGCATAAATATTTAAGTAGTTGACCACCAAGGTTACCTTTTCTGATCCCAATTTTATCCAGAATTTGATCAGATTTTCAATTATCCTCTCCAACAACTTCACTGCATCCAAAGGTTGCACATTATGTGTGTGTTCCTGTGAGCCAACATTCAGACACAATTTTTTCATGAGATTACAAGGGCCTCCTATTATTGGATATTTCAGATAGAATACCTACTAAAGCTCAACTTCCTCCTACAATTGTATATTTCAGACAGAACAACCACTAAGGGTCAACTTCCCTGCAGCCAGACTTTGAAACAACAAAGGAATTCAAAAAGCCAGCATATTTATATGGTTAGCATCAAACAAAAAGGTGCTAATATATGATCAATTGAAGAAAAGAGGCTTTCACGGGCCCCCTCTATCTGCCCCTTTTGTCAACACCATGAAGAAATCCATGAGCATATCATGCTACGATGCTGATAATGCTTGGAAAGTATAGGGATCTTTCTTTGCTAAATTCAACATGGAGTGGACCTTGCAGAAACAATAACAGTAAATGTCAAGGACTATGCTGCACCCTTAACCTATAGTGTGTATTGGGATATGTTTGGCCGACTTGGGCTAGAATAACCTTTTACATGGTTATATGATAATTCTCTATATCTTTGTATTGGTAGTAGGGTTGGCCTATGGTGTACCCATAGCCTAAGCAGGGTATATATAGGAGGTAGTGCAAAGAACGACAAATGCCACAAAATATGGCTACCTCCATTCTCAAAGGAGCTTCTAAGCTTGCTAGTTACAGATGCAGCACTCAGTGAGGGGATGACACCTCTCATTCCCACCCCTAATGCCAAAATCAATCCAAAATTGGGGGACTAGGCAGAAAAATAGTGCCATAAAAAAGAATAGGGGAGAAAAAAAAATGAAATCTTTTTAAAGTCTACCCCTTCCCCACGCATCCTCATCAATGCTTTCATGTGTAGTAAAGGAAGATGGGCTTGGGCTGGCAAGCCACAAAACAATCATTAAATTCTGTTCAAATGGTGTTAACATTATGGTCTCGAAGATGGCATACTTCACAAGGTGATAGAATAGGAGTTTGAAGTGAGGAAGAAGGGAATTTTCAAGGAAGCTTCTCATTTCTTGAATATGTTGTATTTATTCTGCGATAATCATTCGGCAATTTGTTAGTGATGTTCTCTTTATGAATTTCTAGCTCTTGAACTAATGCTTTCGAATAAATGAATAGCAAGCAGATTTGCATTCTAGGTTGCAGAAATTCATAGTGTTTTAAGTGGTAAACATCTACATGGAAACTATGGGATAAAGTTGGTGGTGTTTTATTTATGAATTTCGAGCTCTTGAACTAATGTTTTCAAATAAATGAATAGAAAAGCAGATTTGTAGTATAGGTTGCAGAATTTTTTTAAGTGTTTAAGTGGCAAATGTATACACCACATTTATGACACTTGCTAACCATTTCTTTTTTGCAAGGACTAGTAATGCATTCTCCTCCTGAGCGGGTGCCTTAAGAGGTCTGTCGGGATTGGGGTGTGATCGGACTTGGTCATGTGGGCTAGACCACAACATTTGAGAGATGTCGCTATTACGCCATAGTTACCCTACCTTGCCTCGTTTCTTCCCTTTGTTCACACATTACACTCATTATGTCCACTTATCTCATTATGTCTACTTTTTCATGTTGGTTGCACGCTATTATCCCCACTTTTGGTCACCATTGACCTTTGTCATTTACCTCCATCTACCTTCCGGCCTCCATCTCAAATGTTTTTACCTTTTGACCTTAGGGTTTCCCTCAAGGCCAACGCCATTGCCCATGGGCGATGGTGTCGGTTTTGGTTTTTCCATGTCTAACGCCATCACCTCGCACCAATAACCAATCAATTATTTTTTCATACATGAAGGCAATTATAACTCGCATATTTTCACATTATTTCACACCTACTTGGTGACTTGAAGTCTTGGAGCTTACCTTTGTGCTTTTGGGTCGCCATAGTGAGTTAGGACTGGTAGATCTTCTTGTTGATCTTCCCCTTCTCCACCCACAGCGATTGTCTTTCGGTGTTGTTGTCTCTAGGGAGGTTTATGTATCAACTGTCACAGACACACTACAAGTAAGTATCTCTAACTCTTCTTAGTCTTTTATCTTGCACATGTATGTTGTATGTTGGTCATTCATTGTTATAGACTAGAGTAGATGTATGTTTGCTTTTATCTATTACATTTTCTTATTATATTATGCCCCTTGGCTTTATCCACCCCTTGGTTACTCTTATTTTGAATCCTAGTAGGATACCTATCTTTATCTTAGGTATAGGCCTTGGAAACCTATAGCTATCCTAAGGTTAGGGTCACTATCCTCTAGAATTATGACACTAGTGCTCCTTGAGTATCTTTGTATCTACATTGTGTGTTTCAACTTAGATTGGATCCCTACACTTGAGAACCCCGCTAGGAACCTATCTTTTGCCAGTCATACACTCCAGTGAACCCAACATGAATCTTACTCTGTCTCCTAATTGAGTCATCCTCACATTTCATCTCTTATCTTCACATTAGGTACTCTTGAATCAAATTTATCACTCTAGGGTTTCATATTCATCAATATTTTAGGATTTGTATTTAGATTTCCTTTTATTTCATGCCCTAAATCTGGTTTTCACAATTTCCCCTAGGGTCTCATGGTCGGTCCTCCTCTTTGGGTCTCTTTCTAGGGCTTCTTATTAGCCAACACACCTTTCGTTTAATATTTAACAATTAACGACTCTATTTTAAAATCCCTTAGAGGCTTTTCTTTATTTTTATAAATTAAACGAAAAACCTCTTTTTGTTTGGCATAATTTTTAGCACAATTTTCAGAAATTCAAAATTATTATTTTTAGTAATAAGGGCATAATCGAAAATATATACTTTTCTACAAATTCCTTGGAGGTTTTTATTCCACACATTAATGTGATAAAATACCTCTTTTGTTTCATTAAATTCACTTTTTATTTCCATAAATGGTCGTTTTAGTAATTTGATAACGATCATCTTTTATTAAAACATCACTTTTTGGGCCTACCTTCATTACTAATTTTGTGATCACTCTTATTCATCTCCAATCATCAAATTTTTGGCTCTCTATTCCATGAATCTATGATCTATTGTATGTCGGCCTTTTCTTATTTCGATTTTGCATCAATTATCTTATTTTTGTCTTCATTTCCTACGCCATTGGCCACTATGTAAATCCCCTTACACGGCCGATCTCACCTACGTATCTACTCTTCCGATCTTATGCCATTAGCCCCGTGCATCTCTCGCACGACCAATCTCGTTAGCATTTGGGGCAAAATACCATGGGGCACACTTTCAACAACCTTTAACCATGTTGACAACATCATCAAAAATCTTGATAATAACATGACTTACATCATTTCTAGAATCTAGAAACAATTGCTTGCTACTCCATCACAAATGAAGAACCCCAAAATGATATTCCTGTTTCTCATCAATTTACATCTTCCTCTCGCCTGATAATTCCATCTCGTATGTTCCTCTCCTCCTTATGCCATCGGCCTCTATGATCCATGACGTCTGGTCCTATCTACATATACAACAACAACGGATTGCATATAATAGAAATTCAAACGATTAATCTCAAAAAATCATCAAAAACCTCAACAATAATGAATACTACACACCCCGAAATAAACAAATTATCAAAAGGACAAATGGCGAGCTTCATTCGGTTCGAGTGCCCTAACCCTAGCAGATTCGGTGTGCTCTTGGCAAATGGGATGATTTTATGGGTGATGGCGGCAGAGCAAACGAGTTGTGGAAGAGACTTTTGGGCCTGGTGATGGACATGCTTCTTATGCCAGAAGATCTAGTCATGGCGAGCTGCCTTTCGATGATGTTGTAGAGAATTATCGAAACCTGGGGCACCATCATTTGGCCAAGGCACCGTTAGACTTTGGCACCGGCGGACTTTACGACAACTCCACACCTCAAGCCATTTAGCAAGTAAACACAAGGGTCGCAGTTTCTAAGCTCTCCCTGGTGGATGGGGATTGCTCTGCAGAGGACTTAGTTTCTAGTCTGTGAGGACTTCCCGACAGAGAAGGATTTAGTTTCCCGGACTCATGTTGCCTCCCAACCGCTTGGCGGCGACGTGCAGCAAAGCATCTTCGATTTTTGCCCGTACACTTCTAAGTAACACCCCCGACCCTACTCCTCCATCGACTTGCAATTGGGTTGGATTTGAAACGTACTCTTGCCTAGGACTTGAGGAGACCTTTCCAATGAGACCAATTTTGTGCAATTTGGAGCTCAAGAGTGAAAGTTATGGCCATTTGAAATTTTGGTGCATGGGAGGAACAAGAGAATGACACGTCCGCAACTTTTGATTTGTGTTTCCTTCGTTGCAAGAGGCTCTCATGAGGCTTTGATCCTCTTATCGTGCATGTTCACCGCAAAGTGCAAGCCAATAAAAAGCTCCACGCACCTTCGCAATATTGGATTGTTCTTTTACCTCGACTAGCCACCGCAAAACGCAAGCCAATGAGAAAGCTCCATGCCCTTCGCAGATGTCATACAATTCTTTTACCTCGACTGGCCACCGTGAAACACAATCCAATAGGAAATCTCCACGCATTCTCCGAACTTTGCAATGTCATACCAGGTTTGCCTTTGGATTTCGCAGTGTATTTTCTTTGCCACCTTGAGCTTGTGCCACGTGGCACATTCTGATTGGTCGCGAGGTCAAACTGACTACAGCGTCACGTGGACCCGAAACTTTATTTTCCCTGGCTAATTCCCCAACTTAGAGTCCACATAATACAAATGCTTTGAGCACTAGAAAGGGGCCACGTGTCCACCTTTTAAGTCGTTGATCCATCACAACCGCTCACAAAGTGCTCTTCCTCTTACCAGTTTAGTGGCTTTGATAATCACATCATATTCCATTATTTCGATCACCCATCTAGCTCTTTTTTCACTTATTTATGCTCCCATGATGAAGTCTCTCACACTAGAATGTGAGACTAGAACTTTGATATGATTAGTGGCAAGCATACTCTTGAATTTCTTAAGATCTCTCATGATGGAAAATACTTGTTTTTAATGTGATTGTATCTCAATTCATAATCCTTCATGTCCTGATGAAGAAAGCCACCGCTGTTCCAAACTTGATCATTTTGTTGTGTTAAAACTGCAACAATACTAGATTCAGCTCCATATGCATAGAAAATGAAATCCTTGGAATAGTCAGGGTTAATAAGTGTAGGAGCTTGAATAATTTCTTGTTTGATATGAGGAAAGCTTTCTTTTCCCTCTGTTGTCCATTTGAAAACTGAATTCTTCTTGAGCACAAGAGTGATAGGTCTAACCATCTGCAAAATTAGGAATAAATCTCCTAACAAAATTAATCTTTCCAAGGAATGATTGCAAAGCTTTCTTGTGAATTGGAAAGAGAGAGACAAGATGGATAATACTCTTTCTGGATCAATAGCAATACCATCCTTTGAAACAATGTGGCCCAAGAGCTTGCCTTAAGGAACTACAAAATTACATTTCTTGGGTTTAGGAGATACCCTAGATTCCTTGCATCTCTCAAACACTTTCGTTAAGAGATTGCCTTAAGATGATTGATATGATCTTTACTTTGTTTTGAAAAAATGGTGATATCATCCAAGTAGACAAGGATGAATTCATTGATATACCCTTTGAAAGCAATGTCCATTGCTCTTTGGAATGTGGCACCTGCATTTGATAACCCAAAAGGCATTTTCTGATAAGCATATGTTCCCCATTTGGTTGTGAATGCAGTTTTGAATTGATCCTCTTCTTTAACCTTGATCTGATTGAAACCTGAGTATCCATCAAGCATAGAGAACCTTTCAGCTCCTACTATTGTTTGTAAAATCTGCTCCATAGAAGGTAGAGGATAATGATCCTTTAGGGAAGCCTTATTCAAATCTCTGAAATCAACACAAAGTCTGATTTCTCCATTCTTCTTTCTCACTTTGGAACAAGATTTGCCACCCAAGTAGAGTATTTGATAGGAAATATTATTTTTGCCTCAATGAGCTTGGATAATTCCTTCCTCATGAGGGGTTATATCTTGGGATTGACAGGCTTTGCTTTGTCTAATTGGCTTGACGTTAGGATCAAGATCAATGGAATGTTGGGAAATGCTTGATCAAACCCTTTAAGGTCTTCATAATCCCATGAGAAGATATCATTAAATTTTTGACATAAGGAGATAAAAGCTTGTTTTTCATCATCATTACATACTTTTCCAAGCAAAGTAACTCCTTGCCTTGTGCAATAGTGACTGGTTGACAATCCTCTTGCCTTGTTGTTATGTTTTTCTTCTCCTCTGAACTCATCATCAGGACTGAAAATATGTTCAAGAGTGACCAATCCTTTAGGAAACTTATTTGTCCTTAGCTGAATGACTTGATCACCATAGTTGTCATGCAAATCAAATTGCATTTTTGAAGAAAACTTAGCTTCATTTTGGATGAATTGAACAATTTGTTCATCACTATCAAACACCTTCCAGTTGGTTTCATTATCTGAATTGATGGCCTAACCACCAACTTGATATGTTGATTGCTTTAGATAAGGTCTTCAGCTGGTGAAAACTATGATCCAAGGACTATCATCTGGTATGTTTCTCTGTTTCAATTTTCTTGGCACCACTTGCAGGTTGAGAGCATCAAAACTCTCCAAGAGGTCCCAAACTCTGTGTTTATAAGCTTTTAACAGCTTATTCTTGGTGGCACATTTACCTCTTACCCGGTGTGTGACCAACTCAATATCTCCAAAGATTTGTAATGCCTTAATTTGTCTCTTTTCAGCAATAAAGAGACCATGCACCAATGCTTCATACTCTGCTACGTTGTTGGAACATGCAAACTGCAACCTATGCGCAAAGAAGAACTTCTCATTCATTGGGGAAATCGGAAAACACTGCGTCAACTCCATTCCTACTTCTAGAGCCATCGAAGAACATCTTCCTTAGTCAAAAGCATTATCCTTTTCTTGCTTGAGTGGTGTAGGCAAAGTGAATTCTTCTTCATAAATAAAGTAGGTTCCAAGTCCAGTTTCCACAGTTGTATCATAAGGACCAAACTCATAGTGTTCCTTAACCCATTCATCTAATAAAAGATCGTATTAAAGGAGGAATAGGTTGTTCTTCTGAAACTGACTCATGTTCTTGGTTTTCTTGTATTAGGCAGTTAGATTGGAGAGGAAAAGGGTCATAAGACTCAACATGATATGAAAATATAGGCTCAGCTTGAATGGTAAATCTAGTACCATATCTGGTTCTTAGGAGCATATGAGACCAATCCAAGACAAGTAACCACCCACCTTGGCAATGAAATCTCTTGATAGGAAAATGGAAAACAAAGGAGGCAAGTCAATGACTAACACATCTTGAGTTATAGTTAGACTTGGACAAGCATGAAGGGTTAACTCAAGATCTTTGATGACTCCTAGGATGTTAACAGTTGAGCCATCAAGTTGTAAGACACCTTTAGAAACAGGGGTTGTACTTAAGACCTAGGATATCAACAATATTTTTAGGCATAACAAAGGTACTAGCCCCTGAGTCAATCATGCAATTATGAACCAAATTTTTTCCTATAATCAAGGACATGTAAAAGGGTGGGGTTTTGACAACTTTGCTTACTTGCTTCTCCTTTGCCTGGCACAAAATGACAGCAGCATGAGTTTTTTGAGCTGCTGGTTCAGATTGAGGGAGTTGCTTCAGAGCTTCATACAAGAGATCTCATTGTGATGGAATAGCCAAAGCATCCCACATTGTGAAATTCACATTTGTTTTCTTCATCTACTCAACAATGTTGAAAGGGAGGCCCATGGACTTGTGCATTTTAGGTACGATGTTCTCTTTTCTTGATTGATCCAATGTTGGAAAAGGTTCCTTTGACTGAGAGACAATTACTTTTGTCAAGCTAGGTCTGTCAGGAGTTGCCGACAAACTATTTTTACTTAATTCTGTGCCAACTTCCTTTTCTTTATGAAGAGGATAAGTCTGATTAAAAGAAGATAATTGTTGAGCATCCAACACTCTTCTTAGACCTTGTGTTATCAGCAATATAAGTATGAAGTCTACTGGAATGGTCTATAGCCTGATTCATTGCACAAAACTCATCAAGCCCAAAAACATAAGATTAGTCTCTTGATTGATCTCTTCGGTTTCTTCATTGCTAGGCTTGACTACTCCTTTGTTTGATTCAAGTTGATTGGAAGAATTTTGAACCATAAGTGCATGTGTTTGTAATGCATTTGCACAAATATACTGATTATGTGGTTGATTACACGAAAGCACCATTATGTCTCTTGAATCACATTGTTTTGCACTAGAACCAATGCTTTACTCGAGCTAACGGCAGGAAGGGACTGAATAGGAGGAATTGTTTGAAGAGGAAGATGTGGATTCTGACCTTGCCATTTATCACTTTGTTGATTTTTCCCATACCTTTGATTTGGGTATTGAATTCTACAGGGTTGATAACCATGATTGGATCCTTGGTTAGTAGGTTGCCATTGGTTAAGATAATTTGTAAAAGATTGGGCTTGATTTTCCAAGGTTATAACTTTATTAGACAAATTTTTGATCAAGGCTTTCATCTCATCCTCATCTTTTTGCTTTTGGGGAGAATAGGTTATAGAGGTAGCGGGTTGTAAATTTTGCTTAGGAATGGAAGCAATGGAAGGCTGAGTGGCTTGAGGCAATTCAGAAACAAGGGCATAGGCAATCAAGGGGCTATCTTTCCAACTTGTAAAAGACAATTTTCAGCCCTAATGGCTATTTGATAAGCATCATGTAGTTGCATAGTACCCATAGATTGTATCATAACAGCAATATCAAAATTCAATGCTCTTAAGAAATAAAGAAAAGCACCTTGTGGAGTTGGTCTTAAGAGAAGTGGAATTTTGTCCCATGTTTTCTGAAATCTAAAATTGAAGTCAACCATGAGCTCATTGGGAGCTCTCTTGATGGTTGTTAGTTGTTCTAACAAGGATATGTTGTCTATTTTTTCTTCGAATTGATTGCGAAAGGGATGTACCAAGCTCTTCCCGGTAGTGAATAGAGGTAGGTCTCAAGCTTCTATACCATTGAAGTGCTTTTCCTTTTAGTGAAGAAGCAAGGAGCCCAACAATGCGCGTCGTCCTCGGAACAAGATGAACTGACCATACATTTGCGATGTCCCGAATATGATCAGCGGGGTAATGTGATTCTCACTGGTGAAAAAATTAATGCTTTTAAGTGCGGCCCCTGGTATGTCATGTTGCGTATTGAGGGCTAAAGGATTACCACCATTGAAGCTGAAAAAGGGAATATTTCTCTAATGCGCCATGATAGGAATGATCCTTAGGACTCTAAAAGAGCGCACAAAATGTCTACCAGGAGGAGTGGAAAGATCTCTTCTTGGAGGAGATAATGGTCTTTGAACTGCTCTGCCCCTTGTTCTTATCCTGAGACAACTACGTATATTCAAAATATTCACCACTTGTGCTTTGTCTTGTATGTATTCTTCTCATAAAAATGGGCACCTTGACTACTGAAACCAGTTGATATGATGATTGGAGTCGCCAAATGTGTTGAAATAAGCCTCCAAAGGCCATAAATTACTAAGTCACACACCAAAACTCAACAATAATGAAATTTAAACCTTTTCAAGTATTCCTACCGGATTTTCAAGTAGTCTCATCGGGCGTGCCAATGCTAATACTGCTGGAGCTCAAAATAGCACCCACACCTAAATTAGAATGATCCACGGCTTTGAGGAAACATGGGATAATCTCTACAATGTGGGTATTACAAGATGAGATCAACCTCCGGAGAAGGCCGACTTCCTTTGCCTATTTCTAACGCTAAACTACTCCTAAGGAAGGAAATGCAACTATCTAACTCTACTCTAACATTCCAAGGGACCAAGGTGAGAAGGAGATGCATAAAACTGAAATCCTAAGCTAAGGGGAGGTGATAGCACCAAAAGAAGGGGAAGGACACTCTCAAATGAGTGAAAATGGGAGAAAATGAGCAAAGGGCAAACATAGGTGCCACAATCCATAACAACATTCAAACTTTCATTTTCATGGAGCACAACAAAAAAGAAACCCTGCAAAAGAGACAAAACATGCACAACACACTCAAACTACAATAGAAAGGCAAGAAGATGCAATAACACGAGTTAGGGCGGAGGTTAGCCACAAAACACATATTTTATTGCTTCAAAGGATGTGTGGTCCATTATAATGGAGGGAGGAAAAATCACCATGCAATGATCCAAATCTAAGGCCTGCAACTCAAAAGACTAGTGCACTACTTTGAATAATGCCCTTGCATTCCAAGAGGGTCCAACTCTTTCAAATGAGCATCATTTTAAAATTTATAGAAGATGGGAGAGAGAGAGGAGGGAAAGAGAAAAGGGCACGGCGTTTTTTGCTGCAACCACCAACAAATACATTAAATCACTGAAAAAAAGCATGGGCACCCTTGCAAGACCATTCCCACGCGTCCTTTGTCCTGCAAATGGGGAAGGAGCGTCGTTTTTCATTAAATCTAGTGGTTCAGCCATCTGTAACTACATTTTTAATACCTGGACTGTTTTTCCCCTTTTTCTCCTACCAAACCTAATTAATTTCTGAATTAAATGATTCCAAATTGAAGGACTTGAGGAGACCTTTCCAACGAGACCAATTTTGTGAAATTTGGAGCTCATGAGAAAAAGTTATGGCCATTTGAAATTTTGGTGCGTAAGAGGAACAGGAGAATGACAAGTGGCAAACACTCGTAATGGAATTACTTGTATAAATCTTATTATGAGCAGAAATAGAACACCAATGAACACAATATTACAGATAAATGATCTCAATATGCAAGTAGAATAGCTTAGCCACTTCGAGGGGGCAACCTCCAAACCATACAATAAGACTCAAATGCTCAATATGATGATAAACTACTACCTACTAACCCTTATATATATATATTCATATGCTATGGCCAACACCAAGGCCGACCCACTAATGATAATATAACATATATGAAAGAGATACATCATGATAAGAAGTTATGATAGCCACAAGTCGGCTATATACATCCAATGTAAGATATATGATTAAGGGCATAGCATGCCCCTCCTCTTCGAAGCAACATTGTCCCCAATGTTGAGAAGATCTGGATGTTGTTGGAAGTTTGCATCCTCCCAAGTTGCGTCTTCATTGTCTAGATTTTTCCACTTGATCAAATACTCAGTGATGACCCTTGTCCTCAATCGCTTAGTGCGTGTCTGAAGGATGCATTCTGGTTCTAGGATGATTCTTCCCTCTTCGTCAAGCTTTGGTAACACTGTCTGGGCTGATACCGTCTGTCCAATTACCTTCTTCAGGCAAGATACATGGAAGACTAGATGAATTCGAGTAGCCGGAGGAAGTTCCAGTTTGTATGCTACACTGTCAATCTTCTGTAACACTTGATAAGGGCCATAGTACTTAGGTGAAAGCTTGTTATCCTTTTTTGTTGTTTCAAGGACATTTGCTTATATGGTTGTAAACGCACAAAAACCCAATCACCAACTTCAAAATGTCTTTCACTGCGATGTTGGTCTCTTCACGCTTCATGCGGTTTTGTGACATGGCCAAATTCTCCCTGAGACTAGAAAGCACCTCTTGTTGGTGTTGAATATGTTCTTCAACTGCTCGAACCCTTGGTTGGACTCTCAAAGATGAGGTGATAGATGGTGGATGGTACCCATATAATGCCAAGAAAGGAGACATTTTAGATGAAGTATGAAAGGAGGTGTTATACCACCATTCTGCCAACAATAACCATTGGACCCATCTCGCTTGCTTATCTGAGGTAAAACAACAAAGATATCCCTCCAAGCACTTGTTTACCACCTCTATTTGCCCATCAGAATGGGGATGATAAGAGGAACTACAAGCTAGTTGCGTGCCCAAGCATGAGAACAAGTCAGTCCAAAAATTACTAGTAAAGATAGGGTCTCGGTCACTTACTATAATCTTCGGTGTCCCATGTAGCTTCTGAATTGTATCCCTGAAGGCTGCTACTACTGTACTCGCAACAAATGGATGTGATAAGGCGCAAAAATGGGCATATTTGGTGAGTCTATCCACCACCACCATGATTACATTTTTACCTTCCGATTTAGGAAATCCTATGATGAAGTCCATGGACACCTCTTCCCAACTCGGCTAGGAATATATAGAGGTTGTAAAAGACCTTGGGACTTAATTGTTTTGCCCTTATTTTGTTGACAAACCATGCATTCTGCCACAAATTTTTGGACATCCCCTTTTAGCCCTTCCTTAAAAAAAATCATGTTGTATTCGATGATAAGTCTTCAACAATCCGAATGCCCCCTACCGAGAAGCATGGAACTCGATAAAACCCTATTTTTAAGGATTGAATTCTTACATAGATATAATCTATCTTTATACCATAAAACATCTCCTTTCCATACAAATTTTTCTGACATGCTTGGATCTTGTTGGAGATTCTGAATGAGATTTTGTGTACCTGGGTCATTTTTTCATTCAAACCTTGCATCCTCTATCCAATCTTCCTGTAATACGGATATGGCACACAACAATGCCTCGGTTGATTCATCCTTCCAAGATAAAGCATCAAAGCAACTACATTCTCTTTCCCTTTCTTGTATATTATCTCAAAATCATACCCCAACATTTTTTAGACCCATTTTTGTTGTTCTTCAGATGATAAACATTGCTCTAAGAAGTATTTCAAACTATCATGATCTGTCTTTACTTTGAAATGTCTACCCATTAGATATGGTCTCCATTGCTTCACTGCATGAAGTATGGCTAGCATTTCTTTCTCATAAACTGGTTTAGATATATTCTTACCTTTGAACTGGCGGCTCTCAAAGGCAATGGGTCGACCTTCTTGCATGAGTACGCCCCCATACCATACCCTGAAGCATCACATTCAACAATGAATGTTTTGGAAAAATCTAGGGTGGCTAGAACCGGAGTGGTGCACATGGCCTCCTTCAACTTCTCAAATGCCATAGTAGCTTGCTCGTTCCAATGGAAAGAGTCCTTCAATAAATTTGTGAGTGGTGCTGCGATGCTGCCATAATTCCTTACAAATCTACGATAATAACTTGTAAGCCCCAAAAATCCTTGGAGATTTTTTAGGGTTTTGGGAACCTTCCATTCAAGCATGGATTTTATCTTGTTATGATCCACTTTAACACCTTCATAAGAGACAATATGACCCAAATATTCAACCTCCTTGACACCAAAAGAACACTTAGAAGGCTTTGCATAAAGTTGATGTTGTTCAAGAGTTTCCAACACCTTATTTACATGATGCAGGTGTTCCTCCCATGTTTTACTATAGATTAATATATCATCAAAGAACACTAAAACAAACTTCCGCATAAATGGCTTAAAGATGGAATTCATCAAGCTTTGAAATGTAGAGGGTGCATTTGTTAGTCCAAAAGGCATTACCAAGAACTCATAGTGTCCTTCATGTGTCCTGAAGGTTGTTTTATGAATATCTTCATCCCTGATTCTAATCTGATGATATCCAGAACGAAGATCAAGTTTTGTAAAGTAAATAGCACCATGTAACTCATCTAGCAAATCATCAATTACAGGAATAGGAAACTTATCTTTAATTGTGTACTTATTGAGTTCCCTGTAATATGGACACATGCGTCAATTGTCATCTTTTTCCGTACCATCACTACATGAGAAGAGTAAGCACTCTGACTATGACGAATAAGTCTTGCTTCTAACATCTCTTGAACTATCTTCTCAATCTCACTTTTTTGCATATAGTGCTACCTATAAGGTCTAATGTTAAGTGGTTGGCTCCCTGATACTAGCCGGATGGCATGGTCATGGTCTCTTTTTGAGGTAAACCCTTTGTGTTGGCTAGATTTTCTGCATAGTTGAAAACCTAGGCAGTCATGAGATAAATCTCCCTCATTTACCGGTGAGGCTCCCGTGTAAGATTTTGTCAGTTTATATGTCCTAATATTTATCTGTTGGTATTACTTTAACCGTGTATCTCATGAACCATAGCTATACGGTTCTACAGCAAGTAAGCAACTGTAAAAGAAAGGAAAAATCTGCAGAAGAGGAAAATAATAGGCAACGAAGAAAGTAGAAAAATGTGCAACCCAAGCAATAGTTTACTGAGTTGATTGCATGCACATAGATTAAAACAAATAGATCATTAAGCACAGAATTCAAAGCAAAGGAAACTTTCAGATCTAGATCTATAATAACACAGTTTATGAACAGATCTAGAAAGAAAGTAAGAAGCAAAATGCACCATTGACACAAAGTTCTCCGGAAATCTCTTCTATATTCCTCTGCTTGCAGAAATCAGGGGTTTCAGCTCAAAGTCTGGAACACAAGAATGTTGATTAC
This sequence comes from Taxus wallichiana var. yunnanensis, assembly GCA_018340775.1. NCBI lineage: Eukaryota > Viridiplantae > Streptophyta > Pinopsida > Cupressales > Taxaceae > Taxus > Taxus wallichiana. The sequence goes on from CM031240.1 coordinate 575,071,790, forward strand.
AAATTCCGATCCTTTAACCCGTAGGTTCTTCCTCTACTTATAGCACGTAGAGGGGAAATTACAAATGGGAGACTATAACTGAACTAGATCATAAACAAGAAGTAAAGAGAACATTTGGCAATCATCTTCCTTTAATTCCTCTCTTAGTGACATGCATCAGGAGTTCAAGCCAAAATTGTGCACATCTGTCACTTAACTCAAAGAGTCATTCCAAATAACTTAAAGTAATGGTTTTCAAACCAATAAATTTTAAGTTTACAATTACATCCGGGGACATAAGAAATAAGAGAAGGAAGATCTGCCAGCTGTAACTCTTACACTTTCTTTTTGTTTTGATACTGAATATGTTTTTTGAACATATAGTTCAGCAATTTCCCATCCGCTTTAGCCACAGCTTCTTCTTTCTCTCTTGAATTGCAGCAATCCTTCGTTCGGGGTAATAATGTTGAAAAAGACTCTTTGGTAGAGATTCCCCACTAATTGAAAGAGTGAGGAGAAAGAGGTGGATAATCATGAAATAGTTTGGCAATCCCGAATTCATTACATTCAAAGAGGTCCTCTCAAGGTTACAAGAGGTTTCGGTTCTGACAGACAAGGAGGCTCCTCGGATTCTAATACGGGAGGAAACCGATCCTAGGGTAAAAGAATTGGAGGAAGCTGATCGGTGATGGATTGTGGTAGTTGGTTCTTGTTAATCGTGTGTTTTAGTTCTTTAGGTTATCTTTATCCAAAATACCCCCACCCGGTCATTCGATAACATTCACTTGTGCTTGGACTTGGGCGGTATAGATTGATAAAAATGAAAGAACTAGTGTTGGGGCATTCATCTCCTCCTTGCTAAGCCCATCCTTTTCCATATTTAGCCAAAAATCAGAAAATTAGGCAAAATATGCTCCCAGATCAGCTAAATCAGGCAGTGTGGGAACACAAGGAACTATTCCCGTGTTCCTTGTGCTCACCGCATAAGCGACTCGACCGATGGATGAGGCGGGGAGAGTGGAAGGGAATGCAAAAGTGACCTCGACACTGGAATTGAATATCGTGCCGATGCGTGGAGCATGATCAAGGACTCAAAAGGTGGACACGCACCATTCTACCCTCCTATGATGAGGATTACATCATGTCACAAGCACAATCTAGACACCTTGATGTACTCCATTATCAAAAGAGCCTGGCTAGAATGCATACCTTTAACCACACTACCAACATGATTGACACTTCTTTTGGGGCATCTCACAATGCCACTTCTTTCACCATACCATATTTTGGGGCACCTCACAATGCCCACCCTCCCTTCAAATCAAAAATTCAACTCCAAGAAATCTTCAAAGAATAACACCTCTTTAACAACATTCTTCAAATTAACTACTTCATCAACCTACTATTTTACTATAGTTCAGCCCGTTTGGTCTATCCTTCTTGCTTAGGTTTATACGGCCATTGCTTTCTACCTTGGATACTTTGGTAACTTATCTATCTCTTCAGGCCTGCTAACTCTACGGTGTCGTGTCCCAATTAGCGCCTTTAATCAAACTTTATCATCCTTATAGCGTCTACCCATTGGTTTTTGTGCTCTTTAGGGTTGATATTTGCCTCTTGGCTAGCATCCCTCATATGGCCTTCTAACTAGGTGATTTATGTCTTATTTTGTTGATTATCTTCTAGATCTTCTAATGTTTCTGTTTTAGTCTTTCTTATTCAAGATTCCAAGCAACTTTTGTGCCCACCACAGTAAGTTGAGCGACACCGACAGTAAGAGTATGGTAGGTATATTTCATTTGGTGGAGTTCATTATTTCTTTACAGCACTTTCATTATTACTTTACTTTCAACATTTCCTTTCGATTTTACGTGTTGCATAGATATTTTTCCAAAGACCATCTCGTGTTTCACTATTGTGACACACAATGATCTTCGGTTGGGGCATATGTATACACCTCATTTTTACACTTGTTAACCATTTCTTTTGTGTTATACCTCATTTTTTACGCTTGCTATCCATTTCTTTTGTGCAAGGGTTATTGATGCATGCTCCCCGAGAAGGTACCTCGAAGGGCTGTCGGGATCAGGGTGTGATCGGACTTGGATACATAGGCTAAACCACCACCGAGAGATGTTGCTTTATTATGCCATAGTTACCCTACCTTTGCCTCGTTTCTTCCTTTGTTCACACATTACACCCATTGTGTCCCTTTATCTCATTATGTCTACTTTGTACATGTTGGTTGCACGCTATTATCCATGCTTTCAGTCACCTTGGACCTTTGTCATTTACCTCCATTTACCTTCTGGCCTCCATCTCACATATTTTTCACCTTTTGACCTTAGGGTTTCCCCAAGGCCAACGCCATCACCCATGGGCGATGGTGTTGGTTTTAGTTTTTCGAATGGCCGACGCCATCGCCATACCCCACCAGCCAACCAATTACCACCACCAATCGATTAATTTTTTCATACATGAAGCCACTTACACTCGCATATTTTTCGCACTTGTTGATTTAAAGTCTTGGAGCTTACCTTTATGCATTTTGGATCACTATAGTGAGTTAGGACTAGAGATATTCTTGTTGATCTTTCCCCTTCTCCACCCATAGCGATTCTCTCTCAATGATGTTGTCTCTAGGGTTATGTATCAACGACCACACACACGCTACAGGGTAAGTATTTTTAACCTATCTTAGTCTTTTATCTTGCACATGTATGTTGTATGTTGGTCATTCATTACTATAGACTAGAGTAGATGTATGTTTGTTTTGATCTATTGCATTGTCTTATTATATTACACCCCTTGGCTTTATCCACCCTTGGTTACTCTTATTCGAATCCTAGTAGGATACTTATCTTTATCTTAGGTATAGGCCTTGAAACCTATAACTATCCTAAGGTTAGGGTCATTATCCTCTAGAATTACGACACTAGCACTCCTTGAGTACCTTTATATCTACATCATGTGTTTGGACTTAGATTGGATCCCTACATTTGAGAACCCAACTGGGAACCTATCTTTTGCCCATCATACAATAAACATCCATCCGGAAACTATGGGATAAAAAAGACATTGATGTAATGATAAGGAAGGACTTTATCTTGAAGTAAAATAAGCAAAACAATTTGTTGAAAATAGTTCTAAGACTTATTGAATTAAATATAAACATTGCTACGAAGTCTTATTGTTGTCCAAAATAACCACCCTAGTTATTTAGACAACTTACTGATTCCATTCGCTTTGGTATCACGTTTTTAGGTTGTGTGCACTCTTGATTTTATACTTTGGCACATGTGCATGGCAGTAGTTCTTTGCGTGCACCCTTGCACGCCCTTCCTACTTCTTCCTTGTGCTTTCTCTTCCCTTCGCTTCCTTCCGCGCACTTCCACCTTCTCCTTTATTCTTCTATCTCCTTCCATTTCTCCTCTCGCACGCACTCCTTGTGCATTCGCTTCCTCCCCGGTTGCAGCATACATCTTACGCGTGCACTGTGACTAACATTGCATCTTCTAAGTCCCGACATGTTTTTTTGTTGCGTATGCCTTCCTTCTTGAGTCCCGCGCACTCATTTTTATTTCGTGTCTTTTCCCCGCATTGTCCCTGTGCATTTGCTTCGCGCATCCTTGTCTTGTGCTCCCCTTTTTCCTTGCATACTTGCATACCTTTGCAGATATGCACCTTTTCTTCCCACTCGCGCATCTTCGCACACACTCGCAGCAGACCACCGCATTCCTCCTTCTCGCGCCTCTTGCTCTTGCGCATGCGCCAAGTGCATCCTTCTGCACCAATCATTGAGTGTCATGTGTCAACTTGTCGATTAAGTGCACAACACGCGACCTATCAGAATATGTCAATTGCGCGAATCCTCACATCAAATGAATGCATGACACGTGGTAGAAAAGACAAAACAAACAAACAATCAGCCAACTCTTTCAGCCGACCAAATCATGCCACGTGGGTTGCATGTTCCTCCTACGTGTTCAACTTGTACTGCACATCTTCAAATCACCATAAATTTTGCTACAAAGTTCGGATTCATGCGCTCTGGTCTTGTTGGAAAGATGTTGACGTGGGCTACACTCCGAGCTATTCAAAATCAAATTTTGGGCGGGATTTGGTAGGTGAAATGGGGAAACGCGACTTCAACCATTAATGCACAAATTCAATCAACTCAACCACCCAAATTTGATCAGATTTGGTCTCCTTTTTCTACAAGCTAAGATGACATGGGGAGGTGGATCTGATAGTGCTACAGGCGCATTTGCAGGCATTTATTGTTAGTTGTTGGTGGTTGGATTTGAAAATCTGAGTTTCCCTCCTCTTCTTTTCCTCTTTCTTCTATATATTGTTGAATAATGCTCATTTGTAAAGGTTGGACCCTCTTGGTTTGCTAAGAGCATTGTTCCTTGGCATTTTGAGTTGCATGCCTCAGATCTGAGCCATTGCATGTAGATCCTTGCCTCTTTCATCTCTGTAATCGATTGTGCATCACTTGGAAGCAATAAAAGTTGTATTTTGTGGCTATCTTCTGCCCTAGTTCGAATTTTATTGCATCTTCTTGCCTTCTTTTGCATTGTTGATCTGTTGTGCATATTTCATATCTCTTGCAGGGGGTTTTTTTGTTGTGCTCCATAAAAACAAGTGAGTGAGTGTTGTTTCAAACTGTGGCATGTTTGTCTGCCCTCCTATGTGTGTTTCCCTTGTTTTCACTCAGTTGAGAGTGTTCATCCCCCACTTTGGTGCTATCACCTCCCCTTAGTTTAGGTTTCCCTTTCATGCATCTCCTTCTCACCCTGTCCTTGGAATCGTAGAGTAGTGATAGGTAGTTGCATTTCCCTTTTAGGAGTAGTTTTAGCAATAGAAATAGGTAGAGGAAGTTGACCTTCTTCGAGGTCTGTCTCAAGCGCAAGTCCCACAACTTGAGACAGTCTCATGTTGCCTCAAAGCCCTAGTTCATCCTAATCTGGGACGAGTGCAATTTTGAGCTTCAATAATTACCAAGACAACTATCTTAAAGGAAGCTAAAATGTTACCTTGTGAAGTAATGATGTTACTTAGTAACAAGGAAATGTTTCAGCAAGTAAGGTACGTCATTCTTGAGATTTACTTCACATAGATGATTGAATTAAGCCATGGTCTTGGAAATTATAAACAAGTAATAAATGGGACATCAATGTTGGGATTGATTGATAATCTAATCAATTTGGTCAACTTGGATTCATAAAGTTCACGTTGTCCTAATTGAAATACAACAAGTAGATCAAAGGAATTCATGCAAACATTGATTGTACCAAGTAAAGTGAGTTGATGAACATTTTGCAACAACATTGAACATGCAGATTTCTTCTGCGGAATAGCTTTGGAAAATGGGAAACTGTGCTTCGAAAATGAAATGATCTCAAATTTTGGGTGCATTACAACTTCCTTTAATGAGTTGTTCTTTAATGTACTACACTTTGGTTTCGCATGTGATATTTCTCTTTAACACCTCACTAGAATTACTGGCCATGGGATAGATTGTACAAGTTAGGGAGGGTGATGGATGTATTGTCGATTATCGCCTAGGTGGGGCATAAAGCCGGTTCTAGCCTCGATGTGTCCTCTCCATGACTCAGTTGGATAGTCAATGTGCATCTACTTGATTGATCTTTTTCTCAATGCTTACCAATAATGAACCTCGATGTAAGATTAATCGGCCATACCATTCATTTTGGGTTGAATGTGACTTTCATTTCTAGAAAAATGCATCTTTCTCTTTTCACAAAGGTTTGAGGAAATTACTAATGTATATTGTGAAATAAACAACAAAACTTCCATATGAACTATTAATTGCCTTTATGTTTGTGGTCATTGTAGAATTCGGTTTCTACCGTATATAGTCACAAAATCACACACTACTTACATCATGTCTCTAAGTATGTTATTATATGCATAATACCTAAGTAAGAAAACTAGACATTAATAACACTTGTTTTGCTTTTATATTGCTTTATCCCTTTTGGTACTCTTGACATTTGCTTTTCTCGAATTGTCACTTTACTTCTGGACAGTGGGCAACACATGACCCAGCTTTGTATTTCTTGTTTTATCCTCCAAGCATCCCGAACACTACCGCCCATTAGGGACAAGAGCGCACAAGCGCTACTGTCCCCTTTGGCGCTTCCATCATTTTCCCTCCTTTTCTCAAATTTGAAATGTCACATAATTTGTTATCTTTTCTAAATTACTACCCATCACTTTGGGTCGGCCTTTTTGGTTGTTAATGACGAAATTCAAACAAAGGAATCATATATATACAGGACTTACTCACCATTATTGGGGACTAGCCAACTTGGGGCTAATACGTACTATCTACTACTTGCTAAAGAGCAACAATCAAGGATTGCATTTAGGCTATATTATTCACTATACAGGAGGGACTATTTTTGAATTCCATCTCACACATTCATCTTGGGGAAAAGTAGTTGTAACCCGTTATCTTGGTGTGACTGGCACAAAGGTAACCTAGCTTCAAAGGACACAACTCAATCACATACACACTAGAACTACATAGAGTCTGAAATGTAGTGCAGCGGTCAGTGACAATTAGATCGGGGTGACCGCCGAGGTCAGTCCGACTCAAACATGTGCATTATTTATTCCATTTAATGTTTGCTTGAGCCTTGTGCAGGTAGGTAAGATTTGTTTTGCAGGTTCAGGTGCGACACAAGAACCCTACAACGAAATGGAAGCGACAGAGATCGAAAGGAAGAAAACAAATTCTAACCCTAAAAACATCGAAGCGAGTTGCTACCAAGACACTAGCACCCGAATGGTCCTATCCGAAGAGGTTTCAGATCCCAGTTTCTCAGACAGAGCATACACAGTTCAGATCCAGCCTTCTCATTTTGTTTCCCATCCCAGAACCAACCCGGACACTTTCGGATACAAGCTGATTCATTCTTATCTCTCTATTGCTTATATTTGTTTGTTTCTTACATGATAGATCTTGTTTATTACTGTTATATTCATTTGATCTCAGTCCTCTGATTAAGATTTAAGATTTCACTAAATCACCGTAACAAAATTGTGAATTTATTGATGTTGATGTGCGTGTGTGTGTATAAAGCACATACAAACACACACGGGCATCTTTTGGCAGAATGGTTATCCTGCGGACTTTGGCATCTAGGCTGAATGGAAGTACCATTATCCATGTGGCCTGTAAGTGGTCTGTTTCCGTGAGAAGTTTCTAATTAACAAAGACGAAATGAACTTTGTCTCTAAAGGAATAATGATTGCACACCTTGCTCTCAGTCCCAGCCTCTTCCATCCTTATCTTCCATATTGGCAGTTAAAAGAAAGAAATCAATAAATAGGCAGTGGCAAGCCTCATGATAACTGCTTTGTTAATTACAGAGGAAGTCTAAATTTCATTCGATTTACTAATGAAACCCACACTTCAAAAAGGAGGCTCTCTTCAACTAAGCGTAGTGCCAGTTCTGAAATTTTAACCTAACACTAAGAACCTGGATAAAGGTGCAAAGCTTCCATTTTATGGCACTCTTGACGTTTGATATCACCAAGTCAAAAGCTCAACACCTCAATACTAAGTGAATTTTAATTCCAATATGGAATCCAAACATACGTCCATAGCAGTTTTGACTCGCTGAAATTCAGAGGTATTCTCAATGAGAAATTTACTCTGTATTTTTTTCCCTTAAACCACACGGTAAAGCCAGAATTTGGAATTATTAGCAAATACTAATTTTTACTGCAGCAAATTTCAACCCGGAATCTAAACATCCAAAGCGGCTCTATACCCTTAAATTCCGAGGCCTTTGAAATAAATAAAAAAGTTGCCAGAATTTCTATGGCTTGAACTGCGCTGGAACACTACAACTATGAATTATGAATAAACAATATATTCTTCCTGCCAAAAATTCAACAGCGGCCAATAGAAAAACCTTATGCTTCTCTAAGATGTTTAATTCCAAAGTTTTTGGATTTTTTTTTTTGTATTAGTAAAACAAATCCAAAACTGTTTGAAAATTCTTCTCCTCCTACCATACAGAAAATAAATTCCAAAGCTTTTGCAATTACCTATATCTAGAAGATATTTCCATTGATTCTTCGGCTTTTACCGCAGAGGAAATCGATGGATTCTCGGTCGTCTAGCACACAGAAATAAGATAATTGAAAAAGGAAAAAGAAGAAAAACTATTTTACCTGTATTAAATTTCAGCATAAAGTTGTATTCATAAAACAAATAAATATTCAGATCCTACAGCTTACATAGCAGGAATATATTGTAATATAAGAGGGGAAATATTCGGAGAAGAAGAAGTAACTTGCGTTTCAGCTTGGAATGCGACGGGATAGCGGTAGTCATTGAATGAATGAAAGGCACTAGATTTTTTCTTTCCGTGTGGTGGAAATGTTTTGATTGCAGATGCGTGAGGTGACGTGAATGAACGAGTGAGTTTGATGGTTTGAAACAAACGCAAACCGTACACCCACCTGCTCTTCCAATCTAAACAGTACAGTCAAAATGTTTCGCTAGGTGACGGGTCTATATTATTTTATTCGTTTTTTAAGTCTTAGGTTCTCCCATTGACAGGTTGTAGGCCGTTTTTTGTGATTTTAACCGTATTTTATTGGTGAATAATTTTAGAAACAGTACACAATGACAGACTAAAAAGTTTGAAAACCGTAATTTTTTAAGTGGTTTATATAAAAACATAATACCTATTTATATATCTATGAACAGATTATAGATATATCTATAAAAATTACTGGAAATTACAGCCATCTGAAAGAGCTAAGCCGTCAACAAATTTTGATTTGACAGGTACAAATAATTTGAAATTCCAAGCTTGCTCCCATCTTTGTTGTTGCCCCTTACTGGTTTGTTGTCATATTGTCGTTTCTTTGGGATTTTGATAGGATTTTTGCTTTGCATGTATAGTTATTTCGTTGATTGGGCTATTTAGTCTACCCTTTGGGCGGCATCTCTATTTTAATGGCTTCCATTTCATCGCCTTCATCTATTGATGCAGGTTTGATTGACAGAATGTTTGGCTCCCATGGCTCCAAAGAAGGCGAGGAAATTCATCTAGAAGGTCTTTGACGAGGTAATTATTATGAGTCGAAGTCTTCTTTCCCTGATGTTGTGCTTAATTTGTTTGAATTTGACAAGGCTTGTAACTAGCTTGAATCATACACCATTGTTGGGTATTTTGTTGGTCAAGTCCCCTTGAAAGTCTGTTGAAGCAATGGGTTCACAACCATTGGCAACACCGTGGTGTTAAGCTCGAGGGAGTGCAAAACCTCGCCAAGGGCTTTTTTTGTTTCGCTTCAATAGCATTAAACATTGCAAAGTCATTGTGAACCACGGCCCCTAGTTCATTTGAAACACACTTGTGGTGTTTTTTCACTAGACTAGGGATTTCCAGGTCTCCGAACAAGTCGAGCTTAAAATTCCAGTATGGGTGGAATTTCTAGGGTTGCCTCTCCCCTTGTGGGGATTAGTCGAACACTTGATCAAACCCTTGGGTCAACTTATCTTTCTAAAACAATGCATGTTTTTCAACAATCACCCTCAAAAACGTATTTGCATTAAGGTGGATTTATCTAAAGGCATTAAAGACTATTAATATTCAGGTTAAGGATACCCATTTTTCTCAATGAGTCCTTTACCTAGTACTTGTTTTTGTTGCCAAGCTTCTAACCACATAATTCGCGAATGTCCTCTAATGGCCAAATCTTGTCCTATGTCACAAGAAAAGGCTCAAACGGAATTTGAATCCCGCCCTATGTCAAATGGGTGGACCATGGTAACCAATAAAAAGGGTGTTGCTCTTGTTCTGCAAACCCTTAGCTTCTTCATATCCACCAAAGGTAGTTGTTAATGGAGTCATCTCCACCGGTACTCCTAACAAACAATTTGTGCCTCCACTGTCCACGACCACTTTGTCTCTCTCCCGCTCATGCTAATTTTCTCTATGGTTTTTCCTTCGAAATCTCCAACTCCATCGGTCTCCTTTCCTCTCCACTTACCAAAAGCATCATTCATGGAAGAAAAATAGCTCTCTTTTACCTGTAAAGCTCACCTTAGTCACTCTCGTAGCCCTGCACCAGTGGAAGACGATGAATTTGTGTAAGAAAAACGCAAACTATGGTCATTGGCAAATGTTGCCCGTGTCACTTCATCTCATAACCAATTTTTCACCCTCTCCAATCTTGATGATGGGGGATTTGTGTACCTTGATTTAATCTAACGACTATGTACTCTTGGAATATGTGTGAGCTTGCTTTGAATCCACTCGGAGATATTTAGTCAAGGACAGTTGTCTACAATTTAAGCATATGTTTTATGTCTCTGAAAGTTAAACTCACGGGATTTTTACTTCATTTTGTTGTTCACACTATCTGGCCCAATATTATTTGCTGAGCGTCCAATCATGACCACAGGCATGGAGGGTTCATGACACTTTGATTTCCCTAGACCTTGCTCATCATGTGCTCCCATGGGCCACCGATCCCACTCATCAAGTGGTTTGGACTCTCTTTGATTTTGACAGGCGTATCATGAGTTTTGCCAATATTTATGTGTCCAACGATGCGCTTGAAAGAGCTTTGTATTAGTGATGGCTTGTTGACTCTTTGTTTGATGCTCTTTGTATTATTTGTGGTGATTTTAATATGGTTGGATACTTGGAAGACGAGGTTGGTCATTTTCCCATGCGCTAGTGCATGAGAGAGCGCGAGACCTCGTTACTATATGAGGCATAAGCTCAGAATTTTTGACCCCAAGTTCCCTATAAAAAGAGCTCCAATTCTTCCTAGTTCACTTGATCCAATTTTTGACAGGGTCAAGATAGGATTGTGCAATGTCTAGATCGTACCCTTATGTCGAGTCAAAAATTCTTCTTTCTCCCATTCTAGTGCACTGTCATGCGGTTCTTAACAATGATCTCTTATCTAACCATTCCCCATTTTCTTTGACATTACTTGGGCCAAGCCTCCAAAACCACATGGTTAACTCTCAATTTTACTTAAACATTATGCACCTGAAGCATGCTCAAACTATGTCACATATCCAACGCATTTGGAACTTGGTTCCTCGTCTTATTGGTAGGGAGGGATGGATTGCTTGGTGGAATGATGTCATCAAAATAACTAGCACCTTCCTTTGCATCTATGGCAAACAAGTTGCTCTCTTTCAACATGTAGTGCATGAGGCTTCATATCATGAGTTTTAATGTGTCTCATAAGAGCTTAATGCCTCTCGCTTTTAATTAGTCTCTAACTCCAAATTTCACATTGAAGGCACAAACTTCGGTAGAGGAAGCTTACAAAGCACAAGGTTCTTTGTTGCATGCTCGTTTAAATTGGCTCCAAGTCATGATAGAGCTCCCAAAGAGTTCTTGGTTATGCTTTGCACCAAGCATTCCTCTAACCAAATAAAATCCATTTTTCAAGGGAATGTCCAAAGACAATGCTCATGCGGATATCCTACAAGATTTCAGCTATCATTGTCATGGGGTTTTTTCCTCTCAACCTACCACCCTTGCTAGGGAAGAGGCTCTTTTAAAATGCTTGCAAGTTGTGCCTTGCAAATTCACACACCCTCAATGGGTAGCGTGTGATAGGCCTTTGTCTCTCACAGACCTTAAGGAGACAACCTTTCAAATGGCTCTTGATAAAGCTCCAGGTATTGATGGCTTCCCCTCTGAATTCTACCAGACCTTATGGGACACTTTGGGGTTGATCTACATAATGTGTACCTTGAAGCTTTAGATTCCAATTCTTTGGGTGAACTGATTAACCAAGGAAACATCAAGTTTATCCCCAAATCTGGAGACCCTGAACAAATTTCTAATTAGAGACCCATCATTTTGTTTAATATGTCTTACAAAATTATTGTTAAGGCTTTATCTAACATGGTTTCCAATATCCTTCCTCTTATTGTTAGAAGCGGACATACTTGGTTTCATTAAGCACAAGTAAATTTTAGATAATATTATTGTTGTTTGGGAAGGGATGGAATGGGATCGACTCTCTAACCAAAAGCTTTATTTATCAAAATTGATTATGCCAAAGCTTATGATCGAATTGAATGGTCTTTCATTTTGGCTATACTTCAAGCTCTTGGATTTGGGTTGAGATTTGTCCACGCTATCTTGATGTTCTTTAACAATGTTAGGACCTAATCTCCATTTATGGGGCTCAATCTTCTAGGTTTGATTTGTTCAAATCCATTAAACAAGGTGTCCTTTAGCCCCTTCTCTTTATGTGTTTTTAGTGAAGGGTTTGGTTATCTCATTTAGCCCATAGTTATATGATTAAAGGGATCTCTCTACCCTCCTTGGATCAACAACTCATCAATGGCCACTTCGTAGATGATTCTTTTCTCACACTCCTAGAGGAGGAACAGTCGAGTTTAAAATGCTTTGGGTACTGCCTAAATACTTTTTTCTCGCCTGGCTCCTTCATTCAATGGGAGAAAACCCAATGTTATCGATAGTCCTAGTCTCATATTTCTCCTTGGTTGGAAGGCATGCAGTGGAGTTGGATTCATTTTGGTGTTCAATTCAAGTTTATTGGCATTCCCTTTACCTTGTACAACTATGGACTTATGTGATTCAAAGGGTTGAGCGTAAGATTTCCTTTTGGATTACCAAGCCTTTTTCTTTGGCAGAAAGTTTCAAATTTGCTACTAAGGTGTTAGTTGTTACTCATGTTTATTATTCTTCTTGTTGGGCTTTGTCTAATGTTGCTTATGCCAAACTTGAGAAGTTGTTATGGGACTTTCTATGGGCTAATTCTGAGGGGCATAAGGGGTTCCACATGGTTCTTGGGATATTTGTTGTTGGCCTAAAGAAGTTGGGGGCCTTGGTTTGCTTGACATTAAACTACAAGGAAGTTGATTTAATATAAATTTACTTAAATATTAATTTCAGAGTAACTACCGGTGTTAGATGATGGAATGGCAACAAAGGTGAATCAAAACCTAGCAGTGCCCGAGCTTAGAATGCGGCGAAGCAGTGAAAAGAAATGGATCATATATCCTTGGAATCTGTAATTGTATCACGGTAAGGGGAAGGGATGTGGAAACCATTCACACCTTCAATGAATGAGTAAATAGGCACATGAGGTATATCTAGTAGATCGAAGGCCTAAGTTACGCAGGGTCGTCAAGCCCTAGTCGCCCCTTCCGTTCCCGATAAACATAAAGTCTCCTCTCGAATCGGTTGGCGACTCAGTGGGACTACCTTCACTAGGGGTCAAGTTTATTCATTGGTGTAGGTTAGTAGGGAGGCTCCTCCGCACCCTCTGCCCCCAAGATTGCTTCTTTTAAGGCTATTATGCGAGAGGTCACTCCTTCTCCGCTTGTTTCCCAAGTCTACATCATGGACCTAGCGGAGGAGATGCTAATGTTAAGCTTGGATAGACCCAAGTGCATGCCTACCTCCAATATTTGTCTCATCTTGTGGTCATAGGTAGATTCAATGAATTGTGGCCCACTTCCTCGGCCCTTTCCCGGTGGGTTTCGAAAACTAGTCCAAAAATTGTGAAATCTCCTTCTGCTCAAAGGGTTTTTTTGTAGTTCAGTTCAAGGAAGCGGAAGATTATCATAAATGTTTATCGGATGGTCCGTGGTTTTGGGGTAACACATGATTGTTTCTTACTCCTTGGTTCCTTGAATTCGACCCTAATATTGTCTCCGTCACAAAAATGCCGGTGTGGGTTAGGCTCCCAAATCTTCTGTCACATTTTTGGAGTGCCCTCGAAGACATCGGTAATATCCTGGAAAATTCCTTAAGGCGAGATCACTCCATGTTCGCGGTGGTATCTACACTTTTTCCATATTATGCGCAAAGATTGAGCTAAGCAAAGGTTTTTCGGAAAGATTCTTTTGAAATTGGGGAACTTTCAGCATGTTCAATCTCTAGACTATAAGAATACTACCTTTCGGTGTCATGTTTGCAAGACCCTTGAAACTTGCAGGGTGTCTTGCCCTCTGTGCAAAAAGAATAACACACAAAGGAAAAAGAACTCCTCATCCGGTGGCGGTGGCCGGAGAATTCCAACCTTGGTTTAGGCTTGTGAGGCTACGGAAAAGGTTGCTATGGAGGGGACATGACAGATAGACATGGAGAAAATTAAGGAATAGCCAGATGAAAAGAAGTCAACAACTAGAGTGAAAAGAGGTCATGTTTCGACATTTTAGATAAATCAAACTCAAATCGGGAGTTCGCTCGAGATAGTTTCAAATCCCCATGGATCCAAATGATATGCGAGATGGTATTCACTTTGGATCCAAGTTAGTGGCAAGAGGTTAGAAAGAAAACAGGGAAAAAGGGTTGTTTTGCCAATATGCTCAATTATTATCCCCGGTTTGAAGGGCACCATTAGTTGGGAAGTTTTGATGTTTTTGTTTTGGGGTGGCTCTCTTTTATTGTTTCTTATTCGAGACCACCCTACATCTTTCATTATAGAAATAAACTACGTAATGTAAGGGAGGGGACCAAAGAACCCCCTGGTTCATAGCTCCGGTAAAAAGTGTTTTCTTATAAAAAAATCACAAAGAACTATCAGTAATGAATGCTTTGTATGGTGATAAATAACAAGAATGGACAAACAACAAACATGGAATGATATGAAACCCTAAGCAAGAGAAGGAGAGAGGGTGACTTAGTTGATTTATGAGTGATTAGGAAGTGGTATGGACCGAGGAACTTCTAAAATAGACTAGGAGAAGTGTTGTCAAGGCACACTAAAGATTTTGGGACTCAAAGATACAAATGATGAAGCGCCCCACGGGAGGATAGGAGTGTCGATGTTAGTGACTTAGCTAGGTGCTAGTGTCTACACATAGGTACATAGGGTCCGGTATTTTCTAGGTTGTAGGAGCTTCATTATTGATTTCCTTTTGTTGCTCCAGCTTTGATGCATTATCATTGATTATACCTATAACTGCAAAGAGAGATACCTAGATGCACATGCCCACAAACTAAATCAAACCTAAAAAAGAATATGCGAGAATGTGGAGTTAGACTGACCTCGGCGGTCACCCAAAGAGTGAACTTAGTATCGAGTGTTGCATTACAATTGTAATCCATGTAGTTCTGTGTGAATGTGTGTGTGTAATTGTAATGAAATTGCTTGTATAATTCAGATTAAGAGCAACAATAGAACACCAATTAACACAATATTTCGAATAATTATCTCAATATGTAACCTCCAAACCATATAATAAGACTCAAATGCTCAAATGATAATGAAATACTACCTATAATCCCCTATATATACTATTCATATGCTATGGCCATCACCAAGGCTGACCTATTAAGCATGAGAAAGTATAAATGATATAATAAAATGATATGGTAAGCCACAAGTCGACTACTCATATCCTAATACAAACAATAGGTTAAGGGTGTAGCATGCCCTTCCCCTTCAAACCAACGTTGTCCTCAACATTGAATAATCCTGGATGTTATTGTAGAAAATTTTCATCCTCCCGGGTGGTGTTTTCTATGCTCAGATTCTTCCACTTGATCAGATATTCCTTAATGTCTTTGGTTCTCAGCCTCTTAGTATGTGTTTGCAGAATCTTCTCTGGCTCCAAAATGATTCTTCCTTCCTTGTCAAAGTTCTGTAACTCTATCTCGGGCTTAAAATTTATGTCCAATAACCTTCTTCGGCATGAAAAACATGGAATACTTTGGGTGTATGTGTGAAAATGGAGGCAACTCTAGTTTATAAGCAACACTACCAATTTTCTCGTAGAACTTTGATAAAGGCCATAATATTTAGGAGAAAGTTTGTTTTCCTTTTTCTGTTTGCTTTAGGGACATTTGTTTGTAAGGTTGGAGATGTACAAAACCCACTACCAATTTCAAAATTTCTTTCACTACGGTGTTGATCGCTTGTTGTTTCATCATGTTTTGTGCTTAATGCTAAATTCTCCTTCAAACTAGCCAAAACTGTTGTTGATGTTGAATGTGTTCCTCAACATCTCGACCTTAGTTGCACTCCTGAAGGAGAAGTGATAGAAGGTGGATGGTAACCATATAATGCTAAAAATGGGGTCATTTGAGAAGAGGTATGAAAAGATGTGTTATACCACCATTCTGCCAGTGGTAGCCATTTAATCCACCTTTCCTGCTTATCTGATACAAAACAACGTAAATACCCCTCTAAGAATTTGTTGACCACTTCTATTTGCCCATCAGTTTGAGGATGATAAGATGAACTGTGAGCTAGCTGAGTACCCAAACATGAAAATAATTCCGTCCAAAAATTACTTGTGAAAATAGGATCACGATCACTTACAATTATCTTTGGGGTTCCATGTAGCCTTTGAACTGTCTCCAAAAAAATAGTTGCGATTGTACTAATTGAAATGGATGTGATAGGGCACAAAAATGGGCATATTTTGTGAGCCTATCCACAATCACAAAAATAACATTCTTACCCTCTGAACAAGGCAATCCGGTGATGAAATCCATGGAGACCTCCTCCCATCTCTAGCTAGGAATTGGTAAGGGTTGCAACAGACCTGGTGTCTTAATTGTTTCCCCTTTGTTTTGTTGGCACACTAAACACTCTGATACAAACTTTTATACATCCCCCTTGAGTCCTTCCCAAAAGAATTCTCTTTTTATTCTATGATATGTCTTCAAAAACCCAGAGTGTCCTCCAACAGGTGAGGCATGTAGCTCTGCAAGAATCTTATGCTTCAACTTAGAATCTTTACTCAAGTATAACCTATCCTTGTACCATAGGGCATTACCTTTCCACTCAAATTTGTTAGATGTCATAGATCCTTGCTTGATATTCTGTATTAGAGATTGTGTATCCTTATCTTGATTCCATTCCAATCTTGCTTCATCCACCCAATCGGCCGTCAACATGGACATTCCACATAGTAAAGCATCTACGGATGTGTCCCTTCTGACAACGCATTAACTATTACATTTTCTTTACCCTTTTTGTATATGATTTCAAAATCATAACCCAACATTTTTATACCCACTTTTTTTATTCCTCAGATGATAACCTTTGCTCCAAAAAGTATTTGAGACTATCATGATCAGTTTTTACCTTGAAGTGTCTACCCATGAGATAGGGCCTCTATTGCTTGACCGCATGAAGAACATCCATCATTTCTTTCTCATGACGAGGTTTAAGCATATCTTTTCCTTTGAATTGGCGACTCTCAAATGCAATTGGTCTTCCTTCCTACATTATAACTACTCCCAATCCTGATCCTGAAGTGTCACATTCAATAATGAAGGTTTTTGAGAAGTTGGGAGTAGCCAAAAATGGGGTGCTACACATGGCTTCCTTCAGCTGCTCAAAGGATTTAGTGGCTACGTCTCATCCCGATGGAAGGCATCCTTCTTTAGTAATGCAATGAGTGGGGTTGCTATTCTACCATATCCCCGCACAAATCTTCTGTAGTACCCTATTAGTCCTAGGAACCCACGAAGATTTTTGAGATTTTTGGGCCTTGGCCATTCCACCATAGCTTTGATCTTTTGAGGATCAACTTTGATGCCTTCATGGGATATAATATGACCCAAGTACTCTACCTCTTGTACACCAAAAGAACATTTGGATGGCTTTGCATACAGAGTATGTTTCTCCAAAACTTCCAACACTTTATTTACATGTTGTAAGTGTTCTTCCCATGTCTTACTGTAAATCAATATGTCATCAAAGAAAACTAATACAAATTTCCTTAAAAATGACCTAAAAATAGTGTTCATCAAGCTTTGAAAGGTTGAGGGTGCATTTGTAAGACCAAAAGGCATTACCAAAAACTCATAATGGCCCTCATGAGTCCTGAAAGCCGTTTTATGAACATCTTCCTCTTTTATCCTAATTTGATGGTACCTCGAACGAAGATCTAATTTTGTGAAATAAACAACACCATGCAATTCATCAAGTAAATCATCAATTATTGGAATAGGAAACTTATCTTTGATGGTGTACTTGTTGAGTTCTCGGTAATCTAGACACATCCTCCATGTTTCATCCTTCTTACGTACCATGACCACCGGTGAAGATATGCGATCTGCTATGCCCGATGATACCCGCCTTGACATTTCCTCCACCATTTTCTCAATCTCACTTTTACGGGGAATATGGGTATCCGTATGGTCTCGATGTTAGGTGTTTGGCTCCTAGAATCAACCGAATGGCATGATCATGATCCCTAACTGGTGGTAGTCCCTTTGGAATTGCATCAAAAACAGATGAGTGAGCATCCACAATCTTCTGAAGATCGGGTGGCATTGAAGACTCTATATTTTGTACTTCTATGGAAAATAGCTTTGCTATAAAGCCATCCACTCCTTTTCTGAGAACCTTCTACATCTGATGAGAGCTAATAATCTGTGGAGACTTAGCTACCATCCCATTCAATTGTATTGTCCTTCCATCTGAATGAAATCGCATGAACAATTCTTGGAAATTCATCTCTATAGTACTAAGGTTGCGAGCCATTAGACACCCAAAACAATATTTGCCCCTCCAATAGAAATAGAAAACATAGGTGAGTCTAACATGTAGTCTTCCATGGAAAGCTTGATATTATGGCACTTAATCGTGTATTGATTGTCCCACCATCCGCAATCATAACTTGCATTTCGGAGTGGGTAAATAAAACAATTGAGGTGGGTAGCTAACTTACTATTTATGAAGTTATGGGTACTCCCGAGTCAATCAACACCGTCACGTTCTTTTTTTGAGATAGCCAATAACCTTGAGTGTTTGAGGAGTACTAATACCTGACAATGCATGGCAAGAAATTGTAGGTTGGTGATCCGCTACTTGATCTTCTACTAGTTCCTCAACCTCTCCTATAATTTCAGCTTCCTCATCATCCTCATTACCTTCACAATATAGAATAAATTCTTCTCAGCACATTTATGTCCCGACCATATTTGCTATCACAATTAAAACATAATCCTTTTGCTCTCTTTTCTTCCATTTGTTGAGGAGTCGGTCTAATTGGCCTATCAAATGAAGGGAAGAGATACTACTGTCTCTCTAGTGTTAATGAAAGGTGGCCTCCTACTACAAAAAAATTTTTTCCTCTACACAATGTGCCATGATAATAGAATCGAAAGCTTGAGTGGATTAAACATACGTACCTCATGCTTGATGTGGTCCTTAAGACCCAAGAAACAGTCATTCAAATTTTCTTCTCGGAATATTCTCCACCCATAAGATAGGTTTTGGAATTGATGCACATAATCTTTGACTAATCTTGTTTGCCATAACTTTGCTAATTGAATAAAGTAGTTCTCTGAAACACTGGAACTATAGTGCAATTGCAACTCCTTGGTAAAAACTGTCTAAGTGACACCTAGACCATTCTTCTACCTCTGAGCACATAACCATCGATACCAAACAAATTGGTCGGGTTCAAGATATAGGGATGCCAATGTCACCTTTTATCCTGATGGTGTTTGATGTAACTCAAAGAATTTCCCCATTTGATTTATCCAATTCAGGGGATCCTTACCATCAAATTTGCGCATATCCACTTTCGACATCATGTTCCGTGGTTGCGAATAAGTTGGATTCTGATTGGACTGGAAAAGTAATCCAATATGGTTAGTTTTTCCATGATTTTGAACTAAAGGTCCTCCTTGGTTGATATGGGCTAGATTTGGGCCATACTGGTTACCCTTTACATGTTTCATGATATCATCCAACTGATGATTGATTTGGGTTATGTCTCCTTTAGAGGCCATCTCAGATTGTACATTTCACACTCATACTCAAGTTGGCCACCTTATGATCAATCGAGGTAAACCCTAGTCTTTGAGGAATATGTATTTACCCCTTCGACTCCATCTCTTCAATCACTACCCCATCTTTATCTAGGGTTTTACCCGGAGTAATCGGATTCTTTTTTGCTCTTGTGGAAGGCCCCGCCATGATGTCAAACCTTAGGGTTTAGGTTTTCGATACAATTTCAAGTGAGAATAAGAAAAACACAGAGAAGATACTAATACTATTTTTTTGAGAGATTTCCGAAAATGTAAAGAACTTGAAAATTTTCCACAATTTGCACCCTAGGGAGTGATTTTATGAAAAACCCTAAATTTGTAATAACTTTTGCAAAATAAATAAAAAAAAGTATGAAATTTTCATGTAACCTTACTTGAAATGTTTCACAACGCTGGTAAAAATATCTCCCACCAATTCACTCTGGTTCACAATATGTGGTAGAAACAAAAAAATTAGGGTTTTTGCCTAATTTTAGCCCAGATCATGCTCTCTAATACCACTTGTAATGAAATTGCTTGTATAATTGATTAAGAGCAACAATAGAACACCAATTAACATAATATTTTAGAATAATTATCTCAATGTTTAATTAGAATAGCTTCGCCACTTCGAGGGGCAACCTCCAAACCATATAATAAAACTCAAATGCTCAAATGATAATGAAATACTACCTATAATCCCCTATATATACTATTCATATACTATGGCCATCACCAAGGCCGACTTGTTAAGCATGAGAAAGTATAAATGATATAATAAAATGATATGGTAAGGCATAAGTCGGCTACTCATATCCTAATATAAGCAATAGGTTAAGGGCGTAGCGATAATGATGCCTTAGGATACCCTTGTGTAAGTTGTACAAAGAATAGTTGGCTATATCTAGAATATAACAAATGTATACAATGTGTAAGATAGAATAAATGATCTTCCTAATCCTATGCTATGTATGCGGAATGATGCACCCCTTGTCCCTTGCATGAATGTGCTAGATGAATGCCTTTGAAGTACTCTTGTGCCTTTGAATGCAAGCTTAGGTGATAGTAGGTAATGTTTAGTGCTTGGCCCCTTATTTGAGAGCTATAATTGTGTATATATATGATTTCCCTAATTGAATTTCGTAATTGAAAACTAAAAGGTTGACCCAAAGTTGTAAAAAAGACGACCCAAAAATAAAGGAGACCCAAAAGAGTAAGAAGAAAGAAAAGAAGCTCAGGGAACACCCGAAGGGGGATAGGAGCACTTGAGCACTTATGTCCTAAATGGGAGCTAGTGTCTAAGGCCATAAAAAATAAATCAGTCAAATACCGACAAGATTGTAGGGTGTGTAAGGTCAAAAAAAGTATAAGAGACAAATCAAAAGGCTCAAAAGGCATTGTCAAATCAAGTAGTTTTTTTAGGCTCAAAAGGAATCATGTATATATTAGTATGCTCTAGGACCTATAAATGTACCCAAGTGCATAGATTTTGTGTCTACATTTTCCCCCCACTTTATGCTATTGAGTGAGTACATGATAACATAAAATAGATAGAAGATGCATTTTTGTCTAAAATAACCCACAGGCTATTTCGAAACCCACATTTTCATTTCTGGCTTAGGTGAATTTGGAGTTGTTTCTGGGCTAAGAGTTCATTTTAATACTTTTGGGTTTTCAGGTTTCATTTGCATCAAAACATGGTGGCCCAATTACATGTTCTATGTCTTATGTTTTCCACCCCCGAACCATGACTTGCCTTTGTTTCAAGTTTTCCAACATGCAAAACACTAGGCCGGCTTCGCCCTTTTTTGTCAAGTTTTCGAGGGTCAACGACATCCACGCAGGTCAAACATGTTTCATGTTAGCTGACCTCTTATTCCTAAAATGTGCTCCTCCTTGTGTCGAGTTTCTTGGATTGCTCAACAATTATTCTTTCCCAACAAGATTGCAGGGTTCTCACAATGCAAATCAAGGTCAATCTTTCGACAATTTTCTTCATTTCAAGTTTTGGGTTTCTCTTGCATCGGAACATGGCGACCTAAATGCATGTTATTTTCTTCATGTATTATGCTTCGAAACTTGATGGTCCTTTGTGTTGGGTTTCCAAGGGTTTTTCGCAAGGTCGCGAGACCCAACAGAGGGCAACTCGACATCTCAACCACTCGTATTTATTGAAGTATGGCACCATGAACTTCAAATGGCCATAACTTTTGCCCTATAACTCCAAATTTCACAAAAGTGGACTTTTGGAAATGTCTCATCATGTACTACACCATGGAAACTAGATTTCTTAAATTTGATGAGGTTAGGTTGGTGAAAAGGATGAGATATAGTAACAACATTAAAAGATTAGTTTCAGATTGCTCAACAACAAAGTTTGATGAGGTATGGTGCCCATTCCTTCTCCTACAAGAAAAGTACAATGGGGAATGACCTTGGCAGTGTACCCATGCCCATTTTCAGAAATTCATTGCATGGTTTTTGTGGTTGAAGGAATAAATCTGATTTCCCTATCTTTTCCCTCCTCTCTTTCTCATATTCTGATATATAACGTAAAATATCTCATTTGTAAGGGGGATGTTCTAAAATGTAAAGGAACTATGTCAAAAATTGTTCCTTAGCAGTTGTGATTTATAGACCTCCATTAGAGCTTGGAAATGTGTTCATGTGCCTTCTTCTTCACATGTAATGGTTTTTTCATAATTTAAAAGCAATAAAATCTTATTTTGTGGTATTTCTCAACCCTGACTTATGTTTTGCTACATTTCCTTGCCTCGCCATTCTTATTGTTGTATTTTTTGCATGTATTTCTCCTTTACAGGTTTATTTGGTTATTTCTCATGGAGAATAGAAGGTAAAGTGTTGTTTTGGATCTGTGTCACTCATATTTGACCTCTCCCTCCTCCATTTTCATTCTCCCTTTTCCCTCATTAGAGTGTCTTCACCTTTTTCTTGGTGCTATCACATCCCTTTAGATTAGGATTTCCTCTTACACACCGCTCTCTCTCTCTCTGGTCTCTTGGATTGTTAGATTAGGATTAGATAGGTTGTTTTCCTGCATTGGGAGTAGTGTTAGCATTATATTTAGGTAGAGGAACCAACTTTCTTTAGAGGTTGATCTCACTTTGCAAGTCCCACACTTGTGAGATCATCCCATCTTTGCAAAAGTAGGGATATGTAACAAACATATCCAAGGGTGTTACTTTTTGTGATAACATGTACCTTATGATCTTATAGAGAAGAGTGTAGCGGATAACATGTCAAGTGGACAAGTGAAGCATAAAGTGATCATAATGTGAAGCATGGAAACTAGGAAGAGGTGGTAGACCATAGGGATGGAACATATGCATAGTAGTGTGTCATTGGAGCTTGTGTTTTCGATATGAGATGCTTCTTATTATGTATTAAGGTCGAACCTATAAAAGAAGAGAGACAAATTAGTAAAAGTTCTATGTATGAGAAATCAAAGCGACATGTGTATAAGTCAAAAAAGTGTAAACATATGTAAATGGAAAGTGTGAACCTAATGTATAAGAGTGTAAGAGATAGAAAATGGCCATGTTTTACCTAAAGATGTTGGATTTGTTGCCAAAAGGTGAGGTTTTTGGGTGATCTCACACCAAGAGAAAGTTTTTTGGGATATCTCACGTCAAGGCTAAGTTTTTTTGGCGATCTCACACCAAGAGAAGAGTGTTGGGAAGAGAGGTCTATTTTTTCTCTCCTTACATGATGCTTCCCAAATAAGTGCCACTGCTATGCAGCAGATGGCACATCATTGTATATAATTGTATGTAACTGATAGTAACTAAATGTAAAATGAATGTAAAATAAATTATGTTACTGAAGGCTAGTGCATGATACCAGGGAACTATGTTATAAATTGCTGGAAACTGTGTTGAACTGAGAAATTGACAGTTTTGACCCTAGGAAAAAGTTCTCGGGGGACACAAGTTCCCACCACTACTGTCTATATTAGGTGATAATGTTTGCTTTATGTTTTTTACCCAAGTCGATTCTGGGCAATTGTATAAATGTGTTCTTGTGCCAATTTTGTACTATGTTGTGTTGTTATGTAACTCTGTGATGTTGTAAGGGTGATTTTCTCACCCGAATGATGCCCCTTCATTTGGGGTGTATGCGACAACCTGTAGGAAAAGGAAACCCAAATGAGAGGACCGAATACTAATAAGTATATATGAATTAGGATGCTTATAGGGGGTAGGGGATGTGCATGGTAGAAACCAAGGCACATGTAAACAAGATGGGCTAGTAACAAGTTTTAGTTAAAATGAACTAGCATCCAATAGAATACAATATAATAAGCAACTAGGAAAAAAATATGGACCGCAAAAAGTAGGTTTCATACATGGGACATCACTCATAATGTCATAAGACAATCAGGGCCAAAGCGGCCAAGAGCAAACAATGATCAAGCAAGGCATATGGCATAACCCGTAAACAATAACAAACAATAGTAAGCAATATCAAGCAAAATGTGTCGAATGAACCATGGTGGTATGCAATCCTGCAAGGAAAATTCTACACATGAAACACCCATTAACATGTTAGAGAGATAAATAGTATGTTAAATCGTGTGTAAATCAATGAAGAGTAAAGTGATAGTAACTAGAAGTAGTAAAGGATAGAACAATAAGACATGTGTTATATGGAGTGTAAGAGTAGTAAAATTAGATCCCCCAGAGCCTCGGTGGGGTGGTAAAGTGTTATGTCGAGCATCATGCATCATGTGAAGATCGTAAATGGTATGTATTCACCTCAAGATACCAAGTGAATGCATATGTGTGTATAGAAAAAGATAATGACATACTAAGTATCCAACTAGCATGGGAAACAAATTGTAATATGTAAGCATTATATGCTAGCAAGAGTAAATGCAACCAAGATATGCAAATGATGTGCGAGTGTATGTGCGGTGATGTGTTCGATATGTAATGTATGTAGATAAGAGGGGCCATATTTCCCTCTAGCGCATGTGCGTGCGATGAGGTTCATTTAGGAATTCTCCCTCAATAGACAAGTATGAACCATGGAACTAGAGTGTGTCATCAAGAAATGATTGTAAAATGTGAATACCAAAAATGATGTGAAGCTCAAAAAGATAGATACGAAGCACATAACATGAGTAACTAGGATGTGACAAGTGGGGTTCATGGAGGAATTTTTCCCTTTGATTTAACAATCATAGAATTTGTAAAGTCCTAATTGCGGAGTCACGCATGATAAATAAAAGCTAAAGTATAGATCTGACACAAACAATAAGCTAAATAAATGTAAAACCCTAAGTGAAAGAGAGAGGGAAAAAGACTTAGTTGATTTTCACTTTCCCAAAGGTGATTTGGGTTAGAGAAATGTTGTATAGGAGGAGCAAACTATCGTAATTGAACATAGAAAATTATGTAACTACCGGATTAGCGGGATTAGGACACACAGATCTGCGGCGAAGGGCACCTAGGTGTCGAGACCTTTTTTGGGCACCTATGACTTCGTAGGAGCTCAAATCTTGGTTTTTGTTCATTGCACAAGTTTCACTAACCTTTGCTTTTGGTTGGCTTTATGTTATTGGATGATCACCGAATTTTCGATAGCCCGTAAAGAGAAGATGACTTGCAAAACCCTCAAAATACATCAAATCCTAATAAGAAAAGATGTAATATCGAGTCGACTTTGTCCCTAGTGGTCATCCAACCGAGTGAACTTATGACCGAGTACCGCACTACATCTTAGAATCTATGTAGTTCTTATGTGTGTGTGATAGAATTGTGGCCTAAGAATCCCTTGTGTAAGTGCACTTGATAACAAGCGATAACTAGATGTACCAATGTAAATAGATGTGTGGATGGCAAAATGAACTTCCCCTCCTATGTATGTATGCAGAAAATGTAGTCCCTTGTCCCTTGTATGAGTGCTAGATGAATTCCTTTGATGCTCTTAGATGCCTTTGGATGTAACCTTAGGTGATGATAATAGATGCTTAGAGCTTGGTCCTTTATTTTGGTCACATAGCTTTGTATTTATATGATTCCCTTGTTTGAATTTTGTAATTAACAACTAAAAGGATGACCCATAAGAAAATAAGATGCCCAAAAGATAAAAGAGGCCCAAAGAGAGTGAGTAAGATAGAAAGAGGTTAGGGGCGCCTGGGGGATGAGAGTTCCCAAGGCGCGGGCATCCTAGCTATGCGCTAGTGTTCATAATCATGAAAGATAAAGCAATAAAGTATTGACTAGGATGTGGTGTAAAGGCCAAAAATAAGACCAGAGACAAAGAAAAGAGGCCAAAAATAGTTGTCAATTATTAGTTTTCTCACTTAGGAATCATATGAATGCAAGTATATGTTTATGGACCTAGAAATGTACCCAAGTGTGTGATTTTGTGTCTACACCCTCAATAGTCAAGCATGAACCATATAACAAGAGTGATTCATTAGGTAATGACAAGATCAATGTACTAGAGATGTGACAATGTGTAGAAAAGATGCATTGTTAAGCACATAACATGAATTGTAGCTGATGTGAGGTTCATTTGATAATTGGACCCTCAACAATCGAGTATGAACCGTGGAAATAGAGTGCATCATTGGGCAATGATAATACAATGTACCAGAGATGTGAGAGTGTGTAAAAAAGATACATCATGAAGCACAGAGTGTGAATTGTAGTTGATGCGTGGTTCATTTGAGAATTGGACCCTCAACAATTGAGTATGCACCTTGGAACTAAAGTGCATCATCAGGTAATGATAGTATAGTAAGTGTACTATGAATAAATGTTATAAAGGTGTGACCATGAAGCACAAAGCATGCGATGTAACAAGTGAAATAGGAGTAACAAATAGAGACATAAAATGGTGATAGAGGGGGAATAGTGCGATGCCCCCAAAGTGTGCAAGTGATGGAAATCTATGTGATGATGTGAGAAAGACCATGCTAGTAAGAATTATATTGATCAAAAGAGGAGGAATTATACATTTAATTGGAGGAGGTTGGTGAAGGATCTAAACTTGTGGTGATTAAATAAAATATGAAATTATTATCTATATTATGAGTTAATCTGAGTAGGTACATAGATGCAATAAATGATATAAGTTGAAATATAGATGTTAAATAATTTTATTTAACATTTAAATGAAATGAAATAATTGAAATAAGAGGGGTAAGATACTAACCTAGAAATGAATTACCTAGTTGTGTGTTGGAATTGAATGGGCTGATGTGTGGACGAAGCAAAGTGTGATGGGATGACCTAGAAAATTACAGTAGATGAAGATCCGAATGGACTGGGGCACCTGGAGTAGGACCCTAGCGCCTATGGGTGCCCCTGTGCATGTGACGAAACACTCGGTGCGAGAAGGCTCAAAATCTGAATCTAGCAATGTTCTTTGGATCTTCACAATATATTTGTTGCATGGTTGTCACAATACCCTCACCGATGTCGTCGTAAACCTACAGTGAATATTTACGTGTAAAACCCCATACAAAGCATCAAATCCCTAAAAAAGAAAGATGCATACGAAGGGGTCAGACTGGCTTTAGCTGCCACGATGGTGGACTTACAACTAAGCGTTACACTACATTCTAGACCCAATGTAGTTTTGTGTGCTTGTGTGTGTAATTGTGTACCTAGGGTGCCCTAGCATCAATGACATAGAAGTAGGGGAAATAACTAGATGTAAAATGTAAATGGTGGATGGAATAGAATGAATACTATGATTATGTGATGCATATGAAAATGATGCCCAAATGTAGTCCTTTACCTTAGTAGATAGCTAGCTCTTAATAGTAGATAGTCCACCCATAAGATAATGAGTATGCTATGTTTATATAGGGATCTCTTATTCAAATTTTGACACTAATGACCCGACATGCCAACTAGTACCTAGGGAATGAGAGGGAAAATGACAAAGACCAACCTCAAATATGTAAATTATACCTAAGTGTTATGGGGACTAGGGAGCCTAAAATTAAGGATCGGGCACCCATGGGCACCCCAGTACTACCCTAGGCATCCTAGTCAAATACTAGAGATGACAAATGACTAAATAATGACACCTAATACTCCCTGAGAGACGACTAGAAATGTGTAAACAACTAATGACTGTGCAAGTCACATGATGATGATGACTGACTAACTGACGACATGACTAGGGGATATGTCATTAGTGAATACTTTTCTTACGCGAGATTCATATATAAAATAACATACTTGGCGGTATAAATGTAATAGTAAGTGCGTGATTTTGTGACTACATGTGCCCCTACTTTATGTTGGTGAGTGGAAAGATTGGTAACATAAAGTAGATAGAGATGCGTACTGAGCGAAAGTCGAGAAAGCCCATATTGTAGTAGAATGTACAAATGTGTAGTAGAAGCATGTCGTAGGTTGATGCTCATGCGTCCCAGGAGTGTGATTGCATAACATTGAATCCTTTCTCCAAGTGTGGGACTTGAAAAATGAGAAAGAATTCTCCGAGAGAAATGGTGGTTCCTATTCCTCTTGTTTAGATGCACCTCTGTGAACCAATGAAACGAGAGGTTTACCCAAGAAAAACTAAACTAACTACCAGGTGACGGGGAGAGAAAATGCATATAAATAAACCTAAGCTAAGGAGGTGATGCAGGAATGAAGAACATAAGCTTTGCAACATAAACACGAGATCATATAGATGCGATACCACACCATGCACGAAGTAACAGAAATGCGATGAGAGATCAAAATGACAACAATGAATACATGAGAGGATTTAAATTCAATCAC
This sequence comes from Taxus wallichiana var. yunnanensis, assembly GCA_018340775.1. Taxonomy (NCBI): domain Eukaryota; kingdom Viridiplantae; phylum Streptophyta; class Pinopsida; order Cupressales; family Taxaceae; genus Taxus; species Taxus wallichiana. Next base: position 575,100,324 of record CM031240.1, read on the forward strand.
AGACATATATATTGCTCAAAGGATCAATTCGATACATTGCAATGGCCAAAAGGCACAATGGCATTACAGTCTATGTGGGAGGCTTGAAAACTCCACGAATTCTCTTACAAGCAGGAGAGAAGGGAGGGGTTGCAAAACAAGAATGTCCAACATTAGAAAGAAGCCCCTCCTTACAATTTATAGGAAGAATGAGAGAGAAAAGAGAGAGGAATTCGAAATCTGCCCCAACCACCTCCAGAATGCACTTAACTCATCTCATAATGATGGAAGCGGTGGATCTTGGCAAAGCGGCGAGTTTGCCTAGCGAGGCGGCGGCCCTCTGCTGCATTAAAGTTGTTAGTTGAGCATCACTTACCTTATTATTTCGTGCGAGAGGCGTCTTCTGATTTTCTTTCTTCAAACTGAACCAAAATGCAAGATTGACCCTAGAAACGTGTAGAGAATCTCACAAGCTTTCCGTTGATATAAAGAATGCAAATCTGAGCTCTGGATCGAAAGTTATGTCGATCTGAAGTTTTAGAGCACGGAACAGGTGAAAACGGATTTTTTGAATTTCTTCCCACGCTCTGCCACTTGGATGACACGTGGCACGCTCTGATTGGACGAGCAATTCTTTCTCCTCCGTCTTTTCGGTGGGCTGTCCTTTGAAATTTTGACTTTTTGATGATTTTGGGACTTTTTTCACCCCTTTCCCGCGCTCCCGCCATTTGGATGACACGTGGCGTGATCTTGTTGGAGGACAGGGCGCGGGGCTTCCTTTACTTTTAGCCTTTTTGGGAACTCAACCAAATTCTCTAACTTCCTCCCGAGCTCCGCACTTTACTACTCTATTGGACACGTGTCCAATTCCTATTGGCTCGGGCCATCGCTTCAAACCTTGCCCCTTTGACTTTTTAACCTTTCTCCTTGAGACACGTGGCGTCTTTTGGTTGGTTCTCGGGCCTGCTGGGTCTTCCGCGTACTTCGCGTCCATCTGTCCCGGATGTCCCATTTGATTTTGGACCCTTTGTGACAATTTCGGCCGATTCGGCCGGTTCGCGTACCTCTGGCCCGATTGTTCCATTTTCCTTTGGACCGCTTGGGACAATTTCACCCGGTTTGGCCGGTTCGGGCCCATTTGTACCACTTGTCCCACTTTGTTTTTGGGCCCTTTGTGCTTATTTCACCCGGTTCGGCCGGTTCGGGCCTTTCTGTCCCAAACGTCCTGAGCAACACTTAGCCAATTTCTTCCTCCTCCTTCGGCCGGATCGGCTTTTCGCGCCTTTCGCGTACTTCTGGCCCGATTGTCCCAAATGCAATTTGGGCCACCTGGAGGCTTTTCGGCCGATCCGCGCCTTGACGTCCCAAATGTCCCAGTTGCTCCCTTTAGCAGGACTTAGCCAATTTTTTCACTTTTTTCTGAATCAACCTATTTGCCTTTCTGCCACCTTTGATGCATGTTATCGAAATTTACCCTGGGGGGGAATTTTGATAACAGTTTTGACGACTCAGCGGGGTCACCTGCCTGCTAGGTAGAAGATCAGTGGCCTTTTAGCGGTCCATTGGGCATGGAGTTAAGCACTAACCTGAAACAAGCCTGATACTGCAACTTCCTCTCCAGCAACACTCTGAACTGTAGAAAACAACCTGAGAGCAGCAAAACCTGTGCCAAAGCACTTAGGGAAATAGAAACCTAACTACAACAGGACAATGTGCATACGCACTTAGAGGAATTAAGAAAACTCTAAACTAATATTTACAAGGGCAAAACGTTTCTCTTAGTAGCAATGTTTAAGATAGATTCCGTTAACCGGGATCTGAAGTTCCTCTCCATCCAATGCAGACAATTGGAAAGCATTACTATTTTTGCATCCCGTGACCATGTAGGGACCACTCCAGATGGCATCAAACTTGGAATGTCTCCCCGGTTTTGCCCGATCTGCATCCCATTTCAGAACCAGGTCCCCTTCCTGGAAGGTTCTTGCTCTAGCTCTCTTATCAAACCATCTTTTTACTACGGCCTGATCCTTTTCAATCGTCTGAACTGCATGTTCTCTGATTTCTTCTAATTCCATCAATTCCACATACCTGACCTCCATTGGTTCGAACTCAGATAACTCAAGCTGCTTCATGAGCTCCAAGGCTGGCAATTCTAATGATATAGGCAATACTGCCTCCTTCCCATAGACCAACTTGTAGGGAGAATTACCTGTAGACCTCTTTGGTGTTATTACAGTCCACCCATAACGCTGATTTTAGCCTTGTATGCCATGTTCTTTGATTTTCATCCAGAGTCCTTCTGATGATTTTTAGCAAATTCTTGTTTGTGGACTCTGCCTGTCCATTACCCTGCGGGTAATAATTTGAAGAGGTGCTCAAATAGATTCCATTCTTGACAGCCCATTCTGTAATTTTTGAACCTATGAATGCTAATGCATTATCTGATATGATGGTGGCCGGCACACCGAACCTAGTTACTATCCCTTCATAAAAGTCTAGTATGCTAGACTCACTTGCCTCTTTGAGCGCTCTTTTGCTTGGTCCACTTGGTGAAATAGTCAGCCATTTGTAAGAATCCACTTGTGGCCTTGACTCGGGTGGGATTGATGACTCCAATGAAGTCCAATCCCCATTTCATGAATGGATGATCTACTGAAATTGGACGAAGGGGAAGTGGCGCTAACCTTCCTTTCCCTGTGAAGAATGCACATTTCTTGCATTTCTTAACCCATGAGTAGCAATCATTGAATACAGTAGGCCAATAGTAACCAGCTTTCATGATTTTGAGAGCTGTTACTCGTGGGGTGAAATGGCCTCCTGCCTCTCCGTCATGGAACTCCTGTAAGATCCTCTCGATCTGACCTGTCCCGATACATCTCAATAGAACACCGTTGATGTCCCTTTTAAACAAAACATTATCAACAAGCACATAAGGAACTGCTTGTAATCTGAAGTACCTTCTTTTCGCTTTGCTCATTTCTGGAGGGCACATGCCCGTTTGTAGGAAATGTATCATATTACGAGTCAACGAGGAGTGGACACATCATCATTTTCTGTTTTGATCTTCTTGTAATAGCGGGACAGCGTCTTCTTCATCTTACGGGCTGTCTGGTTGTTTGGAAGCGAGCTGCTCACCTGAACCTTTGCCTCTTACCGACTTGGTGATCTTGATCTCAATGTCATACTCCATGACACGGGTGATCCATCTGCCCTTTTCTCATTCAAATCCTTGTTGAGGAGGAAGTCCTTAACTTGACATGTGAGACCAATAAGCTGGACCTTGTTGTTTGAGACTAAATGCTTGAATTTCTTCAAGCTTCGATTCTATGCAAGCACATGCTTTTCATAAAAGAGTACCTCACCTCATGATCATTTAGGCTCTGCAGGTGAAGAAAGCAATCGGCTGCTCCTCATTATCTTTGTTACATTTGTACGAGAATGGCGAAATAGTGTCATCACCTCCAAATGCATAGAGGATGAAATCCTTGGAAAAGTCCGGGGTTGATGAGAGTGGGTGCACAGGAGATGGCTTCTTTGATTGCTTCAAAACTCTCCTTGCCTTACTGTCCATCCATTTGAAAGCCATGCTTTTCCTTAACATTTTGGTGATGGGCTTGACAAGGGCTGCAAAGTTTGGGACAAACCTCCGAACAAAGTTTATCCTTCCCAGGAAACTCTGAAGGGCTTTCTTGTGACTTGGCAATGGTAGAGCTCTTATGGCTTCAACCCTCTCTGGATCAATTGCTAATCCCTCCTTTGAAACAATATGGCCAAGGAGTTTCCCTTCATGTGCAAGAAAGATGCACTTCTTAGGATTCAAAGACACTCCAAACTTTCTACACCTCTGAAAAACCTGCCTGAGGTGAAAGAGATGGTCTGCAGCATTCTTTGAGAAGACAGTGATATCATCTAGGTATATCAGCACTATCTTATTGATCAAGCCTTTGAATGCCATATCCATAGCTCGCTGGAATGTTGCTCCGGCGTTCGACAGTCCAAATGGCATCTTCTTGTAAGCATACGTGCCCCATTTGGTTGTGAAGGCTGTCTTGAACTGGTCTTCCTCCTTCACCATAATTTGATTGAAGCCTGAGTAACCATCAAGTAGTGAAAACCTTTACGACCAGGCTACGACGACTGCAATATTTGCTCCATGGAGGGAGTGGATAATGGTCCTTGAGAGAGGCTCTATTCAAATCTCGAAGTCAACACATAGCTGATCTCTCCACTTTTCTTTACGGCCAGGAACCAGTTATGCACCCGGCTTGAATGCTTGATAGGGAATATAATTGCTTGACTCAATCAGCTTGTCAGCTCCTTCCTCATGAGAGGCTCCATGTGTGGATTGGTGGTCTCTTTTACTTTGAGAGGCTTAGTATTTGGATCCAACTCGATTGTATCTTTGAGCTAAGTTGGGATTGAACCCTTTCAAGTCTTCGTAGCTCAGCAAGCAAACACATCGAGGAATTCTTGACATAGTTTGTATGAACTCATACCTTTCTGTTCAGTTGTCATCTTTCCAATTTGCAGTGGCTTGTTCTCTTCTACCAAGATGGATGCCGAATCTTCTCTCTTGGCCTGAATGTTTGCTTTCTCCTTTCTAAACTGATCATTGGGGTTAAAAATGGACTCCAAAGTGATAAGTCCCTTGGGCAGCTTGTCAGTTCTCAGCTGTATCACCTGGTCACCATATTGCTGTTCCAACTTCTCTTGATTCTTAGCTGAGAACTCAGCTTCTTCCTGTAAGAAGTGGATGATTTGCTGGTCATTCTCGAATACTTGCCAATTGACATCGTTATCCGGCACTGAAGGCCTCACAATCACGTGGATGTTTGGCTGTACCTTGTTTTGTTGAATGTTTTCTATAATGTCAAAGGCTGCCCCTCTTTGCTGCGAAGCTTTGTCAGTGACTTGATTCTCTTTCTAGGAATGGCCTTGATGCAGAAACCCTCAAAATCTTCCATGAGGTCCCATACCCTGTTCTTGTAGCACCTGAGTAGGTTATTTTTGGCGGCATGCTGTCCCTTGACCTGATTTACAATCAGCTCACTGTCCCCAAAAACTTGCAAGTTTTTTATTTTTCTCTTTATTGCCCAATGCATCCCTTGCACCAAGGCTTCATATTCAGCAGTGTTATTGGAGCATGCAAATTGAAATCTAAAAGCTGAATAATACTTTACTCCTTGAGGTGAAATAAGCACGGCTCCACCTCCTGCGCCTTGTCTACTCCTTGATCCATCAAAAAACAGTTGCCATACCTCGTTGTCATCCTTGTGGTTTGGCTTGGTGATGCTAGGAATAGGTTGACTTTCTTCATGTATACAATAGACCCCTAGCTCAGATTCTTCTACTTCTTGATAAGGATCAAAAGCATGCACCTTGCTTGCCCATTCATCAAGAGTCAAATCTGGGATACTTCCAACCTTAGTGTCGGCTTCATCGGTGCGAGGTGATCTTCTTGATCAAATCTTTGAGCAATTGGTATTAATATGACTTGGAGTATAGGGCTCGATGTGGAAATCTGCAATAGGTTACGACCTAATTGTAGCTTTAGTTCCATACCTCGTTACGAAAGGCATGTGTGACCAATCGGCGGACAAATATCCCCCGATCTTGGCGGTAAAGTCCCTTGACAAACGAGAGGGCAAAGAGTGGTGGAAGGTCTATGGTGATATATCTTGTAAGACAACAACATTTGGACATGCATGCAGTAAGGCTCAAATTTCTAATCACTCCAACTGTTGCTATTGCTGTCCCATCCAGTGCACTACTCTCCTTAGATGTTATTTCATCTTTGGAGCCCTAAGCGATCAGCTATCTGTTTAGGCATTCTTGAGCTACTTGCCCCGGAATCTATCATGCAATTATGCACTAGCTGATTTCCATGATTAACGAAACATAAAAGGGGAGGCTTGACATTCTACCTTGTTGTCTTTGCATGTTTTCCTTGAGGCTGGGCAGCATTTGTGAGTACCTTCTCCTGCATTTGGATCTGCTGATTCGAAGTTGGCCAATCCTTCATAGCAGCTTTCAGCAAATCTCTTTGGCCTGGGATGGATAGGGATTCCCACATAGATATATTGACATTTGTCTTCTTCATCTGGTCAATGATACTAAATGGTGATGAAGGATCTCTCTGCTGTCCCTTGGTCTGCACATTTGCTCCTTGTATGTGGGCAGCAACAGCTGGCATTTGAGTTGGCCTAGGGGCTGTTCTTGGCTGCCCTTGTGCATTTGAAACTGGGTTTTGCTTGCCAATCATTTGTGGAGCTGTGGAAGGTTGTGGATTGGCTGGGGCTAATGGCTGTTCTTCACCCAAATTTCTCCTTTTTGACCTTGTGTTGGCAGCAACACCTTGAGAAACTGCCTGATTCATGCCACAGAAATCCTCTGCTTGCCAATTTACCAATGTGGTGTCATTTGGGGCAGATTGCTGTTGGAATGTTTCTTGTTGTTGGCTGTTTTCTTGATTGCTTTCACCCTCCACACCAGTAGTTGTTACCATTAAAGCTTGGGTCAAAGCACCATTGAAGCACATGGATTGATTATGGGGTTCATTACATGGAAAACACCATTCATACTCCTGGGCAATGTTGTTTTGTGCTTTGGTACTAATGCCTTAGAGGCAGATATGGCATTTGGATTATAGGGCTGGAATGGTCTATTGGCAGGAGGCCTTGTTTGATTCATATTTGCAGCTGGATTAGGTGGCCTTTGAGGCTGATATGGCTGCCTATTAGGTTGAGCTTGAGGCTGATACGAAGGTCTAAAACCTTGAGCTTGCTGTCTTTTTAGAGTGACCAGCTCATTACCTAAATTTTGCAGCTGCTTCATGACTTCTTGAAGCTCATTTGGGGCACTTGGAGATGAAGTGGAAGCTTCATTTGAACTCTGATTCCTAGGAGTGGGAATAGGAGCTAAGACAGGTGCTTGACTAGTACTTGGGCTCTCTAAACTTGGATATAATGGCATTGGAGGCCTAGGAGCTAGCTTGCCGGCTTGAATCAGACAATTTTCAGCTCTAATGGCAATCTATATAAGCGCGGGGATAGTTGTGCCTCCCATAGATTGAACTAACATAGAAATATCAAATTTAAAGCTTTAAGGTAGTATAGAAAAGCACCTTCTGCTTGTTGGCTTTGTGCCCTTGCTACGAATTCTATCCCAAGATCTTTGAAATCTGAAGTTGAAGTCGGTTAGCTGCTCATTGGGAGCTCTCTTGATGGTTGTCAGGCTGCTCCAAAAGAGACAAGTTGTCTCCCTTCTCCCCAAATTGATCATGAAGTGCAATACACGGTGATTCCGGTTTGTGATAGAGCCGACTTCAAGGCTCCTAAACCATTGCAATGCTTTTCCCTTGAATGAAGGCGCTTGACAATTTGTGACTACTTGCATCTCATTAATCTCATGGATTGCACAAATGTTAGCAATGTCCTTGACATGATCACCGGGAGTGGTCGATTTTCTCGATAAAATATGGAATGTTCTTGATCTTTCTCTTTGGGATTGGATTTTGTGCATTGAGAGCAAGTGAGATTTCTTTTGCTGTGAAGTTGACATAGGGGTTTACTGGTTGCGCCATTCTGATTGGTCTTAAAACCCTTGTATACTGAAAGAAAGGCCGCTCAGGTGGAGGAGTTGAGAGAGTTCTATTTGGTGGAGATGGAGACCTTTGAATCCTTCTTCCTCTTTGCCTTCTTCTTGGAGATAATTGCAGGTATTCAAACAACACTTCCTCTTCTCCAACTTTTGACCTTGTGATTCTTCTCATAAGCTTTTAGGCCTGTACTGCTGAAACCAGTTGATTCTTCCCCTTGGAGTCGCCAGATATGCAAATAATAGCTCTTTTTAAGCAAGAAAATTGCAGCAGATGCATATCAACTTTGCTGCAATAAAAATGAGACCTCTAGGTCCCACCGTGCCAAAACTGTTGATGCAAAATCACAGCACCCCTGGTTGCACATCAGATTTTTAGGTTGATGCTCATGCGTCCAGTGTGATTGCATAACATTGAATCCTTTCTCCAAGTGTGGGACTTGAAAAATGAGAAAGAATTCTCCAGAGAAAGGCTGGTTCCTATTCCTCTGTTTAGATGCACCAATGAAACGCAGAGGTTTACCCAAGAAAAACTAAACTAACTACCAAGGAGACAGGGAGAGAGAAATGCATATAAATAAACCTAAGCTAAGGAGGTGATGCACCGAGGAATGAAGAACATAAGCTTTGCAACATAAACACAGATCATATAGATGCAATACCACACCATGCACGAGTAACAAAATGCAATGAGAGATCGAAATGACAACAATGAATACATGAGAGGATTTAAATTCAATCACGAGACATATATATTGCTCAAAGGATCAATTCGATACATTGCAATGGCCAAAAGGCACAATGGCATTACGATCTATGTGGGAGGCTTGAAAACTCCACGAATTCTCTTACAGCGGGAGAGAGAGGGGAGGGGTTGCAAAAAGAATGTCCAACATTAGAAAGAAGCCCCTCCTTACAATTTATAGGAAGAATGAGAGAGAAAAGAGAGAGAAATTCGAAATCTGCCCCAACCACCTCGAGAATGCACTTAACTCATCTCATAATGATGGAAGCGGCGGATCTTGGCAAAGCGGCGAGTTTGCCTGCTAGCGAGAGCGGCGGCCCATGTCTGCTTTGCATTAAAGTTGTTAGTTGAGCATCACTTACCTTATTATTTCGTGCGGAGGCGTCTTCTGATTTTCTTTCTTCAAACTGAACCAAAATGCAAGATTGACCCTGGAAACGTGTAGAGAATCTCACAAGCTTTCCGTTGATATAAAGAACGCGCAAATCTGAGCTCTGGATCGAAAGTTATGTCGATCTGAAGTTTTAGGGCACGGAACAGGTGAAAACGGATTTTTGAATTTCTTCCCGCGCTCTGCCACTTGGATGACACGTGGCACGCTCTGATTGGACGAGCAATTCTTTCTCCTCCGTCTTTTCGTGGACTGTCCTTTGAAATTTTGACTTTTTGATGATTTTGGGACTTTTTTCACCCCTTTCCCGCGCTCCCGCCATTTGGATGACACGTGGCGTGATCTTGTTGGAGGACAGGGCGCGGGGCTTCCTTTACTTTTAGCCTTTTTGGGGAACTCAACCAAATTCTCTAACTTCCTCCCGAGCTCCGCACTTTACTGCTCTATTGGACACGTGTCCAATTCCTATTGGCTCGGGCAGTAGCTTGAACCTTGCCCCTTTGACTTTTTAACCTTTCTCCTTGAGACACGTGGCATCTTTTGGTTGGTTCTCGGGCCTGCCGGGTCTTCCGCGTACTTCACGTCCATCTGTCCCGGATGTCCCATTTGATTTTGGACCCTTTGTGACAATTTCGGCCGATTCGGCCGGTTCGCGTACCTCTGGCCCGATTGTTCCATTTTCCTTTGGACCGCTTGGGACAATTTCACCCGGTTTGGCCGGTTCGGGCCCATTTGTACCACTTGTCCCACTTTGTTTTTGGGCCCTTTGTGCTTATTTCACCCGGTTCGGCCGGTTCGGGCCTTCATCCCAAACGTCCTGAGCAACACTTAGCCAATTTCTTCCTCCTCCTTCGGCCGGATCGGCTTTTCGCGCCTTTCGCGTACTTCTGGCCCGATTGTCCCAAATGCAATTTGGGCCGCCTGGAGGCTTTTCGGCCGATCCGCGCCTTGGCGTCCCAAATGTCCCGATTGCTCCCTTTAGCAGGACTTAGCCAATTTTTCACTTTTTTCGAATCAACCTATTTGCCTTTACATGTTATCCTTTGATGCATGTTAGTAGGGGAATTATAAGATGACCCCAATGATATGCCCCCTTTTGGTAAAAGGGGAAGTGATGAGAAGAACAAACACTAAGCCAAAAGTAAGCACGAGATAGATAGAATGGGATAGAAAACACACAAATACATATAAATTGAATGGGAAAAAAATTCAAAGAGAGATAACGCTAATGGAATGTGTTTAGTATGGTGGGAGGTGGAATTATAAAAACAACCCCACAAACGGGGTGTAAATCGGAGTAGAAACGCTCAAGATATGACAAAAATGGTGTAGTGTGTATTAGTTGTGATAATAAACATAAAATAATGACTTTATGAAAGAAGGTTATGAAAAAGTAACTATAAGTAGTGAAGTGAAAAAGTTCTTAGTCACTTCATTTGCTATTTAAACGATTGTGAGATTGAGCACAAAGTGAGTGAAAATGTTGCAAGTGAGAGTAGCACATCCTAGTCGGTTTGAGAGGGTGGTGATCGCTATAGCGTCGCGTACGACCATGGAGTTGGTAAGTGCATTGTTTTTCACAAAATGTATGGTGTAGTATTTGTTTTGGTTGAATTTTAGAAATTTGAGAGTTTTAAATTTCTTGACATTTTAGACTTGGATAGGTGTAGTGAGGGCGCTAACGATCCTTGGGACAGGAGTGCCCAGAGGCTGGTGTTGGTGTCCTGCTCCTGGGCACCCCAGTCTAGCATCTAGGCGCCTTGGTCCAAAATGTGTGCATTTGGTGTATAATGGTGAAAACAATAGGTTTATATTAGCAATAAGCGAGTGTATTTGATCTTGGATTGTATGTTAACAGTGAGTTTCGTTGTCATTTTGTGGTGTGTAGAGGGATATCCACTCGAGGGAGTTCCGCGGTGGGTGTCATATGAGTACGTTTTGTGATTAGGCATGTCAGATGATGATTGGGATGTGATGGACCGTGTTGGCCTGCAAAACATAGTGTAGATAGGGGATGTGCCCCATAATATGTCTATGTTTATTGCACTATACGAGAAATGATGTGTTGATACATGTACATTTTGGTTGCCTATGGGGAGATGATTGTTACTTTGGAGGATGTATATTGCATATTGCGATTGCTGGTTGTTGGGGAGAGAGAGTACAAGTTATGCCAGTAGAGGATATGGAATGATATTTAAGCACGAGACGGTATTTTACAGGACTCGAGTACCTACCGAGGCCCATATCAGTTTGATGCTATATTTTGCGATGCAGGGTTCCACTGCGCTTGCGAAGTTCTTAGCGGTTGTGATTTCTTTATGCATAGACATAGAGGGAGGAGGTGTAGGAATCTTGTATAAGATGCATGACATATGCCAATGGATAGAGGAGGAGGGTACTAGATACATGTGGGCATGGTGTGTGTTGGCCCACCTATATAGAGACCTATACCGATTTATGCATGAGGAGCATGGTGGAGGGATATGAGCCACCACACTATTGTATATGTATGGGCATATGAGCACATAGTTGTGTTGAGACTAGTGGGAGGTCCACGAGGAGAGTGGGCTAGGCCAGAGATATATATGCGTGGAGGTGGATCGATATTCATGGTAGGAAGATGGACATAGATACCTACATGGCACTAATAGATAGGATGGGGCCCGAGGCAGTCACATGGAGGCCATATCGTGACTATGGAGGATGGCCCAAGGATGTAGAGTTGTAGTGTATTTGGAGGATGATGTGGCTTGAGGATCGATTTCCAGTGTGGTTGAGATTTTTAGGTAGAGAGAGTATCACGTCAGTTTGGCATGGCTCAGGATGTGCCCCCAGAGCCATATATATGGTTGAGAGCTATCAGAGCACCTAGGAGGGTCAGAGCTAGGCCAGGGCCCACAACAGAGTAGTTAGTATAGTACCCATGACTAGATAAGGTAGACAGACAACGATAAAGATTATAGAATCAAATGATGTAGGTTACACCGAGGAGTACCATGCATGGTGGGAAACTCATCGATGGGTATTGTTGTTCCCATTGTTTGCAGGTCCAGGGGTTACCACATGTAGGAGGAGAGGGGGAAGCACATGCCCCTAACCTGTAGCAACAACTATGTAGCAAAGAGTAAGTATTTGTGTAGTTGTGTTGTGTACTTTTTTTTGTTGCCTATATTGTTATATATGGTTGTCTAACATGTTGTGTAATTTGTGTTTATAGGTGATGCATATTGGTCATTGATTGTTGATACATCCATCCACACATTGACATAGAATGTGCCGATCGATGTGCTTGGTGGAGGTATACTTGAGTGTGTGGATGATATTACGGGTGAGCATGCCCATTTATTTGAGCCATGGTGGCCATAACAGTGGTGACATGTATTGTGTTGCTAGGTGAGAGGGATGAGGCATGTGAGGAGACTTGATGAGCCCGAGAGGTGGTAGGTGGTGGTCCCTTGGCACAAGATGTGTTTGCATGATATGTAGATGTGTAGCGTCAGTGTTCTAAGCAGTCTATGGAGATTACCTTATTACGGAGGTAGGTCGAGAGAGTATAGAGGCTGCATGAACAATGGTGTCATGTTACTGGAGAGGCATCTAGTTCTAGGGCTCTCGCAGTACCCGAGAATGATAGTGATGATGAGGTATGATTTGTACTATTGTATATGATGTAGGGAGTTTCCCCCAGTGATGAGACATATTTTTTATGATGATTGTATTCGAGATATATGTATGGACACATGTTTTTGATATATGATAATTTTGCATTGTTGTAGATAAGTGTCGTAATGTGTTGATGATGTATGATTCGATGTTTATTGTATGTGTGGTGTATTGTTTGATTAGTGTAGATTCACATTATAATGTTGGTAATGGTAATGTGTGTATGGTGAATGGTAATAGATAACAAATGTAATGTGATTGATGAAAAATGTTTTTAGCGCATAGTTAATGTAATGATGATAGTAAAATAAAATGTAAAAATGGATGATGTATAATCACCAAAGAAAGCAACGTGTTATGTAAATGATAATAGGATGTGATCGTAAAATGTTAGTATGATGAAACTAAAGGGGGAAGATTAGTGATTCCCCCATGTGTATGAATGGGCTCATTTAGTTAAGACCCCTCAGTAGTCAAGAATGAGCTGTGTAAGCAAGAGTGTGTCATCGGAAATGATTGAGTGCACTAGATGAAATGACGAAGCATGTGATGAGAGGTTCTTAGAAAAATCCCTCAACATTCATGTAAGAACCGTAAGAACACAAGTGCATCATCGGGGGGTAAGGTGATAGCAATAATCACCTACCAAAGACCAAGGTGGCACGAAGTGTGGAAGCATGTGGGATGGAAGTAGTATGAGTGTATGAACCAAACTGAATGTCATATGGAGCTGCGGTGGGATGTGTGAGAGTGGAATGCTATGGAAGCCAATGTGAAAGAGTAATGATGCATGTTGATAGCGTGAATGTGATGGATGAGATGGATGAATTGAATGCAATGGATGTGATGATGGAATGATGTATTTATGTGGGAAAATGCGTATGAATAATAGACTACGGTGGACATACCATAGCCTGAGCACCATATGTAGGAGATGACTCAAGGGGTAGTAGAAACTCTTTGATGAGGTAGAGGAGAAATGGATCGCTCACATGGCGAGAGCCAAAGGAGATGATTCCCTTATCCTCTAGTTGTTTTAATCTATCATGAAGGGCAAGATAGTCATATCCCTATGGCCATTTATGCGATGATAATTACAATAAGGTTGGTCACATTAACACTATAATTAGTGTTGTGGATGATGTTGGTTGGAGGGTAGGTGAATTAATCACTTAGTAAGTAAAACACGTAGTAACATCATGTGGTCAGTGTGATGAGAGAAATGTAAAGGCTCACACAACTAGGTGGAGTGGTAGGAGGAGTAGCTTGTCGTGGAGTGGAGAGAAGGAGTATGTTTTTATGGTGGAGTGGGTTGAGATTGTTTACTTTTTTATGAGGCAAAGGTGGAGATTATGTAGGATGCTCAATTAGAGGCACCGACGAGAGAATTAGATGAGGTAATAACCATAGAGATGTGTGGAGGATCTATGATGTGTGATGAGAGAAGATCTTGTTCTAGGTCAATGAATTTATAACATAGAAGAATGAATGACTCACATGTATCATATTATAATCTTTGCTTGAGTGGAGGAATTAGGCCATGATAGAAAATGAATTTCTTCTCTAGATCAATAGGTTGGAATATCGAGTTGATGTATACAAGCATTGAATCGTAAGATATAATCCTTGATAGGTTCAAAGGAGCCTGATGTAAAGTAGGTATGTGATCATAAGTGACTCTAGGGCCATTGTTGATGATAAACCAATGGAGGAAAGTGTCCTCCATGTCATAGAAAGTACTAATGGACCCAAATGGAAGATGAGTGTACCATTGTAATGCCTCATCAATAAGACTATATCAAAAGGCCTTAAGTAACAATCTATCATTAGAATGAGATGCCATAAGCATGCGGTAATGTAGAAAGATGAGCATGAGGGTCACTAGTACCATCAAAACATGTGAAAGTAGGCATGATAAAATCTTGAGGAAATGCAGAGTTATGAATATTCTTAGGGACAGGGTTACCATGTAATGAATTGTTGTCAATAGAAGCATAATAAGCCCTACTTTCTAAAGTGAGGGAGTGAACTTGAGATTGTAACTAACCTATGACATGCATGAGAGAGATGATATCTGTGAAGGAATGGTGGAAGATGGAAATAATGTATTAAGCGGTTGTAATTTTCCATTATGGGTGATCATAGGAATATCAAGAGGTGACAAGGGAGATTTTGATGCTAAGGGCACACTAGGAGTAGGTGTCGAAGGAAGCTATAATAGGTGATATAGATGGAATATCCATAGCTATGGTAGGAATAACATCATAAACATCCTTAATAGATGAGGTGATCAATGGAGACACATCTATAGGAGAAGATGGACTAGGAGATGTAGATGATATGATAATAGGAGATGAAACAATAGGAGAAGAAGAAGTGATAGATGGTAGTGATTCATGCATAGTGGTAGATGCAATCTCAGGAGAAGGAAAATGGAGTAGGAGAGTCACACTCAATGGTATAGAAAGAAGGAGAACCATGACTATCATCCACCTCACCAATATCAGATAAAGACTCAAAAATGAGAATATTGCTAAGAATGATATCAATAGGATCATCAACATAATGTGAAGGAACATGCAAACTAGTATGAGATGTATCATGAGAAGAAATTTCAAAGTGGTAGAATCATGAGAAGGAACTATATCAGTGGTCGGAGTAGAAGAAGAATTAGTATGCACCAGCTTAGAATTATTAATACCAAGCAAGAAATCAATAAGGGAATCATCTAAAGTTTCATTTAAAAGGTCAAAAGGAGGATCACAAGTATTCGTATAACATGGTGTACAATGAGTAAAAGATATTGATCCTCAAAATATTAATGCCTATAGGAGAATCTTCAAAACAAGTAGGCACATATTTTTATCCATCTAGAAGTTGTTTTGATATGACTGGTGTAGTAACAGGAGTAATGTATAGAGCCTTGAGCTTAGAAATGGTAACCTCATCATAAATAGGGTTAATGCTAAAATGAGACATGATGGGTGAAGAATAGAGAACTATCCTTAACCATTAGGGTTTGATTGGATCCTATGGCAAGGTATTCAAAAGGACAAGTTCACCAAAATGATTAACTAAAATATGAAATTATTATCTATATTACTAAGTTAATCTAAGTAGGTACAAAAATGCAATAAATGATATAAGCTGAAATAATGATGCTAAATAATTTTATTTAACATTTAAATGAAATGATATAATTCAAATAATAGGGGTAAGATACTAACCTAGAAATAAATTACCTCACTGTGTGTTGGACTTGAATGGGTTGTTGTGCGGATGATGCAGAGTGTGATGGTATGACCTAGGAAATTGTAAATGAAGATCCGACTGGATTGGGGTGCCTGGAGTAGGACTAGGGCACCTATGAGTGCCTTGATCTGTAGTATGGGTGCTTTGGTCTATAGAAAGGGTCATAATTTGAATCGATGACAATGTCACTAGATCTTCGTAATATCTTTATCTTTGTCACATGGTTGTCGTAATACCTCACTTGATGTTTCCGTAAACCTGCATATGAATATTTACCTAAAAACCCATACAAAGCATCAAATCCCTAAAAAATAAAGATGCATATGAAGGGGTCAGACTGGCCTTAATTGCCATAATGGTGGACTTACAACTAAGCGCTACACTACATTCCTAGACTCAATGTAGTTCTGTGTGCTTGTGTGTGTAATTATGTACCTAGGGTGCCCTAGTGTTAATGACATAGAAGTAGAGGGAAATAAATAAAAGTGAAATCAAAATGGTGGATATAATATAATGAATAAAAAAATTTCCCCTATGTTTGTGTGATGTAGATGTAAATGATGCCCAAATGTAGTCCTTTGCCTTAGTAGATAGCTAGCTCTTGATAGTAGATAGTCCACCCATAAGATAGTGATTATGTTATGTTTATATAGGGATATCTTGTTCAAATTTTGACACTAATGACCCAACATGCCAACTAGTACCTAGGGGAATGAGAGGGAAAATGACAAATACCAACCTTGAATAAGTAAATTAGACCCAAGTGTTATGGGGACTAGGGTGCCTAAAATTAAGGATTGGGGTGCCCATGGGCACCCCAATACTACCCCAGATGCCCTAGTCAAATTACTAAATAACGACACCGATATTCCCCGAGATATGACTAAAACTATGTAAATAACCGATGATTTATGCAAGATACCTAACGATGATGACCGATTAATTGATGATAGGACTAGGGGATATGCCATTCGTGAATAATTTTGTTACGCAAGATCCATATGTAAAATAACATATTTGGTGGTATAAATGTAATAGTAAGTGCGTGATTTTGTGACTATAGCGGTGAGAAAATTTCTTATTCTTCCTTGGATGGTGGTTTCTTATTTGGGATTGGTAACATTGTAGATGACTTGATAGGAGGAGGTAATGGGGTAAGTATTTTTAAAGGTGGTTTCTTATTTTGAATTGGTTATGTTGCGAGAGGAATTGATAGAAGGAGGTAATGGGTTAAGTATTGTTAAAGGTGGTGTGACATTAGGTCGATATGCGAATCTTGACTTACTAGAGAAGGAATGATATTAATTATGGCGTGATGCTCATTAGACATAAAGGGAGCAGATTTAAGATCCCAGGTGACATTTAGAAATTGGAGATGAGAATGTAGCATAATGTTGTGTAGCAATTAAAATTAAACCCGATGCTCAAGGTGATCAATTCCTTGTTTTAAAACATAACAATCATTGTCATGATGTCCATCAATTCTATGATAATTATGAAATGGAGGGTAGTAATGAGTATGTGACAAGTTGATCAACTAGTAATTAAGGAGATTAGGAAGAATATCACGTTGCTTAACATTTATATCAAGCTTGAGAGGTGTTGGTAGTGGTAATACTTGGGATTCACTTATGTAGTAGACATGGGATTAGGATGAGGTGTAGAATAAGAACTAGCATAGGTCTAAGAAACAACCTTGAAATGTTGGATTTTAGATGTGAGGGATGTAATCACAGCTTTCCATAGCTTTAAATTTTCCTTAAAATAAATGGTACAAATATTGAATGAACTCGAAGATGGATTGATTGGTCATGGTATCGGTATGATAGGGTCATCGAGAGAGATGATTGAAAATGGCACTTACTTGTGAAGGTGATGTATTATGAGGGAGGTACATAGTGTCTAAGGATTTTTGGAGAACATCATTACAAGGTGGGTGCATTTGAAGTAATTGATGCAAGGAGACTTGATAAATTGTAAGATCCATGAAAGAAGAGCCAGTGTGTGAAATAAAAGATCTGGAAATATAATACCAAGGATGAAACCTAGGAAGACCTATGTAGATCATAGGTATGATAGACAATAGATGGAAATATAAACCTTGATAAAACTAGGGTTTGGGTTTGGAGAAGAATAAAACGGGTAGAATATGCAAAATAAGGATCTGAGTGTTTGATCAAGAGTTGGGGATCAGCAAATGATTTAATATAAATGTAATTAAATCTTAATTTCAAAGTAACTACTGTAATGAATGATGTATAAGTGATAAAATATTGTAATGGACAAACAAAAAACATGCAATGATATGAAACCGTAAGCAAACGAAGGAGAAAGGGTGATTTATCTGATTTTGAGGGATTAGGAAGCGGTATGGATTGAGGCATTGCTGAAATAGACTACGAAAAGTGTCGTCAAGTCACATTAAAGATTTTGGGACTCAAAGATACACATGAAAGAAGCACCCACGAGAGGACAAAAGCTCCTAGAGCTAGGCACTAGTGTCTGCATAGGTACTTAGGGTCTTGTCTTTTCAAGGTTGCAGGAGCTTTGTTATTGATTTCATTTTGTCTATTTGTTTTTTCTACAATGTCATTGATTATACCTATACCACGAAAAGAGAGATACCTAGCTGCACATGCCCACAAACCACATGAAACCTAAAAATAAAGATGTAAAATGTGGAGTTGGAATGACCCCGGAGGTCACCCAAAGAGTGAACTTAGTATCGAGCGCTACACTACATTTCATACTCCATGTAGTTTTGTGTGAATGTGTGTGTAATTATGCCCTAGGATTCCCTCATGCAAGTTTCACAATGATAACATGCTAGATCTAGATTATAGCAAATGTATATAATGTTTGATATGGAATAAATGAACTTCCCCTCCTATGTTGTGTATGCAGAGTGATGCAACCCTTTTCCCTTTTATGAGTGTGCTAGATGAATTCCTTTGATGTGATCTTGTGCCTTTGAATGCAAGATTAGGTTATAGAAGGTAATGCTTAGTGCTTGACCCCTTATTTGAGAGCTATAACTATGTAAATATGATTCCCTTGTTTGAATTTTGTAATTGACAACTAAAAGGCCGACCCAAAGTTGTAAAAGATGACCCAAAAGTAAAAGAGAACCAAAAGAGTGAGAAGAAAACAAAGAATATCAGGAGAACCCAAAAGGGAAAAGAGCACTCGGGTGTTTTACTTCCTAAATGGGTGCTAGTGTCCAAGGCCATAAAATAAAAATCAATCAAATACCGACAAGGTTGTAAGGTGTGTAAGGTCAATAAAATTATAAGAGACAAATCTAAAGGCCTAAAAAACATTGTCAATTACTAGTTTTATTGCTTAGGAATCATGTATATATTAGTATGCTCTAAGACCTAGAAATGTAACCAATTACATGAATTTTATGTCTATAGGCGTGCTCTCTGTGTCAAGTGGTTAATATTCAGTCTCAAAGGTAATAAGGCTCATAAGATTTTGCTCCGACATTACATTTGTCAAGGATATCCTTTGGGTAGGAAATCTTAGAATGGTATCAATTTCTAACCCTTCTTCTCTACCATGTTTCAGTTAAAATTTATGGCACCTTCATTTCCTAAAGCATTTGGAAATACTAGGAGTTGTTTAAGTGACACCTAATTTGGAAAGGAGATGGTTTCAAATCTGTTCCATCTATTAACTCCCACTCTCTCTGGTGGTATTTTATCCTCACTTTTGTGATGGTCCTCTTGTATCATCTCCTTAGTCTAAAACCATTAAAATTTTCAAAAAAGGAATCAAGGTGGTGGGTGATTTATTTTACAGACACTCTAAATCTTGGATTTCTGGGGTGCACTTGCTACTAAATTCAATCTTCAACATCAAGATGTAGAACCAATTAGAAAAATCATTGCTTGCATACCTAATGAATATGTGCACAAGGTTTCCATCACCTCCAGTGTTCTTTGGTGGCGAGGATAGAACTAGCTCATTGTTACACCTTTTTGCCATTACAAGCCCCATTTGAGGTAATCCTTAATGTCCCCTTAATCGGTGCTCATTGATACTCTTAATTGTCATTGAATATTTCCTCCCAATATTTTTTTGGGAATGTCAACTTCGAGGGTTTGGAATGTTCTTATCAAACCCAAAAAATCTCATTTTTGTGGTGTATTTTAAACAAAGGTCTTCTAAATGGGGATTGACTTAAGCATATGGGTCTAACCCCACTTTCCTGGTCTACCATCAACCAAAGTCTGTCAAGCACATTTATTGGTTTTTCCTTGAGCTCTACCGACATGGAAGTGGATTCATACCATGTTTCAACCCTTTTATCCATATTTCTTTACATAGACAATGATTCTCTTAGGGGCTCATCTTTATTACCTCGCTATTTACAACAAATTTTGGCACATCGTTTTTTTATTGATAAACGCTTTTGGCTAGAGCTATGAACCGGAGGGTTAGGACCCCACCAATACAAGAAAAGAAACAAAAAAAACCGAAAAGGCTAGACTAACGGCCCAAAGAAGACAAGAGGAAACAACCCGCAACAGAGACCCGAGAACAGCCAGAAACACAACAACAAGCACACACGAAGCCACGCTGAATGGGAAACCAACCAAAAAGGTAAAGGCAGCAGATGGAGACCTGCAAGCCACCAGGAGACCATGAAAGAAGACACCGAGAAGCTGAATGTAGCCCCAAGCCCAAGGCCAGTGATTGTAGGAGACTAACAACACCTAGCGCAAGCCCAAAACAACCCCAGGTGAACCGTGCCACATTAACAAAGAGGAAAAGAAGCTATAATGGCAAAAGGAACAAATTGGCAATGACCAACAATCCCCAACCCCAAAAAAACACCTCTGGTAAATGCACAGAGAGAAATTGAAGATCGAATGCAGTCCATGAAATGTCGAAACTACTAAGTTAGGAACCAGAAAAGTTCCCTTCCCCAACGAAAAATTGATCAATCCATGGGGGGAGAGGAAGGGAGCGAGGATTTCTTCCTGATACGTCGCTTCGGGAACCATGCCGACAACTTCTAAACAGGAATAAAAATGAAAATGAAGTGGACCCACGACATGGTGTAACCACGAGATCCGCCTCCCTGTACACGTTTAGACGCCTTCCTCTGCTGAAAAAGAGAGAATAAGAACAGAAAGGGAGAAAATAGCCCCTAAGACAGCTACTCCACGGGTACGCCCTAATCCAAACCGAGCTGTAATAACCATTAAAACCAACCAGCCGCCATTGTGTGCGGGAATAGAGAGAACCAAGTTAGCCAACTGCACAGGGGCCAAGAACCCGTCAAGACCACAACCACCGAACCTCCACACCAAGATGAGCACTAAAAACCAATGAAAATACAACAGGCTGAGGTTCTATGCACAACTCTTCCTGTGGAAGAAGGTAGGAATAAAACTTGACAAACGTAGAAACAAGAACCTCGACTGGAAATGGTTTTAACAAAATGGAGCCCAAACCTGCTCCAAAGAGAGAGAAAGGACTTCACATCCTAGCGGAGGAGAAAACCAACAAACCGGTGGGCTTCTTCAAAGAGCCCTTTATGATCCCATCCTCAAGCGGACCGGCATGATTCAATAACTCTTCCAAGCAACGCTCATCCAAGCAGTGACTGAGAAACTCCAGCTGCACAACCTCATTGTGCTCCTGCGCTAGCTCCCACCACACAGCTCCATGGACACCGCAAGCCTTCATGGCCTACTCAATCCAAAACCCTAGCACAACCTTCCTCTCCAAATCCCCCATTCGTCCCATCCGACACATCTTCTTAACTGATATTCATTTTCATCTTTGGAAAGAAATAAATAATGCCATTTTTAATGATGTTCCTATGGATAGATTTTTTTATTACTAATAAAGTGGTTGTTATTTCTAGTGTGATGCTCCAGATTCAAAACCAGGCCAAGAAATTTTGGTTGGAGGTTAAACACCTCTAAAATTTTCTTAACCACTAAGCTACCATCCCCGGTGTGGTGAGTATCATGCCTTGACACTCCTTCCCATCACTACTCATTGCCTTGTCTTCGCCGCTCTCCTCCTTTTCCTTGAGGCTAGGAGATTCATAGACGTTGCTTTCCTACATATCCCCTATCCTCATAGGAAGTGGTATCCTCACTCTTAGCCCCCTTCTCCTTCTCATGGTGGGTATTTGGTTGGATTTTTGATTCTAGTGGCACTTGGTTGGAATGCCCCTCGGTAGGGTAAATTCCCATGGTTGAATCCCGCCATTTCTCCCTCTCAATCCTCTCCCGAGGTTCCCGAGTGATTTAATCTAAATGTAATTAAACTTTAA
The DNA here is from genome assembly GCA_018340775.1 of Taxus wallichiana var. yunnanensis. Lineage (NCBI taxonomy): Eukaryota > Viridiplantae > Streptophyta > Pinopsida > Cupressales > Taxaceae > Taxus > Taxus wallichiana. Next base: position 575,122,251 of record CM031240.1, read on the forward strand.
TTTTAGAGTAATTTTACTATAACTTATGATATTCAAATGATAATATACATAATAGACAAACAACGAACATTTAATGATATGAAACCTTGAGTAAATGAAAGAGGAGGATGACTTAGTTAATTTATGTGTAAATTAGAGATGATATGGACTTGATATCTATTAGATTAGGCTAGGAATGATATTGAATAGGATCAACAAGGGTTACGGAATTTAGAACTATGCCGGATAGAAGTACCCACAAGAGGAAATGAGCACATAGGCACTAATGACTAAACCGGCACCTTTGGTGAATGCATAGATGTTAAGGATTTGATCTTTTCTAGGCTAGAGGAGCTTTGCTTTTGATCTCTTTATATCACTCTAATTTCTCTTTAATGTCTCTAGTTGCACCTCTAACTTACAAAAAAACCTAGCTATCTCGCACAACATCACAAATACACATGATCTCGAATAAAATATGCAATATTTGAAGTCGATTGACCCCGCCAATCATTGATGAGTGAACTTAGTATCGAGTGTTGCACTACATTTCAGACTCCATGTAGTTTTGTGTGTATGTGTGTGTAATGATGCCCTAGGATTCCCTTGTGCAAGTTGCACTATGATAGTGGGATAGATCTAGATTGCTTAAAGTATATAAATGTGTGTGATGGAATAAAATAAACTTCCCTTCTATGTTGTGTATGCAGATTGATGCAACCCTTGTCCCTTGTATGAGTGTGCTAGATGGATGCCTTGTAATGTTCTTGTGCATTTGAATGCAAGCTTAGGTGATGATAGATAATGAATGGCCCCTTATTTGAGAGCAATAATTGATTATATATGATTCCCTCCTTTGAGTTTCGTAATTGACAACTGAAATGCCAACCCAAAGTTGTAAAAGGTGACCAAAAATTAAAAGAGACCCAAAAGAATAAGAAGAAGATAAAGAAGGCCAGGAGTGCCTAGAAGGGACAAGAGCACACAGGACCTTCTGTCTTAACCGGATACTAGTGTCCAAGGCTATAAAATATAAATCAATCAAGTACCAATAAGGCTATAAGATGTGTAAGACCAATAAGAATGTAAGAGATAAAACAAAAAGGCCAAAAAGAGTTCTCAACCACTAGTTTTACTTGCTTAGGAATCATTTATACATTAGTATGCTTTAGGACCTAAAAATGTACCCAAATGCATAGATTTTGTGTCTACATTTTCCCCACTTTATGATGTTTAGTGAGTACTCGATATCATAAAGTAGATAGAAGATGCGTACCTTGTGATCTTGTAGAGAAGAGTATAGGCGATAGCATGTCGAGTGGACAAGTGGCAATGTGAAACATGAAGTGATCACAAATGTGAAGCATGGTAATTAGGAAAGGGAGGTGGTAAGGGTGAAGTGTATGTGTAGTAACATGCTTATGGAGATTGTGCATGTTGATGTGAGCTACTTCTTGTAAAGAAATACCTACAAAAGAAGAGCGAAAGAGTAGTCAAAGTCCCGTATATGAAAAATTAGAGTAACATGTGAATAAGTATGCAAAAGTAGTAGGAAGTAGTAGATAAGGAAATAATGCACCTGATATATAAGAGAGTAAAGGATAAAAATTTGTCTTGTTTTACTTTGGAGATGATGTTGGATTTGAGTGTCTTGTTACCGAAGGGTGAGGTTTTGGGTGATCTCATGTCAAGAGTGATTTTTTTGGGAGATCTCATGCCAAAAGCAAATTTTTGGGTGATCTCACACCAAAAGAAGAGTATTGGGGAGAGAGGTATGTTTTTCTCTCAATCCATGATACTTCTCAGATAAGTGTCATCGCAGAATGGCGTGCCCCATTTTGTAATTGATTGTAGCTTATTGTAGCTGAATGTAATTGAATTTTATAACTGGAGTCAAGTGAATGCTACTTTGTAGAAGTGTATTGTAAACTATTGGAAAATGTAGTGAATGAAAAATGTTTGTTGTTGCACCCAGTTAATAAGCACCTGATTATCCAAGTTCACCCCCAGGTGAAATTAGACAACAAGGAAGGCTTGCACTAAGGGACTTTCATAGCACTTCAAGGATACAATCAAATTCTAGGGTTCGGGGAAGAATCGGGACCCTTGAGAGAGTTGAAAGTTGTAAGAGGACTTTTTTCTCTTCTTGGTCTTTACAAAGTTCAAATTTTTGATAAGACTAGAAACAACGAGCAAGAGGGCCCACATGAAACAAAATGACAAGGTCCGGCATTATAACTCCATCACACTCCCTGTCACCTCCTAGTAGCTCTAATGCACCTCGGGGATCCCAAAATTTCCATAAAATGTCTAAACGAGGTGTATATTCGTAAGGAAAGTTTTTAGCTCTTGGGATAACTCATCGAGATAATTATAAAAGACCTATTTAATTTGAATAACCAACTCATCAAGCTCAACACAAGTTGGCTTGCCATGGGCACACACCTATGTTGAGTCAAGTTATTTGAGATAACATGGAGGTATTGAAGATGTATGTATTAAGTTGTGGCACATCAAAAAAACTTAGGGCTTGATCCAAACATAGAGAGTACGGCACTTTGAGTCGATGTGTTGAACCTATAATAGACCATGCTCATAATTACATAACATAGCTTGTGGTGAATCAAGAAATTTAGTATAAGGAGGAAGATCTATTGTGATTCTACATCAAAAATGAGTTGGGACCAAGATACTTTAACATTTCGACACTAGTGAGAGATGCACCACGATGAGCCATTTGGGAGCAGGTCGAGTTGCTTTAACAATGAACTAAGTTGTTCAAATGGAAAACCCACATCTACAAGGAAAATGAGCTATGCAAAGATGAAGTTACTCATATAACATGGGTGAGCTATTTTTTTGAGCTATTAAAACCTACTGTGAATTCCTTGAGCCGCCCGACTCATCAACAACAAATAACATAGTGCACGGACCGAATTGTTTCAAGTAACCATGACAGAGTTTGAGGTTAGATGGGTTGGAGTGTCAATGTCAAGCTATACAAAAATTTCCAAGCCCTTTCTAAGGATTATCGGTCTCGAGTATTAGGAGCACGATACAAAGCGAGCTCCACACATAAGCAACTCAAGCTCTCGTTGGATAATCGACAAGTCGGAATGAAGAGGGAGCTCGAGATTCAAAACAAAGCATAATGAGGTAGTATACGAGCTACTCATAGGAAGTGCTCCAAGTCGAGGAACTCGAAAAGGTTGGATGAGTTTGTAAAGGTACAAGAGCTTGTAGTACGTAATAATCTAGGCTCATGGGATGAGTCAATTTATAGAGATAGAGAAAACTTAGAAAAATTCCGTAAGTTTTGAGTCGATCTCCACAACAAGTTAAATCACGAACCAAGTCCGAACTCGGGACAAGAGTAGTGTGGAAAATGTGGATAAATTCTACCCAAGAGGTCCGAGGAAACATGGGACATGCGCGCATCAAAGAGCTGATCTCGCCGTAGTACAAGTCATGTGGGGAAGGAAGATAGAAGTGGCGCGGGAGGCCTTGGGACATTCGGGCGCTAGAAATCCAAAGTAGCCACAAGGATTTAGGTGACAAAATCAGGGGTCAACGTCCTGAGTGGCCCAGTCAATGGCTAGGTATGCAGTGCAAAAGGGTGTTGGGAGCCCTAACTACGGACGAAGTGTGTGGCTTGGGCCCAAAATATCCATAATTTCTGAAATACGTAGCATAAACCCCAAACATTATGGATGATGCAAGGAGATCATGGATACAAACCAAAGGAAAGCTCCATGTAATGCCAAGGTGGAAAGAGCTCACTGTCCATAAGAGGTTGGCATGAAAGCAAAATAGCGGGCAAAGGCATAGAATGAGGGGGTTGTCTTCGACATTGTAAATGACAATATGAGAGCTTGATGCAAATCGATGGAGGCTCCACGTAGCGCCAACATGGGTAGATATATGGTGCTCAACAATGTAAATGATGCATAGAAAGGTAAACCCAATGTATATTCAAAAGGGACTCAATGTGTATGAAGGAGAGAGCTAGCTCGGTGAGCTAGCTAAGTTGGCATTTTTCCATTAATATTCAAATACCGAATCCACCTCCCCATAATGCAAGGATGAACCAATAGTGGGCCCGCCATATTTTGAATGCCCCGAGAACTTTAAAATATGAGAAGACATTAAAAAGGAGAGGAAATATATTAAACATCATTTCCACCAAATATTTAATTCTCATTCCTATGCAAAGCAAAGCAAGACTGTGAAAACTCTGAATAGTTACATGTGTTTAAAAACACATAACTCGAGTGTTTCTTAGCGGATTTTCACAAAATTGGTCTCGTTGGAATCATGGTTTTGAGACCTTCACACAAAATCAAGAAATCTAGAAATTGATGAATATTTGAGGGTGTATTTTGTAGAAAACGAACCTAGTTTAGTTTGGTTGTTGGAGAGTGGTTGGAAATGCAATAAATGGGCATGGGTAGAAATTTTCTCTCACTGTAGGTTACATATCAATCAGGGATGGATTTTGAAGATTTACAATCATGATTTCCACCCACTTTGGGTACCTTGTAATTGATGCAAAGGGAAAATATGAGTTTACTCTCTCTCCTCTTCATTCTCTATAAATTGAAGTGTTGTCTCATTGTAAAAGGAGGACAATTTTTAGTAAAGAAAACTCTGTCATTTTGGTTTTGTGAAGCTAATGTGCTACAGGCCTTTGTAGTGGACTCCTTGCATACTGATCCAAGCCTTTCCCTTATAATAATAAAAGAAATATTCATATTAATGAAGTTCTGAGATGCAAGTTTGTAGATGTATCTTCTCTTGTTGTGTTTATTTGCATTCTTCTTGTCTCTTCAATATTATTGTAGGTGTATTGTCTACTCTATGCTCTTGCAGGATCCATTATTATTGTGTATACATGGAAATATTGAAGTGAATGTTGTTGTTGGATTGTGAAAAAGTGTTATCACCTTTGTAATCTACATTTTTCTTCCATTTTCACACATTAGAAAGTTATTCTCATACCCTTCTTTTGGTGCATCACCTCTATAGTGTAGATTTATTTTACTTTCATGCTCTCTCTCTCCTTAGTCCCTTGGAAATTATAATATAAAGATATTCAATGGTTTTCTTTCAGTAGAGTTAGCTTGTACTAGGAGTAGGAAGAGGAACTAACCTTCTCTGGAGGTCTATCTCAAGTAAAGAAGTCCCACAACTTGGATATAGCACTCATGGTAACTAGTCACACCGTGAGCTCAAGTAAACACACTTGTACAATTTAGAGGGTGATGTGATTCGGTGATAACAATTATGGTACATCTAGTGGGACAAAATTTAAGTCATAATCTTGAAGTCGGGTGGACAAGTAGGTGAAAGCTTCATATTTCATAGGTGTTCCATTTCAAGAAAATCATTAGTCAAATGTACAGGCTCAACATTTGTAGCAAACTTCATTTCAGCAAGTAGGTGTGTTCTTACTGGAATTTTAGCTTTTGAAGCACATACAAACATACTTGACGACTCCATCCGGTCCAAGTAACTCGATATATGAAACTCGCAAATCTTATTTCCATCCATCTTCCTTCCCATATCTTTCATTTTCTTCCATTCATGAAGTTGTGTAGTCATGGCTTCATTTCCCACGTGGAATTCATATTTGTAGTAGCAACCATATCAATGCAATCCATCTCCAGGCTTATAAGAATCATTCTCTAGATTATTATCAACCACCTCCAGGATCAATTCTATGATTACAATCAATTTGAGTATGCATACTCATAAGAACAAGATGCAAATTAGTATGGTTATATGTCAGAGTATGCAACAGTTCCAAAGCAATAGTGTGAGGATCCTCGAAGGGTATCCTATAATCGGAGATGATTATTTGCAGAATAAGGTTCAAGAGTTGGAGCATAACATGGTATTGATCAGAGCTAAGGAGATGAAAGAAACAACTCAAATTTGTTTCAATGCTCCATATATGTGGACTGACTCTTTTCCAAGTAAGTTAAATCCCCAATAAAAACTTCAATTTATAATTAAAACATTGACCCAAGTTGGGGAATGGATCAAAGAAAGGGGGATTTATGAATCTAATATTGGTTAGACTTGTTGATGGGAAACCATGCAATCTCTAAATGTATGTCATTCTCTTAACCTACTTCATTTCTTTGCCCCCATTTGTGGATTCCCATTCTTCACCTTCTACTCTCCCATCCAACTTGGAATTTTCTAGCCTTTTTCCTCCAAAGAAACCTTCCCCTCCACAACAGCAAAGAAGTTGCACTTCTCCCACCTCCACAAACTATACAAGGATCAATTGTAAACAAACCCACCCCTCCTTTTACAAGTTCATGTCGGGAAATGAGAATAAAAAAAACTAGTCAAGGGCGACAAGAAAAGAAGCCAAATGAAGAAGAAATACCAAAGGACTTGAGAAGTCTGGCCTTAAGATTTGGTATTGAAAAATTCCCTTGATGGTTAAACCAACTAAGGAACAAAATCAAAAACCAACAGACAAGAGGAGAAGAATGAAGAGCCTAACAAGGAAGATTTGGCAAGAAACTTGAAAGAGTGGGCTGCCAAATTTAATATCAAGCAAATACCATTGATGGTTAAGCCTTCGGTCGTAGCCGAGGTCTTAAAACACGAGGTGAAAGCTGAAATTGTTGTAGTAACCAAAAAGAGAAGATTGATGAATATCAATAGTCATTATGCTCTGAATGTAGTGTTCATAATGACACTTTATTTACAGAGATTGTTGATCCATTGCAACCGCAAAATCAGTAGAAGGGGAGAAGAAGTCAATAGTAAAACTAGACGATCATGTGAATACAAGTAAGGAGAAACTCGCAAGTGTGCAAAGTGTTTCAGAAATGTAATGACCCTCATTACCTAGCATGTCAAGAGATCACAACACTCTTAGAATGTTACAATAGTTCATTGAAAGCATCTTGAAGCATTGTAGAATCGAGCATGAGGAACCTTATATCATAAAAGAAAATCATGCGGTTCGAGTCTTTGAGTGTAGAGCAAGGCATATAAGAAGATCAAATTCCTTCCTCCTCCTCATCCTTTCAAAACTATGATTTTGAGGATAAGTTTGAGCTTACTAACTTCATGTTCAAAGAGGAAGAGGACTAGGGTGAACAAATTGAAAATATGGAGGTCACAATGGAAGAAAAGGAACCTTCTCTGCACAACGGGACAACGGGGAACTTGCTTACTTTTTTGACTTGGAAGGATGTTTTGATGAAGAGGAGCCCATAGAAATCACTACTTTGGCTTCCCCTTAGTACAACTTTCAAGAACATGCTGTTAAAGAAAAGCACATAGAAGAAAGAAAATAAGATTTAGAGACACTAGATGAGCAAGAAATCATTGAATTTTTTTTTACTTTCATTTGAAAAATCTGATTTGATGGGGGAAGAACTCTCAAGAAAACAACGAATTGCAGCTGATTGCAATGGTCCAAGAATAACTCTATTAGGTGTTGAAAGAAATTAAAGTGAGTGTGTATTAAGGAGGAGTTCCATGATAATACAAAGAGAAAAGAGCAAAAAATTTCCATCCCTTTCTCACCATTCACTAAAGTGACACATCGGTTAATCTAGGTGTGCAAAGAGATGAAAATTCAATTATAGATAGTCACCTTTTCTAGGAAATTCTGTAGGAAGGATTCCTTGTCAAAGTTGAACCACACGAGAACGAGAAAATTCAACGGATAAGACCCCCCAATCAAGTACTTTGCTTCATTAGAGCAAATGGAGAAGCCATAACTAGTCAGTAACCATTTCAGGTCACGAGGTGGAAACCCAATGCACCGAGGATCAACATCAAATCCCCAAGAGTCCAAAACAAATCAACTTAGGGAGATATTCTTGTTATTTGTTGCTAGTACCTTGATTTATAAAATGGAAAGTCAACTTCGTGAAAACTTCCCACTCAACGTTTGCCAAGAGCCATGACCAATGCCAAATCAAATGCATGGCCACCAGGTTTTAAGGAAAGGTAGCTATTTCTCGCAACCAAGGTGTCGTGTTTTGTTTAGTTGTTCATTCCCGATTAGTGTAGCAAAGAGGGAGTAGAATTTTTCATTCTCATTCTTATGCACATTGCATTGTTATTAGAGTAGTTCCAATTATCTAAGTGCCTTGGGAATGTGTCTATTGCTTCCCAGAGAGAGAAATTGCAGTGAAGAAACTCATAGTTATATGTAACAATTGCAAAATTCAAATCAAAACAAATGTAGAGAAACTAAAATCAATTAAGAAGGATATCTTAATGATTCTCTTCAAGAATAAATGCAAAGAAGCTTACAAATGTCTTTATAAGCAATCAAAGTATCATCCAACAACCCATTTAGAGGAGCTCTACCCATTAACACTCCAGCAACACATTAGGAATGGAAATTTTAGAAGAAGAAAGAGAATCAAACCTTAATAGCGTTCCATGATGTCAAGAAAACCAGTATCATTTATTCATACTTGGCAAGATTAGATGTTGGGAAATAGTTACTAGTGTCAAACCATTCAGCCTCACAGATCACAGTTGCTAGAAAAGGATGGAATTTAAGTTTAAAAATAACTTTCTGATCTCACAAAACAAATTTCAAGATTGTCTTATAAGGGTTGGAATAAGCAAGCAGCGGATGGTGGTTCCAAGCCCGAACAACATTGTTTCAAGCATTCTAGGGCCAAGATTTTCAAATTTTGGATGAGTTCATGATGATTATGCAGACTCCATACCTAATCGATAACAAGCAAGTAGTTGGTCATGCTCCATTTAGTAGGAAAAAGGCCCCGTGAGTCACCAAATTGTTATCCAATTTCACCCCTAGGTGAAATTGGACAACAAAGGCAGGCTTGCACTAAGGGACTCTCATAGGAATTTAGAGGACAAAGGAAAATTCCATTGTTTAGGGTAGAATCGACCCTTGAGAGAGTTGAAAGTTGCAAGAGGAATTTTTCCTCTTCTTGGTATTTACAAAGTTCAAAGTTTTGATAAGACAAGAAACAACGAGCAAGAGGGCAAACATGCAACAAAACGACAAGGTCCGACATTATAACTCCAACACACTCCTCGACACCTCCTAGTAGCTCTAGTGCACCTCGTGGATCCCAAGATTTCCATAAAATGTCTAAACGGGGTGTAGATTCGTAAGGAAAGTTTTCAGCTCCTGGGATAGCTCATCGAGCTAATTATAAAAGATTGAGTTACTTTGATAACTAACTCATCAAGCTCAACACAAGTTGACTCACCATAGTGCACACCTATGTTGAGTCGATTTGTTTGAGATAACATGGAGGCATTGCATATGTCTATATCAAGTCATGGCACATCAAAAAATAAATTGGGGCTTGATCCAAAGATAGAGAGTATGGAATTGAGTCGACATGTTGAACCTCTAACGTGACTATGCTCATAATTGCATAACAAAGCCTCGTGGTGAATCGAGCAATTTAGTATAAGGAGGAAGATTTGTTTTGATTCCGCATAAAAATGAGCTAGGGCCAAGATAATTTAACATTTATATGACAGAAGTGAGAGATGCACCACGATGAGCCATTTTGGGAGCAAGTTGAGTTGCTTGAACAATGAACCGAGTTGTTTGATGGCAAGCCCACATCTCGTAGGGAAAAGAAGCTATGCAAATACCAAGTTACTCATATAGAATGGGCAAGCTATTTTTTTGAGCTATTAAAACCTGCAGTGAACTCCTTAAGCTAGTTCAACTCATCAACAAAAAGAACATAATGCATGGGCCGAATTACTTCAAGCATCCATGGCAAGTTAAGGCTTGACGGGCCGAGTGTCAATGTCAAGCCATATAAAAATTGCCAAGCCCTTTCTAAGGATTATCGATCTCAAGTATTAGGAGCACCGATACAAGTGAGCTCCACACGTAACAAATCAAGCTATCATTGGATAATTGGCAAGGGAGTTTGGATTCAAAACCAAGCACAACAAGCGAGTACACAAACCACTGCAGGAAGTGCTCCAAGTATTGGAACTCGGAAAAGGTTAGATGAGTTCGTAAATGCACGTGCTTGCAATACATAACAATCCAAGCTCGTGGGCAAGGCCAAGTCAATTTATGGAGACAGAGAAAACTTAGAAAAATTCTAGGTGAGTTTTGAGTCGAGCTCCACAACAAGTCAAATTGCAAACCAAGTCCAAGCTTAGGCCAAGAGTAGTGCGTAAAATGCGGAGAAATATGGCCCAGAAGTCTACCGTAGGATGGGACATATGGGCGTCGAAGAGCTGATCTCTCTATAGTACGTGTCATGCGGGGAAAGTGGATGGAAGTGGCCTAGGTGGACTGGGAAATTCGGGCACTAGAAAGTCAAGTAGCCGCAAGGAGTTATGTGACAAAAGTAGGGGTCAACGACCCAAGTAAAGACAATCAACGGTGGAGTGACCAACTTTATAGGCGTAGAAGAGTGTTGGGAGTTGTAGATACGGGAAACTTAGGTTGAAGTGGCCCCGGATGGCCTAGGTACAAAGTGTGAGGCTCGGGCTCAAAAGATCCGTAATCACCGAAATACATAGCACAAACCCCAAACATCAATACCAAGCTCCAAGGAGATGCCGATTAGTGGAACATGGATGATTGAAGTCAACAAGCAAGAAGATGGATACAAACCAAAGGAAATATCCATGTAATGACAAGGTGGAGAGAGCCCAGTTTCCTATGAAAGGTTGGCACGAAATCAAAATAGTGGGCAAAGGCATAAAATGAGGGGGTCTTCTCCGGCATTGCAAATGGCAACTCAACTATCAAGGCAATAAGGAGCTCAATGCATATCGATGGAGGCTCCACGTAGCACCAATGTGGGAAGATATATGGCGGTTTATAATGTAAATGACACATAGAAAGGTAAGCCCATCATTGTAGATTCAAAAGGGACTCGCAAGCGCATATGAAAGGAGTGAGTGGCGGTATGGGGAGAGAGCTAACTCACCCGAGTTGGCCGAGATGACATGTTTCCATTAATATTCAAACACCGAATCCACCCCCATAATGAAATGATGAACCAATAGTGGGCCCGCCATATTTTGAATTCCCTAAGCACATTAAAATATGAAAAGATATTAAAAAGAGAGGAAATATATTTAAATTAATTTTCAGCCAAATATTTAATTCTCGATCTGTGCGGCAGAGCAAACAAGACTTTGAAAACTCGAATAGTTGCATGTGCTCCTCGAAATTCATAACTTGAGTGTTGCTTAGTGAAATTTCACAAAATTGGTCTCGTCTGAATCATGGTTTTGAGACCTTAACATAGAAATAAAGAAATCTAGAAATTGATGAAGATTTGAGGGTGTATTTTGTAGAAAATGAACCCAGTTTAGTTTGGTTGTTGGATAGTGGTTGTAAATGCAATAAATGGGCATGTGCAGCAATTTTCTCTCATTGCAGGTTGCATATCAATCAGGGATGGATTTTGAAGATCTGCTATCATGATTTCCACCCACTTTGGGTACCTTATAATTGATGTAAAGGGAAAATCTGAGTTTACTCTCTCTCCTCTTCATTCTCTATAAATTGAAGTGTTGTCTCATTGTAAAGGAGGATAATTTTTCGTAGCAAAACTCTGTCATTTTGGTTTTATGAAGATAATGTGCTGCAGCCTTTGTAGTGGACTCCTTGCACAAAGTGATCCAGCCTTTCCTTGTAGTAGAAAGAACTATTCATATTAATGAAGCAATAGATGCAAGTTTGTGGATGTATCTTCCCTTGTTGTGTTTAATTGCATTCTTCTTTCCTCTTTAATCTTATCAGAGTGTATTGTGTCTACTCTATTATCTTGTAGAATCCATTATTATTGTGTATGCATGGAAATGTTGAAGTGAATCCTATTGTTGGATTGTGGAGAACTGTTATCACGCTTTCTAATATGTTTTTTCTTCCATTTTAACACATTGGAAAGTTATTCTCATTCCCTTCTTTTGGTGCATCACCTTTGTAGTGTAGATTTATTTTAATTTCATGCTCTCTCTCTCTCCCCCTGGTCACTTGGAAATTGTAGGATAAATATAGTCGGTAGTTTTCTTTCGGAGATTTAGCTTGTACTAGGAGTTGGAAGAAGAACCAAACTTCTCTAGAGGGCTATCTCAAGTAAAGCATGCCCCAAAACTCAAAGATAGTACCCATGTTACCTAGTCACACCGTGAGCTCAAGAACACACACTTGTGTAAATCGTAGGAGGGTGTTATGATTCAAAGTGATAACACACCCACCGCTTTATGTCCGTACTTGCACTAGTGTCTACTATGTGTTTTTGGCCCAAGTCTGATTTTGGACCACTCTGTGGTTTGTGTTGTTGCCAATGCACGTAGTGTGTTATTTTGATCTATAGGTCTAAGCTATTGGAAGGGTGATTTTCTCACCCAATGGATTCGCCCCCTCATCCGGGTTATATGTGATGAATGTAGGAGGATGCAGCCCAAAGGAGAGGACATGTAGTTAATATGCATATTTGAGAGTGAATACTGCGGGGGTAGGGGATGTGCATGGTAGAAACCAAGGCACATGCAAACAATATAGGATAGAAACAAGAGTTAGTGAAAAAGAGCTAACATGCAATATAAGACAATGTAACAAGAAAATATGAAGACAAGATGTGTCATGAAAAATAGGCTGCATACATGGGGCATCACTCATAATGTCACAAGACAATTAGGGCCGAGTATACATAATAAAATAATGGGCAAGTAAGATATAGGGTATAGCTCAAAATAATAATAGCACACAAGAAGTGAAAAATAACCATTATTGTATATAGTCTTGTAAGGCAAATACTACACATGAAGCACCCATTAACATGTTAGAAAGATAAGTAGAATGTCAACTCATGTATATGTTAGTGGAAGAGTAAGTAATAGTGCCAAGAAGTATTGAATATTTGAAAAATAGGACCCGTGATATATAGAGTATGAGAGTAGTAAAGGTAGATTCCCTAGGAACCTCGGCGGACCGGTAAAGAGTAGTGTCATGCATCATGCATTATGTGCAAATCTATAAAATTCCTACATTCACCTCAAGATACCAAGTGAACACACATGTGTGTATATAAAAAGATAACGACATACTAAGTATCCAACTAGCATAGGAAACAAAGTGAAACATGTAGACATTATAAGCTAACAAGATTAAATACAACCAAGATGTGTTAATGCTATGTGAATGTGATGGTGTGCTGTGATATGCCAAATGTGTAGATTAGATGAGCCATGCTTCCCCCAACTAATGTATGTGGTGTGAGGTTCATTTAGGAATGCTACATCAATAGTCAAGTATGAACCGTATAAGAAGAGTTCGTCATCGGGTAATGAAGGTAAAGTGTGTTTACTAGAGATGTGGTGATGCTCATAAAGATAGTCATGAAGCATGGAGCATGAGTATCTAGGATGTGACAAGTGAGGTTCATGGAGGAATTTCACCCTCAATATTCAAGCATGAACCATAGAACAAGAGTGTGTCATCGGGTGCAATCGACGGTAAAATGTGTTTACCGTAGAGATGTGGTTATGCTCGGAAATATAGACATGAAGCATAGAGATTGAGTAGCTAGGATGCGATAGGGAGGAATCGCAACCCCAACAATTAAGAATGAACCATAGAACACGAGTGTCTCATCGTGTAGTGATGGTATGATGTGTGTACCAAATATGTGAAAGTGCATAGAAATGTTGATCATGAAGCACAAAGAAAAAGTAGATGATGTGAGGTTCATTTAAGAATTTCCCCCTCAATAGTCGAGTATGAATCATGGAACTAGAGTGTGTCATTGGGTAATGAAGGTGTTGTATGCGATTGAGAGTAGATTCTAGGAAAGATGTATCGTGAAGCATAGAGCATGAAATGTAGTAAATAATCTATGAGAGCCAAAAATATTGATGGAGGGGGAGAAAAGGTACGATACCCCCCAAGTGTGTACATCAAGAGCTATTGACAAATAAATGTGATCATTGTAAGAATAGCTAGAGTATGTATAATATACGCGTGTGTATCATGAATAGTGGGATCCATAAGTAAGCATGAGGAGAAAAGTGTGTATTGAGTGGGATAAAATCATAAATAGATGTAGCAAGGTGTGCTCATAGTGTAGATAAGAGAAAGTACTGCTAGAAATAGTGACATGAATTACAAATCAAAAGATGTGTATATGAGTAGTATGGATAGGAAAATGCTGATTAGAATGCGCGACTATGGGGGAGTTTGATGCCCCCAAAGTGTACGAGTGATGGAGATCTATGTGATGATGTGAGAGAGACCATGCCATGGTGGTGGAGGTTGAAATGTGTCATAAAGAAATATATGGTCATCACAATGTTAGGTAGAAGTAAGGGTATGACCAACATCATAATATGGATCTAATGGAGGAAATGTAAGTAGGTGATGGATCACAGATTACGTCGATAGAATTGATTATTTTTACTTTGATGGTTTGGCCTTAGGTGGAGCTTGTGATAATTTTTGCATGGCTAGAGAAGGGAAATAAGTGATTATTGTGTGATACTCGCTAGAGATATAAGGATCGAGATTGGGAACCCATCAAGGGGTTTAGTAATTGAAGATGAGTGAGTAGCAAAATGTTGTGTAACAAATAAAATAAAACATTGATGCTCAAGTTACCAAATTATTGGTTCTAAAACATAGCAATCATTGTCATGATGTCCATTAATTCTATAATAATCACAAAATGGGTGACATTTGTATTTTTAAGCCGATAAGGAGGGTAGTAATGAGTAGGTGGCAAGGTAATTAACTGGTGATTAAGGATCTTAGAGAGAATATCATGTTTCCTAGCATTTCGATCAAACTTGAGAGGTGCTTGTTATGGTAAGACCTTGACCTCGATTATATGATAACATGTAGTAGACATGGGATCAGGATGAGGTGTAGAAGAAAAACTAGCATTGGTATGAGAAGCATCTTTGAGATGTTGTATTTCAGCTTTGAGGGATGTAATCATGGTTTCCATAGCTTGAAATTTATCTTGAAAAGCATGGTGTGAAACTTGAATTAAATGTAAGATAGCTTGATATGATGTGCTATGATAGCGGACTAGATCTAGATTGCTCCAAGTATGCAAATGTGTGTGATGAAATAAAATGAACTTCCCCTCCTATGTTTTGTATGCAGATTGATACAACCCGTGTACCTTGTATGAGTGTGCTAGATGGATGCCTTGTAATGCTCTTGTGCCTTTGAATTCCAGATTAGGTGATGATAGATAATTATTATAATGCTTGGCCCATTATTTGAGAGCAATAACTAAGTATATATATGATTCCCTTGTTTGAATTTCATAATTGAAAACTAAAAGTCCAACCTAAAGTTTTAAAAGGTGACCAAAAAGTAAAAGAGACCCAAAAGATTAAAAAGAAGATAAAGAAGGTCAAGAGCACTGAGAAGGATAAGAGCGCCTAGGCACTTCTATCCTAGCTGGGTGCTAGTGTCCAAAGCCATAAAAGATAAATCAGTCAAGTACCAAAAAGGTTGTAAGATGTGTAAGACCAATAAGAATGAAAGAGATAAAGCAAAAAGGTCAAAAGAAGTTTTCAACCACTAGTTTTCTTGCTTAAGAATCATGTATATATTAATATGCTTTAGGACCTAGAAATGTACCCAAGTGCATATATTTTGTGTCTACACTAAGTAACAATGAGCAATAATAAGAATGTGGGTGGGAGCCTATCCCATACTAGGCTCACCCGTTTGGTTCTGGCTAGGGTGACAAACCAAACAGCCCTTTGCCTCCTCCTTCATCCTCCATGTTTACGGTTCAACCTATTTTTCTAGGTTTCTTGTTTTGTTCTCCCCTTTTAATTGATTATCACACTTTTATAGTGGGTTTGATGTAAACTAGCCTCTTTTTCAAGGCATATCTAGCTCGGTTTGTTTGACATTCCGGGGTGACTTTCTCTACCCATTTTTGTATGATTAGTGTTGTATATCTTTATATATCTATATACATATAAATGCATTTTCAATAAAAGAATGACTTGACCAACGCTGATTATGAATATTACGACACATCAAAATATTAGTAAAGAAAATATTGTTGAAAGCCTTTGAACTTGTGGTATTCCAACATGATTATTAGTCTCTACTATACCAATCATTTTGTGTAATTGTTTATTATTTATATGTTTCATAAGTTAGTATTACTTTATTTTTTTATTTTCAAAAACTTGTGTTCAAGTTTAGACTCATATATTTTTAAATGAAAAATGCTTTTAGGTCTTGTTATAAAATATCCTCTTTCAATTAAATATAATAATTATTTATTGTTAGTTTTTAAAAATTAATTATTAATATTAGACATATATTAATAATTATGATGTAACATATAATATATAATTTTAAAGCAATTTATTACAATTCAATCTATTAATTATTTAAAAACTAAAATTAAAAAAATATTAATTGACACCTCAACATCTATTAGTAATCATAATATAACATACACCATTAAACTAGTATTGATATCTTAAATACATCTATTTAAAATATGCGAGAGGATATCAATCTCGAGGCACATATTTAGTTATGCTAGTGTAGTGTAAGTATACCAAAAAATATTAATAAATAAATATAATACAATAAATATATTATAGTAAATGTATGTATATGAAATACATCGATACATATATCAATTTGAAGATTCTTAGCTTCTATTTTTCACATAACACATTAAGAAATTCATTATATTCTATATCAATTTCTCATTGATTTTTAACAAATAGAATCAATTTAGTTGCACCATTGTATATTAAGAAAAAAGAGCCCAAACATTACTTATGGCCAAGGTATTACTAGTTTTATACTAAATTCTCCAAGAAAAAGGGAACATTTAAGTAATAGTCAAATTTATGGATGAATTGTTACGTGACAGTCAAATGGACATCGAATTTAATGTGGAGAATAAAAGTTAACAACTCACTCCATTACATCTTTGGATGCTATTGTAAGAACACCTCTTGGCGTAATTACTAATACAAAATAACATACCAATTAATTCTACTATTTTAAAAATTATATAATATCCAAAATAAGAGCCTCAAAATTTTTATCTATCCACATATTTCAAATATATATATTTAAGATATTTGTACTAGTTTAATTCTACCAAAAACACCTTGACATATATTAACAATTATGATGGAACGTACAACATAATTTTTTTAAATAACTTCTTACAATATATACTATCAACTCAAATTTAGAAAAAAAAATCAAATCATGTGTCAATTTAAATTAATAATTATAATATGACACACAAAATTAAATTATTAATGCAATATTATTAATTTAGGTTGGCGCATGATTTGATTATTTATTTATTTAACGTAAATTGATGTGCGTGTGTGTGTGTATGTACGTACATATACACACATAACCTTCAACTAAATTTAATAAGTACTTAATTCAACTATTAATGTTATAAAAACATTCAACATATTATAATAATTATGACATACAATATATAATTTTTAAACAATTTATTATAATATAAACTATCAACTCATAGTTTTTTAAAAATAAAATAATAACATACAATAGTAAATTGTGAAGAACATATGAGATTGTGAGGTTATATACAACACAATGGGCCTAGGGTTTTATAAATTTCTTTGGGAACACAAGTCCGTGATATATTTTTGGATGATGGATAGGGATTTGAAGATCGATCCTCCACCGGTGGTAAGGGTTTGGGTGAGTTGTAGAAATACCTTGTGGGAATAGTTCCATCCTCTTTTGTTAACAAAGATGCTGACACTAATAAGAGGAAAGATGTTTTGTTTGATGAATTTTTAAGTAGAGATACTTCCCAAGATTGGATGCAAAAGGGTTCTCTAGATATAAAGGTTATTGGATAGAGTTATTACAAGATAATAAAATACAAAATGATGGGGATATTTTCCTCTTGGAACCCATTAGACATCACATTGATGATAATGGGTATCATTTTAAAATCCTTGATTCTTTGATTAACATATTTCTTCAACGGAATAAGCTTGTTTTCATTGGAATTTTTTTGGGGAATTTTCTGAATATTAATTTCTTCTGCAAATGGATTGATCAGAAAAGGAGGCCTAAATGTATTATGGATAGTTATATGATGTCCAAGGGTTAATTTCTCATTCAATTCAATAATGAAGAGGACTATGCTAAATGTTTGATGGGTGAGACCTAGTTTCTAGTTTCTAATGGCCTCATTCTACATCAATATAAATTGGATTTTGATCATGATAAGGAAGATATTAATGTAATTCCCATTTGGGTTAGACTCCTAGATCCACCTCTCGATTTTGGGAGAAGGAGATACCGATAATTATGGCTAATTCTTTTGGAATTATTATTTCCTTTGATAGTATCACTAAAACTAGATCATGATTAACACATGCTAGATTTTGTGTCAGCAGCATTTGTTAATCACAAACTTCCATATTATTTTATCTTGCATTATATATTTGAAACAAAGATCTAAAAGATTGAGTATTAGGGATCTATAACCAAATGTAAATCATGCCATAAGTTGGGACACAAGGATATGTTATGCCCCATAAGAATTTATGAACCAAGTAACAAGATGGATACCAAGAAAACCATCTTTGGCAAATAAAGGTATATGAAGGAATCCAAAGAGTAATTATTCCCTCCACTTACCTCGCAGGTAATGGAGCACAACAAAAAGTTTGCACAAAATGGTAAGGTTCTCGCAAACAACTCATTGAGTGTTTCTACCTCAAAGGTTGTATTAGATTCATCCCAAAAGAATCAAATAAAGGTCATGGGGGTCATATTTTGGATGCTAAGATTATATAGGGAGAAGGGAAGTTAGATGGTATTATAAATGATGTGGGAAGTGAGAAGAAGAATTATGATCTAGAAGCAATGAAAGAAGGGTAAGTTCTTGAGGAGGGAGTGGAAGACTTTGGAAAAGAAGTAGAAGAATAAGAAGTAGATACAAAAGAACAATTACAAATTAAAGAGGACCAAGAAGAAGATCAAGTAGATAAAGTTCAAATTAAAGAGGATCAGGAATTTGAAGATACAAAGGAGGAAATTTGATTAGAAGATCATAATCATGAGGATTAGGAAGACAATAATCACATGATGAATGATGATGAAAGTAACAAATTAGAGAAGAAATAATTTTTAGAGACTGATGAGCAGAGAGGACTAAAAATATAAGAAAATATTACCTCCAGGAGGACAAGAAGGAGCTTAAGAAATGATATGTCTAGGGTATAACAGAGGAAGAACCATTTTACATTGGATTTACTCTCATTTCCTCTAAAAATAGAGATATATGGATGACAATTTTGAATTTTTGGGAAGGCCCTTGCTTTAGAAACCACATCAAAAGATCATGTTTGACCGAGGATTTGTGTAGATAAATTCCTAAGGAGGATAGGTAGATTCAGTGGTTTGAAAAGGTAGAATCATATTGTGTGGAGGGTTTCACCTCCTATAACAAGAAGTTCATGCATTTATAGTTGTATCATAGCTCTGAAGGGAGATTTCTTTTCTTTTTGTTTTTATTTTGTTATAGATTTGTTATGCATTAGTTATTTCTTTTTTGTTTCTCTTGTGTTTTGTATTGATCGTATGGGTATATCGGGTGTTCAAACCCCTTGATTTTTGTAACATGGTTGGGCCCTTGCTAATTTTCCCCTCTTTACCAATAACTAAAAACAACATACAATATTAAATTACTAATATAATAGTAAATTGTGTAAAAATTCTATGTTGTATGTCATAATTATTAGTATATGTTCGATATGCTTTTGACAACATTAATAATTGAATTGAATACTTATTAAATGTAATTGAATATTATATATGTAAATACATATTTATGTGTGTGTATATATATATATATATATATATATATATATATATATATATATATATATATATATATATATATATATATATATATATATATATATATATATATATATATATATATATATATATGCATATATATATATATATACATATATATATATATACATATACATACATATATATATATATATATATATATATGCATATACACACATATATATATATATATATATATATATATATATATATATATATATATATATATATGCATATATATATATATATATATATATATATATATATATATATATATATATATATATATATATATATATATATATATATATATATATATATATATATATATATATATATATATATGCATATATACATATGTATGCATATCTATATGTATGTGTGTGTGTGTACACATATAATTGATAACACTCAAACCTATTTCAATAATTATGATGTAATATATAACATTGAATTAGTATACAACATAAATTGAAATAACACATGACTATAAATATCTAATCACTAAGTAATAACACCTCAACCTACATTAGTAATTATGATGCAACCTATAATATTGAATTATGAGCACTTTAACATGACATATTAACATATAATTTTTAAAAATAAAAATTACAAATGACACCTTAATGTATAATATTAGTTGTGATGATACTAAACAATTTAATACTACTATCGGCTATGTTCTCAATGTTTTTGTAAAAATAGTAATCAATTGACTTGTTTTACGCGAGCCCCTCTAATAATATATATTATATGTTATTTTTTTCATGTAGCATTGTCTCTCAATCTATAACTATATTTTATTGTTTCATCTTAGAAAACTCTAAATTTCATGCACAATGTAATTAAATTTTCATTGTTCAAATATATCGATTTAATTATTGTTCAATTATTTTTTCTTCGATCTACAATATAGATTAATTGCATTATGGATCTTGTTAGTTGTTAGTCATAAACATGTGATATTTTACTTTGTATTTGTATATTTAGACACCAAGATATTAAAAAAAAGCAAACACGATGGAAAACGGAGTTGGAGGGGAGTTATCAAGATTTCCCCCACACCACTAGCAGATTAGAGAATTTACAATATCATACATATGGGTTTCCATATGCGATTATGTTATTTTTATCTTTTTCTCAACATGCCTAGAAATAGAAATGGAAAGAGACAAACAAGGAAACTTGTCCTGTGGAGGAGATAAACTAATCACCCCACCATTTCCTTAGAGACACAAATGTTGATGAGAATGGGAAGAAAAGATTCACATGTTCTTAGAGCATTTATGATGAAAAATATATAGCCATAATCGTGAGAAGGAGAATAATGAAAAGGAGAATCCAAAGGAACTCAACTAAGAGAACATGAAGTGCACCCTTAGTGGTTCAAAATATACTAGAGGTGATCCACCTTTGAGCAAACCTTCTCTTCCCAAAAATGGATTTGAAACAAAATATGAGAGATAACAATACCCTCATTATCAACAAAAATGTCTTTCCATTACTAGATAAGTAAAAATGCATGATTTATATCTTTCCATATATGAAAAAGAATTAAAACATAGAATATTTACCAAAAATTGTATTTTGTATGTAACATGAATGAGTCCCTAAGAAGAACCATTTTCCAAGCAAATAATTATGGAATAAAAGGTTAAAAAGGTATTGCTCCACTTATAGGAAAATTAAATATGGGATAAAAAGCTTTTTATGGTATTAGGTATAATATTACACACGTCGGTATGGGGTATGGGGTATGGGGTATGGGGTATCAGGTATCGTATGGGTGTGGAAGAGAAATGACAAGAGACAAACAAGGAAACTTGTCCCGGGAGGAGATAAAAAAATCACCCCCACCATTGCCTTAGATACACAAATTCCGATGGGAATGGGGAGAAAATATTCACCTTCTCTTAGAGCATCGATGGTGAAAAATATATCCATATACATGAGAAAGAGAGCAATGGTAAGAGAATCCAAATGCACTCAACTAATAGCACATGGAATGCACCCTCAATGGTTCAAAAGAGACTAGAGGTGTTCTACCTTTGAACATATCTTATCTACATAATACAAGATATAATTTTTTTTTGGAGATAGTAATTGATGAGAGTCGTCGCCGAATCCTCATCATTTAATATTGAAGAAATGCCAAACTTAGGTGATGCACAAGGCTATCTGCGCAAAAGGGGCTAAAGGAAACAATGATCTTACAATTCTTTTCTCTAGAATTGAAAATGCTTGAAAGGAAATTCAATAACTAAAAATGAATCTAATCTAACAAACTGAAATAAATGATTGAAAGCAAATCTAATCTAAAAACTGAAATAAATAACATAAATAAATAAATGAAAGTAAAAATGAAAGTGAAGTTTCACAAACAAAACAAAATAAAACACACAATGCTGATTTAAATAATCTAAGTAAAAAATAATTATCTATTCTAAAAAACAATAAACCATCCTCCTCCTTGGGTAAGAGTGGGCCCTTTCTCTTCCCTCAAAGTTGGGTTAGCAAAACTAAAAATAAATTGCTGCCAAGATACTTGAACTATGGATTTTATTGATAAGAAATGATGTTACAAAAATCATCCATCTTCTACCACTATTGCATTGAGTGCTTTGGAGAGATATTTATAACTCATCCCTTGGCAATACTACAAGATTATAGAACTATCTACTTATAATCTTGGGCAAGACTTGACTTCATCTTCCACTTTACAATGAGATAAATATGGAAGAAATTTATTAAACACTACAACTCCAGATTTAACTACTTCTTCTTCCACTTGATAAGGAGGCAAATATGGAAGAGTTTTAATCAAACACTACAAATATAGATTGAACTACCTCTCGTAGAAAAAAGATCACACACTTTGAGTCATTATTTATTCCCGATATCATACTATTATTCATATGGTTCTTAAGTGAAAAGAGTAATAATCAACCCATGCCTTTTGGCCATTTTTACATTGCTTGTTGTCGTATTTTTGATCTTACACTTGCACTTGCCCAATATGTATTGTCATTCTCTGTGTTTCCTATTTCGACTACTAGGGCACCCATCTAGAATTGGGTCGCCCTAGGTGCCCTATTCCTCTCCGGGGCACCCTGATACTCTTTTCACTTTACTCTCACCTTTTGGGCACACTCTAGCCGTTTGAGCTATCTATATTTTTGGTGGTTGGCCTTTTCGGGGTTAATGACAAAATTTGAACAAGAGAACCATATAAATATAAAGTTATGTGACCATAATGAAGGGCTAAGCACTAAGCATCTACTATCACTATTTAGAGTTGTATCCATCAAAGGAATTTAAAACTACATTTACATCCATCTAGCTCCATCACAAGGCACACAAAGCTGGTTCATCCGCATCACACTTCATAGGAGGGGAGTCTATTGTTTCCATGCACATATTTACTACATTCTACATCTAGTTATTTTATTGCTACTTCAAAAAGTTTGACCGTGCACAAGAGAAACCTAAGGCACGAATGCACACACACACATAACTACATTGGTTCTAAGATGTAGTACAATGATCAGTGATAAGTACATCAATTTTGTAGTCAAGTACAGTCTGACCCCTTCATATACATCTTTCTTTTTTAGGTTTTGATCCTTTGTCTGGGTTTTACAGGTGATTCTTCCATCTCCTATTCCTAGTGACATCTCGATGCGGGTTAGTGACATTCGTGTGATAGGAAGAAAACATAGGAGAACATACAGTGACACTCCAAAGGAGGTTTTCTAAACATTTCCGTAGACCGGGGTGACCATGGATGCCCCCATCCCTTTTTTAGGCACACTAGTCCAGTCAGATAGCTCAGATCTGTGCTTCCTTAGGATTTTGTGTGGTGGTTTCCTCCTCTTATTCACCTGGTCTATACTACACGGCTTCCACGATATCTCATGAATCAAATAAGGATTTTCTTAACCCTTCTTGCACATTAGGGTTTCATATTTTCTAGCTTAGTTTTCTTGGGTGTATTTCAATATTTTATTACTTCATTTATTTAGTTATTTTATTGCTCTTATAACATTAAATTACACTAGAATAAAATATTATTTTAGTTAATCATTTTGGTGAACCCACATTCAAATACTCTTGGATCTTTCTTTTTCTTCCATCATGGATTCTAAGGTCTGTCAAGTCTCTTTGCTTCAATTGATTCAAATGCACCCATCTTGTAAAGACGCTCTCCAAAAACCCTAGACTATGTATCTTCCTATCAACATGTTGCCTGCTCAAGTCAATGCTATTTTCAATTGTCTTTCTGAGGACTCTCTTGATTCCAAATCCAATCAATCTATTTGAAAATCCATTCAAGACCTTCATTATTTATTTCAAGATAAATTTTAGACTATGGAATCCACGATTACATCTCTAAAATCTGAAATCCAACATCTTAAGGACACTTCTCAAGCTCATGTTTTTTCTCCTTCTACATCTCATCTTCATTATATGTCTACTACATGTGCTCATATCAGTGAGCCTCAAGTTATATTACTAGAGCCTCTCACCTTTGACCACAATACTAAACAACATGACATTCTTACTGATCTCCTTATTCATCAATGAATCACTCTACCGCCTACTCATTACTATCCTCCTTATTGACTAGCAAAAAACATTAGGGTCATCCATATTACAATTATCATTGAATCAATGGACATAATGAAAATGATTTCTACACTTTACAACAAAGAATCAAACATATTGAGTGTTAAGGATTTATCTCATTCACTGCACAACATTTTTTTGCATGCCCATCTACAAATGCTAAATCTCGGTGGGTCCCTAAATCTGATTTGGTTCCAATCATCAATTTTAATGTTTGTTCTTTTTTTTACTCAAGTGCCACCTATGAAATCTACTCAAAATAAGCAACCTCCTCTCAAAATTAGTCTCACTCCACCTCCTCTCAAGTTATCTATGGAACCACCAAGTCAACCTAAGAAACCTCCTTTAAAAATCAATTCACCCTCTTCTCCTATCAAGGCCTCTATAACGTCGTCAATCCCACATAAGCTCTAACCAATCACTTTTATCAAAGAAACTAATCCTTCTACTGATCGATAAGACACATCTCAAATTCTGCCACCATCGCATGGTCCTACTATTGCTTCAGCCTACCATTATGTTGGCCCTCTCTCTTATGATGACATAAAAATGCTCTCCCATAATAACATGACACCTCTTGCCTCTCTGCATAGCTCTCCATCATCATAGTACACTTGGGGGTATGTGGCTATCATCCATGGTATGTCATATCATCCATCTTGCATTCCAATCTATCCATCCACAACATACTACATATCTTGGTTTCTTTTACTCTTACTCGAATTTTCTTGTCCATGGTTATCTTATTACTCAAGTTAGATAGCTCTCTTGTATGTCATTATCTTTAGCATAAACACATGCACGTTCACCTCCTTTTCTAGTTGTGATCTCGATATAGGTCTCTCACACACAACATAGATGGTTGTCTACTACCAAATCCCACATCGACTACTAGGGGAATCCACATTCATACAATACGAGATGCTATTGTTTCATTTTATACTTAGAAATTTACATTATTCAGTTATACATGCTTTTGACATATGAGTTATCTTTCTAACATGTTAATGGGTGCTTCACATGTAACATTTATTTTTGGTGTCCCCAAAAATTTCACTTGGAAATCAGCGATACGCCCTTTAAAAATTGTTCTATTCAAGGTGATAGGTCTATTTTGTGTTTGTTTCGACTGTAGTTTTCTTTATTGCTTTAGAAGATTTCCAGGGAGTCATAAAATTCAAACTCGAAAAATACCCACATGCTAAAACTCACTCTATCCCTTCGCTAAGTTTTTTTTGAGAGAATTTTATTTATTTATTAAATAAATAAAATTTTGTTTAAAAATAAATTGTCTTCAGTTGAACCCTACTAAGGATTTTCATGTCAGTATGGCTTCCGCTTCTCAATGGAGTGTTCACTAGGGAAGGGTTTTACCGACCGCTTAATCGACATGTGACTAGAGCTCAGGATTCCTTTAGGAGATTGCAAGAGGTTGCTTGGTCCAAAAAGGTGCAATAATGGATTTTATGAAAATAAGAAAAATACCGCCACCAATGTGTAGAGCTTGAGAAAATATGCACTTTTAGAAAAAATGACACCTAAAACGGAGCCACGGAGTGAAATTTATGGCACTTGCAAGTTTTTGCTGCTACATCTTCTCGGACCCTTTCCAAAAATGGAAAATTTTATTCTATGCTTGTGTTTTCTTCACCGAAAATCCAAAAATGGAAATAAAATGCTACTTGATGAGTTTTCACGCAACTTTAAAAGCAGAAGTCATGCAAGTCGCACTTTTTGGGAAGAGCAATTTCATAATACAAGTCACATTTTTCAAAGTTGCCCTTCCTCTTGAATTTCCATGCAAAACATGAAAGTCAAATCACTTAAGTGAAAGTGGGAATTTTGGCGCTACCTGGAAGGTGGGAATTTGGAGGCTTCTTAGAAGGTTATTTTTTCCCATTATGAAAGTCAAATCACTTAAGCGCAAATGAGAATTTTGGAGCTACCTGGAAAGTGGGAATTTGGAGGCTTCCTAGAAGGTTGTTTTTTCCCATTATGAAAGTCAAATCACTTAAGTGCAAATGGGAATTTTGGAGCTGCCTGGAAGGTGGGAATTTGGAGGCTTCCTGGAAGGTTGTTTTTTCCCATTATGAAAGTCAAATCACTTAAGTGCAAATGGGAATTTTGGGGCTGCCTGGAAGGGTAAAAATTCCCACTTCCTTGCCCTCTTAATTTTCACATAAAAGAGGTTTTATTCACCCATGCAAGTCACATTTTTTAAAGTCTGTCGGGAAGGTTAGAAATTCACCCAAATCACTTAAGTGGAAAGTGGGAATTTTGGAGCTGCCTGGAAGGTGGGAATTTTGGGGCTGCCTGGAAGGTGAAAATTCCCACTTCCCCTTCCACATATTTTTCACACTATTCCTAGCCCAAAAATGGCAACCCACTTTGGCAAAGCTGCATGCCTTAAAAGATATTTATTTTTATTATTTCCGGGAAAGGTTGGCGCCAAAGGGAGAAGTTGTTAGCATTAGAAAAATATTTTTAATTTCCGGGAAGCATCCAATTTTGGCGCCTAGGGTTGGAAAGGATTTATTTTTATTATTATGGCTATCTACATGTTGATGTGAGTGCACATGTGAATAAAATAATATTTTTGGTTGCTTGGCATGCAAGCAAAGTCTAAAAATATAGGGCAACAGGCTTTATAATCATATTTTGGTGAAGAAATTGGGCATTCATGCCATGGATTCTATGTTGGTCTAAATTATTTGCAGGAATACTTCATTGGTGCTCATATTGGTGAAAAGAAGGCAAAGTCAATGTCTAATACATTGAATATATCTTTAGAATCAGAGGATGCAATTGTAGCTTCTGCACAGAGAGATCCAAATTTCACAACTACAAAAGCTTCACGCAAAGGTGGAAAAGGGAAGTCTCATAAAAGTAGATTCAGACAGAATGAAGGGTGATGACAAGGGTAATCCAACAGAACCATGCATAGTGTCCAGCATGCTGAAGTTAATGATACAGACATGGGGCACATGTCTATCATCGGATTAATGGACAGATCAAGGGAAAGAATGAAGTGTTGCAACTGGAATAATTTCTTCTCCTCTTTCTTCTTCTTTCTCTTATTTTCTCTGACAAAGTGATTGAGTGATCAATTAAATTGTAAAACTTAGGTAATTGGTTTAAAAGTCGTTACTTCAAGTTACTAGAAAAAGTCAATTACTTGGGAATATGTGGCAGACATGCAGGGCATTGATTTAGTCTTTAGATGCATGTCATGCAAAGAGGAACTCCAAGGGAAAGGTTGTCAGTTGTTTCCTTTATACCTTCCGCATGTGTGAGTTCAATTAAAAGCTTCCTATTTGTAATTGCCCTCTATGCACTATAAATAGAGGAAGATCCTACGAGTTTAATGATCGAACTTATTGATCACAATTTTACTAGAGCATTCTCGAGTTTTTAGACTTTGTGTTATAACCCTTGATATTATTTCTGTGAAAGTCAGGAATTGAATAAAAGATATATTTACAAAGAAATTTTAGTCTACGGTGCTTTGCTTCTTGTTTCTATTTGAATTTTTAGATAAACTTCATGTTATCTGAGATTTAGGTTAGAAGCTATTATTTTCCTTTACTTTTGAATATTGTGAGATATATTTGTTTATTTAATCTATGTGTATGAGACCAACTCTGAGAACTATTGGTTGAATCACACATCTTCCTTCCTTCTTTCCCAAATTCCAAATTTCCCCTTCTACAAATACTTCATAACAACTACTTACTTGCTGCAAAATTGCTAAGCTATGGTTCATGAGATTTGTAATTAAAGTAAAACCCCATAAATAGTTATTAGGATTCATACCCACTACATTGATAAACATCTTACATGGGAGCCTCACCATTAAATGAGGGAGATTTATCTCATGACTGCCTAGGTTTTTAGTAGTGCATAAAATCTAGCCAACAATTTTGCATGATTACTTATTACCATGGCTATATGTTGTTTGTACTTTATTGTATTTATTTTCTATTTTATGTGGGCCTTGCCCTTTGTTTGGTGTGCACACTTGTTTGTTTGTATGTGGCCATGATGAACTTGAGTGTCTTGCGACATTGTGAGTGGTGTCCCATGTTTGCAATACAATTTGTGCGGTCTACATTGCCTTCTTGGGTGTTTACATTATAATTTTGCTTACATTTTGTCTCCTACATACATGTTTGTTCGTACTAACACTTGTTTCCTAGAAACTTGTTTACATGTGCCTTGGTTTCCACCAAGCACATTCCCTTCCCCTACATGTTAAAGTTTCATTTTATGTGGTCGGTCCTCTTTTGGGGCCATATTCTCCTATGTGCGATGTCACATGCACCCATAAAGAGGGGGGAATCATTTGGGGTTTACACACTACATAACATAGTACTAGTAGAGTTCAGTTTTTAGTCCATGACATAGCGGGTTATACGTCGAGTGGGTTTAGATTTATCTATAGAACTTTGATACAAAACAAATTTTACAAGACAAGTTGTCTTTAGCATTATGAGGAGCGATTACAGTTTGGAGGTTATGACATAATTTCCTCCCTACACTACTTTGGTTAGTGACATCAGATCACCCAAAAACTAGACAATACAAAGATCTCTTCACCACTCTCAAGGAAGCAGTTACATGTTGCAGAATAACAAAGCTTTCTCCCTACAATTCTTCGGCCACAGTGGCGTGAGATCACCCAAAAAACTCGCACTTCATCGACAGTTACAGGATATCCTTTCTACACCCTTTTGTCTCATCATGGATCAGGTGCACATGTTCCTTTTTCATTGTCATTTTCATACTATTTTTACATGTTTCTTTACATATATACATGCATTTTTACACATATACATGTGTATTTGACTACTTGATCATCTTCTCTTTTGTAGTTCCGTCTGTATGAGAAGAAAAAAATCAACAACAACACACACATGGAGAGTACATCACACACACGATACTAACCATGCAGTATATGTATGCACCCAAAATCACATTTGCTAAATTGTTGGAAAAATGATTACAAAAGTCCCCAATGATGATTCACGTCCTTTCGAAGATCTTCAAGCTCCAAAACCCATATGCAATAGATATTTATAGACTATATGTCCTTAGCTTTTCCATGCTTTTTCCAACTTCCCGCTACATTCTATGCTTGTTTTGGCCATTAGTGCTAGGAATGCCGCGTTCTTGGGTGGTGGTTATGAAACCGCCACCCAGGTAGGGTGGCGATCATGTCTGCTTTTTCCGCATTCTCATGCGTGTTTTTAACATGCGAAAATTCACTTAACTTCATTTTTAGGATGCGTTTATTGATTGATTTGTCTAAAAATAGTTTTGATTTCTTGGTTCTCCTTCCCTCTTCTATTTTTTGATGTGATTTAGTTATTTAGAAATGCCTCTTCTTGCCTTATAAATGAAGGCACATCCCAACCCCAATTCTTATATATTCCATGCTTGTGTTCAATAAAATGGCCTCGAGAATTTTTGTGTATCTTTCATAGTATTTTTGCCAACATCTTGCTAGGAATTGCATTGCCAAGCTGAGATCTCTTATGCTATCTCTCTCTACTACTGAATTGCAACCAGACATCCTTCAAGCTTCCATTTCTCAAGCATCTTCTCCTGCTTGCTTCCTTTACATTCTCAATTCCTTGGACTCATATGGACACACAAAGAAAGAAAGGGACAAACTGAGGGGACAAATTACTACACAATTGGATTTACCTTTATTATGTGAATTCTAGGTGGGATTTTTTGTTTGATTTCATTTATTCCTACAATTTATCATTGTTAAATCATATCAAATAGAGTAGAAATCAATTTCCTTTCATTTTCAATTAATTAGTTAATTTCCAAGAGGTTTTAAAACATTAATAGCATCTCCCGGTGACGGATCCTCTTCTTCCCATCCTGTGGATCTGAAGGAGAGAATATCTGGCAGAGGTTCTCTACATATCATAGATCATTTGGAAAATTTATTGTTTTAATTTAGTTTAGTTTGAATACACTCAACACAAGTGAATAACCACACTAGGTTATCTCGCTTATTTATTTTTAGTGTAGAAATATTTTAATTATTTATAATAGAAGTAAATTGTTGCTTGTGATTGTAATATTTTAGTTCGTGATTTGTTTAGATTAGTTTCCTTTTAGTAGTAACATAGATTGTTAGTTTAAGCTTGGTTAATTTGGACACTTCAAACTTGATCAACACTTAGATGTAAGTTAGAAAACAAACCACAGGGAATTTACGCTACTGCTTCATAACCTCTAAATATCCCCTTTGCCAACTCATCTACCAGAGATCACACTACTGATCTTAGTCACACCGATCCTTCGTAGTTAGCCACACACATTCAACATCAATCGCTTCTATAATGACATTGAGGGTTTGAGTGCAATTTAAGGTTGCATGTCAATTTTGATCCATACAAATTGGTGAACCCGATGTGAAGTATTAATTCCTTCTTGTTTCCTCTTATTTAATTTCTATTACCTCACCTCTCCATTTATTCCCCTATTTTGGTAGGTATTTTATACTTTCTAAAATATGTCTTGAAGAGATTTTGGTGGGCCGTTTGATCTGATAGATACTACACCAACATTCAACCAAAATAGTCCCCTTCTCTTTCAAGGTGGGGCGACAATTACACAAGCAACACCCAAACCTCCCTAGTTACACTTCAAATCCCATTAGCTACATAAGGATGGAGGAGGTTGATCAATCATTAAACATGCAATACGGTCAACCCAATGAAAACCATGTTGTTGTCACAAATGAAATAGGTTCTTACCATATAGTCTTTTCAAGACCTCACATTGCCATGCAATCAACAAAAGATGATATATTTGCACAAATAACTAATCCTCTTTGTCGTAGATGAATCTTTAGATAGAATGAAGGTTACAACCTCTGAGATTTCAAATGCCTATCCTAAGATTCTTAATTTTTAGGAAGACAAGAATTATAACACTAAATAATTTATGACATGGTATCATGAGCCTACTCAATCAAACCCTCCACAACAGAGACCCAAAAAAAGGACTCAATCCTCTCCTAAAGATCTCATTTCTACTTTAGTAGGGGAGGATTAGAGAACTAGAAAGTTCCCGACTTCACAAACAACACATGCGGTAGGGAAAACACAAGATATTCATTAAAAACAAAGGATACATCCCTTTCAATGAGAAACCAATGCAATATCCTCGTACAAAAAGGTCATCTGGTTCATTTAAATCTAGGTGATCTTCTCACGGGGTTAGACATGCTAGGGATGGGTCTTCATCCTTCTCAAACTTATCCTACGCAAGGTCCGGCCGGATGTGCGTTCTCGAATGCCACCACCATAGTAATGCAACGTTGCCTAGTTTTACACCCGCTAGTTCATATCTTGGTACTATCCCATATTACATGCACATGTATTCCAAAACTCCCGATGGACCCATATGCTATTCCCACTCCCTACATTTCATATCAAGGGGACCCATATGTTCTCGTCAATGCTTATAATGTAGCTTATCCAAATCCTCCTCCTCCACCTCCTCATTAAGGATCTTCAATGGTGGAATCTTACGTAATGGGTACATACACTAAGTACTTAAAGGAGCCTCTTGACTTCACCATACGTGGTGTCATGCTTCCACACCCATTTCTCGGATCTTCCAAAATTTAAGGGAGAAGGAGAACCAAACGATCATATCAAGGCCTCACATTACTACTATAAGGGAATCACTTCCTTGGGATGTTGTAGTGGCTAAGATATTTCCAAAGACTCTCGAAGGAATCACATTGGATTAGTATTACCATATTCCAGAAGCTTCTATACATTCCTTTAAACATCTTGTTTCTAATTTCATCAAAGAATTTGACATGAACAAGTTTTTGCGTACAAGGATTAGGGTGTTCTTGTATATTAGATAGGAGAAAAATGAATATGCTCCCCATTTCATCCAAAGATGGTGCCAAGTTCTCTATTCTTCTGCGTAAGTGTGCCAAACATGGAACAAATGAAACTTTGTGATCTTTTCCTTCACTCACTTAATCGAGAGACTAAGGAAGAGGTCCAAAAGTTTCCTTTCTATAGTTATGAGGAAGTTTTGGAAGGTGCGCTTCGAATTGACCAAGCCACAATTGATAGTGGGTGTAAGATTTATGGTCCCAATGGGAAATTGGTATCCCCAAAATAAATATAATGCAAATTATCAAAATAATGTTTCCAAAACCAAGGAACTAAGGGTATGAATCACAATCATGGTGCTACCATGAATAGTGCTATTGATCAAGCCAAGAACGTTGGTTTTCCAAATAACGAAAAAAATAATAATAACTCCTAGGGAAATCAAAGAGGCCCTAAAATTGTGTCTTCATGTCAACATAGTTGATGTAAACCATCCCTCTCAAAAGAAAAATAAAACTCAAGGCCTAAACATGTATCAAAAATTTGGCCAAGTGGTAGTGAATCATGGTTATAACAACCAATTTCAAAACTACAACCGAGGTTATAATTAACAACAACAAGACACTTATCAAAGGCCAAGAGATTATGAACCTAACCTATACTATGTGGTTTCCATAAGGTTCAAGGTCACGATGATAGGACTTTCTATGATAACAACAAGTTTCGTAAAGACTTCCTGAAAACTAAAGGCATCTCTTTTTAGAACTCTTCCTAGAAAATCCTGAAACAAACCCACAACCTAGTCTTACCGGATCTGTCACACCTCAAAATGTGAACCCTAAAATGCCCGGGATTCCCAAGTGAATCCTCAAAATATAAACAAGGGAATTCCTATAGGAAACAATGACCATGAAGCCTCAACTTCTAACAACTCTCAGGTTTATCCTAACCTTGGTTCAAATGATAATACAAAAATATTGGGATTAGTTGAGCTAGAGGTTGAGCATGAAATTAATGCAAAAATCGACAAGGGAGTACATTTCACAACCCCTACCCACTCTTTCCTTCTCGTAGATGACATTCCTATAATCTCAAAACCAATAGGATCCTATGATTTGATATCAGATTTGAACAAGACCTTTTCTCACATTTTATTTCTAGATCTGTTGAAGAATTCACATGCGCATCGTTTTGTGTTGCTCAATGCACTAGATCTTGGTCATCTAATCCATGTTACGCCACCTCCTAGTGATCAAATAAATCATGTTGACTTTGAAATACATACTCCGGGACAAAATGATATGGATCTTTGGGTTTGTTTTCGATATAGACAAGATGTTATATGACGCTGAAATTGCCCGAAGAGGTGATCCTGCCTTACTTTTACAAGTCTGGGTTTATAAAAATTGCATTAAGAGAGCCATGATTGACGATAGGGCTGTGGTCAATGTGGTTCCCTTCTCTTTCTTATACAAGTTGGGATATGGAGAGGCTAATTATTCCTCTACAATAAATATGTTACGAGGGTATGATAGTCTTAAAGTGACCTTGATTGGAACCATAGTTCTTCCAGTCACACTTGGTCCAAAAACCATCTTGACTGAGTTTTACATTATCGATAGGGAAACAAGTTATAATATGATCCTCGGGAGACCTTGGATTCATCGAATGAAGGCTATCCCTTCTACCCTATTCCAGGAGATTAGATTCCTCCATTTTGGGAAGGTCTTCATCGCTTAATGGGATCCTAAGCCCTTTGATATACACATAGAAAAACTCAAGAAGAAAAAAAGGAGTCCATACAAAGTATGAACTTCCCGCAAATCAATTGAAAACAACACCTCCAACAAAAGAGTTAGTCCCAATCATCCCGAGAAATTCCAAATGTTGAAGTTGTTGACACAAAAACATTTGAGGTTGAAAAAATAGATAAGGGTAAATCAATATACGTGGAAACAATGTCCACTAAAAATAAAACAAAAATTATGAAACTATTAGAGAGTGACGATCCGATCTTCCTCCTGTTTGAACCATAGGATGGGTAGTCTTCTTGGTTTAGCATCTCTTCCTCCAATGACCTAGGTCTTGGTGTGAACATGATATAATTTAACAAACGAAGAAGGGAAATTTGAGATTGAAACGATGCCCATTAAAACCATCTCTAAGGGTTTTTCTATTCTAAACCCTGGTTTCAACTCATGTGCATCTAAGACTAAGTTTTCCATATCCATGGGACAAGGCCTCATCATTCGTAAAGAGTTACAAGTGAACAAAACGCTCTACATAAGAAACAAGGATCAACAATATAGTCATGCTCACCCACACATCATGTCTCAAAAACATGACAAAGAGGTGCACAAACACCTATTTCATACAAATGATTCTAATGATTTGAAATATACACTTCTGGGTAAGGTTTTTAAGTTTAAACCCAAAATATTAGGCCCTTGTGAAGAGAACGGAAATTTTGAGGATCATGGTTCTCTGCTGTGTACTTTTAGGGGTGATATGAATTCGATATTCATCAAATTTCTTCACCTTAGCTACCATGACATGTAATTTCACCCACATTTCCATATGTACATTACTACATCCGCATTATATTTTCATCTGCTAGTTCATTTTGTAAAATTTGTGATCAAGGGACTTATTATTATAGCAATTCCTAAAAACTTCTAAAAATATTGGCAAAACATTCAAATCATACCTCTCCACAATGTCATCAATTGTCTCTAAATCATTTCATCAATTCAAACAAGATAAGACAAAGTTTTGACAATAACCATACCAAGGCTTGCATACTTGGTTATACTTATAGTCTCTTTCTAGATTAGGTGTCTTTTCATATAGTCTGTTCTATAAGCTTCATGGTGTCGCATCTATCCCATAAACATCTCTTTGGAAATAAGAACATTCTAGCCATTTTGCCTAGATAAATAAGTCAAATGTAAATCCACAAAAATTTTTTTACACATTTCGTGCCTACTTGCCAACCTTTGGTGTTGAGCCTGCGTCTCTCTTACTAGTGATGTAGGGGTGGGAAAGGAGAGAAATTCCCTTACTCGCCTATGCCTTATCCATGGTGATAAGCCCATACTTCCTACGGTAGTATGGGGCAAGGTGTAGGGGTCTCTTTGACAAACTTGAAAGTTAGAAAAAGTTCATTCAAATGCTATGAAATCATAAATCAAAACAAAGTGAATTAGATGTCCAAAATTCAAATAGAGCTTAAAACCTCAAAACCATATTTTGTCAACCAAGTGGCCATCTACGGATCTAAGTCTAGATAAAATGGAAAGAAATTCACATTCTAAACTATGAAGCAAAAGTGAGTAGAGTGAGGTTGTAATGTCCCAATTTGGTTTTTTCAAAACCTTGTCTTTCTCTCATCATTACCATTCAATAAATTTCATAACTTGTGCCCTTTCTAGTTCTTGGTGTGAGCCTGCGTCACCCAATCCGACACTATGATAATTCTTCACCAGAACTCCTCTATTTGTGATTATTTACTAATGCACAACCTTTAGTTTGGTGGATGTAATGCTGAAACAAAACAACAACATAACACAAGAATACCATCGACTATGATAAGACAAAATGATGAAAAATCTGAAATATCAAAATAAATTATAATATTAACATGAAATCTATTACAATCTCACCCATGAGGTACTTTAAGTGTTATTGACTTCACTTGCCTTTCACCAAGACTATGGGAGAAATTTTACAATTACACCTCTTAATGGCTTCTTCAACACACCTTTAAACCGATGGCTTCCTTCACACACTTCCTACAATATTTCTCACTACTTCCTTCTATGCTAAATGAGGGGGTGGCCTCTCTATTTATAGAACTTCTAGGCTTATCCATCTTATCTCTAAGATAGGATAAGAAATCCACTCGACGAATCATATTCCATACCTTAACTCTTATCTCGTACATGTAAGCTTATCTTTAAGATAAGATAAACCTTATCATTTTACATGGGTTCCACATTTTTAGACTTTTTACAAATAAAATACAAAAATATTTATGACCTCACTCCTTGTCTTTATTACCAATATAATATTTCTAATTCCTAATCATGTAGACCCTACTTCTCTAATTACCCAAAATTTGACATTTTAACATTATCGGACCACTTACGACAAATATTTACTTTTTACAACATTCCTATTGTACTTTGGTATTACCGTACTCCACATTATTGACGGCACCGTATTGACGGGAGCGCATTATCTTCTATCAGACGCTACTACTAATTATACTTAACAACATCCTATTCCTAATACATACATTAATGAAATAGAAATTATGGAGGAAAATTTTAGTGTTGACATCTTCCCCCTTCCTAGCTTCTACTCCGTCCTCGGAGTAGACTATTCTGGTGCTTGGAAAATCTTCAACTTGTCGTGGTTGACCCATTTTGTAATGGGAGTGCCATCCAATTCCTCCAGTCGGTACGTACCATTTTCATGCACAGCTGCTATTTTGTAGGGCCCCATCCATTTTGGAAGAAATTTTCTCTGTCTTCTTTTTTTGTATCTGGAATCATATACTAGAACCAAGTCATTCACATGAAATGGAGACCACCGGATCTTTTGATCAAAGTATTCCTTCTGCTTCATTTTCTTCTTATGGCTTGTATCCTTTGCTATTTCTCTCATTTCCTCCAGCAAATGAAGATGTACCAACCTTTCTTTTACTGAATCACTTTCATCCATCCTTTCATTTTTCATAACTCTCACAGTGGGAATATCAAACTCAATAGGAAGAACTGGATCAATGCCATAGGCCAACTGAAATGGGGAGTATCCTGTTGCTGACTTTGATGTTGCCCTATATGCCCACAATGCTGCATGAATCCTTTTATCCCATTTATGTACCTGCAAGGCTGCATCTTTTGCTAGAATTTGACACAACACAAAATTTGTTCGTTCCACCTGTCCATTTGTGCTTGGATTGTATGTTGTTGCCTTCCTGTGCTTAATAGAAAACTTATTGACTAGGGCTTCTACCACCTCATTAATGAAGTGGCTTCCTTGATCTGTTACAATTTCTAATGGGCAACCAAATCTGGTGACAATGCGTTCATACATGAACCTTGCCACTTCATCCATGGAAGCTGTTTTCAATGGCCTAGCTTGACCCACTTGGTTAAATAATGCATGGCAACTACAATATACTTATTTTGGCGTGATGTAGTTGGAAGTGGACCTACAATGTCTATTCCCCACTTTTCAAAGGGACCAAGGGAAGAATAGGACATAATGGAGTTGATGAAGTCTTACTGTTACCATGTGTTTGACAAATATCACATGTCTTACAATAATTATAACAATCTTTAAAAAGAGTGGGCGGTGATAACTGCATCCAAGATCCTTCTTGCTTTGTAAGTTGTCCAGAGAAGTGCCCTCCACATGTACCATTGTGGAATTCTTCTAGCAGTTCCTTCCCTTGATCACGTCCAATTGCCCTCTTGTACTGTCCATCAAGTCCTATTCGAAATAATACTCCATACAGAATAGAATATGGACGACTGGCTTGAGTAATCTTTCTCTTAGTCTTTGCATTGGCACCATCGAAACTTGAATTCATTCAGATAATTCCAAATATCTATGTATTCACTAGGGATTGTGTCAAGGGATAACAATCTTTGCATCGGAAAATCATCATCATCACAAGATGATCCTAAACCATCATAGGCTCGAGAGAGTGCATCTGCATTGACATGCTTCTTTCCTGGCCTATCTATAATATCAAATTCAAATTCTTGTAGCAAAATTATCCATCTTGCTATCCTCCTTGATGGGTTAGGATTATTTACAATATATTTTAGAGCCTGATGATCTGTTACAACTAGAAATTTTTTCCCTAGCAAGTAATTTCTAAACTTCTTTACAAAAAAAAAATGATAGCCAAAGCCTCTTTTTCGATTCAATATAATTTACCTCAAAGATTTGCTCATTTATGCTGCTCCCAAAGTAAATTGGATGTTCATTCCCATTTTCATCCTTTTGGCTCAAAGTACTTCCTAGTGCTATTTGAGGCATCGGTGTACATAATGAATGGCTTGCTCCAATTTGGATTCTTCAAAATAGGTGAAGACACTAGGGCTTCCTTCAGTTGTCCAAAAGCTTCATGCGCCTTATTTCCTGGTTCATAAGTAACATCCTTCTTCAAGAACTGGGTTAGTGGCTGTGCAATCTTTGAGAAATTCTTGATGAACCTTCTATAGTAACCCACATGGCCTAAAAATGATCTCAACTTACTTCTATTAAGAGGAAATGGTAAATCTTTGATTTTGAAACTTTATCGGGATCGATTTAATACCATCTCTGGATACAACATGCCCTAACAAAACACCTTTAGAACATCCAAAGACACACTTTGTAGGGTTTAGTGAGGCTTGTGCTTCATCTAACCTTTGAAATGCTGTCTCCATTTGGTGCAGGTGGTCCAACTTGCTCCCATAGATGCAAAAATCATCAAGAAATACTCGATGAAGGTCCCAATGTAGGGTTCGAATACCCTATTCATCAAACGCTTGGAATGTTGCTTTGAGCATTACACAACCCAAAAGGCATAACTCTATAAGCAAACGTTCCCCAAGGAGTGGTGAACGTGGTCTTGACTGATCTTTCTCTACTATACGAACTTGGTTGTAGCCGCTATATATCCATCAAGAAAAACTATAGCACTCTGGCCAGCCTACTTCTTCCAAGATCGATCTGAAAATGGAAGAGGGTAATGATCCTTATTTGTTGCCTTATTGAGCTTCTGTAATTAACACAAATGCGTAGCTTCCCATTCTTTTTTATTGAGATCACAATGGGAGAAACCCATTCTTGAATTCTCCACAACAAAATATGAATCCCGCATCAAGCAACTTATCTATTTCTTCTTTTACGAGTCTTGAAACATTAGGATTCATTCTATATGGCATTTGCTTTATGGGCTTAGCACCATCTACGAGCTCAATAGAATGTTCTACCTAACTTACTTGACGGAGTTCCTTGTAATCAAAAGTGAATAGGTGTATGTACCTTGAAAAGAGTTGGAGGTAGGATTCCTTCTCACTCTCCATCATAGCATCACCGATATTTATCTGTTGGAGACGATCATCAACTTCTTCTTGAGGATAATTTTATGGGGTCATGAGTTGGTGTGACTAGAAGGATATCCATGACTGAAACATCAACCTCACTTTCTTCATCTTCAGTGTCCACTTCACTGGTACTAGAGTAATAAGAGGATGTCCAATCATCGGTTTCATCACTTAAATCCACAGGTTCTACCTTATGATGTCGAGGGATCAAATTTATCTTCACCCTCTCTCTACCATGTCTAAGTGTCATGAAACCTTCATTCCAGTTTCTTGCATGAACTCTCCTTAGCCATGGTCTTCCCAGCAGACATTGGGTATGCAATTTACATTTTTCAACACCAAAGTCTACCACACATACCACACCCATAACGAGATATTGCCACATTTGAAACTACACCTTCTAGTTTAGTTTTCCCTTTATTTAATGACCTTAACATAAGTGTTGAAGGGCGATCAATTTTAAATCCAACATATTCATTACTGACTTGGTCATTACATTAAGCTGCAGCACCTCCATCAACTAAGACATCATGAATTGAAATACCATTACACAATACCTCGGCTTGTGGAGCATAGGGAGCTGCCTCGCCTCCAAAACAGGGACCTCAACCTCCTTCCTTCTTCGAGCATTGAGTCCACCTCGCAACTCCCGCCTCTTCTCAGAAGACATAGCCAAGAGTTGACCATATGTAATATTTGTAGGCCTTTTGGACAGATCTTCCAAGATGGAGTATGGTCCTTGCCCCTGTGAAATCAAAAAATCCTGCACACCCAACTTTCTTCTCCTATGTTTCTTACTAGTTTCTTCTTTCATCTTCTTAGGATCATTTCCATCTTGATTATCTTTATCTTCTTTCTTTCTTTTTATTTACAAACACATCTACTTCATTATTTCTGCTCTTATCTACTACATCAAAAGAATTCACAGGTGCTTTTCCTTTATCATTATCTCCTTTACCAGATGTAGAAGCTCTATCTGGACAATTATACTTATAATGACCCTTTTTATAACAACCATAACAAACAACTTCAGAAATATTTCTTTTTGGACCTCTATCTCCTCCCTGAGAACTAAATTCCTTTCCTTGAAGAAGATTAATAGTTAACTGACCCATCTTTTTGAGCAGATCTTCATACTCAGTAGATGTACTAGGAGAAATATTTGTGCTCACCGGGAGTGGTTGTGGATTCTGGACCAAAGGTGCTGGTGTAGGCTCTACTTTAGCAACAATTTCTTTGGGCTCCTCTTCCATGCTTTCTTCTTGCCTTCTTGCAATATCCTTTGCTTGTTCAATGGTAGTTGGGAGGTCATACTTCACTCGTTGTCTGATCTCTGGCTTCATCCTAAGAATGAAGTGCTTACTGAGAGGAGATTATCCATGCCATTCATCAACCCATCCACTAGTCCTTCCTTCCGGATCTGGGCATCGAGCTTCCTCCTTAGCTCTAAAACACGATCATGATAATCCCTTATCTTCTCCTTCTCTCCTTGGGATCACTTTGTGATCTCGATCATGAGATCTGCATATTTCTTTTGTTCACCAAATTCTTCAAGAAAACTTTTAGTTAATAAATCCCATGAATTTTTCACATTATCACCTAGTGTTTCAAACCACCTAAGTGTTGAACCATCCAAAAAGGTAGGAAAAAATTCAGTCCATTGTTCCCTTCTTATAAGGCCATTACAAATACAAGATCGCTTAAACTCTTGAATGAAAGAAGAAGCATCTTCATTAGATTGAGCTGAAAAAATAGGAATCTTTCCCATTTTCAAAAGTAACCACCGTGAAATACCAACTCACAAGTACAATCAACAAGACTTATGTGTACAAATAATTGGAATCACTATACTAGAAAGTGACTTTACACCTTTCTATAGTAAAATAGAAATGACCACGGTAAACTATGGTAAAACTTGACTTCTGCAAGTAAAATCTTTGTGGGTAAACACTATTCACTTAAAAATGAAGTTATTTGCGGTAAATACTATTCACGGTAAAAAGTGAAGTTACTGTGGTAAATACTATTCACGATAAAAAGTGACTTTACTGCGGTAAATACTATTCCAACAAAAATGACTTTACCATGGTAACTACTATTCATGGCAAAAATGACTTTACCATGGTAACTACTATGCATAGTAAAAACAAGGTTACCCTCTAATTGATTTTTGACTAAGTGGGAATATCTCTCCAAAAATCCACCAACGAGGAATGGTCCCGGCAACGGAACCAAAATGTCATCACCAATCCGGCACTATGATAATTCTTCACCTGGGAACTCCTCGTGCTATGATTATTTACTAATGCACAGCCTTTAGTTTGGTGGATGTAATCTGAAACAAAACAACAACATAACACAAGAATACCATCGACTATGATAAGACATAATGATGAAAAATCTGAAATATCAAAATAAATTATAATATTAACATGAAACTGTTACAATCTCACCCATGAGGTACTTCAAGTGTTATTGACTTCACTTGCCTTTCACCAAGACTATGGGAGAAACTTTACAATTACACCTCTTAATGGCTTCTTCAACACACCTTTAAACTGATGGCTTCCTTCGCACACTTCCTACAATATTTCTCACTACTTCCTTCTATGCTAAATGAGGGGGTGGCCTCTCTATTTATAGAACTTCCAGGACTTATCCATCTTATCTCTAAGATAGGATAAGAAATCCACTCTGACGAATCATATTCCATACCTTAACTCTTATATGTACATATAAGCTTATCTTAAGATAAGATAAACCTTATCATTTTACATGGGTTCTACATTTTTAGACTTTTTACAAATAAAATACACAAAATATTTATGACCTCACTCCTTGTCTTTATTCATTACCAATATAATATTTCTAATTCCTAATCATGTAGACCCTACTTTTCTAATTACCCAAACTTTGACATTTTAACATTACTGGACCACTTACGACAAATATTTACTTTTACAACATTCCTATTGTACCTTGATCATTCATGTACTCCACATTATTGGCGACACCGTCTTGATGGCGCCGTTATCTTCTATCGACGCTACTACTAATTCTACTTAAGAACATCCCATTCCTAATACATACATTAATGAAATAGAAATTACGAAGGAAAATTTTAGTGTCGATGCCCTCACATCTTACTGGTTGTATGGGGTTAGGAGTGGGGAAATTTCATTCACTTATCATATCACAGTATAACCAAGTTTTTCCAAAAATAATACAAAGTACCAAAGGTTGTTTAAAGAAACTAAAGTTCAACATTACAATGTGTTTACATTATCATATATCAACATTATAAAATATATATAAAAAATAAATCATTCTATTATCATTCACATCCACTGCATACATTCTGAAAAGCATAGAAAAGTGGAAATTCTAAACATATAGAGTACACATGTGAGATGAGCCAAAAGGAAGTCAACTCAGATACAAATAATTATCAAACCAAAAAGA
Organism: Taxus wallichiana var. yunnanensis; assembly: GCA_018340775.1. Lineage (NCBI taxonomy): Eukaryota > Viridiplantae > Streptophyta > Pinopsida > Cupressales > Taxaceae > Taxus > Taxus wallichiana. The sequence continues at coordinate 575,165,189 of CM031240.1, forward strand.
AGAGTTTGTATATATCATGGTGAGTCAAGTTTGTATACAATGCCATCACATGCTAGGCATGGTCAAAACGCTCTCAATGAGCCTAAAATATACAAAAAAATGTATAACAATTGACAAAATCATGACAAAGAAATAAAAGGCCCAGTGGCTTGTCAATCCCTCTGGGATCCCTAAGATGGTGTGTGACTGTGTCTGCAGGACTCCCTGTTGCGGTTATGAGGATGAAGAGAATGAGCTGAGTGGTGTGAGTGCTTGTGGTGGTAGCTGCTGGCCGTGGTATCACTATGAGAGTGGCTCCACCTCATTAGTCACTCAGCTGCCTCATACCTAACCACCTGAGTACGAAGGGAGGTCATCACCTCCACTACTCTCCGACAAGTGCAAACACATCAATATGTCTACCGGATGCTAATGGCTGGATTGAATCCTTAGTCATCTTGGCTTGGGTCTTCCTTGAGGGGATCAATAGGGTGTCCATACACACCCATCGAATAAGCTCTCGCCACTCCTATGTAGTCATTGCAAGAAAGAAAAGAAGAAGAAACAACGAGTTAGAAAATTAAAAAAATAAAACAAAAACTGGAATTTTCAACTAACAAGGTCGAGAGAAGAGTGTCAACATACTCGGATATCCGGGCATCTTGGTCGGATCGGTGGGCATTCACTCTTGGTGGTGGTTGTGAGACCTCCCCAAAGCTAGAGGTGAGATGATGTCCTATCACATACTCATCATCTCCCTCTCCATCTCGAGGAAGTGGTGTCTTTGAGACCAAGGTCTCTCTCTCCTGCACTCGCCTCCTCATGTGCCACTCTCAGTATATCCTGAGTGTCATGCCACTCAAGATCACTCTCCTCCTCCTCCATGTGGGCTGCCCCTGCTAGCCTCACTTCCTGACCCCTCATCCCCATATCCTCTCCAGCCGACTCCTCCTCGGTCTCATCTCCTGTGTACTCCTCAAAACCGGAGTCTACATCTATAGGCTTATCCTCCTCTCCGCTGTAAATGGGATCCAATGCAATTTGGAGTAAAGGTGCTCGAGGAGCACCAGCTACCCTTTGGGTGCAAACAACATGCCTAAATGTAATGGGCACACCTAGAGTAACCAAAGTCTAGCCAAGGTCCCCTCTAGGGCCCTTCTGAGCCTACTGAAGAGTCTCATAGATACCGATTCCACCGGAGGAATCCTAATTGTATAGGGAGGCCAAACTGAGGGACCCGATAGAAAGGATGAATCTTGACTCTCCCTGCCCTATCAACTAACTACCCTATGGTAGAGAAAGCCACCATTGTGGTCACCTCCTACCCCCACAGTCTTGCCATGTCCTAGTAGGGTGTGGTAACCATGTCTTCCATGGTCAAAGAAGCCACTGGATGGTGTGGGGTCCGAAGTACTGACATTGCTATCCACCTTGCTACCCAAACAACCCCTAGATCCAATAATGATATTCCCCTTCCATAAGGGGCAATGCACTCATACACCCAACTCATGACTAAGGTAGGGTGGCTCAATGACTGGCCCTACAGCCTGATGACCTTATATAGGTCATGATATGTGGTCCCCAATATGTCTGCTCCCTAGGCATAAATACGGCCATGTGCCTCAATCTAAGTAATAATGGGATCCCAATAGTAGAGTAGTGTGTCACCTCCCTTGTCCCCAATTAACCATGAGGCCAAGATACCCATGATGGCCTTGTAGATAGTGGGGATGGGAGCAGTAGGAATGGATCAAACCTTGACCCCCTTCTTCAAACCAAAAGAGACCATGACATCCCCCATATAAGTGGCCCATAGAGTCATCATGGCTCTGGATCTTGTTATCTCTAGGGTTAATCTCCTCCCAAGTATCGGAGTCCAAGAATGCAATATATGTCCTCCAAGGTGATGGTCCACTCACCCCGACACTGAAAACTAGAAAGTGTTCTATTCTCGTATCCTAGAAGAAAACAAGTCACACAGTATGTGACTAGGAGTGACATGGGACACCCGTGTGATCCTCCAAATCCTTTCCCGATGGAGAGTGTCCATCTCAGCTTGAGTCAGCTGATCTAAAATCCCTAGGAGCCAATCACACTCCTACTCATGGCTCCAATGGATGTACTCCTCCTTCTGCATTCACCAAAACATAGAAAAGAGAAAGTTAGTAATGTATATCAAAGGATAAGATCACCAAAAACATGACAAAACATCAAAAATCTGAAAAAATCCAAGTTAACATGCATTTTTTTCATTATTCTCGTCTGAACCGCCACCTAGTGTAGGGTGGTGGTTCAAGGATTTCCCAAGCCTTGATAAGGTGGACCACCGCCTGGCAGGCAACATCCTGAGTGATTTTCCGAATACGCCTTTAACCCTAAAAATGCTCAAAAACATAAAAAGAGACCATTTTGAATGAAATAAAAGACTACCCCATGGCCCCCTAGAGACTCATTTAAGACAAATTTTTAAAATAATCCCCCCTAGGTAAACTTTTGACATTTTGACATTTTAGGTTTGAAAACGTAAAAGTGAAAAAAACCAACCTTAGAACACGTTGGTCGATCTCCCACTCATGGAGGCATGATCACGATCTCATAATGGTCATTTTGGCTGTACTCTCATCGAAAATGGTCACCGTGGGTCCAAAGCTCCAAAATCAACAAATCAAATAAGCACAAATGAATTGGAAAATGAGTTTGTTTTGATATATATATGCTATTTTGACCTCGTTTTGAGTGTATGTGTTCACAGGGCTAGAGTGTTGGTGCATGTATATCTCTATATCCCTGCACAAATGGTAAGTCCTCTTGTCATTTTGATTTAGTGTTTATTTTTGATATTTTATCTATCTGCACTTGAGTCTTCTTTCCCTCTTACATGTATCGGGAGCTTGAATGATGACGTTTCGACACACAGTGTGTCAGGTATAACTTCCAACTCCCCATTTTGGAACACCATACTCGGACTCTACGTTTTACACCTTTTCATGGATAATATGCTTCTCCGAGGGGGCAATATGTATGCACCCAAAATTACATGTGCTACATTGTCAAAAAAATGGTTACAAAAGTCCCCAATGATGATTCATGTCCTTTTAGAAGATGTTCGATCTCCAAAACCCATATGCAATGTATATTTGTATCCTAGACGTCCTTACTTAAATTTTCCATGCTTTTTCTAGCTTCCCACTTCATTCTATGCATGTTTTGGCCATTAGTGCTAAGACCACCACCCTACTTGGGCGGTGGTTCTAAAACAACCACCTAGGAAGAGTAGCGGTCCTTTTTGCATTTTCTAGATTCCGTCTTGTGTGTTTTTAACATGCAACGATTCACTTAACTTCACTTTTAGGACGTGTTTATGGACCGATTTATCTAAAAATATTTTTGATTGCTTGGTTCTCCTTCCCTCTTCTATTTTTACATGTGCTTTAGTTATTTGGAACTGCCTCTTCTTGCCTTGTGCATGAAGGAACATCCCATCCCCAATTCTTATATATTCCATGCTTGTGTTCAAGAAAATGGTTTGAGAATTTTTGTGTATCTTGCATAGTATTTCTACCACAATCTTGCTAGGAATTACATAGCCAAGCTCAAATCTCTTGTGTTATCTCTCTTCTACTTGCATTGCAACCAAACTACCTTCAAGCTGCCATTGCTCAAACATCTTCTTCTGCTGCTACCTTTGCATTCTCAATTCCCTGGACTCATATACACACACAAAAAGAAAGAAAGGGATAAACTAAGGGGACAAATTACTACATAGCTAGATTTACCTATGTTATGTGAATTTTAGGTTGGATTTTTTGTTTGATTTCCTTTATTCCTGCAATTTATCATTGTTACATCATATCAAATAGAGTAGAAATCAATTTCCTTTCATTTTCAAGTAATTAGTTAATTTCCAAGAGGGTTTAAATCATTAATAGTAGCTCCCGGTGATGGATCCTCTTCTTCCCATCCCTATGGATCTGAAGGAGATAATATCTGTAGGAGGTTGTCTACATATCATAGATCATTTGGAAAAGTTATTGTTTTAAGTTAGTTTAGTTTCAATACACTCAACACAGGTGAATAACCACACCAGGTTATCTCACTTGTTTAGTTTTAGTGTAGAAATATTTTAATTATTTAGAATAGAAGCAAATTGTTGTTTTTGATTGTAATATTTTAGTTTTTTGATTTGTTTAGATTAGTTTCCTATCAGTAGTAACATAGATTGCTAGTTTTAGGTTGGTTAATTTGGACACTTCAAGCTAGATCAACACTTAGATCCAAGTTAGGAAAACAAACCATAGGGAATTTATACTACCCATTCATAGCCTCTAAACCTCCCCTTTGCCAACTTAGCTACCAGGAGATCACACTACTAGATCTTAGTCACGGATCCTTCGTAGTTAGCCACACACATTCAACATCGGCTGCTCCAACACGACCTTGGGGGTCAAGTATGGTTTAAGGTTTCATGTCAATTTTCATCCATACACTACACTACACACTTTGGAATCTACACACGCACTTCCGCCCTAGGTTCACTTTCATCACTTTTTACACTTTTACATCTTTAGTCTCCACACTCCATCTTTTTTTCACTCCACACTTTGTCTAGTCCTTCGACACATTTTCTACATCAATCTACATGGATTATCAGGTACACATCTTTATCTCCTTTATGTTACCAAAATTTCTTCTCACCAACATAAATTTGGGGAAAATGTAGATACAAAATCACACACTTCAAGTCATCATTTAGTTTCGGTCTCATACTACTATTCATATGGTCATTTAAGTGAAAAGAGTAATAATTAGCCCATGTATTTGTCCATTTTATACATTTCTTGCTTTAGTCGTATTTTGATCTTACACTTGCACTTGCCCAATATTTATTATCATTCGTATGTTTCCTATTTCTAAATGGGGTGCCTATCTAGGATTGGAGTGCCCTAGGTCCCTTGGTCCCCTCCGGGGTGCCTTGATCCTCTTTACACTTTACTCTCACCTTTTGGGCACTTTCTATCCATTTGATCTTTCTATCTTTTTGGTGGTTAGCCTTTTTGGGGTTAATTACGAAATTAGAACAAGAGAACCATATAAATATAAAGTTATGTGACCACAATTAAGTCCACCAAGCACTAAGCATTTACTTATCACCATCTAGAGCTACATCCATCAAAGGCATCTTAAACTACATTTTGATCCATCTAACTCCACCACAAGCCACACACAACTAGTTAATTTACATCACACTTCATAGGAGGAGCCTATTGTTTCCATGCACACATTTACTACATTCTACATCACGTTATTTTCTCGCTACATCACAAAGTGCGACTTACACAAGAGCAACCTAGGGCACAATTTCACACACACCTAGAAATACATTGGGTTTGAGATGTAGTGTAACACTCAGTGATAAGTGCATCAATTTGGCAGCTGAGGACAGTCTGACCCCATCATATGCATCTTTATTTTTTAGGGTTTTGATGTATTATCTAGGGTTTTATAGGTGATTCTTCCATCTCCTATTCAAAGCAACATCTGGTATAGGTCGGCGACACTAGTACGACAAGAAGTGAACACAAACAAACATATAGTGACACTCTAGAGGAGGTTTTCTGACCATTTCCATAGACCAGGGAACCTATGGGTGCCCTTATCCCTTTCTAGGTGCCCCAGTCTAGTCAGATAGCTCAGATATGTGCTTCCTCATGCTTGTGTGTGGTTGCTTCCTCCTCTTGTTCACTTGATTTACACTGGGACACAATCCTGTGACATATATGAATCAACTAAGGATTTTCTTAATCCTTTTTTCACATTAGTGTTTCATATTTTCTAGCTTACTTTTCTTGGGTGTATTTCAAAATTTAATTACTTCATTTATATTAATTCTCCTATAACATTAGATAACACTAGAATAAAATATTATTTTAGTTAATCACCTCTTTGTCTTGCAGTTAACTACTTCTTCCACATGATAAGGAGACAAACATGGAAGAGAATCAATCAAATATTACAACTCTACATTGAACTACCTCTTCCACATGCACTTAACTACTTCTTTCCATTTTCCAAGTCTGCTCTTACATGATTGAATCTTTCAAAATGACAAATGTCCCGCAAAATTATCATCCCCGATTTTTTTATCGTTCTTATGAATTCAGTTGGAAGAATATTTTCAAAATTTTTCTGGGTTTGGTGTTTCTGTTGTAATATTTCCAAAACATCTTAAAATTCTTATTTTTATTGAGAAATGAGGGAGATATTGCAGTTTTACTAAACCTGTGTTTTTTTCTTATTTAGTTTCCTTCAACCTTATTCTACTAAAAATTAAAATGAAGATATATCCTCAATTATTGCTGTTGTGTCAAAAAGGAGAGAGGTTTTTCCTCCTAGGAATAAGAGGAACAAAATTTTTCTCAATTTTTGATTTGGAGGTCATTAACTTCGATTAGAGCGAATACGATGATGTATGTGAAAGTCCTGTGCTTGAAAACCTTCTTCTTCAAATGATGATATCTTCAAAACCATTATTGTTATGTAAAAACAAAGAGATTTTTTTCCTCCTAGAAATAAGAGGAATAAAAACCTCTCTCAATTTCTCATTTGGAGGTCTATAAATCTAGTTAGAGCGAGTTTTTCACTGGTTTTTCTAGGACCGTTCTTGATAATCTTGTTCTTCAAATGTTCATATCTTCAAAACCATTATTACTTGTATAAAAACATAGAGAGTGTTTTCCTCCAAATAATAAGAGGATCAAAACCTCTCTCAAATTCTCATTTGGAGGTATGTAATATTAATAAGAGAGAGTCCTGCATTGGTTCTACGAGTCTTGTTAGGAAATAAGGGATAAAATATGTGGAATAATCCCTCACGAATCGCAATGAGAGAAATAATATGTAGAAAATTATTACGAGATCTCAAATAAAAGTGTAGAATAAAATAACACAACACAAAGAGACAATATTTAATGCGGTTCACCTAATTTGGGCTACGCTCCACAAAGAATCAATTACTCGAGATTTTATTACAAGCCACCACTCTCTCAATACAATACCTGAGATCTGTTTGGAGCTATGCTCAACAAACTCTGCTGCAGAATTCACACTCGAATTCAAAGCACATATGAAATGTTTTTCATACTTCTATCATATGTATAAAACCATATAAATAGACAACTACTTAAGCAATTGTACAAAACTATGGGTATCAAAACCATGGGTAAAAATCCCACCCATATGAGAAAATCATGTTTCCCGATATATCAGGCACGTTTTAAGGCCCAATTTTTTTTTTTTTTTTTGGGGCTGCACCCCGAACCCCTCTACCTGAGGGCTCAAATTTCTGCCCTAGACCCCATTCGGGCCCGACAGCCTCAACCACGGTGAGGATACATGAAAAGTGTATAATACTCTTAGTGTCATCGTATTCAACACTTTCACACATGAAAACATAATCCACAACCTAACAATCTCCCACTTGGAGACTAGTTTTCCTTTGAGCAAGCTTCTCAACCCTTCACTAGTTTCTGTGAAGACCAACCAAAGCTGAACAAAACTTCAGTTTTTCCCTTGTGACCACCTTGGTCATCATGTCTATAGGATTATAACTGGTATGAATCTTCTCCGTTCAACTTCTCTTCCTCCAAAGCTGTCTTGATGAAATGGTACCTTAATCGTATATGATTTGTCTTAGAGTGGAAAGCAGAGTTCTTAGCTAGGTGTATAACACTCTGACTACCGCTATGTAACTTTCCTTCCTCCTACTTATGCCCCAACTCCTCAAGTAATTTATGTAACCAAATCATTTCCTTGCTTGCCTCTATGACAACAACATACTCACCTCATGGTCGACAAAGCCACCAACTTTTGTAGTTGTGAAATCCAACTTCACTTGTTCCACATACTGAGTGTAAACATAACTTGTTGTGCTCCTCCTACTATCTACATCTCCAGCCCTATCTCGAATCTACATAACCACACAAAGTGGTGTTTGATCCTTGTAACACAAAACGGTCCCCATGGTCCATCTCAAATATTGAAGGATCCACTTTATTTCCTGCCAGTGATCTCTACCTGGATCACTCATAAATATACTCACCGCTCCCACTGCATGGGAAATATTAGGCCTAGTGCACACCATGGCATACATCAAACTACCAACCGCTGATGAGTAAGGTACCTTAGAAATATGGTTTCTCTCCTGCTCTATCTTAGGACATTGTTCCTTTGATAACTTGAAATGGCTTGCCAAAGGAGTCCCAACTGGTTTAGCATCCTGCATATTAAACCTCTCCAAGACCTTCTTAATGTACTCTTCTTGAGATAAAGTTAGTTTTTGTTCCTTCCTATCCCGATATATCCTCATACCAAGGATTTTTTTGGCTGGCCCCAAATCCTTCATAGCAAAGGATTCACTTAGTTGCTTATTGAGTACTTTTATTTCCTGCATGTTTTTACTGCAACCAACATGTCATCCACATATAGACAAAGGATAATATAACTGCTATCCTCAAATTTCTTTGTATACACGCAATGGTTAGAATGACATCTAATATAACCTTACTCCATCATGAAGCTATCAAATTTCTTATACCATTGACGTGGAGCTTGTTTCAAGCCATACAAGCTCTTCTTCAGTTTGCACACCACCTCCTCTTTACCTTTTACCTCATAGCCCTTTGCAGCTCTTTGCATATATAGTTCCTTCTCCAAATCACCATGGAGAAATGTAGTCTTTACATCAAGCTGTGCTAGTGCAAGTCTTCTCTGCTGCAACTATTCCTAGAACAGTTCTAATAGAAGTAATTTTTACTATAGGAGAAAAAATCTTATCAAAATCTATACCTTTTTTCTGTGCAAACCCCTTGACCACCAACCGGGCCTTGTATCTTTTCTTACCTCCTTCTTCCTCTTTCACTCTAAACACCCATTTGTTCTATAATGCTCTTTTTTCTTCAGGTAGCTTTACCAAATCCCATGTCCGGTTCTCTGTGATGAGATCTTGATGCTCATCATCCATGGCTTGCTCCCACTTCTTCCTAGCATCTACCTACATTGCTTCATCAAATATCTCTGGCTCTCCACTATCAGTGAGTAATAAATAATAAAGAGAAGGAAAAAAAAGTTCAGGTTCTCTTCTTACCCTAGAAGACCTCCTCAATATAGGAGTTTGGGGTTCCTGTTGAGGGGGTTCCTGAACTGATTCATGTGTCACTTTCCCATCTGGAAGATCCTCTACCACTGCATATTCTTTCTTGGATTCTTCCCTATTTTCCTATAACTACTACTTATACATGAATTTCTCATTAAAGACCACATCCCTAGATCGAATGATTTTCTTGTCCTTAATACTCCAACATTTATATCCAAAGTCATCACCACCATAACCAATGAAATTACATTTTTCTGATTTAGCCTCTAGCTTGGTCCTATCATCCTTGTCTATATGAACAAACACCTCACATCCAAAGACTCTAAGAAATGAATAATCAACTTTCTTACCATACCAAGCCTCCTCAGGTATGCCTCCATCCAAGGCACTTGAGGGTCCTCTATTTATCAAGTACACAACTGTGCTCACCACTTCTACCCAAAAAGAAAGAGGTAGTCCTGCATGTAACCTCATACTCCTAGCACATTCCATTATTGTTCTGTTCATCCTTTCTGACACCCCATTCTGACTGTGGAGTTCCTGGAACCATCTTTTTGCTTGTAGATTCCATTCTTAGAACAATAATCATCAAATTCATTGCTGCAATACTCCCCTCCATTATCTGACCTGAGACATTTTAGCTTAAGACCTGTTTCATTCTCTACCAAGGCTTTCCATTTGACAAAATTTTCAAATACATCAGATTTGTTTCTAATACAATAAACCCAAACTTTCCTTGTTGCATCATAAATAAAAGTAACATAATAACTTAAACCCCCAAGAGATGATACAGCCGGGCCCACACATCGAATGCACTAGCTCTAACTTATTCTCTTTCTTTGTAGGTCTAACCTTGAGAAACCTTACTCGCTTTTTTTTCCTATATATGCAGTCCTCACATAACTCCAAACCTATTTGTGTATATCCAGGAAAATCCTTCTTTATGATCTCCATGCCCTTATGGCTCATATGACCGAGCCTATAGTGCCACAATGTTGTATCTACTTCTGAAGCCACAAGATTACAAACATTAGTGCTATAAGTGGTTAAATACAAAGTTCCAACCTTCTCACCTCTTGGCACCACAAGAGCACCCTTAGTAACCTTCCAAGAGTTTCTTTGTAAATATCACAATACAACCATCACTTCCTAACTTCCATGCGATATCAAATTTCATCTTAATGTAGGCACATGTCTGACATCCTTTAATAGCCAAGTATTCCCATTCTGCATCTTAACTGTACAAGAACCTTTTCCAACTATGTTGCAAGGCTCATCATCACCAAGAAAAACATGCCCAAAATCTCCTTGAACATAAGCAACAAAATAATGCCTATGTGGAGTAGCATAGAAAGAAGCCCCCGAATCTAAAACCTAAGATTCAAGTAATATTATGCAAAGAAAGAATCAAAACATCCTGACATACATTACCCATTGCCACATTTACCTCCTTGTTTTCTTCTTGTTGTTTCTTCTTGTCCCAAAGCTCCCAACAGTCCTTCTTTGCATGCCCAGACTTTCCACAATGCCAACATACTATCTTACTTTTGGATTTTGACCTTGCGATCCTTTGATTTTCCATGGTTTCCTCTATTCTTCTGTCTCCCTCTAGTTTCCACTGTTAAAGCATTCCTTGAAGTAGAAGATTCACCAGAGCTTTTTCTTCACATTTCCTCACTTAGAATCACCCCTACAACATCCTCAAACTTCAACTTTGAGTTAGCTGGAACCGAGTTGCTTACCGCCATTACCAAGCTATTCCAACTCTTAGGTAAAGAGCACATAACTAATAAAGCCCTAACTTCTTCATCAAATTCTATTATAACCGAAGCTAGCATATTTACAACCGTATTAAAATCATTTAGATGATCTACTACTGAACCATTCTCAGACATCTTCATATTAAAAAAAAATTTCATTAAAAATATCTTATTAGAGGCAGAGGGTTTTTCATACAACTTCCTAATGCATCCATCGCTTCTTTTGTATTCTTTTCCTTTGAAACATTAAATAATACTGAAGATGCAAGACACATCCCAATTATCCCAAGTGCCTTCCTATCCAAAGAAATCCCATTCCGCATCTATTATGCTCGAGGGTTTGTTCACCTTCTTAGACAGTGGAGTATAAAGATCTTTCTGATAAAGGTAATCTTCCATTTGCATCTTCCAAAGACTAAAATTCTGCCTGTTGAATTTATCAACCCTAGATCTTCCATCATCTACCATAGCTCCCACTCAAGATAAAACTTTCCATGTGATTCAACACTTCAACAAACCAAAACCGGGATCTGATACCAATTGTTAGGAAATAAGGAATAAAATATGTGGAATAATCCCTCACAGAATCACAATAGTAGAAACTAATATGCAGAAAATTATTACAGATCTCAAATAAAAGTATAGAATAAAATAACACAACACATAGAGATATTATTTAACGTGGTTCACCCAATTTGGGCTACGTCCACAAATAATCACTTGCTCGATTTTATTACAAACCACCACTCTCTCAATACAATACCCAGATCTGTTTGGAGCTATGCTAAAAAAACTCTGCTGAATTTACACCCGAATTCAAAGCACATATGCAATGTTTTTCATACTTCTATCATATGCATAAAACCATATGAATAGATAGCTAATTAAGTAGTTTTATAAAACCATGGATATCAAAACCATGGGTAAAAACAATCCCATAAACCTGTGGGTCAAAATCCTGCCCATATGAGAAAATCATGTTTTGCGATATATCGGGCACGTTTTAAGGCCCAAATTTTTTTAGGGGCTGCACTTCCCGAAGCCCTGCTACTAAGGGTTGTAGCCCCCAGACCCCCACTCGGGGCCCATCCCGGCCCTGAACCCCTACGAGGATACATGAAAAGTGTACAATACTCTTAGTGTGCAGTCTTCAACACTTTCACACATGAAAATAGGCTCCACAACTTAACAAGTCTTGTGCTAATTTTGTGAGTCCTGTGCTAGTTACGTGATTCGTGCACTCTATGAACTATGAGTCCTATGCTCTTTAAAGTGTGAGTCCTATAGTTTTTATGTGTGTCTTACACTTGGATATATGAGTCTTACACTTGCTGTAATACATTCTAGAGATCAAATGACCTGCTCACACACAATATTGAACTCCAACTTACAAGAAATATTAGGAAATGGAAACATTCAGATTACAATGAAATTTTCAAAGATAGATCAAATATATTATACATTTTATCTTAAATAAGATATCTAGTTCTTAAGACTACATCTAAATCCACTTTCTAAGAGAAGGAATAGTGTTATTTTGTGCAATAGATGAGACTTAGTTTGGTCTCATTAGTAATAACTTCATTATTACAGAAAAATCTATTTCCATTATTGTATTAGTAAAATAACATGATTTATACCTTTCCATATATGAAAAATATTGTCAACATGAAAGATTTCCCAAAAATATTTAATTTTGTAGGAACATGGATAAGTCCTTTAGAAGAACCATTTTCCAAGCAAATAATTATGGAATAAAATGTTGAATAAAGGTATGGATCCACTTCTAGGAAAATAAAGTATGAGAACAAATATATGACATAATGTTTTATCATCTCCAAAATAATTAGATTTTTCGGGCTTATAGATGGGCTTTCTAAATGTTGGTAAACCATCTAGTCCAAATAACATCTAGAGACCTTAATTTTTAATGATGGTCAAGCGTATCCATTTGGATATGTTAAAGGATAATAAATTGATCACCAATATGAGGTTTGTGTAACACCCATGTTATAATAACTCAAAATTAAGGGAATTTTTCCTTTCTTTTAAAATAAATCCCTTAACCCCATTTCATGCCTTCAATGATTTTATATGACAACAATAATAATCCAACAAGAAATATAGTTTACAATCCATCTGATAACATCTTAACCATGTGCAACTATAAAGGTCAATTAGATCTACCCAACCCCATTTATCATCACTCTATTCGATTGTACATAACTTGTATGTAATTGATTAACCTATTCATCTATGTTTGATAACTGATACAAATCCAAGTGTCTACCTAAAAATTAGTTAACGAGTTTCATGATATCTCGTACCATTGTATTGGAACTCAGTGAACTAACAATGTAATCAACTATTACACTACTTAGGCCAAATATTTCAAGCTATGCTTTGCATGCTTAGTTTCGTGACCACCCATAAGCCTAATGAAACTTATCCCATAACCACAAAATCATCTCTTCATAGTTATTAGGATAACATCTCGTTAGTTAAATATTTTTAAGTTCACGTACTAAGAAGTCCTGAAATATAGGTCTTACCTTTTGACTTGAGTGTTCACTAACAGTCCTGCTTAGGACCCCTATGGGAAAGATAATGATTACTTAATGACTCATGCCATGAATTAATTATTACCCTTCCTATATCTGTCCTAATATGGCACCGTTAGATTACAATCAAATCAAAGTGTGGGACTTAGATTCCATTCTTACTTAATACTCAAGGCTAATTAAGGTAGTTTTCATCGTTTAGAGATTAAGTCAAGTTATACGTTTATCAAAAAGTTATTAGTAACTTACTAGTTCTTATAGTTCAAAGTTTCCAAACTCAAAGTGTTGTTTTACGAATATTGTTGTTAGGGTTAATTTTAGTTTAACCATTTTGTTAAGAATAGATATTGTCATAAATCCACCTTAACGTTATTTGTTGTTAAGTACCTCTTTGGAAAGAGATATATTATTTTAAACATTGAAAAAATTTATTGTCGTAAAGGTACAACTAGTCATCTATGAATTATTTAAGTTGTACTAAATAATGATTCAATTATTTAATTAGTCTCTTTACGATCAAGTTAAAGAAATGTAATTATTTCACAACTCTTTATCACTATCCAAAACAACGTTATTTGTTTAAATCCTTTAATTAAACATTTTAATGATGATGTCATTGATATAATTGTAATAATTGACATTTAATAATTCAAATTAATTACTGTCATAAAGTATAATTATTTGATCAAGTATAATTTGTTTTCATAATCATTATCAAGTACAATCCATTGTTGAAAACAACGTAAATCATCATTACAACTCATAAGAGATAGTCAAAAATAAAATTATTTATTGAACTCATTAAGGATAACTCTTTAATTCATACGAATACAATAATTTAAGATTAATACAAAATGAAAACTTCCATATTAAAATTACAGAAATCATATTTTGCTTTACAATCAATACATATCCAAATTTGAATGTACATTAAATCAATGTTTATAATCAGATAAACAATTTATCGCATGACAAGCATGCATGTAATCAGTCCAATTAAATCCTCGTAATAACTAATCCATCATGTTATCTGTAAGATAAAAATAATGATATACATGGTCAGTTCATAGAACTAACATGGATTACACAACTCTCTACCTAGTTGTTTCATTACGAAATAATTTAATATTTGTTGTTTGGCATAATGAAACTATTTCTAGCAAACATATACAATCAAAAGAAGTGATCTAATGATAAAAACCACGTTATTATTATCCAAACTTGTTTACATTCTCAAATTCATTGAATCTCCTAATATTAACTTCCTTTTAAGCTTATATCATTTTAACCAAAAATAAACATTCTTATTTCATAAAAAATCAAGTAATACCATTGCACATAATTTACAATTATTCTAGTAAACTTGATTGATTATAAAGGAATTATAAAAACAATACCGATGCTTTCTTCAACGTAAGTAACCAATATTCAAACTCAAGCAACAAACCATTATAATATCATGCTTTCACAATCAAGAGTTTCTTTACGAGCTAACTAATACCAAATTTAAAGGTTGAATATATTACACCCATTTTCTCACGCTATCTAAATATACAATCAAACGTTTACATCTCAATGAATCAATAACCAGCTAATATTTTGTGCATGTAACAGATGTCAACTCAAACAAGCTAACATTAAAAGAAAAAATCATTAACTTATTCGAGAGGATAAGCTATATTTTTGAATCACACCCAATTGAGTCTACATTCCAAACTGAAAAATAGTTTACTTTAATAAACCACTTTGTATTGGTTTTCCACTTTATCTTTTTAACATTCAAGTTTAACATACATAAGCAAGGTAAAAAATTACATCCATGCAAGCATCATCCACCCAAAATAATGTCACAATGATGCATGCAATAATAACACATTTGATAGTATAATCATAAGATTAAATAACAACCTTCACCCATACCCTTATGGTATCAAACAAAAATAAGGAAAGTCCTATTTCTGTCAAAGAAACATTCTCAGTAAAATTTTTGTGAGTTTCATTTAGAAGAAGTACATATACATGCATCTTAAAACCACAACTTCAAATTCACAGAAACATTATAGCAAATGAAAGACAAGTCTCGACGTTGAATGGACAAGAAATGAGTATAAACAAGATGAAGCAAATATATTTGAGCTTCATAATAGAAATCATGTTGAACATAACTCTTTCAAATAAGGGTACTTAAATATTAACAACCAACATGAATCCCATAAAACCAATTTACATTAAAACACAATGTCTCTACACCTATAAGTAAATAATGATTCGAATCGAGCCCATTTTCCATCCAAAAATGTTGACTCTAATGTCACAACTTTAATGAATGGGAAAAAATTCCATTTACGCAGACTCAAGGTGTTTGGTATAGCATGTACCCAAATCTATAGGCTCAACAACAATCCGTAAACCCAAAACAAATTACATAAAAAAATGTCTCATACCCATAACACTATTTTCCCAGTTATGGGTTTACATACACTAACCCAACCATATATAAAACTCAAAATCCTTTAACAATAATAAACTCTTGCAAGTTTAAGATACACCCGAGAAAGTTTTTAACTAACAAATACTCAAGAATCTCAAAATAAAATAACTAGGAAAAGAGAGATGTAAGTCCATTCCTAAAATGATAACGTCCCTAAAAAATTCTTCACAAGATTCTTTCAAAAAATTCCAAGCAATTTAAGCAAGTCTTATCAAAATAATACTCCCGCAAATCAATAAGTAATACGACCTAGATTGGAAAAATAGAAACCCCATAGACCAAGCTCAACAAATTTTTCATAATACCGAATCTGCCATTATTATCCTCCACAAAAATCTCAATAGAATGGCATAGTAAAAAACCATGAAGAGTTCATACAAAAACAAATATCGAGAGGAGGAAAAAAGAGCTCTAAGTTTCAACATGAAAAATAAAAATAGAATACAAAGTATGCATGGTATCTTATGGAGGAAGTTTTAGTTTCGTGAGACCAATCAATGTAATTCAATCCAGCAAGTACCACATAGTAGCCAAGTAAATAAATGATCAATTTCATCTCCAGCCTCCCCCAAAACTAACTTGTGGAGGTTTTACGAGTAGTCAAAGATTAAATTAAACACAAAAACCTTAGTCACTTGCATGGGTCATTAACCAACCAGTTTTTAATTATTTAACTTATCCATTGCCATTTGGATATGGTCAAAACCATATTTTTATCCTCTAATCAAAAGACAATGAGTATGGTCTATGACCATATGGCTTACCAAAACATAAGGAAGGTCAAGGGTATATGGTCTAAGATCATAGTACTAGCCTTAATAATATACCAAAAAAATTACCTTACCATACTTAACCATTTCATTTTGCCCATCCAATGGTGTATTAACAAATCAATTTAAGCCATAACATGCCAATCAACTTAACCTTTTTAATCTCAGTCAACCAATGCAAATGGAGTATTGATCGGTCGAAGGAAATTTGTCAAACCAACAAGTTTTGATCAACGCATGGTGCGATGAATCAATCAATCAATCAAAATAAAACTTTGTAAGTGCTATAGTTAAACTAGTATTAAAAATATGACACACATATAAGAATACTAATATAATTTTCCTTGTAACACTTTACCATATTCCAGATCTCTTAAGAAATATAATTACATTATTAATAAAAGATCCTTAAGTCAACCTCTTAAGCTTTACCTTGACGATTCCAAGATTTGACCATTCCATTTGAAGACCATCTTATTGTTGTACAATCAATGACCATCAAAATGTCAAAATAAAGTTAGTATCTTTTAAACAATTGTTAGGTAAAACATAGTTTACCTAGGTTAATTTAGCATAGGTAATTTAATTATTAAGCTATGGTAAGTTGTTATAGTTTGGTTATAAACCATATTTCATTTGTATTTGGGAATAGTATTCCCGTATCATGATTTTGTTATTATTTGTTTAATAGTGGGTTATTTTAGTTCCCGTATGTATTTTGTTGCACCTATGTAACATCCTGTGTTGTATGCATATGGTTGTGCAATATCTATAAATATTGTAGCCATCACTATTGTAAATGATTTGATTGAACATCAATATATTTGTGAGGATTCCATCCCTCTTCTATATTTGGTATCATAAAAGGTTAGATGAGGATCCTGTGAGTAGTCTAAGGTGTCTTTGAGAGAGTGCAAAAGAGATAGAGGAGCTTGGAGAAGAATTTACAACATTTGAGAGCTGTGCTCTGACCTCTTGGAACTTCCCAACCCCATCCTGCATCCCCACAACCTCATGTTCATTTTCCGGGTAAAGATTTTTTTTTCACTTGGTGCCTCCTACACTAGGAAAAAAATTGCTCTTTGAACAAATTTGATTCAGAAATTAAAAAATCACACACACACACACATTCCCAATAGGGGTTTCTCAGTCAAAATCTAGTCAGTACATTTTAGTCCCTACTACACTTAGCGATCTACTTTGCATTTGGAGGGTTACTCTGTGTGACACTTTTGGAGGTTTGTTGAATATTGTTGGGTCAAGGACTCCCACCAAGCTGGTTGAAAGCATCAAGTTTTATTATACATTGCTCTATGAGTTGAAAATTATCAATGAGCTCTCGCATTGGTCTAGCGAGCTCCCAGGATCCAAGGCCAAGGCGTATTGTGGGTGAGTTAACATTTGCGTAGCCAAATCCACATTCACATACCCTTGGAAGAATCTCTATTTTTGATTGAGCCATAACATCGAGTTAGGCATAACACATTGTGGAAAACAAGAATCAAGTGGTTAGTGAGCCACCTTCCCACCCTAATCCATCTGTGCAGAGCCATCGATCCATTTCATATCGATCCTCCAAACCTACAACCCGTGGATCCATATATGAGCTCTACAATGATCCAAACATCGGAGGAATGCTTCAAGGGTAGAGGAACACAAATACACAACGTCGGTTCAACCAAAAAAAAAAACTACGAACAAAACAACGACAATATAATAAAATAAACAAAGGCACTTAGATCCATTTTAGGCGGATGCCCTAAACCATCATCCCCCAAGCACACTCCACATGTCCATCAAACAAAGCTACCACGTCTTTCTTTCACAAGGTTAGTTATTTTGAATTGGGTCTATATATAATTTTGTTCAAGGTTGATCATATGCGCCATATGTGATTAATTGGCTAAGTGAAAGGTTATAAGTCATTAGGTGTGGGAAGGTCTAGAGTTTGACCCCCATGTGAAACAAACTTTTATATAAAAGTTTGAACTTGGAGGATTTTTAGCCAAACCACCAAAATTTAGTGGTAGAAAACCTTATTAAACCGGTTAGTCACGGCAATAAACCCCTACTAAATTTAGTGGAGAAAACCCTATTGAAGGGCAATTTTTTTTCTCTCACATAGCTTAGTTTTTTATTCTGAGCAACGTTTTCCAAAGGAGGGGTACCTAAAAGTGATTTTTTCCAGCTTGTTTTTGCGGTTTTCACACATTGAGCCATATTGAGCTCCAGAGGCCACCAAGGCCTCACAAAACAATTTTTTTCTAGCCTTTTAATTTTTCTATATATTTGGATGTAATCATATATTTTAGTGGATTGTACTAATTTGTAGGTTTCCATATTCAACCAGTAAACATTATAACTGAAAAAAACTGGTAGAGATTTGAAAATAAAATAGTGAAATTTGGTTTTGTAACACTCACAAGATCTTTGGATCTCTTTTGCAACATTTGGTATATACAGTTCCTCTGGGAAGCACTTACGGGTAAAGCCATCACAACTAATACTTGCACTTAACGCTTAATATAGCTGCAACAACATCATCTAGGAATCATCCCTATAAATCGACGGGGAGAAATAAGGACAAAATGCACACACTTTGAGCCCTCCCATCTATCTATGAATGATTGCACGACATAAATCTAGACACTGAAATTATCTGAGTATATAACAAAGTTACATGTGCGTATGAGGATATTTATTTGAATTAGTGTCAATAATTTCACAGACCCCTTTGAGTATTGTCTTGGTACCTCATATTGAATTCTTTCATGTATATTAATGACTCTTTCACATAATGTTGGGTATATCAGAAGGGTGAGATTCTTCCACATACCGATGGGTATGTAAGAAGGGAATGTATATAGAAAGGTTTGGTATATCAGAATGACAATATATAGATTGGGAGAACTTATACCTGGAGTGATAAGAGCCTTACTCTTTGTCAGTTGATTCAAAAAATGGGCACCAATGCCCTTAAGTACTTTCTTCCAGACTCACAAATCCTAAGAGGAGATAATTATGCTACATGGAAGAATAATATCAAAACATAGCTTGAGTTTGAAGAGATCTAGCATGTTGTGAATGGTTATGCGACCAGATCACCGGATGATGTAACAAACAGAGACAATTTGATAAGGCTAATAAGAAGGCCAAAGTCATAATCTTGTTCATAGTTTCTTACAACATGTAACCTTGCATTCAAGATGCCAAAATAGCCAAATAAGTGTGGGATAAGTTGAACACCATGTACAAGCTAGAAAAAGAGACACAATATTGAATTTACGAGTTAGTTTCATACACCAAAGTTTAAACCAAACGAGAATGTGGAAATTTTTTATTGCGGAGAGTTGCGAAACCGAGGGCTTCACTTCTAGCCCTAGGAGAGGAGGTTACTGATATAACTCTTATGCCCATTGTTTTGAGAGCACTTCCTCCTTACCACATTTTTGTGATGACACTAAACTTGTCAGATCAGAAAGTTACTTTTGACAAGTTAGTGAATCTACTATAACAAGAAGAAGCAATGTACAACAAAGATGATGAAGAGGAGCATGCACTATCTTCTCATCAAAAAGGAAAAGGAAAAGCTCATTCTTCTCAAAAGTCCCAAAAACAACATCAGCAAGGGGAAAAGTAAAAGAAGAAATGTCCTATCTACAAAAGAGGACATGATTCAAAATATTGTTGGCTTAATACATACAAAAAGGGTTCATCAAGAAATTATGGACCTCAAAATCAAAAATCTCATTAGGGACAATCATACTACAAGCAAGGGTAGAAGAAGGGGAATTGGTGAAGAAAACCCCATCAAAAAGGTAATGTAGCTTGAGCAAGAAGATCATTTAGAAAATGAGGAATTATTGTACACTTTGCTCAATCTAATGAACCATCCATGTCATCCAGTGTTGTTTGGTACGTTGATTTGGGAACCACTCGACACATGACTAGAACAGAGATTGGTTTATCACCATAAGGGACACACCTTCTAAAAATCATGTTTCGTTAGGTGATGATTCTTATTACACAATAAAATGTATTAGGAACATTTCTCTACCTCTTAGTTCACGAAATTGTAGATTAAGAGATGTATTATAGTTAGTTAACTTCTAGATCATAATATGAAGCTTAACTTTGATAGTCATTCTGGTAAAAAAGTGTGTTTGATTTGAGACAAATCTAGAGGCTCAAAAATTGTTGTAAAATCCTCTAATGTGGGATGTATGTTCCAACTTAAATTTTTCCAAAGGGATGATCATATACTTATGTTTAAGAATTCTTCCTCTATACATTTGTGGCATCAAACACTTGGTCACATTAGTTTCAAATATCTCAAAACACTTTGTTAGTACAACATGGTGAGAGACTTGCCATCTCTCCAGAAGGATACAAGTAAGTTTCATAACGCCTAGTAGGTAAAAAACATAAAGCTTCATTACAAAAAGGTACTTATCGAGCTCTAGGTAAGCTTTATTTGGTCATATCAATCTTTACTGATTGATGTAACCTCGTCATTATGGATTTTGGTATTTCATGCTATGTGTTGATGATTATTCAAGAAAAAAGTGGATATTTTTTCTTCATAAGAAAAGTGATGTTTTTGAGAACTTAAAAAAGTTCAAAGAGGCTATAGAGAATGAGACTGGTTGTCATATCAGATCTCTCCTCTCAGATCAAGGGGGAGTTCACCAGTAATGAGTTCAAATCCTACCTTCAAGCTCACGTGATTCATCGAAAGATGCCTCCTCCACACACACCGCAACAGAATGGTGTTTTTAGAGAAGGAATCAGTACTTATCATGGTGATGATGCATTGCATGATCACCGATTTTGGACTAGTGAGGACATTCTGCACTGGAAGAAGCAAAAACAATAGTATATTTTTTGAACAAAGTTCCCACAATTGCTCTTGATGGAGTAACACCACATGAAGCATGGTAAAATTGGAAGCCATCCATTGCACACCTCATAATATTTGGGTATAAAGCCAACATGCACATACCCAAGCATAACAAAAATAAGTTGAATATGAAATCTCAAAAAATCATCTTAATTGGCTATAGTGAAGTGGATCTTGGGTACAAATTAATGGATCCAAAGGCTATAAAATTCTACACTATCGAGAGATGTTGAGTTCTTTGAGAAAAGGAAGATGAGACTCCTTTTATAGACTCACCTAATGAGGATGTTTCACACATGTTGTGAAAAAAACTTATTTTCCGTTGATGATGACAGTGATGATGGGGATGATGGTGATGATCAGACAAGACCACGACCCACGTGAACAATACAATGTATGCCCAAGTGGTATACTAATATGATTTGAGATGAAAAATTGGATGCTCCACCGAGATACATCCACCACTGGACCATGGACTCATAGTAAAGAATGAGAAGAGGTAAATTTTTATTTGATGACTAGAGTTATTGAATATGTTGAGCCCTTTCTTGTATAAGAATACCTACAATTGAAATCTTGGAAAGATTCCATGGATTCTCGATTATGTGTTAGTGATGAAAAACAACACTTGAAACTTTTCGATCTTCCACCAAGGAAGAAAACCATTGGTTACAGATGGATATTCAAAATAAATTATAAAGTAGATGAGACCATAGACAAGTACAAAGCGAGATTGGTAGTAAAGGGGTATGCACAAAAGGAAAGCATAGACTATGAGGAGACATTTTCTCCCACATATAAGATCAAAATGATCGATATTATCCTTGCCTAGCTACTTAGTTTGGTCGGAAATTCCATCAAGTGGACGTGAAAATTTCCTTTACGAACCAAGATCTACAAAAATAAGTCTACATGACTCAACCTGAGGGATTTTTCATACCTGGTGAAGAAATAATGGTTTGTAGAGTCAAGAAATATCTATATGGCCTTAAAAAGGCACCACGAACTTAATGTACATTACAATTTATGAGCATCTCATTCAACATGTATTCGTCAGAAATACATATGATCCCAATCTCTACCTCAAGAGGCAAGGAGGAGAGATTGTGATAGTTATTGTATATGTCGACGATCTAGTCATCACTAACAACACAATAAAGATGATCGATGCTATAAAGAAAGATCTTAATCGATCATTTGACATGAAAAATCTTGGGCTCATGCACTACTGTCTTGGATTGGAAGTATGGAAGAAGGAGAATCATATCTTTGTTTCTCAGTTGAAGTATACCAAGACAACGCTTGAGAAGTTTAGGATGATGGATTGCACACCTATTACTACACCCATAGAGACAAGACTGCAATTACCTCATTCGGATACATATCCTCGGTAGATACAACTCTCTATCGATAATTGATTAGGAGTCCCATTTACCTAACTTATACTTGGACCCGATATCAAGTTTGCACTGAGCTATCTTTCCAAGTTCATGTAGGAACTCAAATTTTGTCATTAGAAGGCAACAAGGAAGATCTTGAGATATCACAAGGGTATAGTGGATCTTAGTCTAGAGTACAATAAGAATGATAACTTCTTCTTGATTGGATATTTGGATTCATATCATATAGGTAAAATTGATGATAGGAAATCCACTTATGGATTTGTATTATTTTTGGGATCTGGATCGATATCATGGGGAAGTAAGAAAAAAACTTTATATCTCACTCTTCTACTGAGAATCGAATATCATGATACATGTGGAGCTATCTACGAAGTGATATGGATACGTCACATACTTGAGGGACTTAGAGTACCACAAGAATACTTGAAAAAATATTTCACATAGAAGATTTACACATGAAACAAGACGGTGCTTGTGTATTTTATTAATATCAAAATAAAGCATTACAAACAAATGAGAGAGCTGCAATATTTATAGATATTGGACAACTTCTATCTCATCCACAATATATGGAAACAAATCACCTAATATGAGAAAATATGCAAGAATAGCATATTTCCCCTAACTGCCCCTATTGCCCCTCATGGAAATCATCCGGGAACAAAATATGTAAGATAGAACATGATCCCAAAAACATAGGGATGAGAACACTATCACTTAGTTAACTAACAACTAAGGATAACTAATACCTATTGACATAAGTTTAAAGTATTTAAATTAAATAATTTAACTTATTACATTTATTCAAATATCAACTAATGATGAATTAAGCTAAGTTTTATTCCTAACATTCCCCCCCTTAATTCAGCATGGTCTCAAGTGAATAGGAGAGAAATCCTCTAGCACCCTCAAATTCACCTGGAGCAAGTGACTTTGTGAAGACATCTGCATGATGTATATCTATTGGGTAATATTAGAGCTAGATGTTATTGTTGTGAACATGTTCACAAATGAAATTTACTTGCACCTCAATTTTTTTGGTGCGCTCATGAAAAATTGGATTCCGAACAAGTTTTACTACTTCTTTCTTATTAACATGTAGGATAGTTATATAATTATGTGGTATCCCCAATCCTTCAAGTATACGTAAGAACCATATCGGTTCACATATAGCTCCACCTACTACATGATATTATGATTTTGTTGAGGATCTTGAAACAAAAGTCTACTTCTTATTCCTCATGATATTGGTCAAGATCCCAAAAAGAATACAAATCTTGAAGTGTATTTCCTATAATCTATGTTTCCTACATCATTTGAATATGAATATCCTGTAAAGAATAAGTTATTCTTCTTCTTGTATTCTAGGCCATAGTACATAGTTCTCTGTTGTCAAAATTTCACCCCCTGGGGTAAATTTCGATAACATGCATCGAGTTTTGCGGCCTGCACGTAGATCAAACAGGAAAATCACAAAAATGGCCAAGTCCTAGTCCTAGGAGCAATGGGACATTTGGGACATCTAGGTGCGGATCGGCCGAAAAGCCTCCAGGCGGCCCATGAAGCAAAGGGACATTTGGGCCACAGGTACGCGCGGGACGTGAAATGCCCGAATCGGCCGAAAGAAGGAAAAATTTGCCCAAGTCTTCATCCGGACAAACGGGACACAAGTACGCTGAAATCACGCGAACCCGCCGCGTTCAAATTAAATGAGAACAAATAGTCCGGAGGCAAATGGGACATCTGGGCTGTGAGGACGCGAACCGGACGAATCGGGCGAACCGGAAGAATTTGTCCCGCAAAGCACAGGGACAAGTGGGACAAATGGACGCGAACCGGCCGAATCGGGCGAACCGAAAGAATTTGTCCCCGCAAAGCACAGGGACAAGTGGGACAAATGGAGGCGAACCGGAAGATTTTGTCCCAAGTAGCACTGGGACATCCGGGAAAAATAGACGCGATGGACGCGAAGGAGCCAAAAGGGCCGAGAACCAACCAAATCATGACACGTGTCACAAGGGAAAAGGTCAAAAGGTCAAAGGGCGAGATTTGAAGGGTCAGCCCGAACCAATGGGATAGTGCCACGTGTCCCAGCTAGGGCCCACAAGGAAATTTCAAAAGAGAGCCCACCGAGAGGTGGAGGAGAGAGAGTTGCTCAGTGAATCAGAACCTGCCACGTGTCATCCAGGTGGCAGAGCGCGGGAAGAAATTTAAAAATCTGTTTTTAATTTGTTTTGTGCCCTAAATCTTTAGATCGACATATCTTTCGATCCAGAGCTTGGATTTGCACATTCTTTATATCAACGGAAAGCTTGTGAGATTCTCTACACGATTCCAGGGTCAATCTTGCATTTTGGTTTAGTTTAGAGAGAGAAAATCAAGAAACGCCTCGGCATGAAATAACAAGCGTAAGTAGTGCTTCAACAAACAACTTTAATGCAGCAGCAGATTCACCGCATTGTTAGACAGCTTCTACGTTTTGCCGAGATCCGCCACTTCTGCCATAATGGGATGAATCCGAATGCAACTCGGAGGTGGTTGGAGTAGATTTTGCTTCCCCTCTCTCTCTTTCCTCTCTCATTCTTTCTATATATTGTAAAGAGGAGCTTCTTTTCAAGTGTGGAACATTTTTCTTTTGCCTCTCCCTTCTTCTCCTCGTGCGAATTTGTGGAGTTCGAACCTCTCATTTGAAATCATGTAATACGACTCGCCTCTTGGCATTCTGCAGTGTATTGTATCAATCTTTGGAGCAAGTAATACATGTCTATGGATGATTCTCAACCCTCTCTGTGTTCATCTTGCATCCTCCTGGTCTTTCACTACAAGTTTTGTTATCTGTGCATGATCTTATATCACATTTGAATGGTCTGTGTTCACTGGAAAAATAGGTGTTCTTCATTCCTCGGTGCATCACCTCTATTAGCTTAGATTTATTTTATGCATCTTCTTACCTTGTCTCCTTGGCAGATTAGATTAGGTTTTGAGAAAACCCTCTGCATATTTCGTGTGCATCTGAACAGAGGAATAGGAACCAGCCTTCTCTGGAGAATCCTTTCTCATTTTTTCAAGTCCCACACTTGGAGAAAGGATTCAATGTTATGCAATCACACTGGATGCCAAAGTGATCAACCTAGAAACCTGATCTGCATCCAGGGGTGCTGTGATTTTGCACTAACAGTTTTGGCACGCCCGGTGGGACCTAGAGGTCTCATTTTTATTGCAGCAAAGTTGATATGCATCTGCTGCAATTTTCTTGCTTGAAAAGAGCTATTATTCGCATATCTGGCGACTCCAAGAGGAAGATCAACTGGTTTCAGCAGTACAGGCCTAAAAGCTTATGAGAAGAATCACAAGGTCAAGAGTTGGAGAAGAAGAAGTGCTGTTTGAATACCTGCAATTATCTCCAAGAAGAAGGCAAAGAGGAAGAAGGATTCAAAGGTCTCCATCTCCACCAAACAGAACTCTCTCAACTCCTCCACCTGCTCAGCCTTTCATTCAGTATTCAAGAGTCCTTCGACCAATCAGAATGGCACAACCACTAAATCCCTTTGTCAATTTCACTGGCAGCAGCCCACTCGCCCTCAATGCACAGAATCCAGTTCCAATTGCAGCATTGAAGAACATTCCATTTTTCACTGGAGAAAATCATACCACTCCTAGTGATCATGTAAAAGACATTGCTAACGTCTGTGCAATCCATGAGATAAATGAAATGGATGTAGCTGTCAAATTGCTGGCGTCTTCATTCAAAGGGAAGGCATTACAATGGTTCAGGAGCCTTACAGCTGGTTCTATCACAAATTGGAATCAGCTGTGTATTGCACTTCATGAGTAGTTTGGAGAAAAGGGAGACAATTTGTCTCTACTAGAACAATTGACAACTATCAAGAGAGCCCCCAACGAGCAGCTGACTGATTTCAACTTCAGATTTCAAAGGTCTTGGGATAGGATTCCAGTGGCAGTCAGGCCAACAGCAGAAGGTGCTTTTCTATACTATCTTAAAGCTTTGAATTCTGATATTTCTATGTTAATTCAATCTATGGGAGGCACAACCTTACCTGCTGCTTATAGCATTGCCATTAGAGCCGAAAACTGTCTTATCCAAGCTGGTAAATTGGCTCCTAGGCCTCCAATGCCATTATATCCAAGTTTAGAGAGCCCAAGTGCTAGTCAAGCACCTGTCTTAGCTCCTATTCCCACTCCTAGAAATCAGAGTTCAAATGAAGCTTCCACTTCATCTCCAAGTGCCCCAAATGAGCTTCAAGAGGTCATGAAGCAATTGCAAAATCTAGGCAATGAGCTGGTCACTCTCAAAAGACAGCAAGCTCAAGGTTTTAGACCTTCATATCAGCCTCAAGCTCAACCTAATAGGCAGCCATATCAGCCTCAAAGGCCACCTAATCCAGCTGCAAATATGAATCAAACAAGGCCTCCTGTCAATAGACCATTCCAGCCCTATAATCCAAATGCCATATCTACCTCTAGGGCATTAGTACCAAAGACAAAACAACATTGCCCATGAGTATGATTGGTATTTTCCATGTAATGAGCCTCATAATCAATCCATGTGCTTCAATGGTGCTTTGACTCAAGCTTTAATGGTAACAACTACTGGTGTGGAGGGGAGAATAGTCAAGAAAACAGCCAACAACAAGAAACATTCAAACAAAAATCAGCCCCAAATGACACCACATTGGTAAATTGGCAAGCAGAGGATTTTGTGGCATGAACCAGTAGTTTCTTAAGGTGTTGCAGCAAACACAAGGTCAAAAAGGAGAAATTTGGGTGAAGAACAACCATTAGCCCTGACCAATCCACAACCTTCCATGGCTCCACAAATGATTGGCAAGCAAAGTCCCGCTTCAAATGCACAAGGACAGCCAAGAACACCCTAGGCCAACTCAAATGCTAGGCTGTTGCTGCCCACATACAAGGAGTAAATGTGCAAACCAAGGGACAGCAGAGAGATCCTTCATCACCATTCAAGTATCATTGATCGGATGAAGAAGACAAACGTCAATATATCTATGTGGAATCCCTATCCATCCCGTGCCAAAGAGATCTGGCTGCAAGCTGCCATGAAGGACTTGCAAACGAATTAGCGGATGCAAGACAAAGTGCTTACAAATGCTGCCCAATCAAGGAAATCATGGAGGACAACAAGGTAAGATGTTGAAACCCCCTCCTTTCTATGTTTCATTAATCATTGGGAATCAGCTAGTGCAAAATTGCATGATAGACTCCGGGCAAGTAGCTCGAATGCCTAAACAGATAGGTGATCAATTAGGGCTCCAGATGAAATAACATCTAAGGGAGTAGTGCAGTTGGATGGGACAGCAATAGCAACAGTTGGAGTGATTAGAAATTTGAGTCTTACCTTGCACGCATGTCCAAATGTTGTTGTTTTACAAGATGTGTCAGTCATAGACCTTCCACCACTCTTTGCCCTATGTTTGTCAAGGGACTTCACTGCCAAGATTGGGGGATATTTGTCCGCTGATTGGTCACACATGCTATTCAGAACGAGATATGGAACTAAGGCCACAATCAGATCTGAACCTATTGCAAACTTCCATATTGAGCCCTACACTCCAAGTCAGATTAATGTCAATTGCTCAGCATTTGATCAAGAAGATCACCCTAGCACTGATGAAGCTGACACTAAGGTTGGAAGTATCCCAGATTTGACTCTTGATGAATGGGCAAACAAGGTGCATGCTTTTGATCCTTATCAAGGAATAGAAGAATCTGAGCTAGGAGTCTATTGTATACACGAAGAAAGTCAACCTATTCCTAGCATCACCAAGCCAAACCACAAGGATGACAATGAGGTATGGCAGCTGTTTTTTGATGGATCAAGGAGTAGACAAGGTGCAGGAGGTGGAGCCATGCTTGTTTCACCTCAAGGAGTAAAGTACTATTCAAATTTTAGATTTCAATTTGCATGCTCCAATAACACTGCTGAATATGAAGCCTTGGTGCAAGGGATGCATTGGGCAATCAAGAAAAAAATAAAGAACTTGCAAGTCTTTGGGAAAAGTGAATTGATTGTAAATCAGGTCAAGGGACAACATGCGGCCAAAAATGATCTACTCAGGTGCTACAAGAACAGGGTGTGGGACCTCATGGAAGATTTTGAGGGTTTCGGCATCAAATCCATTCCTAGGAAAGAGAATCAAGTCTTGGCAGCGCTTGCAGCAGATGAGGCAGCCTTTGACATTGTAGAAAACATTCAACAAGAAAAGGTACAACCAAACATCCACATGATTGTCAGGCCTTCGGTGCCGGATAATGATGTCAGTTGGCAAGTATTTGAGAACGACTTAGAAAATCATCCATTTCTTGCTAGAAGAAGAAGTGAGAGCTCTCGGCTAAGAATCAAGAAAAATTGGAACAACAATATGGTGACCAAGTGATACACTGAAAACCCAAGACAAGCTGCCCAAGGGACTTATCACTTTGGAGTCCATTTTTAACCCCAATGATCAGTTTAGAAAGGAGAAAGCAAACATTCAGGTTAAGAGAGAAGATTCGGTATCCATATTGGTAGAAGAAAACAAGCCATTGCAAATTGGAAAGATGACAACTGAGCAAGAAAGGTGTGAGTTCATACAGCTATGTCAAGAATTCCCTGACGTGTTTGCTTGGAGCTATGAAGACTTGAAAGGTTTCAATCCCAACTTAGCTCAGCATACCATCGAATTGGATCCAAATACTAAGCCTGTCAGGCAGAAACAGAGACCAGTCAATCCACACATGGAGCCTCTCATGAGGAAAGAATTGGACAAGCTGATTGAGTCAAGAATCATATTCCCAATCAAGCATTCTAGTTGGGTTGCCAACTTAGTTCTAGTCGAAAGAAGACCGGAGAGATCGGGATGTGTGTTGACTTTAGATATTTGAATAGAGCCTCTCTCAAGGACCATTATCCACTCCCTTCCATGGAGCAAATATTGCAGGTCGTAGCTGGTTCAGAAAGGTTTTCACTACTTGATGGTTACTCAGGCTTCAATCAGATTATGGTGAAGAAGGAAGACCAGTTCAAGACAGCCTTCACAACCAAATGGGGCACATATGCTTACAAGAAGATGCCATTTGGACTGTTGAACACCGAAGCAACATTCCAGTGAGCTATGGATATGGCATTCAAAGGCTTGATCAACAAGATAGTGCTAGTATACCTAGATGATATTACTGTCTTCTCAAAGAATGCAGCAGACCATTTATTTCACCTCAGGCAAGTGTTTCAGAGGTGTAGAAAGTTTGGAGTGTCCTTAAATCCTAAGAAGTGCATCTTTCTTGCACATGAAGGGAAGCTCCTTGGCCATATTGTCTCCAAGGAAGGATTAGCAATTGATCCAGAGAGGGTTGAAGCCATAAGAGCACTACCATTGCCAAGCCACAAGAAAGCCCTTCAGAGTTTCCTGGGAAGGATAAAATTTGTTCAGAGGTTTGTCCCAGACTTTGCAGCCCTTGTCAAGCCCATCACCAAAATGTTAAGGAAAAGCATGGCTTTCAAGTGGACGGCAGAAGGCAAGGAGAGTTTTGAAGCAATCAAAGAAGCCATCTCCCAAGCACCCACTCTCATCAACCCAGACTTTTCCAAGGATTTCATCCTCTATGCATTTGGAGGTGATGACACTATTTCTTGCTAACTGCATGCAGTAGAACAAAGATAATGATGAACAACTGATTGCCTTCTTCAGCCAGAGCCTAGATGACTGCGAAGTGAGGTACTCTTTTATTGAAAAGCATGTGCTTGCAGTAATCAGAAGCTTGAAGAAATTCAAGCATTTAGTCTCAAACAACAAGGTCCAATTGCTGGTCTCACATGCTGGGGTTAAGGACTTCCTCCTCAACAAGGATTTGAATGAAAAAAGGGCAGGTTGGATCACCCGTGTTATGGAGTATGACATTGAGATCAAGATCACCAAGCTGGTAAGAGGGAAAGGATTGTGTGAGCAGCTGGTTTTGGGGAAGCAAAAAGAAGTATGCAACGAAGAAGAGGCTGTTTTGACAGTTCAAGACAGCCATGAGCCGAGTGGCGGAGACAAGAGAAGAAGACAGTGCCTGCCTCGACTCTTTGGACCCAAGGCATTATGCACTTCTTACAAACAGAGCCCGTGCCCTCCGAAATGAGCAAAGCGAAGAGGAGATACTTCAGGTTGCAGGCTGTTCCATATACCATCATTGATGGAGTTTTGTTCAAGAAGGATGTGAATGGAGTGCTGCTGAGATGCATTAACACAGGTCAGATCCAAAGGGTATTAAAAGAGTTTCATGATGGACTAGCTGGTGGCCATTTTGCACCAAGAGTGACAACTCTAAAAATCATGAAGGCTGGTTATTATTGGCCTAAAATCTTTAGTGATTGCTATGCATGGATCAAGAGATGTAAGAATTGTGTATTCTTCACAGAAAAGAGAGACTCGCTGCCCTTCCATTACACCCAATCTCAGTTGACCAGCCATTCATGCAATGGGGTTTAGACTTCATTGGAGCCATCAACCCCAATTCAAGCCAAGGACACAAATGGATTTTGACAGCCATGGACTACTTCACCAGATGGACAGAAGTAGTAGCACTCAAAGAGGTGAATGAGTCTAGCATTTTGGACTTTTACGAGGGATAACTACCAGATTTGGTGTACCTACTACAATAATATCTGATAATGCATTGGCATTCATTGGATCTAAAGTGACTGAGTGGGCTGTCAAGAACGGGATCTACCTGAGCACTTCATCAAACTATTACCCTCAAGGTAATGGCCAGTGAGTCTACAAACAAGAACTTGTTGAGGATCATTAGGAGGACTCTTGATGAGAATCAGAGGGCTTGGCATACCAAACTGAAATCAGCCTTATGGGCTGATAGGATCACTCCCAAAAGATCCACAGGTAATTCTCCATTTAAGCTTGTCTATGGAAGAGAGGCAATCTTGCCCATGTCACTTGAGTTGCCAACATTGGAACTCATGAAGTAGCTGGAATTGCTTGAATTTGAGCCTATGGAGGTGAGATATGTAGAACTGATGGAGCTGCAAGAGATCAAAAATCAGGCATCCCAAGCAATGGAAAAGGATCAAGCTTTGATCAAGAAGACCTTTGACAGAAAGGCCAAGGATAGATCTTTTCAAGTTGGAGATCTAGTGTTGAAATGGGATGCAGATCGGGCAAAACCAGGAAGGCATTTCAAATTTGATGCCATTTGGAGTGGCCCATACATGGTCACGAAGCGCAAGAGCAAAAATGCTTTCCAATTGGCCTCATTGGATGGTGAAGAACTGCAGATTCCAGTCAATGGAATCTATCTCAAGCGTTGCCTCTAGAGGGAAGTTCACTACCTTGTAAATATTAATTAGATTTTCATTCCTCCAAGTGCTTGTGCACATTGTCCTGTTGTAGTTAGGTTTCGGTTTTCCTAAGTGCTTGGCACAGTTTTGCTGCTCTCGGGTTGTTTTCTATAGTTCGAGTGTTGTTGGAGAAGAATTTGCGATGTCGCTCGGGATTAGATATCGGCTCGCTTCGAGTTATTGCTTATGACTCCATGCCCAATAGATCGCTAAAGGCCACCGATCTTCTTCCTAGTAGGCGGTGACCCCGAGTTGTCAAAACTGTTGTCAAAATTTCACCCCCCGGGTAAATTTCGATAACATGCATCAGAGTTTTGCAGTTCTAGGCAAGTAGATTGAAACAGGAAAAATCACGAAAAATGGCTAAGTCCTAGTCCTAGGAGCAGTCGGGACATTTGGGACATCTAGGCGCGGATCGGCCGAAAAGCCTCCAGGTGGCCCGTGAAGCAAAGGGACATCTGGGCCACAGGTACGCGCGGGACGCGAAATGCCCGAATTGGCCGAAAGAAGGAAAAATTTGCCCAAGTCTTCATCCGGGACAAACGGGACACAAGTACGCGAAGTACGCGAACCGGCCGGTTCGGCCGAAATGAGAACAAACAGTCCGGAGGCAAATGGGACATCTGGGCCGCGAGGACGTGAATCGGCCGAATCGGGTGAACCGGAAGAATTTGTCCCGCAAAGCACAGGGACAAGTGGGACAAATGGACGCGAACCAGCCGAATCGGGCGAACCGGAAGAATTTGTCCCGCAAAGCACAGGGACAAGTGGGACAAATGGAGGTGAACCGGATGAATCGGGTGAACCGGAAGATTTTGTCCCAAGTAACACTTTGGGACATCCGGACAAATGGACACGGTGGACGCGAAGGAGCCGAAAGGGCCGAGAACCAACCAAATCACGACACGTGTCACAAGGGAAAAGGTCAAAAGGTCAAAGGGCGAGATTTGAAGGGTCAGACCAGAACCAATGGGATAGTGC
This sequence comes from Taxus wallichiana var. yunnanensis, assembly GCA_018340775.1. Lineage (NCBI taxonomy): Eukaryota > Viridiplantae > Streptophyta > Pinopsida > Cupressales > Taxaceae > Taxus > Taxus wallichiana. Next base: position 575,198,537 of record CM031240.1, read on the forward strand.
CACGTGTCCCAGCTAGGGCCCACAAGGAAATTTCAAAAGAGAGCCCGCCGAGAGGTGGAGGAGAGAGAGTTTCTCAGTGAATCAGAACCTGCCACGTGTCATCCAGGTGGCAGAGCGCGGGAAGAAATTTAAAAATCCGTTTTCGGCTGTTTTGTGCCCTAAATCTTTAGATCGACATATCTTTCGATCCAGAGCTCGGATTTGCACATTCTTTATATCAACGGAAAGCTTGTGAGATTCTCTACACGATTCCAGGGTCAATCTTGCATTTTGGTTCATTTTAGAGAGAGAAAATCAAGAAATGCCTCTGGCGTGAAATAACAAGCAGAAGTAATGCTTCAACAAACAACTTTAATGCAGCAGACAGGCCGCGCTTACATTAGACACCCGCCGCTTTTGCCAGGATCCGCCACTTCTGCCATAATGGGATGAATTGAATGCAACCTGGAGGTGGTTGGAGTAGATTTTTCTTCCCCCTCTCTCTTTCCTCTCTCATTCTTTCTATATATTGTAAAGAGGAGCTTCTTTTCAAGTGTGGAACATTTTTCTGTTTTGCCTCTCCCTTCTTCTCCTCAGGCAAATTTGTGGAGTTCGAACCTCTCATTTGAAATCGTAATACGACTCGCCTCTTGGCATTCTCGCAGTGTATTGTATCAATCTTTGGAGCAAGTAATACATGTCTCGTGGATGATTCTCAACCCTCTCGTGTTCATCTTGCATCCTCCTGGTCTTTCACTACAAGTTTTGTTATCTGTGCATGATCTTATATCACATTTGAATGGTCTGTGTTCACTGGCAAAATAGGTGTTCTTCATTCCTCGGTGCATCACCTCTATTAGCTTAGATTTATTTTATACATCTTCTTACCTTGTCTCCTTGGCATATTAGATTAGGTTTTGAGAAAACCCTCTGCATATTTCGTGTGCATCCGAACAGAGGAATAGGAACCAGCCTTCTCTGGAGAATCCTTTCTCATTTTTTCAAGTCCCACACTTGGAGAAAGGATTCAATGTTATGCAATCACACTGGATGCCAAAGTGATCAACCTAGAAACCTGATCTGCATCCAGGGGTGCTGTGATTTTGCACTAACAGTTTTGGCACGCCCGGTGGGACCTAGAGGTCTCATTTTTATTGCAGCAAAGTTGATATGCATCTGCTGCAATTTTCTTGCTTGAAAAGAGCTATTATTCGCATATCTGGCGACTCCAAGAGGAAGATCAACTGGTTTCAGCAGTACAGGCCTAAAAGCTTATGAGAAGAATCACAAGGTCAAGAGTTGGAGAAGAAGAAGTGCTTTGTTTGAATACCTGTAATTATCTCCAAGAAGAAGGCAAAGAGGAAGAAGGATTCAAAGGTCTCCATCTCCACCAAACAGAACTCTCTCAACTCCTCCACCTGCTCGGCCTTTCATTCAGTATTCAAGAGTCCTTCGACCAATCAGAATGGCGCAACCACTAAATCCCTTTGTCAATTTCACTGGCAGCAGCCCACTCTTCCCACATTCGAATATTTTACAACAATTTTCACACATCTTTTTACCACCTTTGCAATCAAATTTAATTTTGAGACTGTGATCTAATAATTGACTTACGAGATAACATATTTTTTTTAAACCAAAGACATAAAGAACATCTGTAATTTTACATTTATGTTTTCCAAGTGGTAGTGAAATGGAACCAATGCCTTCAACATTATAAGATGTATCATCACCCAAAGAAACATGATTTCATGGGTGTTTTACTCATTATGAAGAACCAATCTTTCTTTCTTGTCATGTGTCGAGTTACACCCGAGTCAACATACCAAATTTGATTTATAGAATTGGATACTTCATTTGACTGTGTAGAATATAGGAAGTCATCATCATCAAATTGATCTTCCTGTTTGGCTACATTTCCTTGTTGAGTTGGTTTCTTCTTCCACTTTTGATTATTTTGTCCTTGTTTATTCTATTATTGGCCGATTTTGTTTGTTGGTAATTAATCTTTTTACCACTTGATGATCCTTGTTGGAATGTGTTGTACCAACAATTTTTAACTCATGTCCTTTTCAACCACAAATAAGACATTTTTGTTGGTCCTTTTGGCCTTGTTGAGTATTACCTTGGTTTTGAGGCTGTTTATTAGACTTAGCCTATTTTTTCCTTTTTGATTAGAAGCAAGTGCATGCTCTTCAGTTTTAGTAGTTGAGTGAATAGCTTCCTCTTGTTGTAGCATATTCACTAACTCTTCAAAAGTTTTTGTTTGACTAGTTATGTTTAACGTGGTCACAAAAATCCTATAATAAGGAGGAAGAGATCTCAATACTATAGGAACGAGTGATGTGTTAGATACTTCTTCCAAAGCTTGAAGTGAAGCACACAAAGTTGTTACTCTTCTCAAAAACATTTCAACTTTCTCCGTTGGTTGCATTTTTGAGTTCAATAGTTAACTCTGGAGATGAAGTATTGTGTTCTTATTTTTGGACTCATATTATTTTCAAATTGTCCCAAGATTATTTTTCTGTTGTGGTCTCATGAATATGAGGTTATACCTCATCTGAAACACTAAACAAGATTATTAACTTTTCTTTTTGATTTGCATGATCAAATGTAGTTTGTTTTGTAACATCTGTTGTAGATCTTGTTAATGTACCAGAAACAATGAGACCATAGATTTTCAAAATCAGGTTATGCAAATTTTTTTGTTTTCCATCTTTGGATAATTATCAAAACACAAAAGTTGAGAATCTGGAAAAAGAATTTTGGTGTTGTAATTGCGGCCATTGTGAAAAGTGATAAATAGTAGAAGAAAAAATGAACACTTTTCCCCTTAAAGCATGCACACCCCCCAAAAAATAATATTTTATTCAGTTTGGGCTCCTTTTTGGCATGTATAATGAATTTTTGGCACTATTAGCCCTGTTACAAATTTGGCTCTGTGGCCGATTAAATATAAAATGGATCTCTTGGTTGATTTGAATTTTATTTCTTTTGGACTCTTTGGCCTCTTTTGAAATACAAACAATCTCTAATTTGTTCAATTTTTACAAAACAAAGCTTATTAAAAGTCGGGACCAAGATGTAGACATAAAAAAACTATACACTTTCAAAAAAACCAGCACCCCAAATCAAGGTACCAGTTGAAAGTTATGACTTCTTTAAATTGCGATTTCAATATCTTTCCGGGCCCCTTTCCAAAAATTGATTTTTTTTTTTCTCTGATATCTTGCATGGCTCAAATGGTCCACTTTAGGGAACAACCGTAGTTCAATCACTTTGCCTAAGCATTATAAGAAACTTTTACTGCCTTTTTTCTTATTTATTTCTTCCTTGCTTTGGATTCACATAGGTATATTGCTGGGACACAATTTTTTTATTTCCCTAAGCTTTTGATGTTGAATCTTTTATAGGCATGTATTTTTCTTCTCTTGAATGCTCTTGATCTGTGAATGTAATCTCTAGGTTGATTGGAGGCTTTGGGAAGTCGCTTTGGACAGAGATCTTCTCACAGGGACGTAGAATTATCTTGCCAGATATATGAAAAGACAAAGCACAAAGAAGAGGAAGGAGAAGTTATGTGGGAGCTTAAAAATCTCGGTTCCCACAATACAAAAATATTGTATATATTTTTAAAAATGCTTCCAAATTTTAATTTTTTTTGTAGGTACAGGTAATTTTTTTTTAATAAAAAAACTAGAGAATGAAATAATGTCACCTTTTACAACAGAGTTGCATCCAGGTCTGCAAGAGCCTGTGATTCAACTCTAGGTGTTCTTTAACTGCAAATAAATTTGTGAACTGGGGTGTGGATTATGGTAGGGGATGTGAAATGGTTGGGGGAATTTATGGCTCCTCCAAGCTCTGAAATTTCTCCAGTTCTCCCTAAAACCTTCCTACATTTTCCTTAGATCAGAATGTTGCTCTGATACCAAATCTTGGCAATGCATACTTGACTAAAATATTTCACACATAATCTTTACACGAAACAAAATGGTGCTTGTGCATTTTATTAATATCAAAATCAAGCATAAAAAACAAATGAGAGAGCTGCAATATTTATAGATATTGGGAAACTTCCATCTCATCCAAAATATATGGAAATAAATCACCTCGTTTGAGAAAATATGCGAAATAACATATTGCCCCTAACTACCCCTATTGCCCCTCATGGAAATCATCCGGGAATAAAATATACAAGATATAACATGATCACACAAAAATAGGGATGCTAACACTATTACTTAGTTAACTAAAAACTAAGTATAACTAATATCTATTGACATAAGTTTAAAGTATTGAAATTAAATACTTTAACTTATTACATTTATTCAAAAATCAACTAATGATGAATTAAGCTAAGTTTTATTTCTAACAAGTACCACAAGAAAAACTTACCACCTTGTTTGTTGACAATGAAGGCGTTCTCAAACTTGTTCGCAATCCAGTGTTTCACGAGAGAACTATGCACATCAAGGTACAAGTTCATTTTACCAGAAGGAAATAGGTCGCCGTGACAGCCAGTTTGGCTAACTTCGGTGTTAATAATCCCTTTCAAACTTGGATTGGAGGGGACGTTCTGCCCGCTCATGTCAATAAAGCCATAATCATTGATCTCCATGGTAGTGAAAATCATAACTAACGGCTGTATTTTAGACGCTAATGAGCGGATCCCCAAGTACATGATGATGACATCACAAAAGATTTGGATGATTGTTGTGATCTGTGCGGGCTGGGCTGTCATCATTTCTTGGCATAGGAGGAAAGCCGAGGAGCGGGGCAATAATAACAAGTGTAGCATAATTATTAAATTGGCTTTCACGGGAAGGAAAGATTCAAATACCAAAATCAAAGTTTGGCCTATTCCGCACATTGATAGCTATTTTACCGTTGAGAATAGGAAAAGGTGTAGAGGAAACATGGGGGGGCCGCCATGTAAAACCGAACCGACCCACAATCCTGAGTGGAAAGAGAACACGGAGCTTTGGGATTACCTGCAAATCGGGGGCCTGTCTAATTTCATTGAAAGGATCCAAGGCTTCGACCAAGACATCTCTATCAAATTCACCCGGGGATGGAAGAATAGAATAGTCAAATATAGTAACATGAAAATGGAAATCACGGAAGAGCTCATAGCTCAGATCATGGGCCTCAGCCTGGAAGGCACAAAATTCTTCAATAAGAAGGTAGACAGGGAGGTGGAAACCAAGAAATTTCTGGAAGAGGGAGAGAATCTTGAGTTCGTGATTGCTGGCCTCAAGGTGGAGTTGATCCCTGAACCTTTTGCTGAACTAGCCAAAATGGTGGTAAGGTATGTTACCCTTGAAGGAAGATATGTGACTATACCTCAAAAACATCTGATTTTTCTGAATCATTTTCGTAGAAATAACATCATCAGCTTTCGTCATTATCTGATTAAATCTCTGGAGAAATCTATAAGGGAAGTTCAAAGCCACTCTAGGTCTGTCCCTTTGCACCAGGGCCTTATCCTCTTGATTCATCGCCATTTCTCCAGCTGCCCTTCCGTGAATCCTATCCCACCTCCCTCCTTCATACCTCCACCTGCCCACACTGCTCCCACTCCCTCCCTGCTAAAAAGAAAGAATGAAGATGCTTTGTCTCCAGCAAGAAAAGTAAGAGCCTCAAAGCCAAAATCCCTGCTTCCCAACGAGTCCTAAGGAGCCACAAGGACTTGAAACTAGTTGAAAACCTCCTGCATATTAGCAAGCCGGTGGAGGAGCCGAAAGAGAAGGAATTACTGGATAGGGTGGATAGATTAGAAAAGGAGATACAAGAGCTCAAAGGGGCTATAAAAAACATGGAAAGAGCTAAGGGTAAAAGGATCCTTCAAAGTGAGGAGGAAGAGGGGGTTATTGGTGAAATCTTCAAGAAACTACAGTCCTTAGATGGCAGATTGGGGAATGCTAAAAGCCGAAATGACTGCATATTGTCTGCCCTCAAAAGCATTTATAATTTCATTGAACAACATGTCCACAGTGTTTGCAGTTTAAGTGGGATCAATGAGGACATATGGGGCCCTAAAGAGAAAAGGGACATTGCAATTGCCCAAGTAGATTTACAAGACTCCTCTCAGGCCACTGCCATTGCCTTCTTCATGTCACTGTAGGCTATCAAGACCAAAATTGACAGAGCCATCAAGTAAAGGGTTGTTGTGATGTTGTTTTTTGGCTGCGATGTGGCTGTCATCGGGCGGTTCTGGAGCTGTTTTTGGCGGGCTCTTTATGCTTTGTTTCTCTTTTGGTTCCTTTTTGATCTTGCCTTCTTTTTCTCGGATCTTTGTACATTTAGATCCTTTTTCACACTGTATTGTAATATTTGGGTACATTGAGCCTTCCTTGGTTATCTGCTTTACCCTTCTCTAGGCCGCTTCTCTCATCTTTAATATCTCGGCTTTTGAGCCCTTTTGTATATAGGGTATAGTCCCTTCAAAACTATTTGCCCTTAATAAAAAAAAAAGGTACAAGTTCATTTCAAACACGATCATGTCTTGAAACAAAACATACAACTTCAGTTTTTCCCAACAGCTAAACAATGAGTAGATATCTTCACAAAGTCACTTGCATGTGACAAATTTGAGTTGTTCATGAGAGTTCCTCTCCTCATCCCTTGAGGCAATGCAAAATTAAGGGGGAATGTTAAGTAAAACATAGTTTACCTAGGTTAATTTAGCATAGGTAATTTAATTATTAAGTTGTGGTAAGTTGTTTTAGTTTGGTTATAAACCATATTTTGTTTGTATTTGGGAATAGTATTCTATATCATGCTTTTGTTATTATTTGGGTTGTTTTACTTCCCGTATGTATTTTTTTCGCACCTATGAAACATCTTGTTTTTTTTTGTATATGGCATGCAATATCTATAAATATCACATCCATCACTATTGTAAATGATTTTATTGAACATCAATATATTTGTGAGGATTTCATCCCTCTTCTATAAAAATCATTTTTATTTCCAATTTCTGAAATAAGACATTACAACTATGTATAGATTAAATCATACTTAGTAATTCATTATTTCTAGAAACAAGATGAACTAGATTATCCATAACAAGTATAACAATCAAATAGTATACCCAAGTATCGAAATCATCACATACACACAACAAGGTAAAGTAAAATCAAATAACTAAGAAAGCACAACAAGTCATTAATGTAAAGTATTTCATGAGTGCTTGGTGACAAGCATCATTACATGGTTGGGTTTACAACTTCACATAAGTATGTATATTATTTTTAGGCTATACGTATGTATGCTTAGCTACGACATCATCCGAGTAACGCTTCCTATCCCCAATCCCTCATGACCCACTTCACATTAAATAACTCAATTTTGCGACAACATGAAATGAAAATGTGGGATGTGACATACTTCCCCCTTAATGAATCATCGTCCTGATGATTTTACTCATTAAAAACAAAAAAATAAACCACACACAGATTTATATCATACAACTAAGGAAATAGTCAAACATTTTCATCCAAAATTGAAATTTTTCCAATTTTTCAGTTTATCCTCAATCAATTTATTGGTTGTAATAGCCTTTGAAACATCCAGTTTTGTCATAAAGTTTGAAATATGACATTTTTTTATCATTTCAACACCTAGAATTATAAAATAATATCAAGAAGTAAAAAATATCAGCTTTTATGATAGAAATAGATAAGGAAACGATGTTTTAATTTCCTCTACATTCTCCCAAGTCACACTTTCTTAAGAATACTAGTCCCATTCGAGCTTGGATTAATAAATTTATCTATTTCTTAGGTGTAATATGTGAGTTTCTAGAACTCGATAGGTTCTACAACCCCAATACCCAGATCCTGAACCTGCAAAGAGTTCCATTAAGTACATGTGTTACATCTGAAACATATTTCTTAAGCAAGGAAATATGAAAAACATCATGCATTTTAGACAATGTGGGAGGTAATGACAAATGATATGCTACCAAACTTATGATTTCCAAAATTTCAAATGGTCAAACATATCTTAGAGATAGCTTGACAACCTTGACAAATGTTATTGAACTCTTTTTGGGTTTAACCCTTAAAAAAATTATCTCTAAGTTCAATTTTTCCAAACATATCTTGGAGATAGCTTGACAACCTTGAAAAACGTTATTGAACTCTTTTTGGGTTTAACCCTTAAGAAAAAATTATCTCTAATTTTAATTTTTCCAAACATATCTTGGAGATAGCTTGACAACCTTGACAAACGTTATTGAACTCTTTTTGGGTTTAACCCTTAAGAAAAAATTATCTCTAAGTTCAATTTTTTTGTTTATTCATTTTAGATATGCATAGCTCTTCTGCCTATCAGCAACTTCTTTCAATCACTCACAAATGAGCTTCACTTGCCTTTCCATTTCCGTTAACATTTCAGGGCCCACTAACACTCTATCTTTTGTACTATCCTAACTGATGGGAGTTCTACACCTTCTTCCATACAACGCTTCAAAAGGATCCATTTTTAGTGAAACATGATAGGTGTTATTGTATGAAAAATCAACCAATGGAAGGTATTCTTCCCACTTGTACTTCTTATCCATGCATTACATCTTGAGCATATCCTCTATAACTTGGTTGACTCATTTAGTTTGACCATTTATTTCGAGATGGTATCTGAAGTGAAATTCACTTATTTTGCTCCTAAGGTTGAATTCAAATTTTTCCAAAATCTAGATGTAATCCTTAGGTCCTTATTCGAAATTATTAACTTGGAACTCTGTGAAATATGAAGATTTCATGCAAAAAATATTTTGTAAGCATAAGAGAACAATCTTTCACATTTCTGGTAAAAAATGAGTTACTTTGGTTAACTTGTCAACAACAAAAAGTATCATGTCATGTTTAATTTTCAACATAGGCAACCCTTGCATAAAATCAATGTCAATAACTTACCATTTATAGTGTAGAATGCTTTGTGTGAATATAAAAAAGCGACAAGATACAAGTGTTTTGCTTTCACGTCCTGACATTCCAAACGGTGAGAAATGTAGTTTATTATGTCCTTTTTCATTACCTTCTAGAAATATTGTTGTTTTACATCATCAAGCATTTTAGTCACCCTAGGATGCCTAGAGTATGGTGAATCATGAAATTCTTTCACAAATTTGATCCTTAAGTCATTTCCCAGAAGGTACGTAGACTCTACCTTTGTATTTCAAGATTCCCTCATTGTCAAATTTGAATCCTTCATATATTTTATCGTTAGGATCGATTGCTAATGCAACCTTAACATGCTAATAGTATGAATCATTGACATTTTTTTTAACCTCATCCCCGAATTGAGTCCTAAGAATAACAATCATAGAAACATGCTTCCAATGAATTAGTCCATCTGTCACTCTATTTTATTTTCTTCTTATGTAACTTATGTCAAAATCATACTGAGATAATAATTTAATCCACCTATGTTTTCTTGTGTTTAAGTTGGGTTGCGCGAAGATGTAATTTAGCCCCAAGTGGTCTGCTTTCTCCGTTCAAAAATATTTCCCAACAGGTAATGCCTCCAAACTTGAAGTGTGTGCACTATGGAAGTAAGCTCTATATCATGGGGAACATAATTTAGCTCATGCACCTTTAATTTTCTTCTCTTGTATGTAATCACATGGTCATTTTGTAGAAGAATTCCACCCAAACCTTCACTAGAGGCATCTGTTACCACGGTGAAGCTTCCATTGGGGTCCGAAACCTTCAAAATAGGTGTTGTAGTTAATTTCTCCTTTAGAAAATTAAATGCATTCTCACATTTTCAGACCAAAAAAATTTCTTATCCTTTTTCTACAGTGATGTTATTAGAGAAAAAACTCTAGAAAAGTCTTTTACAAATTTTCTATAGTAACCAACCAGCCCCATGAAGCTTCGAACTTCATGAACATTCTTTGGAGCTAGTCATTCTGTTATAGCCTTGATTTTTGATGGATCTACAGATATTCCTTCCTTATTTATGATATGACTAAGGTATTGTACCTCATTTTGATAGAAGGAACACTTAGAAATTTTTCCATACAATTTCCTTTTTACAAGTATGTCCATCACTATTTCTTAAGTGCTCATTATGCTCTTCAATGTTTTTGGAATAGATCAGAATGTCATCTAAGAAAACCAACACAAAATTGTCTAAGTATTCTTGAAATATGTTATTCATTAAGTTCATGAATGCAACATGTGCATTTGTGAGTCCAAATGGTAAAATCGTGAACTCATAGTGGTCATATCTTGTCCTAAAAGTAGTTTTGTGTATGTATTCATATTTAATTCTCAATGATGGTATCACGATCTTAAATAAATCTTGGAATAGAATGATGCATCACACATCTGATCAAAGAGATCATCTATCCTTGAAAAAGGATATATATATTTTTAATGTTGCCTTGTTAAACATGTGGTATTCAATTGATAATGATAATGTGTCATATTTCTTTTTGACAAAAATGACCGGTGCTCCCCAATGAGACACGCTTGGTTTGATTAATCTTTTGGATGAAAACTCATGCAATTGTGCCTTAAGTTTCACTAGTTCTATTGTGGTCATTCGATAAGGAGCCTTATAGATAGGTTCCATTCTAGCTTTGATATCTATTATGAAATCAAATTCACGTCTTGGAGGGCATCCAAGTAACTCCTTCGAAAGACATCGTTGTACTCTTATAGTAGTGGGTAACCTATCAAAGAAGTATTACCTTATTCACTATAATATGATAACTTAATTACATAAAACACACAACCTTTGTTTTTAGCCTTTTTATGCCTTGAATGGATGTTATTTTCTACAGTCATCCAAACACTTGATTTGTTTTTCATAATAGTCCAGAGTTGTCTTATTCTGTGATAACCAATTTACACCTATAATGACATTGTAAGAAACTAAAGGAGCTATATACATGTCTATTTCTATTGTAAAATTGGGCATCTCTAATGCCATGCCAAAAATACATTTATTTACTATGTGGAAAACATTGTTCCCATATTTCACATTCCATGATTTCTTCATGTATCTAGATTTTATTTTTAATTTTTCAGCTAACTTATTTGAAATAAAACATTTAGTAGCACAACTAAAAAAATAGTTATAGGTAATCCGTATAACTTACTTGGTACTTCAATATGTGTGGCTTACTTTTCTACTTGCGTATTTGCTACTGCAACATGAATTCTTTGTTGCGGGTTATTATCTTTGTTTTTAAAGGACAATTGTTTACATAGTGATCACCACCACACTTAAAGCATCCAAAAAATGGCCCTTTCCTTTTAGTTTTATTTTCATTTATTGTTGTAATGTTCTCTCCAGATTTCTTAAATTTCATAGCATGCTTTGTTCTTATACTTTTCTTACCATTTTTGGATTTATTTCCCACATTTTTCCACCAAGTTTTCTTTGGTACCAGTGGTGATGGTGAACTAAAATTATTTTTCCTTTTCTCATCATGGTGAGTAGATATAACTTACAACTTCTGATCTTAGAAAATGGGCTTTTCGAAAACTACCTCCATGGTTGAAGGACCATGTACATCCACTTCCCCACTATGACAAGATTAAGTCTCATGATGAAATTTCTAATGTAGAAATTCTCATTAGTCCGATCTTGAGGAACGTATTTCAACAATTCGGTAAAATTTTCCCACTACTTTGTTACCGTAAACTTGCCCTGAACTAAGGTCTAAAATTCTGACATATTTTGGTCATAGTATAGTTGTGGCAAATAGTGCTATCTATAGACAAAAAATCATGCACATATTACTATTTTAATTTTTCGCCAAGTATGTTGTTATATGCATTAATCTTTAGTAAGAAAAGTATTCACTTTGGTGATACAATCCCTAGTTTATCCACTTTATTTGATAATTTCTATTATATTTCTCTCTCATCTTTGTCATACTTCGCACCTAATCTTGGTCAGTCACAGGGAATCCTAGTCTATCAGTATTTTCACATTTTTCATCATGTATCCCAGGACACCAACACCCATTGTGGACACTAGCACCCAGGTGCTCCCATCCTACCCCGAGCACTTTTGTCCCTTTTTCCTTATTTACACTTTTGACATTTTGTGGTTGGCCTTTTTGGTATTCTTATTATTATCCAGGGTCTTAGTCAACATGTTGTGTCACTAGTGTCAAAATTCATTGAAGAGATACATATATATACACAACATACATAATATTATATCACATTGAATAATATAGATCTAGATCTATCGCCCACCCGGAGCTATATAGAGTCGGGTCGGCACCCTATATAGAGAGATATGGCCCCGGCCCCCGACGCCTCTGCCTCTAGATAGATGGAGATGGGCATATACTATTCAATCCTCAAACCCTTATGATAGGTGGGAAATTCTAAAGGGAAATCATATATACATACTATCAAAGGGATTGCATTTTTGGGCTGCTTACTCTGCATACACTACATAGGAAGGGGAAGTTATGAATTCCATCTCACACATTTGAATTTTATCTAGCTATAGCCCACTATCTTGGCATCATTTATGTGAGGGAAACCTAAAGACACTATTTCACACACAAGCACAAAGAACTACATGGATTCGGAATGTAGTGCAACAATTGATCATAAGTTCATCCTTTGGTTGTGACCACGTTCAGTTAGAATTCACATATTACATTTTTCTTTCCAATTTTACGTGTTTGTGAGCTTGTGTAGGTAACTAGGTTTTGTGTTACAGGTTATAAGCACCTCGATGATCCAAGTTTGAATATCGGTGGCTAATAGGAAGTGATAGAGAAACCTTGGCGACACAAGAAGAATCGATTCGACCCTTTGTATAGTCTTTGACACCCAAAAATGTCACTTTGATGCTCATGCGCCCTCACCCTAGCCCGGGAACCCATGTCTATCTCTCATCCGTAGATTCCAGAATTAATATCAAGAAATTCGACACCATGCCCAACCTTTTCATTAGTTGTGTCGATCAGATATGTTCTAGGCTAAGCGTAAACCAGATAAGTACCCTATCTCTCTTATTTTCTTACACAATTGCATCTTTAGAGAACTTATCATTTGTATTCTATTGTATATTATCATAGTAGTGACTCTAAAATTAGATTTAATATTCAGATTTTATTAAATCATTTGGTGAACCCCATCCTTAGTCGAACTCCTTTCCCTAGGATCCCCAAAACCCTCATGGATAAAAATAGATCCTCCTTGCCCAAGAAAGCTATGCATCATGTTAGTGTGAATCCTATCCTTAACGATGTTGTAGAATTTGAACTTAGTGATATTTATCGTCATGCTCAATGTGATTCCAAAATTCTCCAACAACTTCTTACTCACAAAAACACTATTCCCACTAGCTTTTGCAACTCTAGTGTGAGCATAGTTTTCCCGACCAAAACTTTACTTCATGTTTTCCTTATTCTTCCATAGTCACCGAGGTTGCTCCACCTTCTTCTACTCTTATTATAGCACATGATGATACTCTTATAGATTATATTCTTGGTCTTGATTGTGCCACTATAGATACAAATAATGTTACTTCCAATGTTGAAAATGTACATGTGCATGATGATGTTTCTAATAATAGTCAAGATGAATGTAAATCTATATATCATGTTTATCCTCTTTATGAAAATGTTTCCAATGACTGCAATGATACATCTTATGATAGTTATCCTACTACTTCTCTATATGTTGATGACTCTCTTGATGAATTACTTGCATGTGAAAATATGACTGATAGTGATGTTGATTATATTTCTGATCATGAACATGTTAGTGAGGATGTTATTTCTCTTAATATTGTTGAATGTGAATTTTCCACTCCTCTTTCTTCCATTTATGAGGTTGTTTCCAATGTCATTCATGATGATTCTACCACTCCTACTAGTTCACCTCTTATCATTTATTCTGATTCTACTTCTAGCATTTCTATCAATATTCCATGTTCCTCTCCTCCTCTTCCACCTCTTTCTTCTTATTTTGTAGGTTTCAATCATGATGATTCTACAATCCCTACTAGCACACCTCTTATTATTTCTTCTCGCATCTACATCTAGGAGTCCCATAGAGCCCTCCTCTTCTCCTCCCCTCTCCACATCCACTTTTTATTCTCACATTAACATGATTACTCATGATGGCAAGCTGCAACCTCTCAATGTCCCTCTTACTTCTTCTACAATTCCATCACATGATATTTTATCACTCATGTATGTTGTTGGTAATTTACAATCTCAAGTTCACTCTCTCAATCTTGAAAGTAAATACTATTAAGATTTCATTGACAATAATTATCTCCATGGAAATTCCATCCCTAATAAAATTCACAATTCTGCTTTCCCTAAGGATTTCATCATGCCTACATTTACATGTTTTGATGGCACTGAAAACCCCTATTTTCATCTCAAGCATTATCTTTCGAAATGGCCTCTTATTCTAATGACCACTTTCTCCTCAAATATTTTCTTCATAGTCTTGTTGATCATTCTCTTCAATGGTACACTCATTTTCCTTATGGATCTATTAGCACTTACTATGATATGGAGGATGCTTTTCTTAGGAAGTTTATGGTTAACAATGGACCTAGAGTTACATATGATCGTTTACCTACTTTGCATCAAGGAAAGAAAGAAACCATTATAGATTACATTTTACGCTTTAATTCTTGTATGCATTAATTATTATTTGAGCCAATTGATTTAGAAAAGTAATTTATATTTTTCCATGGATTAATTCTTGCATTGAAATAAAAATTATTATATGATACATGTGAATCTTTTACGCTTTTGTGTTATAAAGTTATAGATCTAGAATAAGATTTAATTTCCGCACATGTTATTCCATCTCCTCCTACTACTATTTATTCCACTGCTCCATTGCCTACTACTTCATCTCCCCTTCCATCCATTGAGCATCCTCCATGGTCACCATATCCTCCTCCATGCAAGCATCTTCCTTCCCCTCCACCATGTTAGTATCCACCTAAGTCTTCTCCATCTCCTACTCGTGAACCATTGCACTTTCCATATGCTACTAAGCCTCATGATGTTTTATGTTCTTTTCTTAATAAACACTTAATTCACCTACCCTCTAATAAACATCATCCTCCTCATCACTTGCATCACCAATGTGGTTGCCATTATTGTAATTTCCACTGCATTAATGGCCACCGTGAAAATTACTGTTGTGCCCTTCATGATAATTTACAGTAATTAGAAGACAAGGGTGTCATTTAATTTGGATCTCACTCTTGTGAGTGGCATATTTATATAATTCAACATAAGCATTCTTCCACTACTGTTAACTTGTCTCCTCCACCCACTTCTAAGGTTGTCATTCGTCAACCTAATAAAATTATTATCCATATGTGTCCTCTACCTAGCTCATCCATTGCGACATTATCTCACCCACCTCACAATGTTATTACTTCCCATTGGCTTCCTAAGCTATCAACATCTGTGCTTCCTACCACTACATCTCCCATCATTGACACCATTTCATCTAAAATTCAGTTTGGCTCTTACACTCATCTGCCGCTAATGCCTCACATGCTTCCACCATCCCTCACAGGCCTCTCCATATTTGGTAGGTGATTTCTATATGATCACCTCATTTCTTGATGATTTACTTGGTGTTTTCTAATGTTCTTACATGAGTGTTGAGGGATCCGTTACAAAAATAACCTCACCTCATTCATTCTTCATGCTCTATCTTTCTAGCAATACACTCTCAAACCATTTCCCAATGACACACTCTTGTTCTATGGTTCATTCTTGATTTTCAAGGGGTCTTATATAAATGAACCTCCTTTTCCTACACATTCATTGGGGGCTTCTTTCTTTCCCCTATTCATCATAATTATATACATCATTCTAATCCTACAACTAGAAAGAAATCAATATTTTACTATTGCATATCATCTCAATCACATTATTATCTCACATTATTCATTACATTACATCACATACATCTCATCCTATTCATCATATATTCTATGATTCATTATCATTTAACTTTCACACATTACTTACCTATCCATTTCAATAAAAATAACCATTTATGTTTTTCATATCAAATTTTACAAATCACCATACAATCATCATATCATACATCGATACACATCACCACATAATAATGATACTAATAATATATTCAAAAATCATCATTTCAAAATAAAATCATTGGGAGAAAATCCCCATACATCATTACATCCATATACATCATTCATCATCATCATCACTTCACTATATCTAGTCACGAGAGCTCTAGAACTAGATACTTCATTAGCTCAATATACACAAACTGGTCACGACCTTTATATCTCTCTACCTATCTTTGTAGTATGGCCACCTCAGGCCAAATTCTCTATGAATCAACCCTAAATTTCCACATATCTCGTGAATATATCCTAATCTAGGGATCCTCCTCCTACGACCTCTCTCGTTCACTCCATCTCCATGCAAGACTCATCATGCTCACTCAATATTATAGTACATGTGGCTGCCGCTATAGCCACCGAATCTAACAAATGGGCATGCTCACTTGCAATAACATCCACTCACTCTAACATACCACCTCCCACAAGCACATTTGGAGGCACATTCCTGTCAATGTACACATTGATGAATCCACAATCAATGACCAATAGGCATCACATGTAACCATCCAACACCACATTAGTTACTAACACACTTACAAATACACAAAAACCAAGTAACAATACAAAAATACTAACGCACAATAACCATGCTCAGCTAGTGTCGTTGATAGGCCATCTCCATTGGGCAAAAGTGCATTCCCTCTATTCCTCTAACCGACGGTCCACCCACCACATCTATGAAAACTAGAAATAATATCACCCATTGATGTGCTTCCCACCACTCGCTATAGGCTTGGGTACACCCAACATCATTCACCTGTATCGGCTCTATGGCCACATCTACCTCATTTGGACCCAAGTACACTAGCCGTGTTCCCATGGGATCTGGCCTTACTCATGGCCACCTTGACGCTCTAGTAGCTATCACTCATACATATGGATCTAGAGGCACATCCTGAGCCATGTAAAATGATCTCGATAATCTCTCCACTTGGAATAACTCGGCCACTTCTGGGAATCGGTCCTCCATTGGGGTTAAGTGCATGAACCTCTACTCCTCCAAACAACAATCCACCCACAACATCTATGGAATCATAAATAATATCACCCTTTGATGTGCTATAAGCATGGGTACACACAACATCATTCACCTGTATCGGCTCTATGGATGCATCTACCTCACCTGGATCCAAGTGTACTAGATTTTCTCCTGTGGCATCTGGCCTCACTCCTAGCCACTTCGGTACTCTAGTATCTCTCACTCATACATATGGATATAGAGGCACATCCTGAGCCATGCCAAACTATCTCAATAATTTCTCCTCTTGGAATAACTCAACCAATCATGGGAATCAGTCCTCTAACCACATGGTGCACTAAATACACCAAAAATTTACTCCATCCTCCAAACACCCACCATATCCTCTATATGGCATCCATATGATGACCTCTGGGCCTATCCGATCAAACATCGATCTATAAGTGGTTATGTCTAGCCTCCTCCTCTGGGTGCCTACCCACCTTGCTGCAAATATATCAAGTCTCACCCAATCAGCATGTGGCCCATTGTGTGGCCTTAAAATCACAATATTCTTGTATGCCTATATATGTAGTAATGTGGTGGCTCTTAATCCACCCCCATGGTCCTCTTGTGTGAATCTATATAAATAGCTGTAAAAATGGGATAAGACATAACGTGACCATGAAAATATTGTCCTATGCTCCTTTATGCACTAACAAATATCACACATCTTATACAATATACTTACTCTGCCACCCTCTCGCCACCGATGAAGCTTCACCACCATGATAAACTTCCGTAATCTGTTGAACACGTGATCTCAATATAGCATCTATATTAATACAGTCTTTGTCTGTACTCGTATCCTACTAAAATATCATCTCACTACTCTCATTTACCTTTGGGAATTCACTATACTCATAACCTTCACTCTCTCTCCCATGATTGACAGGTCATAATATACAATATATATCCTCTAGGGTCATTGTCATCTAACTATTAGGAAACCAAAACATACATGTATCGACACACAAATTCTCACACAATGTAGTAACCATAAGCATAGTAATTGGAACCTCCCTCAATCTCGTTATGTATGGTAGGATGACATAGTCTAGTATGTCCCACTCATCATCATATAACCCTAAAGTCAATAATGTGCTCAAATTCCGAGCCCTACAAAACTCTCTCGAATGTATATCTCTCTACGAAAAACAAACACAAAAAAATTCTAACATTAGTACTTCATACATATTTAAAACTAGCTAAGCATAGTCCAAAAATTAATTAAAATACTAATATTTCACGCAGAACTAGAAATAGGTCACTGATGCCTTTAAGTAGGTGATGTCATCCCAAAATACATCAATTCCTGGCCATTCGTGCCCATGTCGAAATGCACAAAAATACAAAAGTTCAAATTTTACAAAAATTGACAAATTCGGGCAAATTTCACCACATTTTTGAAAATAACCATACTCACCAACTCACCGGTCTTCCACGAAGCCATGACCACCATTACTCTCTCGAATCTCTTCAAAATTGCTTCCCTAACACATGAAATCCTTACAAGCTCGGATATCTAATTCTCATGCACTCATGGTACAAATGAAATTACTATTCAATTTTTACTATCTCTCCCAAATGACCTAACTTGGGAGTCACTTTACATTTTGTATCGCTTCCAGATGGCATAACATGGAAGCCATATAAAACAATACAAATTGGGACACCCGTGGGAGTGGGGGAAATGAGATTTCATTTCCTTTCCTATACTACTCCTATATGGGTTCTTCAATACGGAACAATACTGTACAACACATAACTAAACACAAAACTAAATTGTTCTTTATTTGTCTACATTGGTTGGAAATTTTGGGGATGTAGTCATGGATGGAGAATAAAACTATACCTCTCTCCATAACACTCTTCCTCTCGGTGGTAGGACGCCTAAATCCTACCATTTCCAAACAAAATTAGGTTGGTAATTTATCTCCCTACCTCTTCAATATCAATTGGCAACAATCATTATTTCCAAATTCTATGAATCATCTCAAGAATTTCTCCGAGTTCTCATTATGACACCTCACTATCTCTATTCATGCCCTATGGGTGGGTCGACACATTGATCCATAGTTTTCCACACTATATGTTCTTATATTCTATGTGCACTTATGTGACAAAGCCTCTCCAAACTTATCATCGGTACATTCCTTACTTCCTTTACACTACTTGAATTTAATTCAAATAACATAAAATGGGGAAAATGTAGACACAAAATCATGCACATATTACATATACTATACTACTAAGTATGTCATTAGATGCATGGATCTTAAGTAAGAAAATTATTCATTGGTGACACACTCCTAGTCCATCCACTTGCTTTGATAATTTCTATTATCTTTCTCTCTCACATCTGTCACTTCGCTCCCGATTGGTCAGTCACAGGAATCCCAGTTTGTCGGTATTTTCACATATTTAATCATTTATCCTAGGACACCAACACCCATTATGGAAACTAGCACCTAGGTGCTCCTATCCACCCCGGTCACTTCTGTCCCTTTTTTTCTTGTTTACATTTTCAACATTTTGTGGTTGGCATTTTCAGTCTTCTTATTCTTATCCCAAGGTCTTAGTCGGCATGTCATGTCACTAGTGTCAAAATTCAAACAAGAGATACATATATATACACAACATACATACTATTATATGGGTGGGAAATTCTAAAGGGCAATCATATCTACATACTATTAAAGGGAATGCATTTTTGGGCCACTTACTCTACATACATTGCATATGAAGGGGAAGTTCTGAATTCCATCTCACACATTTGAGTTTTATCTATCTATAGCCCTCTATCTTGGCATCATTTTCATGAGGGAAACCTAAGGACACTATTTCACACACAAGCACAAAGAACTACATGGATTTTGGAATGTAGTGTAGCACTTAGTCATAAGTTCATCCTTCGGATGACCATCGGGGTTAGTCCAACTTCACATATTACATTTTTCATTCCAATTTGATGTGTTTGTGAGCTTATGTAGGTATC
Organism: Taxus wallichiana var. yunnanensis; assembly: GCA_018340775.1. Classification (NCBI taxonomy): domain Eukaryota; kingdom Viridiplantae; phylum Streptophyta; class Pinopsida; order Cupressales; family Taxaceae; genus Taxus; species Taxus wallichiana. Next base: position 575,218,669 of record CM031240.1, read on the forward strand.
TAGGGTTTGTGTTGCAGGTTATAGGTACCTTGGTGATCTAAGTGTGAATATCAAGAGATCAAGGAGAAGTGATAGAAAAACCCTAGAGACACAGGAAAAATAAAATTCTAACCCTTTGCGCGAGTTTCCAACTCCCATAATAGGTCTCTAACACCCATGCACCCTTACCTAGCCCAGGGTCCCCATGTCTAGCTCTGCGTAGATTCCATAATTAATATCGAGCACTTCCGACACACCGCCCAACTTGTTCACCAATTATTCCTATTCGGATATGTTCCAAGATAAGTGTAAATCAGATAAGCACCCTATATCTCCTATTTTCTTACATGGTTACATATTTAGAACACTTAAAATCTGTATTGTATTATATATTATCATAGTAGTGACTCTAAAATTATATTTAATGTTCATATTTTATTAAGTCACTATCTAAAATAGAACTTGAATCGATCCTGTGTGATGTTAGCTACATCAAACCCCGCCTATTTTCCAAACATCCCACCATGATGAATCCTCATTTGAGAGCCGATACACACCCCAAATTGCCTTAGTTTCTTCAAAAAGTTCTTGATGGTGAAATAATTATCCATCTCATTGAGCCGATTCTCAGCTCCATCAGCTAGATTTTTCCCATCAAATTGTGGTGAATTGATATGATTATTATCATTTGACAATTTTTCGCCAAACGCGCCCTTTTATTTTAGGCTAGTTTAGATCTACAATGTTAGGATATGCATCATTAACATTATTATTTGCAACATTTGTATTATGATTTGCAACATTACAATCTAATGTATTCACATTATTATTGGTAATGTTAGGATCCATTACATTCGAGTTACACTAAGGCTATACAATACTATCACTTTACGTGCTTACTTCCTTAACCAAAATATGTTGTTCCTAAAAAACATTGCAATTACAAGTTTCTTGCATGAAAACAAGTATCTCATCCAATTTATGTCTTATTACTGCATCATCCCCAACAAGTTGATTGTTCGCAACATTACCTCTTGTCTAACAATTATGTTATGTTAGACAAGAATTAATTTTTTTGTTAGCGTAAGTACCCATTGTGTCCAAAAGCTATAAACCTTCACTCTGATACCAAAATGTAACACCCATGTTATAATAATTCTAAATTAAGGGAAGTATTTTTTTAAAGCAAACCCCTTAATCCCATTTCATTCCTTCAATGATTTTATGTGACAACAATAATAATCCAATAAGAAATATATTTTACAATCCATCTGATAACATCTTAACCATGTGTAGTTGTAAAGGTCAATTAGATTTACTCGATCCCCTTTATCATCACTCTATTTGAGTGTACATAACTTGTATGTAATTGGTTAACCTATTCATCTAGGTTTGAGAACTAACATAGATCCAAGTGTTTACCTATAAATAGTTTAACTAAGTTTTATTCGGCATCTCACACCATTGTATTGGAACTCGGTGAACTGATAGTGTATTCAACTAGTACACTACTTGGGAAAAATATTTCAAGTTATGATTTGCATGTTTAGCTTCATGACCAAACATAATCCCAACGAAACTTGTCCCATCACCACACATTCATCTCTTCACATTTATTTGGATCACATCTCATTAGGTAAATATTATTAAGTTCATGTACTAAGAATGCCTAAAATCTAGGTCTCACCTTTTGACTTGAGCATTCGCGACAATCCCAACTAAGGAACCCTATGGGAAATATAATGATTACTTAATGAATCATGCCATGAATTAATTATTACCCTTCCCATATCCGTCCTAATATGGCACCGTTAGAGTACAATCAAATTTAAGTGCGGGACTTAGATTCCATGCTTACTTAATACTCAAGGCAATTAAGATAGTTTTCATCGTTTAGAGATTAATTCAAGTTATACGTTTATCAAAAAGTTATTAGTAACTTACTAGTTCTTATAGTTCAAAGTTTCCAAACTTGAAGTGTCATTTTACGAATATTATTGTTAGGGTTAATTTTAGTTTAACCATTTTGTTAAGATTAGATATTGTCATAAATCCACCTTAACGTTATTTGTCGTTAAGTACCTCTTTGGAAATAGATATATTCTTTTAAAAATTGAAACAATTTGTTGTTGTAAAGGTAAAAATTTTCATCCACGAACTATTTAAGTTATACTAAATAATGATTCAATTATTTAATTAGTCTCTTTACGATTGAGTTAAAGAAATGTAATTATTTCACAACTCTTTATCACTCATCCCAAAACATCGTTATTTGTTTAACTCCTTTAATTAAACATTTTAATGATGATGTCACTGATATAATTGTAACGATTGACATTTAATAATTCAGATTAATTAATTTCATAAAGTAAAAATATCTCGATCAATTATAATTTGTTTTCATAATCATTATCAAGTACAATCCATTATTGAAGACAATGCAAATCATCCTTACAAATCATAAGAGATAGTCAAATAAAAAGTATTTATTGAACTCATTAGGTATAACTCCTTAATTCAAAAAGTGATAAAATAATTTCAGATTAATACAATAGGCCAATTTCCATATTAAAATTATGCAAAATATTTTTTTCTTAACAATCAATACATATCAAAATCTGAATATACATTAAATCAATTTTTATAATCAAACAAACAATTTATTGCATGCCAACATGTACGTAATCAATCCAATTAAATCACCATAATAGCTAATCCATCATGTTATCTGTAAGATAAAAAATAATGATATACACGGCCAATTCATATAATCGGTATGGATTACATAAGTTTGTACCTAGTTGTTTCATTACAAAATAATTGAATATCTGTTGTTTGGTGTAATGAAACTATTTGTAACAAACATATAAAATCAAATGAAGTGATCTAATGATATAAACCAAATTCATATCATCCAAACTTGTTTATGTTTTCAAATTCATTGAATCTCCTAATATTAACTTTCTTTTAAATTTATATCATATCAACCAAAAATAAACTTTCTTTTTTCATCAAACAATCAAGTAATACTATTGCACATAATTCACAATTATTCTAGAAAACTTGATAGATCATAAAGGAATAAAAAAATAAGACTTGTGCTTTCTTCAACATAAGCAACCAAGATTCAAACTCAAGCAACAAACCATTATCACAACATGCTTTCACAATCAAGAGTTTCTTTCCAATATAACTAATACCAAAGTTAAAGGTTGAATACATTGCATCCATTTTCTCACTCTATCTAGTTATATAATCAAATGTTTACTTCACAATGAATCAATAACCAACTTATCTTTTGTGCATGCAACCATTATCAAATCAAACATGCTAATGTTAAAAAAACATTAACTTACTTAGAGGATAAGCTATATTTTTGACTCACACCCAATTGAATCTACATTCCAAATCAAAAATAGTTTACTTTAATAAACCATTGTATTGGTTTTTCCACCTTATCTTTTTAACATTCAAGTTAAACATACATAAATACGATAACATATTACATCCATGCATGCATCATCCACCCAAAATATTATTACAATGATGCATATAATAATAACACATTTGATAGTCTAATAAAAATATTAAATAAAAGCCTTCACTTATACCCTTATGGTATCAAATAAAAATCACAAAATTTCTATTTATTTTGAAGAAACATTCTCAGTGAAAAATTTGACAGAGTTTCGTTTAGAATAATTACATCCACATGTATCTTAAAACCATAAATTTGAATTCACATAAACATTATAACAAATGAAAGACGAGTATCGATGTTGAATGGACGAGAAATGAGTAAAAACAAGCCAAAGTAGACATATTTGAGATTTATAATAGAAATATTGTTTAACACAACTCTTTAAAATAAGGGTACTCGATTATTAACAACCAACATGAATCCCATAAACCTAGTTTACATTTAAATACAACATCTCCACACCTATAATTAAATAGGGATTTGAATCGATCCCATTTTCCATCCAAAAATGGCAACTCTAATGTCAAAAATTTAACGAAGGGAAAACAAAATTCCATTTACATAGACTCAAGGTGTTTCAGGTATGACATGTACCCATGGGATAGTACCCAAATCTATAGGCTTGAAATCAACCCGCAAACCAAAAAAAATTACATCAAAACACGACTCATACCCATAACACTATTTTCCCAGTTATGGGTTTACATACACAACCCAATCATATATAAAACTCAAAGCCTTTAACGATAATACACTCTTACAAGTTTAAGATACACCCAGAAAATACTCAAGCATTTCAAAATAAATTAACTAGGAAAAGAGAGATGTAATTCCATTCCTGAAATGATAACGTTCCTATAAACGTCTTTACAAGATTCCTTCAAAATATCCCAAGCAGGTTGAGTAAGACTTATCAAAAGAATACTATCACAAATCAACAAGTAATACGACCTAGATTGGAAAAATAACAGCCTTATATACCAAGATAAACACCATTTTAATAATATTAAATCTTCCATTATTATCCTCCACAAAAATCTCAACAGAATGGCTCAATAAAACCCCATGTAGAGTTCATACAGAAATGGAGCTCGAGAGGAGGAAGAAAGAGCTCGAAGTTTCAACATGTAAAATAAAAATAGAATACAAAGTATACATGGTAGTTTCCAGAGGAAGCTTCAGGTTTCCTGAGACCATTAATGTAATTCTGTCCAACAAATTCCACGTAGTGGCTAAAGCAAATAAATTATCACCGCCATTTCCAGTTCCTCTAAAACTAACTCGTGGAGGTTTTACGACCAATCAGAGATTAACTTAAACTCAACAATATTATTCACTTGCATGGGTCGTTCAGTCACCAATTTAATTATTTAATTTATCCATTTCTATTCAAATATGGTCAAAACCATATTGTTATCCCCTAATCAAAATCCAATGAGAATGGTCTATTACCATATGGCTTACCAAAACATAAGGAAGGTCAAGGGTATATGGTATAAGATCATAATACTAGCCTTATTAATATCCCAAAGAAATTATCTTACCATACTTAACCATTTCATTTTCCCAATCCAATGGTGTATTAACAAATCAATTTAAGCCATAACATGCCAATCACCTTAACCGTTATTAATATCACTCAACCAATTCAAATGGAGTATCAATCGGTCGAAGGAAATCACTCAAACCAAAAAGTTTTGATTAACACATGGTGCAATAAATCAATCCATGTATCAAAATAAAACTTTATAAGTGATATAGTCAAGCTATTTTTAAAAATATGACAGGTTTATAAGAAGATCAACATAATTTTTATTGTAACATTTTACCATATTCTAGATCTCTTAAACAATATAATCACATTATTAATAAAATATCCTTAATTCAACCTCTTAACCTTTACCTTGATGATTCCAAGATTTACATGTTCCATTTGAAGACCATCTTATCACCGTATGATCAATGACCATCATAATTTCAAAAGAAAGTTAGTATCTTTTAACAATCATCTTTATTTCCAATTTTCGAAATAATACATTACAAATATGCATAGATTAAATCATACTTAGTAATTAATAATTTCTAGAAACAAGATGAACTAGATTATCCATAACAGGTACAACATTCAAATAGTTTACCCAAGTATTGAAATCATCACATACACATAACAAGGTAAAGTAAAATCAAACAACCAAGCAAGCAAAAAAAGTCATTAATGTAAAGTATTTCACGAGTGCTTGGTGACAAACATCATTACGTGGTTGGGTTTACAACTACGCGTAAGTATGTATATCCTTTCCAAGGTATACGTATGCACACTTAGATACGAAACCAACTAATTAATGCTTCCTATCCCAAATCCCTTGTGACCCAATTAATGTTAAATAACTCAATTTTACAACAACATGAAATGAAAATGTGGGATGTGATAGTTTGTACCATTTAAAGGGAGTAATACTAGGTCATGCTTAATATTCCCACCAAGTGCATCTTTAAAAGACACTAATCTTATGGAAATAATCATTAAGTATGAAGTTTTGAATCTTAAGAATGGATTCAAAATCCTCATTATTAATATGAAGTTCATTCTTAAGCAAATTTTATGGAAGTAAACTATGAGAAAACTTACATAAAATGTAATAGATAGACCTAATTCCCTTTTTAAAAACAAGAGACTCTTAATCTAGGGGACCATAGAAAAGGGGGCATTATGAAATGTAAGAATGGAAGACTACCAAAGAGAATGGGAATTAAGTGGAAGTCCATTCCTGAAACCATCCTTAATCTAAATGAGGTTGGATTTTATTGTTGTGAATGCCTTCTATATACTTTAGCATCAAAGGTCCTACCAATTTGCATTGAAATAGGAATGATAAGAAGAATCTGCAAATGGATTTCATGCCAAGTTTTTTTGCCAAGGGTAAATATTTGAGTAATGTAATTTCTCAAAAAAAAATTATGTCTCATAAATTTTCAAGCCTCTAATGATACATTTGACACTTAGGGAATGCCACTAAAGCTTAATGTATATGAGCCCAATACCCTTGCTTCCATATGTTTGCAAAAAATATCCCATGAAACCCTATAATACCCTTTAGTTGTTATGTCTACAACTCACACTTAATTTCATAAATGAAATCATAGAACCCCTTGCCTTTATCAAGGTAGTATTGATTTTATCTCCAAAATTTTATCCTTCTTACACCGAATCCTTGTTTTCTAGCATCTTAACATTCCTCATTTATATTTTCCCATGTAACCATCTTGATTTCTACCTATTGTGATTCTTGTAAATATATTTATTTCCTATTGTGTAAAAAACTTGTGTGGAATCACACAATTCACCACACATCTGAATATCCTTTCCTTACATAGCCTCCTCATACACATCATCACCTAATCTTGTTGCACAATATTCCTTAGTCCACATTGGCCTTCACAATACATGTTCATTCTAAAGTATCTTATAGTTTTCTCACATTTCAACAAGCTTCCATGCATTCCATTACACAATCAAACTAAGAGTTTCATGACCCACTCTATGGTCTACAACATTTCCATTCACCTATGGAGTTTTTAATCACTTAACTCATACTTAGCATCCTAAATCCTTATGATTGCGTAGGAAATTGTGTACACATTTATATTGGGGAAAATGTTGGAAGAAACCTCTAAGTATAAATGATAACCTTTAAATGTGAATAATCCATTGCATAATAAAAATGATGGAAATTCATATACACTCCTCACAAATGCAAAGATAAAGAGACCTATACACAAATATATCATGTGTGTTATAAGTATTCCTCCCCTTGTGTAAACTAGGTACACATAATGTTAATTAATTCTCATCTCCTTTTGTGTGCATAAGATAGATTTAAAATTATGCATGGATGGATGAGAAAGTAGTATAACACATAAAGACATAAAATGATTGCACAAATTCATTTCATGCAAATTCAAATGGATTTTCTTCTAGAGAAGAACTCACCATTTTGTAAATCCAATCATGCACCCATCACACAAATACCTTGGAAACTATTACACGACACATAACCAAATGATGCACTAAATGATAATATGTCACATGTTTTAAGAAAAGTCGATTACCTTAAACTCATTATGTTGTTATTCTAATATGTTTTTCAAAAGATCGGGGATTTATTTGGATGTGTCTCCCAAAACAATCCATGTCGATATAGGAAACTAACTTAAATGAAGAATTTTACTTATGTATCCATGCACACCACCATGCATTGGAATTTAGAAGTTTGACTAGATCATATCCAAGATTTTTATTGAGTATTAGAAAAATTTAATGAATATATTCTTCCTTGTAGAAAATACTTTGTCATGTCAGAAATTTTAGAAGGCCAACTTGGCATTTAATCTTATTGAATTATGCATCTACCATGTAACTAATTTATTAAATATGAGTAGTGATAAATCCTAATATCATTAATGTTTGTAACATTATTTATTGTTTGGGTTTTCCTATAAATACCTAGATCAAACTCTTTTTCAAGGTTATGGAATTTGAAATAGAAAATATTTTGAGAATTTTTATGCACTTTCCTTTTCTCTTTTTACTTTTCTTATTTCCAGCATATGTTAACAACTATATATTCTTTGTTTTAATTGAATGAATGTTAGAGGATCCAATTTATTTATTAATTGTAATATCCTTTGATTTATAGACTAGAAATTCAAAGTGCACTTCTTGTGTTTCTACTAGTGTTTTTCTCACCTCTTAGCTACCAAATATTTCCCTCATACTTTTACACGTACATGTTTATTTATCGATTGCATACTTTTGGTTTGAGTACAAGCATTGTTTTGACATATTTTTCATTCAAGTGAGGTTGAAATTATCCTATAGATTTTTAGCTTATTTCTTTTTATCTCTTCCCTACTCCTCTTTTGCACCTTTTTCTAAGTTGATTAAAATTAGATTAAAGTAAGACTTAAAGTTTGTAATATGGATATAAAACTCATTTTATACATTACCAACAATAACCATAGTTAAACATTCATGTTAATGGACTTCACACACTAATTCGGCTATGAATGAATATTTATAGATTTCATCATCCTTCAAACTTATCCTTTTGATTGATTACTAAGCCATAATATCATTTGATTAGAGATGAACCAACCACCAAATGCCCTTATAAATCATACATCCACCAACCACCTTGAGTTATTCCCAAATTTTTTTATGGTCACTAAGGCATGGTGTAATTGAATCTCTGGGAAATACCAACATGCATAGTCACCTTGCTCACCCATGTGCCCTCCTTTCAAGAGATACAAGGATCTACTTGTTTATGCAGAGCTCTATCTATGTTACCCACGCTTTCATGCACCCTATTTATTTCACAACATCACCATAATTAGCGCTAGAGGGAGAAAAAGGAATGTCTCTCATGGAGATCAACATCATTAGTGTTGGATTGAGGGCCACTAGCCAAATCATAAATCTCTACACTGAAAACTAGAAGAATCATCACTAGATAAAAATATATTAAAGGAGACTTTGAACTTTCAAGCCTTCTAATCCATAAGAGCACGAGAGGTGATAAAGGGAAACCCATACCAAGGTAAACTCATTTCATAATAAATTTTCCACATGATAATACACCCTTTGTCAATCCCTTCATCATATCATAAGTACTAATCATGTAAAAATGGTTGGGTAACATCAGGTGACCCTCATGCCATTTCAGGAACTTACCATGACCTATCCAAAGATTGAGAGAGAATATGTGAGAAATACACCCATGGTGGAACTAAGATTGGAGAGGAGCATATATGAGCTTATAGGGACAAAATTAGGAGAATGCATATCCTTCACAAAGATGTATACTATAGGTTATTCCCCTTTATGTTAGATGAGTGATCTTATAGTGACCATCTAGGCCCTCCTAATGAATCCACCACTTTATGAAATGACTTGGAAAGTGAATTTATTAATCACTTTGATATCCTTGATAAACAACCATTCTGTACCATTAATTTATAACCATGTGCATAAAAGATCATGAATCCATGGGCTAATTTAATGAGCACTTTCACAACTTGATTCGATGAGTGAAAATACCCTACAATCAAATAGAATACATGGACATATAAACATAAATAAAAGTACTTGACCCCTTAACTTCCATTTTTTTCACCATTCCCTTGTTTCCTTGACCACTTTGGCCCTTGCATATAAATAGGCTCTGAAAATTGACCAAGAAATCATGCCTCAAGGTTTCAATTATGTAGGACCCTTGTAGTCTCTAGGGTCACCCACCACACAAAACCAAACATAGTTCATAAATCAAGCACTTGTAAACAACCATCCCATGATTAACCTAATTCCTTGTGCAAATATTGTAATGTATATGTAGTTTTCCACTCCTTTGGAATTATTCATTGCATCATGGGCATTCCATACAATCAATTGCATCAAAAGATACCAATCAACCTTTGAATTTACCTCCACCCAATCATCATGCCATTATGGTCACCAATCAGATAACTCCAACACCATGCAAAAATCTATGGGAAAATTTATGTATCTCAATCTGTTATGAACTCATTTCAAAACCAACCTTCCACCTTTGTGACCATATCTTCAATTACCAATGCAAATCAAGTACTTGCACCAAATCATAAAAAAATTGTCAAATGATGTAATTAATTTACAAAGGCAAGTGTACAATTAAATTAGATCCAACCATCAACTATCTATACACACTCGAATTTATTATTTGTAATTGGGAAATCCTTTATTTGACTATGCACTCTTGCTATATTAGACACAACTTCTCGAATCATACACACCACTTTCCGAGGTTTATTATTTATCTTGTTTATCTTTACATAATGACATGTTGAGACATCCTGATATTTAAACTATATATATATATATATATATCACTTTACTAGTTTTAGATCTCATTCAACATGTCCTCTTCTCTTGTACAAGACCATATAGTCTGGTCATGGTCATACCATGTGGTACTGGGTCTCTTTGTATGGTCTTGGAAAAACATGTCTTCCAACTCCACTTTAATTTAAAAACTTTCATTGGGTATTATACCTCATCTAGGTTGACCTTTCTTAGATAATCATCTCATGAAACACTATATAAAAAGTAAAAAATACCTTATTTATTAACCAATAAATGCACTAAAGCACTCACTTCATACACTTGCAAAAGGCATCCAAAGCTCCCTAAATATTAGAATTGCACATCAACAATCAATAGGAATGACCCACATTAAGTTTGAAGCTAAAAAATATGTTAAAGATAGACATATCTCTCATCCAAAAGCATCCAAACATCCTCTGCCCAAGTGTTTTAACAAGATCCAAGTCAAAGAAAGTATGGCAAAAGTATTTTCCAAATTTGATTGATCTATCTACATATCATGTGCTTGGTAGAGAAAAATGTATGGTTTGATGCCTCTTTGGAGTAATGCCAACATCAGTGGTGCACAAGGGTTCCCAAAACCCTTATAATGTTTGTTTTTAGTAATATTCATCCATAGATAGGGTTTGAGATGATGATCAGTTCACACAGAGAGCTTCACTACATGTGATAAAACCAGGCTTTAACAGTGATAGACAAATCTAGGAAGGTGAGCAACCTAGAAAGTTGTAGATGTTATCTTAGAGCATGTATAAGACTGTATAGAATGTATTAGACCATATGGTATAGTAGTAACCATATTGTATGGCCCCAAACTTAGCACAATTGCACTTTCATTTTATTTTGCAAGGGTTTCCTAGGTTTAGTTTTATCGGTTTTATGTTTTACAATCCCAAATATTTCTAGAAATCAGTTATGGAAAGTTAAGTTCGTATATACCTCCATTTTGTAATTTTAATTGCATGTTAGGTTGATTGGTCTATTGTAATATTTCTTATCTGATCTAAGTTACAAATCTTATTTAGTCTTTATATTGTATCATCCTTGTTAGATCAGTAATCAAATCTAATATATCCTATACCTAATTAAATTCAACCATACATTTAATTTAGGGTTAAATATTTTAGTGAAACCACTTTTGATTGAACCCTTAGCCTAATCTAGGATATGTTAATTCATGTAATGGGCCTACTTATCTCAGAATCCTAGTTTCCCTAGGGGTCATGTTGTTATAGTTCCTTATTCATTGTTTTATAGTATTTTAGATTTCCTATGATCTCCCTCTTTTCTCTTGGCTTTGTATCACTATGATGTTATCTACCATCTTCTATGCTCATATATTTAGGTCTAAAGACTCCAACCCATGAGCTAATGTTTTCCATTATCCCTCTATCCAAGTCCATGATGATGTTTTACATCTAGACAAGAACCCTTGTGATGATCCTATATGCTACTCGGTTAAGAGAAAATATTCTAAATGGATTCAATTGTGAGACATATTTCAGGTCCTGCTATTAGCAATGATGGAAATTTTCATAAGGATATCTTAGAGTTTATTCAATATTTACACCATGATTTTCAAATTCAAATTCAAGCTATGAATATTATGATTACATCTCTTAAGTATGAGATATAACATCTCAAGGATCCTTCCAATGAACATATTTGTTCTCTTTCTATGCTTCATGATCTTTCTACATCCAATGATAAACAATGTAATACAAGTTTTATGTCTACTACATGTGATCATACAAGTGAGGTAAAGTCCTACATAGAGGTAATGATTTGTATGTTCCTTAAAATCAACCTCTTCGGTTTGACAAGAATGCTACCCAATATGATATCCTACTTACGCTACTCGATAAGTGCTTAATATTTTTGTTACCTACTAATTACTACTAATATTATTGTATTGAAATAATAAAAGGTCAACCATTTTGTAATTATCATAGAATTAATGGACATCACAATAATTATTTTTATGCTTTACAATGAAAAATACAATAACTTGAGCATAAGGGATTTATTTAATTTTATACACAACATTATACTAAATATTCATCTCAAGTTTTCAAATATCAATGGGATCCTAAATTCAATCCATCTATATCTCATGAACATAATTTAGTCTCGAAAGATGAATTTTTTCCATAATACAAGAGTTCCTATTCTACAAGAGGATAATACTAAAATACCGTCTTTCAAAAGCACCAATATTAATAGCAAAATTACATCCTAATATTGTGCAACCTGCAATGGAGCTATCACCAATTAAGAATGCAAAATTTCACATCACATCCAAGCACTTAGAGAATGTAAACCCCCAATTAAGGGAGGACACATCAATGGGTTTTTTAGTTCTCTCTACTCCCCCATAAATATTTGGGGAAATTCACCAAGTTACTAAGTTTAAGGTTTGTGTTGACCCAACATATGGCCTTGATAATTAGGATTTTAATAATAGTGATGATGAAAAAGTGACACACCAAGTGATCCTTCTATGGATATATCTTATCTAGATTATAAAGTCACTATCACTACCAATTATAATAAAAATACAAAAATTTCTACACGCATTACTAGCAAATGAAACATGTCATGAATTCTCACAATTCAAGTCCGTTGATTATCCCGATGATCTTTGGATCTCTATAAGCATGAGAAGCTATATGATAAATCCTAAGTATACCTCTCAGAATTATTTTGGGGGAAATATACATAATAGTGAATATAAAATCCCTCCTCGATGACTTTTAAAGTCTTGAGCCTATTGATGAAGAAGAGGACACTATTTCACTAGAAGCATTACAAATTTCTCAACATATAGCTATTAAATATAAAGTTGGCCAAATATATCACCATAGTGAATCCACCTCCTCATCCTCTTGATAAATACTTATGGTAGAACCCATGTGTCACTATTATACACATTCAACATAATAACCATTCATGCATCCAACATTACATTCTCACTCATGACATGCTATTGTTAAGTAATCCTACCAATTGTTACTATATATTCAATCTTCATCCACATGCACCACTATATGATACCTTCTCCAATACTCGGGAGCATATTTGGATCTCCCTTCCTTATTTTCCAAGAATAGGTTTCCTTGCATTCTCTGCGCATACTTTGCTAGGGTCATATTCCCCACATGAATGCTAATATTGCTAATTATATACATAGTCATCACAAAATACTCCACCTAACCCAAACTATCTGCTCCAAATCTTATGGAGGTTCTCATTGGATAACGTTTTTGCTACTTACCTCTCTTGTACATAGTTATGCATTATGATAATACAAAATTTTTATATATTTGTAAAAATACAAATCAATACCTATGCATTTTAATTTAGTTATTAACACTTTATATTACATGTATTTTTGTCACTTCAGTTTGATAGATAATATGCTTTATCTCTTTACCCGCATACGTTCACTTGGTATATTAAGCTAGATATAATACACACAAATTGACATACACTTATGTGGGAAATCATATCTCCTTACATTCACATAATAAGGGTAATTCATCCACATCATACATGTGTTATGGTTCTATTATAGTTCATTTACACTTATTCATTTACGTTTAATTATCTACATTGTGTACTTGCTAGTTTTCAGACTAATAGGACTGACACATGCTTGTGCACCGTGGACAACTCTTGGTTAATTTGTCTTGAATATATTGGTTAATACATAATAATATCATGTTTGACATTTTTTTTTTCATATATACATTCTTGTGTGTGTGATATTACTTTATTGTTCTACTTGTTTATCACCTATGTTCCTTGAGTGTCTTGTGGAACCTTATGTGTCCCATGTTTATGGCATCATGCCTATCTGATTTTTAATTACTTACTCTTGTTTGCAGGGAATACAATATTTGATTTTCTTATGACATCATGGGTGTCCCATGTTTGTAGGCCTCAAAATCCTTTTGTATGCTCTTGTATGACATTGTTTGTAAATTGACTACATGGATGTTGTTTGTGTTCTACATGCATTATTTCTACTAATTTCTTTCATTACTATCATTTATGTTTGTTTTTAGCATCATTTATTTTTGCATGTTATGATTTACACCATGTGTAAACACATTTCCTATTGTAGGTACAAGTTCTCTAAGGTGTCAACCTCTTGAAGAACTCCACATAAATTTCCAGACATCTCCTTCAAAAGTATACACCTATTTCTTTTGAGCCACATGCTCAAACATGGTTTTAACACATGCCTTAAAAGAGGGGGAATCTATCTGAGTTTATTCTACATTTTCAATAGAATGTTTTTTTTTTTGGGTAGATGCAAGTACAAACAAGGTAGAAGCACTTAAAAATGTAGTCACACACAAAGTTTTGGCAAAATAAACACATGTTCAAAACCATACAATTTGGTCGAACCATACCATATAGTCATGACCCTCCCATAAATTTATAACCGAGAGAAATTTTAGTCAAATATTTCCTCCTTTTCATATTTTCACTTGTATACATAGGTTTTATGTAATGTTTCACAATTTAGATCAATACACGGGGCATGAAATCATTCATTCTTTCTTCACACTAACAATCGGTATTACTTTAAGGAATATTGGGGTCATGGGTTTCCTTCCCTATTTAACATTTTAAGAACATTTTTAGTATATTTCAGTGTTTATTTTAGTTTATACTCATTTGTTCGATATATGGGGAGAGTTTGGGGGCACCTATTATTATTTTTATATTATATGTCCTTTTTGCAAAATCGGGTCTAGATTTATCTGCAATAATGTGATCTGTGGGGTTATGGAAGGCAATGAAGTAGTTAAGAATTTTATGGATAGGATTTCCTCCCTTTTACATTTTAAAGGGAAGATATTAGAGTTGCTTTGAATAACTTTGATACATGGACTTCTTCCTCTTGCAGGAGTGTACTTGTACTTCTTTATTTTGTTTTTCTTGCACATTTTTTGTTAGGTTGCACTGAACCTAATACCTTGATTTCTCCTCGGCACTTATTGAGTATTGATCACCCATTACCCTTCAATTTTTTTAGAAAATACAACTCTCTAAGAAAAATCAAAGTAAAAACAAAAAGGTGTATTCTTTCCTTGTTTACATATTTTCACTTTACATATATGCAAATGCAAATATTTTTTATTACAAGTTCTATTTGAGTTATGGTCAATTATCTATCATGGAAATTGAATACAATATATTTCATATTTAATCTTGGAGCATGCCAACACCAAACACAATAACACAACTATAAAATAAACATTCAAGAAAAGACAAAGTGTGTTTACACACTTAGGTACAATTTCCTTTAAGTATGCAATTTTCAATTTCATACTTAAAGAGGGAAAATGTAGACACTTGAATTTGGTGTTTACGCTTTGGAAATCCTTGATTTTACTATGCACTATTGATATGCTAGACACTACTTCTCCATTCCAACTTAACACTTTCTCGGTCCTTTGTTTAACTTGTTTATCTTTACACAATGATATGTTGAAACATCCCAATTAAATGAATTATAATATATAATATATATATATATATATATATATATATATATATATATATATATATATTTACCAGCTCCAAATCTCATTCAATATGTTCCTTGATATTTTATAGGACCGTATAGTCTGTCAAGTCATACCATACAGATCCCGACCTCTTTGTACGGTCTTGGATTGACATGTCTTCTAACTACACTTCTAATTTAAGATATTTTGTTGTGTTTTATACCTCCTCTCGTTCGACCTTTCTTAGATAAATCATCTACAAAACCCTATATAAGCAAGTAAATACTACCTCATTTTCTAACCAGGAACTCCTAAGGCAATGCACTAAAACACTCACTTCATATAATTGTAAAAGGAATCTAAAGCTCCCTAAATCTTTGAATTACACATCGACATTCATTAGGGAACTAACCACATCATGTCCGAAACTATAAAATTAGTCAAAAAAACATATACCTCATCTAAAAATATCCAAACATCTTCTCTCTAAGTGTTTTAGTAAGATCCAAGTTAAAGAAAGAATGGTTAAAACATTTGGAAAATCTGATTGATCTATCTAGATATCACATGCTAGGTGGAGAATGGCGTGTAGTATAAGGCCTCTTTAGAGTAGAGCCAATAATGGAAATACACAGGGGTACCCACAACCCTTTCTAATTTTTTTTTAAGACTCTTCATCCACGGGGTTTGAGATGTTGATCATTCCATACAAATAGCTTCGCTACATGTGTGACAAGTAGGGTTTGACAATGATAAACAAATCTAAGAAGGAAAATAAACTGGAAAGTTATAGAGGTTGTCTTAGAGTAGGTCTAAGACTGTATATAAAGTCTTGTATCATATGGTATGGTCTTGACCATATTATATGGCCTTGAAATTAGTAAAATTTCACTTCCAGTCTAATTTGCGAGGATTTTCTAGGTCTAGTTCTCCCGATTTCTATGTTGTACGATCTAGGTTGTTTCCATAAATCAATTGTCATGAGTTAAGTACATCTATACCCTTATTTTGTATTTTTAATTACATGTTAGGTTAAATGGCATGTTGTAATATTTCTTATCTAATCTTAGTTGTAAATATGATTTACTTTTAATATTGTATCATCCTTGTTAGATTAGTAATAAAATATAATATATCCTACACCTAATTAAATTGCACCATAAATTTAATTTAGGGTTAAACACTATATACCCTATGAGAAATTTTAACTTCCATTGCAATAAAAAAATAGAAATCTAAACCAAACAATGGGGGTGTGTTGAGTCCTGTAGAAAAGGGAACACAAAATGCTAATAACTCTAGTAATTTTTCTAATTCCATCAACTTGGTGGATTTATCCTTGAAATCCTAGTGTAGACTTCACAATAACCCATATCACTCCTAGGTAGATCACCTATGTAGTCATTTTTATTCCTATCACAAAAGGAAGGAATCCCATGTGTGCCAACCTATCACCCAACGAAAGCTGAGTGCTCACCCAAGGCATGCACTGCAGTCTTAGAGTCTCTCTTTTATGTGAGTTTAGTGCCAAACATCATCTATGATTAGTGTAAGAGTTTAAGACATACAAGAACCATAGGGATAAGAACGACCTCTAGATCTTTGTAGTCACTTCAGACTGAGTGTTTTACAGAATCTAGAACATGCATTATGATAGAAAGAATTATACAAACATTCATTCATAGCATGAAATGAAAGAGAACTTATAAGAGAGAAAATATGCATTAGAACCATTGATTTCATGTATATATTATATCGGTAACCTCATTACATTCATTGATTAATTACAAAGAGTCATAGAGAGCAGATTGTAGTAATGCATATCACTGGACTTGTGTAACTAAGCCATCAAAAAGAAAAATTACAACTCCATACCCAAGACATTCTCTCCTGAATCAATTATCCACTAACAGAGTCTTCACAACAATTCTACAGAGCTCTGCCCATACTATATCTCAAACTTGCCATGTATATCAAACTCCTAGTCTCTCTTTTACTCCACAGGTGCTTGTATTTATAATTCTCCTACACTGCTAACTCGCCTTCCAGCACCCTCAGATCTGGTGCCAAGTGTCGAATGTGGTCCATGCAAGCATGCTTCTCTAGGCCTGAGATTTCCACTTTATCTCATGATATTCTTCTAGAAGATTCCATCAAAGGCATGCTCTGGGCCACCCTATCGCTGGTCATCACCTTATCCATCACAATCGATCATGCTTTTCATGTGTTCTACCCAGAGCACTCAAATTGACTAAGTCCCGAGCCTCCTTTCACGCATCATGTGTGCTATGTGCTTCCTTAAACCTTTCTCTCGCGTGCTTTTGCCTTGTGTGCCTTTTCATAACTAGGACCTTGCGCACCTATGCGCCTTCATACTTGGTTAATATTATAGGGGTCCAACAACCTATAATTACATGTAATCTCTAACATCTTCCAAAAATATTTATAATCTTGGGATAGTTCCCATCCATGAAGATAGAGCACAAAATAATGAGAACCACCTTAGAATGGATTTGGTTTTGGAAGCTTATAAATTCCAATGGGAGAGTGATAATGAACCTAAGGAAAACTTATAGGAAGTTATCACCTACCAAAAATACCAAAGAGGAAAAATTTGAACCCTTTAAAAAAAAATTTGTGAGCCACTAATTACCTCTACTCATCCTAATTATTTTCAAGTACCATTAGACACACACTCATTAGATAATCCTCCATCACCTAAAGGACCTATTAATGCGCGAACGGAAAAAGGATAACACAAATTTTTCTATCCCACATAAAAAGCCTTATTCATGCAATATAATATAGTCAGCGACTTGCACAAAAATAGAGCCAATATCTCTATTTTTGACCTTATCCACATTAATAATCATAAGGATAATATATTCAAATTCATGCTTGCCTCATCCAAGAGGACCATATGTAGAACAACTGATGCATATGTAGCTATATATAAATAAAAAGTAGAGTCTCCTCCTTATTACTAATAGTTGTAATTTTTGGTAAAAATTACATAACTATTTGGTCAATTCAAGATATTTTGAAAACAAAAACGCCAAATTCCATTTTCTAGTAGTTAGGACTATCACTTGTAAAATCAAGTCATAGCTCATGGTACAACTAGAAAAAATAGAGGCGAGTGTGTGGTTGTAGAAATCTCACACATCCATATATAACTTTTTGTAGACCCAAGATTCCAATAATTCATTGATCTTCAAGTGGTATACATTCTTGAGGCATATGACATGATTTTGAAAGGAGATTGGTTACACAATCTCAATGTTTATATGGAAAAAAATTCTCACTCATGTGGTTTCCTTAGTGTGGTGTTTCAAATAGACACGGATTAATCGAGAGCCTTATATAACATTCATGATTATTAAATATAGAAATGTTAGTAAAATCATGTATACTAAAAATAATTCTGAATTTAATGCTATAGAGATTAAGGATCCATTGAAGTTAAAATTTTAATTTTTTTACAGTAAAGAATTGTGCATGTAAAATTATTCTATTGAATCATCAACTGAATAAATGTGTAGTTGGTAAGAAGAAGAAGAGGAAGGGTTAGAAGGCTCAAATTCATAAAAATTTTAATCCTTGATAATGTGTGCAAATATTTAGAATGAGGGAGTCTTTCAAAGACGAGGAATCATTGCACATAACAAATGAATCATATCAAGGAACATTGTTGTAACGACTATTTTTTTATAGAATTTGAATAAATGGTAGAATTATAATTTCTCACATTAGATAATTAGTTACATACACATTCAAAGAAACATTTTAAACACTCAAGTGCTAACTTCCTATTAATCTTGCAATGTGCGGTAGAAAATTATTAGTGCACAAATTGTTACACAATTGATGAGATGACATTCAATAATTAGCAACATGTTGTGGTCACTATAAAATCTCAATGAGAGATATAATACATCATATAAAATATTTTGGAGGCCCCGATGATACTCTTGAAGGGTAATTCTTATGAATAAACCCCTTCACTAAATATAAAGACCATTTTAAAGCACCTAGAATTAGAAGCATGTGAAATATTCCATCAAAGAAAAACTTCTCATGGCTTCTCCCAAGCTGTAAAATTTGAGAGTGAGTGAGGACCTTTGGACTATATACTTTGATGGGTCCAAATCAATAAAAGGTATGCCATAAATGTTAAATTGATCAACCCTAGAGGTAATAAGTATTGCACAACATATAGACTTCGAGTTCTCATGTACTACTAATCTTTGTAGAATATGAAGTGATTATAAATGGTTTGAATTTTTATTTGTATAAAGGCACCAAGTGCTTAAGATAATTTGGAGATTCAAAAATGATTGTGTTGGTGAAATAAGTTTTCATAAGGAAAATTAGTTCTCTTGGGAATGGGAGGCTCCCATTTATTGAATGCGGGAAAAGTAAAATATGTGGTGGCCATCAGGCTGGTGATCACACAAGAGTACTCCACTAAACCTATGGAAAATTTCTTATAATGAATACAAGAGAGGAATTTTATTAGGGAGAGGTGAAGGGGAGATCAGAATATAGGGAGAGAGGGTTAAGGTAGTGAATATGCATTTTCAGACTTCACCAACATTAACCAGAGTAAGTCCACATATAATAGTAATAAAACTACCATGTAAGACACAAAGTTTAATTGATTTATTCCTCATAGATACAAATCTCTTTCTTGGATATTCAAGATTACAATGCTTACAAATTTGAAACTAGGACGTAGAGGAACATGGAAAGGAAAATAGAAGAAATAAGTTATTTCTTGTAGTAGGAGAACAATAGCTATCAACCCCTTAGAATGGAGAATCCATCCCAATATATATAGCTTTACAATATGTCTTTTCATCTCCCCCATATGAATTTCCACAATCCTATTACTTGTGACCTTTCATATTCCTATAGAAATACAAATAATCCCATTTCATGTCAATGAAAGGGAAGTTTTACAATGTCACTTAAGTGAATAAGATGAAAAAATAAAAAGTACATTCTCAATGAAGAATTAGAATAGAGAGAGAGAGGGAAGAAGAGAGAGAAGAAGAGAGTGATCAATCTAAGGATGAAGAAGCTTCCAATGATGAAGATATAGCTCTTGGAGAACTCTGAGGAAATCCTCCTGGAATGAACTCACCACCCTCGCCTTTCTTACTCAAATGAGCTCTATGAGTTCCACCTTTGCATGTGGAACGAAAACACAACCCAAAGCATTGATCTAAGTCTCGGGAATAACACCGATGGTATTACATTGATTGAACCAAACTTGGTGATATTTTGCAGCATTAGATATTGGGCCTCTAATTTCCGTGAGGGATTCCAAAGTATATTCATTGAAAGATAAAGGATCTGGACTAAATCTTGGAGAGACTTTAGGATCTCTTCAAGGGATGAGTATTCATTGAGTAGAGGTGATAGAGATTTTGAAATATGTTGGTGAAATATTCCAAGATTTTAGATGCATGCTCTCCATAAGACTCAAGTTTATAGATAAAATAATTTATCATAGCATATGTATAAATCATTGTGCAAGACCAAATAAAAGACAAATTATCCAAGATAGAAGTGAATACATTATTTCTCACTAAGGAGTGAGAATCAAGATAACTCATCTCAGAAACTAATGGGAACACACTATCCTATTGGGTATTTTCTTTATCAATATCTTCCTTGGTCATTTTTAACTTATAAATAGTGGAAAGGAAAATTTGAATAAAGAGAGAACCTCGGGAAATAGTACCTTTCCTTTTTCTAGAATCTTCTCCACCCATTTTTCATTGGATCTCCCTTGTATGGCGTGAACTTGATCTCTCTTGATCACTTGAGGATCAAAAATGTTGATGGGAGAGATAGCCTATACCAAAGGAATGGATTTTGCATTGGGTTCCAAGAATGAATGTACATAGGCGGTGAGGGTTCTCACATGCTCTTCCAGTTGCTCCATAGTTTTCTTATTTTCTTAATTCCTTACAAACAATTAGGATACAAACTCTCTAAATAGGTACACATCTTGCTCATGAGTGGCATGCACCAACGAAATCCTAGTCAACTCATAATCATCCTATGTCATTTATCTAATATGATCAATAAATTTCAAATATGTAACTTCCACATACTTGAGATTTTAAGACTCGGTGAAGAAATGATTTTTTTTTGCGCTTCCTTAGTACGCTTGGTTTTGATGTACTTTGAGATGGCCTCAAAGTTAGGTTTTGTGGCTTGTTGCATTGTTCTCGACTCTCCTCCAAGAAATTATTATACCCACGAGAGGGTATCAACTAGTATGGACACAAAGTTAGGCATATGGGAGCTCTTAGGAACTTGATAAGGAACTATGGATTTCCCAATATGAGATAATTTAACTACCGAGGAAGAAACACTTGGATTAAGAGGATGCTTCGAGAGATTGTGGTGGATCAATATACCCTAATTCAAGTGGCTACATATGATCTTATCTTATTTTTACCTTCTTGTGAAGCCTCCCGGGAGAAACTTTAGTGCACTCAGTTTCCACAAGCTTCTTCTTGGAATATTCCTAGGAATGAGTAGACCATGTGGTGCTTTCAGGTGCCTTGAGAGAGGAAGTTAGAGACACTTGAATTGATGGGGATACTAGATCACTAGAATAAATTAAGGAGGCCCTATTTCACTTAAAAAAATATTTTTTTCTATGAATCAATACCATGGTTATTTCCTTAATGTCACCAAAATCTTGAATGTTCCATGGGGTAGGCGAAAGAGGATAAGAATGCACTATTATTATCCAAAATTACCCCCCGGGTTAATTTTGGATTTAACAAATATAAAAATGGACTTCACCATTTTTAAGAGCTTGGGACAGTTAAATGGCCATCAAATTATCTTTCCCAAATGCTTCATCCATTAACATTCAAAAACCTATGGGAGACTAAGTCTTAAAGAATTAGTGGGTTCCTATTGAAAAGCCATAATACAAAGAGTGTGAACCCTTGGAATAAAGGATAAAAGGGTTAATGTTGCATAGAAATTATTAAAGTTGCAATACAAAGGAAATTAAGAGGACACGTGGCGTAAGATTGATGATTCGTGGTGGTTACATGTTAGCGTTCAAATATTCTTAAGGTGATTAGATCATCCGGACTCCAAGTCCCCAAAGTTAATCACAATTCATATTTCATCGGGTCCATAGGTCAGATAGGGTTAAAGGGATAGGTAGTGGACAAATTCAAAGCCAAAAAGTTTCTAAGTCCCCAGACTTAGAAATTATGATGCAAAGAGCAACATGGTGCTACCCTATTGGTTTTCCTTTTGCAAACTGACAAATTCAAAGGCCCATCAAATCAAAGACAAACATGATGAAGGAAGTGTGACAGTCCTCGATATAAGGGGGACATGGAGCCATTTAATTGGCTCACATTTCATAACTTTTATAAGGAGTTCAAATAAAAAGAAAAACAAAGTGTTGATGTAATTTCTCATTCAATTCAAGTTAATGAGTTAGCTATTAAATAAAGTACACAACTCAAAACATGGACGGTTTATAGTACCTCAGAAGCATGATATAGTGGATGAATGGGCACCAAGTAGCTGATCCTTGCTGTAGTTGATGACCTGTAAATAAGAAAAAATGAAAAGGGGATCAGATGGGATATGCGCGGGTTTCCTGAATAATGTCGGCTCCAAGAAATGTGACCTTCCTTTCATGGATTTCATCCCCCATTTGTTTAGAAAGAGAAAAGCAAAATATGAATAACAGATAACATGCAGAAAAAATGTACTATTGAATATGAGAATAATTAAGATATGATCTAGAAGCTAATTTAATTCAAAGAATTGTAACTTGAATGTTACGTGGTCCAGGTCGACGGAAACCCAGTTGTGTAGGCCTTGAAGTTGATTTGCGGTGACTTGGGAGGGTAGATCTAGAAAGTAAGATAAATATTCAAAACCTGAAAGATCTGGATGCAACATAGGCTTATGTATGCTATACTAAATCTATATAAGGGATATGAGGGAGAGAAACCAAAGAAATGACATAAAATAGAGATTGGAAAGAACAAATTGGGAATCGGGACCACTAGTTGATTTACGACTAGGGTGGGTCGATGATGATGTGAAAGATTTGGATAAAGACGAGTTCAAAAGGAGAAATGCAAGTAATGGAGTTGTAAAATAAGATTGATTACAAAGATCCGAGTGTTCTTTGAGGATGATATAAACTTGTAAAAGGTTAGATGCAAGAAAAAAACAATAATAATATGATAAAAGTTGAATAAAGAAACATAAAAATAATGATAAATCTCACAAAGGATGATCATGAGTGATGTAAGCACATTCCAAGGAGGTTTGAGAGATCTATAACTATTGCAGAATGCTCAGGCATGAGAGTCAATTCACAAGTCACAAGAAAGCTCTAAAATTCACATGCATCTAATGATTTTTGATTCATTATGGAAATATTTAACTTAGTTTTATAGGGTCGATGGTGACTGGGCTGGGTCGTCACCGACCATGGGGAAAATTTCCCTAATGGGGTGGATTTTTGTGCTTTAGGTCGGGATTTCATGTTTTTAAGGAGGGAAAAATCACTTTAAAGCTTATGTGTGGGATTAGGTTGTTTAGGGATGAATATTGGGTAGTTAGAAGATAGGGATGGGTAGAAAAAGCATAAGTATTTATATTTAGGATAAAAGCTTTCTAAATAAAATGTTGATTAGGGAAGCTAGATTAATTAATTAATAAGAATTGATTAATTAATGTGAATTATATGATGATAGGATAATAAGAGGGAAATTTATTAAATCTAGAAGGGGATGGATTTAATTAAAGGGGGACCTAGATAGGACCATAGCCAAATATGTGCACATGGGAAAACAAGGGTAGAGATACCAAATTTAGGTGTCTACATTTTCCCCTTTTGTTGAGTGCTAGCAAGCCATGAGACAAAAATAGTGAGAGGAAGAGTATGATGTAGATTGACGGAAGGTTGATGATGATATCCCCCTCAAACGGGGGATTGATGATGCCAAAGGAAATCAATGACGCATTTGAAAAAAGTAGATGATAAAGGGTGGGTGGGTGAAGAAAGATGGGTAAAAGGATAGTGTAAGGAAATATGCCCCAAGAAAAAGGATTGTAATAAAAATGAAAACCATAGCGATGACTTCAATATAACATCACTAGAGGGACAATTTTAGTCTCAATAAAGATGGGATAAAATGCTCTACAGGAGAATGAGTGGGTGAAGATCATTGCAAAATGGAGAGAATCCAATGGGAAATATCTCAAATGGATGCAAGCCAAAATGATCATGGGGTCATAGGCGAGCACCAAAGTATGTATAACTAAATGAAAAAATTATGCAAAATCCTTCATACATGAGAAGTAAAGTGAAAAACTATGCGTCTGTAAAGGACGAGGATGAAAATAATGGTGCCCTAGTATAGGACACAAGAAAAGGCCGTAAAGGTGAGTAATGAAATAATATGACCCAAGGGAAAGATAAGTATGGCCACAAATGTGAAATTTGTGCACAAATTGGATAAGATTGAAAAATAGAATTCCCGAAGAGGGAGTAAGTATGGCCATGAAGGTGAAATTTAGGTGTAAATTGGATAAGATTGAAAAATAAATCCCCAAATAGGGAGTAAGTATGGCCACAAAAGTAGACTTCATTATCACAAAAGGATAGGATCAAAATATTGAAACAAAATGACCTAAAGGGAAAATAAAGATGGCCAAAAAGGTGGACTTTAAAGAATGTCGAAGAAGAGGTCATAAAAAAGATCAGGGAAGCCAAAGCAAAGACTACCAAGGCTAATCAATGGTGACCAAGGGAAATCGACGGTGGCCCAAGGGGTTCAATGTTGACCAGGTGTCGGTGGCTATATAAGCTTGGGGGTTAGCCGATGATGCTCATTTTCACATGAAAAGTTGATGAGATAGATCATAGTGATTAAAGAGAGAACTCGAAAATTGTGGCCACAAGAGTTGCGAGAAACACCGAGAGTGTAGAGGATGGCGAGTAATACAACTCAAGCTTGCTTTTAGTTTGATTTTGTATTTTATTTATTTTTTACATTTTTTTAGAAGTGGATGATGCCATGGGTGGTTGGTGGTGACCCAAGAGGGTCGATGTCGATTGGGGACCTAAGGCACGTCGATCGACCTAAAACTACACATCGAATCAATTGGGTTGACATCGACTAGGGTTGGATTAGCTAATGTTTAGGATAATTTGAGTTTTGGAAGAAATTTAATGAATTTTGATTGGATTTTGAATTTTTGATATGATATTTACATGTTTTGTTTGTGATTTCAGGCCAGAGAGACCTTATATTTGAGAGAAAAGTGCTTCCTCCATACGAAAAGCGAGTTAAAGGAGATGTTATAAATGCTTGAGTGGGATCACTTAGCTATAGTGGGGTTAGGTGGATTCAGGAATTATCAAAGGATCCCATGAGATGTGGGGTTGATGATCACATTGGTGGAGAGATGGGACCGACAGACGGGTACCTTCTAGTTCAGGACAGGGGAGATGACCATCACCCTGGAGGATGTGTATATGATCCTAAGATTTCCTATATAGGGGAGAAAATAGTTCCCATCATAGTTGATGGCAGGTACTAGTTTTGACATGACTATTTGGAGCCGATGCACCCCATATTAGGTTTTCTTCAGGGGTGTTTTCTTATGAGTGAGGCATGAGAAAGGTGTACCACACAACCAATTGGCTTTCTTAGTGATGATGGGAGTTCATTGCTATGATTTTTCAGACTTGGGTGGAGCTCGGTTTCCATGGGTGTTGGTTGGTGTAGTGGTGGATATTGTCAATCACTAGATAATGTTATCTTTAGGGACTATCTTGCTAGTTCGATATACCATGAGCTATCAGTGTACATGGAAAGTAGGAGGTCGGGGTTAGACATACATAGGTTTCTTACTTCACTAGTGGGCCTATGAGCATATTGTTGTCATTCAACTACCGGAGATTCCATGGGCCACTGGGATTGCATAGAGTTGGTGGTTAGAGTTTTGAGATGGAGGGCTGACTAGACCTTTAGAGATAGGGGAGACAAAGGAGTGGATTGATATGTTGATAGATTTACGGAGTTAGATAATAATCAGATTAGATGGTGGCTATATAGGGATTTCCTTGAATGGCCAGGGGTAGATGTAGAGTTGTCCGGGATGAGGGAAAACATGATGGGTTCGGGGAGGCAGCTTGGAGATGATCGAGGCCATTCAATTTGATTGAGTGTGATTATATTTTGAGGTCATCTAGACTATACCACATGCTCCTATTTTATATAGGTAGGAGGAGGTTGACAGGGAGTTGATGAGATTTATTATGGAAGATACATTTGAGGAGGAGGCTGCACCATGGGATGATGATGACGACGTAGGACTCAGAGCTAGATTTAGTGATTGGATGACCACTATCTGTGAAGCTAGGGTGGCTGTAGAGGGAGGAGAGGATGAGGTAGAGGAGATGGAGATGGAGGTGGAGGAAGAGGAAAATCGGGAGGTGGAGATGGAGGAGTTATAGAGAGCTGCCGAGTTAGCATGACTTTGCACCGAGTTAGACTAGATGAGGGTGGAGAGAGACATTGTAGTCCGAGAGAGGGATGGAATTATATAAGAGAAGGATGGAATTATACAAGATAGGGACCAATACCACCATCGGAGGGATTCCTATTGGGTCCATTTTTGATATCTTTCTACAATACTAGATGTCAAAGTTGTAGGTTCAAGATAGGAAACACCATAGGGAGGAGGAGAGATGACACATCCTTGTATGATCTCAATTGGTAGATACATATCCATAGCCATAGAGCCTAAGTATTATGAGGGGATCATGATCGAGAAGGTGATGAAGAAACTACAATACTAGGAGCATCTGCGAAAAGATAGCGAGAAGGTGGAGTTGGGTCATCGAGGAATACATCAAGGAGAGGGCCGGGAGAAGGTGACGAGGCTGATAGATAGATGGAGGGATCTGTCTCATAGGGGGAATGATATTAGGCTATCTGAACTTCATTTTTCTAGTTTTACTGATATCTATGCTTTGAGAGAGCCCCATTAGAGGGAAATGATGTATTGATACATTTGATTTTGATATATCGATGATATATATTTTTTTTGTGATTTGATATGTGTATTATGTAATGTTGATTATTTTATTTATGATGATGTTGATATTGATAGTATATGTGATGATGATGAGGATTGGTTGCATGTTTGAATTATATTTGATGATGATGGTAAAAGTATAAGATGAAATGATTTACTTTTACTTGGATTATTAGATTATGATGTTGGATGTGATGTTGTGCTACTTGGGATTTGTATATGCATGGATTATTGATGATGTGAATTTTTGTATGGTTAATGAGGATTAGGATTACATGTTCATTTTGAATTTGATCATGGTAATGAGATGAATGGATAGAATGTAATGTGGATGGAAAATTAATGCAGATGTGATTATCAATTAATGTAAGGTATTTAGGATAGATGGATAGATTGATAGGTAATTGAGGTAACAAAAGGAGCATTTAATCATGAATCGAGATAGATGTGAAAATTATTGGGGACAAAATGAAACCAAATTATGGTGACCTATAGGTACAAACTACATTACATCGTATTAAGGAGTGCATGAAGAAAAGATGCCTATAATTGCATTAGAGGTAAATAAGAGGGGATTTGAGTAATGCAAGGCACATGCGACCAAAACATGTGTTAGAATGTAACCAACGTTAGTTAGTTATATCAAAGATCATAAAGATATAATTGATGGAATGAACTCATAGAACTAATGTCGACATGAAAAAGGGGTTTGAGATGTAACTTGTATGTGGGAAGAGGGTTCTCTATTAGTGGTGTTCCCTAAATCTATGCCCCAGCTCTGGGAAAGGGGAAGAGAAATGCTAGAAGAAAGTTGATCAATGCGGGAAGATTTCTTAGGATGCAAATAAATTGGAAGGTTGATAAATGTGGGAAGCCTTTAATGCCATGATAAAAAATAGTAGCCATAATTCAAGGGTATGGTCTACTTTATACATATGTAATATAGATGGTAAAATATAATATAAATGATATTCGTCCTTCGAGGGATCGATCTATTTATTTCTTTTTGATTTTGATTTTTCTTTATTTTTCCTTTTTTCACATGAACAACTTTCCTTTAAGGGAACAATATGTTTTTGAGTGATTTTACTTTTTATTAGAGAATCCTTTGATTTTTATTTTGACATAGGGAAGAGCTAGGAATAGCTAAGTAGACCACTTAGGAGGGGATAATGAATGTACAAGAGACACCCCTAGACCCTTTGCATGGTTCTAATAGGCGAATGAGAGGGTGATGGATGTAATGATCATAGAGTTCTCACTGAGATGGGAGAACCTATCCATAAGGAATATGCTACGAGAAGAGCCGTGGTGCTCATATTTAAGGTCATATCTAGGAAAATGATAGATGACCACATAATTCTAAATCACTACGATGAAAGATGGAAAAGGATAATGATGGAGGAATGATCCAAGGATATGAATAAGAGCTCACTGGAAGACACAATAATAGTAGAATGATCACAAGTTTAATGCGTTAAGAGGTTCCACCTCTAGGTTTCCATTAAGGGAGGCCAATTGATAGGCTCCCGACCCATACTTATGTGTGATAATGTATGGTCCAATCCAGTTAGGGGAAAATTTCTACGTTAGCTCCTTTCTAGAGTAGTGACGTTCTAATTTTCATTGAGAATGAGGTCACCGACATTAAAGTCACATTATTTGATGTTCTTGTCATAAGAACACTTGATGTACTCTTGATAGACATGATGATGTTCTAACAACTCAATATGTGTTGAACATGCTTGGCTATAGTCTTCATCGAGAATAATAATATGCGAAGGGACACATACAAGTACAAAATTTTAACTTTGAGAGGGAGGATGGATTTAGAACCATACACAAGTGAAAAGGGTGTAGCCCCAGTGGAAGTACGTATGCTAGTTTGATAATCCCAAAGAGTGAAGGGGAGATGAAGATTCCAATCATGACCTAATTGATCAACATTTTTGCAAGAATGTTTTAAAGAGTTTTGTTAGTGGTTCAAATTTTCCGTTAGCTTGAGGATAGTATGGAGAAGAGAATTTGAGTTGGATGTTAAATGAGTCCAAAATATTCTTAATATATTTGTTTTTAAACTACTTTCCATTGTCCATGATGAGCTTGTGAGGAATGTCGAAGCAACAAATGATATGTTGATAGATAAAGTTAATGATTTGACTTGATTTATTTGAAGTGAGGGGAATTGCTTCCACCCACTTAGTGAAATATGAGTTACATTGATGATAGAGTGATGTTTTTGAGAAGACCAAGGATTAATATGACTTATGAGATCCCATTATCTATGATAGGGGATTTTGGGGAAGAAGATAGGTAAAAAGGTTTGGTCAGTTCGGACAAATTCAAGTTTGAGATAAGTTAGATAAGGACCATGAGGCTTGATTAAATACACATTTTCTTGGGAAAACAAGAATAATAGTTAGTACAATGATCTTTAGATGAGATTAAATGACTAGAAGGGTGGGCCTTAGATAAATCCATGGTGCTCCCAAGGGAAGCATAAATATGGCCATGAAGGTGGTCTTAGGAGGAGAAGATGATGGATAAAACTAGCTGATATGATTGGATGAGATGAGCTAGATAGGATAAGATAATGTTAGGTATGGAGAGGATCTAACTCATAAGTAGAAAGATCCTAGAATGAAATCCCCAACGTCAAAGAAGCTATGGGGATAGGATGATGAGGAAGAATATGTGGAAGAATCAACAACTAGGGAAGGTACTCCCCTATTTAGAAAGATGTGGATGAGCTAGTGGATGTCAGAATAAATGGGATGGGATCCATGGAAGGGATGTCAAATATAGATGGTGTATATGGTCAAAATCATAGGGATGGTGTATCAAGGAAAACCGTATCGATGAATAAGGGAGGACCCTCACTAAGAGGGTGGTAAGAAAAGAAGTGGTGGATGAAGGAGAAGGCCTAGTGACTCCTATAGATGGAGAGGCAAGAATGGAGGTGGAATCGATCATGGATGAGAGGGAGACAGAGAATGGAGATCCTCTATTTCGATAAGATCATGGATGAAATTTTTTAGGGACTTATATTATTCGATATCATGACCCGTGGTACAATGGTAGGCACAAAATGCGGTGGGGGTTGAACCATGATGGATTCAATGCAGTTTGGATCAAAGGCCCTAATAGGAAGAAGTGTGATGGAGGAAATTTGGAGTAGATATCATAGGACTTCCACATAGGACTTGATATATGTGTCAGGAGATGTTTTGGATGTTAAGGATGAGGGTGGATTGTTTTGAGGTCTTGATGTTTTGTTTTCAGTTTTGATAGTGATTGGTGTTTTGGAAGAAGAAGGATTGGATGATTTTGGTTTGGATTGGTGGTGGATGGGAGTGTTCTTGATGAAGGAGCTGGTCCTAGGAGGGAGTCAGATTGTTTGGATTTGGATTGGTTGATTGATCATGATGAAGGAGGTGGTCCTAGGATAGATGGATGTGGCCCCAAGATGGATGATGTAGGTTTGATCTTGGTTGGAGGAATGTATACCTTTCTGTGGGGGCACAAAAGGACTGTGTGGAAGGGTACCAAGGTTTTTAATATTTTTATTATGAAGTAATAATATTGGAGGAGATGAAAATGATTTTGAATGGTGGATATGAAGATGATGTTGTGGCTGATGGGGAAGAAATTTTTTCATGATTTATTCTAAGGAAGGTGAAGAAATTTTTGGTTGTGTAGATGAGACAAGAGGGTCACCTATGGTTTCCACAAGTTATAGTGCTCTCTAATATTATTCAAAGGATGTGGGAGGAGAATATGATGATGTAGGAGATGTGGTTATGATGGTTGATGTGGTAGGTGTAGGTAGAAGTGTAGAAAGAGGGACTAGGATTGATTCTATGGATGGTATGATGGGTAATGGTGGAATAGATGTGGATGGGGGAGTGGTATCCAATGAAGTGGATGAGGTATATGCTTTGGCATGGGGTCATGATTTATGTAGGTGTGGATAGAAGAAGGGGTGTTTGGATCATGTGGTTGATGAAGTCTATGTGAGAGGGAGATGATGCTAGTTTTGGAATGTTTGGCGTGGAAATGTGGGGTTATATAGAATAGGTACAAATGAACTCAATGTTTGTATTAGGTGTTTCGGAGGAATTTTAGATATGTTTATGGAATGGGGAAGTGATTGGTGTGATAGTAGATGTAGATGTGGGAATATTAGGTGTCGAAGAGTGGGATAAAGTTGATGATGTGGGCATGGGTAAATAGATGTGTGATAATGATGTCAAGACATACACGGTCATTTTTTTTTGGCATAGTAGATATAAGTGTATTGATGGGTTTGTTTGGGAAAGATTTGGATATTTTTTTAGTAATAGTGAGTTGGGGAAGGATAGGTGTGGATGAAGAGGTGGGTGTAGTCAAAGCCAATGGGGATGTGGTAAGAGTAGGATTGGATGTAGATATGAGAGAAGTGGTGGAAGTTAAGGTGGAAGGTAAGGAAATTGTGTGTATGGTTGATGTCGGATATCTCTTGAAGGATCTGTAAGCACAATATTACGGATGAGAGTTGGATATGATGAGATAAATGGGGTAGATATGGGAGGAGGTTTTCATTATATGATGTTGATTGAAAAGGGTTATATTTTTTTGGTGGTGCTTTGGTGAAAACGGGTTTGTTGGTGGATGGTTAGGAAAGGTTTTCTGAAAATGTTGAGGAGTGGTGAATATCGTGTTGGTTGAGGGGATGTGAGATATTGGGGAGGAGAAACATGGTAAGATGGTTGGGATTTGAAGGAAAATATGATATATGAGAGATGGGAATGTCAATAGATAGGATAGGCATAGGGATGTCGATGAAGTAGGGGTGGTCCAAGGTGGTGGTCTAAATTCTACTTGGGGGTGTGATCTATGGAGAAAGAAGTCACATATGGGGCTAGAAGGAGACAAGCATGAGATATCAATCGTGGTTCATGTAGATTCATTCGAGGTAGAATCATGTTCTATTTTAAATTAAGAAAATAATTCTTTTTTATTGAATTTATTAAAAAATGTGAAAAAAGAAAATGGGATAGATAACCGGGTACCTAAGAGAAGGAAGTCTATGTATGGTTTCAATTTTTTTGTCTTGGGAAAGTCTCGAAACTTCTTGTTGGGCGATGAAATCCCAATCAATCTCTCGGGAAGGATGTTATTTTTATGTGTTAATTGGTTTGTGAGTTTTAGGTTGTGTGTGAGGATTATGAAATGCAACAAGTTAACATCCTACTTAAACTATGTTAACAACTAGGCTGCAGAAAATAAAGGTTCTTTTTAAAACCAAATTGAAGTGTGATATTTTAATGAGGATACACACATGAAAGGGAAGTACAATGTAGAAAGGAGAAAATAAGGAAAAAGAGGAAAACTTGGATAAAGATTTTCCTTTTTATCTAAACTTTAGCAAAGAGAGATCCAATGAATGAACCCATATTTGAAATCAAGAAGGGCCTCACGTTGTAGAGTGTTAGTAGAAGACAAAAAGAAAATAGATAGAAAATAAAGAGATCACCTAAAGGGTGGTCCCACTTCGGGTGTGCCAGAATGTTGATGTAATTTCTCATTCAATTCAAGTTAATGAGTTATCTACTAAAGAAAGTACACAACTCAAAACATGGAGGGTTTATAGTACCTCGAAGCGTAATGTACGTGGATGAATGGGAACCAAGTAATTGATCCTTGATGTAGCTAATAATCTACAAATAAGACACACCGAAAATAGGATTAAATTGGTTATGCAAGGGTTTCCCAACAATGTTGAATCTAAGAAGTGTAACCTTCCTTTTGCAGATGTCAACCCCTGTTTAGAAAAAATGAAGAAAAATATGAATAACCTATAGTATGCATAAATAGAAGTACTACTGAATATGAGAATAATTAAGATCTGATCTAGAAGCTGATTTAATTGAAATAATTGTAACTTAAATGTTACCTAGTCTAGGTCGATGGTGACCCAAACTGTGCAAAGGCATGTTGATGACAACCTAGGAGGGTAGATCTAGAAAGTAAGATAAATATGCAAACCTTGAAAGATTTGGATACAATATGGATGTCCCAGAGGATTGTGTATGATGGAGTCAATCTACGAAGGGATCTGAGGGAGAGGAAACTAGAGAAATGGTAGAAAATAAATATTGGAAAGAGAAAATTGGGAATCAGGACCTTGGTCGAAAAGCAATTAGGGTGGGTTGATGATGACTGTGACATAGTTAAATGAATCCGAGGTCAAAATGATGAAATGGATGAACTAAGTAAATGAGTTGGAAAATAAGGTTGATTACAAAGCTCTGAGTGTTGTTGAGGATGATCTAAACCTGCAAAAGGTTAGACAAAAGAAAAACAACAATAATATGAAGATAATATGAATAAAGAAACACAAAGATAATGATAAATCTCATGAAAGATGATTGTGAGCAATGAAAGCACGCGTCCAAGGAGGTGCAGGAGATTTGTAATCTGTTTTAGGAATGCTCAAGCATAAGAGTTAGTTCACAAGTCACAAAAAGCTCCAAAATTCACATGCATATGATGATTTCTGATTCATTATGGAAAGATTTAACTTAGTTTTATAGGGTCAATGGTGATTGGGATGGGTTTCCATGGACCCTTGGGAAACTTTCCCCAATGGGGTGGATTTTTGTGCTTTAGGTTGGGATTTCATGTTTTTAAGGAGAGAAAAAGTGCTTTAAAGCTTATGTGCAAGGTTAGGGTTTTTAGGGATGAAGATTGGGTAGTTAGAAGATAGGGATGAATAGAAAAATAATAAGGATTTATATTTAGGATAAAAGCATCCTAAATAATAAGATGATTAGGGAAGCTAATATTAATTAATAGGAATTAATTAATTAATGTGAATTATATGATGATAGGATAATAAATGGGGAATTTATTAAATATGGAAGGGGATGAATTTAATTAAAGGAAGGCCTAGATAGGACCATAAACAAATATGCGCACACGGGTAGAGAAGGGTAGAGATACCAAATTTATGTGTCTACACAAATGACATGGTCATGGAATGATTTTATTGGCCGATGGCTCACGGATGTCGGGGTAAGAAATAAAAAGGACTGACATGAGAAGTACATGGAGCATTATCATTTACTCGTACTCCACAATGGCCAGTCAAAGGTATTTGAGAAGGACATAAGGAGATTCAAGGATAGTCTGTTAGTGTAAAGAAACATGACATGGTTATATTGGTTTGTATTTCTTAATACATCGACCTTTTAAGCCAAGGTACAACAAAGGAAAGAAAAGAAGGAAGGGAAGTAAAATACGGAAACCTGAGCCAATGAGGAAATGAGACTTGGAAAAAGGTGAAGAAAGAACACATTGGCGAGGCTAATGCTCAAACTAATCAAAGGCTTCCATGTGTCAAAATTTTGTGCCTCATGATTCTAAAACTTTACATGGCCATACATTTTGATCTCGAGTTCCAAATTGGACAAAATTTATATCATTGGAAATCTCTCCTTGATCTCTTCAATTTGACATCATCAAAATATGATTTTGTTGGCTTTTGGCTGGTAAAAATGGAAAACAAAGATTTTGGGGTAGAGAAGAGCAGTTTGAGAACATAAATAATCAAATCGTAGCTTAACCACTGACTTGATGAAGCATGGCTTCATTTGCTTCAGAGATGCAATAGAATAAATGATGGCTTTGTAAGATGCCCATGTGCTTTATAGAAGAGTTTAATGCAAAATTTTTGTGGTTGAAGTCCAAAAGATGTGCCCCTTCTCTCTTCTCTCTTCTTTCTATTTCTCTTTGCTATATATTCTAAAACTGTCATTATTGAAAAGATGGACATATAAGAAACTATAATGGAACTCTATAAAATTTGTTCTAAAGAAGTTTTGAGCCATTAAAAATCCATTTTTGGTTTGTAAATGTGCTCTTGTGCTTTCATTTATAACTGTAATGGATTGTGCATACATATATTGCAATAAAACTTGTTTTGTAACACATTTTCTATCCTAGCTTGTTTTCACCACAACCTTGCCTATCTTTTACTTATTGCATTGTGTTGTGTATGTATTTCTCCTTGCAAATTCATTATTCTATGTTTTATGTGAGAATATATGGTTAATGAAGCTTTGGGCATGTGTCACTTATGTATGGCCTCTCCCTTCTCCATTTGTTTCTCTTTCTCCCTCACTAGAGTGTCTCTCACACCCTTTTTAGTGCTATCACCACCTTTTAACTTAGGTTTTCCTTTTTATGCATCTTTATAACCCTATCTCTCTCCATGGTCCCTTGGAATGGTTAGTTTAATATTAATTCGCACCATATTTATTTCTAGTAGCAGTTTTAGCATTATATTAGGTATAGGAAGTCTACCTTCTCCAGAGGTCCATCTCAAGTAGTAGGTCCCAAAACTTGAGAGATGGTCCCATGTTAGAAAAAAATTATATATCTACATAGCCAAATCTCAGGGTGATACTTTTTGACATAAAATTTTTGGCACACCCGGTGGGAGTAGTATTGAATGATTTCAATTTTGTAAGTGTGCATATAAGTCCTTTTGAGGGTGTTTCATTACACCCCCTTGTGTGTAATTTTCATTTTATTAATTTTGATGTGTTCTTGGTGATATTTCATCCTTTGGAGGTATTTTTAACCACATATCAAGACTCCACTAATCGAACTAACCCATTTTATCATCATTAGACCCTTCCCCTTTCCTTTCCATCCATTTCCATCCATTTTCCTTTCATATCTTTCTATTTTCTTCATTCATGAAGTTGTGAAATCATGAATTCATTTCCTTCCTAGGATTCTTATTTGAAGAAAAAAACCAATCCTCTCAATCCCCACAATGTAAAATCCTCCAATTTAGGTTTATAAGCCCTATCATGAATAACATGCATATAACTCATCCCCAACCGACCCATATGGCTATTTTTATAACCAAATGTTTATGAAGAATAAGGTTATGTAGATGATGGAGAAAAATCCATGGAAAACACTAATTTTTGGAGGTAGATATAAAAATGGAGTTAAACATGGTGCAAATGAGGATTGAGAAGGCTATGAAGGCAACCAAAATTGGTTTCAGGGTCTATTATATATGGTTTGGCCCTATACCAAGTTGGTTTAGTCCTCAGTAGAAGTTGGAATTTATAGTTGAGATGATGCCCCAAGTTACAAAGTGGGATGAGTTAATAGAGGCTTACCAATCTAGTGTTAGGAAACCCTATCAATGGGGAAATCCTACACTACCATCTTATATCCCTCCCATTCCTCCTCCCCATCCTACGCCATCTTAGCCTATTTTCCATGATCCTAGCTTTTTTCTCTTTGCTCCTATTGAGGATTCCACTTCTCCATCTTCTTCCCTTCCATCCCACCTTCAATCCTCTACCATATTTTCTTCCAAACCTCCATATCATTTTCAATAAGATCCTATACCTTCCCTTACGCTTCAACACGTGTAAAAATCATTTGAAACTCATCCCACCTCTTCTCTAACATTCCCATTTCAAGACTTTAGAAACAAGGGAATTTTTTTTTATAAATATAATGTTCTCTATTCTAAATAATCATAATTTAGAACACACATTACATGTCAATAAATCTCATAAAAAATAACCATATACAACTGTAAATGACTTGGTGGACTACCGAATCATCATTTTATGACTCGGTTTAATACCGGTCTCTCATTGAAATTGTTTACTAAGTATACTTGGTTTTCTTACCCTATTTTGGGTATTGAAGCATTCTGTTTAAGAGACCTATATGAATATTTGTTACTAATATTCATTTGAATCCCATTTCTTAAACTAGGTGTCAAAAGACAACGCAATCAACAGCTTGCGATACTTTGGCCAAATATTTCCACATACTGTATATGTTTATATTCCTAGATGACATACTCGTCTAACATAATACATCCTTTACCCCACTTCATATGTTATCTAGAATGGTCTTTACTGACTCCTATCATTCCACTTGTTCAAGGTTTAGCCCTATCCCAGGTTAGCAACATAGTTTGGTATAGAGAACCACTCGCGGTGACTAAGGGTACTTAGACATACTCAATCGACCTAAGTTGATTGCATGTGTCTAGTTATCCTAAGTTGTCGTGAGTTATTCCTTATACTAAATCATGATCCTATCCTGACCTAGAGTATAACTAAGATCAAGTCCAAATTTATGTAGATCTAGTTGGTCTAATTCTGATGGGTGTTGCAACATATCAACTGCAACACTATATCCTCATGAAGATATGACTGAATCACCCCATCTGGATGTACATTCCCAAGCAAGAAGTGACTTACTCAATTATATTTCTTAATTAATATTTAATTACAACAACCCTACTGAACCCTAAATTCCTTAACCATAAAGGTTGACATCTGCAGTTGAGTTGTTAAGGTTTTGTAGAAACAACATGATTGCTTTTTAATCATCAACTTCTTACTTTAGGGTTTAGTTAATTAAAACAAACAAAAAACTATAATAAGATTCACATATTATACCCTATCATTCTTAGCCTGTTTAAGTTCCAAAACAAGTTCCATTATATTAGACTTCATTGAAATGAAGTCTAATTAATAAATGTTCATATTTACCTTTCATTAGTTTTATACTTATGAAAGTATTGGTCAAGAGGAGGTTCACCTTCCTCTTTCTTGTTATTAATTAGGGTTCTTATACCCTTTTACATTATATAAGACATCATAATAGATTTTCACTTTCATTAACATCTTTTAATAAACCACAAAGTGTCTTAGTTAAAGAACATCTATGCATGCCAAATCAATAAGTTAAATTTCAATATAGGGATAGAGTATCTAATTCCCTTCCATCTAACTTATTTGAGTCAAGCTAAAATGATTCCATACAGACAAGAAAAAGAGAAATTAAAGATAAGATTACAATTTCCTTGCACAAGGAGAATGTCTCATCAAGTACAAGTATCTCACAATATTTTTCCATTCATCAAAGTGAAATACACTTTTTACAAGTCCAATCATTTCAAACATATTTCATGTCAAACATCATCAATCTCAATTAATAAATACAACTTTTCCTCTTTCAATACATTTCAATAATGAATCATATTTCTTCATAAAAGATCCAGTCTTTAAGTAACAAATAACATCATAAAATTTATTATCTTCCTTTATCACTTACGAAGTCCATCTGAAAAAATTTCTAGCACGGTTAGTTCATTGAACTGAGCATGATAAGCACTAAGCATTAAAATGATGTGCTTTCAACTAATTATTTCATAAAAATAACTTTTCTTTTATGAAACAGATTAAAACATTACTGAAAAGATACATTTAATGAAATAACATTCATGAAAGGAAGAACAAGTGATGAGATCACATTAACATTTAGTAAGGATCATGGTGTAAAAATAATCTTTAGTCAATGATTTCATAAGGGATTTAAATAAAATAAGTAATAATCCATCCAAATTACATAGCACATTCCTACTAAAGATATTTAAAGTTCAATTCATGGTTCATTCAATCTATATCCATGAAGATACTAACTCTAATAAGTTACAAAAATAGATTCATTTTTAAAGAAGTAATGATCCAAAATAATCATCATTAACCTACTTTATCGAGAATAACTAAATACGAGTACATTCAAACTCTAAGACTAGTTTAGGAAGAACCATCAACATCCTAAAATAGGAGTTTCCTATTTAAGATACAACATCCAAATTCAAAGCCAACTCTAGCCTAAGTTATATGTTTAGCTTCATCATGTTTAGTAATGTAAAACTTCCATTTAATTACACCAAAGTAGTCACACATAAAAATCATTACATCCTTATCAAGCATTTGGGAAGAAGAAGAAAATAAAGATATATCCTCCAACTATCCACTCGCCATTTCATTCGACAGATACAATCGAACTATACTAATATTACATGAGAATAACATGATGAAATGGTGAATGAAATAATAGAGAACAACTAACAACTTATTATAGACATTGAAGAGAACAATATTGCATTCCTCAATTAAGAACAAAGAGAGAACAACTAACAAACTCATTCGAGTTCGTAGAAATAGAAAGGAATATCCTAACTCATAATAGAGAGAAGGATGTCAATGAAAAAGGTGAGATACAATATCATTATTCCATCTTAGAAGATGAATAGTATTCTATAATAAAAGAACTGATGCAGATCAGCTCATGAGTTCATTCAACTCTGGTAATCATTTAAAAACACACAAAAACCACTCAATACAAAAAAATAGATATACGACTGAAATCATGAAGGTTAGAAAACTAAAGATATAGTTCCCTCAACCTACAAAAAAACATTGCTATAGTACTGCAATAGCTACAGGTTACAAATAACTAGTCAAATGCCTTTCTGTGATAATAATGTCCAAAGAAATAGAAGGGAAACAATAACATACTAAATTCCTTCCCAATTTTAACATCATTTGACAAGAAGTTTTTCTTATTTTCCCCAAAAAAAGAGAGAGAAAGTATCATCAAATAATGAAACCTTATGCGACCATAATTTCCTTTCAAATGTCATCGCATACAAAGCTTAACCATACTTTGATGGTAAATGCAAAAAAACGTAAACAAGATTTATAGTTGAGCCATCCCATATCCCCATTAAAAAAGGGTATAAACCAAATTCGAGAAACATTTTAAAAATGATAGTAGAATAAATTCCAACTCCGCCATCAAGTAGATATATCAAGGGGATTCATTCAGATCCAAAAACCATGTAAGTCATTTTTTTAATGATCTTATGACATACAAGCTTGATTGAAAAACTGAAGAAAACAAAGTCTTATAAGTTCAACCAGGAGTTAAATTTTTTTTTTATCAAATCTCAATAAAGGATGAACAAAATTGAAGTATACTTCATCCATAACCATCCAACTAAGTTAAAGAATCACCACGTCTCAGTTTAACTAATATCGAACATGATTTCCTTAACCTCCAACAAGAATGATTTCCAAACTAGAATTAGACTATCTACTTAAGCATAACTAGAGAAGATGAAGAAAAGGGTTTGAAATCATCTCAAGCTTTAATAGAAATTACACAACCAAGAAAAAATACAAGAGTCGACAACATCCAGTTCACACAAGGTTAAGCCATATTCATTCATTATCAAGCAACAAACTAACCCAGATTAAATCTTTTATCAAACAGAGAATCTTGTCAGAAGGATACAATGAGCAATTCAAACATAAATGAAAATAAACATCACAAATAAAAACCCATTTATTTCCAAGAGAAAAGTTTTTTTAATGAAGACATTTAGTAAAAATCAGAACAACTTAATGGATAGAGCCTATCATGCCTGATAGAGTTCCTATCAATTTGCAGAAGGTTTCCAGCCATGCCTTCATAGTTTCTCCTTTTCCCAAAATGACGTCAACAACCCAAACCTTCTTCTTATTCTTCCACCAGATCCAAGAATAGCTCAACAATGCCAAAAATAACATATGATCAAAAATAGAACTGCTAGTTTGAAGAACCAAAACCTCCATGTAGAGAAAAAATCACAAGGAGCAAATGATCAAACAACTTCTCACAAAATCCGCTTCACATATTTTCCTAGGTGGTTTCCTCATTGTGACCAAGGTCATTAAATGCAAGGACAACTAAATTTCCCTCCTCTTTCTCTACACCACCGCCATCCAAATCTGGCGAGCTCAATTTCAAACTTTGCATGCCTTTTAAATTTAGAGATGATGCCAACTAAGCATCCCTTTAACTTCCCATGCCTCTGCCAAAACTGGCAACTTAGAGTTATTAATTTCAAAAATCAAATCACATTAATGCCTTAGAAACTATTGCCACGACTTACATTAACCCATTGAAGAATAAATTCATTTTGATTTGAGTGTTATCACGATTGAGGGTATTGATATATTTATGAGGAAATTGTTTGAAAGGGAGTTGATTATTGACAAGTGGAGCTTATGCAACATAATCAATAATAATCTAACCCTTGATGTGTTTTTGAGAGATGAATTCAAGATCAAACTCGATCACGAGCATAAGCCATCTAGTTATGTAATCATTATGATATGTATTAGATTGCATCAATTTTAGTGGATTAACACTTGTTACTGCATCAATTTTGTGATTGAGGAGGTAATGATGAAGTTTGGAAGTTGTGAAGTATAAGGAAAAACATATATTTTACACTTCTAATTAGTGGGTTTCATAATTATAGAGGTTACGAATTATAAAAATGGCATGTTCCCTACCTTGTTCATCCCAATCTTCTACTATGGATCCCGAGGCATGATCAGTGGTAGAGATATACGATAAAAAGGATCCCCCTCATGTGTAGGTATGAGTACTTGTGGCAATAAGAGATATTTTTAAGAGCATTAAAGGATTTTTAACAATAATCATCCCATCTAGAGTGGGTTTACTTTCTAAGGAGGTGATGGAAGGGTTGACACCGATCGGATAACTAAGAGATGAAATGATGGATATATTTAGGAATCAATTGAGGATATGAATTTTTTTAATATTATATGGAGGAATTTTGATTATGGCTTTTACTTCAAAGGATCAATATTCATTCCCTTGATAACTATTATGAATCTAAAGATTTTCCCTATTAGGAACCTGTACGTACCCAAAATTGTAGGGTATTGTACCACCGGAACAATGTTACACATGCCCCAATGATGATACAGGTCACCTCGCAAGGTGTTCGGAATCTAGGAAAGCTTGCCAAGTGTATGTTAGCATCCCAAGCATCTTGTTTAAGCTTTGTGTACTTTGCTTTATCCTCTGCCTTTCTTTTTCTAAGCTTTTTGACCTTCAGTGACAAAACCGCCGCCCTGTAGGGTGGCGGTCCTATAACCGCCACCTTGCTCAGGGCGGCGGTCCTTTATGTGTTGTCCAACATGTTCTTTTGATCACGACTTGTGTAATTTTTCAACATTTTCCAACTTTTCTCAACCACCTTAGCTCGTATTAATGTTTTATGTTCCCTGGAATAGTATTTCTTCATTGTTTAATGGTAAAAGAG
Organism: Taxus wallichiana var. yunnanensis; assembly: GCA_018340775.1. Lineage (NCBI taxonomy): Eukaryota > Viridiplantae > Streptophyta > Pinopsida > Cupressales > Taxaceae > Taxus > Taxus wallichiana. Next base: position 575,261,697 of record CM031240.1, read on the forward strand.
TTCTAATAGGAATTACCTTTGGGTGAATGTGAAACCTTTAAATAGCCAGCTTTCTTTCAAGTAAATGGCCCCTCAACTTCTCATTTCCATTGTTTAGTCTTTCAATTTCTTGTTTAGAATTCATTTTGTTTTCATGTTTTACATCCATGCTAGTTTTTCCTTTATTGTTAGAAGTCATTCGATCTTCTTGCTTCAGTCTTGTTCATTTTTGTTCATACAAATTAGTTTAGAGTAGAGTAGTGTCATTTGTAGATTGAATTCATTAGAGTTACAGGTTGTGTTCTTCACAGAAGGTAGATTCTATAATCTCTCGGTACACTTGTGTTGTATTCCCACAATAAATCCCGCTAGGAATTGCATACTCCAAGCTCTATCACTTGCGGTCCCTCTCTACTCGCATTATATTCGGTCTATATCCAAAGCTGCCATTGTTAAAATACCTTTTTCTGTTGATGTTAGCATATACACACTCTTCAGATTCACGTGAACATGAAGGAACGAGGAGATCATTCTAAGGGGACAAAGTCATACACTACTGGATTCGCCACTGTTATGTAAATTCCAAGTTTTATCTATCAAATTTCTAGTTAAAACATATCAAATAGAGTAGTGAAATATTTCATTTCAGTTAAATTTCATTTTTGATATTGTCGGGAAGCTATGGGGATTGATAGTTTCTCAAAAACTATGATTCATTCCTCACTTCTGAGGTAGGATCGAGAGTCTTTCAATTAAGTTAATTAGCTATCTAGTTATTTAGGATAAACTCACAACTACACAGGCAAGTAGCTACACCAGCTACCTTGCTTGTTTTAATTTTGTTATTAGATTAGTTTTCATTTTCTAAATATATTAGATTAGTTTCTCTTTCAATTCTATTAAAAATTCTATCAAAAATACAAAAATAGAGGAATATATATATATATATATATATATATGTTGTAGATATATCTTGCATAATTAGTTTATTTCGTTTCAGTTAGGTTTATATTGATCTTGTATGACAATCAAGGGACCTAGGGAGCCCAGGGAATATGTTTTGGAGTCAATCACGCCTCAACCAAATCTTGTTGTAGCATTAACTCGACATAGACCAAAATCTCGTAATTGTGTCTTCCGAACAACAACAGACCTACAAGAAATCAACACATAGATAAGAGGATTAAAAATAGAAGATGAAAAAGCACACACATTCTGGTCAAATCAGCCAAATTATAGACTGCCTTGATAGATATCTGTATGACTGTAGAAGGACTTGAAAGAGAGTAAACATTCGGTTGTGATCCACTAGTCCCACAGCTAGACACATGAGACCTCCTTGTTGATATAGACACTAGCTTACGTATCCAAGTTTCCAGAACACTTGTTAGGTACTCCGAGAAAATCATGCAACTTCTAGTTCTAAACGTAGAGGCCGAAAAGGCATACAATTACTGGATACTTAGAATCAGGGGTTGACTCTTCATATGACCATAGGAGGTCCACAAAGAACCACAAAACTTATGGTTGTGATCCATAGGTCCCACAACCCAACGGGCCTACAAATCAATCAAATATTGACACCAACTTGTGAATGCTTTGGTGTTTAGGTCCTCTCCACTTCCACTAGACATTATCACACAACTATCATTATTAAACGTAGCAGCTAATCAAGCTAAAGATTTCTGGACTAGACCAGAGAATCATCCATAAAACACCAAAAGATCCACTACACATTTAGCCATTCCATTTTCATGACCTTTTCAGAGATATATACGAAGCACCCACAAGTCATCTTCCACGTATCCCATAACCCATAGATTGGATCATGGTAGAGCTCGATATTTATTGGAGCCTTCGAGAAGCTATCCTCACCGAATGATCTATCACACCGGTTCAGGTTAGGAGGGCCTTCTTTGCCTTAGATTCACAGATCCCATTATTGTGTGTTGAAGACATAAGATTACCTAACTAGTTTATCTACACTCCATGTGTATTCCATCCCCACTGTCTACCTCAGCATGACCTCGGGAGGTTGGGTGCAAGGAAGAGTTACTTGTAGATTCCCATGCTCACATGTCACTTTTCCATCGTACAAAATTGGTGAACCCGACGTGAAACAAACTAATATTCCTCTTTCTATTTTCATTTCTTTCATCCACCTTCACTCTTTCCCATTATTCTGTGGGTATTCATATACCCCCCTGAATATGTTGGGATACGATGCATATGGCAGACCTCTCCTAGGTCTTGAAGCATACTACGATCAACTAAATAGACAACCATCACCCTCGCTCTCAGCATGGGGTGACAACTATTCAACTAACTGATTTTCAACACAAACTCCACCTCAAAGGACTAGATATAGTTCTTCTTTCCAAATAGAGGAGTTAGATTAGCTCACTCAAACGCAACAACTAGAGCCTTCAGGCTCAAACAACATGACGCTCACTGGAGAATCTGGTTCATCTCCTCGGATGTTGTTTAGACCACAAATTAGTAGACAGTCAGATCCATATCTGTTTTTAGATGATGAATACGTAGCACGTTATGCTAGGAGTGAAAAACACTCTCAAAATATGTACCCACCTATAGGAGATTTGTAAACACAACCTGAGGTCTCATTCTAAGAAAACACCCCCATTCCTCCACCTATAGGAAATTCCCTTGGTGAAACTTGGCAAGGCACCGATCAATTCATAGCAGCGTACCATATTCCTATACAACCTCAAGATATACAACAAATGCCGCTAAGGAAAAATACCGTGTCTTCACCAAACGAGATCATCTCTACCTTAGTTGAGAAGGTTAGAGGGTTAGAACTTGCTCAAGAAAAATTCATAGTTCATGCAAGCAGGAACTTCCAATCCTCCACATCATCCCAGCCAAGTAGACCTCCTCACAGGAATAGACACGTTGGGCATGCCTCCTCAGTACTTACAACAAATACCAACTAGAACCGTGTTTTCTAATGCCGCTCCAATTGAGAATATAATACCTCCCGGTTTAGTACAAAACAACCCATTCCTAAGAAATGCTCCTCCATACTTAAACATGTATTCCAAATCACCACAGGGAGATATGTTCTCTTCTCCAGAATGTTTTCTCAAACACAAGGATTTCCTTATGCCCCTGCAAATACATATGCTACGCCATATCAACAACCCATTCCACCTCCACCCCCTCAGCAAGCACCATCAATGGTCGAAACCTATGCGATAGGGACTTATTCAGAATATTTGAAAGAACCTTTAGACTTCACTATACGAAGCATCATGCTTCCAAGACCTCTCCCCAATCTACCCAAGTACAAAGGGGAGGGAGACCCAAATGCACATATTAAGGCCTATGCCACAACCATTCAAGAACTACTCCCTTGGGATGGAGTTGTTGCTAAAATATTCCCCAAAAATTTAGAGGGTATCCCTCGATTGGTATTATAGAATACCTGAAGCCTCAATACATTCATTTAAACAACTCATTTCAAAATTCATCAAGGTGTTTGACATGAAAAAATTGTTGAGAATAGGAATCAGGTATTCTTGCATATTAAATAAGAACACAATGAATCATGTTGCTCATTTCATCCAAAGATGGCGTACAATCCTCTATTCTTCAGCAAGCACTCCAAACATGGATCAGATGGTACTATGCGATTTATTCCTTCATTCTCTCAATAGAGAGATAAAGGAATAAGTCCAAAAGTTCCCACTAAGAACTTATGATGAGGTGCTCGAGAGCGCTCTCTGAATAGATCAAGCTACAATAGATAGTGGCTGCAAGACATATGGAACAAATGGGAGGTTAATCATCCCCAACCAAAACACTATGACTTATCCTACTACCACAAATGCCAATCAAGGACCTAAAATCCTTAACAAAAACCGTAGAGTGACAACAGATGGAGTGACTGACCAAACTAAAAAAGAAAATGTTGTAAATGTTCCACCACCAGTTAACAATCAACGAAACAACAATTTTACCCCAACAATCAATGCGGTGGATTTTAATTATCCCCAACGACAACAACAACAACAACAACAATGATAGATCCAGACACAGGGTCCAAGTCAAAACTCAACTGGATATCAAAACCAAAACAAAAGGCAACAAACACAAAACTTTAATCCTAATAGTCAATAGTTTAATCAGAGTTTTGGACCACAACACATGCCAAACCAACAACCTAGGAGTTATAATCCCAACTCGTATTGTGGTTTCCACAAAATTTGAGGCCATGACACTAGGACTTGCCGTGATTACGATAAATTCATGCAACGTTTGCCAGAAGAACAAAGACAACTCTTCATAGATATGTTCTTAACAGATTCTGCGACACCTATGCCAAATACTTTCACAGGGGTAGTTTCCCCTCAAAACACACCTCTTAAGATCTTCAATGATCCAATTCCAAATCACAATAATAATAATAAATTAAATCCAAATGGAACGAACAAAGGTGTAATGATAGGAAATAATGATCATGAAGCCTCAACTTCACTAAATCCACCTGTCGCACCACAATTAGGAAATCAGACACGAACCAAGATAGTTGGTCTAGTAGAGTTAGATGCTGAGCTGCATGTAGAAGCCATAACAAGAACACGAGAATATTCTTCTCAACCAAATCCAATCTATCCACTAGAACTAGATAACATTGAACAAACGTTGGTAAAACCCGTAGGTGCTTATGATTTAATTAATGACTTAACAAAGACCTTCTCTCACATCTCCTTTTGGACTTGTTGAAAAACTCTCCTGCCCATAGGGCTGCTCTTTTAGAAGCACTAGGTCTAGGTCATTTAATTAACATCACTCCACCTCCCAAAACACAAGTAAACCATATAGACTTCGATATCCACCCTCCAGGGCAGCCAGATAGGGATACTGAGTTTATATTTGACATAAAAAAATGCTAAGAGATGCTGAAATTACACATAGAGGTGATCCGCCTTGCATTTATAGGTGTGGGTTTATAATAATTACGTTAAATGTGCAATGGTTGACAATGGGGCAGCAGTTAACATTGTCCCCTTCTCTTTCCTTCAAAAGACATGATATGGAGAAACAAACTATTCCACAACAAGAAATACGCTAAGAGGTTATGATAGCCTTAAGGCTACTTTAATTGGGACTATAATATTACCAGTCACCGTAGGACCCAAGACAATCCTCACCGAGTTTTATATCATAGATCGGAAACCAACTATAATATGATCCTCGATCGACCATGGATACATCACATGAAAGAAATCCCTTCTACATTATTCCAGAAATAATATTCTTACACCTAGGAAAGATATTCACAAGAAAAGGTGACCCAAAACTATTCGACATACACCTAGCAGAGACTTGAAGAAAAGACCAGGCATTCACTCCGAGTTTGAACTCCCAACAAACCAACTTAATAAACCAATCAACTTAAAACCAAAAGAAAAATTAATACCTACAACAAAACTAAAAATTATGAACCTAGTCAAGGGCATCCCCCCTCAAGGATGAATCTAACGTTGTAGAAATAGTGTCATTAGGAACTACTGCAAAAATTGTCAAATTCTTCGGAACAAGATCTACCAATTTTCCTACAATTTGATTCCACAGGTATGGGATGTACCTAGGCATTGATTCTCTTCCAAGTAGAGGAACTTTGCATGGTAGAAGTAACTGAAATAGAAGAAACAAATGCAAAGAATGTACCAACATCCATTTTCCTAGTAAATATTGGACTCTCCACTTCGATGGAGCTTGATGTCGCTTATGGAGCCGGGCAGTGTGTGATCTTTACTTCTCCGAGGGAAAGATCATACCTTTTGCTTTTAACTTAAACTTTAAACGTATGAACAACGACACTAAGTACGAAGCCCTCCTCCTTGGCCTCATCATAGCCAAAAGGCTCAGTGTTAATGACATTAGAGTGTTAGGAGACTCGCAATTAGTTGCAAACCAAGTCTCTGAAGTATATGAGACTAGATCTGAGCACTTATAGCTCTATAAAATAGTGGTATTAGATCTAAGAAAAGGATTCAACTTCATATCCATTGAGGCAATCCCACGAGAACAAAACCTTCTCACAGATTCAATAACAACCTCAGCTTCACATTTTACCCCAAGCAATGAGTTGGAAGATACAAGTTTTAGGGTATCACTTCGCACTGAACCATTGGTGAAGAAAATATCAACAAACCCTTTTCTACAACATGTAGCTGAGATTGAGTCTTCTATCTTACATCATGTTGACAGTGATAAAGTCACTCTCAAATATCTAAACGCCTATGCAGAGCTACACCTTGCTCACCGCATAGTTGATCTTTCCCTAATACCACACTCCTCTTCCTACTTTGGAAATCCCATGGTAGAGTCTCCTCCATAGAAAGATCTTGATATCTATGAGATAGGAAATAGAGAAATATTGGAACTACCTCTAGCCCCACCCGAATTTGAAGAAGGTAACACTTCTTTGATAGAAGAAACCATTGACATAAAAATTGGAATGGAGGAAGAACCAAGAATTTTTAGGTTGGGATCCTCGTTAACTCCTAAGAAATAAAAATACACACCCAAATCCTCAAAAACATCAAAAGGATTTTGCATTTAATTATAAAGAAACGATAGGTATCGCACCACAAGTTGTGGTATATAATCTCGCCACTAAACTAGATGCAAATCCAATTAAATGGAATTCAAGACCAATGAAGCCAAAAGTGGCTCTCATGGTAAAAGAGGAAGTAGTAAAACTTCTCCAAGTAGGATTCATCAAGCCTGTTGACTATTCACAATGGGTATCTAATATCGTTCCCATCCTCAAAAAGAATGGGAAGATACACATTTGTATAGACTTTTGGGATATTAACAAAGCTTGTCCCAAAGATGATTTCCCATTACCATCCATTGGCATTATCGTTGATGTAACAGATGGATTTGAACCTGTTGTCCCTCATGGATGAGTTCTCGTGGTACAATCAAATTAAAATATCTAAACAAGATCAAGCCAAAACCACATTTATAACTCCCTGGGAAACTTATTGTTATGCTATCATGCCATTTTGTCTTAAGAATGCCGGTGCTACGTATCAACGGGAAATGACTTACATATTCCATGATATTATCCATAAAATTTTGGAATCATATGTGGATGACTTGTTAGCCAAGGCCAAGAAACACTTGTGATCATCTAGAAGTGCTCCATATCATCCTCTCATGACTAATTGAGTATGGTGTCACATTAAACCCAGAGAAGTGCATGTTCGGTGTAACAGGAGGAAAACTTCTAGGATACATTATATCTTCACGAGGGATTGATGTTGATCCGGCCAAAATACGGGCTATTCTCAAAATGATCCCACCTTTGGATGAGTCTAGAATTAGGTCATTTCTTGGGAAACTTGGTGCAATCCGAAGGTTCTATTAGTGTAAATCAGCAGCACCCTCTGGATGTTCTATCATATTTCTAGTTTGACATTTTTAGCATCTAGTGTGATTGCACAACATTGAATCTTTTCCCCAAGTGTGGGACTTGTAAAAGTGGGAAAAGAATCTCTAGATTAGAGGCTAGTTCCTCAACTCCTCTGTTCAAGTGTGCATAACATTTTGCAGAGGGTTTACCTACAACTTAATCAAACTTTGCCAAGGAGACAGGGTTGAGAAAATGCAAAAATAAACCTAGTCTAAATAAGGTGATGCACCAAAGGAGTATTAGACACCTGCTGCTGCAAAACATACACAATCCACAAGAAAATACAGCATAAAACATGCACAAATTTCCAAAATGTAATGAAATATCAGGAAACAATGATGAACATATGAAAGGATTGGGAAGATTTAATCACAGAGCATATATCATCATTCCAGGTCCAATACAGTGCATTACAATGGCCAAGAGGCAAAAAGAAGTGTATTATTTGCATGGAAAGGTAAAAAACTCCACAAATCTTCCTGATTAGGAAGAAAAGGGAAGTTGCAGAGCTATAAGAATGTCTATTTTTTTGAAAAAATGAGCCCATTCTGGCTTTTACAATGTAAAAAATTAGCTCAGGAGAGGGAAACGTGGGAGGAGCTTCAACTACTGACCAAATGGTATTAAAACAACATGGGCACCTCGAGAAGTCCATTCCCGACATTTTTAACCATGCTGGGAGAGAATGCGAGCCATTCTTCATTAAAAATGGTGGTTGAAATGTCATTTCTGTTGATTTCCACATGCTAGAGGCATTTTCCAATTTTATCTCTCCAAAATCCACCAAAACACAAAATTGACCCCAGAATCATGTAGAGAATTTCACCAGCTTTCCATTGATATAAAGAACGCCAAAAACCGAGCTCTGGATCAAAAGTTATGCTCATTTGAAAATTTAGGGCAAAACAAGGCCAAAATGGGTTGGCGGGCCGAAAATTTGAAATTTTCCCACTTTTTGCATTTGGGAAAATTTCCCCAAAATCTCTCGAGCCCCACTGTCTTGGTGCCACGTGACATGTTCTGATTGGTTGCGGGCATTTCCTGCTTCTTTTTCCATCGTTTTGGCCTTTGGAAAATTTTCTAAAAATTCTCCACCGGCGAACCCTTAAGGACATGTGACATGATGTGATTTGCCGCGGGATTTTTTCTCTATCTTTTCCATCGTTGTTGACCATCTTCCCTAAGCTAGACATGTGGCAAAATCTCGTTGGGCATGGGCCTGTCTTCCATTTTTTCCAAGCGGTCTTGTCTTACATTTTTGCCACCACGTGGACATGTGGCACGATCCTATTGGCTCGGGATTTGGGGGTGGGTTTTCCTTTCTAAATTTTCCACACTTGGGCAAAAAGGAAAAAATCCCTTCGCACCTCCAACCCCCACCTTTCGGTGACACATGGCGCCATGCTATTGGATGCGGGCCTTAGGCCAAAATATTTTACTTGCATCAACCCTTGGGAAATTTTCCCAACTTCTTCCCCTTGGACACGTGGCATGATCCCATTCACCGGTGGGCCATCGAGCCAAAAAAATTCCTCTCTGAATTCTTCCAACACTTGGTAAAATTTTCAAGTTTACCTCTGCCTCTGCCACTCCTTCACCACGTGGCCTCATCTTATTAGCCGTGATTTTATAGGAAAATTTTCCATCTTTGCGCCAACACTTAGAAAATTTTCCAAAATTTTCTCCCGCCTCCACTTTGCTCCGATGCTAACGTGGCGCTCTCGATTGGCCGATAGGCATGTCTAGGGAAAATTTCCCACAAAATCTCCACCGAGCCATAACTTCAAAAATACATGGAGTTAGGAGGAAAAATTTACCTTTCTGGAAAGCTGAGAAGGAGCTCTATCCAATGAAACCATTTCCAGAACATTTTGAGGGCCTGAAAAGTGAATTTTTTTGATTGAGGTACAAGGGAGGAAGGAATGAAGGGAGTTAGCCAAAAAAATAAGCAATGGGCTTATTTTGGATAATAATTTTGGTGACTCGAAGGGGTCATCTGCCTACTAGATGAAGTTACCAGTATTGCCTGAAGCAATCCATTGGGCATGGAGTCATCAAATTCTTTGCTTGGCACCCCAACTAATTAGAACAATGCAAGGAGGAAGATGGAGGGTAGAACACCATCTGATTGGGGCAAGGCCTACAAAATACATTTCTTGGAACAACAAGCTTGTGCCAAAGCACTTAGGGAAAGCAAAGCTAAACTACAACAAAACAATGTGCATAAGCACTTGGAGGAATGAAAACCTAAGCTATTATGTACAAGGTGGAGAATTTTCCTTTAGTAGCAATGCTTCAGATGGATTCCATTGACTGAATCTGCAATTCTTCACCATCTAATGTAGACAATTAGAAGGCATTGCTATCCTTACACTTTGTGACCATGTAGGGGCCACTCCAAATGGCATCAAATTTTGAATGCCTCCTCGGTTTTGCTCTGTCTGCATCCCATTTTAACACTAGATCCCCAACTTGGAAAGATCTATCCTTGGCCTTTCTATCAAAGGTCTTCTTGATCAAAGCTTGATCCTTCTCCATTGCTTGGGATGCCTGATTTCTGATTTCTTAGAGCTCCATCAATTCTACATACCTAACCTCCATGGGCCCAAACTCCAACAACTCCAATTGCTTCATGAGTTCCAATGTTGGCAACTCAAGTGACATGGGCAAAATTGCCTCTCTTCCATAAACACGCTTGAATGGAGAATTACTTGTAGATCTCTTGGGGGTTATGATATCAGCCCACAAGGCTGATTTCAATTTAGTATGCCAAGACCTCTGATTTTCATCAAGATTCCTCTTGATGATCCTTAAAAAGTTCTTGTTTGTAGATTCAGCTTGGCCATTACCCTGAGGGTAATAATTTGATGAAGTGCTTAGGTAGATCCCATTCTTGACAGCCCATTCAGTTACCTTAGATCCAATGAATGCCAATGCATTATCTGATATTATTGTAGTAGGTATGCCAAATCTGGTTGCTATCCCTTCATAGAAGTCTAGGATGCTAGATTCATTTGCTTCCTTGAGTGCTACCGCCTCAGTCCACTTGGTGAAGTAATCTATTGCTGTTAGAATCCACTTGTGTCCTTGGCTTGAATTTGGGTTAATGAATCCAATGAAGTCCAAACCCCACTACATGAATGGCTAGTCAACTAAAATTGGATGTAATGGAAGGGCGGCTAGTCTCTCCTTACCTGTGAAGAATGCATAATTCTTGCACCTCTTGATCCATGCATAACAATCATTGAAAATCTTGGGCCAATAATAGCCTACCCTCATGATCTTGAGAGCTATCACTCTTGGTGCAAAATGACCCCCAACTGATCCACCATGGAACTCTTCCAACACTCTGTGAATCTGATTTGTACCAATGCATCTCAGCAGCACTCCATTCACATCCCTTTTGAACAAAACACCATCAACAAGGGCATATGGGACAACCTACAATTTGAAGTGTCTCCTTTTGGTTTTGTTCATCTCTGGAGGGCATAGGCCTGTGTGTAGGAAGTGCATTATGTCTTGGGTCCAGTAAGGAGTGAGGACACCATAATTTTCTTCTTGAGTGCTCCCTTGTTCATGGTTGTCTTGTAATGCCAAAACAACCTCTTTCTCATTGTATGCTTCTGTTTGTTTGTTCAAGACCAGCTGCTCACACAATCCTTTTCCTCTGACCAACTTGGTGACTTTGATCTCAATGTCATACTCCATGACACGGGTAATCCACCCTACTCTCTTTTTGTTTAGGTCTTTATTGAGGAGGAACTCTTTAACTCCTACATGAGAAACCAACAGTTGAACCTTGTTGTTTGAAAATAGGTGCTTAAATTTCTTCAAGCTCCTAATCACTGCAAGAACATGCTTCTCAATGAAGGAATATCTCACCTCATAGTCCTCCAAGCTTTGGATGAAGAAAGCAATTCGCTGCTCATCATTGTCTTTGTTCTGCTATACCAAAATTGCAGAAATAGTATCATCACCTCCAAATGCATAGAGGATGAAATCCTTGGAGAAATCTAGGTTAATGAGAGTTGGAGCTTGTGAGATAGCTTCTTTTATTGCTTCAAAACTTGCCTTACCCTCTATTGTCCATTTGAAAGCTATGCTTTTCTTTAACATCTTGGTGATAGGCTTGACTAGGGCTACAAAATTTGGGACAAACCTCTGAATAAAATTTATCCTTCCCAAGAAACTTTGAATGGCTTTCTTGTGGCTTGGCAATGGCAGTGCTCTTATGGCTTCAACTCTTTCTAGATCAATTGCTAATCATTCTTTGGAGACAATGTGGCCAAGGAGATTTCCTTCATGAGCTAGAAAAATACACTTTTTGGGATTCAAAGATACCCCAAATCTTCTACACCTTTGGAACACCTATCTCAAATAAAAGATATGGTCTGCTGCATTTTTTGAAAAAATAGTGATATCATCTAGATATATCAGCACCATTTTGTTAATCAAATCCTTGAATGCCATGTCCATTGCCCTTTGGAATGTAGCTCCAGCGTTGGACAGCCCAAATGGAATTTTTCTATATGCATAAGTCCCCCATTTGGTTGTGAAGGCTATCTTGAACTGATCCTCTTCCTTCACCATGATCTGATTGTACCCTGAATAGCCATCAAGTAATGAAAACCTTTCAGAGCCAGCAACCACTTGTAAAATCTGCTCCATAGAAGGAAGTGGGTAATGATCCTTGAGAGATGCTCTATTCAAATCTCTGAAGTCAACACATAATCTGATTTCTCCACTCTTATTTCTAATTGGAACCAAGTTGGCTACCCAACTAGAATGCTTGATAGGAAATATGATACTTTCCTCTATCAACTTATTCAATTCTTTTCTCATGAGAGGCTCCATGTGTGGATTGATTGGCCTTTGTTTTTTCCTGATGGGTTTAGCACTTGGGTCCAATTCAATAGTGTGTTGAGATAACTTGGGATTGAAGCCTTTCAAATATTCATAGCTCTAAGAAAACACATTAGGGAATTCTTGACAAAGCTATATGAACTCATACCTTTCTTGCTCAGTTGTCACTTTACCAATTTGGAGTGACTTGCCTTCTTCCACCAAGATGGGCACTGAATCTTCTCCCTTGACTTGGATGTTTTCTTTCTCTTTCCTAAACTGATCATTAGGATTGAAAATGGACTCCAAAGTGACAAGTCCCTTTGGTAGTTTGTTGGTTCTCAGCTGTACCACTTGATCACCATACTATTGTTCTAACTTTTCCTGATTTTTAGCTGAGAACTTAGCCTCTTCTTGCAAGAAATGGATGATTTGTTGATCATTTTCAAACACTTTCCAACTTACATTGTTGTCTGGCACCGAAGGCCTTATAATCACATGAATGCTTGGCTATACTTTGTCTTTCTTGATGCTTTCAACAACATCAAAGGCTGCTCCAACTGCTGCAAGTCTGTCAACAGCTTGGTTTTCTTTTCTAGGGATGGATTTGATGCTAAAGCCCTCAAAATATTCAATGAGGTCCCACACCCTATTTTTGTAGCACTTGAGCAAATCATTCTTGGCAGCATGTTGCCCCTTAACTTGGTTGACAATTATCTCATTGTCACCAAATACTTGCAAGTTATTTTTTCCTCTCTTGATTGACCAATGCAATCCTTGTATCAAAGCCTCATATTTAGCAGTGTTATTAGAACATGTAGACTGAAATCTAAAAGCTGAATAATACTTAACTCCTTGAGGTGAAACAAGCATAGCTCCCCCTCCTGCACCTTGTCTACTTCTTGATCCATCAAAGAACAACTACCATACCTCATTGTCATCCTTGTGGTCTGGCTTGGTGATGTTAGGAATAGGTTGATTTTCTTCATGCATGCAATAGACTCCTAGCTTAGATTCTTCTATTTCTTGATAAGGATCAAAAGCATGCACCTTTCTTGCCCATTCATCAAGAGTAAAATCTGGGATGCTTCCAACTTTGGTGTCAGCTTCATCAGTGCTTGGGTAATCCTCTTGATCAAATGCTTTGAACAATTGGTATTGATTTGGCTTGGAGTGTGAGGCTCAATGTGAAAGTTTGTAATAGACTCAAATCTAATTGTGGCCTTAGTTCCATATCTTGTTCTGAACAATATGTGTGACCAATCAGTAGATAAGTAACCTCCAATATTAGCTGTGAAATCCCTTGACAAACATAGGGCAAAGAGTGGTGGAAGATCTATCACTGAGGCATCTTACAGAACAACAACGTTGGGGCATGCATGCAAAGTGAGACTCAAATTTTTAATCACTCCTACATTGTCACTGCTGTCCCATCCAATTGTACTACCCCTTTGGATATGACTTCATATTGGAGCCCCAACTGGTCAGCTATTTGCTTGGGCATTACTGAACTACTTGCCCCAGAATCAATCATGCAATTGTGTACTAATTGGTCCCCAATGATCAATGAAACATAGAATGGAGGGGGCTTCAACATTTTACCTTGCTGTCCTCCATGATTCCCTTCAGGCATGGGCGTATTTGTGAGTACCTTCTCTTGCATTTGGACCTATTGATTCAAAGTTGACCAGTCCTTCATGGCAGCTTGTAGCAAATCTCTTTGGCCTAGGATGGATAGTGATTCCCACATTGATATGTTTACATTTGTCTTCTTCATCTGATCAATGATGTTGAATGGAGATGAAGCATCTCTCTGCTGCCCTTTGGCCTAGCACATTCATTCCTTGCACATGGGTAGCAACAACTGGCATCTGAGTTGGTCTAGGAGCTGGTTTGGGTAGTCCTTGCATGTTTGGAACTGCATTTTGTTTGCCAACAGTTTGTGGAGTGGTAGAAGGTTGTGGATTACTTGGAGCCAATGGCTGTCCTTCACCCAAATTTCTCCTTTTTGACCTTGTGTTGGCTACAACACTTTGAGAGATTGTTTGATTCATGCCACAAAAGTCTTCTGCCTACCAGTTTACAAGTGTGGTATCATTTGGAGCTGATTGTTCTTTGGGATGTTTCATGTTGTTGGTTATTTCCTTGACTCTCTTCACCCTCCACACCAGTTTTGTTACCATTAAGGCTTGATTTAGGGCACCATTGAAGCACATAGACTGTTTTTGAGGTTCATTGCATGGGAAACACTAGTCATACTCTTGAGCTATGTTGTTTTGTACTGGCACTAGTGCTTTAGAGGCAGATGCAACATTGGGATTATAGGGCTGAAATGGTCTCATTGCGAGGAGGCCTTGTTTGATTTTGATTTGCAGCTGGATTGGGTGGTCTTTGAGGATGATATGGCTGCCTGTTAGGCTGAGCTTGAGGCTGATAAGAAGGTCTAAAACCTTGGGCTTGCTACCTCTTGAGTGTAACCAACTCATTACCTAAATTTTGCAATTGCTTCATGACTTCTTGAAGTTCATTTGAGGCACTAGAAGATGAAGTAGAAATTTCATTTGAACCCTGATTTCTAGGAGTGGGAATATGAGCTAAATTAGGTGTTTGACTAGTGCTTGGACTTTCTAAATTTGGATACAATGGCATTAGAGGCCTAGGATCTAGCTTACCAGCTTGAATCAAACAATTTTCAGCTCTAATGGCAATGCTATAAGCAGCAGGGATAGTTGTGCCTCCCATGGATTGAATCAACATAGAAATATCAAAATTTAAAGATTTAAGGTAATATAGAAAATCACCTTCTCGTTATTGGCCTTCTTGTCATTGGAATTCTCTCCCGTGTCCTTTGAAATCTGAAGTTGAAGTCGATCAATTTGCTCATTGGGAGCTCTCTTGATAGTTGTCAATTGTTCCAAAAGGGACAAGTTATCTCCCTTTTCTCCGAACTGCTCATGGAGGGCTATACATAACTAGTTCCAATTTTGGATAGAGCCTAAAGCAAGGCTCCTGAACCATTGCAAATCTTTCCATTTGAATGAAGATGCCAGCAGTTTGACAGCAACTTGCATCTCATCAATCTCATGGATTACACAAATATTAGCAATATCCTTGACATGATCACCAAGAGTGGTCTGATTCTCTCCAATAAAGTATGGAATGTTCTTTAATGCTGCAATTGGGATTAGATTTTGTGCATTGAGAGAAAGTGGGCTACTGTCAGTGAAATTGACATAGGGGTTGTGTTGTGCCATTCTGATTGGCCTTAGAACCCTTGTTGATTGGATGAAAGGTCTACCAAGTTGAGGAGTTGATAGAGTCTTTGTTTGGTGTAGATGGAGACCTTTGAATTATCCTCCCTCTTGGTATTCTTCTTGGAGATAATTGTAGATAATCAAACAATACTTCTTCTTCTCCAACTCTTGACCTTGTGGTGATTCTTCTCATGCGTTTTCAGGTCTGGACTGCTAAAACCACTTGATTCTTCTTCTTTGGAGTCGCCAGATGTGCAATTCAGGGCTCTTTTAAGCAAGAAACTTGCAACAAAGGCACATCAATTTTTTTGCAATGAAGATGAAGACCTCTAAGGTCCCATCAGGCGTGCCAAAAGTATTAGTGAAAATCATCAACACCCTCTGGATGTTCTATCGATTTATATTTGAAATTTTAGCATCTAATGTGATTACACAACATTGGATCTTTTCACACAAGTGTGGGAATTTCAGGGATGGAAAAGATCCTCCAGATTAGAGGCTGGTTCCTCAACTCCTCTGTTCAAGTGTGCACAACATTCTGTAGAGGGTTTACCTATATTTTAACCAAGCTGCCAAGGAGACAGGGTTAAAGAAAATGCAAAAATAAACCTAGTCTAATTAAGGTGATGCACCAAAGGAGTAGTAGACATCTGCTACTAGCAAGACATACACAATTCACAAGAAAATACAACACAAAACATGCACAAATTTCCAAAACTGCAATGAGAGATCAGGAAACAATGATAAACATATGAAAGGATTGAGAAAATTTAATCACAGAGCATACATTATCATTCCAGGTCCAAATACAATACATTACAATGGCCAGGAGGAAAAAGGGATGTTGTAGTTGCATGAAAAGGTAAAAAACTCCACAAATCTACCTGATGAGGAAGAAAAGAGAAGTTGCAGAGCAAGAAAAATGTCTAACTTGTTAAAAATGAGCTCAAGAGAGAGAAATGTGGGAAAATGTGAGAGGAGCTTTCAACCACTGACAAAATTCATAAAATAAGCATGGATTCCTTGAAAAATCCACCCCCAATGTTTTAGACCATGCTAGGAGAGAATGCGAGCCATTCCTCATTAAAAATGGTGGTTGAAATGTCATTTCATTGGTTTCCACGTGCCAGAGGAGTTTTCCAATTTTCTCTCTCCAAACCCCACCAAAACATAAAATTGAGCATGAAATCATGTAGATAATTTCACCATCTTTCCAATGATATAAAGAACATGAAAAACTCGAGCTTTGGATCGAAAGTTATGCCCCTCTGAACATTAGGGCAAAACAGGGCCGAAAATGGGTTGGCGGGATGAAAATTCAAAATTTTTCCACCTTTTTGCATTTGGGAAAATTTCCCCAAAATCTCCATGCCCCACCATTCTAGTGCTACGTGGCACATTCTAATTGGATGTGGGCTTTCCCCCTCATTTTCCACCGTTTTGGCCTTTGGAAAATTTTCCAAAAATTCTTCGCCGGCCCGATGACCCGAAGACACGTGGCATGATTTCACTGCTCTCGGGCTTTCCTTTTAATATTTCCTTTGATTTTTCTTTGGGAAAATTTCCCAACTTTCAACTGTGCTCTGCCAGTCTGAGGACACGTGGCTCCTTTCTATTGGTTGGCGGGCCTTGGGGCCAAAATTTTTTTTGCGCTAACCTTTGGGAAAATTTCCCAACTCCTCCCGCCGGTCCGATCCCCGACGGCCCCTGGGACACGTGGCCTCCTCTTATTGGTTCAGGTTTTGGGGGGTGGGCTTCTCTTTTGAAATTTTCCAAACTTGGGTGAAAAAGGAAAAAATCCCTTCGCACTTCCGACCCCCGACGCCCCCTGGGACAAGTGGTGTGATCTCACTGGTTGGTGGGGCCACAGGCCAAAATTTCCCCTTTGCGCCCTCACCAAACACTTTGGAAAATTTTCCATGTTTCCTCCGCCTCCCACCATCCCATTTCTGACGTGGCGCTCTCTAATTGGCCGGCGGGCTGTCTAAGGAAAATTTCCCACAAAATCTCCGCCGAGCCATAACTTCAAAAATACATGGAGTTAGGAGGAAAACTTTACCTTTTTGGAAAGCTGAGAAGGAGATCTATCCAATAGAACCATTTCCAGAACATTTTGAGGGCCTAAAAGTGAAAAATTCTGACTGAGGCACAAGGGAGGAAGGAATGAAGGGAGTTAGCCAAAAAATAAGCAAGGGGCTTATTTTGGATAACAGTTAAGACATAAACCATAGTATTTCAAGTAATAGGTATTATGTAAACCTAAATTACCTTAGATTAGAATCCACGTAGGATAGAACATTGTAAGTAGGATTAAGGTGTTCACCTTAATAGTCTTGTAATAGGCCTTTAATCCACTTACGTTTTTCAGTGTCTTACAAAAGTATTTAAGAAGACGCTCGAAGCTCATTGTTTATAACAAGTTGCAAAGAAAGGGTACTAAAAGAAGGACCCACATTAAATTCTATTTCATAAAGCCAGTTCATTAAGATGTTTAACAAAGAAGAACTGAAGCATACCTTGGATCAATGGAATTGATCCAAGGTTTTGCTGGTAACATAAGATAAGTATGAACACAATAAAACAAGTTCACAACCCTTTAGAACACAGAGAAGAATGACTTAAATTTTAAGTAAACAGAATCTCAACAAATTGAATCCTTGCACAATAATAATTTATCCATTGCAAACATGATTTCCAATAGTCAAAAGAATACACCTTCCTAAGACAAATCACATGTCAACGTTTGCAATGTCAAGAGGAAATGGAATCAAAGTAACAGTTTGTCAAAGATGTTACATAATTCCCTCCTAAAAAGAATCATTATCTTGATGATTAACTTAGTCAAACAATTTGCATCAAGGAAAAATCAAATTATTATACTTTCATTCATATGTAAAAAAAAATGGATTTTGAAATTCCATAATCAACATTAAAGTAGCTATCCATTTTTAAATAATGTAATGTCTGCTTTAAGACTAGCGGAATTATTGACATATCAAGAATAAAATATTAAAATTTTATCACCAACAAAATCAATTCTGTTCAAACAAATACGGAAAAGTAGTTTTCATATCTTCAAGATTTTCCTTGGTTGCATTCTCTTCGTTAAATTGATTCCAATGGACCTTACATTGGCTTATTTCATGATTTCTTAAGTGTAACTGGTGAGTTTCCAACTCTCGAATGGGTTTAACCATGATTATTCTTGGGCCTTGGACTGCAAGGAATTCCAATTTAACACATATGATAAATCTGAAACATATTTCTTAAGTAGAGAAATATGGAAAACATCATGCATTTGTGATAAAGCAGGAGGTAAAGCTAAATGATAAGCTACATGGTTGATTACTTCAAAAATTTCAAAGGGTCCCACATAACGAGGTGATAACTTGGTAGCCTTACTAGAAGTTATAGAACTCTTTTTCGGTTTTACCCGCAAAAATAATTTCTCACCAAGTTCAAATTTATTATCAACCCACTTTAAGTCTACATAACTCTTTTGCCTATCTGAAACTTCTTTCAAGCATTTACAAATCATTTTAACTTGTTGTTCCATTTCCATAAGGATTTTAGGTCCAATTACCTCTCTATCCTCAATATTATCCCAAATAATAGGGTTACGCATTTCCTTCCTCAGTATAATTCTTTGAAAGGTGCCATCTTCGAGAGAGACATGATATGTGTTATTATATGGAAACTCAACTAATGGAAGATACTCTTCCCATTTATACCGCTGATCCATGCAATGCATTCTTAACATGTCCTTTAAAACTTGATGAACTCTTTCAGTTTGTCCATCCATTTCCGAGTGATATGCGAAATGAAATTCAACTTAGTTCCTAGGGCTGCATTAAGTGTTTTCCAAAATCTAGATGTCATCCTTGGGTCTCTATCAGATATGATCAACTCAGGTACTCCATGTAATCTAAAAATTTCATGCACGAATCTTTTTGCTAAAACAGGTGAATCATCCTTAAGATTACCAACAATAAAATGAGCTACCTTTGTTAGTTTATCAACAACCACAAGAATAACATCATGTTTACTTCTTGACATGGGAAACCCTTAAACAAAATCCATGCTTATCACTTGCCATTTATACTGTGGTATCTTGTGAGGATACAATAAACCAACTAGATGCATATGATCAGCTTTAACACGTTGACATTATAAACATCGTGTCACAAATTCAATCACATCCTTTTTCATCCCTTTCAAATAATATTGCTATTTTATATCAGCAAGCATCTTTGTAATGCCAAGGTGTCTTGAAAAAGGTGAATTGTGAAATTTAGCTAATAATTTCTTTCTTAAATCATTTATCAAAGGTATGTTTACTCTCTTTTCAAACCACAAGATTCCTTCATTGTCAAAGTGAAAACCTTTATATCTCACATCATTTGGATCTACAACAAGTGCTATCTTTACTTGCTAAAAATAAGAATCAGATTCCATAACACTTTTTACCTCATCGTTAAACTGAGTTATCAATGTTATAAGAGCAGAAATGTGCTTCCTATGACTTAGAGCATCTGCTACCCTATTTTCTTTGCCTTTAATATAACTTATGTCAAAATCATATTGAGATGGAAATTCTAACCATCTTCGTTGTCTTGCATTCAAATTTGGTTGAATAAAAATATACTTCAACCCAAGATGATCATTTTTAGTTCAAAAGGTCTACCAAGGAGATAATGCCTCCATACTTGGAGTGCATGAATAATGGCAGCAAGCTCTAGGTCATGCAGAGCATAATTCAGTTCATGTAACTTGAGTTTTCTACTTTCATAAGGTATGAAATGATCATTATACAACATGATACCTTTGAGACCTTCTCCAGATGTATCCATTACAACAATAAAGTCTCCATTAGGATCAGGTACAACCAAAATAGGTGCTGAAGTTAACTGATCCTTTAGAGTCTTAAAAGTAAATTCACATTTTTCATTCCAAACAAATTTCTTGTCTTTCTTTTGCAATGAAGTTATTGGTGCAACAACTTTGGAGAATTCTTTAACAAACTTCCTATAGTAACCAGCAAGACCCATGAAGCTTCTAACTTCATGTACATTCTTAGGTGTAGGCCACTCAGTTATAGCTACAATCTTGGAGGGATCTACAACTATTCCATTCTTGCTTATAACATGACCCAAATAGTGCACTTCCATGTCATAGAAAGAACATTTAGAAAACTTACCATACAACCATCTCTTCCTCAAGATTTCCAAAACTATCTTCAAATTCTCTTGGTGTTCTTCAATTCTTTTAGAGTATATGAGAATATTGTCCAAGAATATGAGCACAAACTTGTCCAAGTATTCTTGAAAAATATTATTCATCAAATTCATAAAAGTCTGCAGGTGTATTTGTTAATCCAAATGGTAAGAATGTAAATTCATAATGCCCATACCTGTTCTAAAAGTTGTTTTATGAATGTCTTCATCTTTTATTTACAATTGATGATATCCAGATCAAAGATCTATTTTAGAATACAATGATGCACCACACATCTAATCAAATAGATCATCAATTCTTGGAAGTGGATATTTGTTCTTAATCATTGCCTTGTTTAACATCCTATAATTGATGCACAATCTAAGTGTTCCATCTTTCTTTTTCACAAAGATTACCGGTGCCCCCAAGGTGAGACACTCAGTCTAATAAAAAAATTTAGACAAAAGTTATTGTAATTGTGCCTTAATCTCTATTAACTCAATAGTAGTCATTCTATAAGGTGCCTTGGAAATAGGCTCAGTTCCTGGTTTGATTTCAATAGTGAAGTCAAACTCCATTTTGGGTGGAAGATTTGATAACTCTTCCGGAAACACATTATCAAAGTTTCGTAACAACGGATATATTTCCATGAAGTCACTATTTTATTCTTTTGTTTTAGAAATTTTTACTTCATACAAGTTGTAACCTTTGTTTTTGGCCTTTTTAAGCTACATAGTGACAATTTCCTAACCAAAATCTCACGTTTAACACTCAATGTCTGCTATTTTCTACGAGATCATCTAAAGAACTAATATGTTTTTCAAAATAGTAAAACTTTGTGTTATACTTAGCTATCCAATTAACACATATGATTACATCATAAGACCCTAAAGGAGAAACATAAAGGTAAACCTCAGTGGAAAAACTAGGAAAGTCAATGATTGCTCCAAAAAGACACATAGTAATTGTATGAATAATATTATTTCCATAATGTACAACCCATGATTTATCCATTTTCCAGCTTTTATTTTTAATTTCGAAGCTAATTTAGTAGAAATAAAACATTCAATAGCTCTAGTATCAAAAATAATAGTTACAGGTATGCCAAATAACTTACCTAGAACCTCTATGGGTGTGACTTGCTTTTCAGCCTGTTTGTCAACTACTGTAGCATGTATCTTATGCTGCTGATTACGGTCATCCTTTTTCAAAGGAAATTGATTTGTGTAATGATCCTTGCCAAAATTGTAACAACCTCCTATAGGTCCCTTTTTAGGCTCAAATTTATTTCTAGCCTTAAATTTATCATTCTGACCTCCATAGGACATCTGTCTGTTATAACTGTTCTTGACAAAGTTATTTCGTATATTAGCAGCAGGTTTATTTGGTGATGTTTTCTTGTTGTTATCCATTAAAAAAATTATTTTTCATACCAAACTTCTTCCATGGTCCCTTCTTAGGTGTAAGAGACGATGAAGAGTTTGGAATTTTCTTTCTAATTTCCTCCTTATGATCAAAAATTGCTTTTAATTTCTGTTCTTGCCTTATGGATTTTTCAACTACCCCTTCCATAGTGGTTTGACTATGAACATCCACCTCACCCCTATAATGGGATTTAACCCCATGATAAATTTTCATATCCTAAACTTCTCATCAATTTGATACTGAGGTACATACTTAAGGAGTTTAGTAAACTTCTCCCAGGATGCTACACAATTAATTTTCCTTGAGATAAGTTCTGAAATTTAGTCATTTTCTGATCATAATAATGTTGTGGCAGCCATTTTTCCTAAAATAAATTTTAAATTGATCCCAAGTAATATTTGTTTCATCAATATTTAACTCAGCCTTACGGATGTCCCACCATGAAGATGCTTCATGGGAAAGCTGATATGCTTCCCATATTGCCTTAGTTTCCTCCAAAAAATTCCTTATTGTAAAGTAATTCTCCATATCACTGAGCCAATTCTTAGCTCCATCTCCTAATGTAGTGCCATCAAATTTAGGTGGACTTATCCTTTTTATATCATTAGTGAGTTCAGCTACTAACCTTGCCTTTTTTATTTTCAAGATGATTAGGTGCATTAGCTGTATTATTGTTATCAACGCCCGAATTTCAAATATTAGCATTGTCCACAAGAGGTGGCTGATTTTTATTACTAACATCTTCTTCCTCCTCCTCATTTCCCATTACTTTCTATTCAAGTAAAGCCAAATGATCTCTTGTGTCCAACAGGGCAACAAGAATCTCATCAAGTTTTTGGCCACTAGTTTGCTTCTCCACCGTGTGGTGGGTTTGCGATATTTCCTCTTGTTCTAACCATTTTTATAACAAGAAAATTTAAGTTTTATTAGATTATGGACACAATAGGTCCAAGAGTTGCAACCTTCACTCGATACCAAGATGTAACATTCCCATTTTAAGACTTTAGAAACAGGGGAATTTATTTTTTTTTTTTATAAATATAATGCTCTCTGTTTCTAAATAATCATAATTTAGAACACACATTCCATACCAATAAATCTCATAATAGATAACCATATGCAGTGTAAATGACTCGGTGAACTACCGAACTATCATTTTATGACTCGGAGTTTAATACCGGTCTCTCATGTTAACTCATTAAAATTGTATACTAAGTATAATTGGTTCTCTTACCCTATTATGGGTATTGAAGCATTCTATTTAAGAGACCTATCTAAATATTTGTTACCAATATTCATCTGAATCCTATTTCTTAAACTAGGTGTCACAGACAACGCAACCAGTAGCTTGCGATACTTTGGCCAAAGATTTTCACATATTGTCTATGTTTATATTCCTAGATGACATACTCATCTAACATAATACATCCTTCACCCCACTTCATATGTTATCTAGAATGGTCTTTACTGACTCCTGTCATTCCACTTGTTCAAGGTTTAGCCCTATCCCAGGTTAGAAACATAATTTTGTATAGAGAACCACTTGCAGTGTGGCTAAGGGTACTTAGACATACTCAATCAACCTAGTTTGATTATAGGTGTCTAGTTATCCTAAGTCGTCATGAGTTATTCCCTATACTAAATCATGCTCCTATCCTGACCTAGAGTATAACTAAGATCAAGTCCAAATTTATGTAGATCTAGTTGGTCTAATTCTGATGGGTGTTACAACATGTCAACTGCAACATTGTATCCTCATGAAGATCCTAGTCTTCATGAAGGTACAGTTCTATAGTTGGCATGTGCCAACATCCAACTGAATCACCCCATCTGGATGCACATACCCAAGCAAGAAGTGAATTACTCAATTATATTTCTTAATTAATATTTAATTACAACAACCCTACTAAACCCTAAATTCCTTAACCATAAAGGTTGACATCTGCAGTTGATTTGTTAAGATTTTACAGAAACAACAGAGTGCTTTTTAATCATCAACTTCTTACTTTAGGGTTCAGTTAATTAAAATAGAAACAACAAACTATAATAAGATTCACATATTATACCCTATCATTCTTAGCCTGTTTAAGTTCCAAAACAGGTTCCATTATATTAGACTTCATTGAAATGAAGTCTAATTAATAAATGTTCATATTTACCTTTCATTAGTTTTATACTTATGAAAGTATTGGTCGAGAGGAGGTTCACCTTCCTCTTTCTTGTTATGAATTAGGGTTCTTGTACCCTTTTACATTATACAAGACATCATAATAAATTTGCACTTTCATTAACATATTTTAATAAACCATAGTGTCTTAGTTAAAGAACATCTATGCATGCCAACTCAATAAGTTACATTTCAATATAGGGATAGAGTATCTAATTCCCTTCCATCTAACTTATTTGAGTCAAACTAAAAGGATTCCATATAGACAAGAAAAAGAGAAATTAAAGATAAGATTACAATTTCCTTCATAGAATGCACAAGGAGAATGTCTCATCAAGTACAAGTATCTCACAATATTTTTCCATTCATCAAAGTGAAATACACTTTTTACAAGTCCAATCATTTCAGACATATTTCATGTCAAACAACATCAAGCTCAATTAATAAATACAACTTTTCCTCTTTCAATACATTTCAATAATGAATCATATTTCTTCATAAAAGATCCAGTCTTTAAGTAACAAATAACATCATAAAATTTATTGTCTTCCTTTATCACTTACGAAGTCCTTCTGAAAAAAATTACTAGCACAAAGTTAGTTCATTGAACTGAGCATGATAAGCACTAAGCATTAAAATGATGTGCTTTCAACTAACTGTTTCATAAAAATAACTTTTCTTTTATGAAACAGATTAAAACATTACAGAAAGATACATTTAATGAAATAACATTCATGAAAGGAAGAACAAGTGATAAGATCACATTAACATTTAGTAAGGATCATGGTGTAAAAACAATATTTAGTTAATGATTTCATAAGGGATTAAATCAAATAAGTAATAACCCATCCAAATTACTTATCACATTCCTACCAAATATATTTATAGTTCAAATCATGGCTCATTCAACCTATATCAATGAAGATGCTAACTCTAATCAGTTACAAAAATAGAGTTATTTTTAAATAAGTAATGACCCAAAATAATCATCATTAACCTACTTTATCGTGAGAGAATAACTAAAGCCGAGTACATTCAAACTCTATGACAAGTTTAGGAAGAACCATCAACATCCTAAAATAGGAGTTTCCTATTTAAGATACAACATCCAAATTCAAAGCCAACTCTAGCCTAAGTTATATGTTTAGCTTCATCATGTTTAGTAATGTAAAATTTCCATTTACTTACACCTGAAAGTAGTCACACATCAAAATCATTATATCCTTATCAAGAATTTGGGAGGAGAAGAAAATAAAGTATGTATCCTCCCACTATCCACTCTACCATTTCATTCAGACCGATACAGTCGAACTATACTACTCTTACACAGAATAACATGATGAAAGGGTGAATGAAATAAGAGAGAACAACTAACAACTTCTTATAGACATCAAAGAAAATAGTATTGCATTCCTCAATTAAGAACAAAGAGATAACAACTAACAACTTCCTTCTGAGTTTGGAGAAACAAAATGGAATACCTTAACTCATAATAGAGAAGGATGTCAATGACAAAGGTGAGATAAAATATCATTATTCCATCTTAGAAGATGAATAATATTCTATAATAAAAGAACCGATGCAGATCAGCTCATGAGTTCATTCAACTCGTAATCATTGAAAAACACACAACAACCACTCAATACAGAAAAGAGATATACAATTGAAATCATGAAGGTCAGAAAACCGAAGATATAATTCCCTTAACTTACAAACAACATTGCTACAATAGTGCAATAGCTACAAGTTACAAGTAGTTAGTCAAATGCCTTTCCGTGACAACAATGTCCAAAGCAACAAAAGGGAAACAACAACAACATATTGAATTCCTTCCCAATTTTAACATCATCTGACAAGATTTTTTTTTTTCCCCAAACAAAGAGAGAGAAAGTATCATCAAATAATGAAACCTTATGCGACCAAAATTTCCTTTCAAATGTCATCGCATACAAATCTTAACCATACTTTGATGGTAATTACAAAAATGTAAACAATATTTATAGTTGAGCCATCCCATATCCCCAACTATCTAAAAACAAAATAATAGCTTGTCTACAGGGTAGGGACGAAAAGAACCCTACCAAGATTTGAACACAGAGAAGAACAAAAAAATGACTTATCCCCAAGTCGTGTGCTCAAGTCGAGCTCAAGAAAGAGTAGCAATCAAAACCATTCCAGCTATTTACTTAGGCAAACAAGACCGAGCTAACCCAAAGTTAAACATAGCTACCTCATTCCTATAGCATCTCCTGAACATTATACTCAAATGAGAAGAACTAGTAATCCAACAAGATGACCGAAAGATAACTCCAGAAGCTTGAAATCTCCATACAACAAAACAAAAGGGTATAAACCAAATTCGAGAAACCTTTTAAAACATGACAGTAGAATAACTTCCAACTCGCCATCAAACAGATGTATCAAGGGGATTCGTTTAGATCCCAAAACCATGTAAGTATGTTTTTAATCATCTCATAACATACAATTGAGAAAACTAAAGAAAATGAAGTCTTATAAGTTCAAGCAGGAGTTAAAACATGTTTTATAAAACATCAAGCAAGGATGAATAAAACCAAAGTATACTTCTTTCAGAATCATCCAACTGAGTTAAAGAATCAACATGTCTCAGTTTAGCTAAGATTGAACATGATTTCCTTAACCTCCAACAAGAACGATTTCCAAACTAGAATCGACTATCTACATAATCATAGCTCGAGAAGATGAAGAAAAGGGTTTGAAATCATCTCAAGCTTTAATAGAAATTGCATAGCTAAGACAAAATACAAGAGTCAACAACATCCAGTTCACACAAGGTTAAGCCAGATTTGTTCATTTATCCAGCAAAGAAACAACCCAGATTAAATATTTTATCAAACAATGAATCTTGCCAGAAGGATATAGTGAGTAGTTCAAGCATAAATGCAAATAAACATCACAAATAAAAACCCATTTGTTTCCAAGAGAATTTTTTTAATGAAGACATTTAGTAAAAGCGAACAACTTAATGGATAGAGCCTATCATGCATGATAGAGTTCTATCGATTTGCGAAGGTTTCAAACATTGTGCATTCAAAATTTCTCCTTTTCCCAAAATGACGTCAACAACCCAAACCTTCTTCTTATTCTTCCACTAGATCCAAGAATATCTCAACAATGCCAAAAATAACATATGATAAAAAATAGAATTGCTGGTTTAAAGAACCAAAACCTCCATGTAGAGAAAAAATCGCAAGGAGAAAATGATCAAACAACTTCTCACAAAATCCACTTCACATATTTTCCTAGGTGGTTTCCTCACCATGACCGAGGTCATTAAATGCAAGGAAAACTAACTTTCCCTCCTCTTTCTCTATGCCACCACCATCCAAATCTAGCGAGCTCAATTTCAAACTTTGCATGCCTTTTAAATTTAGAGATGATGCCAACTAAGCATCCCTTTAACTTCCCATGCCTCCACCAAAATTGGAAACTCAGAGTTATTAATTTCAAAAATCAAATCACATTAATGCCTTAGAAACCGTCGCCACTGACTCACCATTTTCCATGCAACCCCATAGGTTCCCCTTTAGCTTCGTATTAGTTTAGGTTAGATTGACATTAGATTAGGATTCAACCTTAGTCTAGGTAAATAGTACTTACCCGAGGTTATTCGAAACTTTTCCATAATTAAAACAAGTCAACATAGGTTAAGACATAAACCTTAGTAGTTCAAGAATAGGTATTAGGTAAACCTAAATTACCTTAGATTAGAATCCACATAGAATAGAACATTGTAAGTAGGGTTAAGGTATTCACCTTAATAGTCATGTAATAGGCTTTTAGTCCACTTAGTTTTTCAGCATCTTACAAAAATATTTAACAAGACGCTCCAAGCTCATTATTTATAACAAGTTGCAAAGCAAGGGTACTAAAAGAAGGACCCACATTAAATTCTATTTCATAAAGCTAGTTCATCAAGATGTTTAACAAAGAAGAACTAAAGCATACCTTGGATCAATGGAATTGATCCAAGGTTTTGCTATTAACATAAGATAAGTATGAAAACAACAATACAAGTTCACAACCCTTTAGAACATAGAGAAGAATGACTTCAATTTCAAGTAAACAGAATCTCAACAAATTGAATCCTTGCACAATAATAATTTATCCATTGCAAACATGATTTCCAATAGTCAAAAGAATACACCTTCCTAAGAAAAATCACATGTCAACATTTGCAATGTCAAAAATGGGTAAATCACACCTAATCCTAATAATAGGAGGACTACCTATTATTACGTAGTTGGTAGGTTAAGTGCATGCGTTCTCGATTTTATCTAAGCTTCTTGTAGAGAACTCCTTTTTTTCTATGAAGGACTACCTGTAGATACAAAACAAGACCACCAAATAATTTAAATATCCAAAGTTAGAGGAATGCCTAGCAAGGCTAGATCTGCGAAGCATGATGATTCCTCAAATGACTATAAGTTCTCTGTTTTTATCAACTTAATGAAAGTAAATGCAAGAAATAAATGTCCTATTGCTAAAATTTTTATTTAGGTATCTCAAAATGTTACTAAAAACTATATTACACAAGGTATTGAAATCTAAACTAATCTAGAATTAGGAAAGGTATGTTTCGGTTGGGATAGGTCATATGGGTGTTAGATAAGGTCACAAAGGTATCTGGTAAGGTATGGGTGGAATTTAGGTGATGTTAGAGGTAGTTTGGTGAATATTAGCGAAAACATAGTGACGCGTCGGTTTGGTGATTGATGCTGGAGAGGGGAAACCGATGATGGTTAAGGTGACCGGTGTTAGTAGGGGAAATTTGATAGAAAATTATTAAACAAAATATTTTAGGCTCTCTGTGATTGCACAAAGAGTGAGGGTAGTATGGTTTGGGTCATAATATGACTGAGAAGACTCGGGGATACTAATAAGGAGGTTTAGAATAGTGAAAATGCTTGGGATGGTTGAATAGTGGGTTGATGGGAGGAAGGTGATGTACATGCAACAAAGGAAATAAACTATTGAAAGAAACCAGAGATCTACAAAGGGAATAAGAAAAATGATTAGGATCACAATACTTACTTGATGTCTTACAGATCTTGGGAGTTGGGATGGTTAATAGTTGATCAAATAAGAAATTCTTGAGTCCAGTGCCATGGAAATACAACCTTTGTGATCTTGTGAGTTTTCCAATGGTTTGGAAAGAAGAACCGGATGCTTGTCTTGCACTATGGTTGTGTGTATTCATCATATGGATGCAGGAGGGCTTGAGAATTTGTGATTGAATGCAATAAGGCTCTAATCAATGAATGACCAACTCGGGTAAATAATTTTCAAAGTGTATATAAGATAGCCGATGATGGTTAAGGTGATTGACATCGATTGAGGGATAACCGGTGTCGGTTAGGGAGGAAAGTCTAGGTTTACCAAAAATAGGAAAATATTTACTATTTTTGGTGTGATTCTTATTGATTCTTATTAAGGCAGTGGAGTTCACATGAGAGAAGGTAGGAAGGTCATAAAATAAGTCCAATTAGGTTTTAGGAATAAGTATCAATTAGTTAGGTCAAGTGGTGACTCAACACTGGGAGTGATGACTTAGTGTTGAGAGTGATGAATTGGTCATTGTGAGTTAAATGCCCCTGGAATAGGTCCAGGGTGAGGTGTCTAGGTGATGTGTAAATTAACTTAATTAAAGTAATTAAATTAATTAATAATGTGAGGATGAACATTAATTCAATTATAAGTAATTAAATTAATATGAATGCGGGGTAAAGGGGTCATGGTTAGGTGAACACATTACATTAATTGATTGAAAGGGGACCAAGGGGAGTGTGACCCAAATTTGGTGTCTACATTTGCCCCTTTTTGTTGCGTAGCTTGTATTGATAAGTGATGCTAGAAAAAATAGGAAGTCGGTGCTCTAGGTATGAGTGAAGGTTAGGTTACCCCAAGTAGGGCTAAAGGTGATCCCCAAAACTACAAATTGATGAGGGTGGAAAAGTAGTCAGGGAGTGGTTTGAATAAATAGGTGAGTAATGAAAGTACGGGTCATTAGGTTATGGTATGGCCATTATGGGTAAAGGGTAATGGTCATATTGGGTAATGGGTAATGGAAATCAAATGCATGCACATGTATAGATTGTAATCTGATTCAGTGGAAGAGATTGTAAACTCTACATATTCAAAAGGGAAATATGTTTATCCAAACAAGGTTGAAGTGATTCGTATCCAAGGTATAGGATATGATCATGAAGAACAACGAAGTTAGGTGTAGGAATGGGTAATAGGTTGTGTTCCATGGCACTAAAGGTATGGTTGGGATAAACATCACATCATTAGGCAAGGTAAGGTCATTAGGCTAAACAACACGAGTAACAACATCGTAAGGTATAGTGAGTACACAAATTCAAATGTCACAAAAGGTGATTCAGGTTAGGGTATGTAGGTCAGGGCACGAGTAAGGCTGAGGTATAGGTAAATAACATGTCCTTAAATGTAGTTAAGGAAATGTAAAGGTAATGGAGGATTGTGGGTAGGGTGTAATAGGTGTTGGTAAGGTCAAAAGTGGTTGGAGAAATAATGTTTTTAGGAAAAATGGGCATAGGGTAGGTCAAAAGGTTATGTTGGGTGACTAATGTAGGTTAAATAATAACTGATGTCGGTTAGCTAGGGCATGACATGGGCAACATCGATTAAGTCGATTTGGGGTTAAAAAAGAAGAATCTGATTTTTATAGATTCGATTTGACCTTGCCTCTTTTAGAAAATGATAGAGGAGAGGTTGAGGAGTGGAAAATGATAGTACAAGGTTTTCGATGAGAGTTAACGAGCCACGTAGTGGGTAATAATGGGCATTCGATTGGCGGGTCCATGAGATCTATTCAATTAATTCGATTCGTTTGGAGGTGAGGAGTTTAATTTGGAATGGAAGAGGTGGGAGAGGGGTCGGGTGGACCACCGACATTTGTGGCTGAGATGTGCCACCACGTATATGGTGCCAAGATGACGTAGGAGTGAATTTGAACACGTCATTTGGTTAAAAATAGTTTGTTGAAATCAATTTTTTTAAAAATTTGGGTGTAATGTGAGTTTTTGAAATTGTTGGTAAAAATGAAGGGAATGAGGGGTGAGAAGGTCCAATGTAGGTTAAATAGGGTTGGGAATAAAGATAAGATAGGTTTGGGTGTGTTAGAATGGGTCTTTACGTTGGTTTTGTGAATTTATGAGAATGGGGGATGGGTTTTTCAAAATTTTCCCAAACAGAGATCGACGTCGATTATGGGTTGACCGACATCAATGGGATTTGGCCAACATTGGTCAAGGTATGGGTGACCGGCGTCGGTCAAAGAGGACCGATGATGGTCAAGGTGATCAATTCCGGTCACGATTAAGAGTAAATAAGTGAAATAAGGGCTAGGTATGAAATTAAAATAGGTGAGGAAGGTGTAGGTGAAGATTTAGGTAGAGGGAAGAGGGTAAAATGTTATTTTGGAGATGTGGGATAGGTAAGTAGGTGAAATGAACTAGATAATGGGTAATGATGATATGGGACAATAGGTTTGTAGGTGGGTATTGTGTAGTGGGTAATAGGTGATTTGAGGTGGTCAAGTCTTGACAAGGTTGTGTTGGATGATGTAGGTGAGAGATCAATGGAGGATTTAGGAAAAAGTACCACCCCTACTAGTATAGATGTGGCCTAGTGTGACCCCAAAGGAGTGGGAGCACATGACCAAGGTTAAAATTAGTGCAATCCGAAGCTATAGGCATATAGCCCAGGATCATAGTTTGATGGTTGCTCTCATCGATAGATGGGATTCCGTGACCAATACCTTTCACTTATCGACGAGAGAGATGACCATCACCTTGGAGGATGTATATAGGATCCCACGACTTCCTATTTTTGGGGATCCAATATATTCCATTTCATTTGAGGCATCAACAGAGCTGATAGTGGTAGTATTTGGTGAGGTGATGGGTGAGATGAGGTATTACAACATGGGTTTGATCTATGGGGACATGTGTGTGTAGCCTACCCACATGAGACCAAAGCTATCGGTTTTGATGATGGTGAAAGTTGGCTGTTTTGCATTGCCATATTTTGAGGGTGGTAGGTTTCGTGAGCACCGATGGGAGTGTTAGGTTGTGGAGCCTGTTTTCATGTGTGAAAGTGTTAAAGACTGTACACTAAGAGTACTATACACTTTTCATGTATCCTCGAAATTTTTTAGGAATAATTTTTTTGGCCTCAAAAATGCACCCAACATATCGAGAAACGTGCTCTTCTCATATGGGTGAAATTTTTGACCCATAGGTTTATGGGATGGGTTTTGCCCATGGTTTTAATACCCATGGTTTTGTAAAACTACTTAAGTAGTTGTCTATTTATATGGTCTTATGCATATGATAGAGGTACAAGCAAATGTATTGCAGATGTGTTTTGAATTTGGGTGTGAATTCTATAGAGTTTGTTGAGCATAGCTCTAAACGGATCTGGGTATTGTATTGGGAGAGTGGAGACTTATAATAAAATATGAACAAGTGATTCTTGGTGCACGTAGCCCAAATTGGGTGAACCACGTTAAATCTTGTCTCTCTGTGTTGTGTTATTTATTCTGCACTTTTATTTTAGATCTATAATAAGTTCTGTATATTAGTTTCTACTATTGCGATTATGTGAGGGATTATTTCACATATTTTATCTCTTATTTCCTAACACTTGGTATCAGAGCCTGGTTTGGTTTGCTGAAGTGTTGAATCACAGGGAAATTTTTTAGCCTGAGTGGGAGCTATGATAGATGACGGAAGATCTAGGGTTGATAAATTCAACGGTAGAATTTCAGTCTTTGGAAGATGTAGATGAAAGATTACCTTTATCAAAAGGATCTTTATACTTCATTGTCTGCGAAGGTGAACAAACCCTCGAGTATGATAAATTTGGAATGGGATTTGCTTTGGATAGGAAGGCACTTGGGACAATCACCGTGTCTTGCATCTTCGGTATTATTTAATGTTTCAAAGGAAAAGACTACAAAATAACTTATGGATGCATTAGGAAGTTGTATGAAAAACCCTCTGCCTCTAACAAGATATTTTTAATGAAAAAGTTGTTTAATATGAAGATGTCTGAGAATAGTTTAGTAGCAGATCATTTAAATGATTTTAATATGGTTGTGAATATGCTATCTTTGGTTACAATAGAATTTTATGAAGAAGTTAGGGATTTATTAATTTTGTGCTCTTTACCTGATAGTTGGAATAGCTTGGTAATGGTGGTAAGTAACTCGGTTCCAGCTAACTCAAAGTTGAAGTTTGAGGATGTTGTAGGGGTGATTCTAAGCGAGGAAATGTGAAGAAAAAGCTCTGGGGAATCTTCTACTTCAGGAATGCTTTGATAGTGGAAACTAGAGGGAGACAGAAGAATAGAGGAAACTGTGGAAAATCAAAAGATTGGGCAAGGTCAAAATCCAAGAACAAGATTGTATGCTGGAATTGTGGAAAGCCTGGGCATGCAAAGAAGGACTGTTGGGAGCTTCGGGATAAGAAGAAACAACAGGAAGAAAACAAGGAGGAAAATGTGGCAACGGGTAATGTATGTTAGGATGCTTTGATTCTTTCTTTGCACAATATTACTGAATCTTGGGTTTTAGATTTAGGGGCTTCTTTCCATGCTTCTCCACATAGGCATTATTTTGTTGATTATGTTTAAGGAGATTTTGGGCATGTTTTTCTTGGTGATGATGAGCCTTGTAACATAGTTGGAAAAGGTTTTGTTCAGGTTAAGATGCAGAATGGGAATACTTGGCTATTGAAGGATGTCAGACATGTGCCTACATTAAGACGGAATTTGATATCGGCAGGTAGTTGGGAAGTGATGGTTGTATTGTGATATTTACAAAGCAGACTCTTGGAAGGTTACCAAGGGTGCTCTTGTGGTGGTAAGAGGTAAGAAGGTTGGAACCTTGTATTTAACCACTTATAACACTAATGTTTGTAATCTTGTGGCTTCATAGATACAACATTGTGGCACTATAGGCTTGGTCATATGAGCCA
This sequence comes from Taxus wallichiana var. yunnanensis, assembly GCA_018340775.1. Lineage (NCBI taxonomy): Eukaryota > Viridiplantae > Streptophyta > Pinopsida > Cupressales > Taxaceae > Taxus > Taxus wallichiana. The sequence continues at coordinate 575,296,074 of CM031240.1, forward strand.
TAAGGGCATGGAGATCATAAAGAAGAATTTTCCTGGATATACAAAAATAGGTTTGGAGTTCTATGAGGACTGCATATATGGGAAATAGAAGTGAGTAAGGTTTCTCAAGGTTGGACCTACAAAGAAAGAGAGTAAGTTAGAGCTGGTGCATTCTGATGTGTGGGGGCTAGCTCAGGTATCATCTCTTGGGGTTCAAGTTATTATGTTACTTTTATTAATGATGCAACAAGGAAAGTTTGGGTTTATTGTATTAGAAACAAATCTGATGTATTTGACACTTTTGTTAAATGGAAAGCCTTGGTTGAGAATGAAACAGTCTTAAGCTAAAATGTCTCAGGTCAGATAATGGAGGGGAGTATTACAACAATGAATTTGATGATTATTGTTCTAAGAATGGAATCTACAGTAAAAGATGGTTCCAGGAACTCCACAGTAGAATGGGGTATTAGAAAGGATGAACAAAACAATAATGGAATGTGCTAGGAGCATGAGGTTACATGCAAGACTGCCTCTTTCTTTTTGGGTAGAAGTAGTGAGCACAACTATGTACTTGATAAACAGAGGACCCTTAAGTGCCTTGGATGGAGGCATACCTGAGGAGGCTTGGTATGGTAAGAAATTTGATTATTCATTTCTTAGAGTCTTTAGATGTGAGGTGTTTGTTCATATAGACAAGGATGATAGGACCAAGCTAGAGGCTAAATCAAAAAAATGTACTTTCATTGGTTATGGTGGTGATGACTTTGGATTTAAATGTTGGAGTATTAAGGACAAGAAAATCATTCGATCTAGGGATGTGATCTTTAATGAGAAATTCATGTATAAGCAGCAGTTGCTAGAAAATAGGGAAGAATCCAAGAAAGAATATGCAGCAGAGAGGATCTTCCTGGATGGAAAAGTGACACATGAATCGAGTTCAGAACCTCCTCAACAGAACCCCAAAATCCTATATTGAGGAGGTCTTCTAGGGTAAGAAGAGAACCCGAACGTTTTCTCCTTCCATTTATTATTTATTAGTCATTGATAGTGGAGAACCGAGAGCTTTGATGAAGCAATACGGTAGATGCTAGGAATAAGTGGGAGCAAGCCATGGATGAGGAGCATTAGGCTCTCATGGAGAACTAGACATGGGATTTGGTAAAGCTACCGAAGGAAAAGAGCATTACGAGAACAAGTGGGTGTTCGTGAGTCAAAGAGGAAGAAGGAGGCAAGAAAAGATACAAGGCCCGATTGGTGGTCAAGGGGTTTGCACAGAAAAAAGGTATAGATTTTGATGAGATTTTTTCTCCGTAGTAAAAATGACTTCTATTAGAACTATTCTAGGAATAGTTACAAAGAAAGATTTACACTTAGAATAGCTTGATGTAAAGACTACATTTATCCATGGTGATTTGAAGGAGGAACTATATATTGAGCAACCAGAGGGCTATGAGGTAAAAGGTAAAGAGGAGATGGTGTGCAAACTGAAGAAGAGCTTGTATGGCTTGAAACAAGCTCCACGTCAATGGTATAAGAAATTTGATAGCTTCATGATGGAGCAAGGTTATATTAGATGTCATTCTGACCATTGCGTGTATACAAAGAAATTTGAGGATGGCAGTTATATTATCCTTTGTCAAAAACATTTATATTGCTATGAAGGATTTGGGGGCAGCCAAACAAATCCTTGGTATGAGGATATCTCGGGATAGGAAGGAACAAGCTGACTTTATCTCAGGAAGAGTACATTAAGAAAGTCTTGGAGAGGTTTAATATGTAGGATGCTAAACCGGTTGGGACTCCTTTGGCAAGCCATTTCAAGTTATCAAAGGAGCAGTGTCCCAAGACAGAGCAGGAGAGAGAAACCAAATGTCCAAGGTACCTTACTCATCAGTAGTTGGTAGTTTGATGTATGCCATGGTGTGCACTAGGCCTGATATTGCCCATGTAGTGGGAGCGGTGAGTAGATTTATGAGTGATCCAGGTAGAGATCACAGCAGGAAGTAAAGTGGATCCTTTGGTATTTGCGAGGGACCATGGGGATAGTTTTGTGTTATAGTGGATCAAACACCATTTTGTGTGGTTATGTAGATTTAGATATGGCTGGAGATGTAGACAAAAGGAGGAACATAACAGGTTATGTTTACACTATTGTTGGAACATCAGTAAGATGGATTTCACGACTATAGAAGTTGGTGGCTTTGTCAACCACGGAGGCTGAGTATGTTACTACCACAGAGGCAAGCAAGGAAATGATTTGGTTACAATAATTACTTGAGGAGTTGGGGCATAAGCAAGAGGAAGGAAAGTTGCATAGTGATAGTTAGAGTGCTATACACCTAGCTAAGAACTCTACTTTCCACTCTAGGATAAAGCATATATAGTTAAGGTACCATTTCATCAGGATAGCTTTGGAGGAAGAGAAGTTGAAGTTGGAGAAGATTCATACCAGTCAGAATCCTACAGACATGATGACCAAGGTGGTCACAAGGAAAAACTAAAGTTGTGTTCAGCTTTGGTTGGTCTTCACGAAAACTAGTGAAGGGTTGAGAAGCTTTCTCAGAGGAAAACTAGTCTCCAAGTGGGAGATTGTTAGGTTGTGGAGCCTGTTTTCATGTGTGAAAGTGTTGAAGACTGTACACTAAGAGTACTATACAATTTTCATGTATCCTCAAAAATTTTTAGGCGTAAATTTTTTTTGGCCTAGAAAAATGCACCCAGATATCGAGAAACGTGATTTTCTCATATGGGTGAGATTTTTGACCTATATGTTTATGGGACATGTTTTTCCCATTGTTTTAATACCCACGGTTTTTGTAAAACTGCTTAAGTAGTTGTCTATTTATATGGTCTTATGCATATGATAGAGGTACAAGAAAATGCATTGCAGATGTGTTTTGAATTTGGGTGTGAATTCTGTAGAGTTTGTTGAGCATAGCTCCAAACGGATCTGGGTATTGTATTGAGAGAGTGGAGACTTGTAATAAAATATGAGCAAGTGATTCTTGGTGGACGTAGCCCAAATTGGGTGAACCACGTTAAATCTTGTCTCTCTGTGTTGTGTTATTTATTTTGCACTTTTATTTGAGATCTGTAATAATTTCTGCATATTAGTTTCTACTATTGCGATTCTGTGAGGGATTATTCCACATATTTTATCTCTTATTTCCTAATAGGGAGTGCTACATGATATGATTGAGGAGAAAATATGTTTTTCTTGAGCCCCGAATTTCCTAGTTCATTGTATAGGAGCTATGGGCCTATGGGAGATTAAGGAGATTTGGTATGTGTTGTACCTATTTATTACACTAGTGGGCATACGAGTAGATGGTGTGTGTGTGCCCAGTTGGTTTACCATGACATGATTGGTTACAGGCTGGTGTGTTCAAAGTTAGTTTCGACATAATGGGTACTAGTCGGTGGATAGCCGAGGGTGGCGAGGACACATATGATGTGTCATACTACATGAAATGATTGGAGGGAATTTCAATAGTTGATATTGTGTGGAGGCCATATATTGACTATCCATCCTACAGAGGTATGACTAAGGAGTTAGAGGAGCTTCATGTACTGAGATGGATATAGGGGTGGCAGGCTGGGAGTATGAGATGATACTTGTGGAAAAGGTCGACAACAGTTTGATTACGACAGAATGTGGCCTGAATTTCCCACATCATCGTATAGATGACGTGGAGAGACCCATGTGTCCACCATGTCTGAGTGTTACGATAGTGTAGAAGGAACATGTGGGAGATAGACAGATTGATGACATAGGTGTTAATTGATGGATACGGTGGTGGTGGGTGGCACAACTACGAGCCGGACCGATAAGGCTAGGGAAACTGATTTAGCTACTTCATAGTGCGGAGGATACATTATAGGGTGGCCACCCTATAGGCACAAATTACAGTGTTTTAGGTACAAATGACGGGGTCGAGGCATAGGTGATTACCTTGTAGGCATAAGTGGCAGTCCCACAGCCTAGGTATCACGGGAATATGCTCTCTGCACAGGGAAGAGATGGGGATGGAGGGAAGGTAGCCATCCTACGGGAACACGTGACAAGTTTACGAGTCCTATTGGCCACAACAAAAGCATAAGTTATGGCCTTATAGGCTTAGTTTTCTACATAGGTACTAGTGTAGGCACATAGACGAGGTCCCATAGTCGACACCTATACCGTGATGAGTCCTATGGTACATGCAAGAGAGAAGGCATCGGGACGGGGCTAAGGCCATTATTAGTAGGGAAGAGTTTATAGGTTGTAGTGAGACCCATGGCACCACCCTAGACTATGTTGATGGTGAGGTTTAGGGATGCCTTGAATGAGGCTCGCTACTATCAGGATCATCTAGCCACCTGCAAGGGATTGATGTCTCTTCATATGTTGAGTATATAGCTCAACAGGAAGCCAATGAGTGGACGAGATCCAAGACTCATAGTTCTGGTAGCATAGGAGGTCATTGACTCTAGAGATAAGGTCATGGTGAGGTTATAAGCACTTAGAGACCAGTCCTAGTAGAGGGCCAAGAGGAGGAGACAAGTGATACTGGACATGAGGGTATCAGGTGGGGTAATGATTAGTCACTATATGTGACATTATATGATCATTGTGATTTTTGATATATATACTGGACACTGTGTGCCAAAGATGTGAGATTGTATATGAGAGTTTTTGAGATATTGGTATTTATTTGTATCTGTGTATATATGTATTGATACAAAGACTCTCCCATTTATATAGTTGATGATGTTTATTGGATGGATGATGTACTCATTTTTAATTTCCATTGTTATTGTGTATTATGGAAACTAGTTGAATTAAGCATGATTGAGTCAAGGTCATTTAGGCATGATGGAGTTTAGGTGAGTTAGGAAGTCAAGGTCATGTAGGCATGATGGAGTCAAGGTTATTTAGGCATGATGGAGTCAAGTATAGGCATGGTGGAGTCAAGGTTATTTAGGCATGATGGAGTCAGGTATAGGCATGGTGGAGTCAGGTATATGCATGATTTGGTCATGGTTTTACGTTTGATTTAATTTACAAGTTATTGTTATTATGGAAAATAATGATGTATACATATGTTGTGGTGTAAATATCCAAATATTTGATATCATGGAAATTTGAAATGATTTATGTATGATATGGTGATGTTATAAAATGGTAAATATGTATATGACGATTGTTTAATTTCTAGGTTTTGTGTAAAATGGAAACTAATTAGGGTAAAATGTGAATATAAAAGGGGGAAAATTGGTTATGGGAAAGAGTAGCCAAGCTAACCTCTAAGGGACCCATGCCATCGGAGTGCTTCCTACATAGCCCCTGGTGAAAAGGGGCCTCAGGACGATGTAGTTCTCTCATAAGCTAGGGAAGAATATGATGAGGTAGAGGAATGGGTTGGTAGGTTTTTAGGCATGATTGAGTCTAGGTCATTTAGGCATGTTTGATTTTAGATCATTTAGGCATGGTTGAAGTTAGGTTGAATAGGCTGGTCCTATGTAGGATTCTCAATAAGTAAGAAAAGATAGGAATGGTAAGAGGAGACAAAAAGCCTCCTAATTGATAAGAACCATTACAAGTCTATCATACCAAAGATGGCGTATGAACATAAAAACCTAAAGGCATTGCATGATTGACTATTCTAAGGATGAAGAAGGTCACATGATCATAAAATGTCACATTTGCAGCACGTCCCTTGAGTAGGTAGAAGGTTAGAAAGGTAAAACGGTGAGGTGAACAAATTTGGTTGAGTGTAACCTAGTGTGAGACATCATGCCTCTTTGGCAAGAGACCCAAGATCAAAATAGGAAAGTCCATGATGAAAAAGTCATCTTTTTATTTTTTCTTTTGCTTTATAGACTAATCGATGTGGGAAGTCTATGTGGGATGAATATAATATCTCCTTGAGGTATTCGTGAAGCTGATTGATGCGGGAAGCTTCAAAAATTTTATATTTTATTTTTACAAGAATAGTCTTCTTTTGGTGATAGACTATGTACAATATGGCTAGCTTTGTATAGTTGTCAGTATGACGAGAAAAAGTGACATGCGAGCATGGGAATCTACAAGTAAATCTTCCTTGCACTTGACCTCCCAAGGTTGTGCCGAGACAGCCGGTGGGTATGGAATATGTGTGAGATGTAGAAAAACTAGTTAGGCAATCTAATGTCTTCAATACGCACTAGCGGAACTTGCGAGTCTAAGGAAAAGAAGGCCCTCCTAACTTGAACTGGTGTGATAGATTGGTCAGCAAGGATGACTACTCGAAGGCTCTAATCAATATCGAGCTCTGGCGTGATTCAATCTATAGGTTGTGGAATACGTGGAAAGTGACCCGGGATAGTTTCGTGTATGTCTCCGGACAGGGTCATGAAATGAATGATGGATATAGTTACTTCTATGGGTGATTCTCTGGCCTAGTCTAGAATTCCCTAGCTCTATTAGCTGTTGTGTTTAGCAAGGATAATTGTTCGATGATGATAGGTGGAAGTGGAGTAGACCGGAATACTAGTGTGCGTAGGCCAGTGTCTATGTCTAATTCTCCTATGGATTCGTTGGGCTGCGGGATTTGTGGGTCACAACCGTAGACTCTTAGTTGTTGTGGACCTATTATGGTCATGCGTGGAATCAAGTCCTAATCCCTAGTATCCAGTAATCGTATGCTTTCTCAACTTCTATATTTAGGATCAATAACTATGTGATTTTCTTAGAATATCTTACAGGCATTCGTGCAACCTAAATTCTTAGGCTAGTATCTATATCTGTAAGAGTGCCTCCTATGCCTGGTTGTGGGACCAAAGGATCACAACCAAATGTTTGTTCTCTTTCAAGCCCTTTTACAGTCATATATATGTTTCCTAGGGTAATTTGTAGTTTGGTTGATTTGACCAAAACGTGTGTGCTTGGTCATCTTCTACGTTTAACCCGATCAACTGGGAATTGATTTGTTGCAAGCTTACCGTTGTTCGAAGACTTAAATCCTAAGATTTTGGTCTATATTAGTTATCACTGTGATGAGATTGGGCTGAGGCACGATTGGCTCGAATACGTATTCCCTAGGCTCTCTAGGTCCCGTTATTGTCATACAAAAGCAATAATGTAAAATGAACTACAAGTAAAATGAAATTTAACTACGTTGAATATATCTATAGCATATATGATTTCTCTATTTTTTTGTATTTTCTGATGAACTTTATGAATTTAAGAAAGCAGCTATTTAAAATATCTAGAATTGACAGCTAAAATAACAACTTAAAACAAACAAAATAACCGAGTGTAGCTATCTGTCTGTGTAATTTGTAGATCTATTCTAAACAATAAAATAGCTTATCTAATCTATTTGCAAGACTCTCGATCCTACCTCAGAAGTGAGGAGTGAATCATAGTTTCTTAGAAACTATCAATCCCCACAGCTTCCCTGGCAATATCGAGAGTAGAATTAACTAAAATAAAGCAATTAACTACTCTATTTGATATTATTCTAACTATAAATTTGAAGCGCATTGAGTGTAGAATTGAGCTTGGCTTATGCAATTCCTAGTGGGATCTATTGTGAGTCATGCAACATAAAGCATCCAGAACCTGAAACTATCCTATTTGAGGAGCAAAACCTGCAACTTTAATGGCTTCCTATTGGTAAACAGACTATTTTATTCCAATGGATTGGATAAAATAACAGCAGTACTTGCACAAGATGGATATGTGGCTTACTAATAGTAAAACAATGCTAACTAAGCATGCAATGAAAGAAACTAAGCATTCTAAGAAAAATGAAAACTAAATCTATTGCAAAGAGAAATCAGAGGCAAATTTTGAGGGGCCATTTGCTTGAGCACAAGCCAACTATTTATAGCATTTGCATTTACCCAAGGTAAAAACCAAATGGAACTCTTAAACTATAAACAATGGCAAAACACTATTCCAGGGAACTAGAATCATAAATGCAAGCTTATGGAAGTGAAAGAAAGCTGGTAAAACGTTGAAATTACGTGAGTCGTGTTAAAAGAGCTTTCTGGAAAATGCGTAAAGGACCGCTTCCCTGAGCAGGGCGGCGGTTTCGTCACTAAAGAGAAAAAGGACAAGGAAAGAGGTGAAAATGGAAAAACAAAGCACGTGGGGGCTAAGCGGGGCATGCGGGATGTTAACGCATACTTGGAGAGCTTTTCCGGATCCCGAACACCTTGCAAGGAGACCTGTATCATCATTGGGGCACGTGTTACGTTGTTCCGATAGTACATTACCTTAAAATTTTGGGTACGTACATATTTCCCCGTCGAGAAGAAGTGTTTTAGCCATGAAGAGGCATAAAACAAAGGGTCCGAGTATGGCGGTCCCGAAATGGGAAATTAAAACTTATACTTGATACGTCCGTGTGTTGAAATGACGCCGTCCAAAATTCCCGCTACCTGCAAAACGAAAAGAGAACTCAAGTGCAGATAGACACATTAGTTTGGAAAATAAACACTAAAACAATAGGAAATGAGAATGTACCATTTGTGCGGGGATAGGAACTTACCTCCGTCGGCACTCCAAACCTGTGAAAAAGTCATTTAAAACGAATCAAGGCGTTATATATATGTAAGTGGGCCCATTTTCCTATTTATTTACGTGAGTTGATTTGATTGGTTTTGACCTCTGGAACCCACGGTGACGGTTTCTTGCGTGAGTAGAGTCAAAACGTCTCGTGAAAAGATAGTGATCATGCCTCCACATGCGAAACATCGACCCGTGAGATCACAGGTTAGTTCTCTTCAATTTATCCTTTTTACCCCCTTAATTTTGAAATGTTAAAATCTTTGTCATGGGGGATAATTTTTTAAAATATTAGTGTTAAAAGGTCCATCTAGGGGGTGCCTACTGGGTAGGCTTTGTTTTTAGGAAAAATGGTCCTTTTTTGCATTTTTAGGCTTTTTAAGTTAAAAACCCGCATGAGTTTTCGTACCACGACCGCCAGCCCGCCTGCCACTGCCTAGGCGGCGGTTACATGACCACCGCCCTTAAGGCGGTGGTTACGAAACCGCCTCCTGCTCAGGGTGGTGGTTTTGCACAGAATGTAAAAAGAACATCCTTTTGAAATTGTATTTGCTTTTCTAGCATTTCTAATTGTTTTCATGATTTTCCAAAGGTTACTTGGATGCTAACTTTCTCTTTTTTGTGTGTTTTTGGGTGTATGTAGGCGAGAGAGTATATCCGGTGGAGTAGAGAGAGGGAGTGTGATTGGCTCCCGGGGTACTAGACGCCCTCTCACGGGATGAGGAGGACACTCTTCAACAGGTGGGATATTACACATTTCACGCGTGCCCCATGTTACACCATCCAGTCACATTCTTTGTGACTGTTCTCATATTGGGATGCGAGATCGAACACCTTCCAATTTCCGGGGTCCACGGTGAGTGGAATATTACATTGGAGGATGTCTATCGTATTCCTGGGGTCTCGATCATCGGAGACAACTCACCCCAGAGAGAAGTAGGTTCACGGGCCCAGATTGCACAAAGGCTACATATATGGGAGATGCAATCATCTCCACGGGTTCGAAGAAGGGGTTAGAGTTCGATCCATTCCTACTTTTCCCATCACCTTACTTTGTCAGGCTATCATGGCGATCCTTGCCTCAAGACTGATCGGGGACAAGGGAGGAGATACTTTGTTATACTGCTGGTCCCCCATTATTGCACAGATAGAGGGACATGGTTGGATATATGCAGGGAGCAGACATTCTTGGGACCACCTACCATGACTTATACAGGGTAGTCCGTTTATAGGGGTAGTCCTTGAGCCACCCGACCCTAGTCATGAGTTGGGTCTATGAGCACTTCATCCCCTATGGCAGAGGTGTAGAGGTGACAGACCCGGAGCTGTGAGGGCAGCCAGATGGACAGACATGTTGGTGCTTAGAGCACCTCATCAGCCAGTTGCCTCCCTGACTACTACCGACATGGAGGCCACACCATATCAAACTATGGTAGGCATATGGGGTGAGGAGGCTCTTCCTTTGATCTCCTGCTCCACCACAAGGCAACTTATTGATAGAGTGGGGCAAGTGGAGATACACCCCTTTGGCCGAGTTCCTCACCAGTTTGGCCTACCCTACATGGGTATGCTTTCCCTAGTAGCGCCAGTATACAGATCAATCCGAGAGGCCAGAGGGGGGCCTGGAGGCCGGGGTTAGACAGTGGTTACTCCTGGCATTCCTATTGCAGCCAGGAGGATAGTACGTGCTGCAGGGAGAGCTGGTGCGCCTCGTGCACCATTGCTCCAGTCATTGCTGCATGTCCCGCCCATAAGCGATGACCCCATTGACATAGACTCCGAGTCTGAGGAGTTTACAGGGGGAGAGACAGAGGAGGAGACCGAGGATAGTGATCCTGAGTGGCATGACACCCAGGATATCATGCAGGCGGAGAGGGCCAAGCAGAGTGCAGAGAGGGTGACTCTGGTTTCAGAGGAGCCACTCTCCTAGGGCCATGGGGAGGATGAGTCTGTTGTGGGGTGCTACATTGCTCCAGCCACAGGAGCAGCCCCTCAGTCGGCAGCGGCATCCGTGGCGGGTGCTGATCCCATAGATCCATCTTGGAGGCCTGGTGATCCGAGTAAGTTACCCTCTCTCCCTTTTAATGTTTGTTTTTAGTTAGGATCTCCTTAGTTGCTATCTTGTATTTCTAATTTCTTGTTTGGTTTCTAATTTGTTTTCTCCTTTGTTTGCAGAGACCGCCGATGAGTGGCGAGATTTGATTCGCAGGGTATGCACTGATACCCTGATGATCCCCATGGAGAGGACCCGCGCAGAGCTGTCCGTGGACGCTGGGGAGCCTTCACAGCCTGGTAGACATACTGACATCTTCGCCCCAGTCTGGCATGTGGCCAGGATGGTATCGAATCTCCGCACATAGTTAGCGGGGTTTAGGATGGCCGAGCACCTGATGAGGAGCCATTCTCGTGGTGAGACTGCGGCTGCCCCTTGGGATCCCGATACCTCTGCACTCGAGCACCGGCGTAGCCGAGTCCTAGGCGTGGGTGTGCGCCTTCAGAGGGGTCTCGTAGGGATTGAGAAGCCACTTGGCTCTCGTAGATTTTTGTATGATACATTCTTTTGTATATCCCGGCTCTTTGAGCGTTTTGACCATGCTTAGTGCATGATGACATTGTACATAAATGTTGATCATTTATATATATGTATATTTGTTCTGGATCAAACTCTTGGCATTCATGGCTCACTTTCTATTTCCAGTTTCCTCATGTATACTATGATGTATGTTTATATGCTTTTTAGAATGTATGCAATGGTGAACAAATGATGCAAGTGTTTGAATTTATTTTTGTATTTCATGATGCTGATATATGATGATGTAGATATAATGTGATTTTGAATTTTAGCTTCTGTAAGCAATTTTGGATACTTCATGTTTGTTTTGGCAAAGTGATGAATATAAACTAGTATGATGAACAGATAAACCTGCCCCTACCCCCAACTCCACGTAACTAGTAAGATGCGAGGGCTTATCACCGAGAGTTGGGAAGGGCACAAGTTATGAGATGTGTTGAAATGATATTGATGAAAGACAGACAAAGCTTTGGCGGAACCAAATTAGGATATCACAAGCCCACTCCACTCGAGTGACTTCATAGTTTTGGATGCAACTTGCTTTGCGGTTTATCCAGACTTAGATCCGTAGATGGCCACATAGTAGACAAAATCTGGGTTTTTAGGATTTTAACTCTCTTGGAATTTTGAACATCTGATTCATTTGTTTTTGACTCAAAGCTTCAAGGTTTGAATTGTTTGTGTATGACCTTTTGCATTCATTTGTCAAGAGGACCCCCTACACTTTGCCCCATGCTACTAGTAAGAAGCGTGGGTTTATCACCGTGGGCAAAGCATAGGCGAGTAAGGGAATTTCCATCCTTTCCCAACCCTACGTCACTAGTAAGAGACACAAGCTCATCACCAAAGGTTGGTGGGGCAAGGAAATGTGTAAAATTAAAATTTTCTGTTTGATCAATGTTTGACTTGTTTATTTGAGTAAAATGTCAGTATGTGTTTATTTCCAAAGAGATATACATATGGGATAGATGTGACACCATGAAGCTTCTAGAACATACCATAGGAAAGACACCTACCCTAAGAAGAAACCAAAAGTGAGAATAAACTTGCAGATCTTGGCATGGTTACCGTTAAGACTTTGTCATGTCTAGATTTATTTGATAAAATGATTCCGAGATAATTTGATGATATCATGAAAACAGAGAAGTATGATTAAAGTGTTTATGCCAACAACATCATGAGTTTGTAATGAATTGCTTTGAGAATAGATTCCTTGATCACAATTTGTGTACAAAACAAGCGGACAATATGATCCTAATCTATATGAAGATGCAATGTAGATATATATATATATATATATATATATATATATATATATATATATAAAGTAGTGCTAGTAACTTTATGCATAGAATCGCTTGAGGTGCAGGGAATTGACTGTTTCACCAAATTCCTCACCTTCCAAGCGTATATAAGAGGTATGCACCGTTTCCATAGTCCTTCATGACTCGGTATGGGCCCAACCATTTAGGCCAGAATTTCCTTCCTTCACTGTCTTCTTGTCGATCCGGCTGTCTAGCCTTAGAACTAGATCACCTTCATATATGTCGCATTCATAGACTTTCTTGTTATATTGCTAGCACATCCGGTCAGCATAGACTCTATGCCGTTGTTCAGCATCTAACCTAGCTTCATCTAGGCTTTCTAGTTGGGAAAGACGTGCTTCTCTGTAAGCGTCTTCATCCAGAATCCCTTGTAATGAAATGCGGAGACTGGGTATTTCAACCTCAAGCGGGAGAACTGCCTCTGCCCCGAATACTAGTGAGAAAGGAGTTGCTCCCGTTGGTGTTCTTATTGAGGTTCGGTGGGCCCATAAGGCTGGATATAACTTCAAGTGCCAATCTCGTTTTTTTTCTTTCACCGTTTTAAGGAGAATGGCTTTTAGTGTTTTATTTGTTGCTTCAGCCTGTCCGTTGGCTTGAGGGTAATACAAGGAAGCCGTATGATGGCTTATCTTAAATTTATTGCATAATTCACAAACCTCTTCATTCTTAAAAGAAGTTCCATTATCTAAGATAATGATTTGTGGGATACCATACCTGCAAATGATTTGGTTCAAAATGAACTTGGTGATTACAGAACCAGGTACAGTAGTAAGAGGCATAGCTTCTACCCATTTGGTAAAATATTCGATGTCCGTGATTATAAAATTATGGCTGTTTGTGGATGAGGAGAGAATTTCCCTATTAAATCTAGGCCCCATGTAGAAAAGGTCCATGGAGTAGCAATTGGTTGCGAGCTTGTGCCGGCACGTGGATCTCATGGGAGAATTCTTGTACTTATGACACTGCGCGTATGAACTCTACTGCGTCGTGTTCTAGAGTAGGCCAAAAATAGCCCATTCGATGTATTTTACGAGCGGTGGCATGGCCACCGAAGTGGCCTCCACACATTCCACTATGAGATTCATGGAGAATCTTCTTGGATTCTTCTGCGTCGACACATCTTAGAAGCATTCCATCGAACGCTTTCCGATAGAGCACTTTCTCTATAATGATGTATTTAGCTACGATAATACGTAACCACCTTCTTTGTTGTGGTGTAGCCCCTTCTAGATACGTATGGTCCATGATATAATTAATGATATCAGTGTACCAGGGACACTCAGAGATAGAAGGTTGGGTTTCAATGTAGTATACGCACTCATCTGGAAAATCTAGATCTACTAGATCGCCTCCATCTAATGGGTTATCAGCTAACCAATCTGTGATGATTTGTCCCTTAACTGATTTCTAATTTACAAATGTTAATTCGAATTCTCCCATTAAGGTTATAAAACGTCCAACCTTCTTAGATAAGGACCCTTGCGTGAGAAAAGTTCGTAAATGGTCCATTTTTACCATGACCCTTGTTTCTTGATTCAGCATATAGTGTCTTAAGCGTTTGGTTGCAAAGACTATGGTGAGGCATTCTCTTGTTCTGCTTGTGTATAACGTGTTTCATAGTCGAGCAATGTTTGGCTAATGAAATAAATCGCATGTTCTCTCTTGCCATCGTCTTCTTGAGCCAGCATATAGGCTAGCGAGACACTGGTAGCTCGTGAATATAAAATTAATGGGCGGTCTAGCTTAGGTGGCATTAGCGTAGGTGGTGACAACAAGAAATGCTTAACTGCGTTGAAAGCTTCATTGCAATCTTCAGTCCAATCAATGCTATAGTCTTTCTTGAGTAAATTGTTGATTGGATGAATGGTGAAACTTAAGTCTGGGATGAATCTTCGGATTACACCCAGCTTTCCGAGAAATGACCTGATTCCAGATTCATCCGAAGGTGGGACCATTTCGAGGACAACCCGAATTTTGGTTGGGTCAACATCTATCCCTCGTGACGATATGATGTAACCTAGGAGCCTCCCTCCTATTACACCAAAGACGCATTTTTCTGGATTTAGCGTGACTCGTATTCTATCAGACGTGAGAGAATGACATGGAGTACTTCCTGGATGGTCACAACACTTCTTGGCTTTAGCCAACAAGTCATCTACATAGGATTCCATGATTTCATGAATTAGATCGTGGAATATATATGTCATAGCTCGGCCTGGTATGTAGCACCAAAGATTCTTGAGACCAAATGGCATAACAAAATAGCAATAAGTTCCCAGGGAGTTATAAACAAGGTTTTAACTTGATCTTGTTCGATATTTTAATTTGATTGTATCCCGAGAATCCATCCATGAGAGACAAAAGTTCAAACCCAACTGTTACATCAACAATGACATCAATGGATGACAACGGGAAGTCATCTTTAGGAAACACTTTGTTGATGTCTCAGAAATATATGCAGATGTGTATCTTCCCATTCTTCTTGAGAACAGGAACGATATTAGATACCCATTGGGAGTAATCGACTGGCTTGATGAATCCTACTTGGAGGAGTTTTATTACCTCCTCTTTTACCATGAGAGCTACCTTGGGTTTCATGGGTCTCGATTTTTGTTTAATTGGCTTTGCATCAGATTTAGTGACGAGGTTGTGCACCGCAATGTGGGGTGCAACCCTGTCATTTCCTTATAATTAAATGCAAACACCTTCTGATGTTCCTTGAGGATTCAAGTGTGTATTTCTATTTCCTCTGGGGTTAACGAGGATCCTATTTTCAATATCCTTGGTTCATCTTCCGTTCTGATGTTAATATCAATCGTTTCTTCGATCAAAGAGGCGTTACCTTCTTCAAACTCAGGTGGCACTGGAGGTAAATCCAAATCATCCCCATTTTCTACTATGTATATGCTAGGTTTTGTTTATGAGGGGAGTTCCATCATGGGATTTCTGAATTAGGAAGATGAATGTGGGATTAAGGACAAATCTATCATATGATAGGAGAGATGTAATGCCACATAGGTGTTTAAATAACTCAAAGTGGCCATATCACTATCAATGTGGTCTAGGGTAGTAGATTTGTTTTCATTTCCATTTAAAAGAGAATTTGTCATTGTTTTTATCAATGGTTCATCACAAAGGGATATCATGAAATAGGTATCCTCTAACTCATTCCTTGGAGTAAAACGTGATGCTGAAGTTGTTATTGAATCGGCAAGAAGATTTTTATCTCACGGATTGCTTCAATTGATATGAAGTCAAACTCATTGCTTAAATCTAATATAGCTTTTTGTAAAAGTCAGTAAGTGCTCGGCTTTGGTTTCATATATCTCGGAGACTTGGTTTGCTACTAATTACGAGTCTCCTAAGACTCTGATGTTATCAACACCAATTCTCTTAGCTAAGATGAGGCCAAGGAGGAGGGATTCGTACTCAATGTGTCGTTGTTTGTGCACTCAAAATTTAGTTAAAAGGCAAAAGGTAAGACTTTTCCTTCGGGGAAGTAAAGATTACACCTGCCCCTACTCAGCGACATCATCTAGCTCCATCAAAATGGAGTGTCCAATACTTAGCTGGGAGTATAGATGTTGGGACATTTGCTGTGTTTGCGCATTCTACTTCCACCATGCAAAGATCCTCTGTTGGAAGAGAACCAACACCTAGGGAATATCCTATGCCTACTGAATCAAATGGTAAGAATATTGGTAGATCTTTTTCTAGCAATTAAATGATTTTTGTAGTAGTTCCTAATGATACTATTTCTACAGTGTTAGCCTCATCCTTGGGGGTTAGGGTTGCCTTGGCTAGGCTCATAGTTTCAAGATCTGTCATAGGTACCAACTTTTCTTTTGGTTTTGCGTCGGTAGGTTTATTAAGTTGGTTTGTTGGGAGTTCAAACTCCGAGTGCATGCCTGGTCTTTTCTTTAAGTCAGCTAGGTGTACATCGAATGGTTTTGGATCACCTTTGGCCACAAATATCTTTCCTAAGTGTAAAAACCTTACTTCTTGAAATAGCGTAGAAGGGATTGCCTTCATACGGTGTATCCATGGTCGGCCGAGGATCATATTATAGTTAGTTTCCCGATCTATAATATAAAACTCAGTCAAGATGGTTTTGGGTCCTAAGGTGACCAGTAATATTATAGTTCCAACCGAGGTGGCTTTAAGGCTATCATAGCCCCTTAGTGTATTTCGAGTTGTGGAACAATTGGTTTCTCCATACCCTAGCTTTTGAAGGAAAGAGAAGGGGACTATGTTAACTCGCTGCCCCATCGTCTATCATTGCACGCTTTACATAGTTGTTATAAACCCATACTTGTAAATGTAAGGCTGGATCACCTCGGCGTGCGATCTTAGCATCTGTTGGCATTTTGTTTATCTCGAATATGAATTCGACGTCCCTATCCGCCTGCCCCGGAGGATGAACATCAAAGTCTATATGATTTACCTGTGTTTCAGGAGGTGGAGTGATGTTAATTAAATGACCTAAACCTAATGCTTCTAAAAGAGTAGCCCTGTGAGCAGGAGAGTTCTTTAGTAA
Source organism: Taxus wallichiana var. yunnanensis (assembly GCA_018340775.1). Taxonomy (NCBI): domain Eukaryota; kingdom Viridiplantae; phylum Streptophyta; class Pinopsida; order Cupressales; family Taxaceae; genus Taxus; species Taxus wallichiana. The sequence continues at coordinate 575,313,023 of CM031240.1, forward strand.
GTCTAAAAATGAAATGTGCGAGAAGGTTTTTGTTAGGTCGTTAATTAAATCATAGGCACCCACAGGTTTTGCTACGATTTGTTGGATGTCATCCACCTCTGGCAGGTGGCTTGGACTTGGCTGAGAGAAATACTCTCGCATCCTTGTTATAGCTTTGATGGGTAGTTCAACATCTAACTCCACTAAACCGACTACCTTAGGTCATGGCTGACTTCCTAGTTGTGGCGCAACTAATGGATTTAGCGAGGTTGAGGCTTCATGATCATTGTTTCCTATCATTACACCCTTGTTTGTCCCAGTTAGATTTAGCCTGTTGTTATCGTGATTTGGGAGTGGATCATTAAATATCTTCAGGGGTGCGTTTTGAGGGGAAACTGCCCCTGAAAAAGTATTTGATGTTGGTGACGTAGGATCTGCCAAGAACATATCCATGAAAAGTTGTCTTTGTTCATCTGGTAAGCGTTGCACGAATTTATTGTAGTTGCGGCACGTTCTAGTGTCATGGCCCCGAATTTTGTGGAAACCACAATATGAATTAGGATTGTAATTCCTAGTTTGTTGGTTTGATGTGTATTGTGGCCCAAAATTTTGCATTTGTTGTCTTTGGTTTGAATTCTAGTTTTGGTACCTAGTTGAATTTTGGCTTGGACCCTGTATGGGATTTTTCCATTATTGTTGTTGTTGTTGTTGTGGATGGTTAAAATCCACTCCATTGATTGTTGGGGTAAAGTTGTCGTTTCGTTGGTTGTTTATTTGTGATGGAGTATTGATAACATTTACCTTCTTAGGCTGGTCGGTTACTCCATCTATTGTTACATCCCGATTTTTATTAAGGATTTTAGGTCCTTGGTTAACTTTCATGGTAGTAGGATAAGTTGTAGTGTTCTGGTTGGGGGTGATTAACCTCCCGTTTGCTCCATATGTTTTGCGACCACTGTTAATTGCCACTTGATCTATTCGAAGAGTGCTCTCAAGTACTTCATCGTAAGTTCTTAATGGGAACTTCTGGACTTCTTCCTTCACTTCTCTACTAAGGGAATGAAGGAATAAATCACATAGTTCCATTTGATCCATGTTGGGAGCACTTGCCGAAGAATAAAGAACTGTACTCCACCTCTGGATGAAATGGGTGACAGATTCATTGTGTTCTTTCTTGATGTGTAAGAATTCTCTGATTCCTGTTCTTAATAATTTGTTCATGTCGAAGGCCTTGATGAATTCTAACACGAGTTGTTTGAATGAATGTATGGAAGCCTCAGGTATTCTATAGTACCAATTGAGAGTGATGCCTTCCAAGGTTTTTGGGAATATTTTAGCAACAACCCCATCCCATGGGAGTAGTTCTCAAATGGCTATAGCGTAAGCTTTGATATGTGTGTTTGGATCTCCCTCGCCTTTGTATTTGGGAAAATCGGGAAGAGGTATTGGAAGCATGACACTTCATATGGTGAAATCCAAGGGCTCTTTCAAATATTTTGAGTAAGTCCCTATCGCATATGTTTCGACCATTGATGGTGCCTGTTGAGGGAGTGGTGGTGGAATGGGTTGTTGATATGGCATAGCATATGCATTGGCAGGGGCATAAGGAAGCCCCTGTGTTTGAGAAAACATGCCAAGAGAGGAGAACATATCCCCTTGTGGTGATTTGGAGTACATGTTTAAGTATGACGGGGTACTGTCCAGAATGGATTGTTTTGTACTAGACCGGGAGGAACAGTGTTAGAGATGGTGGGTCTAGTTGGCGTTTGTTGTGAATACTAAGGAGTCATGCCTAACGTGCCTACTCCTGTGAGGAGATCTACTTGGCTAGGATGGTGTGGAGGATTGGAACTTCCTGCTTGCATGAATTACAAATTTTGACTTGCTTGGGCAAGTTCTAACCCTCTAACCTTTTCTATTAGAGTTGAAATGACTTCATTTGGTGAAGTCATGATATTCTGCCTTGGTGGTGTTTGTTGTATATCATGGTGTTGTATAGGTCTATGATACCCCGCTATGAACTGATCACTGCCCTGCCAAGTTTCCCCGAGGGCATTTCCTATATGATGTGGTATGGAGGTATTTTCTTGGAAAGAGACTTCAGGTTGTGTTTGTAAACCTCCTATGGGTGGGTACATACTCCGAGAGCGTTGTTCATTCCTGGCATAATATACCGAACGTTCATCATCTAAAACCTGGTATGGGTCTGATTGTCTACTAATTTTTGGTCTAAGTAGTACCTGAGGAGATGAACCAGATTCTCGGTGAACGTCATATTGTTCGAGCCCGAAGGCTCTGTTTGTTGCGTTTGAGTGAGTTGTTCCAACTCCTCTATTTGGAAGGACGAGCTATATCTGATCCTTGGAGTTTGTGTTGATAATTGGTTATCTGAATAGTTGTCACCCCATACTGAGAGTGAGGGTGATGATTGTCTATTTTGTTGGGCGTAGTATGCCTCAAGACCCAAGAGGGGTCTGCCATATGCATCGAATCCCGACATATTCGGGGGGTATATGAATACCCGCAGAATAATGGGAGAGAGCGAAGGTACAAGCTGATGGTGAAAGTTGATAAGATAGTAAAGATGAAAGAGTCATTTAATTGAAAAGAACTAGTAGAAATATGACTCCAGAGCAGAAAGAAGAAAGTTTCACGTCGGGTTCACCAATTTTGTACGATGGAAAAGTGACATGCGAGCATGGGAATCTACAAGTAACTCTTCCTCACACCCGACCTCCCGAGGTCATGCCGAGACAGCCGGTGGGTATGGAATATGTGTGAGATGCAGAAAAACTAGTTAGGCAATCTAATGTCTTCAATACGCACTAGTAAAACTTTTGAGTCTAAGGCAAAGAAGGCCCTCCTAACTTGAATCGATGTGATAGATCGGTCAGCCAAGGATGATGACTCAAAGGCTCCAATCAATATTGAGCTCTGGCGTGATTCGATCTATAGGTTATGGAATATGTGGAAAGTTACCCGAGATAGTTTCATGTATTTCTTCAGACAGGGTCATGAAATAAATGATGGATATAGTTCCTTTTATGGGTGATTCTCTGGCCTAGTCCAGATTTCCCTAGCTCTGTTAGCTGTTGTGTTTAGCAAGGATAATTGTTTGATGATGATAGGTGGAAGTGGAGTAGACCGGAATACTAGTGTGCGTAGGCCAGTGTCTATGTCTAATTATCCTATGGATTCGTTGGGCTATGGGATTTGTGGGTCACAACCGTAGACTCTTAGTTGTTGTGGACCTGTTATGGTCATGCATGGAATCAAGTCCTAATCCCTAGTATCCAGTAATCGTATGCTTTCTCAGCTTCTATATTTAGGATCAATAACTGTGTGATTTTCTCATAATATCTTACAGGTGTTCGTGCAACCTGAATTCTTAGGCTAGTATCTATATCTGTAAGAGTGTCTCTGCACTGGGTTTGTGGGACCAAAGGATCACAACCAAATGTTTGTTCTCTTTCAAGACCTTTTACAGTCATATGAATGTTGCCTAGGGTAATCTGTAGATTGGTTGATTTGAACAAAATGTGTGTACTTGGTCGTCTTCTACGTTTAACCCGATCAACTGGGAATTGATTTGTTGCAAGCTTACCATTGTTCGAGAAGACTTGGATCCTAAGATTTTGTCTATATTAGTTATCACTGTGATGAGATTGGGATGAGGCACGATTGGCTCGAATACGTATTCCCTGGGCTCTCTAGGTTCCGTTATTGTCATACAAAAGCAAAAATGTAAAATGAACTATAGTAAAATGAAATTTAATTACGTTGAATATATCTATAACATATATGATTTCTCTATTTTTTTGTATTTTCTGATGAACTTTATGAATTTAAGAAAGCAACTATTTAAAATATCTAGAATTGATAGCTAAAATAACAACTTAAAACAAACAAAATAACCGAGTGTAGCTATCTGTCTGTGCAATTTGTAGATCTATTCTAAACAATAAAATAGCTTATCTAATCTATTTGCAAGACTCTCGATCCTACCTCAGAAGTGAGGAGTGAATCATAGTTTCTCAGAAACTATTAATCCCCACAGCTTCCCTGGCAATATCGAGAGTAGAATTAACTGAAATAAAGCAATTAACTACTCTATTTGATATGATTCTAACTAGAACTTTGAAAGCTAGAACCTGGATTCTGTAGAATAGTGGCGAATCCAATGGTGTGTGTGATCTTGTCCCCTCAGTGTGATCTCCTCATTCCTTCGTGTTCACGTGGATCCAGAAAAGCGTGTAATGCTAGCATCAACAGAAGTAGATATTGGGATAAAGGTAGCTCAGATACTGACTGAATACAATGCGAGTAGGAGAGGGATAGCGCAAGAGTACAGAGCTTGGCTTATGCAATTCCTAGTGGGATCTATTGCAAGTCATGCAACATAAAGTGTCCAGAACCTGAAACTATCCTATTTGAGGAGCAAAACCTGCAACTTTAATGGCTTCCTATTGGTAAAAAGACTATTTTATTCCAATGGATTGGATAAAATAACAACATTACTTGCACAAGATGGATATGTGGCTTACTAACAGTAAAACAATGCTAACTAAGCATATAATGAAAGAAACTACGCGTTCTAAGCAAAATGAAAACTAAATCTATTACAAAGAGAAATCATAGGTAAATTTTGAGGGCCATTTACTTGAGCACAAGCCAACTATTTATAGCATTTTCATTTACCCAAGGTAAAAACCAAATGGAACTCTTAAACTATAAACAATGGCAAAACACTATTCCAGAAACCACAATCATAAATGCAAGCTTATGGTGGTGAAAGAAAGCTGGTAAAATGTTGAAATTATGTGAGTCATGTTAAAAGAGCTTTACGGAAAAGGTGTAAAGGCGCTGCCCTGAGCGGGCGGCGGTTTTCACATCCGAAGAGAAAAGGCCAAGGAAAGAGGGGAAAAGGGAAAAACAAAGCACATGGGGGCTAAGCGGGGCATGCGGGATGTTAACGCATACTTGGAGAGATTTTCTAGATCCCAAATACCTTGCGAGGTGACTTGTATCATCATTGGGGCACATGTTATGTTGTTCTGAGAGTATAGTACCTTACAATTTTGGGTACGTACATTGTCCTTTGAGGGAGTAGTCTATTTATAGTAGTAAGATAGAAAGATGAGATGTCCTTTTTGAGGGAGTCATAATTTTGTGAGAAGTTTGAATCAAGGAGTTTTGAATTTGAAATTCCCATATATTTCTTTTGAATTATTTTTTTGGACGTTTAGGTCATGGACAAGACTATAGAGAAGGATAGGCTTCTTTTATGAAGACAAAACCATAGCACACAAGGGTTAGCTTATGAAAGAGAGGTTTTAAGTAATGAATGACCATGGGATTCCATCCTAAAAAGGATGAAAAGTATCCATGAGAATCATGTCATGAGTAGATCTGTGGTGCTCATATTTAAGATAAGGTTGAAATGTGATGGGTAATCCACATGATTCTTGCTTATTCATTGATCCTTAAAATAGGTAAGTGGAAGGTGAATGGTGCTCAAGGGATAAGCACTTAATAGACATAAGGTGATCTAAGACTTGATTCAACAATAAAATGGTTGAATATGTAAGGCATTGAGGGGATCAGTTCAGATTTACCTTTGAGTGAAGACAAATGATAAGCACCTAATCCATATGTATGAGTAACAATATAGGTTCCAAGCCAATTAGGAGCAAATTTTCCCCATTTATTTTTCTCCTCTTTTGTTACATGTTGATTTTCCTTCGAGATGAAGTCGCCAACTTGAAGGTTCATTCTTTGACATGCTTATTCTAGGCACGTTTGATATGTTTTGCTAGATTTGGAGGTGATTTAGAGAATTGAGACAAAGTTCATATAATAACTCAAGTTGTGCTAAACGGTCCTGGAGAAAATCATCATCGTTGAGAATATCTTTATGTGAGATATGAAGAGATGGTATTTGGACTTCAAGGGGCAAGAGACATCATCATGTACCATAGACCCAAGAGAAAGGTGTGGCAAGCAATTGAGGTATGAATGCTAGTATGATAAGTCCATAAGGTAAAAGGAATGTGTGTGTGCCAATCCTTTCCAAGATCGTCAAACTTTTTCATAAGAATTTTCTTTAGGTTTTGTTAGTCAATTCAGCTTGGCCATTTGTTTAGATATAATAAGGTGAAGAAAAACTAAATTAAATATCAAAGGCATCACAAATTTTCCATAGGGTTTTGTTTTTGAATTGTTTTCCATTATCAGTGATGAGGTGGTGAGGGACACCAAAGCAACAAATGATGTGATGGTTGATGAATTCACATATTTTCTCATCTTTTGTAGAAATGAGAGGCATGGCTTCCACCCATTTAGTGTAGTATTCGGTAGTGTTATTAATCCATTGAAGACGTTGGGAAGAATGAGGATTAATCTCACCGACAAGATCCAAACCCCATTGAGATAAAGGCCAAAGGTCTTGTGCGACCTCTATGGAATGACTAGGGTGTGATGAAGATTAGCATGTTGCTGAAATTTAACACAACACTTGACAGAGTCAAAAACAAACACGGTTTAGGGTTGGCGATGAATAGCCTAGGTGAAGAACACGTTTAGTGACAACTTAAACATTGAAGTGACCCCCATAAATTTATTCGTGAACTTCCTTGATGGTGTAGGGAATTTCAAAACTTGTAAGAAATCGTAAGAGGATAGCATAAAAACCACATTTATAAAGAAGACCACCCACAATGACATAACAAGTGACACTTATGAGAAAGGCTCGTTGTCCATTGCGAGTAAGATCTGAAGGCAGAATGGAAATGGAAAGGTAATCAACAAACTACTTATACCAAAGGTCACGTGGTTCAATTTCAATGTTTTTGACAAAGTTAACATCTCAAAATAGATAAGAAGGTGATTTCAACCTTTTTATGGTGACAAATATTTTCAAGTCGAAGGGTGAAGTAGGGATTTGAGAAGCTAGACATGCCATAGTATCTATGAATTTATTAGTGGAACACGAGGTGGTTTGAAGTTCATAACAGTCAAAGGTAGTCAAAAGAATGTCAACATGATGCTTATACTTTTGTATTATCTTGTTACGACATTGATATATACCATTAAATTCGTTCAAAACTAGTTGAGAGTCATCAAAGATATAAATTGATTTAATGTCTAAGGCTATTGCGATTTGAAGGCCTAACATGAGTGCTTCATATTTGGTGATATTATTAGTATAATAAAAATCTAGTTTGAAAGATAATGGCATAAGCTCACCATCAAGAGGAATTAGGATAACTCTGACACCACCCCCACATCGACATTTGGAACCATTGAAGAATAAGGTCATCTGGTAAGCGGTATCTTCTAAAGAGAGGGTAGTGATGGATTCATTAGGTAAATCAAAGTTAGAGGATTGATTTCTGGAGAGAGATGCATCTCGGGAGTTGGTTAGTGATGGTTTTCCTTTTACATACTTTTGATGGGTGAATTCAAGCTCTAGGTATACAAGAAGTATGAGCCAATGTGCAACACATTGATGTTGGTAGGGCTTAGCGTACATGTAATGTAAGGGGTCAGTATTAGTGACAACAAAGGTTTATGGTTGAGTAGGTAATGGAAAATTTTAGTGGCAAAAAAACTAAATCTAAGTAGAGTTTTTCGGCGTGAGAATATCTAGTTTCGTAATCTAAAATTGTATGACTTATATAATAAACCGCTTGTTCCTTGTGTTGCTTGTCATGATGAGTGAGCATGGCACCCAGGAATGATCAATAGAAGAAATATAAAGGTAAAATGGTTGGTCATCCTTAGGGGGAATGAGCATAGGTGGTTGAAGGAGGTATTATTTTAAGGCATCAAAGGATTTGTGGCATTCATCATCCCATTTGAAGGAGACATCCTTTTTGAGGAGATGATGAAATGGATGGAAACGGTTGGAAAGATGTAAAATAAAGCGATGAATAGATTGCAACTTTCCTTGCAAACTAAAAAGTTGAAGAAGGTTAGTAGGTGGAGGAATTTTGAGAATGGACTTGGTTTTAGTAGGCTCAACTTTAATGCCATGTAAAGAAACAATAAAGCCAAGGAGATTTCTAGAGAGAACAATGAAGGAACACTTCTTAGGTTGAAGGTGAACATAATATTTGATGAGACAGTCAAAGATAACCTTAAGGATTGTAAGGTGTTTGGCCCGATGTTTATATTTGACAAGAGATGATTAATGTAATCTTCTAATAATGTCATGAAAGATATAAATCATGGCTCACCGATATGTAGTACCAACATTTTTAAGGACAAAAGGCATGACACGATAGTAGAAGGTCCCCAAGGAGTGATGAAGGTGGCTTTGTGTTGATCTTCTAGGGCAAGTAATATTTGATTATAACCTCAAGAAACCATCCATGAGTGATAGCATCTCATGGCCGGTGGTGAGATCAACTAGTTGGTCAATACTAGGTAAAGGAAAGTCATCTTTAGGGAAAGCTAAGTTAAGGTTGTGAAAATCCATGCAAATGTGGAGTCCCCTATCACTTTGGTGACAGGAACAATGTTAGAGATCCATTGGGGATAATAAATGGGTATAATGAAGGAAACCGAAAGGAGGCATTGAAGTTATTCTTTGACAAGAAGAGTAATGTAAGGATGTGTTTTACGCAGCTTTCATTTCACAGGTTTGGCCTTAGGAATAGTTACAATATTATGGACCAAAATGTTTGGGTTAATACCATGCATATCAGCATAGGACAAGGAAAAAGTGTTGCTATGATCCCAGAGAAAAGAAGTAAAAGTTTCTGTTCAACAACATCTAAAGATTGGCCTATTTTTAGAATGTGTGGGTCATCCTAAGTGTGAATATTGATTTTGATGGTTGATTCATTCAACATGGTTTGTGTCTTAGAAGGTAACAATCGGTGAATATAAGAATCTTCCACACCAAGGTAGGTGATAATAGACTTGTTGTCTGACATTCAATGACGTTAATAGAAGGTGTATCATCAACGGTCATGCAAGGATATAAGAAAGGAAGAGAAGAGGGAGACTCACCATCTCGTTGATAAGTTAGAGGTCCCAGGAAATGGTGTTCACAAAAAAAAGTTAGGAGGAATGGATTCTAGATCCATAGACTTTGCAAGTGAAGGTGGTGAAGTTGGTGAAGGGGTGGGGATTGTTTATAATCCTCAATGATTTCGACTTGGGCCTTCTTGGGAGATGGTTTGGAAAATCCAATAATATTGTGGTCTTTATGCTTATGAGTGGTGCATGGGATGACAGTGTGGTGACCTTGTTCATAGAAACCAAGCCAAAGCCCTTCCAAGCACAATGATGGAGGAAATTTTGGGAGAAGTGACAATTGGTGAGAGTTGAAGGTCGATGAAAATGGTCGAGTTTTGGAAGGTGGTTTAGGTGAGTAAGTAAAAGCATCAAGTCCCCATATGTTAAGTTGGTATGAAGGTGGGGAGGGCCTTAAGGGAAAACTTTCCTATGCGGCGATCATAATGGGGGTGTTGATGAAGTTTACCATACTCTTGAGGAGTAAGGAATGTGTCAATATTATAAAGGAGTACTCCCTAGAGTGAGGCATTGAAAAACACCTTCTAAGGGATTAGTAGTTGATATGTGGGTAGTGGGAATGGATGAATTATTGAAAACTAGGAAGAAGAAGCATTGGTTGGTTGAGAAGTAGATGGGTTAGCTGATGGGTTAACTGCAAAAGTTGTGGCAGCAGTGGGATTAGAGGAGTTGTTTGTGGAAGAGGTAGTAAAAAAATTAGTGGATGTGGAAATGGCTAAGAAGAAGTGGTAGTGGTGGTATATGCCTTAACTGGTATAAGGAAATCATTGGGTCGATACAACATGTTATAGGTCTTGAATGGTGAAGGGTCGGATGGGATGGTATAGTTGTGTCCTTCATGTTCAAATTTTAAACAACGGTGTAAGGTTGAAGGAACACAACCATGGTGTGGATCCAAGGTTGTCCAAGCAGCATGTTATACTGGAATTCCCCCTCTAAGACATAGAATAATTTTGGAATGGTACGAGGGCCCACACGAATGTGGAGAATGATGGTGTCAAGGGTGGAAGTCATGACATCATTGAATGAACACATCATAACTAGGTTATTATGCATGTAATTGGCAGGGATGCACATTTGGTTATATGTATGGGAAGAAATGATGTTAATACTTTGGAACTACCATTGATCATAATACGTCGGACATGTATATTATCAATGTAGATGGAAATGAATAGGGTAGGATTAGGATCATCTGATTGAGAGGTACAATCTCATCGTCAGAGAAACTGAGAGCGACTACTTGATGAGTGGTAGCGGGTGTAGAGGAAGGGGATGAAGTGGTAAGAGAGGCCACATGGTGAGGAGTGATAATGGATTCCATAAGAGTAGGGTCATTAGGTAAAACCTCAATAGATCGCATCAATGAGGGTCGATGATAATCGAGGTTTGGACCAAGTCATACAAAGACATTTTAAGAGGAGACTAGTGCAATTGTTTAATCATTGTACGATGGGAAACCCATCAAAATAGGGTATGTGGGTCCACAGATGGTGATTTTTGGTGTAGGTGTAGATGGGATATTGGGTAAAAGAGTGGTGGATGGGCTGGTTGTTTTCTCCTTTCCTTTGTCTTTCTAGGCATGAGTGGAAATGTTAACCATATTAATATGTGGTAAAGGAGCAAGTGAGTTATGATAGGTGTAGCGACAGGATGAGAAAAAATATGGTGAGGGAATATACTAGTTTTGTGAAAAGAATGTAGTGCATTGGCATTTTGGTGGAGGTTTGGCTAGCTCTCTTATGTGAACCATATTGATCTCAAATGTTAGAGGGGGATAAAAGGGTTGTAGAGGTGGAGATGAAGGTCACTAAATAGGTAAGGGACGATGATGTGTGGTGATATGTGGAGGTGAAATAGGGTCCTCATCTAAAATATCATCATTGTAAAGTTTTCCTTGGGGAGGAAATAGTTAGAGAAGAACATTCTTAAGAGCCTTACAATTTTCCACATCGTTCCTTGACACACAATGGTAAGCAAAAATTTTTGTATCGTTAAACCCTTCTGGTTTAGGTTTGAGTGGGTCGTAAGGTCTAAGTGGTGGAAATGTGATGATAGAGGTTTCCAAAAGGTTAGCTAAGATGTTGGTGTAAGACCCTGCCAATGGATCACAATGTAAAGTAAGTGTGGGTCTAGATGGAAATGTGGGTGATTTTGGTGGGAGAGGTGCCACAAGAGGTGGAATTGGAGGTTGAGTTAGTTGACCACCTATTTAGTAGGTAGTACGGTTTTAGGTTTGGATTGCACCTTCTTGGGTAAAGATGTGGCAGATGAACTAGCGGTTGAAGGTGTTGTAGGTTTAACTACCTCTTTGGAGGGTAGTGGATTTTTGGACTTTGGTTGCACCTTTTTGGGTAAAGGTGAAGGAGAATTACATGATATAAAAGAAAGGTAGATGACAAAGGGGATGGATTAGCCAAGGCAATAATGGAGGTGCGGGAAGGCTATGGAAGAGAAAGGTGGAAGGTACTTGGTTTAAGAGAAGGGAATATCATAGATAATGATGAGGATACTTGGATGTGGTGTAGGTGTAAGTGGTAGAAAGGATGTAGGTGACAACATATGCATAAGTCATGTAGGTAATTTGGGTATAATAGAGGATTGTGATTAGGAGGTGGGCTACTGGGATTTTAGCTTACCTGGGTAGGAGGCTTCTTGGCCAAGGTTGATGGGTGAGGTCCTAGGATAGATGGAAGGGGTGAAGGTGATAAAGGGGTAGTAGGTGAAGCTGGTGTATACAGCCTAAGAGGTTGGGTCTTCCTCTTAGGTGGGTAATATTCTTCACACTAGCTTGTGAGGATGTGGCTAAATCTAGTTTGACAGGGGGATGGACTAGGTTTGATGTTGGCATGACTCCCAATGTGGCAATGGGTTTGGACGCAGAGGAAGATATAGATGTAGGTAAGGCTTTAGGCATTGGAAAAATTCATTCAATGGTAAAGGTTTAGGTGTGGGTGAGGGTGATGAAGAAGAGGTTGCTACAAATGACATGGGAATGGTGGGTTTGGTTGTTTGAAACACCTTTGGATAGATCATGGAAGTATCAACAGACAACATTTGCATCTAGTTGAGAAAGGTATCCAAGGCATCCCCAAAGCATGGAATTGTCGACATAATCCAAGTGGTCATCCAAATGTGAAAACAACACCATTTGAGGGGGATGATGTTGATTTGGTAGTAATCCCTATAAATAATGTCTATGAGACAAGGAAATGGTTGGCTTCTAACTTTGTGGGTAAAAGAGCCAAGAGAAAATCAACAGGATCCTTAAAAGACAATGGAGATCTATCCCCACTAGGAAGGGGCATTGCTAATGGATTTGATATGGGTAAGGGAGATGACAAGTAGGATGAGGTAGGTTCATCTTTTGGCGAAGAGGAAGGTAAGCATGAATCTCTCATGGGTAGGAGAGTTAATACTACGGGTTGTTCATCAGTTTGAGGGGTGCGTGGGGAAACTACATCAACAGGTATAGTGGACTCCTCTATGGTGAAGGGGGAGATAAGGGAGACTCCTCTATGGGTAAAGGAGTAGATGAAATAGGTTCCTCTATGGATGAAGGAGCTCGTGTAAGAATCTCCTCGATAGATGGAGTAGGAGGAAATTGAGGAAGAGTCAGTATGATGTTGAAAATAACATGAACCTCACAAACGTTATTGTCATTAGTAGAAAGTTTGCTGGTTTGGTTAGACGATGGGGTGTGATTTGGGAATGAATTCTTGAAGATGTGAAGGTTCTGATTATCTAGTGCATTAGGGTTATCCAAGACAAGATCTCCACTATCTATCATTTCTTAGATGATATTTTTGAAAGTTATACAATTGTTGTTGCTATGACCTTTAATGCAATGATAGTTGTAGTAATCATTTTCTTTGTACCATGTAGGCATAGGATGAGAGGGGTCAAAAATAGTATGTGGTTTGATGGGTGGAAGAGTGATGGCTCCAGATTTTAGAAGTTTTTCTAAAACTAAAGAATAGGGTTCTCCTATGGGAGTGTATTTTCATTGCTCTTGCTTGAACTAAAAATCCTGAACAGAGAAAGGTTGAAGAAGGATTTGATTGGTTGGATGGGTGAGATGGACCAGATTTCAAAACTATTACGTGGGAAAATACTTTTGCTTTAGAGTAATTATTTTTTAGTTTGGAATAAGAAGAGGTATCGTTGGATTTAAATGCAATATTCTTGTTATGTAATTATATCTTCTTCTCTTCAATGACACAAATTTCAAGTTTTCGAGCCATGGTGAATGCCTCATCGAATGTGTAGAAGGTTTGAACTTGGAGAGTTGGTGAGATGTTCCTAGCACAATCCCTAGTGAACAATTCTATTAACTTGGTTTGAGGTAGTTGAAACGTGAGATGGTTAATTAGGATTCACCAACAAGTGAAAAAATCATGATAGATTTGTCTTCATATTGTCGTGTCGAGTACAAGTTGGTCATGGTGACCTTCTTGACGATATTGATAAAAAAGTGTTCTAGGAAAGCTTGAGACACTTGGTTGAATGAGTAAATGGAGTGCCTAGGTAGACCACTATACCAATCCAACATAGGTCCTGTCAAGGACATTGGGAATGTTTACAAGAGTAAAGCGTCATCATGAGAGATAAGATAACACCCATGTTTAAAAGACCACAAATTTTGTTGTGGGTATTATTTTTTGTTGAATTGGTTAAATTTAAGCATTTCCCAATGTATAGGGTATGGAAAAACTAGAATGGATGGTGAATGGGATCATTACAAATTTCATCATATGTCTAGAGAATTACATGAGTCGAGACCGATGCTTCCAATGTCTGCATCTTGTCCATCATCATTTTGATAAGATCGTTAGTAGGTTGTGATGACTGGGCACCCCCTGTAGTATAAGGAGGTAGATGATGAATTTATGATGTGGGGAGCATCCCAGTATATGGTGATGCCAAGTATGAAAATTGTGAGGGAGGAATAGATGCAAGTGGAAAGTATCCTGAATAAGTGATAGATGAGATAGGGGATATTGGTGATAAGTGTAGGTGGTAGAGTGGATGTAACGAATCTCGTAGAATTGGAGGAAGAGACTGCGGGATGGAGAGGAATTTTTTTGGAAGGGAGTATGGGTCACCGACACCATGGGTGGCTAAGATGAAATAGGTATATGAGAGGTGGTGGGTGTAGATATACCTACACTCAAGGTGGTTGATAAAGGAATGGTTGATACCATAGGAAGAAACTAATGTCAAAGGCACGATAGATGTCACAGGGGCAGAAAATACCAATGATGTAGGGTCAATTTGGGACACCATATGCGGTAAGGTGGAAGAGGGTAATGCCAAGCTAATAGTAGTAGATGATGCAGAAGTGGGTGTGAGGGTAGGAGGAATGGACACATGCATGTCGTATACCAACTACCCTGATGAATCCTGAGTGGATGAATGGGCTAAATAATATTGTAAAGCAACAAGGTTTTGGTCAAGGAGTCTTGCAAACTCCTCATCATCGGTACTGATGATAATAGGATGAGTGGGATCCATAGGTGATAAAATGGAAGGTGATGATGGGATGGGTACGAGTGGTTGAAGGATAGCGTGGAATACAAGGGCATTGGCTTGGCTATGAGTCAAAACCATGTGACTTATAGTATACCTGGTAATTTGATCTCTGTAGATGACACAAAAGAACAAAAGGAATGGAGAAAATAGTTCTAGAAGGTGAAAATTGTCATTGTTTTAATAGAAAAATTAAAACATAGAAACAATGATGGTTGGGTAACCAATGTCGGTGATAGAGGGTAACCAATGACGGTTAAGGTGATCAGATACTAGTTAATGTGGAAAATCAAAAGATTTGTAAATGTGGTAATAAATGATGAAAATGAAGTAAAATCTAGATTTTGACAGTGAATTCAAAGACCCAAAGATATGGTGAAGTATCTGAGGAAACCTCAAAAAGAATAGAAATGTGATGAGTGCTACTTTGGTTAAAATGACCAAAACAATAGGAAATCGACAATGGTCGTAAACCAATGATGGTCAAATGAGTAAATTGATGATGGCCATTGACCAATGATGGTTGTTGAACCAACGCTTGGTCACTATAAAATTTGTGAAAATATGAAAAAGTGAATTTAGTAACTTAGATCAAATAAAATACCAACCCAGAAACCTGAGTATGACAATGATGGATCCTAACACACTTAGAAAGAGTCGAATACACCAACTATGATTATGGAGTGTGAAAGGAAAGAATAATGGAGAATACGATCTCACACCTCAAAACATAGATCAAGAAAAAAAATAGAAAACATGAAATCCTATGTGGTGGATTTTATATTCCAGCTTATGCCATTTAGGAATGACTTGTGAATAGAGTAGAGTTTTTGGTTTGATAAAAGGTGCCCTATGAAATCCAAGAACTAAGGATAGTTTCAAGTAAATTTTTGGTGAGGGGGTCATTTCTCTAAGATAATGACTAGATAGAGAAACCAATTTGGTGCCCACTATCAATCCTCTAATCATGTGATCATTGACAACTTCTTCTAGGTAGGATGTTGTTTAAGAAAATGAGTAATTTATTTTGTGTGGTTTGGTGTAGAGAAGAGAGTGTGCACTACGATTCAATTAGTCAACCATTAGCTGGGCATGACTTCCAACGTATAGGTTTCCCACAATATTTAAATGAGCTAAAGATGCAACACTCAGAAATGATATGCAAATATTTTAAACCCAAATCCACAATGACATTCAATGAAAGCAATAATGAATAGGCAAGAGTATGTCTTTCACTAATGCAATACAAAAATTAAAATAGTGGTTCTTTTTATTCCAAAATATGAGTGTCAATGAGAGAAGTAGAAGATAGAGAATGTTCTAGAGGAAGAAATTTAATGTGAAATGCTTTTAAAAGGAAATAGACACACAATCTTTCACCTAGAAATGAACAATGTAAAAGAACCCCTGATGGGTCCCACCATGTGTTCCAAAATGTTTCACCAAATTATTATGTGATAAAATAGATAAGGTAAAGGTCAAGGAGGAATACCTGTTATTATGTAGTTGGTAGGTTGGTTAGTGCATCGTTAGTGATTTTATCCAAGCTACTTGTAGAGAACTCCTTTTTTTCTGGGAAGGACTACCTATAGATACAAAACAAGACCACTAAATAATATTAAATAACAAGAGTCAGAGGATTTCCTAGCAAGGTTAGATCTGGGAAGCGTGATGCTTCCTTGAATGGTTATCAATCCTCTATTTTTATCAACTTAATGTAAGTAAGAACCAAGAAATAAGGTCATATTGCTTACACTTTGATTTAGGTATCTCAAAATGTTACTAACAAAATAGATTAAGAAAGGTATTGAAATCTAAACTAATCTAGCATCAGGAAAGGTATGTTTTTGGTTGGGACAAGTCACAAGGGTGTTAGGTAAGGTCACAAAGGTATCTGGTAAGGTCTGGGTGGAATTTAGGTGATGTTAGAGGTAGTTTGGTGAAGGTTAGCAGAAAACATAGTGACTGACGTTAGTTTGGTGACCGATACCGGTAGAGAGGGAGAGGGAGATTGACGATGGTTAAGGTGACCAATGTTGGTAGGGGAATTTGATAGAAAATTATTAAATAGAATCTTTTAGGTTCTTTGTGATTACATAGAGAGTGATGGTAGTATGGTTTTGGTTGTAATATGATTGAGAAGACTCAAGGATACTAAGGAGGTTTAGAATAGTAAAAAGGCTTAGGATGGTTGAATAGTGGGTTGGTGGGAGGAAGGTGATGTACAAGAAATAATAAAATAAACTATTAGAAGAAATGATAGATCTATAAAGGGAATAAGAAAAATGATTAGGATCACAATACTTACTTGATGTCTTGCAGATCTTAGGAATGGGATGGTTGATCGAAGAATAAATGATTGAGTCCAATGCATGGAAATACAACCTCAGTGTGCTCTCCGTGAGTTTTTCAATGCTTTGGATAGAGTGAACCAAATGCTTTCTTGCACTATGGTTGTGTGTGTTTGTCGTCTGGATGCATGAGGGCTTGAGGATTCATTCATGCTTGAATGCAATAAGGCTCCCCAATCATTAAATGACCAACCCGTAAAGAATCATTAAAGGTGTATATAAGGTAACCGATTATGGTTAAGGTGACCAATGTCAATTGAGGGATAAATGATGTCGGTTAGGGTGGGAAAGTATAGGTTTACCAAAAATAGGAAGATCTTTACTATTTTTGGTGTGATTCTGATTGAGTCTACTTAGGGAAGTGGAGTTCACGTGAGAGAAGGTAGGAAGGTCATAGAAGAAGTCCAATTAGGTTTCTTGGAATAAAGTCTCGCAAGTGATGACTAGTTAGTTAGGCCAAGTGGTGACTCAAGAATGGGAATGATAACTTAGTGTTGAGAGTGATGACTTGGTCACTATGAGTTAAATTCCCCTGGAATAGGTCTAGGTGAGGTGTCTAGGTGATGTGGAAATTAAATTAATTAAAGTAATTAAATTAATTAATAATGTGAGGATGAACATTAATTCAATTATAAGTAATTAAATCAATATGAATGTGGGGTAAAGGGGTCATGGTTAGGTGAACGCGCGTACATTAATTAATTGAAATGGGACTAAGGGGAGTGTGACCCAAATTTGGTGTCTACATAAGGATTAGCCCATGACCAATCGATACTTGGCTAATCTAGAGAAAAATAAGGAGTTTCAATCACTCATGCTCACTTCGAGCATGAGGTAGAGCTTTAGTGTACCAAAGGTAAGCCAAAACACCTCTAACCAAATAAAGAGCAACTTGAGGAGGTATTTATCATTTTTGTAGTTGATACTTTGAAGAAAAAAGAAGTGTGGATCATGTTTGCACTTCCACGATGTGATTTTGTTTCCAAACAAATCACATGGATGCATTTTGAAGGAAAGGATTCTATTTCTCAAAACTTGTCTCATGATTTGTTTATCTCCTCTTTCCTCTTGTTGAGTAGAGTAGGTATGTTTTTTTCAGCAAAATAAGTGCTTGTGCACATTCTTCATGTTTCCATTTGAAACATGTATGATTTTCCTTATTTTTAACATAGTTTTTGCATGCTTCATTGTTGTTTTCACAATCCAAATCGGTCGAGTAGTGTTATTGACCAAATCATATTTTTTTGGGTATCTTTTAAAGTGTAATTCTTAGCCTCAAAAGATCAGTTGCAATCAAGATCCTGTGGTGCCTCTTCCTTGGTAAAATTAAATTCTTGGGACAATGCCAATTTCATGGGTTTCATTGATAAATACATATGAGATCCAAAACTCTACAAATATTCGTTATTTGTTAATGATTTAGTTCAGTTTTCTTCAAAACTTGGCAAAAATCAGATTTGAGGAAACTTTAGATGCTTTCTTTGTCTCAATAGATCAAATGTAGAGAAAACAGAGTGAAGTCTCGAGATTTTACAAATTTCCACTCTCATAAAATAAAATTCAAAGAAAATTTTATAATGAGATGGTCAATTCTAGCTTCACCTCGAGCTTGATCAAGTTTTAATGGAAAATTAGATAGTTTGGAGTAGTTTCAGAGCTTCATTCAAATCTCCACATATCAAATTAAAGATTCCAGATCTCTCTAAGTCCATTCAAGATTTATACGGCCCCAGGGTAAGGATTTTAATGTTTTTGATCAGTTTATAAAATATTGGGCTTGAATCCATGCCCAATGGATGCATAAGGCCACTGATCTAATCTAGCAGGCAGATTACCCCGAGAGGTCACCAAATTGTTATAAAAAATTACCCCTTGGGTTAATTTTGGATTTAATAGATTTAAAAATGGACTTAGCCATTTTTAAGAGCTTGGGATGGTTAAATGACTATCAAATTCTCTTTCCCAAATGCTTCGGCTATTGGCATTCAAAAACCATGGGAGACTAAGTCTTAAAGAATTTGTGGGATCCTATTGAAAAATCATAGTACAAAGAAAGTGGAAACCCATGGAACAAAGGATAAAAAGGCTAGTGTTGCATGGAAAGGATTAAAGCCATGATACAAATGAAAGTAAGAGGCCATGTGGTAAAAGATAGATGATTCACGTAGGCTACATGTTAGAATTATGGCTATTCTTAAGGCAATTAGATAATTCGGACTCCAAGTCCTTGGAGTTAATCACGATTCATATTGCATCTCGGTCCGTAGGTCGAAAAGGTCAAAGGGATAGGTGGTGGCCGAATTCAAAGCCATAAAGTTTCTAAGTCCCCCAGACTTAGAAATTGTGATGCGAAGAACAACATGAAGCCCCACCTTATTAGTTTGTCTTTTGTAGAGATCGAAAATGCAAAGGACCATCAAATTATAGAAGAGCAAGAGGAAGGCTGTTTGACAAGTCCTGACATAGGGGTGATGTGGAGCCATTTCATTGGATAACATTTTTTTAGTTTTTAGAATGAGTTTAAAGAAAAATACTGATAAATGACATGACCATGGAATGCTTATATTGGCCGATGGTTCGCGGTTGTCGGGCGAAATCAAATGGAATTACATGCAAAGTATGTGGATCCTTCTCATTGGCTCGTACTTTTCAATGTTTATTAAAAGGTATTTGAAAAGGGTATAAGGAGGTTCAAGGACAATCAGTCAATGCAAAGAAATGTGACATGGTTCTATTGGTCAATATTTCTTAATACAACAAACCTTTTAAGCTAAGGTAAAACAAAGGATAGAACGGAAGGTAGGGAAGTAAAATTTTGAAATATGAGCCAATGAGAGAATGAAACTTGTAAAAAGGTGAAGCAAGGACACGTTGGTAGATTCTAATCCCTAAACGAATCATAGGCTACCACGTGTCAAAATTCTATGACTCTCGATTGAAAAAACTTTAAATAGCCATATATTTTTATACCAAACTTCAAATTGGAAAAAATTTATATCATTGGAAAGATCTCATCGAGCCCTTCAATTTGAAATCATCAAAATATGATTTTGGTGGATTTTGGTGGGTAAAAATGGAAAACATGGATTTTAGGGCGGAGAAGATTAGTTTAGACATGCAAACAATCAAATTAGGTAGCTTAACCACTGAGACTTGATGAAGCAAAGCTTCATTTGCTTCTTCAGGATGAAATAGACTAAATGATGGATTTGTAAGGTACCTATGTGCTTTGTAGAAGACTTTAATGCAGAATGTTGGTGGTTGAAGTCCAAAAATTTGTGCCCTTTCTCTTTTTCTCTTCTTTCTCTTTCTCTCTGCTATATATTGTAAAACCTTTCATTATTGAAAGGATGGACATACAAAAACATGTAATGGAACTCTATCAAATTTGTTATAAAACAATTGTGAGCCATTAAACCTCCATTTTTGGATTGGAAATGTGTTCTTGTGCTTTAATTTGTAATCAGTAATGGACTCATGCATACTTCAACTATAATAAATCTTGTTTTGTGACACATTTGTTTTTGTCCTAGCTCGTTTTATCTACAACCTTGCCTCTCTTTTACTTATTACATTATGTTGTGTATGTATTTATCCTTGCAAGTCCATTCTACCATGTTTCATGTGAGAACAGATGGTAAATGAAGCTTTGGGTCTATGTCACTTATGTTTGGCCTCTCCCTTCTCCATTTCTTTCTCTTTCTCCCTCACTAGAGTGTCTCTCACCCCTTTTCTAGTGCTATCACCACCTTTTAGCTTAGGATTTCCCTTTTATGCATATTTCTAACCATCTCTCTCTCTCTCTCTCTCTCTCTCTCTCTTTCTCCTTGGTCCCTTGGCATGGTTAGTTTAGGATTAGTTAGCTACATTTTTATTTCTAGGAGTAGTTTTAGCATTAGATTAGGTAGGGGAATCCAAATTTCTCTGGAGGTTCATCTTAAGTAAGCAGGTCCCACAACTTGAGATATGGTTCCATGTTGGAAAAAAGTAGAGATCTGCGTAGCCAAATATCAGTGTGCTACTTTTTTAACATAAAAACTACCTGATATTTAGGATCAAATAGTCTAATCCATCATCCTTCATTTCTTCCATAAACTAGTCATACTTGTAGTCACTCATCTACTCGACTATCATTCTCATGTAGTCTTGTTTTTCGACCTCAAAGTCATCAGTGCAATTATCCCAATACTCCTCAATTTTTGGAATATGATGCAAATACAGTAGGAGGAAAGTATCAAGATTATTTCTAATGTCAAACTAATACTTGAGACACATAGGAATACAAATTGAAAGTTGTGAAGGAAGATTCAATGTTTTCTGCATCCGTGATACTCTTGTATGAGTAGATTCCCAGAGAAATAGGAAAGGATACACCTTTCTTCTTTACACTCTTACACATGGTGTGAACATGGGATAATTACTTGCATAACTCAATTATGATGATCTTGTCACTCGGGTACCTTGGTAGCCTATGAGGTGCAAGATCAAATCCTCTGACCCTAAGATAGGTGAAGGTGGGAAACTGAATGAAGTGGCTTTCATACTTATAGATAAACTTAGTTGCTTGAGATGAGATTATTTGTTTAATATTTCCTTCAAGTAGCCTTATGACATGCATGGTGAATGCATCATTCACCCTAGATAAGTGTGAGTTACTTTCCTAATATGTGATTTGTGGGTATTTTTCATAAACCGGTGATTTCTATGGAACATTAAGTGTAGTGGAGAGACCTTGTGTATGCAAGGGAATGCACTAGATAGGAAGTCATGGTGAAATTATTGGAGGTAGGAAACTACAACAATTGCTGATGAAAGTTATTTTTATTATTTTCCCTCAACTAACCATTTTATCTCTTTTTGTGACCAAAATAATTAACTAAGCCATCCAATTTTGGAAATTATTTGTGGTTTATTCTCCCATCACTCTATTTATAATAAAAATTGCATATAAATATGCTTCATGTAACTCACTATTTGAAAAATCATTAGGGATATTAGAAGGATTCCTTCCTTGTTTAATCCACAAACCAATTACGAAGTCTGAAAGTATGATTCTATTATTACTCATTCCCGTGAGGAAAATTCTTGAGTGATGATCACCATGCTATTACAAGTAGGAATTTTTAGGCATTGAGAAATACCATTTGGTGTGAGGATTCCAAGAATGGAATTATCATCTACCAATATTGCCTTTGATTCTGGATGATAGTGTTGTGCACAAGTTATAACTAATAGGGTGCTTTGAATAGATAGAGGATGACCACCTACTCTAAATATCCCGTTGATAAGGATATTTTATTCCATAGGTTCATGAGGCTCACCAAGAGTTATTGATTTAAAATCTTCTAGGTCTATGTGTGTTACATCAATGTAACCCACATTGGGATATTCATTGTTCAAGGTGGAAATTGGCTCCAAAATTGAATATTTGACCTTCATGATATCGGGAAGTAGTGAAACAGATGGTAAATGAATGGATATGGAAGGCTTGACCCCAATCCCAACACTTAGTATTTTTACATTTCCAACAACATAACAACATGGGAGGGAAAATTACAGTTAAAAATCATAAAAATGGCTAAGTGTCATATTTAACCATTTCTCTCTCATTACACTTTAACTCACATTCTAACTCAACCAGACTTAACCCAAATTAGGTGGAGGTTGAGGTAGATTTTAATCCTAAAGAATAGGGACAATTGAAATAAAGGCACAACAAAAATACCAAATTTTACTTTACACAAGATTGATACAAGTGTCAACATGGGGTTTCATGTGAATGAGATGAAATGACTAAAAAGTACCCTAGAGTGGGATAGGGTCTCACATGTGTTTGGGGGCTACAAAATTAAAGGTGGACACTTTTTGTGTTACCTCTATCCCCTTTGGTGATATGAAAAGGGATAATGGATAAATACCATTTTAAAATGTGTCATGGGTCTTATCTTCATGAAGAGGGAGTTAGAATGGTCTAAAAACTTGTTTACATGATTTCTAAAAATAGAGTTGTTACTTTTAAGTAACGAAAAAGAAAACACAAAGGGTAGTGAAATTTACTATCCCCTATATACTATTTCTTGATGGAATAAGGAAACGAGGAATATACTATTGAAAAATGCACCAAGAGGGTGGAGGGGGACTTGATTTCAAGTTGTACTTACCTAACAACCCAAGTCACAAGTTTTAAGTGAAAAAGAAACACATACATAGGGAGTAAAATTTTGTGTCCCCTATATCCAATTTAAAGTTGGGACAAAGGAAAGGTATAGATAGGGTGAAAAATTGTGCTCAAGCCTTTAAGTTATGTTGATGTCATCATCCCAATGCAAAATTAGAACATAAAGCTTGCCTTTTATGCCTTGGGAGAAAAAAATAGAGTTCGAGGTGAAACCTTATATGATTTTAACTCAAGACACCTTATGAGACCATTAAAAACATTTACAAGAGAAATTTATTACTGAAATTTTAATTTTAGGTCCACTCACTAATTTGGCTCAAAGGGATTAGCTGCACTAATTCAAGTTATCACCCAATATTTTTAAGTATTGGACCAAAATTGATAATTCTAAGATATTTCCATTTCTTATTTTTATATTCCAAATCATCCCAAAATTCCCATAATATTTAAGATAAGTCCAATTTAATCATTGGAGATATCATTCCCTACACCTATTATGACCCTATTTTTTTGAATAACTCTCAAGGGCTCGACATAATTATTTCTAACTACAATATATATATATATATATATATATATATCCTCTGCACAACTCCCATATGGGTTGAGGCCTTGAAATAATCCTACGAAGGGTACTCCTTACTGAAAAATGGATAAAAATAGCATTTTTATGCCTACGAACAAGTACTCCACCTTAGATCTCAATAACTTCATGAGCAAAACTAGGTATACTTCCCTGCATGAAACACAATTGAAAAACATGTTAGCATGTTCTTCTCATCTATAATGTTGGTGAAATAGTTGATAGGATAGCTATAATAAGGGTTTACAATGATTGGGAGAGGAAGCTTTCAAGTGGGGGCCTAGTTGTCATGACCAAAATTTCAAATTTTACATGCTATACATTTAACATGACAACATAATTATAAGAAAGTAAGGAACTAGTACACTTTCCATACAAAATAATAATTTAGATATTGCATCCACATATGGAACCTCATTGAATAATTTGATGCATTTGAAATTCATTTTATATTGTGCAATGAAAATATTGATGTAGATGCACTAGCCTATATAGCCAACATTTGGAGCCAATACAAAGTTTGAAGCTTAAGTTCATCTCAATAGATTTAGTTTCCCATCCATCCATATTGAAAAAATCACACATTTTTTAGGTATTCAATGATGAATAACATATCCTCAATTTCCTCTCCAATGTCGTAGCCTTCGAGACACAAATCATAGATGAAATCAATAAGTACAAACCTGAATTAGATGATGATAACATTATGAAACTAAAATATAATGACATTCCTAGTGATGTTATAGACTTAGAAAGGCTATTCGATGAGGATCACCACATAAATAATGAATCCTACACTTCCCCCTTTGGGAAGAACATGATATTAGTCCGATAACTAGGATAATGCAATGATTTGAAGCATGTGTTAACAATAGAATCTTGGAATATGTAGGATAATTAATATTGGTTTATGAAATCAAGTGTTACAAATATGTTATCACATGGAGTTACAATGATATGATTTTATTTAATCCCTCTATCCCGATACACACTATCCCATGGAAGCCTAGTTTGAAACCATTCCACTAGAGGTAGAGGTTTTTAATGTATTGTTGGAGCCTCTCGGAATAAATAAATTACAAGATATTCTAGGTGAAAAGATCATATTTCCAATCCACCACTCAACATGGGTCAAAAACCTCATTTTATTCTAGAAAAAGGTGGGAAAATTCATCTTTTTGTGGATTTTGGAACTTGAACTAGGTGTTTGAGAAACATAAGTACCCCTTGTTATCCCTTGATGAAATGCTAAAAATTGTGAATTGTACACAAATGATTTACTTCGTGGATGGGTACTTAGAATACAATCATGTCATTTTACATGAAGAGGATATTATTAAAATTGCCTTCACTACCAAGTGGGGTACATTTGCATATAGGAGAATTCCATTTGGCTTAATAAACATTGGCGTAACCTTTCGGTGTGCCATGAAGATATCATTTAAGTACTTGATTAGAAAATGTATCATTTTATACATGGACTACCCCGCATTATTATCCAAAAATCATGCCAAACACATAAAATATTTATGTGCACTCCTATACTAGTGTCATGAACATGAAATCTCCCTCAATCCAAAGAAATGTATCTTTAGGGTTACCAAAGGTAAACTGTTGAGGCACATCATCTTTGAAAATTAGATATCCATTGATCATGATAGGACTAAATGTATCATGGATATCCCCTTACCCAAGAATCTTAAATAATTTAAATATTTCTTTTGAAAGGTTCACTTTGTAAGAAAGTTCATTTCGAGTTTTGCTAAGATAGTCAATCCACTAAATGAAATGTTGAAGCGAAATACAAAGTTTGAATACAAAGGTGATGTGTTCTCTAAATTCACAAAAATAAAGTAGGCTATCAATTGGACTCCTGTCCTAATCATCATAGACTATGTGCACCCTTTATTTATGCATACACTTATTAACACTATTGCACAACAATTTTGACTTGGGAGAAAGAAGAAACAAAGAACGAAAGACTCATTGCATTTATGAGTTAACCCACACTGTGAAAAAAACATCTCTACTAATCTTCCATTGACAAAAAAATCATGCTAATAACAGAAGAAAATAGTTTTAGACACTATTATTTGTGTATCGTAGTGTCTGCAGTAGTTTCCGCCGTAATCAAGGAAATTTTGATGTAAGATGAGCTAGAGAGTGTCATGATAAGTGATTACCATCCTCCGGGATTTTAAATTGGAAATACAACTAATGAAGATAGTAAAATGCATGGGTATAACTCACAAAATGATATAATTGAATCCAAATCTAGTTTTCTAGTAATATATTATTGAATCACTCGCAATGATGAATGGTACTAGGAATAGTTTATTATTTTTTCAAATAAAGATGTCTTGTGCACCTCACCTACACTAAATGAAGATATTTTTCCTGAAGAGAAGTAAAATTATAATTAAAAAGTGTGTTGTATTGGATAAAGCATTAAGGTATTGTATTAATAATGCTAATCTAGAGAAGAAGATTCCATAATATTACTAGATTTCCATGAAAAAAACACTGCCACGGTCAAGAAATTCTATAAGCACACCAAATATTGAGGACAAGTTACTATTAGCATTATTTATTTAAATACATGTACTCATGTTATAAATTTACACATTTAGAGAATACAATAATTTCATGCCCTTGCATCATGTTATTTAAGCACGACCCTTTCTTAAATGGGCATTAGACTTTATTGGTGTCATCAATGAGAATTCCTTACGGCCAAAAGTTCATCCTCAATCGAACTAACTACAACACACGTTTGGTACAAGTGAAACTATTTAAGAATTGCACAAAAAATATCACCATCAAGTTTATCAAGGACTGCATCATTACCAGGTTTGGTATTCCTTTCACACTTGTATGTCACAATGGCCCTACTTTTACTTCCACATAATTCCTTAAATGGGATTTTGATAATAAAATTATTTTGATATTTTATTCTAACTAATATCCATAAAGAAATGGTCTCATAGAGTCAACTAATACAACTTTTTGGATATTATTAAGAACATTTGGATAAAAATATGAGAGATTGACATAATCAACTTAAATATGCCATATTGTTAGACATAACCCAAATAAAGTATGTGCTAGACACAATCTATTATCATCTTGTATATGGCCTAGACCTTGCCTTTATAGTGAACCTAAGGATCCCCACACCGAATATCATATAATAATACTTAGGGTAAAATGATAAAATTGAGGTATCTTGATTATCCCGATGCAATTAGATGAAAAACAAGACAAATCCCTTGCTCATTTTAGCAAACACCAAGAGCTCAAAAATGTTGGCTTGACAAGAAAAATAATTTCAAATCTTTTAAAATATTTTAAATAGTGTGGTTATGGGATAAAAACATGAGAAATAGGAAACCATAAAAAAATTGATAATATTTGGCTTATCCCCTTTCAAATCACAGAAATCTGGGGTGAAAACACCTTCTAGCTCAAAAATCTCAAAGGAAAGAAAGTTCCACTACTAGTTAATGGGAACTTGCTCAACATTATTTTTATGGATGATCCATATCTCAGATGACACTTGAATTCATAATATTACAGATAGATTCATAGTTTATACATCTTTTCCTACTTTCTAGGTTAGCTTTCCTTCCCATCTTTTGTGCTTTTACTTTGTAGTTTTCTTTGATAGTTGTTAACAAACTTTCAAACTCTCAACTTTTACGTAAGCCCTAGTTTAGGTTGTCCCTTCTCATCAAAATGTTTCATGCATATTCATTCTAAATGTTCTTATTTTACTTTACTACATTATTTTGGTGCATATTGTGTTGAACTAAACAATGGTTGATAATGTTGTATGCTAACAATTTTTTATGAAATTTGGTAAGCCACAACAAATTATAGTAATATTACTTGATTTTTTACACTTACAACATTCGTGTTTACTATTTATTTTAAACTTATTACAAAGATGTATACATATTGTTGTGGTCTAAGAGATTCATGCATAAATTTCATGCTAATGTTTCCTTTCAATAATATGTAAATTTGGGACTCAATGACATACTACTTGTTTCTTCCCATCCTCCAACCTAGAAAATGTTGTTCCCAACTAAAAACAATTAGCAAGAGATAGAAAATCATTCATGATAAAGTGCTTTAAAATATTTTCTCACTTTAAGGGTGTTTTTGGTAATCTCCATCAGGGCTATACATGTGCAACAGGTAGTGGAACAAGGAAATGATCAAAATAAAAGGTATCTCTATTAGGGATATACACACTTGACTAATAGTAGAGTAATTCCTAAGCATTACCCTCCATTCACTCATATAAAAATCATAATAATAATAATAAATCTTGTGTAATAGGCCACACCATGTGAAATTCTTCATGCAAAGTGGAAAATCTCTAAGAAAAGGTAAATAAATTCATCAAGCACACACCAGACTCTTTGAAAGTGCTTTAATTTATTATGTTACATTACGCAAACGTTAATATACTAAATTACTTCCTTGTTTTGATAACACAAAATCCTTGAGTGTAATTATATATTTTGTTGTAGGTAAACCATATATTCTAATTTATTTACACTTCATTAAAAGTATTCTCTAGATAATTCTTCAACATATTTTCCATTTTTTGTTGTGTCCACAACACTCCCCCTAATTTCACAAATGAAATCATAGATCCACTTTTCCTTTCTCAAGGCAAAGTGTATATTTTCACTCCAAAATTTGATCCTTATTATGTGTAACCATTTTTTACAATCATCTTGCCATGCATCAATTTAATCCACCCAACTGACCCTCTTTCCTTCTATTTATTTCACTCCTTGTAAATATTCTTTCCTATTATGCAAAGTACATCCCTAGAATTACACAATTCATGTGCACTTACATATCCTTTCCTTACACACTCTACTTACATGAGTAATTGAAAAATATCATCGTGTAATGTTTCTTAGTTCTTGCTAGCCTTCACAATATCCATATTTAGTTCGAAGTATTTTGTAGTTTCCTCACATTCAAAAAGTATTTTATGCATTCCATTTATAATGACACTAAGAGTCCTATGACAACATCTATGCTCCAAAAAATTCCACTCACAAAGGGAATGCACAATTCCATGCCTCACACTTAACCTCACAAAGCCTTATAATTATGCATGACAATGCACATACATTTATATTGGAAGAAAACTCTAATTATAAATGCACACCCTTAAATGTGCATAATCCATTGTGTATATGCTTGATTTAATTTAATTTGAATTAATTAAATCTGAGTATTACAAAGTCACATATTGAAATAAATGATGTATAAATACTGAAATACAAAAATGACACAATAAAATAAGATTTAAAGTATGAAACCCTAAGCAAAGAAGAAAGAGAGAGGAATTAGCATATTTACGCTTGATCTAGAACTGATCTAAACTAGGAAAATTTCTAAATAGGCTACAAAGAGTGTCATCAATGTTCACAATAAATTATAGAATGTCGAATGAGGTTGGAAATGAGAGCCCATAATAGGACATGGGATCCCGGGAACTAAAGACTCGCTTTTAGGTGCCCGTGACTATGTAAATGGTAAGAATATGTTTTTAATATGTCACAATATCATTATTGTTGATTCTTGTTGATCACTTGAGAGTCTCTCCTCGAATTTCAAAGGTACTCCGCAACCTAAAAATGGAATATCACCTACACAATCCCACAAACCACATCAAACCTAAAAATAAAGATGCAATATGGCAAGTCAGACTAACCCTGGTGGTCACCCCGAGAGTGAACTTACGACTAAGTGCTGCACTACATCTCAAACTCCATGTAGTTATTGTGAGTGTATGTAGAAATTGTTCCCTAAGACGCCCTTGTGTAAATTGTACTTGATAGCGGGTTGTAGATAGAATGATGTATAACATGTGTGGATGGAATATAATGAACATTACCTTCCTATGTTGTGTTTGTAGAGTTGATCTAGCCCTCACCCCTTAAATGGATTCTAGATGGATGATTTAGAGTGCTTTAGGTTCCTTTTGGATGTAAGCTTATGTGATGGTAGTAATGCTTAGTGATTGTTCCTTTATTTTGAACACATAACAATATATTTATATGATTCCCTTGTTTGAATTTTGTAATTGAAAACTAGAAGGATGACCCATAAGTGAAAAATATAACGAGACCCAAAAGGAGTGAGTAAGGTAAGAAAGGGTCAAGGGCACCCAAAGGGGAAATGAGTTCCCCTTTCTTTGTCTTGTTTGGGTGATGGTGTTTGTAGTCATTAAAGGTAAATTAGTAAAATCCCGACTGGGATATAGGGTGTGAAAGACCAAATAGCAAACAATAAACACATAAAAGAGGCCAAAGATAGTCGTTAATTACTAGTTTTCTTGCTTAGGAATAATGTAAATGCTAGTATGATTTTAAGACCTATAAATGTACCCAAGTGCGTGATTTAGTGTCTACAATGCTTTACACAAAAAAATGATCAAAAGTATGTGTGATCCTCACTACACATAAAGATCAAAGAGACTCACTTATAAACACTATGTGCACACTTTAATCATTACTCCCCTTGTCTAAATTACCTATGTACAATGTTAAATAATTGTCATCTCCTTTTATGTGCCTAAGATATCTTTCAAATTGTACTAGGATGGATGTGTGTGTAGTAGAATTCATAAAGACATAAAAGGATTTTGTAAATTCACTACATGGAGTCAAGGAGATGATCATCTAAATAAAAAGTCAGCATTGCGTAAATCTAAGAACAAAATCAAGGTGCAAGGTTAAATTCACTCCCAACATCCAAAAACCTTGGAAAAGTTTACATGGCACAAACCAAAGGATACACTAAATGAAAAAATGTCGGTATGTCAAAGACAAGTCATATCACCTACAAATTTTCACACTATAATTATAATATGTTTTTAGAATATCAAAGGATTTAGTTGGATACTCTTTCCTAAAACACACCATGTCAAATATCGGAAACTAACTTAAATGAAAATTTTGACTTATGCAACCATGTACAAAACCTTGCATTAGAATTTAGAATTATGGGAAGATAATATCTAAGTTTTCTCTTGAGCCTTAACAACATTTAATGAAGATCTTATTCTATCAAATAATATCCTATCATGTTAGGAACTTCTATAAGGTTGAATTGACATTCAATATGACTGAATTGTGCATCTACCATGTAATTATTTTTTTCAAATTTGGGTTGTGATAAAGCCTACTACTTTTAATGCTTATAACACTACTCATTTAATTGGTTTTACTATATATACCCAAATCAAACTCAAAGTAAAGGTCTTTAAATTTAAAATAGAAAGTATTATGAGAATTTTTATGCATCTTCCTTGTCTCTCTTTGATTTCATTATTTCTAGCCTAAGTTAGTGACTATATGTGTTTGTTTTCAATTTGAATGAATGTTAGAGGATCCAATTAATTTATTGATTATAATATTCTCTGATTCAAAAACTATAAATTTAGAGTGTAATTCCTATGCATCTAATTAAATTATGCTCACCTCTTTAATACCCAGTCTTTCCCTCGAATCTTGTACTTTCATGTGTCTTGATTGAGTGCATGAATGATTATGATAGATATTAAAATTCAATTGATATGGAGCTTATCCTAGATATTCTCTACACATTCTCTTTCTTCTTACCTTAATCCTCTTTTGTACTTTTCATAACGAAATTAAAAGTAATATAGAGTAGGAATTAAAGCTTGTAACTACATAGGAAGCTCATTTTATACATTACAAGTGATATTAATAACTGAATATTCATGTTAACATATTTCATGCATTGATTAGGATGTGAATAAATGTTAATCAATTGTTATTTTCTTATAACGTCTTTCAAAATGACACTTTCATGATTGATTCCTAAGCCATATTTTCCTTTTATTAGGCATGAATAGAATAACAAATTCCCTCATAAATAATACATCCACTAGCCACCTTGAGATATTCCTAAAAATATTATGGCCACCAAGACATGGTGTAATTGAACCTTGGGAGATCCTTGTACATGTAATACACTTTGAAATTGTATTCCTAATGTATGTAACCTTTTTAAAGAGAGGTAGGGCCATGCATGTTTGGAAAAATATCTGCATCTAGATTACTTATGATTGTGTGCACCATTGATTCCTTCACAACATCAACATACTTGGTTATAGGAGGGAGAAAGAGGTGTTTCAATCATGGAGATCAAAACCTTTATTTCCTTAAGAATTTTGCCATACATAATATCTCAATAACTTTTCTAATTTACCATAAGAAACTTTGGAATAATCCCAACAAGAGAAGCATACATGAGTGGTGACCAATAACTTGGAGAAAAATTTGAACTTACCTACTTAGGAAATATGTTTTGTGATCTAAAAGGAAATATTTATCTCCACCATTTGTATAACAAATGACAAAATATAAAATTAAGAATCCTAAAAATAAGAATGGATTCCAAGAAAATTGAATCACACACCTAGATAGATATATTTCCATTGATATCACTCTAACCTAAGAGGTTTCTCGGGAGAGACTTATTATGATATTAAGTCTCTCTCCATTGAATCAAGAGCTTGAAGCAATGCAAAAATGTCAATTTTTTTATAGCATTATTAGCTGAAATTTTATCTTACAAAAGGGTAAGAAAATACTCATCAACAAAGTGGACATTGATGAGTTGTTGTTCGAGAATGGGGGAGAGATATGCCTATCACCAAAAATCAAAATCATAATTGGAAATTAAGTAGCTTAATAGTTCTATAGAAAGCACACAAAAAGAGGTAGCTAAGAGATTACCTTGAATAATTGATCTATATATCCAGAATTTGTGTAATTATACCCCATTTTGGTAATATAATATCCAAAATTTTGAACCAACATAATGACATTATCGAAAAATAAGGACCAAATCTAAGGGATTTGTAATAACCTCTTTGGAAAGTGTAAAGACAAGTTTTTTTGTTTAAATTTTTTTGAATATGTTACTTAACCATTCATCCATAATGAATTTTACTATTTAGTTAAAATTATAATTACAACATGAAATAATGAATATGGTCAAGAGGTGATCAAGAGTGATCAAGGTTAAGCAATTGGGTGTCAATTGTGGTTTAGATGTGGTTTAGCATCTTTGGAATTCTTTTGTGAGTTCATAATCGAGAGAAGACTCTGCGAGAGTTGTTCTACTCTTGTTAATAATAAAATCTAAGAAAGTTCTTGGTGGATGTAGCCCACATTGGTGAACCACGTTAAATCTTGTCTTGTCTTCTTTTGTGCATTCTTTGTTTATGTTGTTATATTTCTGCAAGTATAAATCTGCTATATAGTTTCCTACTGCTGTGGTTTGAGGAATTGTTTCCGCATATTTGTTCTCTAATTCCTAACAATTGGTATCAGAGCTTTGGTGGTTTTTTTCTAAAGTTGTAAATCACAGGGAAATTTTAGCTTGAGTGGGAGCTATGGTAGATGAGGGTAGATCGAGGGTTGAGAAGTTCAATGGGTAGAACTTTGGTTTGTGGAAGATGCAAATGGAGGATTACTTATATCAGAAGGACCTCCATGTTCCTTTGGCTGGAAAAGTAAAGAAACCTACAACCATGTCGAATGAGGATTGGGAGTTGCTAGATAGAAAGGCACTCGAGGAAATTCATTTATGCCTTGCATCTTCGGTTGCTTTCAACATATCACAGGAGAAGACCACGGAAGGTCTCATGAGTGTGTTGGGGAAGTTATATGAAAAACCCTCTACCTCTAATAAAATATTTTTGATGAAAAAGTTATTTAATATGAAGATGTCTAAGAATGGTTTTGTTGCTGATCATTTGAATGAATTTAATATGGTTGTGAGTATGTTAAACTCGGTAAAAATTGACTTTGATGATGAGGTCAGGGATTTGTTGATTTTGTGCTCCTTACCAGATAGTTGGGACAACTTGGTTATGGCTGTAAGTAATTCAGTCTCTAATAACTCAAATATGAAGTTTGAGGATGTAATAGGTGTGATCCTAAGTGAGGAAATGCGAAGGAAGAGCACTGGAGATTCTTCTACTTTTGGAAACGCTTTGACGGTGGAGAGAAGAGGGAGACAAAAGAATAGAGGGAAAGGTAACCATGGGAAGTTGAATGATTGTGGAAGGTCAAAGTCCAAGAGTAAGTTATAATGTTCGCACTATGGGAAGGTTGGTCATGCTAAGAAAGATTGCTTGGGCTCTTTGGGATAAGAAGAACAAGAAGGAGGAAACTAAAGAGGTAAATTTGGCAACACGTGATGTTTGTCGGGGGACGCCTTAATTCTTTCTCTAGATAATATTGTTGAATCTTAGGTGTTAGATTCGGGGCTTCTTTCCATGCCACCTCACATAGACATTACTTTACTAATTTTGTTCAAGGTGATATTTGACATGTATATCTTGGTGATGATGAACCATGCAACATAGTAGGGAAAGGTTGTGTTCAAGTGAAAATGTAGAATGGGAACACATGGCTACTTAACGACATCAGGCATGTGCCTAAGTTGAGGCAGAACTTGATATCAATGGGACAACTAGGTAGTGATGGTTGTATGGTTATTTTTGTAGTGAATTATTTGAAGGTTACAAAGGGATCTCTTATGGTTACAAGATGTAAGAAAAATGGTACTTTGTATTTAACCAAGTGGTGTTGATTATTGTAATTTAGTTTTTGTAGATGGAGATGCAACGTTGTGGCACCCAGAGACTCGGTCCATATGAGTCATAAGGGTGTGCAGATTATAAAGGACAGGTTGTGGTTTAAAGGAGTTAGATTTGAACTTCGTGAGGACTGTGTTTATGGGAAAAAAGTGGGTGAGATTCCTCAAGTTTGGACCTACCAGAAGGAGTTAGTGCATATAGATGTATAGGGGCCAACTAAGGTAAAATCTATTGGTGGTTCATGTTATTACGTCACTTTCATTGATGATGCAACTAGAAAATTTTGGGTACGTTGCATTAGAAAGAAATTTGATGTGTTTGAAACTTTCAAAAGATGGAAAGCCTTGGTTGAGAATGAAACAAGTCTCAAGTTAAAATGTCTCAGGTCAGATAATGGAGGTGAATATTGCAGCAATGAATTTCTTGATTACTTTTTGGTAAATGGGATCCGCAAGAAAAGAACGGTTCCAAATACTCCACAGAAAATGGAGTGTCGAGAGAAATGAATAGGACAATCATGGAGTGTGCTAGGTGCATGAGGTTACATGTGGGGCTGCCACTCATTTTTTTGCGAAGCAATAAGCACAATTGTTTATCTTATTAATAGAGGACCCTCTATGGCCTTGGATGGAGGTATACCTGAGGAGGCTTGGTATGGTAAGAAAATTGATTACTCATTTCTTAGAGTATTTGGATGTGAGGTATTTGTTCACATTGATAAAGATGATAGGACCAAGTTAGAGGCTAATTCTAAGAAATACACCTTTGTTGGATATGGTGAAGATGACTTTGGTTTCTGTGTTTGGAGTCTTAAAGACAAGAAAATATTTCGGTCTAGAGATATTGTCTTTAATGAAAAATTCATGTATAAATATCAGTTGTAGGAATAGAAAGAGGAATCAAAGAAAGAATACATAGTGTTAGAGGACATTGTAGACAACAAGGTGTCCAAGGGGCCGGTTCAAGTACAACATGTTCCAGCATAGCCAATTCAGGTACCTACTCATTAGGAACCCCAAACTCCTGAGGTGAGAAGGTCTTCTAGGGTAAGAAGGGAACCTGAACGATTTACTCCATCTTTGAATTATTTATTGCTCACTGATAGTGGAGAGCCAGAGTGCTTTGAGGAAGCAGTATAGGTGGATGTTAGGAAGAAGTGGGAGTAGGCCATGGATGAAGAGCATAGATCTCTTATGGAAAATCAGACTTAGGATCTGGTGGAGCTACTCAAGGGCAAGAGTTCATTATAGAACAAGTGGGTGTATAGAATCAAAGAGGAGTATGGAGGCAGGAAATGATACAAGGCCTAGTTGGTGGTCAAAGGATTTGCATAGAAGAAAGGTATAGAATTTGATGAAATTTTTTCTTCAGTTGTTAAAATGACTTCTATTAGGATTGTTCTTAGTTTAGTTGCAGTAGAAGACCTGCACTTAGAACAGTTAGATGTGAAGACTGCATTCCTTCATGGTGAGTTGGAGGAGGAATTGTACATGCAACAGCCATAGGGTTATGAGGTCAAAGGGAAGGAGAGGTTAGTGTGTAAATTGAAGAAGAGCTTGTATGGCCTGAAACAAGCTCCATGGTAGTGGTACATGAAGTTTGATAGTTTTATGTAGGAGTAGGGTTACTCTAGGTGTCACTCAGACCATTGCATGTACATCAAGAAGTTTCTTGATGGTAGTTATATTATTTTGTGCCTGTATGTAGATGATATGCTTGTTGCAGGGAAGAACATGTAGGAAATAAAGGTACTCAAGAAGTAGGTGACTCCTTTGCTATGAAGGATTTGGGGGCAGTAAAAACAAATCATTTATATGAGAATAACTCAAAACAGGGAAGGAGAGGAAGCTGGTATTATCTCAAGAAGAGTACATAAAGAAGGTCTTTGAGAGGTTTAATATGCAGGATGTTAAACCGGTTGGTACTCCTTTGGCAGGTCACTTTAAATTATCAAAGGAGTAGAGTCCCAAGACTGAGGAGGATAGAATCCAGATGTCCAGGGTACCATACTCATTAGTAGTTGGTAGCTTGATATATGCTATAATATACACTAGGCTTGACATTTCCCATGTAATGGGAGTAGTGAGCAGGTTTATGAGTGATCCAGCTAAAGAGCACTAACAGATAGTAAAGTGGATCCTTCGGTATTTGAGAGGGACCATGGGAGAAGCATTTTGTTTTGGTGGATCAAACACTACCTTACATGGCTATGTAGATTCGTACATGGAAAGAGATTTGGATAGCGGAGGAGCACAAGAGGTTATGTATTTACGGTTTGTGATACAATGATGAGTTGGATTTCACGATTAAAAAAGGTTGTGGCTTTGTCAACCATAGAGGTGAGTATGTTGCTTGCCACAGAGGAAAGCAAGGAAATGATTTGGCTATAGCATTTGCTTGATGAGTTGGTTCATAAGCAAGAAGTTGGGAGACTACACAGATAATTAGAGCACTATTCATTTGGTGAAGAACTCGCTTTCCACTCTAGGACGATGCACAATAAACTCGAGATATAATTTCATTAGGGAAGCTTTGGAAGAAGATAAGTTGAAGCTGGAAAAGATTCACACCAGTTAGAATCCTATGGATATGATGAACAAGGAAGTCACAAGGGAGAATTTGAAGTTGTGTTCAACTTTGATCGTCCTTCATGGTTGATAATGAAGGGTTAAGAACTTTGCTCAGTGGAAACAATCTCCAAGTGGGAGATTGTTGGGGTGTGGAGCCTATTTTTGGTCTTCTTGAATCAGTGTTGAAGTGCTAGAGCTCAAACAGTTAAGTTTGGAGACTTCAAAAGAATTTTTCATTCATTTGCTATGACATTGTTGTGTAGTCGTTGTGTCATTGTTGTTAATATGTTTTTAACATAC
Source organism: Taxus wallichiana var. yunnanensis (assembly GCA_018340775.1). NCBI lineage: Eukaryota > Viridiplantae > Streptophyta > Pinopsida > Cupressales > Taxaceae > Taxus > Taxus wallichiana. The sequence continues at coordinate 575,350,227 of CM031240.1, forward strand.
TGTTAATTGGTTGTTAACATCGGGACAATTTTTCTAGTTGTGGGAAGTTGAAAGATCGTGAATTTCAAACTTCTAGGGTCGGATTTAGGACTTCTTAAAAGGATTGTAATCCTATAAATAGAGGTGTTAGGGTATCTTGAAGATATCTTGAGTGTTCAAGAGGTCTTGAGTCTTAATGATCAAGAGGTGATCAAGAGTGATCAAGGTTAAGAAATTGGGTGTCAATTGTGGTTTAGATGTGGTTTAGCATCTTCGAATTCTTTGTGAGTTCATAAGCGAGAGAATACTATGAGAGTTATTCTACTCTTGTTAATAATAAAATCTGAGCAAGTTCTTGGTGGACATAGCCCACATTGGGTGAACCACATTAAATCTTGTCTTGTCTTCTTTTGTGCATTATTTATTTATGTTGTTATATTTCTGCAAGTATAATTCTGCTATATAGTTTCCTACTGTTGTGATTTGAGGAATTGTTTCCGCATATTTTTTCTCTAATTCCTAACATGTTCAAGTGTAGTAACATCTCCATTTTAAAATTAGAGATTTCTTCTATTAATTGCTTTATAATTGGGTTATTTTTTTCTCTCCTTTTCCTAGGGTCCCCCTAGTTCTAGAGTAGTTTCTACATACCTTCTCAATTTGATGGAAGGTTAAATTATTCACATCTCCTCACCCCATAAGATTCAGAGATTCTCTTGATTATTCATCTAGTCCTTTTAGGAAAATGGTTTTAGTTAAATCTTCACTTAAAGGGTGTCCACATTTCCTATGAAGAAAGAGGAATCTATCCAGGTAATCTTCCAAATTTTCATCTTCATTTTGTTTGACCTGGAAGAATTCTTCCTTTATATCTCTCTCAATGCAATAATCCTGATATTTGTTTAGGAAATGTTCTTCTATTTCTTCCCAAGAGTGGATAGAGTTTGGTGGTAAACTCATAAACCATCTCATAGTTGAATCTTTCAGTGTAGAAGGAAATAATTTTAATTTTTATTATTAGTCATATAATCATAAGTTTGGCATATTACTTTAAACTCAAATAATAATTGATCTGGATCTTCAGTTGTCATACCTCAAAATGTGGGTAACACATATGGGGATATGTTTTTCATGGGGGTATCATCTTCTTCATCAATGACAATGGGGTAGGTAAATGTTCCTTGAGGAAATGAATTCCCAATTACGAGGGTTGTTTTGAACTCTTGGTTATTCATCTTCCATTCTTTCCCAATTGACTTTGTAAAAGTATTTTTCCACTTAGGTGAAAAATATGGTGTGGATGGAAGGCTACTAATCTGAGATTGATAACTCAGATTAACTAGATCCTCTTATCTATATTTTCTTATGTATGATGGCCCTACCTCAGGGGAATATTTTGAAGGTTGTGGTAGGGAAAGGGTTGTGTCCTCTTTAGTAGGTGAATATAAATCTATTATAAATATATTTTGTAACATTATTAATAAATTTTAATATTATTAATAATGAGTTTATAGAACTCATATTAATAATATAGTTCTAATAGTTTAATTATCGGTGATTCATGAGAACAACTCGGTAGTTATTTTGGTGTGTAAGATAATAAAGGGATGTGTAAGATATTAGAGAATAATTCTGAGAGATTCATGGAGTGAGATATGAGGGATTGAATATGAAGTTTGACTCCACCTTTTAGAAGATTGAATATTATAAAATGTATTCTCCATATATGTAAATTTATCCCGAATGATTTCTAAATTCAATATAATTATATTCGGTGTTTTTATATAATTGTGCAGTGTTTAACCAAATATTCTTCCAAATTTTTAGGTTGATCCAAAGATTTTTTAATTCAATGGAATATTGGTGATTGAAGACCTTTTGGGAGAAATCTACCCTTTGAGTCTCTGGGTCTACTCATATATTGTTATAACTAGGTAGGTTCTCATGAGAAATTATTAATTGAATGATTCTTATTAACACTTAAAATGTATGTCCTCGGAAATGGTGCCAAAATGATGAGTCGTGTTGTTAAATATTCATTTAATAAACTTAATTATTGATTTCATTCTGACCAAGGTAGTATCCAAGGTTGTATGTAATAAGATTCCTTTTATGTTGCTAACAATTATTTGGTGGGACTATCTGTTTGGGGGTTCCTATGTCTTAAATTTTGGAAATGAAATCTAATCTAGAATTGAAAATTACATGCATGGTATATACTAAAATCAATCTTGTAGAATTTAAACACACAAAACTTTAATTGAAAACTCGCAATGCTTGAAATGAAGGCACACTTACACAATTAGAAATTGCAGAATTTAAATGCTTTCAAAAAAATTATACACTGCAGAGAGTTAAAAATTAATGAGACAAGGATTTTATTAAGTGAAAATTATTATTGTATAATTTATTTTCAAAATATTAACTAGGAATAAAAGATAAAACAACAAATAACATAGAATGAATTTTACTAAACATAGATAAGAACATATGTGTGTGTGTGTGTGTGTGTGTGTGTGTATATATATATATATATATATATATATAATATATATATATACAAATATATATATAAACAAAAACCAATAAAAATATATCAAAGGTCTTGAGGTGAGTTGGCCCTTTCTATCCTTTTGATTAGAACTATGTCATACATATTATACCACCAAAGTGGTAACTTTATTTACTACAATAGTTATGGATCATACATAAAGATTAATTACAAAAAAATTTATTATTGACATCCTTTTGACAATCATTGAGTGTGGATCATATTATCCTACTCCCTAAACCGATTCCTATAAAACAACTAGATGAATCCTATAATCTATTCTTTGAGTCTCTAGGTCTACTCATATATTGTTATAACTAGGTAGGTTATCATGAGAAATTGTTAATTGAATGATTCTTATTAACACTTAAAATGTATGTCCTTAGAAATGGTGCCAAAAATTATGAGTCATGTTGTTAACTCTTCATTTAATCAACTAAATTGTTGATGTCATTCTGACCAAGGTAGTGTCCAAGGTTGTATGCAATAAGATTCCTTTATGTAATTAACAATTGCTTGGTGGGACTATCTGTTTAGGGGGTTCCTAAGTCTTAAATATTGGAAATGAAATCTAATCTAGAATTGAAAATTACATCCATGGTATAGACTAAAATCAATCTTGTAGAATTTAAACACACAACACTTTAATTGAAAACTCATGAATGCTTGAAATGAAGGCACACTTACAGAATTAGAAATTGCAAAATTTGAAATAAAAATAGAATTTAAATGCTTTGGAACAAAATCATACACTGCAGAGAGTTAAAAATTACTGAGACAAGGATTTTATTAAATGAAAATTATTGTATAATTTATTTTCAAAACATTAACTAGGAATAAAAGATAAAACAACAAATAACATAGAAGAAATTTTACTAAACACAGATAAGAACATTCACACACACACACACACACACACACACACACACACACACACACACACACACACACACACACACACACACACACACACACACACACACACACACACACACACACACACACACACACACACACATATAAACAAAAAACAACCAATAAAAAAATACCAACGGTCCTGAATCTTGAGGTGAGTTGGCCCTTTCTATCCTTTTGATCAAACTATGTCATGTATATTATACCACCAAAGTGGTAACTTTATTTACTACAATATTTATGGATCATACATAAATATTAATTACAAAAAAATTATTATTGACATCCTTTTGACAATCATTGAGTGCGGATTATATTATCCTACTCCCTAAATGGATGCCTATAAAACAACTAGATGAATCCTATAATATACCTTATTTAGATTATTGTAGAAAGGTTCCACAATATCTCCATGTTTTGAGGTGAAATGATGGAGAGAATTGGGGAACCGATTGACTCTATAGGATTCAGTTATAACAAACATATATGAAAATAAACTGCATGATATGTTCTATACCTGGTATTTTCTAATTCTAGTATGTGTTATTTTTAAATGGATGCACATTCTAGGATAACAAGATTCCCATATCTCGACCACTGTTGATGCCGGATGGAGAGATTTTAAGTCATTGGGTAGACTCCAAAGTCAAAGGGCTATAATCTAAAGCTACTAAAATAGACTCCAAAGTCGTAGCTAGAGACTTTAAAGCCACATGAAGAGACTCTAAAGCTACATAAGGAGAATTTGATGCTTAGCACACTTGAATTTCTGGGCCTGAAACTCTATATCTTCGACAAAATCATACTTTTCTTGATCTGTATACATAAAACTGAATTCTTTTCTTGATATTTAGTTATAGTGCAATGGTGGAACAAATACACACACACAAACCTAGAAAAATGCATATATTTTTATTCTTTGGATTAGGAAAAATTTATAGAATGATGCATATTGAACTAAGGAGAAGATCAACAATGTCATTATTAAACCATTTAATGTGATCATCTACAATCTTTTAGCATGTTATGGGTATTTCTTGATAAAAATTGATTTGGAAATGTATCATTATCTACATGGATGACCTCATTGTCTTATCTAATAAGTAAATGAACCAAGTCAAAGATTTATGAGTAGTTCTCCAATGTTTTCATGAGCATGGAATCTCTCTTAATCCAAAGAAGTGTGTCTTCAAAGTCACTAAAGGAAAACTATCAGAAACATAATTTCGTATAAGGATATATCCACTTATACAGATAGAAAAAAATATATTTGGAATATTCTCTTCCCCAATAGTTAGAAAAATTTGAAATATTCTTTGGAAAGATTAACTTTTTGAGAAAGTTATGTTAAATATTTATAGAGATAGTTAGACTGTTCAATGTAATGTTAAATCAAGATGTCATATTTATATAGAAATAATAAGCACATGTCACATTCATAGAGGTCAAATATCTATCACGTAAGCTCCCATTTTAAGAAAACCATAATATGTGTATTCCTTACTAATCTCTGCATTTACCTATAAGAATTATTGCATAACCATCTTGACTCAAAATAAATAAGAAGTGAAGAGTGATATACTTGTTATATTCATAATTTCACCCTTGTAAACTGTAAAACTTTTCTAATCTATCATTCAAAATAATATCTTGTGTTGATCAAAGTTTTCAAAAAGATAAGACACTACATTATGCATAGTAAGGTAATTTCTATTGCATTTGATCCCACATAAAAGGCCATGTTGATGTAGAATGAGCTTGGTGAGTGTTATAGAAAGTGGATGACCATCCTCCAAGAGCTCAACTTAGAGATTAGTTTGATGAATATAGTAAGAGATATGATTCGGATTCATGTAACAACATAGGTTAATATGAATTTGTTTTGTCAATAGAACATGGTTGATTCACTCACACTGGATGGATGATACCAAGATATAGCCTATTATTTTCTATGTCAAAGATATCATGCCCACCTTAATCGTACCAAACGCGTAACCTTACACCTATATAGCAATAAATTCATGGTAACATTTGGCACACTCTAACACTAAAATCAGGAAGGCATCTATTTATGATGCCTATCTAAAGAATAATATTCCATAGTATTGCATAATTTCCATGTGAAGTGTGACACTAGCCATGGGTCGGGTAACTCAACTACACACCAAATCCTTAGGGTAGGTTATTATTGGCCTTATTTTTTAAAGACGTGTATTCTCACATTATGAATTACTACATCTGCAATACTATTCTATTAAGAGAGTAAAATCCCACCGTGCCATTACAACTTATTACTATAGTATACCCCTTTACCAAATGGGTGCTTTGGAATTTGTTGGCATTATTAATAAGAAATATTCAACTAGCCACAAGATCATCCTCATTTCCATTGAATATTGAAAGTGTTGGGAAAAATCAATACCATTCAATAATGACATGATGAACATTAGCATCAAGTTCATTGAGTACCACATCATTATAAAGTTTGGTATGCCTTTGTGTTTGGTATGTGAAAATAGACCTATTTTTACTTAGGTGTAATTCTAAACAGGGCATATGATAATAAAATCATTCTAATATTTTTTTAACTACTAACCATAGTATAATGGTCTTGCATATTCAACTAATCCAAACTTCTTGGGTGTTACTAAGAAGATCTTAGATAGAAATATGAGAGACTGACATAATTAGCTTAAGTATGACCTTTGCTCAACAAAAACTTGAATCAAGTTTATGATAGGCATGAATCCCAACCATATTGTATATGGCCTAGACCCCCTATCTTTTTAATGAATTTAAGAATCCCCATATTGAGATTCATACAATAATACTTAAGGGATAATGAAAAAGTAGAGGATAGACTCATTAACATGATGCAACTAGATGAGAAACAAGATTAATACATTACTCACTTCAATACACACCAAGAGGTCATCAAACACTAGTTTGACAAGAAATATAAATTTAAAGCCTTTAGAATATCTGACCTGGTCTTACTATGGGATAAGGTGTAGAATAAGAAGGATAACATAACAAATTTCACATGATTTAGGATGACACCTTCCAAATTGCATAAATCCAAGGTGAGAACACCCACTATCTCAGGTACCTTAATAGAAATAATGTTCCATTATAGATCATTGGGTACTACTCAAGCTCTATTTCTATATATAAACCATCTCCCTCATGGTAACTTAGTGCTATCACTTTGGGTAATCCCATGACTTGTAAATATTTTCCTTCCTTTCTAAGTTAGTTTTCCTTCTTTTTTACTTTCCAATTTTGCATTTTTCTTTTATTAATCATTAATAAGCTTGTGCATGCTTGCAAAAACTTAGTTTAGGTTATCCTATCTAAAAATATCTTTCACATGCATAAAAATTCCAAATTTTCTTGTTCGTATGTTAAATTTCTATAATGCAAAATAGAAAACTTTACCAATTACAACTAAGCCCCACTTGAAAATTCCTCTCTCGGTCACTGTGAACCCTTCCTCTAGAAAACCTATCCCCGTTTCACCCTCATTCTGGATCATAGGAACATGATAACAAGATTTTAAAGTGTGTTTAAATGTGCAGACATATATTCTTAAGGTGAATGATGAATTCATTGAGAATAAAGGAAAAACAACTGCTCCTAGAGGCCTAGAAAGGGCCATTTTTGGCCATTTTACAACTAGTAAACATCATCCGAAGCTTACATGGAATATTTTAATCATATAATATTTGTTTCAAATAAAAATTAAGTCATGAAAAACACTTAATGGAAAATTTATGGAATAGATTGATATCGGGAGTCAAGCAAGCAAGATCGAGGTCATTTTGTGCAAAGGGAATGAATGATCCAACGGTGAAATCCAAATTTCCCAGATGATTCTCGTGAGTTATAGAAGAATTTGGGAAGGAAAAATTATTCAAAGTAAATATCTTGGAACCATATATATTATTGACACATTATTTTTGTTCCAATACTTGAAAATCTTGTGTGACAATCCGAACACTACAATTTGCCCCTTTTACTCAAGAAGGAATAGTACCTAAAAACAAATTGTAGGAATGATTAGCTCTGGATAATGGATGGGATTATATTGGAAGGTTATTTTGAGTCAAAATAATATAATTTTTTACCCCAAACCAATCTTTCATGCTTCAGGGGCCGAAAAAGCATTCCCATTGTCCTCAAATGCACTTGACAGGTGACATCAACATTTCAAATCTATTTTGTCACACATTTTCACCCTTAGTGTCCTCTTGTATTTTTATCTAGGTGAAAATGTTAGAAGGGGGACATAAAAGTGTGACCCCCCATCATTATTTAATTTTCTTCACTTAAGAACATTACTTAAGGTGTTAGAAGGAGAAAATGAGAGAGGAAGTCTAAAGACCAACTTTTCATTATATCTGACCCCCTAGGTTACACTTTTTCACCCTCTATGTACCATTATATTGTCCTAAAGTTTAAATGGGGACAATATGGACACATAATTTCAAACCCCCATCATGGAAAGCTTCTCACAACTCACCCCTCACCACTTTTGCACTTAGGTTTCTCAAACTAACATTTTTCCTTATCCCCTTTTCATGTGCTTGAACCCAAGTCACAATTTTTCACCCATGTTGTCTTTATTTTCCTCAATGTGTAAAGGAGATAAGGGGTACATAAAATTATAACCCCCTTTCTTCCATGTAGTTCTTGGTCATATCGAGATACCAAATTTAATCCCCTAAAGCCATTTTTCAACACGTGTATCTCATCCATAATGAAATAGAAGCTTCCACTTGACACCATCTAGTGTGAGTCACACTTTTGTGTCCCTTGTTTCCAAATTTTCCCTCTTATACTTGTATAAATCCACTTCAACCAAACACTAACCACAATTAATTTGTCGGGTCAAATGGGTAAGTTAAAACTTGTAAGAAAAATGGATAATCCTCCTCATAACCTCTAGGTAATTTTCAAACATTAAAAGAGATGTATTATTCCCTCCAAAACCTCTATTATTTCATAGGTATACTTCTATATTTTTTTGATAACATCAATTTTGAAAACTAAAAAATGTTCATACCTTCAAAACGGTGCACCTAATTTCCATCAAACTTTGTCAGTGCAATAATCCTAAAAATGCATTCAAGCTGGTTATAACATAATTTCCATTTATTTTCTATGTAATTTTCAGCATCTATTTAAAATTTTCATCCTAGAAGGTTTCCTTTTCAAATCTATAGATTTCTAGCAAATGAAAATCCTCCAAAACTAGAGCAAAAGGTCCTGAAGTAAAATTTGAATTTTTGAGACCAATTTTGTTAAATACAACACCCAGAAGATCTCCATCCAAAAAGAGTAATTTTTCAAGGATTAAATGTCCAAATATATTAATTTTCCATAAACTAAAAATTCTCAACTCTCGTGCACTCCAAACAAGAAAAAACCATATTGGGGGTGAAAATTGTGAAAACTTACTAGAAATAAATGTCCTATATAGGACCTACCAAAAATAGTAAGTCTTGCAATTGAGACTAGATCACTTTTATCAACTCACATTACTCCTATCTCATTGCTTTCTACTGCAATCACAAGGCTAATAATTTATCTCATGGTTCAAACATGAAATAAAGCCCTCGTAGGCTCCCAAAACATCAATCTAGAGGTGAATTATATATGACACACTATGATGCAAGAATATGGATGATTCAAATCATACTAATTGTCATAGAAAGGAATCAACATGGTTAAATTACCTTGTGTTCAGTTACCTTTCCAAAAGCAAGGGCAACATGTGAATCACGCGATGGTAAAAACTAGGTCGAATGAGCTGATGTATGTAAAGTATTGTCATTTGAACCATCAAATAATGAGTTACCCAAAACCATCATGTTTTCAGGAGTAGGTAGGTCCACTTAGTGTAATGTCTCACAACAATGTTTCTATACATGCCTTCAGCACTTTAGAGTGTTCTTACATCTCACATAATCGGAGACTATACCACATTGTTTTTGTTCAAGGAAAGGTCTAAGGAAAAGATTTTCATTCATGGAGTAATTATTGTATGTGAAAAAGGACCTATTTCACTAAGGAGCATATGAGAAAGAAGGCGTCTGAGCATTCTGAATTTGATTTCATTAAAAGTTAATTTTAGAGCCAAGAAGGATAAGGGGATGATCTCCATGTCCTAACTTTGACTTTTGTTCAAAGAGAATCATCATGTTTGCAAGAACGGGAAACCATCTCAATTTCACATATTGTAATTCACCTAGTAGTGTTTTTGAACACTCATTCGGTGCCTTGGAATGTGTCTTCATCTCACAGGAATAAGCATTTGCAATCACTTCATTTCAGTTCAATAGGTGGTGGGGGACAATAATTTCATTCAAGGAGAAATAATTCTTTCTAGATTATAAGGCCTTCTTCAAGAAGAAACATATAATCAAGAACATGTTTGAGCACCTTGGGGTTAATTTCATTCAAAAAGGAGACATCTCTGTCATGGAGGTGAATTTCAAGGATAAGAGGAGTATGGTAGTTATCTCCATGTCCTAACTCCTACCTCATGAGAAAATAATATCACCATGAGCCCATATCATTATAGATATCATAATAGTTTTTTTGGACACATATTCAATACCCTAGAATGTGTCCATGTCTCATAGAAGAAATATTTTGTAATCCTAGTTTTCTAAATCAACAAATATTTAAGGGATAGGAACTTCATTTGTTACCCCTCAAAAGAACATTATTCATCAGCAAGAGCTTTCTTGTCTCCAAATCTCCACTTCTCGCTCCATTTTTCTATTCTACTATCTCTAACATTTTATTCCTTCATTGAGAATGTAATTTTTCACTCTTGGATCTTATTCACTTAAGTAACTTAATGTTGCATTATAAAAGTCCCCTTTTTTTTAAAAAAAAAGGACCTAGTTTCATTCCTAGGAATTTGAAAATTCACATGGTGGTGTGATGAAAATTCATGTGGGGGAAAGAGGAAGAGTCATTTATAATGCTATAAATTTGAATGGCTTATCCATTCAAAAATGTTGGAAATTATTGATTGTTGTAAGTTATTGGGATTTGTTTGACTACTACTACAAGTAGTAAAAGCTACATTTCCTCTATCTCCTTGTCTATTTTATTCTATCCTATCTACTCTAAAAAATTTCAATCATTTTGATATTGCATAGCCAAGAAGAAACTTTGTCCTTGATTAATAGATTTGTAGAAAAAAAATTCTCTGATTTATTAGTCTTACTATTGATTGCATGGTTGAATTCTTGTAATTGAATATGGAACTACTCTAGCTAATGTATGTGAATTTTTAAGTCTAATTATAACATTGACCCCCTCTCCATATTTATCATACTCCTCTTTACCTCTCTTCCAAGTAAATTCCTTCCTTCTACACTGTATAAAAATTTTAACACATGTTTATTGGAGTATTCCTATGTGATCCCTAGCCTAATGACCACCCCACATTATTATTTAGTTTACAATCAATAATGGGGGCCTCTCCATACCCAATAAGGAAGGGATTAGCCCTGTGACCATTGGTGAATGTAGACAATAAATCACGCAATCGGGGACATTTGTGGGTCTTAATCATATACTACTATTCATATGATTCATAAGTGAGAAAACTAGTAATTGACATCTATCTTTGGCCTCTTTTATCTCTTTATTTCTTTCTCGTACACCTTTTATAAATAGGTAAAATAGATTAAAAATCTTGTCAATGGGGATGACAGAAAATTTAAAAGATTGTATAAACGAGTAAATTTGATTCAAAATCCAGTCAATGGGGATGGTATATAGTGTAGATTATCAGTTGGGAGTTTTTATTTATCCCAAAACCCAAACTCATAATAGATCTAATTAATTCATGTTTTTTTAGTAGGATAAACCTCATACCTTTCACTAATGCTAAATCACTTCCAATCTCCGTATGCATTTTCCTCCTCTTCCATATCTATCCGTTTTTTGTTCTTATGAATGAATGAATGTTTTTTCTCCTTTTCTTTCTTTTATATTTCCTTTTCTTTACTACTTTTATTGTATCCTTTATTAATCGAATTCCCCCCTCTCTCCACGTGAATGTGGAGAACTGCAGTTAATGGAGTGACTCCTCCTCCTTTTAATGTGGGTGTCCCTCCTAAACTAGATAATTTAATAAATTACTTAATTGTATCTTCTAACCAACTTGACTAGAGTTGGAATTTTTCTTAAGATTCTTTGCGCGTATTAAAATAAACATAACAACCCTTCCTCAAAGTTTAGTCACCCCTTTTTACTATTTATTTTGTACATGGTGTTACACATTATTTATTAATATTTACGCATAAACCAAATCCATATATACTACCTATATGGTGATAACCGCATCATATACCTATTTCCGTTAAGACTTAAAAACAATTTTTACCTAATCTTGCAGACATGCGCGTTTGGGAAAAAATGATTTATACTTCCCTAAAGTGGACACAACCTAGTCACATTATTTACATCCCTTTTCCACATTGGTTTCCATCATCTATCTCGCATATTCCAGGTGATGCTCGTCCTCCTTCTAAGGGTAATTTTCTATGCGCACACCACCACCACTCAACATAACACTCACACATTTGTTAGCGTTAGGAAATAAATTTTAAGAAATAAATTATCTTATAAACTCATAATAATAATTAATAATTTTATGAGGAATAAATAAGGCAACTTAGATCATTCCCTATCTAGCCATGGTCATTTATTTTTTTATTGATTAACATGCATAACTCATCTCAAAACATCTAACAACTACATTCATCCATGATTAAATAAAATGCCATAATATTTGGGTTGTGACATCCCTCCTTACCAGGAAAAGACATTGTCCCGATTTTACTCGACTCATATGCAACAACGTGGTTATCCTGTAGAAAAACTCCCCAAAACTATCTCCTGATGTATTTGTGACCACTGTGAAGTCCCCATTAGGATCAGGAACCATCAAGATAGGATTTGTTGTCAACTTTTATTTCAACAAATTGAAGGCATTCTCACAATTTTCAGTCCAAATGAAACTTTTCCCTTTCTTTTGTAGTGAAGTAATTGGACTCGTAACCTTGGAAAATCCTTCCACAAACCTCCTATAATACCCGTTAAGCCCATAAATATTCACACTTCATGCACATTCTTAGGAGAAATCCAATCCATAATTTCTTGGATCTTAGATGGATCAACTGTTATGCCTTATTTTGATATAATGTGACCAAGATATTGCACTTGAGGTTGGAAAAAGGTGCATTTAGATAGCTTTCCATATAATTTGTGTTTTCTCAACCTTTCCAAAACCAACCTTAGGTGCTCATGATGTTCTTCTTCCATCCTAGAGTATATTAAAATATCATCTAGGAAGATCAAAACAAATTTTTCCAAATAGTCTCTAAAGACACTGTTCATCAGGTTCATAAAAGTTACGGGAGTGTTTGTAAGTCCAAAAGGAGTATGGTGAACTTGTAATGACCATAATGAGTTTATAAAGTTATTTTTTGTATACCCTCATCTCTTATTCTCAACTGATGGTATCCATACCTTAATTCAATCTTGGAAAATACCATAGCTCCTCGCATTTGATCAAAAATATTGTCAATGCGGGGTAAGGGGTACCTATTATTTATAGTTGTTTTATTCAACATCCTTTAGTCAATGAAAATCCTTAAATTCTCATCCTTATTTTTCACAAATATCACAGGATCACCCCAAGGAGAAACACTTGGTTGAATCAAACCCTTAGCCAAAAATTATTTTAATTAATATTTTAATTCAAACAATTTAGTTGTAGTCATACGATATGGGGCTTTGGATTGGGGTTTAGTTCCAGGCATGAGATCTATTGAGAAGTAAAACTCTCTTCGAGGTGGAAGTCCTGGAAGTTCCTCAAGAAATACATCCTTATAATCATATAGGAAAGGATAGTATTCAATGGTTGGTTCCTTTTCACTCTCCATATCATGGATGTGTACTGCATACATGACACACCCTTTTCTCTTCACCTTCTTTAGTTGCATCACAAAAATTTTCCTAAGACTAATCTCTCTTTTTCATTTTGTTCCTCCTCATTTTCTTCCTCTACTTCTTCTTCAACCCTCTATTCTAGAAGGTGTACCCTATCCCTAGTTTCAGTTAACATTGCTAGAATTTGGTCTAATTTGTCTTGTTTCCCTTGACCCTCAACATTAGTTTCCCCACTATTAGATTCAGTTCTGGTTTGGGCCATTATTTACCTAAACAATTTGAAATAAAACAATATTTAAGGTTTTGTAATGAGCTCCATTAGGCCAAGTGTTGAACCTATCACTCTGATACCAAGATGTAACAACCCATTTTCACTTAACCAAATTAAAGCGGAAAAAGTTAAGAAAAGAAGTCATATTTTTAATAAAAACATAACAAGAAGTATATGAGCCACTTAACATCATCAAACATATCAAAATTCCTTACTTAACCACTAAATCATTTAACATTCATTAACAATAAAGAGGAAGGTAAGATTCTTTCCTTTCATTTTCCATTTTACAAAATAAAAGTCGATGTTTCCATTTGCCATACAGTAATCATAAAATGCATTCTAACATTTACATTCTGTACAAATTCCATTATTTACAATAGATAACATATAAACTCAATATATTACATATAGTGAGCTTTGTTTGTATAAGCCTTTAAAGGAATGTTTTCTTTTACTTTCTAGTCTTTCGTCTTCTTCATGAAATGTTTTAGTGTGAATTTCCCATGTTCTCTATTTTTGTCTAGGCACTTTGTTTTCCTTCATGTTGGTTTAGGAATGGTTTTTTCTCTATTATGTTCGTGGTTTTGATATTTTTATGTTTTTTCTTCATCTATTGTTTTGATGTTTGGTTCATTTTTGACTCTTGAAATCTTTATGGCTATATTTGGATTGTAGATCCTTGCAACCATACATAGGAGAGGGAAAGTATCATTGGGGAATTTTTCCACCAACCACAGACTTAGTAGTCTTCCACACACCTCCTTTACAAAGTGGCCCTACCCTTGACGAAACACATAGATCATGGATTATGCGGCAAGAGGATGTATCATGTGAACTGAGGTTGTCATCTACCTTCAAGCACCTACCTTGGGCATCTCATGACACCTAGTGCGCTAGGACTAGAATAATTTATACTTCTACCTATAATTAAGTATATAATAATTTTATATGCTTGTTTCCATAAGACTATAGGGAAGGACGGGCTCCCACAAAGTCTCCTGACTCTTCAACTAGATTTATCTAGATGTAACAACCACTTTTTACTTCAACAAACTAAGGAATTTTTTTACTCATTGATCACAATTAATCATTTACTTGATTAAACACTTAGTTTATTAAACTATACAAAAGAGATTACTATCTCTTAAATTTTTTTATGCTAATCAAAATACATTAATTGCAGCATCATTTGATTTATAACAAAATTAATTAAAGTTCATAATCAGATCATATAACCTATGAAAACTATGTGCAATTGCAAGAGTATACAGATCCTACTTGATCCCCCTCAAACACTCTTAACAAGACAATAAACCCGGTGTATTAATTTATAGAGCCTTATTACAAAGTGAGAACTTGTGACATATTTTAGCATCCTTCAGAAATATACCACTGTAACCATCATCTAAATCTCAACACTATAAGAAAAGACTTGGTGAATAGACAACACATCCAGTTACATGCATTACTATGGCCATAGTTATTTGGCGTTGCACTAGCAAGCCAGAGTCCCAACACTACACACATGTCATAGGGAACATGTCTACCCCTCACCTAACAATTCGTTCTAGTCATAGCCATCAGATTCATTTCAGTTGTTTAGCTATTTAGTTTAGATTGATAATCTTAAGTATTTACTAATTGAAAATTTTAGTCACTGAAGCCGAAGCCAAAACCTCTTGGCATCTGGATCATGTGACTCATGTCAACACTACTTTGGGAACCCTACAGAAAAATATGTGTCCATGTAAAAATCTATATCATTACATATCCACTTCTCTCGCTTATTTCCAACCCAAGATAGTGTAGGTATGATGTGCATGATCTAAAGACCATGGCATGTTGCCTACGTTCATGTACTTAGTATTCATAAAAATGCTCATTTAGTTAATTATCAATAATTAATTATTTCTCAAACTACAACAACAATATATTACTAATTAAGACTATCTCCTTCACATTACCGCAAAGTAATGGGTTAATCGACAACTTTACTATTTTTGACTAAACAATGATCATGCATATTAAATACATAGCTTAGTGTGTCATATTTTAGTATGACATAACTTAGTACTTTAAAGGGTCATTTTTTCCAACAAGGACATAAAGTTATTCTCAAGCAAAGTATACATTGTATAAGTTCATCTCCTTAGATTATTTCATTAATTTCCTCTTATTAAGTATTTATAAGCACCTATCTCCTTATCGGTTAGGTTCGTAGTTTGTAAGGTTTTCATTGAGAAAATATTATCATCATGATTAATCGAAATATTATGATAAAACCTTTTCTTTTTAAAAATAGGATAGTCATATGTTTGTGGACACCACAACCTAGATCATAACCATTTAACATTTGAAGTCATAAGGCAACAAAGTATAAATTATATTAAGGAAGATTATTAATTTGTTTGAAATACCTAACTCCACTTTGATCCACCTTATGTTTGAACTTTATTGTCTCAATGACATCTTATTCAATATGTTCATTTCACAAATATCAATTTAGATGGTACTTAGTTATTCATTAGTAGGTTGTGATCATAAGCCACCTATATGATCCCCCTTTTTACTATGAATACTAGAAGAAGAGTTCATTATGATAGAAATTTTTGTCTTCATTTAGCTTAATGTTAATCTACAACTTTATCCTAGTAATCCTTACACCATACATGAGACACCTTTAATTAATAACATTTCTCATAAATGTAAATCACACTTCACGGTGTTGATTGGTAATACCAGTATGACTAAATGGTAATAATGATCTATTCATCTCATAATCAATCAATAAGCTACAAATATATCCATAGGTTACTCTTTTAGAAGGACATGAGTACAACACACATAATCGCCTTAATTTTAATCACATAACTCTTCCAAACAAAACCAACATTATCCTCGTTCATGGAAATAAGAAGGATAGTCAAGAAAGAGTACATATATGTCATAATATATTATGGATTTTTCTTTTAAAACTTCTAAAAATTTATTTCATTTCCAATCAATATGGTACAATATTTTCATTCGGATAATTGGTGCTATATATACAGTCTAAAACATGATCACAAGAAGACATAGTCCATTCCTTATCTTTCGTCTTACTTTATTAAAGCCTATAGATATAGAAAGAGTGATTAAACATGGTTAGTTTGGGATAAACTTGCATGAACTATACCTCACATTTTCGTATTATTTAACTATGAAAAGATAAAGTAAATTATGTGTTTGTTTACTCTATTATTTCTTTTAATGAATCATTCAACCTAGGAATTACACTTAAGGAATGCAACCATGGTTCCCAAATCCCAATTTATATTTCCTTGTCATGTCAACAAAGCAATAAATAGTAATTTGCACAAGTATAATAAATCCCTACTATCATATATACTTTCCTTGATTTAATTTGAGTAAATAACCTACCAAATAGTAGATCTCAAAAGATAAACTAGAATTATCCCAACTAAATATAAGCGAAAAGAACAATTCGTTTACAGAGAACAATATTACCATTTTATATCTTTTCATAAACAACAATAATGCTCCCAATATTTTATCCTTGAAGAAACAGTGACAAATCTTACAACATCAGTGTTTACTTCTTTCACAATTCAACATTCAAATAACTACGAATAGGAAAGAGACCAACATACTTTCCTTTGTGCAAACCCCACTAAACACACAGATATGGTTTACAAAATAAAAGGGGTGTTTCTTTTATCTTGTCAATATTCCTTTCCTAAGTCGTCCCTTTCAGGTATCTCAAATTACAAATTTAAATCAATATGAAAAACAAACTCTCAAGAATGGCCTCTCTCAAAAGAGAAACTACCTTTAGAACCTATTATGTTTCCATGGTCGAATCTCCACTTCCAAATTTGCCTTGTCACGTAAGAAAAGTAAAAGAAATTGTTTCATTAGAGAGGAACAAAATTTTGAGGTGATAACTTCTTAAAGAACCCACAAGCTCCCAAAGCATTTTCCGAATAAACTTTCAAGTAGTTATTTACACCAAATTATATTTGCATTATCCTTTTAAAATGAGAAAATAAGATAGATTCAAGTATTGTTCATGTCTCGAATATAGTCTAAATTCTTCTTTCTTTTATAGAATTACTTAAGGAGACAAAACCAACAAATCTCCTATCGAACCTTAAAGTAATTCAAATAGCCTCCTCTACCCAAAATCAAAACACATTTCTTTTAAAGAAGATGAGTCTAAATATCTACTTACAAAAATAACTCACCAAACTCCACTATTACCCATCAAAACTACATGCACAAATCTCCAAAATGGCGCACTCATACTACATGTAGATCTCTCTCTCTCAAACAAAATACTAATATCCATATAATTCAGCAAGAACTCATGCATGGCCGGAAATGCAAAACCAAAAATGAAACCCTCAACCCTACATGCCCTAGCTTCCTTAAGAAGCTTTGGGGTTATCGAGACATATTAAGTGTACATCAATGCCTAGTACCAGCCACAATGTTTCATTAAGTCCCTAAAATCTTGCATGAATTTGACTCAAAACTTAAGCAGGGGTCAAATTTTATTTCCTCAAAATAATCATTAACCTTTTTTACTTACATGGATCTTTAGCCAAATTCCACAACAATAATCATCTCACCAAATCATTCACATGTTACATGGTAAATCTAATACCGTGAATAATTAATCAATCCCAATATATCCCATAACCTTGCCAAATATATTGATGCATAGAATTTTTATTAAAAAACAATAGTTTTAATCACCTAAAGGCCATGTGGGCTATGTACTCCCCTAATATGATATTAGGTCACAACCCTTATAGAAAGTAAACCCTTACCTTGTCATTTCTATTAATTAAAACTTCTTTGTAAGATTATACTTTGATCAACACAGGAATCATTATCTCTTCATATCGAGATGATGTAAGTATAACTAGGGAATGCATCTTTATCGCATAATTTTGACATTATTATGCAAGCCATAGACTCTAGTAAGTGGAATGTGCTAGAGCATTAATAACAGTTCATATATACAAGGAGTGTCAAATTTCCTAGGTCATCATTTTCAGCAAGGCAAGTGGCCTATTGCACTTACAACATAAAATGGAGTAAACAATGTTTACCTATATATCAAGTACAACAAATGATATAACAACAATGCACTAAAATATTACTTCCAGCTGGGTAAGTAACCCGAAACATCATTCATAGCATGGTGCTCAAAGTAATGTCTATTACCAGTACTGTAACCATTAAAATGAAACAAGAATAAGTCCTAAGTGCCACGTGATTTATGAACACTTGGCAACAAGCACTTTGGAAAAATTACACATGTAACTATGTGTAAGTGTGTATCCTTTTAGGTACACATGTGTACATGTAGCCGCATACCTAGCTATGCAAGAGTGTAGATTACCCAACCTTCGTGAATCATTTTTCATCTCATGTCTTATCCTTTGAAATAATACGTTATAATTGTGGGGTGTGACACTATACCTTGAATATTAAATTAAGTTCTCGGGAGTTAATTTTAACAACACCACCACTGAGTGCGTCACATCCTAGTCTCAAAAATTCCCAAGGTTCAATAACCTTTCCAAGGATTAAATATACATTATCTACTCATTTATTTTTGTTTACATGCTTATATGGGTTTTAGTTGCATGTTGAGTTTGGGTCAGATTATTTGGCCTTTACGGTAATTTAACAAAATTTACTGTGGTTTTATTTAATTTGAATAAATCATCTTTAGGATATCTTCTCATGCAGGAAAGGAGAGCTCAAAAGATAAAATCTTTAAATTACTTTTATGATGAAATAAAACAATTTTTTGACATAACTACCATAATGGACTCGTGTATGTTTTGGAATTATAATATATACGATATCTTACTCAAAACTACCATAATGGTCTATGCAGGTTTGGAATTATAATATATATATATATATATATATATATATATATAATATCTTACTCAAGCCTCGTGGAAATCCCTAATCTTCCAGGGAAGATGGATCAATGTGGAGTCTGTATCTGATTTGGAAGGATTATTATTTATTTATTTATTTTCTATGATTGGCTAAGAGTAGGATAACAGATCAACACATAAAAGAAAGTAATAGAATTGACAACAATATTCAACTAAGGCCGATTGGATTTAGTGGGAAGGGAAATTTCCAAAAATACTATGAGGTGAGTAAAATTGATTAGCTTCTGATCACCAAAGATAACTATATGTCATCTCATATGAGGAGGTTAACAAACACATTTGGTAAAAATGAAAATTAAGAATTTTGATTTGCAATAGACATCTCCAAATCTGAAGTTAGGGAAAAACAAAAAACCATAAAAATAAACATTTGGATTCAACTATATAATTTATTTTATTTTTCCAACATTTTAGATAAGGATTTCTTAGAAATATAGTTATGTAATAGTTATTTATGCATTACTTCGTACAAACCAATCCTCTCTGCCTAATGTTGTGAGATTGTAGTTGAGATTGGCAGTGGATTGCATTGGCATTGGTTTAGTATGGTTTTAGTTGGAAAGTTCAAAAATGCATTGTTATGAAATCTAATTCTACCAAAATAATAAGGAATCCTCCCTTTTAGTCATTGATGCTCCTATGAATCCTTCCTTAATGGAAGAAAATTCTAAATATTTTATAAGTGGAAAAATTTGATTAAAAATCTAGTTGAGGGGGGTGGAATACGGTGTAGATTATCAGCTAGGAGTTTTTATTTATCCCAAAACCGAAACTCATAACGATATAATCAATTCATTTTTTTAGCAGGATAAACCCCATGCCTTTCACTGATGCTAAATCACTTCCAAACTCCTTATGTATTTTCCTCCTCTTCCATATCTCTGTCCCTTTTTTTCCCATGAGTGAAAGAATGTTTTTTCTCCTTTTCTTTCTTTTATATTTCATGTTCTTTACTACTTCTATTCTCCCCTTTATTAATAAAATTCCCCCTCTCTCTATTTGAATGTGGATAACTGTAGTTAATGGAGTGACTCCTCCTCCTTTTAATGTGCGTGTCCCTCCTATAATATGTAATTTAATAAATTCCTTAATTGTCTCTTCCAACCAACTTGACTGGAGTTGGAAATTTTCTTAAGATTCTTTGCACATATTAAAAAAATATAACCACCCTTCCTCAAAGTTTGGTCACCCCTTTTTAGTATTTCTCTTGTACATGGTGTTACACATTATTTATTTTAGTATTAACTACTATATATTTATACTTGTCTCTTAGTATTTTTAAGAACTTAATTACTATCCCTCACATGATTTATTTATTTAATATGACAATAATTTTATTAAAAGGTGCCTTCAATAATAATTCGGTGTTATTAATATTTATGCATGAACCAAATCCATATATATACTACCTATATAGACCGATAACTACATCATAGACCTATTTCCGTTAAGACTTAAAAAGGGTTCTTACCTACTCTTGTGGCCATGTGAGTTCGGGAAAAAGGATTTATACTTCCCTAAAGTGGACACAACCTAGTCACATGGTTTACATCCCTTTTCCACATTGTTTTCCATCATCTATCTACCTCTTCCCGATGATACTCTCCCTCCTTTTGAGGGTAATTTTCCTGCGCACACCACCACTCAACATAGCACTCACACATTTGTTAGTGTTAGGAAATAAATGTTAAGAAATAAATTATCTTATAAACTCATAATAATAATTAATACTTTTGTGAGGCATAAATAAGGCAACTTGATCATTCCCTATCTAACCATGGTCATGTAATTTTTTTATTGATCAACATGCATAACTTGTCTCAAAATATATAACAACCACATTCATCCATAATTAAATAAAATTCCATAATATTTGGGTTTTAACATCGAGCATCTTGAAGTTAATTCCACTCAAGGTGAATTTTTGATCCAAGAAGGATAAGGGGATGATATCCATGTACTAACTATGATGTTGTGTTCAAGGAGAATCATCATGCTTGTAAGAAAGGGAAACCATCTCAATTTCACATATTTCAATTCACCTAATAGTCTTTTTGAACACTCATTCAGTTTCTTGAAATGTGTCTTCATCTCACATGAGGAACTAATTTCTATCACTTGATTTCAATACAACGGGTGATTATAGGACAAGAACTTTATTCAGGGATAAATACTTTTATCTAGAGGATAATGCCTTCATCAACAAGCAATAAAAAATCAAGCACATGTTTGAGAATCTTGAGGTTTATTGCATTCAGAAAGGAGACATATTTTTAAAGGAGGTGAATTTTGAGGCCAAGAGGAGTAAGGTAGTGATCTCCTTGTCCTAACTCTTACCTTTTGAGAAAAGAGGATAACCTTGTTCCCATCTTAGTGCATATCTCATAACAATGTTTTTGAACACTTATTTAATACCCTAGAATATGTTCATGTCTTATAGAATAAATAGTTTACAATTCTAGTGTTCTAATTCAACACATAATTAAGGAAAAGGAACTTCATTAATTACCCCTCGGAAGAAGATTTTTGTCAACTGGAGATATCCCATATCTAGATCTCCACTTCTCTCTCTCCTCCCTCTCTCTCTCTGACATTCTATTCCTTCATTGAGAATTTACTTTTTCACTCTTTTTTCTTATTCACTTAAGTGACTTAATGTTACATTGTAAAAGTCCATTTTCAAAAATAATAAAAGGACTTATTTTCATTCCTATTAAATTTTAAATGTTGCATGGTGGTGAGATGAAAATTCATATGAGGGGAAGAGGAAGAGTTATTTGTAATGCTATAAATTGGAATGACTTTTCCATTCCAAATGGTTAGTAATGTTGATTGTTGTAATTTTATGAGAATTATTTCATCACTACTACAAAAAATAAAAGCTACATTTCCTCTATCTCCTTGTCTGCATTCCTCTATCCTCTCTACTCTCCAAATTTGCAATTATTATGATCGTGCTCAACCAAAAAGGAACTTTGTGTTCTTGATTAATGGATCTATAGAACATTTTGTATCTGATTTATTAGTCTTATAGCTGATTACATGTTAAATTCTTCTAATTAAATCTGGACCTACATTGGATAATGTATGTGAATTATGTAATTCTACTCACATCATTAACCCCCTCTCCTATTTCTCGTACTCCTCTTTACCTCTCTTCCAAGAAAATTCCTCCCTTGTATATTGTAAAAGAATTTTTCCATAGGTTTAGTGGAGTATTATTGTGTGATCCCTGGCCTAATTACCACCCCACATTATTATCTATATTATATTCAATAATGGAATCCTCCCCACAAGAAAGATGGGTTTATCCCCTTGACTATTTGTGAAAACTAGTAATTTGCCTTTGCAACAAATTATTTTACCAATAGTTAGTATTTGAATTTTTACTTATTATCACTTATTGTGTTGAGTTAAATAATGTTTGATATTGAATAATTCTGAAAAGTGTTTTTCCTAAGAAATTTAGTAAGTTATACAATGAAATATGTAGGCCCGCTTGATTTTTTTCACTTTGAGTATAAGTTCTTAATCTTTATTTTAAATGTTTATGTGGAATTAGAAATATTGTTGCACTCTAAGGGATTCATGCATTAAAATCACATTGATATTGCATTTAGGTAATATGCAAAGCTAAGGACTCATGTGTGCATCACGTTTTTACTGCTTATCCTCCAACATAACTAATATGGTTCCCAACCCACAAAATTTCAATAAGAAAGAGGAATCACTCAAGATAAAGTAGTTCAAAATATTTCTCATTGTTTTTTTGGTAGTGGAGAAAGGCCATAATTAGAGAAAATGTATCTCTGTCGGGGATATAGATTCCTAACTAGTAGTAGAGAAATGCATCAGCCTTCCCCTCCATCCATTCTCATCAAAATGTAAAAATACATAATACTAATAATAATAATAAACCCTGTACAACAATGTGTGTCATGTGAATTCCCAAAGATTATCAAAAAGTCTCTAAGGCAAGTTAAACAAATTCATAGTGCACACACTGGACCCTTTGAAAGTGCTTTAATTTAGTATGACATGTTACAAATTTAAAGTACTAGATTTTACTCTTGTTTTGACAAAAACAAATCCTTGGAGTGTGTTTGTCTTTTCTATTGCAAATGAACTAAATATTTTGAGTTCTTTACACTTCATAAAAATAATGATTGAGATCATTCTCTAGTAGAGTTGAATTTTTTGTTGTGTTCATAACATGACCCTAATGTCACGAGTGAAATTAAGGAACCCTTTGGCCTTTCTCAAGGTAGTTAATAATTGTGCATTCAAACTCTACTTCACTCAAAAAATAATATTTTTTAATAAACATTCTATATGCCTTATAAATGTTTTCATAAGCACTCATCTTACCTTCTATCTTCCCCACATCTTTGAAAATGTGATTATCTTCTATTGCACAAAGGACCCTCACATTATTTTGTAATATGTCCACATAATTTATATAGTGGCTCCCACAAATTTCTTTCATATATACCATTGTGCAAGTCCATTACGCAATGATATTGGACCCCCTCACACACCTTTTAAATATGCATGCCTAGTATGAAGCATCTGATGGTCCATCTCATGTTCAAAAAATCCTTTTTGAAATCCCATTACACAACTATATCAAGAGTCTTATGATCCCCTTAATTTTCCATGAAATTTCTTCTTATCTAGGACTACGCATAATTGTTTTGATCTTTGAAAAATTCATATACTCAAAATTGTCAACCCCCTTCTATAATACATAATTTTTTTCCTAGTTCACAAACCAAACCTTCTATTACACAACCACTTAACTAAACCCCAAACCAAACACATTAATATTATATCCATTATGATTTCACAAAGTAGTGTGCAAACATCCACAAGGGAAGAGATGCTTTGAGGAAAGTATCTAAGTCTTGATGTATGCATTTCACAAGTACAAATCATTACACATTTCATTCATGAAATGAACATGATAAAGTTACATGGACACATTATATGCATGTTGTAAGTTTTCTCCCAAAATTAATATTTTTCACACAATGCTAATATGTTTCCCTATTATTTTTTGCATGCATGGATGATTTCCCGAGGTTATGTAAAGGAAATATATGAGTACACTTCATAATGCAAATATATAAAATGAATTTCATAATGTCCATTAAACATGAAGTTTAAGGAATTCTTTGTTGAAGTAATCCTCTATTGCACAAATATTAACATGAACTAGAAGAAATAATAAGTGTGCACTTTATTACGCAAGCCATGCAAGTACACCCATTGCACAACATAAACTAAATATGCACTAAATGAAAAAATTTCAAGTCAATCTCTAGAAAAATTAGATCACCCATAAATTATGGTGTCATAACCGGTCTATTTGTCATAAGATTTATATTGGTACATGTACATGTCATGTCATAGATGAATGTAAAACTTAAACAAATAATTTGATTTATGCAACCATGCATGTCATCTTGCGTTAGAATATGGAAATACTAAGCCTTAGCAGCATTTAATGAATACCTTCCTTCTTGCAGAGGATATTCTAACATGACAAACACTTCTAGATGGCCAACTTGGCATTCAAATCTAATTGAACTATGCATTTACCATGTAATTCATATTATCAAATATGGGTTATAAAAATCCTATGTCCATTGATTCTTGTAAAAAAATTCATTTCTTGGGTATTCCTATAAATACATATACCAAATTCTTTATTAAGGTGCTTTAATTTATAATAGAAAATCATTTGAGATTTTGTATGCATTTTATTTGTCTCGCTTTACTTTGCTTATTCTTGGTCTAAGTTAGCAACTATGTATGTTTTGTTTTGGTTTGGATGAATGTTAGATTATCCAACTTTGATTTAATGATTACAATATATTCCATTTTGATAGATAGAAAACAAAAATTTTCATCTTGCAAGTCTAATGACGTTTCACTATATTTTGGCATATTATTACTTCCTACATCCTCTTATACCTTCTTGTGTCTTGATCAAGTGCATGTTGGTCTAAGAATGGGAATATTTTTTATGGATCTTGGTATTTAAGTGAGCTGAGATTACTTCACATATTTTCTTCTTGTGCCTCTTTCCACCCTACCTGCTTTATTTTTCACTTTTTAAAAACTTCGTTAGTAATGTGATCAAATATGTTAACATACATATAAAGACCATTTTATATGTCAAAATTGATACTCGTATATGGATATTTTTATTAATGGATTTTCAAAAATTTAATTTATGAATGAATATTAATCACTTTTATTTTATTGTATTACCCTTAAAGATGATTTCCTATGATTGATTCCCAATATACTAGCTTCTTTTTACTACAAATGAACTATAAAATTACGTCATAAAATCATACAACCACCAACCCACCTTAATATATCCACATAAAATATTTTTTCCAGAAAGAACTAGTGAGATAGAAACTTTGGGGATCCTCACATGTGCATTCTCTTACACAATCACTTTAATTTGCACACACCCTGTTTCTAAGAGAGGTAGATCCTTACCCATTTTTATTGAGATTTATGTAGTTTTTATGTGCTTACATGCACCCATGTTTCCTTCTTAATATCAACATTATTGATTCTAAGCAGGAGTATAGAGGTGTGAAACTCATAGAGATCAACAATACCCAATGTGGTAATGTAGTGTGCTTAAGCTATTATACTAAAACCTTTTATCCGTAAAGGACATTTAAAAATTCTTAGAGTGAATTTTCTCTTGCTAAGACATTAGTAGTGACTTATTTAAGTGATTTGCAACTACTTTTGGAATATGTAAGAGAGAATTTAGTGATTTTAGATTGATATTTGTAATATAATCTTATGAAAGTGTCAAGTGAGTAATAAAGTGATATTGACTTGCTTATATAGCCTTCCACAGGAAAAATATTATGATAAGGCCAAACTTAAAGAGATGAAATCACAAAAAAAAATATTCAAATTGAAATTGGAATCAGAAGATAAAAATGGGTAGGATTGTACAAGTCATCTAAGATCGTATAAGTTATTTTGAACAAACTATATTTTTTTGGACATGTATCTTGTGATGTGAAAACTAAAATTTTAGAATGATGCATAAAGATGATTTAATAATTTTATTAATTGATATTTCATGTGTTTGTGACAGAGTAGAGTGTAGAGATGAGCAAGTCAAGAAAGATCTAGGGAGATAATTTATTGAACTTGGAATGTGAGAATTTATCTTAGCAAGGAAACATAGCCAAACTTGTCATTTCTAAAAGGTAACTTACGAATTTTGAGTGTCTACATTAGGAAAAATATCCTAACAATTGCCACCTAATGAATCCCTTTATGTGATCTAACACAAAGTATTAGACTTATTTTCCATGGTTATAAACATCATTTTTGTTTGAACCACACACTATATAGACACATCTCGCATTCCTCAAAATAGGGTGCATTTAGTGGGGTATATTATACACATACGATTACACAAACAAAATTTATCACTCGAGATACAAAGTTATATATGTAAAATATCCTTGAAAATATGAACAGATATAGAACATGAAAATAATTCACACTTATACATAACTATTCACCAGTGATTAAACCATAGCACATTATGGCCCATACTAGAAATTTTTGTCTTGGGGTAAAATATACAAAAAAAAAATAGTGTTCTCATATTCTTATAGAAAATTATATATGTATGATATAGATTCAAATATATATGACACAATTTAAAGTAAAATATAAATGGTGTGAATACTTTATTCCTTATATACTACATCATTTAGATATAGTTGTGTATATAGGGTGTGGGGGCATGAACCTTCCTCTGTTTTTGCATTATTCAACATTTATATATCACATACTCAATTATTACAACATACAATGATAGAGAATGAGAAGCACTTCATGTCCTTTTAACAATTTTCTCTTACAAAATTATGCCTAGATTTGTTTATAGTGGTTTTTCTGTGTGGTTGGAAGATATCAAAGTAGCTAGACACTCTATAGATTGTTCTTCATTCCCATATCTATTTGTTTGGAATATATCAAGGAGGATAGATACTTTATAGAATTTTATTTCCTCTTTTTGGGGATATTTGGGGAAATGTCCTATAGTACCTCTTGTAAGTGTTGGGTCATGCACTCAACTCCTCTCCTATTTCAATTTATCCTTTCAAAAATTGGGGATTGACTGATCACCCATAATACTTTAGCAAATAAAAATATTAAAGCACAAAAATAATGGGAATGTATCCCTTGGAAAGGTGAATAGGTGTATTCCTTTCATGCTTCATCTCTTTACTTTATTGTGAAAAATATAATTTTCAAAGTTTCAAATGTATTATTCACATTTGAGTTACAATTCACTTTACATTAACTACACTCTATGTTGTAGGTCTCACCATGGAAATTTTCAACACTAATTCAAGAACAATGATCGAGTGAAGAAAAAGTGTGTGTGTGTGTGTGTGTGTGTCTTGCACACACATATGCATGCGCGTGCACATGCACTTAGTCAAGTTTTTCACTTAAGTGTGTAATTTTTAATTTCACACATAAATGGGGAAAATGTATATGCCCGGAGTTTTGGAAAATAATCCTTTGACAATTATAAGTTTGGATTTGATTTTATATTATGACTTACGCTCACATTCTAAACCAAATTGATACATCTTTATGTCCCTTCAATGACTCTCTAGTATATGAACATTACTCTATCATTCTCCAATTTAGTTTAAATTATCCAAAGCAATACTTTACTCCTGCACATCTTTATTGGAATATTTCTCTATCATCATTAATTACCTATATGGAATTGTATTGTGTGGGACCATTCCATATTGTGATCTAGGATGACCTTTATGGTCCCATCATTCACTCTCTAATGACTCTTTTAAAAATTTAAATATCTTTAATAAGTTGTTTCTTATCCCTAGGTCTGTCTTAATGTGATATCTAACCTATGAAATCCTATATAAGAAATTTTAATTCACCATTTGAACTCACCTAGCATTCTAAATACCATACATTAAAAATTACTCTCCAAAATAACTCAAAGATCTCTTAACTATTCCTAAGGGAGTTGTAAATCCTTTAGAGAAGCCTCCAAATAGGTCTAAAGCACTCAAACCAGGTTCAAGATTCTAGCTTCCTCCATTATCAAGACTCCAAAGGACCTAGATCTATGTATTTACAAGAAAAAGTCACATGAAAGTATTTCCAAAGGTCTTAAGGGACAAAGGAATTCAATTTATAATTTGAAACACATCAAAATATATCACTATCATGCAAGGTACATCTTTATTCTATATGTAGTTATGCTCATTACTCATTGTGTCAAGATACATAAGTGATATGGAGGATATTCTAAGTGTAGATGATCCCTAAATCTCCCTAAACCATTGCAACACTGAAAAGCATATTGAGAAATTTCTATTGATATAAAGAACTCAAAAACAAAGCTCGTATGTGCAAGATATGGTCCACTGAAATTTTTGTCAAACAATAAAAATTAAGGGACTACACATGAATCTGCTGGAATTGGATGAATCCCATTGCGACAAGTTGCAAAATGGTATGAAGAGAAAAAAATGTTTTTGTACATTGGTCTTTGACCCTCGGTTTTGGATAGGTGGTCCCTGTTATTTTATTATTAGGGGCCCTCGGCCGAGGTTGGCACACTCTTTTTGTGGAGGGGTTCCTTGGCCTCCTATTCGTATTACAATTAATGATATTTTGTTTATATTTTCTCATACTTGTGTTAAGATGATGCATGTGGGACTTATTTCATTGTAATATTTAAATACCTTTGTATTGCATCATAATGTATATAGAATGAATTATATTAAAATTGGGGTCAACTTGGCCATGGATCTATCTGACTCATCAAAGAACCGATCTACTTAGTGACTCGATGGGGTTATAAAATCCTAAATTGGTTGGGGCTAATTTCCACATTGTTTTGGTTGACCTCCATATAACTCGGTCTTATCTCTTCATGTGACTCGGCTTGTAAACCGATTCATTCAACCACCGCCCACACATACCTTTCTAGATTAACAATCTACATGGCATTAAGGCTAAGCACAATGCAGTAGTATCCGTCCATAACAACTTAGCACTCAACATAGCCACATGCCCTACGTAACACCTCTCCATTTAGCCAACACTTCAAGCAAAAAGTGAACTATCCCAACCGTTGGGCGAGTCTGCGGGCTAAACATATCTTATGCCACATACGTGGCCTACAAAATGTTTAAGGTGTGGTCATAGCCATGAAACAATAGACATAAACACTTATTATTAAACAAGCCAACCCCCTCCCTCATGAAATAATGTGAGATATATATCCCCACCAAGAAAATCGGTCGGCGCATGAGAAGGAGAAGGGGTTTGACCCCGAGACCACTGGGAACAAAAAAACCTAGCTTTTCAACATGCCACAAGAGCTTGACATGATATAAAATGATCTTGGTCCTATTTATGGAAGGTTTTTTTAGGACCGTGGAAGGTAGATTAGATGCGATATCAAAATCGTCATTTTTGAAGCACCTAGGGTCATTTTTAGGCTTCGGTGTAAAAAGGAAAAGTGTTCATAATTATAATAGGAACCCCATAACATCATTTATTCTTCATAAAGTGTTATATTTTTCTAGGTTTAGGGGTTTTATATCTCATTTACATGGAGATTTCACTATGGAGATATTACGGGGCCACAGATGGATTTGAGGAAGAGTTCTTGATAATTTGTAGAGTTCTATATAATATGAATCAACACATTTGTAGGTGATAGGGTTCTATTGTTCACTTTGGGACGTAAAATTTTACTTCAAGTGATTTTAAATAGGTCGATTCACGATTAAGTGAATCTGGAGACATAACCCATCTGGGTGAACTTCGTTATCCATCTTGTGGATTTTATTTCAGTTTATTTTATTTCTTATGATCAAATTTAAATTTAGTATAAGGAATGAATAAATTGATTAAGAAAATTAATTAACGGGAAAATTTGGATTTTAGTTAAAATTTGAGAATCCTTTATCCACAACAGACAAATTGAATACACAAGAAATTTCGAATTAATAAATCAAATTGATTGCATCATGAAATTCTTTATGTGATTAGATTTTAATGGTTTTGTAATATTTCCAATTAAATCACATAAGTTGAGTTAAGAAGAAAAAATTATCTTTTAAAAGAAATTGGAAAAATTGGGGTTTCAAAACACCCAAAAGTGAATCCATAAACACTCTTGATCAATTTTAAATTCATAATATTGAGGCATCTGAATAATTTTCAAATGGTTCCCAGGGGTAAAAACTATTTTTGGATCAAGTTTTGGTATCATAGCAGTTATCGCGCTTTGTAAAACTTTCTAATCTTTGAGCAAGTTTTGGTATCGGAGCAGAGTTACCGCACCTACAAAAATTGATAATATTTGATAAATTTTTGGTATTAGAGCTAGTTTAGCTCAGTGTCTTCTTTTAGTTGAATTTTATTTCCAGGTGTGGTTTTGTAATTTGGGATTGATATTTCCATTGTAGTGTGCAAAGTTTAGAAGTATAAGTGTTACAAGAAATCATGGGCAAGATGTCTAACAAGGAAAAGCTCGAGGATATTGAGGAATTCAATCATCAGATTCAAGATGAGAATGCATTCCTAAGGTGTTAGTTATTCTCCCTTGAGGAACAAATTGGAAGATTAAAAATATATTGAATCCAAGGATGAGCTCTTGATGGTATTGCAACTTGGTGAACCAAAGAAAGAGGTACCATCTACTACGATGCATCCACTATGACAGAAGAATGCATTGTAAGTATTGCACCACATAATTCCTCTTCCCATATAGAATTGGATTCAGGTAATGTTCTAGGTGATTTTGAAAAGCACACAAAGGGCATTGGATCTAAATTGTTAATGAAAATGGGATTTAATGGAATTATCCTTGGTAAGGATAATCAAGGCATATCTAACCCCATACAAGTTGAATAATGACCTCATTTTTCAGGATTGGGGTATGCTAATGAAGGGAAAATGGAAGTTGGAGAAGGCTCCACAACCGCTGAAAGAAGACAAGCTTCTAACAAAAGAGGATTCCCCATTAGCATCTGGTGAATCATCCTCAGAAGATGGATCTGTAAGAGATCACCAAGAAGAGGTATTGAGATTCCTCCACCTCTTGTTTACCATAAACATAAGAAAAATGGTAAGAATATTGATCCACTATCTACATTTGATAAATTTGGCAATAATATGCAGAAGATGTGGTATAACTATCCATGCACATTTTTTGGGATGTCTAACCATTGTGTAGCCAAATGTAGGAAACAAAAATCTTTATTGGAAAATATTTTGAGAGATCACTCTCCTAAACATGGCTCAAAGAAAAAAAGTTTAGGTAAGTTTCCTAAAAATGTGGACAAGATATTTGTAATCATCATAAAAAGCAAGGTCATCAGATTGAACAATATTGGCATCTTCATCCTAGACAAAATTTGAATTTTTAAGAAGGAAAGCAATGTTAAACCAACAAACTTGAAAATGACCCTGCAGTGGTTTAGGTAAACACTGAAGAGAATCAACCACCTAAAAAGGAAAATGTAATTAAATTGGTGGGTAAAAATTCCTCAGTTGCATGTTTACATAGCATTAAGTGTTGATTTTCTTGCAAATTAAACAAAGCAATTTTGGGATTCTTGTTGATTTGTTAAAAACTAAAAGTTCCTATATGTAGTGTTGATTAGCTTACAACTTAAAAAAACAATTTTGGGATTCTTGTTGGTTTTTAAAAATTAAAAAGTTCCCATATGTATTTTAGCTTTGATTTTGATGAAGTAACCTAAAGGGGAAATCCGAGTGACAGGTTTATCATACTTGGATAATTTCTCTTATTTATGGGTTTGGAAAAACTTCATTTTTGACAAGATAGCATGCACAAAAATTTTATGGGGCATGGTTAGTTGATCATATGTCTATTTTTGGAAAACATGTATTCATAGTGTTGTTGTTTACAATTGTGCAAATGTATCATGTAGGAATTGTTTGTATGTGTAACAATTATACAAACATTTTGTAACTATGCATGATTTTTGCACATTTTATAAGTTTGTTAATTTAGGCTTTAATATTTCTAACTATCAAACATGGTTATAAATAGTATGTACAATTTTTACACTTACAAATGTGATGCGGGTTACATTTTACAAAAGTTGATGCAGTGGTGTAGGATCAATGTACAACATATATGTATGACATTTTTGCTTGTCGTATCATTTACAGATTGTCCATGGGTTATGTTATTTTTAATGTATTTTTGATATATTTCAATTTTTAAAAAAAATATTACCATGTTATAAACTGGGTTTTACATGTTTTTGATATGCAGAGAACTTCTTAACAGGTTCATCCGGTGAGTTTCCCTTTTGAGGAAAAAGTGGTCTTATTGGGGAGGACTGATCCAAAGGATATTATGAGTTTAGATTATCCTTAAATATCCCTAAATGATTTCAGTGATAAAGAGAGTCTTAAGAGATTTCCATCAATATAAAGAACTTAAAAAATAAAGCTTGTATGTGAAAGATATGGTCCACTAAATTTTTTGGCAAACAGGAAAAATTCAGGGACTACGTGTAGGTATGCTGACTTGGATGAATCACATTGTGACAAGTGGCACAATGGTTTGAAGAGAAAAAAATTGTGTTTGGACGCCAATCTATGACAATTGGTTAGAGAAAGGTGGGCCCCATTATTTTTTGGTTGGGGGCCCTCAGCTAAGGTTGGCACACTCTTTTTGTGCCTTGGCCTCCGATTCATATTACCATTAATGATCTTATGTTTATATTTTATCATACTTGTGCTAACATGGTGTATGTGGGACTTATTTCATTGTATTATTGAAATACCTTTTTATTGCATCATACCGTATATAGACCGAATTGTATTGCAATTGGGGCCAACTCTCGTCCATGGATCTATACATGACTCGTCATAGAATTGAGCTACTTAGAAACTCGGTGGGGTGGTCAACTCCCAACTAGTTGGGACTAATTTCCACATTATTTGCACCAACCTCCATATAACTCATATGTATCTCTCCATGCGACTCGGCGTGTAAACACAATCATTCAACCACATCCCACACATACCCCCAAATCAACAATCTAAATATTGCCAAGGCTAAGCATAATGCACGGTAGTCCATCATCCATAACAACTCGGTACTCAACATAGCCACATGCCCTACATGGCACCTCTCCATTCATCCAACAATTCAAACAAACAATGAACTGGCCCAACCTTTGGGCGAGTCAGTGAGCTAAACATAACATGTGCCACATACATGGTGTGAAAAATGTTTAAGGCATGGTCACAGCGACAAAAAAATAGACAAGATATCCTATTATTAAACAGGATAACCCCCCCCCACCATGAAAAATGTGGGAAATATATTCCCACAAAATAAATTGGTAGGCCGTGAGAAGGAGAAGGGGTTCAACCCCGAGACCAATAGGGACAAAACACACATCTCACCAACAAGTCACAAGGGCTCAACATGATATAAAATGAGCTCGTTACTATTTATGGAAGGCTATTGCCATGACTATGTAAGGCATATTAAAGGCAATTTATAAAAAATCTTCAATTTTGAAGCACCTAGGGCCATTTTTAGGCTTCAGTGTAAAAAGAAAAAGTGTTCAAAATTAAGAGAAGAACACCATGACATCATTTATTCTTTGTGAAGTGTTATATTTTTCCAAGTGTATGGTTTTTGATTAAATACGAATCATTCCATTTGTAATTGACAATGATATATTGTTCACTCTGGAAGGTAGAATTATACTTCAGTGATTTTAAATAGATTGATTCACGATTAAGTGAATTCGGAGATGTAGCCCATCTGGGTGAACTCCATTATCAATCTTGTGGATTTTATTTCAGTTTATTTTTCTTCTCATGATCAAATTTAAATTCAGTATAAGGAATGATTAAATTGATTCAACAAAGTAATTAACGGAAAAAATTAGATTCTAGTTAAAATTTGAGAATCCTTTATCCACAATAGACAAATTGAATACACAAGAAATTTTGAATGAACAAATAAAATTTAATGCATCATTAAATTCAATATGTGATTAGATATTAATTGCTTCATTAAATTCAATATGTGATTCAAGGGGGACACCTCCAATATATCTCTACCAAGTAGAAGACTCAACTCATACATACATCCCCTCATAATGATACTTGCATCCTTTAAATAGGATGGGTAACACCTAATCCCAATGTAGGCCGACCCATTACCCAATATAATTAATTCCTATGTGAGCCCATTTAGCTAACTAAGGGGATGTGTGCCACATGTCGGCATCTCCATCAACCTATATACATTATAATATTATATCCCATGTGAACACATACATATAACTAAGGGGATGTGTGCCACATGTCGGCATCTCCATCAACCCATATATATTATATTATCATATCCCAAGGTACATAGAATTTTTTAATATTTCCAATTAAATCACATAAGTTGAGATAAGAAGAAAAATTGATCTATTAAAAGAAATTGGAAAAATTGGGGTTTCAAAACACCCAAAAGTGAATCCATAAACACTCTTGATCAATTTTAAATTCAATATATTAAAGTATTCAAAAAATTTAAAATGGTACCGGGGGTAAAAATCATTTTCGGATCAATAAGCGCATGATAGGGGTTGGCTTATATTTTCATAACTATTACACCTATACTAGGAGAACTACATGGAGTTCACTCCCACTTTTAGGGGATGTAGTGTAGTGGCGGATCAGTTCAATAGAGGTTGAAAACCAAATTTGATCCTACTCCACCTACAAATATATTTATTCTTTTCTTATCTAATCATGTGTATGAAGTGCTATACGTAGTAATTATAGGTTTTTCTTCATTAAGTGTCATCACGGGAAGGTGTCACATACTTGTGAGCCACTGAAAACATAAAACAAAACATAGTTATATGTAACTAATAGACACTATAAGTTGCATAACCAAATCACCTTCTAGTCTAACACAACATAGACTAGGACTAGATTGTACTACACCTAAACAAGAGATGTATGGTTTCATACAGGAGTTTTTCTAGCCATGATCCCAAGGAAAAAGCAATTCAAAATTCTCACTAATATTTTTAACCAATATACACATCTAGATTGTTTATGTACCTCTATGGTTAGATAATTATTTATCCCACCTTGTGTTAAAAATAATCATTTCATTGTTTTATTTACGTTTATAGTATTAATAGTTATATTATGAATTATATGGTTAATGTGGATTAATTTATTTAGAATATTCCACCTATAACATTCATACACCTAGTAATATGAAAGTAAAAAACTCTAATCAAGCCCTCATTTTTGTATTTATGGTGTGAATAGTATTTATTACTATTATTACCATCTTGTTATGATATTTTTTTATCAAGTTGATGTTCTCTTATTGGAAAGTGAGGTAGGTATGTTCCCCACAAATGTGTATATGTAATTTGAGAACTAAATTTACTTTCAACTTATATTATGATTACATTGTTAGCATGTGTAATGTTGTTGCTAAATATTATTTGTACATATTATTATGAATTATGAAATATTTAATTTAGCTCTTGTTTATGACTATTTTAATGTATTCAAGACCTCTTGAACACTCAATATATCTTCAAGATACCCTAACACCTCTATTTATAGGATTACAATCCTTTTAAGAAATCCTAAAGACAACCCTAGAAGTTGTGATCGGGATCTTTCAACTTCCCATTACTTGGAAAAATTATCCCAACGTTAATAGCCAATTAACAACATGTTAACAGCATATTAATAGCAAATGCATAGTAACATCATAGCGACATTTGCCGAATGCTCCCGAAGTCTCAAACTTAAGCTGCTTCGAGCTCCAGGACTTAAACACCGATTCAAGAAGACCAAAAATAGGCTCTAAACCCCAACAGAACACTACATTATATGGTATGAAATCATAGGAAAAAGAAAACATTAGACCATTAGAAATATATTTCCTAAGATGTAGATAAAAACATGACCTCAAATATTGTCCCCTTGAAAAATATAAATTCTTTGGGATATGTGAAAAGATCAAGATACTAAAGACTACTACTGTTTCCTATCATTCCTAAAAAATCAAATCAAACATACACCATTTGAAGACCTCAATTTTATACAAAAACATGGAAATACAACTCCACAAACACAATCCCACTTCATGCCAAAAAAAAGTTCTAATCCATGGATAATGCCATGGGGTGGAAATATGTATTTGCTAACTAGAGAGCTAATGCCTTAGGCTCTATCCGAATGGACATCTCAGCTATGGATACCAAACCAACCTCAATCTGAAACCCAAAACATGGATGTAACAATCCTATCATCCACAATGAACACACAATATACCAACCAAATTACCAACTATCCACAACCAAGGAATTTTCCACCTCAATGACAATATCGTAGTAGGCACTAATGCCTCCTCTACTTCTCATCCTCAACAAATGGAATCAGTAGTTCAACCTCAAATGCCTACACAACCTATGGAAAATCCAAGGAACATGAAAGCAACCTCTATTTTGGGATCGAATAAGAATCCATGGGATTAAATGATATTGATTATAAATGCATTTAATTAAGATCATGTAAATTTGTGGGAAAACCACTATTTTCATCACTAAAATACCAAATGAAAAAATAACAATTGTAAAAGGACAAGAAAAAAACATGAGGATAAAATGGAAATATATCAAGAATAATCTACAATTTATCAATCGATTTACATTCCCATAAATATTCAAATAAATCAACAAATAATTTACTTTGATCCAGAAATAAAGAAATTAAACATTTAAATTCCAATGTTATAAGAAACTAAATATATACAAAAATTGAATAGGTTACTCAAAAGAATTTTCATCAAGACTCTAATAAGAAAGAAACAATACCCCTAAAATATATAGGTAGATGAAAAAATTATTAACTTTGTTATCGGGAAGACTATTGATACCTAAGTATGGTGATAATAGTAGTCCAATGATTATAATAACAATTAGGAAAAAGGAAATAAAAAATGTTTTGGATGATCTCAGATCTTTTATGAATGTTATGACAACTAATACTCTAAAAGAATTTCCATTAGTTGGGCTTCAACCCACCGCTACCATTATACAAATGGATGATCAATCCATTTCCAAACCGAAGGATTCATTGATGATGTTATGGTAACTATGGAATCATGGGAATATCTTACGGACTTTATGATTCTTCAACCCAAGAACAAGATACATGGATATCCAATTATCCTAGGGAGACCATGGTTAGCCATTGTATCAAACTTAATAGAATGCAGGTCTAGAGATATGACAATATTAAATTAAAGAAATGACAAATAAGTCTCTTTGTTTCTACTTACAAGACCATTTATAGATGTTAAAGAACATATTTGTGTTGATGATTATGAATTG
This sequence comes from Taxus wallichiana var. yunnanensis, assembly GCA_018340775.1. Classification (NCBI taxonomy): domain Eukaryota; kingdom Viridiplantae; phylum Streptophyta; class Pinopsida; order Cupressales; family Taxaceae; genus Taxus; species Taxus wallichiana. Next base: position 575,388,399 of record CM031240.1, read on the forward strand.
GCTAAGTATAATTTATCATATTTAACTATGATTGCAGTAAAAAATCATGTTGTATAAATCGAAGAAGAGTCAAAAAGAGATCTAGAGATGGCCAATATCAGTTCAAAGCCTCTTTAGTTAGCTTGATTATTCTCAATTATATATGGAGTCTTCTAGTATTTCTTTAGAGTCTCCTCAGTTAGCTCTAGAGTTTTCTAGTCTCACTTCAGAGTCTCCTCAACTTGCTTTGGAGTCTTCCAACCTCACTTAAGAGTCTTCTTGCTCAAATTATGGATCCTTAAATGGAACTACTAATATGAAACTACTTCATGAAAGGTATGAATATATCCTTTTTTTTAAAAATGTCACTAGATGGATAGAAATAGATCAAATGTGTCTATAACAAGTTTTATTTATCCCCTAAAAACATTGATCTCACAAGGAAATATTACCTTTAGGGACATGATTACATTCTATATTATGTTACCACATGAATTCCCATTTAATTTGTTGTTAAGTTAATTTAAACCCACCAATTCAGTCTATCCTAGAACAAAACAGATTTCCATTTATCTAGGAAAAGAATTAAATATCAATAGTTGGTTAACTAATGATGAGGAAGCCAATGTTTTTGATATACTGAGAAGCCATACTAAATATTTTTCTTGGGATTATAGTGACATGAAAGGAATCCATCCTAGTATTTGTACCCACCACATTTACACAAGTAATGTCAAACTAGTCAGACAACCACAAAGAAGAATAAATCTTGCATTAAAGGACATGGTTAAAACTAAAATTGAAAAATTGTTGCAAGTTGGATTTATTTACCCCATATCAGACAACCAATGGGTCTCACCACTTGTGATAGTTCCTAAAAATAATGGTAAGTGGAAAATTTTTATAGATTATAAGGAGCTTAACAAAGCTACTTTGAGAGACTATTTACCCTACCTTTCATTGACTAAGTCTTGGATAACTTAGTAAGAAAGAAGTTATTTTATTTTACGGATGGATTTAGTGGTTAAAACTAGATAAGGGTGGCTGTAGAAGACCAAGGAAAAATAAAATTCAATTACCCTTAGTGAACATTTTCTTATAGAGTGTTACCCTTTGGTTTGTGTAATGCACCGACTACTTTTTAAAGGGTTGTCTTGGCCATATTTTCTGATTTGAATAATGGTTGTGTAGAAGTGTATATGGATGACTTCACGGTGTATGGGGATTATTTTGAAAAATTCTTGTCCATGAAAATTTCTTAATTATGGTGGATGAAGGAATAGTTCTTGGGCATCTCATTTCAGCAAAAGGGATAAAAGAGGATTAAAAACAAGGTAATTTCTGATTTACTTGGACCCAAAACTTAGACAGGATGTTAGATGTTTTCTTGGTCATACAAGCTATTATAGATGCTTAATTAAACATTTTAATAAGATTACTACACCAATGTTTGATTAATTAGTAAAATATAGTGAGTTCATTTGGGATGAGAAGTGACAAGAAGCCTTTAAATTGATTAAGGAGAAACTAGCTTCATCCCGGTGTTGAGAGGGCCCAATCGGGAAGAACCCTTCCACATTCACATTGATGCTTCTAACACTGATCTAGGGAAATATTGGGATAGAAAGATGAACATGGTAAAGTACATGCTATATATTACATTAGCAAAAATCTCACTACCACAGAAAATAATTATACTACTATTGAAAATAAATTTTTTTAGTTGTTATCTATGCTATAAATAAGTTTCTCCATTATCTTATAGGGTATAATACATTTTTATATAATGATAATACAACTATACACTATTTAACGAATAAAATAGTATTATGAGGTAAGGTTATTATATGGTCACTCCTTTTACAAGAATTTGATATACAAATTGTTGATAATTTAGAAAGATCTAACTTGGTTGTCGGTTTCTTTTCAATGTTAGATACACTTAGAGAGGACCTATTGATGATAGCTTCCTAGATGAATTTTTTTTTCTATATATATATAAAGTCTCCATGGTTTGATGATATAGAAAACTATTTAGCAACATGAAAAATTTCTAATTATTTTACTAACAAGAAAATAAAATGGTTGATTAGAGAAAGTAATAATTTCAAATGGTTAAATGGTATTCTATTTAAATCTGGATTTGAATCGGTCTTATGCATGTGTGTCAAAGAAGATGAATTATATGACACCATTAGAGATTGTCATGATGATAATGCACGAGGTCATTACTTAAAAAAGAGAACTATTTATAAAATCCTTGGAGCTGGATATTAATAGCCTTGCCTTCATAATAATGTGAAGAAACATATTTGGAAATGTGATTCATATTAGAGGATTGGTAAAACTACTCTATCTAATGAAATGCATCTTTAACCTCAACTCGTTCTTGAAACTTTTGAACAATGGGGGATAACTTTTGTTGGACTAGTAAAATCACCTTAACAAGGGAAGGAATTCATACTATTTTGCATTGATTATGTGACTAAATGGGTAGAATTATAAGATATTCCATAATCTAGAGAGGAAGCAAAAACAAACTTCTTGTATCACTAAAATTATTCACAAGTTTGGAGCACCAAGGAGTATAGTTTCATATCAAGGGCCTCAGTTCATGTCCAAAATGATCAAATATTTTGTAGAACTTTACCAGATCAATCATAAGAAGTCATCTCCATACCACCCTTAAGCCAATGGATAGGTGGAAGTGACAAGCAAAGAACTGAAAAGTATCTTAAATAAAACATTCAATACTAATAGAAGATATTGGACAAACAAAATACCAAAAGAAGATATAACATTACTTGGAAAACTACTATTGGATTTTAATAAGTTTGGAAGATCTTGAAATCAAATGTCATAATGACCCCTTGACACCTCCCACTCAAAATCATTATATCTAATGAGAAACGATCCTCACATGAATTTTTAAAAGTAAGTAAATATTTTGTTTTTGGGGACCCGAGACCCCATAGTACATAGCCATACATAAAAACAACTAGGCAAGAGAGAAACCCAAAAAAATCAAAGGCCCCAAAAGGAAAAAATAGCTTGACCAGAACAAGAGCCCAATAAGGGGCAAGACACACACAACCTCAATTACATATTACCATTTTTAAATCAAAAACACCTAGACACCAAATATAGAAACAAAGGAGCAAACCAAAAGAACAAAAAGTGTAGTCACAAAATCACGCACTTTAGACATTATTTAAACTGGTTTCATACTACTATTTAGAAGGTTCTTGAGTGAAGAAAGTATTAATTAACCCTCATCTTTTGACTATATTTTATTTATTTATTTTTATTATCGTATTTTATACCCAAATGCCCAGTTAACCTCTATTATCTTACGTTATTTTAGCCTCGATTTGGGGCATCCATGGGCACCCCTGGTCCCAACAGGGACTCCCAATTCCTTTTGCACTTTCCCGCCACTTTTTGGGATCTTTCTATCCATTTTACATCTTTATCTTTTTCATGGTTAGCCATTTCAGGGTTAATTATGAAATTAGATCAAGAAAATCCTATAAATATAAAGTTATGAGACCATAAAGAGGGACCTAACACTATTTACTATTATCATCCATCTAGAGTTGCATCCATATATAGTATTGGAAATAACTTTCATCCACAAAGCTCCATCATCAAGGCACAAGATTAGGACATCTGCATCACACACTTCATATAGGAGGATTCTATTATATTCCATGCACACATGTTATTACATTCTTTACATTTAGTTATTTCTTTCTACTTCACAAAGTTCAAGCAAACAAGAGCACCAGGAAGGTTATGCACAAACTCATCGAACTACATTTGGGTCTGAAATGTAGTGTATCACCTAGTTAGAAAGCCCACTATTGTGCGTGATGAGGTCATTTTGATCCATTCATTTGAATATTTATTTTTTAAGGGTTTTGATACTTCATTTTGGTCTTTTGTAGGTCTTCACATCATCTTGGATTATCGATGACATTCGATGCACGGGAAGCAAATCTGATGTGACACATAGAAAGGGTTTTGGACCACCTACCGCCCTTGTGAGATTTATTTTCATGGATTTTGCGTAGACCAAGGCACCTAGTTTATAGACCAAATTACCCATAGGTGCCCCAGTTCCTCTCCTAGCACTCTAGTCTAGCCAAATACTTCAGATCCATCCTTTTTAGATATTTTTCACAGTCGTTCCTACTTCCATAGTCTCTAACCAGCTCTGTAACATATTCCTATGAGTTTCTTCTATTCAAATGATTTCTTTCCTCTTATCTCTTGCACATTAGGGTTTTACTTTTATTATATTAGTTTCTTAATTCATTTACATGCTTCTTTACTACGTTTTTATGTCCTCCTAGATTAGATTAACTAACATTACATAATTCCCCATTTAGTTAATCACTTTGGTGAACTCAATTTGATATTTCATGCTTCTATATTTTTCATTCATTGCTTGTCATACTAGGGTTTGGTCATCATGAGTATCTCAATCAACAATTATTAACTTGCAAATCGATGTACTACATAGATTCCAAAATTTTCTTTCTACTACTCATATTTGTGCTGACATGCATCCAGACTCGGTTTATCAAGCCTTTGTTGATGCATTCTCTCCAAACTTAGTATTTACCTTCCCTTTGATGTTCACACTTTTGATAATGACCCACCTCTGCATATCATCTCTCGTATTTATAATTTCATTGTTAAGCATACTTTGATTGATAATGGATATGAACTTAACTTGTGTCCTATGTCATTCCTTGAGATTTTAGGTCTTTCCACTCATGACATTAGTCCATATTCTATATCACTGTATTCTTACAATGGTTCTTTCCATCCTTGTCTTGGTCACATTGCATTACGTATTATTGTTCATCTAAAGACTATCTATGTTGTCTTTTTCATTGTTGATTTCCTAGTCTCTTACAACTGTCTTTTAGGAAGGCCATGAATTCATGCAATACAAGTTGTCTCCTCTAATGTACATAATTGTGTTAAATTCTTACATGAGAGCATGGTGTATAATGTTTTTCATGAATTAGATCCATTTTAGTATTGCGACCGGGCTCCTAATACTAATCTTCCTATCCCATGCATAGACATTACAGATGAGCCCCAACCTAGGGAAGAACCACCTCACTTACCACCACTTGATGGTACCATTTGTGTGATAGATGTAGTTTTTCATATGCCACCTACCACTATTACTGCTATGATTCCTTATCAGGGGTTTGTCTATCCTATGGACATCACTTTATCACATACACCTTCACATGCATCACCTACCTTAACACGCCCACTATTTACTTACACACTCTTCATGAATAATTCACACTGGGAACATATTCGATTTGATAATACATGCGATGAAATTATATATACACATGATGGGTTGGATTTCTTAGAATTTTATTTTGAGGACCTCTATCCTACACCATATGCTTCTCATCTTTATTATGGGTATGTTATCATCACTTGCTGCTTATGGTCTTCGTATCTTTCACCTCATGATATTTCTCACATGCACTCCTCGATCCTCACCACTTACATTAGGAAAATCATGGATCGATTATTTTGGATTCACTATAGATATTGATCATATAGACATATATAGTATACCATTTGGCCATGTTTACATTTGTAATATATCTTTCCTAGGATACACTCAAAATATCACTCGTTGGTATGCACATGGTCCTCCACTTCCTCCATTCACCAACGAAGAATATGTTATAGTCATGTATAACTTACACCTTAATGGCTCATTATGTCATCATCCATACACTATTACTTATCAAGTCACCAACGCTTATCCATTTGACTATGATCCTGAGAGCGATGATCTCCTAGATGACATTAAATGATATCTTCTTTAATCACGCATGCATTGGGGGCATAGTATTTACATCCCCCTCTATCATAATCATATTACCATAGGAAAATTTCTTATCATTTCATTATAATTCATTCAAATCCTTACACAGTGTTACATCATACTCCTAGCATTGACACATACTTCATTTTCATGTACTTATCCACTTTCATCACTACATGCATCACACAACGGACATTTATTAGTTCATTTCATTAATATTTGGGGGGAATCACATTTAATACACCCCCATTTCATCATATCATATTTGCATTTTCATATAGGAATTCCTCATAACACATTTTAGCATTGTCGTTACCCAATGATACACTCTTGTGCTTCGGTTCACACTTGATTATTGATGGATTACTACATTAAACCCCACACATTGCACACTAGGTCATACACATTACTTATATTCACACATCATGTGACATATACCTTATGTTCTACATTTACATATCATACATATGTCATACATCGTATTAGTCTTCATCATACATATATCATACTAACATCATACATTACTCATCCTTCATACTACATTATTAGGCTATATGCACATCTCCCATTACACATTGCACATACCATCGTATGTCTTACCTCTTACATCATGCATACTACATTTATTCTATACTATGTCAACACTTACGCATCTTACACCCCACCATCTATAGCTAGTTTATATCATTGCGATATTTACATATCTACACATCATACTACTCATCCTTATACATATCTGCATCTAGTGTGCCACATCACTTATCATACATACTATGTTTAGTCTACATACATTACATTTTATACATCATAAAATTCCTATTGTATACATCTAATGGTCATCTTTTATCATTACATATACTACATTGTCTTCTACACGCTGCATTCACTACCCTATGATGCACTTTAGTTCCTCGGTCTATACTCGACTACCGAGTGTTTACTAATCAAATATAATTTACACTCATTGCATATTTACTATTTAACCTTTCATCATGCGACATTTCCAACCTAGTGACATACGCTTTAGGATAAATCATCACCTATTCTATCATTTTGTAGTGGTATACACCTTAGGTTACATCACCACTCCCTCTTTTCATCTTGTAGTGATATACACTTAGGGATAAATCATTACTCATCCATTCATCTTATAGTGATATACGCTTAGGATAAATCATCACTTATACATTCATATGGTTGTGATAAATGATTTGGATATAGGGTTCACACAAACATCATTGCTAGGTTGTATCTCATCACTACACTATACACATTCATCACAACACATTAGACACAACATACACTTTGACTATTTCCCGATGACACACTCTCATTTATGGTTCATTCTTAACTATTGAGGGGAAAACAAAAATGAACCTCATTGCATACATTTCCATTCACTCGGGGGGAACACAACTCCTATCATTCCATCTTGCATTCCATTCCATCCATCTAAAACATATTTCTTTGTCTTGGGGGCATTTTCTCTTGTTTACTAGTGATAACACCCTAAACGTTTAGCACAAATTAACTAGTTTTAAGTAAGACTAACACCACATTGTCTAAAGCTAGTTACAAAAGGTAAGGAATGAAACATCAAAAATCAAATCTTAATAGCATAACAAGGAGATAAAATGAAAATAACATATAATATCTAAGCATGATTACTATGTTATATTATTAATAAACAATAGACCTAAATAGATCTAGGAAGCAATCAAATTGGGAATGGTTGCTACTCCACAAATGGTGAGAAGATCTCTCCAACAAAAGACTACAATTTCATGTTGAATATCCTTCTACTAACCATAATGAATGCTTTATGAAAATATGAGCATGTTGATCCTTAGAGGAGTTTAGGCTCTTTAACATATGTATTATATGAGGCTATTAATAAAAGCATGGTGTAAAATTGGAAGGTAGTAAATAGTATTATTTATAGTTTTTCCTTTGAGGAAAACTTGCATCTTGGTGCATGTGGGATTAAACATACAAATAATATTTAAAATTTCTAATCATGATTAAGCTTTTCTAATCATAATTAGTGAATTACCAGTGCTTAAGAGGTATGAATCCTTAATCACCCTTAGGGTCAACTAGAGGCTAGGATAAGCTTTTGAAGTTTGTTGAGACATTGTGGAGGAAAAAGGGGTGATTTTGAGTAGTCATAAGAGGGGTTTAAGCCAATATTAAGGCATATTGATAAAAAGAAGTAAAAATAGGCTTAATTAGCTAATAACGCTAATTTTTTTTAAAGAGGATAACAATTTACTATTTCACGTCGATTGACATCTTGAATGTGAAAATGGTAGATAATCAACAATGTGGTCATTAATTAAATAAATAGAGGGAAAATGTTAGTTAGTTAGTGAAAATCACTAATTATAACAAAACTTGGAAATAATGAGAGAGATTTTCGTGTGTTTTGGCAATAAGATTGCAAAATTAGAATTTAGGTGTCTACATTTGCCCCTGTTTGAGGTGAAGTTAGTGACTTCACTTCAAATATAGTAGACAAGTATAAACAGGTAAATTTTTGAAGAAAAATTAGTGAAATGAAGGATGCCCCCTCGAGTGTCGATGGGGTGATATAAGAAGTCAATCGATGATCAAAAATATGATTGAAATAGATAAAGAAATAGGATATAAGGGACACAAAACCCTTGGTTATTTTTTAGAAGAGAAAGTGATAGGGATAAACATGGTTGTTTATTTCCTTAGGTGATTTGGAAGAAAATTAGTAGTGATAAGATTGGAAATTGGAGAATAGGAACATGCTCATCTTTGTATCTGGTATTCAATACAAAACCTTATTTCATCACGTTGCCCATATGATCTACATCATTGACCTTTATTTAAAATTAAAAAAGTGTAAGATAACATGAAAATCTAAATTACTAACAATTGTTTACTACTAAAAATACGTAACTCCATGCAACATACATTATGTAATGCAATATGAAAGTAAAATGATATTTAGCTCCATGCAACATACAGAATGTAATGCAATATGAGAAAGTAAACCAACTAAGATAATAGAGAAACCAATACAATCACATGCACTCAAACAAACAACATTTAAGATAGTTGCACCAATGTTTTTGTTATCAAGACCTAGTTCCCAAATGTTCATGTTATAATGAAAAGGGTTAAAAATGGTTCCCCAAGCAAGGATACATGTGAGGGGAATAATGGAGGACACAAGTAGTCCCATGGAAAATATTTCATGCACTATGACATAGTCCATGAAAATCAATGTTGCATGGGAGGAACGAGATAACATGCAGCCTAGATTTTGTTAATGGAGGTAGATCACGATGATCCGCAAGTCATTTGAGACCAGAACAAGCAAGAACCTTAGAAATATGTTTTTAAAGACATATTTTGATTTGAGGAAAATGTAATTGATACAAGTTTTAGTTTGTATATGATGTTTACCATTTTTGATTTTTTTAGTTTTTGAATTATTTGGATGTTTTGATATTTCTAACTAACACATTTGAATGTTTTGGGTTTTTTGAAACATATTTAAATGTTTTTATTTATTTTAGATATTTTCTAAAGCTATGTATAGGAAATAAAAAACATGGGATGCCCCAATGACATATGGGATGTACAAGGGTAAAATGCCACGCACTTGTGCAAGAAAGTGAAGATGCAAAAATGCCCCAACATTAGATGGGTATATTCAAAGGTAAATTATTCATGTAAAGAATTTGTATCAAGGCCTATAAATGGATAGGTTCAATAATGATAATGAACGCAACCTAATGACGTCTTGCCAGGAAGGAACAAGGATGCCCCCAACGTAAGTTGGCCAAAAATCACATGATAGAAAGAAGTGGCAGATTGTTTTGAGAAATTTGCCAAAGGTTCCTGAAACATGACAAAAAGGAAATATTATACACATGGATGTTCTGAATGAAGAAGAATAATACATTGAATGTTTTGAATGAAGGTATCTTAGAATCCTCACGATGAAGCGAAATGTAAGAATAATGAGACATGATATGAACTAGAGTAAGATTCTAAACAAGGTAAAAAAGACACTTGGTAACATACTAATCATGTTTGCTCATAGAGATATAATGTGTGCACATGGAAATTTATTACCTCTTGGAGGGAATATTTGATAGAAAACAAGTGAATACACCCTAGCCAATGTGTAGGAATGATTTATTTTTCAAAGTTGATTTTTTTGTGAATGGATTATGGAAGGAGAGTCATACATTTCTCTTCTCAGTTGTCGATCAGAATCCATATCCCCAATGGATATGTATTTGATTCTAATCACAAAATTTCTCTACTACCAGTCATGCCTCCATATCCCTGGTAGAGATTATTGGAAATACCCCAAGAGAGAGTTATATATCAATTTTCTTTTTCTTTTAGTGTTTTCTTTCATATTTGTGCTTTTTGATTTAATTGATTTTTTTTTTTTTTGAAAACTTATTTCAAATCTCTTGTTTGAAAAGGGTTAAGAACCACGATGTCTTGATGGAAGGATGTGGAAGTGATTTTGATGATGACATTGGCTAGTGTCAATAAATATATCAAATATTTTTTCAAAAAGTTTTTAGATGTTGATTGTGATAGGATCTCTAAGAGGTTCGAGTCATTCTTTAATTTACCAAGGTGATAAAAGAAAAAGAAAAATGGATACCATAGAGATAAATGTCACAAAATACATGAAAATTAGCTAACTAAAATATCGAAGTGAAAATGGTAGGAATATGGTAAGAAGACTTGTAGAAGAAAGAACATCCATGTGTATGGAATACCTTATTGCAATGTGTGTTCATTAACCTTTGATTTTTTTAAATGTTTTCTCATTTTTTTGTATTTTTAATCTTTTTTGAAAAGGTGGGACCGACAAGGTCACTTTCCATGATAAGATCCAACAAAATGTTAGAAATTTCCTTAATAAGGAATACTAGGCATGTTTTCTCATCAAAATTCATATTATCCCCGATCTCAATGATTATGGTGAGCTTATACTCAATAGATGACTGATTTTTAACATGAAATATGGATTTTGTGTGTGGCAAGATCTTGAGCTCCCTATCCATGGATATTTTCTAAACTTTGAGCCATACTTGATGGTTACATTGATGTGCATTTTTGAATCGCATTTGATTTTAAACTTTAAGATTGTTTAAATTGTTGTGAGATTTTGAGCTCTTGAATTATTGATATGAGTATGATGAAGGAACCTTTTTGGTTTCTTATAAGCTATAACATGACTTGTCTTACCCCAAGAAGTGGGAGAATAAAGTGGATGAATAAAATTGATGTGAGAAATGATGGTGGGCTTTTCCACAATCATTGATAAAAGAACAATATGATGGACGTGAAGGATACGGTCCAAGAATTGAAGAGGATGGGCTACCAGGAGGTGTCCCATAGACTGAAGATAAAGGAATACAAGGATGTGGCCCTAAGATTGAAGATAAAGGACTACCGGGTGGCGTCCCATAGATAGAAGATGAATGATGGGCTATTAGGAAATGGCCCACAAATTCAAGATGAGGGACTTCTAGGATGTTCCCACAGTATAGACAAAGATGGATGCTGTGGGGTGAGCCACATATATATGATGTGGGGTTACTTGGAAGTATCCCACATATAAAAGAAGATGATGGGCTACCAAGTGGTGACCCAGGTAAGATTGTGATGGAAGAATCTTAATAGATAAAGAATGATTAGGTAATGAGAAGATAGGCTATGGGTTAATGCTAAACCCATGAATTTCATCACCCAATGAAGAATTTGAAGATGAAAGAAAAGAGGAGGATCATCTTCGATGATCTTAGTGTCTTCCTCTATTTTATGACAAAAGGCATCAATATATTCCTCCCAATATGTAAACATATCAAGGTCTAAAGATGTTTGTTGCTTGTAAACTTCTAGAGGAATGTCTTCATCTACCCTAATAAATTCTATAATGGCTTCTTCATTCTAAATCAGTTATTCATTCGACAAAAGGTTGATTAGGTAAATGTGATATGGGAGTAAAATTGGATGATTGATTATAAGGAATTTGAGTCAGAGAGCTCTTCGACGAAAGAAGGGGTCATCGAGGTGACAAAGAAATGGGGTCTTGTGAAGATAGGGAGGACTGTGACTTACGATTCATATTAGAGGAATAATTTAGATTAGAATCTTCAAAAATAATAAGACTTAGAATCATTGGGATTGGAATATTTGGAAGAATAATAAGAATATAAATCATGCCACTTACCATAAGTTTGAAAATGGGAGAAGAGGTAAGTGAATGTTCTTTATCATGAATAATCAAATGAGGTCTACTTGTGATAGGCATCCTTTGATGGTAATGTTGAAACCTAGGTTCCTTACTGTCATAAGTATGCGGAACTGTGTGATAATTAGTCTTTGTCGGCACATTCCTAGACATAGATAGTCCAGGGGATATCACAGGATTTATTGTGTTGACATGTTCAACATATGTATCTATATAAATAATGTGAGCATCAAAATGATTCTCCTCATTAGACACATAATTAACATTCTTTTCCTAATTATGTTTAGGAAAATTCTTCGTATTGGGGGATTTTTTAGGAGTGGATGAATCCATCTCCACATCACCACTTTCGATTAAGTCTTAGATGTAGTGTTGTAACTTCAAACATTTATTTGTTTTGTGACTTTAATGGGGTAGGAATTGGCAATATTCATTATCTCTAAACCATGATGGTTTAGGCGTGCATCGTCCTCGTAAAATTTAGTTTAAGATATCTGCCATATTAACCACCTCTAGTTGTTTTAGTATGGATGATATGGATTTAGATAGAGGGGTGAAAGTATTGTTTATACTCCATGTAGGTGGATTTACCTTTACAAGTTTCAAGGGTGTGTGTTTTGAACATCTTTCACTCATTTGAGTCTACTATCCCATCACCAACAATGTTTTTGTTCTTACTATGCAAAAAATTTGTTTGTTGTTAGACTTAGAATCATTATGATCGTGAGGGAGAAAGGTTTTAGAGTCCCCTACCTAACAATGTTTTTTCAATTTTACTCCCTTTTTTGATTACCTCTTTGAACATGTTACCACAATACATTTATAGGTGGAATGTAATGCCTAGATGGAGGTTGGGAAAAAATATTCCTATCAACTATTTTTTGGGTATGGAGCAAGGAAAATGGCTAGCTAATCCTCTCCATCATTGTAAAATTTTTGTGAAGTTTTCATTGCTTCTTTGTTTGGCATTGGAGAGATACAACATGGTGACATCATTCTCTATATTAAAAGAGAAGTGTCATACAAAACTTTCTACTAGTTCTCACCATGTTGATATGGATCCCTTAGGGATGTGAACAAACCATTCTAGCATCATTGCTCCCAAACTTTGTGGAAAGAGGCACATAAGATAATTGTCGTTGAATGTCACCTCTTGACATGCCATATAAAAATATTTAATATGGTCACGAGGGTCACATTTTCCCTTATATTTGTCAAATTTTGGAAAATCAAAGTATCTTGGGAAAGGTATTTGTAGCATGTATTTTTCAAATGGGTAGGGACATAACTCATCAAACCAATACTTCTTGTTATTACTACCGGTTTGGTCCTCTTGTAAAGCTTGAAGGGCGTTCTTTATAGTAGACCATTCTTGGTGGAAGATTTGGTCTTGTGTGGGTGGTGGCAGGTTTATACAAAGGGTTAATTCTAGGTGTATTCCCACCCATATTTTTGGTGAAAAATTCCTCATAAGGATCCATGCGTGTCTCCCATCGAGGAGTATTTATTAGGAACCCATGAAATGAAGCTTTAGGTTTTGCCTTTGGTATAGTTTGTTTCAAAACATTTGGTTGTTCCTTTTGTATATGTGAAGCCAAAATTTCTTGCAATTAGCAAGTGAGGGCTTGTACTTGTTGTTCTAACATTACTCTTAAACATGGGTATTTCATTATGATCTTCATTAGGGGGAGGTTGTGCATGATGAACATGTTCTTCGTGGTATTTGCAATGAATTTTAATATGAGGTAAATGATAGTCTCCGTCATTTTCAAAAGGTACTTCCTCATTATTTTGTCATGCAGAAGTAGAGGCGTGACCTAGGTTTAATATGTCATCTATATGGCGATGAGGATGTTCCACTTCTTCTTCCCCTCAAACCATTACGACAATGAGAGAAGGATCCACCGTGGGAGGTAACTTAGCTCCTAGTTCCATAACACGTATAGAACCTCTTTTTTTTTTTTTGAAAAATGTAATCCTCAAAATTGGCGGGAGGATGTTCTATATTCATACGAGGATAATCTTCCTCTCTACCACTATGGTCAACCATGAGAATATCCTCTAAAATATGGTCATCACCTCCAAATATATCAGCTCCTAATTTTTGGATCCCATCCTCGTAGTAGGTATACTTGAGATAGGAAATAAAACATGAATAATTCCACTAAGGTTTACTAAAAAGGACCTTAGTAAAAAAATTTCAGTGTAACGAATGACACTAAATTGTTAAAACAAGGTGACTATAGAATAGTCAAAAAATTGATAGATCAAAGAAAACATGTGAACTAAAGAATAATGAACAAGATACCCTAACAAGGTAATATATGACATAAGTTTTCCCTAGAATAAAACAATGACATATAATGCTTGAAATTTACATCAAATAGTTTATTCTCTAAAATTTGTCTAGATATGTTTGCAATCAAATAGTGATAACACAATATCACTAGTTAGGTCAAGTTTACAAAAAAAGGCCTAAATGATAATAGAATGTTGACATGGTATTCTAAAAGATATACTAAAATCCATTTTCTAAACACTAAGAAAGTCTAAACTTTGTAAAATGGACGATACAAATGTGAGCAACATAACAATGATATTTGGACACGTAATCAAAATTTATGAGAAAGTAAGATTTTAGTATTAAAATGGTAATGCACTATAGATTTAACAAAGTAATCTCAACACTAAAAAACTTAAGATGAATCTAAGGTGTAAAACTATGTCTAATTGTATCAAGAATTTTCTATGAGTGTGAACAACATAACTCTACAATATAGAGATTTAGGCCTAATTTCACAATGGAAACAAGACGTAAATATCTCAATTGTATGGCTACAATGTGGACAAACGTAAAAACTCAAAAGAAGAAAAGGATGAAATCACCTAACTACGATGATAATAAGTCTCAAATATGGGTTTTTGAGACAAGGGGCCTACTAGATCATGAGTATGTACCATGCACACTTTCAACACTTGCGCTTTGGCATTGCAACCTAGTCGCACAAGTAGAATACAAAAGTGGTGGACACGTGATATCTAGTGGTATCCATATATGTTGTTTCCTTTTGTCCAAAAATGGGCAACAAGAAAAAAAGGGTGTAGACCAAGTGGTGTTGAAATAAACTTGGTGTTATTTTGGCAGAGTTTCACCTTGTCTTAGGACAAGTGAAAAACTAGGAAAAAATGACACTAAGTAGATTTTGTGATGAAAATCATGTGGTTTCAACTTTAAGAGATTATTTCCCTTGTTCAAAAAATAAGATTTTGAATCTAACAAAGTTTTCACTTTGTGAGAGCTCTCAAGTATAACAACTAAGACAAAAATAATGGCTCCAAGCCGACAAGCTTCCTAGGTGGTTCTCTCTCTAGGTGTCACAAGATATCTAAGGTGAGCTTGATTTACTAAGGTTTCCTAAGGAGTATCTTGAATTTAATTTACCCCCTTTAGTATAATGAGCACATAAGTGTGTTCAGTTATAATTTCATTGGGGCCGTATAATATGGATATATTTGATTCTAATCTCACTAAGGCTTACTAGACAAGTCAATAGTGTGGAGACTTTCCTATTTCATTCACAAGGTTCCCTCTTTGCGTGAACTACTTTAGGGTTCCTAGGACCACCCACATTATTGTAGATTAATGCTTATGCCAAAGGGGTTATATCCTAGTTAAGTGGATGAGCCATAGCTCTTAACTGAAACTTGCAATACGGTGTTTTGAATGATGTGTTGGTGTATTTTTTATCTTTTGGATTAAACAATTTGGTTTAGACCACCAATGACAACCTACATCACACGTGAATGTTAGATGGTGGTTTGAAGAGAGTCCTTATTTCTTTGAAAAGCATTTTAGGTCTTGTAAACAAATGATTAGTAGTTTAAAAAGGTTCACAAATCATAAAAAGAGGATTAACTGTTGTTTTTGTTTTCAATATCACACTAGGTGCAAGAGAAGAGCATACACAACAAATAATCCAACTAAATCAAAATTCAAAGTTTATAAATTAACTAACTACCATAAAAATTTGCAAAGTAAGGTTTATTCCCAATTAATCCAAGTGCTTCTTAATGAAAGATGAAAATTGATTTTGGTTCCCAAGATCACACTAGGTGCAAGGAAAGAGCATACACAAATTTTAGCCTTGATTCTTTATTAAGTGAAAAATCTTAAACTAAAAGATCAAGCATATTAATGAATGATAATTTTTCTTACTTACTCTAAAATAGAAAAAAGTGGTCTAGAAGTACTTTTGATTCCCAAGATCACACTAAGTGCAAGGGAAGAGCATACACACCCTATTCCAAACTCAAATAAAGCATGAAAAATCACTTATCAAACCCTAAGTCAATTTTAACAAAGGTTACTTCTCAAACCCTAAGTGAATTTTGTTAGGAACATTTCTCTAAAATCAATAAATTGACAAAAAAAACATCTAAAAACCTCTGAAAAGTAACAAAATCCTAAAAACCAAAAATGGAAAATTTTAGTTTACGAGAAAACTTTATACACAAACACATGCATGTGACCCTGAGCGTATGTGCACACTGTTTCAACACTTGCACGCCCTATCATCAACGTGTGTGCGCCACTTTGGAAAAATGACTATCACCTGACAAAAAAAGATGGGTTATGTGTGCACTTCCAAGAAGCGGATGCACACCCTTGTGAATGCATGCCTTTTTTAATGCCTACGTGCCTATTTCAACATCTATGTGCCCCTTTGTTGACATGTGCACGTGCCCCTTTCTTTGGAAGTGGTCAAAATGCAGTTTTGACAAGAATTTCTTCAAAAAGATCAAATCTTTGGTATTTATGAATCAATTTTTACAGGCTTCGCCTCCTTCTATCTTGCAATGAACATGAAAAAATTCTACCATTAATCTAGTTGAAACACCTACCTACTTAACTGATCTAAAACTTTGATAATTACTCTAAAACTTTGAAATTAATCTTTGAAAAACTAATCTAAAACGCTTTGAAAGTACTCTAGAAAACTTGAAATTAAGATAGAAAAATTGAAATTTATCTAATAAAATTGAAACTAATCTAAAAAATTGAAATGAAAACTATTGAAATGAAGTTAAAAAGCTTTAAAAATTGAATGTAATGGGGTATGATCCCATTGGGCATGCCAAATGATAACACCCCAAATGTTTAGCACAAATTAACTAGTTTAAAGCAAGACTAACACCACATAGTCTAAATCTAATTGAAAAATAAGGAATTAAACATCAAAGATCAAATCTTAATAACATAAAAATGGAGATCAAATGAAACTAACATCTAATATCTAAGCATGCTTACTATGTTAGATGATTACTAAACAATAGACCTAAATAGATCTAGGAAGCAATCAAATTGGGAATGGTTGCTACTCCACAAATGGTGAGAAGATCTCTCCAACACAAGACTACAATGTCATGTTGAATACCCTCCTACTAACCATAATGAAGGCTTTAGGAAAAGATGAGCATGTGGATCCTTAAAGGAGTTTAGGCTCTTTAACATATGTATTATATGAGGCTACTAATAAAAGCATGGTGTAAAGTTGGAAGGTAGTACTTAGTCTTATTTATAGTTTTTCCTTTGAGGAAAACTTGCATCTTGGTGCATGTGGGACTAAAAGTACAAAGAAGATTTAGAATTTCTAATCATGATTAAATATTTGTTAATCATAATTAGTGAACTACCAAGTGATTAAGAGGTATCAATCCTTAATCAACTGCTTAGGGTCAACTAGGAAGCTATGATAATCTTTATAAGACTTCGAGACGTTGTGGAGGAAAGTGGGGTGATTTTGAGTGTTCACAAGAGGGGTTTAGACAATATTAAGGCATACTTGACAAAAATAAGGGGAAAATAGGCTTCATTAGCTAATAATGCTAATTGTTATTTCCTGGAAGAGGACAACAACTTACGATTTGACGTCGATTGGCATCTTGAATGTGGAAAAGGGTGGATAATCGACAAAGAATTAGTAATTAACCAAAATAGAGAGAAAATGTTACTTTATTGGCGGAAATCACTAATTGTAATAGAATTGGCAAGAATGAGATTGATTTACGTGTATTTTGGCAATAAGATTGCAACAGTGGAATTTAGGTTTTTACAACTAGTGTTTTACATAATCACTTTACTACACATGTTATAGTGATTTCTTATATGTCATTATCAATACTATACACACATGTGTGTTCACTTATTTTTTAGTTGTGATCACGAGATACCGATCTTTTGTACATAACATAAATCCTCACCTTATACCCTTCTTACACTAGTCATTGGGGCATCCACATTTATCTCTTCAAGTGCTATTATTTCATTTTGTACTTAGCACTTTACATTACTTGGTTATTCATGCTTTGAAATATTGGTTATTTTTCTAACATGCTAATGGGTGTTCCATGTGCAACACTTATTTTGCAAGATTACATGTTTTCATGACTACTTCTTTTACTTGATTTTACTTGTCTACTTTTGTTTGCTTCTTGTATGCGGGATTAGCCCTATGTTTGGTGTGAAAACTTGTTTATTTTTTTCAGCCATGATGGCCTTACATGTCTTGCATAATCATGAGTGATGTCCTATGTTTGTGACCCACTTTGTGTGGCTTAATTTTCTTCTTGCATTTTTTCACTACTTTTTTTGGTAGCTTTTACACTATTTGCGTAGATTACACATTGTATTTTACATGCATTCTTGTTCATACTAACACTTGTCTTTGGCTATCCATCCTTGTTTTTGCGTGCCTTAGTTTATACCAAGTGCATTTCATTCCCCTGTGCATGCGAATTACCGAGTACATGTGGTTGGTCCTCTTTTGGGGTCGCATTCTCCTATCAGCGATATCACATGTGCCCCCAAAGAGGGAGGCATAATTTGGGGTTTTATCATTCTACATAGCATGTTTACACCGGTTCGATTTAGAACACTTTCTGCCCTTGGAATTGTGGATTTACATACAACGAGTGAGTTTAGACTAGTCTACAAACTCCATACACAAAAATTTTATAGGACATTATGTCCTTAGCATTCATGGGAATAATTAATGGTTGGAGGATACAATGGAATTCCTCGTAATAGTTATTCTACGATCGGCATCGGATCACCCAAAAACTAGGACAATACGATATTTCTTCATACATAGTTTTTTAGGGAAGCGATTAAAGGTTGGAGGACATAGAGTATTTCCTCCCTATACTTCTTTAGCCTATGGTGTCGATTACCCAAAAACCTGACAAAGATCAGGATATACTTCTACACCCTTTCTCTTGACATGGATCAAGTGCACATGTTCCATTTACATTTTCATTTTACATACTTTACATTTACATGAATTTTTACATACATAGTGTTTTTACATAGAGTTTTCACACTTACATACATATATATTTGACTACTTGATTGTTTTCTCCTTGTAGATCTGGTCGTATGAGAAACAAGAAGTAAAATTGAGGAAACAAAAATTGCATCAACAACAACACTTTGCGATAACATGTAGTCTACTAACCATGTAGGTACACTACGCACATCAACATCAACACATGTGTTCCACCCTAGGTTCACTCTCATCACTTTTTTGTGAATTTTCATCTTTAGTTTCCACGCTCCATCATATTTTTGTCATTCCACACTTTTTCTAGTCCTTTGACATGCCTTCTTCATCGATCTACATGGTTTTCAGATACGCATCTCTATATGAAAACCTCTATCATCCCACATTATTTTAGCCTTGATTGAGGTTCCCATATTAGTACTGGGGCACTGTGGGCACCTTGGTCACACTGGGGATGCCCACGATCACACCGTGCCTTGGTCCCTTTTACATTTTATTGCCACTTTTTGGGCTCTTTCTAGCCATTGTACATCAATATCTTTTAGCGGTCAGCCATTTCAGGGTTAATTATGAAATTAAATCAAAAGAAACCTATAAATATAAAGTTATGAGACCACAATGAGGGACCTAGCACTATTCACTATTATCATCCATCTAGAGTTGCATCCATTTATTGCATTGGAGATCACTTGCATCCACATAGCTCCATCATCAATACACAAGGCTAGGATTTCGCATCACACACTTCATAGGGGATGATTCTATTCTATTCCATACACACATGTTTTTTAGATTATGGGTAAAAGTGGGTTAAGGGACCTTCCCCGTCTGATAAGGAGAGAAAGATATATCGATGAGGAGCGAGAGAAGCGGCCTCTTCAGTGGCACCGAAAAATAAAGAAACACAACAAACAATACAAATAAATAGCATAAACACAAAACCAAAAGCTCATCCCTTGGAACTCTTCCTATGGGATCGAAGATGCATCTTGAGGGATTCAATGTTCCCTTTCTTTCTTCTATTCACTGTGGACCAGCCGTTACCTACATTCGGATTTACATTTTCTGATGAGTGACTCGGTAAGCTTGTTTTCTTATTATTGTTTTCCTGTTGAATATGAAGAGAAGAGGGTGTAGTCCCAGTCTTACAACTCTCCTCTACCTTGTTAGGAAAAGGGGGAGAATCCTTCTCCCTAGAAGTTAATTCCTCATTTTGAGATTCTTCCTCGAATGGCTAAATCGAATTCTTTGTTACCCACAACCACATGACTTGGGTGCGCATTCTTCCACCAAGAAGTGTGTCTACTTGCATGTTTCTTCCCTTTAATGCAATCTACAGCTAGATGACCAAGTGAAAAGAAAGTTCTGCATCTGAAGGGGAAACATTCATAATCCAAGTTTTGAGTCCAGATTCGATCCTCCACCATAAGATCAATAGAGGCAGGAAAATCCATTGAGGTGTTCATATCAACTAAAATGTGAGCATACATAGTATACTCATACAAGGTCATTTTTGTGTCAATAGCCACTATTTTACCCAGTGTCTCCAATGGCAATTAAACATTTCTCATCCTAGAACTACAGGGGAAGATATGGCAAACAAACCCACACAGGTCTGATTTGAAAAGTTTCAGTGACTGGATTGAACATAGGGAACCATGGCTTCATGAGAAGAAAGTGGGATTGGAAATCCCACAATCTAGCAAAAATTAAGTCTCTATCTGAGATAATATCAAAGACTACAATGAAAAAACCTCTAGTTAAAGGGTAAATATCCAATTTACCATCCATTAAAGGCTTCCAAGAAGATGAGATCCAATCATGGAGAGCAGGAAGTCTAGGACATAATTTGTTGAATCTACAAATAATTCCCTTTTCCTTGAAATAAGCCTCTATTTTCAGAACATCAGTCCAAAATGCACATAGGGGGACAATTTGGCATGTGACATAGCCTTTGGAGGAGGGTGTGTAGAGGATTTAGTAGCCACTAGGAAAATTTTGTAGTCACCGAATAATCGATCCATCCCGGCCGCGAGATGACACCCCACAACTCACTGGGAACCGGGAACGACCAGTGCAGGGAAGCCGACCCTCACCCGCCAGAGCAAACCGCTTAATGCCACTTCCATCAATCCTGCCATTAGAGTGGGGGTTTTGATTAGGGCCCATGGCATTCGTGAAACTAGTCTCCACCAGACCCACCAAACCTCCATGATCTACCAGTCGGCTCTTAGCACTGTCTCCGCCACCGTCATTAGGATTAGGGCATGGATATTTACTTGTATTTTCCACCATTTTCCAAATATTTTCTATGGCATTCACGAAACCAGTCTCCACTAGACTGAATTTCAAAATGTTATTATGTTCTATACATTTATCTATTGCTCACTACTTCACAAAGTGTTCCTGAAAAAAGAGAACCTAGGGCCCATTATGCACACACTCACTAGAACTACATTTGGGTATGAAATGTATTGTAGTGCTTAGTTAGTAAGCCCACTATTGTGGCAGCTAAGGTCAGTCTAACCCATTCATTTTCATATATTTTTTTAAGGGTTTTGATACTTCCTTTTGGTCTTTTACAGTTCTTTACATCATCTTGGATTATCGGTGACATCCTCTACAAGGAATTGAATCATATGTGACACACAACGAGGGTTTCAAACCACTTCCCAACCCTATGAGATTTAGTTTTAGATATTTTTTCATAGACCAAGCACCTAGTTTGCATACTAGAGCATCGATAGGAACCCCGGTCCCTCTCCCCGGCACTCTGTTCCAGCAAAATAATCTAGATCCATCCTTTCTGAAGCTTCTACATAGTCGTTCCTACTTATAGATTATTTGGTTAGCTTTGTGAGAGCATCCGTGAGCATCTTCTATTCGATTGATTTTTTTCCTCTTCTCTCTTGCATTAAGGTTTAATTTTATTATATTAGTTACTTAATTCATTTACATGCTGCTTTACTTCATTTGTATGTCCTCCTAGATTATATAAACTATAATTACATGATTCCCATTTTTAGTTAATTAAAAGACAAAGGGACTAGACCAAGTCAACAAACGGTCGATTAAAGTTTTATTTTCTAGTTTCTCCTCATTCTGGAGCTTAGACCTCTATTTACACTGGTTATACTCTATTAAGGGACACGAGGGAACTCCTACATGTCATCCTTGTTTCCATCCACCACCATGTCTTCATCTTTGCTACTAATATCCATCCATGAGCCACTCCTCTACGCTTCTTGTTTGCAATTTGATCGTGTAATATCAAGATCATATTTTAACACATAATGAAGTCGGCGTTGAGACCATTGATTCTCTTTTCTTGAATGGAAGCCTTGATGTGTCACTCCCTCATGTATTAGACCAGATGTGTGGTCATTTGTTGTTAAAAATTCCCCCGGTAATTTTGATAATGATTGATTCAAGGCAAAAATCATGTTTAAGGGTCCCCTCAACTTCCTTCTAACTCTCTGTCTAAGAAGAAATCCCAACAAAGTCAAGAAAATGGAAGAAATGCGAGAAAAACCACTTGGTGCCGAAATATAGAGGAAATCAGCTAAGTCCTAGTCCGGGAGGTCCTTGGGGCCAGTTGGGATGTCGGGGCCGAATCGGCCGAAAGGCTGCCAAGCTGATCGGTCAGCAGTGAAAGGGACATCCGGGCCGTGGGGACGACGGATGTGAAAGGGTGAACCGGCCAAGGTGAAAAATTGACTAATCACAGTGCGAGATAAGGCTAGGACATCTGGGCCGTGAGGATGTGAAGGACGTGAAAAGGTGAAGCGGCCGAGAGAAAAGGCAGTCCATTTCAGACTGTTTGGAAGAATTTGTCCTGTGTAGTCTGAGACATTTGGGACAAATGTACGCGGAGGATGCGAACTCGCCTGAGATCGGCCGAAACAGGAACTTTCATCTTAGACAGTTGGGACAAAGGGATGCATGGGATGTGAAAAGTTGAAAGAGGCAAGAGCAAATGGAAATGTGCCACATGTCTTTGCCTCAAAGAGGGACAGGGAAGCCCGAATCGGGCGGATCGGAGAAATTTTTCCCAGACGGTTTGGGACATCTGGGCCAAAAATACGCGAGGGACGCGAAAACCTAGAAAAGCCGCCAACGAATCAGAGCAGGACACGTGTCCTAAGGCGGGGAAGTGCAGAGCTCGGGGATGACTTAGGAAAATTTGACAAAAGTTTTGGCCAAAAAACTAAAAGGTAAAAGATGCCCCCGCACCCCTGTCCTCCAACCAAAGTGTGCCACATGTCCCAAGTGGCGGCGCACGGGGGAAAAAATGGAAAATTTTCCAAAGTTATAAAAAGGTCAAAATTTCAAAGGAAAGCCCGTGGAAAGGTGGAGGAGAGAGAATTACTTAGTGAATCAGAGCCTGACACGTGTTATCCAAGTGGCAGAGCGCGGGAAAAAATTCAAAATCCGTTTTGGCCTGTTTTGTGCCCTAAATCTTCAGATCGCCATAACTTTCGATCCAGATCTCAGCTTTTCATGTTCTTTATATCAATGGAAAGGTGGTGAAATTATCTACACGATTCTAGGGTCAATCTTGCATTTTGGTTCAGTTTGGAGAGAGAAAATAAAGAAACATCTCTGGCACGTAGTAATGGCCAGAAGTGACGTTTCAACAACCAGTTTAATGCAAATGGGTCACATTCTCCTTTAACATGGCAAAAGTGACGTTTCAACAACCGATTTAATGCACATGGGTTGCATTCTTCTTTAACATGGCTAGAAGTGATGTTTCAACCACCGATTTTAATGAAGAATGCGTTTTGGTCAATGGTTGGGCTGCTTACATGTTTTCCTACGTTTTCTCTCTCCTGGGCTCGACCCATGCAATGTAAAAGCCAGATTTGGCTCATTTTGGAGGGATTATTACAAGTTGTTCATCTTTTGGCTCTGTCCTCCCTTCTTTTCTTCTCCAGGGTTGAAAATGGAGTTTGAACCTCCTCCCTTGCTCTGTAATGGCATTTTGCCTTTTACTATTGAAATGATGTTCTGTGCAAACTTCTGAAGCAACAAAAAATGTGTTTTGTGATGCATCTATCCATCCTTGCTTGTTTTTTGCTTGTTTTCTTCTTTCCTCTCTTCATTGTAGGTTTGGAGTTGTGTTCATGGAGTTTTGGGACATTTTCTGTGTGAAATCTATCCTTGGGTTTGTGATGCATCTGTCCATCCTTCCCATTTCTCACCTCTCCTTGTTCCATGGTAGTTTTGATAGATGTTCAACATTCTCCTTCTCTGGTGTATCACCGTTTTAGTGTAGGCTTTTGCTGTTTTTCCCTTTTCTCTCTCTCTCTCTCTGTCTCC
This sequence comes from Taxus wallichiana var. yunnanensis, assembly GCA_018340775.1. Classification (NCBI taxonomy): domain Eukaryota; kingdom Viridiplantae; phylum Streptophyta; class Pinopsida; order Cupressales; family Taxaceae; genus Taxus; species Taxus wallichiana. The sequence goes on from CM031240.1 coordinate 575,413,174, forward strand.
TTGGCATGGTTAGATTAGGTTTAGATTAGCTTTCCTGCACTAGAATAGCTTGTGGCAGGTAGTTTAGGAGCAGGAACCAGCCTTCTCTGGAGATTCCTTTCTCATTTCTGCAAGTCCCACACTTGGAGAAAGGTTTCAATGTTGTGCAATCACACTGGATGCTAGAGTGATCAACCTAGAAATCTGATCAACATCCAGGTGCTTTGTGATTTTGCACTAACAGTTTTGGCACACCGGTGGGACACTGAGGTTAGATTATTTCATCTTTCAGAGGTGTCTCATTATCAACAGCAAAGTTTAAGCCACCGTGCACTGCAGTAATAGTTTTGGCATGCACAGTGGTGGGACCTTAGAGGTCTCATTTTTATTGCAGCAAAGTTGATGTGCATCTACTACAATTTTCTTCCTTGAAAAGAGCTATTATTTACATATCTGGAAACTCCAAGGGGAAGAATCAACTGGTTTCAACAAAGGCAGGCCTGAAAACTCATGAGAAGAGTCACCACAAGGTCAAGAGTTGGAGAAGAGGAAGTTTTGTTTGAATACCTGCAATTATCTCCAAGAAGAAGGCAAAGAGGAAGAAGGATTCAAAGGTCTCCATCTCCACCAAACAGAACTCTCTCAACTCCTCCACCACTGGTAGGCCTTTCATTCATTCGATCAAGAGGTTTTAAGACCAATTAGAATGGCACAAAACAACCCCTATGTCAACTTCACAGACAACAACCCACTTGCCCTCAATGCACAACATCCAATTCCCATTGCAGCCTTGAAGAACATTCCCTACTTCACTGGAGAAAATCAGACTACTCCAGGTGATCATGTTAAAGACATTGCCAACCTTTATGCAATCCATGAAATCAATGAAATGCAAGTGGCTGTCAAGTTGCTGGCATCTTCATTCAAGGGTAAAGCATTGCAATAGTTTAGGAGCCTTGGAGCTGGTTCTATCACAAATTGGAATCAGCTATGTATAGCACTTCATGAGAAATTTGGAGAAAAGGGAGACAACTTGTCTCTTTTGGAGCAGCTGACAACCATCAAGAGAGCTCCCAATGAGCAGCTGACCAATTTCAACTTCAGATTTCAAAAGACTTGGGAGAGAATTCTAGTGGCAGTTAGGCCAATAGCAGAAGGTGCTTTTCTCTACTATCTCAAAGCTCTAAATTCTGATATTTCTATGTTGATTCAGTCCATGGGAGGCATAACTATCCCTATGGCTTATAGCATTGCCATTAGGGCTGAAAATTGTTTGATCCAAGCTGGAAAACTTGCCCCTAGACCTCCCATGCCACTTTGTTTCCAAGTTTAGAGAGTCCAAACACCAATCAAGCACCTAATTTGGCTCCTTCTCCCACTCCTAGAAATCAAAGTTCAAATGAAGCTTCCACTTCATCTCCAAGTGCCCCAAATGAGCTTCAAGAAGTCATGAAGCAATTGCAAAACCTAGGCAATGAGCTGGTTACTCTCAAAAGGCAACAAGCCCAAGGTTTTAGACCTTCTTATCAGCCCCAAGCTCAGCCTAACAGGTAGCCATACCAACCACAAAGGCCTCCTAATCTAGCTGCAAATATAAATCAAACAAGGCCTCCTACCAATAGACCATTTCAGCCCTATAATCCAAATGCCATATCTGCCTCTAAGGCATTGGTGCCAACACAAAACAACATTGCCCAGGAGTATGATTGGTGTTTTCCATGCAATGAGCCTCATAACCAATCCATGTGCTTCAATGGTGCTCTCAATCAAGCATTAATGGTGACAACTACTGGTGTGGAGGGTGAGGGCAGTCAAGGAAACAACCAAAAAAAGAAACATTCCAACAGCAATCAGCCCCAAATGACACCACATTGGTAAATTGGCAAGCAGAGGATTTTGTGGCATGAACCAGAAGTTTCTCAAGGTGTTGCAGCCAACACAAGGTCAAAAAGGAGGAATTTGGGTGAAGAACAGCCATTAGCCCCAACCAATCCACAACCTTCCATGGCTCCACAAATGGTTGGCAAGCAAAATCCAATTTCAAATGCACAAGGGCAGCCAAGAACAACCCCTAGGCCAACTCAAATACCAGTTGTTGCTGCCCACATGCAAGGAGTGAATGTACAAACCAAGGGACAACAAAGGGATCCTTCATCACCATTCAGTATCATTGATCAGATGAAGAAGAAAAACGTCAATATATCAATGTGGGAATCCCTATCCATCCCAGGCTAAAGAGATCTGCTACAAGCCGCCATGAAGGATCGGCCAACTTTGAATCGGTAGGTTCGATGCAAGAAAAAGTGCTTACAAATGCTGCCCATCCTGAGGGAAATCATGGAGGATAGCAAGGTAAAATGTTTAAACCCCTCCTTTCTATGTTTCATTGATCATTGGAAATCAGCTAGTGCACAACCGCATGATAGACTCCAGGGGCAAGTAGCTCAAGAATGCCTAAACAAATAGCTAATCACTAGGGCTCCAAAGATGAAACAATATCCAAAGGGGTAGTGCAACTAGATGGGATAAAGAGAGCAACAGTTGGAGTGATTAAAAACTAGAGCCTTACCTTGCATGCATGTCCAAATGTTGTTGTTTTACAAGATGTATCAGTTATAGACCTTCCACCACTCTTTGTCCTATGCTTGTCAAGGGAATTCATAGCCAATATTGGGGGATATTTTTCTGCTGATTGGTCACACGTGTTGTTCAGAACGAGGTATGGAACTAAGGCTACAATCAGGTTAGAACCTATTGCAAACTTCCATATTGAGCCTTACACTCCAAGTCAGATTAATGCCAATTGCTCAACATTTGATCAAGAAGATCACCCAAGCTCTGATGAAGCTGACACTAAGGTTGGAAGCATCCCGGATCTAACTCTTGATGAATGGGCAAACAAGATACATGCTTTTGATCCTTATCAAGAAGTAGAAGAATCTGAGCTAGGGGTCTATTGTATACACGAAGAAAATCAACCTATTCCTAGCATCACCAAGCCAAACCACAAGGATGACAATGAGGTATGGCAGCTGTTTTTTGATGGATCAAGGAGTAGACAAGGTGCAGGAGGTGGAGCCGTGCTTGTTTCACCTTGAGGAGTAAAGTACTATTCAGCTTTTAGATTTCAGTTTGCATGCTCCAATAACACTGCTGAATATGAAGCCTTGGTGCAAGGGATGCATTGGGCAATCAAGAAGAAAATAAAGAACTTACAAGTCTTTGGGGATAGTGAATTGATTGTAAATCAGGTCAAGGGACAACATGCTGCCAAGAATGATCTACTCAAGTGCTACAAGAACAGGGTGTGGGACCTCATGGAATATTTTGAGGGTTTTGGCATCAAATCCATTCCTAGGAAAGAGAATCAAGCTGCTGATAGGCTTGCAAATAGGGGCAGCCTTTGACATTGTGGAAAGCATTCAACAAGACAAGGTATAGCCAAACATCCACGTGATTGTGAGGCCTTCAGTGCCGGATAACAATGTCAGTTGGCAAGTGTTTGAAAATGACCAACAAATCATCCATTTCTTGCAAGAAGAAGTTGAGTTCTCAGCCAAGAATCAAAAAAGTTGGAACAATGCAAAGATGGGTGACCAAGTGGTACACCGAGAACTAACAAGCTGCCCAAGGGACTTATCACTTTGGAGTCCATTTTTAATCCCAATGATCAGTTTAGAAAGGAGAAAGCAAACATTTAGGTTAAGAGAGAGGACTCGGTATCCTGTAGACACCAAATTTGTGTCTTATGACCCCCCGTGCCCCGCATCTTATTTCGCAACCTAGCCTCATTACCTAAACCTTACACAATTATTTATTAATTACCTTATAATTAATAAATCCACATCTCCAAACCTGCCACCTCATTTCGCCACCTCATCATGACCTAGTCCTAACCCTAAACTAACCTAATTAAGACCTATAACTTGGTCTACATCCACACCCATGACTAATGACTCCTCACCCGCACCCAAAACCAACCTCATAATGACTTGACCAAGCCCACAACTAATCCCTCGGGAGAAAAGGAGGGAAAGTTGGCTATTTTACTAAAAATAGCCCACTTTGACTTAACCGACATCGGTTCCTACTCGACCGCCGTCGGTTACGTAACCGCCATCGGTTCCCTGTAAATGACCTCCCCCAACCAAAAATAAAGGATCCGAAAATTCATTTGGGGAAGATCGGGAATTCATTTGGACGAGCAGAGACAAGTGAAGAAACAAGAAGAGTTGGCAGAGGAGGACATTAAGCCCAAGACTGCAACTGAGTAACCAGAGCCCTGTGACACTCATCCGAACATTGGGAGGGAAGATAACTCATCTTCTGATTGTCAGATCATCCTACCTGAGTTCTACCTTTGTCATCACAGTCCTTGGACCTGCATCCTCATCAATAACCCGTAAGTAGTATCTTGTATGTCCTTTTAATAACATTTCTTGAACTTCTGAATCACAGCCATTATAAGTCTATTCCTAGATCTACTACCCGGTAACACACTACATCTAACTGTCATTCCTCTACCTTTACGTTACCCCAAGAACACCCTCCCGTACTCTCTGAGTCCTTTTCATCACCCCGTTACCTAACCCCACTCATTTACCAGCCTTATAAACAACACAACCACCCTACAACCAACCTTCACCAAAAGCCCCTAAAACATTGCCCCTACCGATATCGGTTATCAGCAACCGGTACCGGTGACAGTGACCGGCATCGGTCACTGTGATTCAAAATCAAAAACCAGCCTTTCTTCTATTGTTTTAATGAGGCAATTAAATTGTGATTTTACAATCATTTGTGTTAATTCATATTAGTAGGGGAACTGACCACCTTCGAAAGGAAGTTTTATATTTCCTGGGCCCAAGGCAGTTCCCTCAGTTATTGTCTAATTAAAATCTGGTGGTCTTGTATTCTTACTTGCAGGTAGTCCTTCCAAGACAAAAAGGAGTTCTTCGCAGTCGATCTGATCTCTCTCTACGGTATGCGCACACCCTCCCAACATTCAACAGGTATTCCTCCTAGCCCTAACCCTTATCTGTTTCTCAAGAGAATAAAAGGATAGAAGCAACTCTATTCCAAGAACTGAAACATTCTGTGCGAAACATATCCATCTTGGTAGAAGAGAACAAACCATTGCAAATTGGAAAGATGACAATCGAACAAGAAAGGTATGAGTTCATACAAAGTGTCAAGAGTTCCTTGATGTATTTGTTTGGAGCTATGAAGACTTGAAAGGTTTCAATCCCAACTTAGCTCAAGCATACCATCGAATTGGATCCAAATACTAAGCCTGTCAGGTAGAAACAAAGACCAGTCAATCCACACATGGAGCCTCTCATGAGGAAAGAATTGGACAAGCTGATTAAGTCAAGAATCATATTCCCAATCAAGCATTCTAGTTGGGTTGCCAGCTTAGTTCCAGTCAGAAAGAAGAGTGGGGAGATCAGATTGTGTGTTGACTTCAGAGACTTGAATAGAGCCTCTCTCAAGGACCATTACCCACTCCCTTCCATGGAGCAAATATTTTAGGTTGTAGCTGGATCAGAAAGGTTTTCACTACTTGATGGCTACTCAGGCTACAATCAGATTATGGTGAAGGAGGAAGACCAGTTCAAGACAGCCTTCACAACCAAATGGGGCACATATGCCTACAAGAAGATGCCATTTGGACTGTCAAATGCTGGAGCCACTTTCCAAAGGGCAATGGATATGGCATTCAAAGGGTTGATCAATAAAATAGTTCTGATATATCTTGATGACATCACTGTATTCTCCAAAAATGCAGTGGATCACCTCTTTCATCTGAGGCAGGTATTTCAGAGGTGTAGAAGATTTGGGGTATCATTGAATCCCAAAAAATGCATATTCCTGGCTCATGAGGGAAAACTTCTAGGCCATATTGTTTCAAAGGAGGGATTGACGATTGACCCAGAAAGAGTTGAAGCAATTCGAGCGTTGCCATTGCCAAGTCACAAGAAGGCTCTTCAAAGCTTCTTGGGAAGGATCAATTTTGTCCGCAGGTTTGTTCCAAACTTTGCAGCTCTCGTAAAGCCAATAACGCTGATGTTAAAAAAGAGCATGGCATTTAAGTGGACATCTGAAGGCAAGGCAAGTTTTGAGGCAATAAAAGAGGCCATATCTCAAGCCCCCACTCTCGTCAATCCAGACTTCTCCAAGGGTTTCATGTTATACGACTTTGGTGGTGGAGACACAATTTCTGCAATCCTCGCACAACAAAAAAAAGAAGGATTAGAACAACCGGTTGCTTTCTTCACTCAAGGCTTGGAGGAATACAAAACTAGGTACTCTTTCATTGAAAAGAATGTGCTTGCAGTGATCAGGAGTTTAAAGAAATTCAAGCACCTAGTCTCAAACAACAAGATCCAATCATTGGTCTCCCATGCGGGAGTCAAAGACTTCCTTCTAAACAAGGATCTGAATGAGAAACGTGCAGGATGGATAACCCGTGTCATGGAATATGACATCGAGATTAAGGTCACAAAACTAGTACGTGGGAAGGGACTATGCAAACAACTAGCCTTGAGTCAGCAAGTTGAAGCAGGTAATGGAAAAGAGGCTGTCTTGGTACTACAGGATGGTCAAGAACAAGAAAATGATGATGTGCCCACTCCTTGCTGGACCCAAGGTATTATGCACTTCCTAGGCATAGGCCTATGCCCTCTGGGATGAACAAGACCCAAAGGAGACACTTCAGATTGCAAGCTGTCCCATGCCATTGTTGATGGAGTTTTGTTCAAGAAAGATGTGAATGAAGTCTTTGTTGAGATGCATTAGCACAAATCAGATTCAAAGGGTGTTGGAAGAGTTTCATGGTGGACCAGCTGGTGGTCATTTTGCACCAAGAGTGACAGCTCTAAAAATCATGAAGGCTAGTTATTATTGGCCTAAAATCTTGAAAGGATCTTGCTATGCATGGATCAAGAGATGTAAGAATTGTGCATTCTTCACGGAAAAGAGACTTGCTGCCCTTCCATTACATCCAATCTCAGTTGACCAGCCATTCATGTAATGGGGTCTGGACTTCATTGGAGTCATTAATCCCAATTCAAGCCAAGGGCACAAATGGATTTTGATAGCCACAGACTATTTCACCAAATGGACAGAAGCAGTAGCACTCAAAGAGGCAACTAAGTCTAACATCTTAGAATTTTATGAGGGGATAATAACTAGATTTGGTATACCTGCTACAATAATCTCTGATAATGCATTGGCATTCATAGGTTCCAAGATTACAGAATGGGCTGTCAAGAATGGAATCTATTTGAGCACCTCTTCAAATTATTACCCGCAGGGTAATGGACAGGCAGAGTCCACGAACAAAATTTTTCTAAGAATCATCAGGAGGACTCTAGATGAAAATCAAAGAACATGGCATACCAAGCTAAAATCAGCATTATGGGCTGACAAAATAACACCAAAGAGGTCTACAGGTAATTCCCCTTACAAGTTGGTCTATGGAAAAGAGGCAATATTGCCTATATCATTAGAATTTCCAGCATTGGAGCTCATGAAGCAGATTGGAGTTGTCTCGAGTTCAAACCAATGGAGGTGAGGTATGCGAGTTGATGGAGCTGCAAGAGATCGAAATCGTGCATCCCAAGCAATGGAAAGGGATCAAGCTTTGATCAAGAAGACATTTGATAAGAAGGCCAAGGATAGATCCTTCCGAGTTGGAGATCTAGTGTTGAAATGGGATGTGGATAGAGCAAAGCCGGGAAGGCATTCAAAATTTGATGCCATTTGGAGTGGCCCATACATGGTCACGGGATGTAAGGATAGTAATGCCTTCCAATTGTCTACATTGGATGGAGAAGAACTCCCGATTCCGGTTAACGGAATCTATCTTAAACATTGCTACTGAAAATAAAAGGTTTACCCTTGTAAATATTAGCCTAGATTTCAATTCCTCTAAGTGCGTATGCACATTGTCTTGTTGTAGTTAGGTTTCTGTTTCCCTAAGTGCTTTGGCATAGGTTTTGTTGCTCCTAGGTTGGATTTCTATAGTTCAACGTGCTCTCAAAGAAGGAGTTGCGGTATCAGAATCGGGATCAGAGATCAAGTTGGCTTCAGGTTATTACTCCATGCCCAATGGATTGTTAAAAGGCCACTGATCTTCTACCTAGCAGCGGTGTGACCCCGCGAGTCGCTAAATCGTTGTCAAAAATTCCCCCTAGGTAATTTTGATAACAGATTGATTCAAGGAAAAAATCATGTTTCGGGTCCCCTCGGCTTCCTTCTAACTCTCATGTCTAAGAAGAAATCCCAACAGTCGAGAAAATGGAAGAAATGCGAAAAACCACTTGTGCTGAAATACGAGAGGAAATCGGCTAAGTCCTAGTCCAGGAGGTCCTTGGGACAGTTGGGACGTCGGGGCCTGAATCAACCGAAAGGCCGCCAAACGGTCTGCGTAGCAAAGGGACATCCGGGCCGTGGGGACGCGCGGGACACGAAAGGGCGAACCGGCCGAAGGTGAAAAAATTGACTAACTATTGTGCAGATAAGGCTGGGACATCTGGGCTGTGAGGACAAGAAGGACGCAAAAGGCGAAGCGGCCGAGAGCAAAGGTAGTCCATTTCGGGCTATTCGGAAGAATTTTTCCCAGCGATCCCGACATTTGGGACAAATGTACGCGGAGGACGCCTTGAACCGCCCGGATCGGCCGAAACAGGGAACTTTCATCCGGGACAGTTGGGATAAAGGGACGTGTGGGACGCGAAAAGCCGAAAGAGCCAAGATTGAATGGAAATGTGCCACGTGTCTTCGCCTTAAAGAGGGACAGGGAATCCCGAATTGGGTGGATCAGAGAAATTTGTCCCAGACGGTTTGGGACATCTGGGCCAAAAATATGCGAGGGACGCGAAAACTTGGAAAATCCACCAACGAATCGGAGCGGGACACGTGTCCTAAGGCGGGAAGTGCGGAGCTCGGGAGGACTTAGGAAAATTTGAAAAAAAATTTGGCCAAAAAACTAAAAGGTAAAAGATGCCCCCGCACCCTTGTCCTCCAACCAAAGCGTGCCATGTGTCCCAAATGGCGAGGCATAGGGGAAAAAATGGAAAATTTTCCAAAGTTATAAAAAGGTCAAAATTTCAAAGGAAAGCCCACGAAAAGGTGGGAGAGAGAATTGCTCGGTGAATCAGAGCACGACACGTGTCATCCAAGTGGTAGAGCACGGGAAAAAATTCAAAATCCGTTTTGGCCTGTTTTGTGCCCTAAATCTTCAGATCGCCATAACTTTCGATCCAAAGCTCAGATTTTCACGTTCTTTATATCAATGGAAAGATGGTGAAATTCTCTACACAATTCTGGGGTCAATCTTGCATTTTGGTTCAGTTTGGAGAGATAAAATCAAGAAACATCTCTGGCGTAGTAATGGCTAGAAGTGATGTTTCAACAACCAGTTTTAATGCAAATGGGTCGCATTCTCCTTCAACATGGCAGAAGTGACGTTTCAACAACTGATTTAATGCACATGGGTTGCATTCTCCTTCAAAGACATGGCTGAGTGATGTTTCAACCACTCGATTTTAATGAAGAATGTGTTTTGGTCAATGGTTGGGTTCTTTACGTTTTCCTATGTTTTCTCTCTCTGGCTCGACCCATGCAATGTAAAAGCCAGATTTGGCTCATTTTGGAGGGATTATTACAAGTTGTTCATATTTTCAGCTCTTCCCTCCCTTCTTTTCTTCTCCAAGGTTGAAAATGGAGTTTGAACCTCCTCCCTTTCTCTGTAATGGCATTTTGCCTTTTACTATTGAAATGATGTTCTGTGCAAACTTCTGAAGCAACAAAAAACATGTTTTGTGATGCATCTGTTCATCCTTGCTTGTTTTTTTCTTGTTTTCTTCTTGCTTCTCTTCATTGTAGGTATTTGTGCAAGTTTGAATGTTCATTGCAAGTCTAGAGTTGTGTTCATGGAGTTTTGGGACATTTTACTGTGTGAAATCTATCCTTGGGTTTGTGATGCATCTGTCCATCCTTCCCATTGCTCACCTCTCCTTGTTCCATGGTAGTTTTGATAGATGTTCAACATTCTCCTTCTCTGGTGTATCACCGTTTTAGTGTAGGCTTTTGCTATTTTTCCCTTTTCTCTCTCTCTCTCTCTCTCTCTCTCTCTCCTTGGCATGGTTAGATTAGGTTTAGATTAGCTTGCCTACACTGGAATAGCTTGTGGCAGGTAGTTTAGGAGCAGGAACTAGCCTTCTCAGAGATTCCTTTCTCATTTCTGCAAGTCCCACACTTGGAGAAAGGTTTCAATGTTGTGCAATCACACTGGATGCTAGAGTGATCAACCTAGAAATCTGATCAACATCCAGGGGTGTTGTGATTTTTGCACTAACATCACCTTGAGAAACATGTTAATATCCACCTCTAAATTTGTAGACTTGGAATCTCTGTTAGTATCCAACAACATCCTCTGCGATGTCCATCTCTTTACAATATTACCCCTTATTCATGACTCAGAGCACTTCCACCACCAGTTATTCATTTTTCTTCTCCTCAGGGAACTTCTTTTTCTTTCTTATCCTGCTGAATAAGCTCTCTTGATCTGAAATAGTGGGTTGAGGAATGGGAGCCAGGATTGGTTTACCCCTCTGAAAGAGTAGAAAAATAAACCCATGATGTAGTGGCGAGTCCATTTTTTCCTCTTTAAAATTTGAAACCGACACAAAAAGAGACAGAATAGGAAAAAGGAATGCACATCGTCCGATTCCATCGAAGTAGTTCAAAATAGAAATATGATGGGTGTAAATCTTCCGAACTTTCCCTCGAGGGTGAGATATTTCATTACCACTTTGCATACATCCACCCATATTTCTGGAATAAAAGTCCTAGAAATTTTTCTTTGAAATAGTGAACTTTCACATTAGGTCCAAAGAAAATAGAAATTTCATGATTCCTCCCATTCTTCTTCTTGAATAATTTCACATCCTCTATAGTCATGCCCATAGTATTAGCAATAAATTCTTCTATGATGTGCATTTCCATTCCTCCGAGATTAACCCTACCATGGTCCCTAGCTTTGGCAAATTCTAAGGCTAAATCGGTATCACTTCCTTTAATGTGTTTTATAAACTAAGTAAAACCTCCCTTCCTCATCAACCTCCACATCATGGTATCTTATTTTATAGCATGGAAAGAAGTTAGTTCAGTCCTAACCCTCCCACCTCCCATGTTGTGTTTTCTTTGATATAAGGTTTGGATCTACCTTTTTGTAAACAAATCTTCCACTTGAGTAGTGAGTTATAACCTTTCTCCATTATCACTCTCAAACTATCATTAATCTAAAATATCCCCGCAAATCTTGCCTCAATCCATTGAGACTCATGTGACATACTTTACCACTCCTTTCATTATTAATAATGTTATCAACATGTCTCCATGGTACCATTCCATTCCATTCCTCCCACTCTTTCAAATAATTCCCTTGATTTTCCAATCCATCTGTGTTGTGTTGGAATCTCTAAACACTTGTAATATATTTATGTCATCAAATTCCCTAATTATAGTTTGATATTCCTTTATCAAGTTATTGATGTTCCATGCAACCTTACACTTGTCTTTTATGGCCCTGATAACTAATAATGAGTCTCCCTCAATAATGATTTTTAAGATTTGTAACATCCCCATTTTAAAACACCAGAACAAGGGAATTTTTTTTTTTTTTTTTTTATATAACGTTCTGTTATGAATTATAAAATTCAAACACACGTTCAAGATTTAATAATTGTTCTCTGCCCAAACCACACAGTTTGGATCATACAATTTCTTTTAAAAACGAATGTTCCCTGTTCACATATTTACAATATGGAACACACATTCAATGCCATTCAATCTCATAATGATTCTATATGCTATCTGTAAATGACTCGATGAACTGCTTGCGATCTTCCATTTTCATGGCTCGGAGTTTCAACGATCCTTCATTTCATGACTCGCAAGCAACAACCGATCCTTCATGTACATGACTCGTACAACCGATCCTTCATGTTTGTTTATGCATAGTATATTTTATATACTTGTTCTCATAACCTTCCCCGGTTATCGAAGTGATCCATTTAAGAAGCCTATCTGAATATCTGTTACTGATATTCATCTGACATCCTGCATCTTAAATTAAGTGATAAGGACAACGCAACCAGCAATTGCGATACTTTGGCCAAAGATTTTCACATGCTTTGCATGATCATATTCCTGAATGTGATACACATCTACGGAATACGTCCTTCACTTCACTTCACCTGTTATCTAGAATGGTCTTTCCTGGTTCCTACCAGTCCTCATCGTTTAAGTTCCGTTTTAAACTTTCGATTCCAGCCAGTAATATGAGCGGGTATAGGAAGGCACTCCAGGTAACTAAAGATACGCAGACATACGGTGTCGTTACCCCACGACTCCGTGTGTCTGATTATCTTTAGTATTCCGGAGTCACTCCGTATACCAAATCATACCCTATCTCCACCCCAGCTAAGATCTACACATTCAGCCTATGTATTCTAAATGTTTTAATTCGGGAGGGCATTGCTATATGTCAGCTGCAACAATGTGTCGTCATGAAGACCCCGTCTTCATGAAGACACCTTGCTATAGCTGGCATATGCCAATGTCCTGTAGAATTCTCCCAACGAGAATACACATCCTGCCCAAGTGACTTAGCCACGAGTTAATAGTTTAAGCAATTTTCAGCGTCCACGCTGATCCCTTGATCCTCGTTTCCGTTGCAGTTGTATATAACTAAAAGGGACTAAACTGTCCATTAGTTCGTTATGTATCGTCTCCTTCGTATCGAAGAGCTACATTTCCTTACTTGGTTTATTTCTTAATCATTAGATTAAGCAGTCCGTACCGACGGACATAATAAGTTTAACCTATTAAACTTAACCAAGATGTTTCCAACTGCAACTTATTTCAGAATATTAACTTATTAGACGTCATTCAAACGAGGTCTAAACTTCAAGAAATGAACTCATTTGTTCCCCTTAACATTATATAGTTAAGGATCATTAGTTATGGATATATGTATCCTATATCCTTTAATCTGAATTTTTATCAAACGGGATCAATGATGGAGTTCGAAAACGAAGTTCGAAAACGAAGTTCGAATACTCCAAATTTAAATTGATATTCCTTAGCTCCTAAGCTAATCCTGAATACCCTCTGATTATAAAATCATATTCTTCTTAATCCTTTTTAATGTCAATTCAAAATTCATCTTTACCCAAGTATGAATTAATTGCATTGTTCAACTTAAAGGTTGTATTTAAGTAAGAATAGATATCAGTTTCAATTCAGCATCCATCCAAGGATTACGAAACAATTCCAAATCGAGAAGTAACATTTTATTCCCAATTTATATAACAATATCAAACTGATATAATTATTGAAAATATCACACTTGTAACTGTATTCAATATTTCAAGTCATAATTTGTACATTTGCCAATCCAACTGATTGGGTATAGTTTTTACAAAGCATCTATACAACTCATGGACAGAAGAATATATTTTCTTCTTTCACAATTCCTCAAAGAGGAATAAAAGCAACAGTTACAATTTAATTTATATTTTATCAAGAGGCATCAGAAGACAGCCAAGTCTTCATTCTAATCAAATTCCATCTGCAAAATGAATTGCACGGGTCAGTTCAATGAACTGAGCACATTAAGCACTTATCCTTAAAATAAGATGCTTCAATTAACTGTTTCAATAAAAGAACCCTGCTTTTATGAAACAACAGCAAAACATCAATCTCGAAAAGCACAAAAGAGAGATCAGCATAACCACTAAATCATCAGAATATCATCACAACCAGCCAAGGGACTGCTGTCCCGTTTTCACATAATCATTGCAAGTATCAATTTACAAAATTTGTAAAGTTAGGAATTCAAGTAGATTGCTGCCTATACAGCATACAGTTATCTTTTCCACGCCTTTCATTAATAACAAATGCAAAGGATGAAACTAACTGAATATAAATCCATTACTTCCCTTTCCGTTCATGAAGCACATTAAGTTTTAAAGCATTCAAGTACAAACAAGAAAGCGAACAGCAATGCATATAGTAGCTCTCATCTAAGCTCCATAAAATTCTTCATTCACGAATTCCAGGTTCCTAACTGAATGAAAGAAGAAAGATCATCTTTCTAAAACATTAATTCATATCTCTATCTCTTTCCACATGACTGTCCTAACAGTGGAATCCAGACGAAAGACAAATCAATATAACAGTTCAGAGTGAAACTTACAAAATCCACTCGGAATTCACTTTCTGGCAGCAAGAATAATTTCATTCATTTCCAGTTCATATAAATGCCAAACAGGTTAGTAAGACATTATAATTATCGTGGAGCAAGCCATATCAATATGTATACTAGGTATTTGCTATACTAGAAGATTCCTTACTTCTTACACTGTATAGCTAACCAACAACAAATTTGCAACCACGCAAGTATATATATTCATATAATCTTTTATGCCTCTGAACACATATAGTTCTTAATAACAAATGGTACATGGCTGTTACCTACAGCAAGACCGAGTCTTAGACACTATAATTCCAATGTCACTTTCAGAGTCCCAAATAGCAAAAGAGAAGAATTCATTCTCTACTATTTCATTAAGAACAATCATTGTTTTCAGAATGAAGTAAAAACATTCAATCACGTTTTTCTAAGCAAGACAACTCAACTTAGACAGATAACAGCGTAAACGTTCTCATTGATAAGCATCTCACATAGCCAGTACAGCTGCAATCCAACAAGCTACAGCAATGAACATTCCAGCCAAATTTGCATTCTCAAGATAGTAAAAACAAAATAATATCAGAAGGTCAAACTTCGACTGCCAGACGCAATGGGGTCATCCTTCATTACAGCAAGAAGAAATTATAATCATTCATTGCACAGAATACAAAACTAGTTTATAATTGCGTCAATAGTCTGATTAAGAAGACCGAACAGTATCAAGAAAACACAATAAAACCATCCTATTTTCACAGCAAGGAGAAAATATAATCCATCAATAACTTCAGAAGGAAAAACAGTCTACTTTTCCTATTTTCACGGATACCAAAACGTAATTGCTCATTTCCTATACAAGAAAAGGCACAGCCATGGAAATGTTGCTAATACTTGAATTCAATTCGAGTTCAATTACTCGTAGAGAACCCGAATGCCACTTTCATCAGAATCCAAGACAGTAGAAGGAAGAGAATCTATTTCCTTTAAAAATTTCAATATGAAACAACTTCAACAACCATCGCTTCTTTCATTCCAGTTCATCAGCAAAAGAACTTATGGTTTCAAAAGAGAAATAACTCAATTAACACGTACAGACCCGTGATACATATGACAATTTTTCCCAATACTGTTAAACAACCAGCACAACAGGAAAGCATTTCATTCCAGAAATACAAGGACAGCTGAACTCAGCGACCAATAACAGTATTTTGTATCATTTCCAAAATGACAACAAGATTCAACAGAACCCAAATTACAGCAATATATGCGACTGTATTTCCATTTCCTCTTTTCTTGCAAAGACAGTTCCACATACACAGTAAAGAAACGATTACACTAAATGGAAAACCTTTACACCATAAGGAACGATTACACACCTGTTCCACTTTCAAACAACACGAACAGTGAAAGAATTATATCTATTTCAAACACCATACTGTCAACAAACCAGCACGTCGTGGAAGTGTTTCCAACCAATCAAATGCAAGGACGGATTAACCACAACAGCAAGGGGACGACTGTACCCCATTATTTCCAAAAATGACAGCAAGAAAGGAAGGAAACCCATATCATAGCAACATAACATGACTGAAATTCCATTTTTCTCTTCACATGTAATAGCAGTTCCAAGCACAACATCAAGGAGAACGATTACATTATAAGAAAAAGTTTAAACAGCCTGTCCACTCCATACCACATGTACAGAGGAAGAAAATGTTTATTTCTTTCTACAACACTGTCAGCAACCACAACGGTAATTCCTATTCCAACCAAATTTAAGCAACAACAAATCAAGGCCGAGCAACGAGCCGTTTCATATCATTTTCCAAGGAAAAGAAGGCAAGAATCAACAAATCCATTTCCAAATCAACTCAAAAACAATCAAGCAATCCCAACCCAAGAGCAGGGTTGTTTTAATGAAACATTTAAATCAAGCAAAGATTTTAAAGAGAAGGGCTTAACATGCCTGTAATCTCTTTTCCAGAACTCGAAGAAAGCTTCGTTTTGCCGCGTTTTTCTTCCACAACGGCAACACAATATTCCCAGCACTTTCTTCCTTCTTCTTGGCTGATCAACAGCCTCAAAACTTCCAAGAAAATGTCGAATGCAAGAGCTGGTTCGACTGAACCAGACCAAGAAACCAAATGCAGAGCAACTTTGCAAAAGCTCGAATCAACAAAAATGAAAATCAAAATTCCCTCATACACTTCCCAAGGCGAGCTGGTCGCGAGGACCAAGAACCATTAATGCAATAAAGGCTCGCCCTTTTTCCTTATTTTCTACGCCACCTCCACTTGGGTTGGCAAGTCTCCAATTTTCAAATTTTTCCATGCAAATGAATTTAGCCAAGCTTCCAAATGGATACCTCTATCTCCTACCTGTCCCGCCAAAACTGGCGCCGTCCCCGAAGGGACAGTTCATAAATGCCAATGAATGCCTCCTATCCATCCTTATCCTTTTCTTCCCAAGGGTCTGCGTACCCCTTTAGCTTAGGATTAGTTTTAGGTTACATAGTTCATTCGACCTAGGTCTTAGTTAGACCTTAGGTTTTAGGATTTAGATTTATTTTTCCCCTTTTTTTTATAATTTAAAAATCCACTAGGATAGTAGTGTAGGATGTATGTTAGGTCTTAGGGTTAGTTTAGGTTTAATTCACACTAACAACTTCCTTCCAGCCCCTTGCTAACATCCACGTTAACGCAGAGCAGGACGTTCCGTCCTTCCGATTACATGCCAAGGCCACCCGTGTCCAGGCGTTTCTCGCCCCACGAGGTCCCGAATTCGACAGTACAGGGTTCAAGAATCGAACCCCTGTCGTTGGCATTTTCGTGCTAGCTATTCACACCTGTAATCAGACGCTGCACGCTTATAATAATCCTAGTCCAGTTCAAGTGTGAATTAACATAGAAAACACAAGAGGACCTCAGCATACTTGAATCAATGGAATTGATTCAGGGTATGCTGTCAATCAGCACAAGAGCAAGCAATTATACGACAATCTGTCGTCACATCAGCAAACATACAAGTACAATATTTGCTGTCCATGCAATAAGCCACAGTATGCAAGAATCCAAATTAGCAACACATTCTCTTAAGATCAAAACATATCTTAACATGTTTGCTTTCATTTCAAGAGCTATAACAGTATGTAAAACATTCACCAAGTTAGCATACAAAATCAGAGTGTTACAAGATTAATCCTTTTAACAATCCTTATGCCCTTCACATTGTTGCCACCTTAGCATAATTGTTGAGTTTACTTCCTAACGTACCTATATAGGCCATAACACATTTCTGCATATGATCCATTATCAAGTCCCTTCCCCTAGATGATGCTTCTCTTGATTTCATAGAACCATAAAAATTAAGTTTGCACATGTCCAATGGGGGTTGTTTTCATTTTGAATTGGTTTTGTCCTTCCTTGTCCTAGGTTTTATTCCACCCTTAGGTGGACTAATCTTGAGGACCTACTGAGAATCTTAATTTACTCATTAGAGTAGGATTCCTCCCACTTATGCTTATGTATTCCAATGTTATCCTTCATATTTTTCTTGTTTTTGTTGACCACTTTTGATATGTTTACATCTTTATTTTGGAATATTATACTATTTCACTCAGTCCAATTGCTCCATAGTATGTGTGGCAGAGTGCATTTCCAAAGTTCCTTAATAAGATGAGATTTATAAGGAACACACCATTGATAAACCATATTGTTAAGGCTACCCAACAGGAAGTTGGATGTTAAAGATTGTCATTAAATATGTCATGACTGGAACATATAATTGCATTATATAAATAGATGATACACAAATTCAACCTTCTCCTTGCAAATATAACATATATTAATAAGAATCATCCCTCTTTTCCTTAAATTTTCAACCTTAAGGATTTTATTTAGGATATCTTCCCAAATAAAAATATTGACTTTGGGAGTTAGATATTTGTTCCATATCTCAACACATCCTTGTACTCATCTTAATTTTCAAAATCAATTTCATATAGAGATTTGAATTCATAATCTACTGATGTGGAATTTCTCCAAATAATCTCATCCTCCATGGATCTATTGGGAATTAGAAAGCTCCTTAATTTTTTGTTAAGGTACTCAAAAGGACTAGTTGGCTCAATGAAGTTAGGTGGAGGGAGGATAATAACCAATATAGTTCCCGAGGATTAAGGATATAATATTTTCTAACTTCCTCCCCAAAATCTTGACTATAGTATCCTTTGAGACCAACCCAAGGTTCACTCAAACTCAGAGGTCTCCTACCAAGCCAAGAGTCCTCCCAAAATCTAATTTCATTCCCATCTCCAAGATTCCACATCATCCCCTTTAGGAGCACATGTTGGATATGAATAAGGCTCTCCTAGAATATGGAACCTTTAGGGATATCATTAACTAAAAAAATATCTTTACTTCTACTAACATTATGCAAATATTACACCTACAGGATATCAACCCACAGTCCCTATTATTTAACAATCCTCTATCCTATCTTAGCAATCGGGTTTCACTCATGATTTCTATTTTTTGTAGACATATGACCCCATACCTCTTGGGTTTTTGACATTCTACCATGCCACCAAGGATATTCTAGATTTTTTCTCTATCCTAGACAAGTGAAATATTCCTTTTATTTTTCAATGGTTGATCTCACCTTGCGGGTATCCCGAATATAAACATGATGTAGGTAGCCACTCCCCACATGGAGCTCTCTAACAAATTAACTTTTCCCTCCTGGTGAGTAGATCCCCTTTCTAAGTTTTCTTTGAAACCTTTTAATGAGAAAGTTCCATGTTTCTATAGTCATCTTATTTCCACACAATGGCATACCCAAATGACTATCAACTAGGGTTTTGATTCTACATCCCATAATGTCCACCAACATTCTTTGTTGCTTAACCTAAACATTTATGGAGAAACATGAGCTCTTATGAAAGTCGATGAGTTATCTTGATAGCTCCTTGTAATTATTAGTGATTTCCTTAAAGGATCTCAAGCTTCATTCACATCTACTTTCCTAAGGAGGAAAGTGTCATCCACGAACTATTGTAGGCTGATATGATCCACACCATTGGCTACACAAATACTAGAAATCATTCTATATGACAAGGCCTTCTAAAAAATTAAAATAAGATTCCTTGCCATGATGATATATAAGAAAGGAGAGAGGGAATACCCTTTCCAAATACCCTTCTCGGTGTTATAGAATCCATAAAGCTTTCCATTAACCATAACCAAGAAGCTTGGTGTAGATGTACATTCCTTAATCAAGCTAATAACCTTGGGATGAAATCCCGGTTTCTCCAATACAAGGCTTAAAAATTCCCATGAAACCTTTTCATAGGCTTTATTCATGTTCGTTTTCACCATCATAGCCTCCATATTGGAGTTTTTACCTAGTGCATTATCTCATGGATTGTAATGATACTATCTAAGATTTGTCATCCTTAAAAAAATGATCCCTAAATAGGTGATATGAACTTATGCGTAACCTTTCTTATCCCGAAAGAAATTATCTTAGAACATAATTTGTAGATTGTATTACATAAGTTAATTCGTCTAAAATTCTTAATATCCTTAGCTCCATACACCTTAGGTATCAATACAAGGAAGGTATGATTGACCTTTTTGAACATCATTTCCCATGAAAATAATTCTTGAAGTTCTTGCACCACTTCCTTTTTATTGATATCCCAAAAAATTTGAAATTTAAAGGCTAGAAACCCATCCACCCAGTGGGATTTATCCCCTCCATAAGGAACAAAATGGATCTTATTTCTTCTTCCTTTGGGGTCACCATAAGATCATTATTTTCTTCCTTATTAATGACCCTTTCAAAGAGTGAAAGGGCTTCCTCCATCTTTCTCCCACTATATTGATCCCCTTTAGCATAAAGGTTCTAGAAATAACTAATGATCATCTTCATTATTTCCTCTTCTTTAGTAGCTATAGATCCATCTGGTTTGTAAATTTCTAGAATTCTAGTTTTATTGGATTTCATGTTGGCTAAAAGATGAAAAAAAATTGTGTTTCCATCCACATCCTTTAGCCATTTAATTCTATATTTTTACTTCCAATACATCTCCTCCTTAGCCACAAAATTGTGGTATTCTGAGAACAAATCCTTCTTTTGGTCCTTGTCCTGTGAACTCCATTCCCCTTACTCCATAAGCTCATAAAGAATTCTTAAGTATTTGCTGATTTTTATCTTTTGGAGAAAAATATCCCCAAAAACCTCTGTGTTCCATTTCTTGATATTTTGTTTAATATTTTTCAGTTTTGAAACAACACGAAACATAATGTTCCCACAAGTGGAAATACTCCACAATTTTTCTATATTTTTTCTCAATACTAGATGCAAATTTCACATTTTTCAAACCTAAAGGGTCTTCCTTTTACACTTTGTGAGCCTCATCAAACTTGAGGATAAGAGGATTATGGTTTGAACTAGTCCTAAAAAGAGATGATAGGGAGTATAGATGATCTTGCACCCACTGAATATTAACCAAGAATCTATCTAGTATTATTTGAATTAATTTTGTCCATGTTCTTTAGTTTGACCATGTAAACTTAGGGCCTATAATTTTCAGATCAAACAAGCCATTGATATGAAGGAAATTTGAGATATCCTCTATACTCTCGAAAATT
Organism: Taxus wallichiana var. yunnanensis; assembly: GCA_018340775.1. Classification (NCBI taxonomy): domain Eukaryota; kingdom Viridiplantae; phylum Streptophyta; class Pinopsida; order Cupressales; family Taxaceae; genus Taxus; species Taxus wallichiana. Next base: position 575,434,069 of record CM031240.1, read on the forward strand.
GCAGTAGAGACCCCTCATTTTTATCGGATGGTAGGAGGGGAGTGTTCAAATATCCCCTATCATCCAATCCAAATATCTGAAGGCTTTCCTAAAGGAAGTCATTTCATTCCATAGCTCTTTCATCCCCAACACATGTTAGGAATCCTTCTTGTGGAATAATGCTATGATTCAATAACAAAATAAATCATGCAAATACAGAACTAGACAATTCCCCAAAATCTACAACAGTGGAAGTATAAAATAGAATAATCCAAATCAAAACAAAGCACACACATATAACAAAACATGTACAGTGGTTCATCTAATATGGGCTACGTCCACCAAAGATAGAGATCTCAATATATATAATAAACAAGAGTACAATGCATTTCTCCAAGAGTATATCCTCCTCCAGATCTCTAAATAGATCTACATGAGTACACCACAACCGTGCCTCCGAACCACCACTATATCTCACATAACCAAGAACTATTGCATCTCGAAAACAACCAAGATTTCTTGTGAATCTGTAAATAATAGCTCTTGAAATGTGCAACCATAACTATGCACTAAAAATAAGTCTCTCCTCCATCATTATATCAACTTGTGCAAACAAGAAGACAACCTCCTCTATAATACTATATCTCTATGGATCAAAAATATAACATGATCTCATGGATCTACAATACAATATCTCACCAACATATTGATCTACAATACAAGATCTCACCAACATGTGGATCTATAATACAATATCTCACAACCTCTCAATCTACAAGAAGAAACCATATGTTCTTTTCATACTATGCAATCCATTACATTGAGACATAACAATACAAAGGAAATATAGTAGAAGACATGAACTTCTTCTTACCATTCATATATACCTACTATTTCCTTCTTTCTAGCTTCTCTACCATGGAAGCTCTGTCTTCATGTAGCCCTTTTTCTTTATTTTCTTCATCATCCTCTCAACCAAGGATTCCACATGTAATAATAATCAACTACATGTAATTATTCTTCTAACCCTAGTTTTATAGATTATATAAGCATATAAAAACTTATGGCATCTTAACTATACATTTAAAACCTTTAGATCACCTTTAAATCAAAGGTTGGATCTAATCCCGTGTCTAAAATAAAAAACATAAACACATAGGTAACGATGTTAGTTCTCTAATTGATGTCGGTTCCTCCCGGATATGACCGATGTCGGTTAATGTGTAAACATGTAAGTTTGTAAAACATGTTCTTTGTGAATTAATTACACTCCACAACTCAACAATCTCCCACTTGAAGATAAATTGTTAAACATGTACTTGTACATTATCGTCCACTACATATTGTGAAGACAAACTATTCTTTACTTCAACAATTATCTCAAAAATTAGGAGATTAAACCATCTTTTAAAACCAAGAAGATAACAAACCATGACTTACCATATACCTATGCGAATCTAAAACTGATCCATGATACACGAGTTATCCATACATCAATCTCCCACTAAATCATAACATCAATCCTCAACCAAGACACCATGACTAAAACACCTGCAAGAGATCCCACTCAAACTAAAATACTAAGTTTCAATTATAACCATAGCCATACCTATAAAACCAACCATGTTATCCAATCATCTATCTATGTCTCCATGTAACCACCATTACAACTGACCAAAGACAAGGAAAAATGGACTATACATAAGAAAACAAGATCCTCGATAAAAACAACCCAAATGAGTTCTACATGTAACTAATTGGTGATAAATCCACAACACCTACATAACTCAAAGAATCCCAACACTGCATTATTCAAATCCAACCATACATAAACAACTTGCATTTCCAAGACAACCATCTATAGAAAACAAATCTATCATGGAGTAACATAGTAATAAGAGGAAATACAAACATCCCCTGCTCATGCTTAAGGGAATCTAAACCATGCTTATAGGTGTCCATGTGCAAAAAAATTATCACCATCATCATAGACTCACCAAATTGAAAATATCCTCATGTAAAAACTCACCATGTACATCCATCCATATTACCAGGCTCTCTATAAGCTCTAAGTCTCTCACTGACTAACTTCAAAACCACATATGAATCCTATGCTCATCAATGTCAACAAAAACAACCATGCTAACCATGCTACTAATAACTAGTGAAAATACTAGCAAACATTTCATCAAACATACTACACAACCATCCAAGATGAAATAAAACAAGGGCAACAACAAAAAGCTCAAATACACACTTGTTGTCATTGTCACACTGTAACTTGTAGAATGCATGATTTTCCTTATTTCACCCTTAAAAATCTCAAACATTTATTTCTCTTCTTAAGCTAGCTGAAAAACCATCAAGTGTCATCCCATAAGGACATCTAGACACTAAAAAATAAAACTAGAAGTGACATCATCATGCACTAAACACAAAATACCTGCAAAACCATGACTGTTCTCCAAAAAAACTTGTGCCTCATACCACTCTAAATAGTAGCATTCTCCTCTCACTCCGCACATGCATATGTGTCTAACCTATAATTCCAACAACCATGGCTTGCTCCCACTCAACATGAACTCCCCGCATTTCCTCTAATCACCAAGATCAAAAGATCCAATATACATCAGTGAGAAATAAAACAGATGAAAGAAAATATATAAAATGATTCCCTTCTTATCAAATAATACTTCTACATCATAGAATTTTGGAATTCTTGTGAAGTAGGCTGAACCACCTTATTTTCATCCATGTGTACTCAACATCTTCCGTTACCTACAACTATGTCTAAACATGAATTTTCATTGAGGATCTCATCCTTAGACTAGATATCCTTGTCCTCAAGATTCCAACACATCCCGAGAAATAAAATTCAAACTCACAAAATATCCATGGTACATATTTTATTATGCACACAATACAAACATAATACTAGTTGCTTTAAATGAAAGAAATAAAACATGAACCATATAGAGATACCTGAATTTGACCCAAGTCTCACTAGACTCACCGAGCCAACTCCATCCTCTTTCTGATTCAAACATTGAAGTGATCTACTCTATTTCGTTGTACTCGTACATACTTTGCAAGAAACTTGATCCTCCACTATTGGACACTAAATCTTCCATGCCCACTTCTGCTATAAAAAACCTAGTACATATCTCTGCTACCACAGACCGACCTCGGTCTTCCGAATGGTAGTGGTTCCTATGTGATCGGCGTTGGTGCTTCCAGAATAAACACAACGCCACAAAATTGGCATAATACACCAAACGAGGTGCCTAATCTGACTAAAGCCAATAGTTGTGTTGAGCCAATCATTTAAAGAAGCACCCAAACCTTGTATAAAAACATTATAATAGTAATACATGCAATAAAACAACACCAAGATGAAACACATCACATTACCATTGCCAAGACACTCACTTGCATCTTCAACCAAAGTACTTGTATCTCTGATATAAGCCCCGCTTCCTTCTGTGCTATTTTATTCTTCCGCTCTAATGAATCCCATACATCTAACTGCACCATGGATGCATAATTGCTCCTTTATCTCTTACTCATATCTGTAATCCCAAACATGCATGTGTAACCAAAATATACAAGCACTACAATACCAAGATAATTAAAAAATACCTCTATAATGTAGATCTACAATCTGACCAACATGCATGTGCCTCCAAGAACCAAGGACACCTCGACAAATAAGATACATTCACTACATCTAAAATTTCTTCGATATTTGATTTTTTTATCAAACCAAGTCACCATGTAACCGACCATGGTCACCCTATAACCGATCACGGTCACACCGCCGACATCAATTTCCTATGAACCAACCATTCTCACCTTAGTGCGACATCGGTATAGCATGCTAACATCGAGTCACTTTATTTTCTACCAACCTTATATTTCCAGATCCCACTAGATATAAAATATCTCCCTATGATTTAAACATCAGGTAAAACAAAACCTTTCTCTCATACAATTGTCGAATATAACTAACAAAACCTAAAATAAACCCTTGTTCTCAAACATAATTCTAATCAACCTAACCAAGCTCGATACCAGTTGTTAGGAATATCAACTTTGGAATAGTGTTATGATTCAATAACAAACCAAATCATGCAAATACGGAACTAGAAAATTCCCCAAAATCTACAACAGTGGAAGCATAAACGAGAATAATCCAAATCAAAAAAATTACACACACATAACACATCATGTATTGTGGTTCACCCAATGTGGGCTACATCCACCAAATATAGAGATCTCAATATATATAATAAAAAAGAGTACAAATCAACTCTTCCCACAAGAGTACAATGCATCTCTCCAAGAGTATCTCCTCCATATTTCTAAATATATCTATTTGAGTACACTACAACCATTCCACCAAACCACCAATAGATTTCACATAAACAAGAAATACTAAATCTCTGAACCGAAACCAATCTCTTTTATGAATCTATAAACAAGACCTCTTGAAATGGGTCTACCAATGTGCAACCATAACTATGCACCAAGAAGTAAGTATGTCCTTCATCACTGCATCATCCTGTGTAAACAAGAAGAAAACCTCCTTTACAACACTAGATCTCTATGGATCAACAATACAACATGATCTCATGGATCTACAATAAGAGATCTCACCAATATGTGGATCTACAATGCAAGATATCATAACTGGTGGATCTATAAGAAGAAACAATATGTGTTTTTCATGCTATACAAGCCATTACATTGTGACATAACAATACAAAGGAAATACAATAGAAGAAATGACCCTTTTCTCACCATTCAGAGGTACCTGCCATTTCCTTCTATATAGTTTCTCTACCATGGAAGATTTATCTTCATGTAACCCTTTTTCTTTCTTTTCTTCTTCATCCTCTCAACCAAGGATTACACATGCAATAATAATCAATTACATGTAATTATTTTTAGTCATTTTATTTACCCTCAATACTACTTTCTAACCCTCAATATCGGTGTAAAAAGCATAATAAACTATATTTGATAAATTGCAGAATGAGAAGTACATTTACTTAGTTAAAAGAAAAGTGGAAGGGAAAACTTACAGATCCACACATTAATGTATTACAAAAACTTAATAATAATGTAATAAGCATAATAAACTAGATATGAGCTATGGTAGTCATATAACACAAGGGTTTACACCCTTAAGCATGATATGCATAATGAACCCATATATATATTCATTTAGAATAGTTCTGGTAGCCACATTATAATCAAAAGAGGTCATCACAGACCATACATGTTAAATGATAGAGACCCAACTCCTACAGATCTTCCCTTGTATGAGACCCTAGCTATGCCCTTCCATTTTAACCCCTGTTATAGATCCTAGTGCCATACAGAGGCTCATGACATCCCTCACAACCCTTAGCACTAAGTTCTCTAAACCCTAACATTACTATAACACTTTGTCACTCAACATCTTACTCTCTATGCATTCTCTCTATCTATCTCTTGCATTTTCTTATCCCTCTCTCCTCTCGATGTCTCTTTGTCTTTAGCCTAAGCATCTCTCTTTATAGGTTCAACACCCATCACCATGCCTTCTTCCCTAGACATATCATGTGCCAAGTGTCGATTTGGTCCTCCATTGGTGAATGTTTATCCCTTTACAAACACTGCACTCTCTGTAATGATGTCTCTTAGGAATATTTCCTGCGTGGAATATCCTTTTCTTAACCTCCAAGGTTCCAGGATGGCATCTTATCCACTCATCATGCCTAGTTGGGTCCTCACGTTTTTCCTCAAGTGTCTTTAGAATGCCAAATATGGATAAGTCCTTTGAACCCATGTTCGCCTTTCACGTGTGCCATGGTTTCACCTAAACATAATTAAACCCCTTTGTCCTAGGCATTTTCCCCCATCTCCCTCTTCTTGATCATGTGTACATGCACTCTTTGGTACTTAGCTAATATTTTAGGGCCCAATATTCTTCTTCTAACCCTATTTTTCTAGCTTATATAAGCATATACAAAATTAGGGAATCTTAACTATACATTTACAACCTTTAGATCACCTTTAAATCAAAGGTTGGATCTAATCCCGCGTCTAAAATAAAAAAACATAAACGCATAGGTAACCAATGTCAGTTCCCTAACCGATGTTGGTTCCTAACGATATCGGTTCCTTACAGTGACCGATGCGGTCCCTCCCGACCGATGCCGATCACTTTGTAATCTTGCAAGTTTGTAAAACATGTTGTTTATGAAGCAATTAAGCTCCACAAATCAACAAAACAGAGTTTGGAGAATAAAAATTTGACAAAATACATTTTATTTTTAATGATAGATCATGCGCAACATATTGCTAAATGATGCCTATTTTATCTTAAAACCTCTCTTTCTAAAGAATTCCACATATGAGTTTGATGGTTGGATGACCTGAAAATTTCTACATACATCATTTATTAAGGTCACGAAGACTTTATAGATAATAATTTTTTTGAAATGATATAAAAATATCCTCCCCATGACAAATCACTTCACAACCGCAAAAAAAGAGGAAGAAACTCAAACCCTAATTCAAACTATTTGTTGGAACAAATATTTACTAGAAATTGGGACAAAAGAAGTATTCTAAAAAAAAATCAACTTCAATTCTCCCATAAGACAAGGAGGTGGTGGAAAGATTTGAACGGTTAGGATGGTTAGAATTCATGAAAAATTTCCAAGACTATACAGAACCGTTGATTGAAAAATTTCTCACCAACCTCAAAGTAGATAAAATAAAGGTAACGAGAAACAAAGTTTTTGTTTATAACCAAGTTATTAGTAAAATATTTGGAATTCCTTGTGAGGGAAAAAAATTGTAGGAAGGTATAATTTTAGAGACCTAATTAAGAATTTTCATGAAGAAGGGAGCCTGAACCTAAAGTAATAGTAAGAAAGGAAAAAACATCAAAAGGAATCAAGAGGGAAACACTCCCAGAACCCTATAGAACTGATGCATTTTGGGTAGTCAAATAATTCACATGTGATAGTGAATATAAAATTCTAGGTTATGATATAATGAGGCTTTTAATCCATTTCCACCGTAACATCCACTTTTTGTCACTCAAAACTAGGATTTTTATTTTTTATTTTTTTATGCAGTTGATTTAAATACCCATATATTTAAATCTACATAAATCTTAATGAAATTCCATTCCAATAACTGTCATGAACCATGTGCAGCTGTATGAGAGATTACTGAACCTATTCATTCTCCCTCAATGCTCTATATGAGCTCATACATAAAATGTATCCTTTGGTTCTCCTTTATCAGAATATGATAAATATATAAGTGAAGACTTCTAAGTGTCTACCTGGGTTCCACCTATGAAATCCATAGGAATCTCACAGCTTAGTCCTATCTAAGTGTCTACCTGGGTTCCACCTATGAAATCCACAGAATCTCACAACTTAGATCATAGTGAAATATCGACAGTGTAATCAATAGCTTACACCACTTTGCACAAAGTTTCTGAGTCATGTATGCCATGCTCAATTCCATGATGACACACTCATCATTAGGAAATTGTTGTTTCACCTTAATCACTTATTCAGTTATATGGATGCATAACGTAAATGTTGTAAACAACTACAATTCTTGAACAAGGTACAAATTTAGTTTAACCTACATGAAGACGTACCTCTAAATCATCCTATGATGCCTAGGCCTTATGACACCTTCTCCACGAATGGGTCATACCTAAGGTCTAATTAAGGTTGATCCCAGGACCTTTAATCTTTGAATACTTAAATTACCTTTCAAGATCTCATGCCCAAGTTAACCATAAATGGAAAATGATACTATCTAGATCTATGATCAGTATTACAATTTAAATACTATCCCGACTTAATAAATTGAGCCCATGTTTCTTTATTTCACATTCTGGGGATATGTACTTACATAAGGCTAAGTATTAAGGTATGATTCATTCCTTTTGTCAAGTACCATAGACTATTTATGCCAGTACATAATTAAGCACAAACACTTCACTTTTCTTAGTTGCAGCTTAATCCAGAGCGTTCATTTGTTTTAATATGTCCATCAAGTAAGTTATGTTTAGAGTATCTGAGATGTTAGATTGGAGGCACTACTTGCCCATTCATCCTCTCCTGTATAGCCTTTTTACATAATATCTCTTAATCTCTTTTATTATGTTTATACACTAATCCTCCTTAGAGTTAATAACAAAGATATGACCGATTAGGGTTAGGGTTCAGGTACTATGTTCTTTCCAACTTAGTAAGCATGTTTCCATTTTACTTCCATTGTAACAAGATATCATAATTATATGCTCATAATGATGCATTATGGGACACCCCTAATAAAAAATTTCATCATCTCCTAGAACAATGATCACATTTTTCAATTCCTGAGACCAATCTTATTATATCCTCATGTCAACTTCCATGGTGACCGTAGTCATATGACAATGTACATCAGCCATAGGACCAACACCCTCTTCCTATAATTTGATGTAAATATACACACTTTTATGGTTGTTTTAAACTTATCTTTATGTAAGTGTGGACCCTAATCCTTCATAGAGGTATCAATGTACCTTGGTAATTGATTAGCTAGCCTTGTATTCTCTTTCACTTGAATACTTAATAGACATAGATGGTCTACCTGACAACACACTTGACCATAAAAGATTAAAATATTGTCTGTGTGAACAATAGTCAACTTCATACAGTTGACTATACCATTTTGGATATAACTTCTATATTATTGTTTCATCAACATGGTTCACATTATCCATGAAGTCCTTTTTACTTTGTTTGCAATTTATCTTTCCCAAATTCCAATCATTCTACTTGTTCCATTACTATTTCCTTACATGGCATCACATATTAGTCAAAAATATGAGTAGGTCTCTCGCCATCATTAATGATGGTTACCTTTAATATCTTAATTTATTTAAGTTGGATTATTTTACATGACCCTTCAAGGAAATAGATATAATCCATCACTTAAGGGTTTTATACTATTATCTGCCTGCTGAAATTACTGTTATTTACTTTTTATCTTGTTAATAATTAACTCTAATCTTATTAATTTAATTCCCAGTAGTAAAATTTAGAGTGTTGCAAGGTGTCCATATATACTACCAATACATATTCATAGGGTTTCAATCAAGCTAATTGGTCAAGTTATTAAGACCCCTATGGTATAAGGTCACTTCCCCAAATATACCAAACATGATTTAAATGAGTAGTACCCAGTTGTATTATGAGGATACATAGAAATTTTTCATGCATCATTACCTATGTTGTGATGCCAACCTACTTTTAATAATACTTGAAATAATCTGAGTTATTTCTTTATTTATCTCGTTGTTAAAGAGTAACATAATAGAATATTTTCTCAACATTTTTATTTAGTAGACAGTCCATAAGAACTACATATTTGGAAACTTATAGACAGTTGTTAACATAACCAATAATATTTTCCAAGGTATAAAATTTATTGTAACCCATAATACGAAATGACTCTTGCACCCAAATGGAAATCAATCATCATATTTTATATTTATTTGAATAGTTGATCTATAAAGATTTTTGAATTGCATCTCAGCAATTAAAGAATAAGATAAAGAAGTCAAAATGTCTAATAAACTTGAACATAATTTGAAATAGGGTTATTGCCTTTGGTTAAAACAGAAACCTTTTCTACACATCATCAATTGTTTCCTTTTAAAAAAAATACACGATCAAGGAGAAGCTCATAAGTGAGTCAATATATCTTAAGCTTAATTGCCATCATATTCACAATAAGTATTGACTGAAAATTATTATTTCAATACAATCCAATCATTCACGCATTCTAAGGCAACTATAAAACACATCATCTAGACTTCATTTTCCACAAATTTCCTTTTTCCCTACACTTTGAAAAGTTGATGTACAAAATTGCACATGGTCACCCAACATGACCTGGCATAAAAATTCCTTTTCCATGCTTAATGACTTGTGTAATATAATATTTAATTAAATGATATGCTGCAACATTACGATCATACTAACAACATAATAATGCAAAGAATCAATCATCATATGTTTAGAATAATTTATTTTCATCCATCTCAAACACTATTCACTACCATCAATTTTAAATTCCTCGGAAAAAGGAATTCATAGGAATATATCACATAACAACATAGGATTAAAGCATTCATAGCATTTATTCCACTTTCAATAACATGATAAATTATAAGTCTAAATCAATTGTTGTCAATAGTTTCACTAGTCTGAAACAAACAAGAGTGGAAAAATAAAACACTAGCTTATAAAATACAGAAATAGTATAATGACTTTCAACCTCGATGAGACTGGAGATGAAGAAAGATAAAGAAGTAATAGAAGGTATCTCAACCTTGAACTGAAACTAATATCCACCAAATTAATTGAAATGAAATTGATGAGATCTGATTACCTCATGATCTCGTTCGCCAATAAGGGAATATGGTGTAATTAATAGATGCTACAGACTTAATAGAATTGAGCCATGGTAGAAAAAATTATAAAAACATGTAATTACACTATTACATCCTTATATCCTTAAGGTATTCTTCCTGTGTCCATAGGGACTGATCTCGCAGTGTCTACTCATTGCATCACCCCGAGTTAATTTGATAACATGCATCGAGTTTTTAGTTCCAAGCAAGTAGATTGATTCGGAGAAAATCGTAAAATTGGCTAAGTCTGCTCAAGACCACCTTTGGGACGGTTGGAACAATTATACGCGGAAGGCGCGGATCGGCCAAAAAGCCTCCGGGGGCCCCAGAGAGAAAAAGGGACATCAGGACAAATGGACGTGAAATGCCCGAATCGTAGAAAGAAAGAAAATTTGTCCAAGTCCTTTCTGGGGAGCAAGCGGGACAAGAGTGCGCGGAGGACCTTGAACCGGCCGAGGTCGGGCGAGCGGAAGAATTTGTCCCAGGAGAAGCTTTGGGACATTTGGGACAAATGGGCGTGAAGGGGCGTGAACCGATCGCGGCATTCGGCCAAACAGAAACTTCAGCACAAGGACAAGTGGGACAAAGGGGCGTGCGGGGCGCGGATAGCCGAAAGGAGCGAAAGCCAATCGAGATCACGCCACGTGTCACCGCGAGAAAAAGGGACATGGAAGCCCATTTCGGGCGGATCGGAGGATTACTGTCCCATCGCGCAACTTGGGACATCCGGACAAAAGGACGTGGTGGACGTGAAAATCCAGCGGCCCGTGGACAAATCACGGCATGACACGTGTCGCGAGGAAAAAGGTCGAAAAAGTCAAAGGGGAGAGTTTTGAGCACTAATCGAACCAATGAAATAGTGCCACGTGTCCAAGTTTAAGGGGCCCACAAAAAAGCCCATGAAAAGGTGGAGAGAGGGAAAATTACTCGGCGAATCGGGGCACACCACGTGTCGTCCAGGATGGCGAGCGCGGGAAAAGATTTTAAAACTCCGTTTTTCTGTTTTGTGCCTAAATCTTGAGACCTTCATATCTTTCGATCCGAGCTCGGATTTGCACGTTCTTTATATCAGCGGAAAATTGTTGAAATTCTCTACATGATTAAGGATCAATCTCACATTTTGGTGTAGTTTGGAGGAGAAAATTAAGAAAATGTCTCGACGCGCGTGGTGATAGACGAAGTAATGCTTGACAACAACCAACTTTAATGCGGCGGACGACTCATCCGCTCTGTTAGACAGCCCGCCCGTTTTTGCTAGATCCACCACCACTTCGTCATAATGAGATGATTTTAAATGCTACCAAGAAGTGGTTGGGGTAGATTCTGGATTTCCTCTCTCTTCCCTCTCTCATTTCTTGATATATATTGTAAAGAGAGCTCCTTTAAGGGTCGGACATTTTTTTTGCATCCTCCCTTATTCCCTCGCTTGCCAGAGAATTTGTGGAGCTTTCAAACCTCCCATATGGGTTGTAATGCCAGTCTTTTTGCCTCTTGGCCACTGCAATGTACTGTATCGACTCTTGAGCAATAATATATGTGTTGTGATTGACTCTCGACCCTCTCATGTATTCATTGCTGTCATTTTGATCTCTTATTGCAGTTTGGTTACCTGTGCATGGTGTTTGTATTGCATCTATGTGGTCTGTGTTAAATTTGCAAAACGAATGTCTAACATTCCTCGGTGCATCACCTTTGTAGTTTAGGTTTTATTCTATGCATTTTCTTACCCTGTCTCCTTGGCAAGTTAGATTAGGTTTTAGCAAACCCTCTGCATTTTTTGTGTGCATCTGAACAGAGGAATAGGAACCAGCCTTCTCTGGAGAATCTTTTCTCATCTTTACAAGTCCCACGCTTGGAGAAAGGATTCCATGTTGTGCAATCACACTGGATGCCTGAACATCAACCTAGAAGCCTGATTTGCATCCAGGGGTCTTGTGAGTCTGCAACAACAGTTTTGGCATGCCGGTGGGACACTAGAGGTCTCATTTTTATTGCAGCAAAGTTGATATGCATCTGCTGCAGTTTTCTTGCTTATAAGAGCTATTATTTGCATATCTAGCGACTCCAAGGGGAAGAATCAACTGGTTTCAGCAGTGCAGGCCTGAAAACTCATGAGAAGAATCACCACAAGGTCAAGAGTTGGAGAAGAAGAAGTGTTGTTTGAATACCTGCAGTTATCTCCAAGAAGAAGGCAAAGAGGAAGAAGGATTCAAAGGTCTCCATCTCCACCAAACAGAACTCTCTCAACTCCTCCACCTGACAGGCCTTTCATTCGGTATCTGAGGGTTTAAGACCGATTAGAATGGCTCGAGAACAATCCCTACGTCAACTTCACGAGCGGCGGCCCACTTGCTCTCAATGCACGACATCCGGTTCTATTGCGGCCTTGAAGAACATTCCCTACTTCATTTGGAGAAAATCGGACTACTCCAGGTGATCATGTTAAAGATATTGCTAACCTTTGTGCGATCCATGAAATCAATGAAATGCAAGTGGTTTCAAATTCTGGCATCTTCCTTCAGGGTAAAGCATTCTGATGGTTTAGGAGCCTTGGAGCTGGTTCTATCACAAACTGGAATCAGTTTGTATTGCACTTCACGAAGCAATTTGGAGAGAAGGAGACAACTTGTCTCTTTTGGAGCAGTGACAACTATCGAGAGAGCCCCCAACGAGCGGTGGCTACTTCACTTCAGATTTCAAAGGTCTTGGGATAGGATTCCGGTGGCGGTCGAGCCAACGCAATGAAGAAGTGCTTTTCTATATTACCTTAAAGCTTTGAATTATGATATTTCTATGTTAATTCAGTCCATGGGAGGCACAACAATCCCTATGGCTTATAGCATTGCCATTAGAGCCTAAAAATTGTCTTATTCAAGGTGGTAAAGCGGCTCCTAGGCCTCCCATGCCCTTGTATCCAAACTTAGAAAATCCAAGCACTAGTCAAGCACCCACTTTGGCTCTGTTCCCACCCCTAGAAATCAAAGTTCAAGTGAAACTTCTACTTCATCCTCTAGTGCTTCAAATGAACTCCAGAGGTCATGAAATAGTTGCAAAATTTGGGAAATGAGCTGGTTACTATCAAAAGACAACAAGCCCAAGGTTTGAGACCTTCTATCGACCTCAAGCTCAGCCTAATAGGCCCCATACCAACCAAAAGACCACCTAATCCGGGTTGCAAATGTGAATCAAAATCAAGGCCTCCCTCCTACCAATAGACCATTCCAGCCCTACATAATCCAAATGCCATATATACCTCTAAGGCATTAGTGCCAACACACGAACAACATTGCTCGGGAATATATGATTGGTGCTTTCCATGCAGCGAGCCTCATAACCAATCCATGTGTTTGATGGTGCTCTCAATCAAGCACTTGATGGTGACAACTCTTTTGGTGTGGAGGGCGAGGCGATCGAGAAGCAGTCAACAACAAGAAACATTCCAACAATCAATCAGCCCCAAATGACACCACGTTGGTGAAGCGGCAGCGAGCGAGAAGATTTACGTGGCATGAATCAAGTAGTTTCTCAGGTGTTGCAGCCAACACAAGGTCAAAAGGAGAAATTTGGGTGAAGAACAGCCATTAGCCCCAGCCATCCACAACCTTCCATGGCTCCACAAATGATTGGCAAGCAAAGTCGATTTCAAATACACAAGGGCAGCCAAGAACAGCCCCTAGGCCAACTCAAATGCCATTGTTGCTGCCCACGTACAAGGAATAAGTGTCTGAAACCAAGGGACAACAAAAGGATACTTCATCCCGTTCGGTATCATTGAGCAGGATGAAGAAGACTAACGTCGATATATCAATGTGGAATCCCTATCCATCCCGGGGACAAAGAGATCTGCTGCAAAGCTGCCATGAAGGATTGGACAACTTTGAATCGGCGAGGTTCGGATGCAAGAGACAAAGTGCTTCAAATGCTGCCCGGCTGAAGGAAGCCATGGAGAGGCAACAAGAGTAAAATGTTGAAGCCCCCTCCTTTCTATGTTTCATTAATCATTGGGGATAAACTAGTACACAATTGCATGATTGATTCCGGGGCAAGTAGCTCGGTGATGCCCAAGCAAATAGGTGATCAATTGGGTCTCGATATGAAGTAATATCTAAAGGGGTAGTGCAATTGGATGGGACAGCAATAGCAACAGTTGGAGTGATTAAAAACTTGAGTCTTACCTTGCATGCATGTCCAAATGTTGTTGTCTTACAAGATATATCAATCATAGACCTTCCACCACTCTTTGCCCTTTGCTTGTCGAGGACTTCCACGACGAAGATTGGGGGTATTTGTCTGCTGATTGGTCTCACATGCTGTTTAGAACAAGGTATGGAACTAAGGCTACAATTAGGTCTGAACCTATTGCAAACTTCCATATTGAGCCTTACACTCCAAGTCAGATTAATGCCAATTGCTCAGCATTTGATCAAGAAGATCACCCTAGTACTGATGAGGCTGACACCAAGGTTGGAAGTATCCCGGACCTAACTCTTGATGAATGGGCAAACAAGATACATGCTTTTGATCCCTATCAAGAAGTAGAAGAATCTGAGCTGGGAGTCTATTGTATACATGAAGAAAATCAACTTGTTCCTAGCATCACCAAGCCAAGCCATAATGATGACAATGAGGTATGGCAGCTGTTTTTTGACGGATCAAGGAGTAGGCAAGGTGCAGGAGGTGGAGCCATGCTTGTTTCACCTCAAGGCATCAAATATTATTCAGCTTTTCGTTTCCAGTTTTCTTGTTCAAACAACACAGCTGAATATGAGGCCTTGATTCATGGACTTCATTGGGCTAGGAAAAAAGGGATAAATAACTTGCAGGTGTTCGGGGATAGCGAGCTAATCGTCAACCAAGTTAGAGGACAACATCTTTACTGAAGAATGACTTGTTTGAGGAGCTACTGAGAATAGGGTATGGGACCTCATTGAGGATTTCGAAGCTTTCAACATTGTGTCCATACCCAGGAAGAAAAATGAAGCCGCGGATAGGCTCGCAGCAGTTGGAGCAACGTTTGATGTGGTTGACAACATCAAAAGGGAAAAAACACAGCCACATATCCATGTGATTGTGAGGCCAGCAGTTCCAGATAATAACACCAGCTGGCAGGTGTTTGAAAATGATCAACAGATCGTCAATTTCTTACAAGAAGAGGCTGAATTCTCAGCTAGGAATCAGGACAGACTAGAGCAGCAGTATGGGGATCAAGTAGTGCAGCTGCGGACAAACAAGCTTCCCAAGGGTTTAGTAACATTGGAGTCTATCTTCAACCCTAACGACCAGTTCCGTAAAGAAAAGGCTAACATACAGGTCAAGAGGGAAGATTCAGAGCCAATTCCGGTTGGGGAAGGCAAAACACTTCAAATTGGTAAAGTGGCCACTGAGCAGGAGAAATCAGATTTCATACAGCTTTGTCAAGAATTTCCAGATGTCTTCGCTTGGAGCTATGAAGACTTGAGAGGATTCAATCCGAATTTGGCACAACATACCATAGAATTGGATCCAGGATCTAAGCCCATCGGGCGAAAGCGAGACACATTAACCCTCACATTGAGCCTCTAATGAAGAAAGAGCTAAATAAGCTAATAGAGGCAAGCATTATATTCCCGATCAAGCACTCAAGCTGGGTTGCTAACTTGGTTCCGGTCAGGAAGAAAAGCGGAGAAATCAGGTTGTGTGTGGACTTAGAGACCTCATAGAGCATCTCTCAAAGATCATTACCCGCTTCCTTGATGGAACAAATATTGCAAGTAGTATCCGTTCGAGAGATTCTCTCTCTAGATGGCTACTCGGGGGTATAATCGGGTGATGGTGAAAGAAGAAGACCAATTCAAACAGCCTTCACAACTAAATGGGGCACATATGCTTACTGAAGATGCCATTTGGGTTGTCCAACACTGGTGCTACCTTTGAAAGGGCAATGGACATGGCATTGAAAGGCTTGATCAACAAGATAGTGCTTGATATATCTAGATGATATCACTTTGTCTTCTCAAAGAATGTAGGAGACCATCTCTTTCACCTCAGGCAAGTGTTTCAGAGGTGTAGAAAGTTTGGAGTATCTTTGAACCCCAAGAAGTGCATCTTTCTTGCACATGAAGGAAAGCTCCTTGGCCATGTTGTCTCGAAAGAGGGTGGCGATTGATCCGAGAGAGGTTGAAGCCATAAAACACTTTGCCATTGCCAAGTCACAAGAAGGCTCTTCAAAGTTTCTTGGGAAGGATCAATTTTGTCCATAAGTTTATCCCAGATTTTGCAGCCCTTGTCAAGCCCATCACCAAAATGTTAAAGAAGAGCATGGCTTTTAAGTGGACAGCAGAAGGCAAGGAGAGTTTTGAAGCAATCAAAGAAGCTATCTCTCAAGCACCAACTCTCATCAACCCAGACTTCTCCAAGGATTTCATCCTCTATGCATTTGGAGGTGATGACACTATTTACGCCATTTTGCAGTGCAATGAGAACAAAGATAATGATGAGCGGCCGATTGCCTTTTTTAGCGAGCCTAGATGAGCGAGGTGAGGTACTCTTTTATTGAAAAGCATGTACTTGCGGTGTCGAAGCTTGAAGAAATTCAAGCATTTAGTCTCAAACAACAAGGTCCGATTGCTTTGGTCTCACATCTTTGGAGTTAAGGACTTCCTCCTCAACAAGGATTTGAATGAGAAAAGGGCAGGTTGGATCACCGTGTCATGGAGTATGACATTGAGATCAAGATCACCAAGCTGGTAAGAGGAAAGGATTGTGTGAGCAGCTGGTTTTAGGAAGCAAAAGGAAGTATGCAACGAAGAAGAGGCTGTTTTGACAGTCCAGGACAGCCATGAGCCAAGTGGCAATCATGAAGAAGACAATGCTTCCCCCATTCCTTGCTGGACCCAAGGTATTATGCACTTCCTAGGTACAGGCCAGTGCCCCCCAGAGATGAACAAGACCCAAAGGAGACACTTCAGATTACAGGCTGTCCCGTATGCCATTGTTGATGGAGTTTTGTTCAAGAAAGATGTAAATGGAGTGCTGCTGAGATGCATTAGCACAGGTCAGATTCAAAGGGTATTGGAAGAGTTTCATGGTGGACCAGCTGGTGGCCATTTTGTGCCAAGAGTGACAGCTCTAAAAATTATGAAGGCTGGTTATTATTGGCCTAAAATCTTCAGCGATTGCTACGCATGGATCAAGAGGTGTAAGAATTGTGCATTCTTCACAGGAAAAGAGAAGTTTGCTGCCCTTCCATTGCATCCAATCTCAGTTGACCAGCCATTCATGCAATGGGGTTTGGACTTCATTGGAGTCATTAATCCCAATTCAAGCCAAGGGCATAAATGGATTTTGACAGCCACAGACTACTTCACCAAATGGACAGAAGTAGTAGCACTCAAAGAGGCAAATGAGTCTAGCATCTTAGACTTTTATGAGGGAATAACAACCAGATTTGGTGTACCTGCTACAATAATCTCTGATAATGCATTGGCATTCATTGGATCTAAGGTAGTTTGTGGGGCTGTCAAGAATGGTATTTACCTAAGCACTTCATCGAACTATTACCCTCAGGGTAATGGCCAGGCCGAGTCTACAAACAAGAACTTGTTGAGGATCATTAGGAGAACTCTTGATGAGAATCAGAGGTCTTGGCATACCAAGCTGAAATCAGCCTTATGGGCTGATAGGATCACTCCCAAAAGATCCACAGGTAACTCTCCATTCAGGCTTGTCTATGGAAGAGAGGCAATCTTGCCCATGTCACTTGAGTTGCCAACATTGGAACTCATGAAGCAGCTGGAGTTACTTGAATTTGAGCCCATGGAGGTGAGGTATGCAGAGTTGATGGAGCTGCGAGATCAAAATCGGGCATCCCAAGCATGGAAAAGGATCAAGCTTTGATCAAGAAGACCTTTGATAGGAAGGCCAAAGATAGATCTTTTCAAGTTGGAGATCTAGTGTTGAAATGGGATGTGGACAGAGCAAAACCGGGAAGGCATTCAAAATTTGATGCCATTTGGAGTGGCCCATACATGGTCACGAAGTGCAAGAAGCAGCAATGCTTTCCAATTGGCCTCATTAGACGGTGAAGAAGCTGCAGATTCCGAGTAAATGGAATCTATCTCAAACATTCTTCTTTGAAAATAAAAGGTTCACCCTTGTAAATATTAGCCTAGATTTCAATTCCTCTAAGTGCGTATGCACATTGTCTTGTTGTAGTTAGGTTTCAGTTTCCCTAAGTGCTTTGGCGCAGGTTTTGTCGCTCCTAGATTGAGTTTTTTCATTCAGCGTGCTCTCGTAGAGGGAGTTGCAGCATCAGGCTCATTTTAGGTTATTGCTTATGACTCCATGCCCAATGGATCGCTAAAAGGCCACTGATCTTCTACCTAGCAGTAGGTGACCCCGAAAAGTCACCAAATTGTTATCCAAATTTCACCCCCCAGAGTTAATTTGATAACATGCATCAGAGTTTTTAGTTCCAAGCAAGTAGATTGATTCAGGAGAAAATCGTAAAATTGGCTAAGTCCTGCTCAAGGCCACCTTTGGGACAGTTGGAACAATTATACGCGGAAGGCGCGGATCGGCCGAAAAGCCTCCAGGTGGCCCAAACAGAAAAGGGACATCTGGGACAAATGGATGCGAAATGCCCGAATCGGCCGAAAGAAAGAAAATTTGTCCAAGTCCTTTACTGGGAGCAAGCGGGACAAGAGTGCGCGGAGGGCCTTGAAACCGGCGGGCGAATCGGCGGCGGAAAGAATTTGTCCCAGAAGCCTTTGGGACAGGGGACAAATGGACGTGAAGGACATGAACCCAGCTTAGATTGGGACATTGAAATAGGAAACTTCAGCACAAGGACAAGTGGGACAAAGGGACGCACAGGATGCGCGGGACGCTGGATAGCCAAAGGAGCCGAAAGCCAATCAGATCACGCCACGTGTCACCGGCAGAAAAGGGACGAGGAAGCCCATTTCGGGCGGATCGGAGGATTCTTCCCCGCAAAGCACTGGGACATCCGGGACAAAAAGATGCGGTGGATGTGAAAATCCGGCAGGCCCGTGGACAAATCACAGCATGACACGTGTCGCGAGGAAAAAGGTCCAAAAGTCAAAGGGGCGAGTTTTGAGCAACGATCCGAACAATGAAATAGTGCCACGTGTCCAAGTTTAAGGGGCCCACAAGAAAAGCCCACAAAAGGTGGAGAGAGGGAATTACTCGGCGAATCGGGGCACCACGTGTCGTCCGGATGGCGAGAGCGGGGAAAAAATTTTAAAACTCCGTTTCTTTCTGTTTTGTGCCTAAATCTTGAGACCTTCGTATCTTTCGATCCAGCTCGGATTTGCACGTTCTTTATATCAACGGAAAGCTGTTGAAATTCTCTACATGATTAAGGATCAATCTCACATTTTGGTGTAGTTTGGAGGAGAAAATTAAGAAAATGTCTCGACGCGTGGTGATAGACGAAGTAATGCTTGACAACCAACTTTAATGCGGCGAGACACTCGCCGCTCTGTTAGACAGCCCCCGTTTTTTTCTAGGATCCACCATACTTTGTCATAATGAGATGATTTTAAATGCTACCAAGAAGTGGTTGGGGCAGATTCTGGATTTCCTCTCTCTTCCCTCTCTCATTTCTTGATATATATTGTAAAGAGAGCTCCTTTAAGGGGTCGGACATTTTTTTTTTGCATCCTCCCTTATTCCCTCGCTTGCCAGAGAATTTGTGGAGCTTTCAAACCTCCCATATGGGTTGTAATGCCAGTCTTTTTGCCTCTTGGCCCTTTCTGATATCTTGTATCGACTCTTGAGCAATAATATATGTGTTGTGATTGACTCTTAACCCTCTCATGTATTCATTGCTGTCATTTTGATCTCTTATTGCAGTTTGGTTACCTGTGCATGGTGTTTGTATTGCATCTATGTGGTCTATGTTAAATTTGCAAAACGAATGTCTAACATTCCTCGGTGCATCACCTTTGTAGTTTAGGTTTTATTCTATGCATTTTCTTACCCTGTCTCCTTGGCAAGTTAGATTAGGTTTTAGAAAACCCTCTGCATTTTTGTGTTTTTCCTTAACCGTATAAACATTTCAGGCATCTGGGTAATACCAAAAGTTAATGAAGTAAAAATGAAAATAGAGAATATTATAACTTAGGTAAATGAGTTTACACTTCCCAAAGCTATAACAACACACAATTTTAACAGTAATAATCACACAGTACAACAACACCCAAACTAACAGTTATTACTGCAGCTCTCTGAAAGCTCAAACACAATCACTCATAATTTCACAAAAATCATACAGTACACAATAATAACCTTCCTCATGCATATTCAAACCAAAAGAAATGTTACAGAAGATTATCTATTCAAATATTAGATTGAATAAGATATTAAGAGGGGGAGAGAGCGATCCATGCCTGTTAAAAACTGAAATCCTTCCACCTCATAGTCCCAACAACTATTCTTTACCACCGAGACATGATTACCAATGCTCCTTGCGCAAAGCCAACAATACACAGTTCCAAATAAAACTTATCTATATCATGTATCCTCCTTTATATATATACAAAATTACTTGACCTACTTTTATCTTCTAAAATTTCCATTGAACTAGCTTTCAAAATCTGCATGCAAATTTGGTTCCAAAAGTGGAACTTTCAAAAGGAGAAGAGTTCGTAGTTGCAACTTGAAAGAACAAAATAAAATGAATCACTAGCATGTTTGATAGCTTATCCAAGAAGCTTCACCACTTCCAAAGCTTATCTCCACATTTAAGTGCATTAAATATATTCGATGCCATTAATGACCAACTCCGCCATCACCTTTGCTGACCTCGATTTCTCGGAATTTTTAGAAAACCTATAATTCCTTTTTTTTCAAATTAACCACTTACATGGATAGGTGCATAACTATATACTAGCATGGAAAATAACTTCATCATGGTTTGTGATTAACTAAGCCTAGTAGAAAAATCATTAATTGCATTTAATCAATGTATTAAATAATGCTTGGTGGGTCTTCAATGTAGTTATTTGACTTGGAAATCCTTAAGCCTCGTGCATGGCTTATATAGTTAATAATGATACCCACAAATATTTGATTTCATTGTCAAAATGCAGGTAATATTAATTAAAACAACTATCTCATAGCCTCTTGATTATTTTAATAATTGAATTCCTCTATATAACTTAAAATGTTCTTCAATTAAGTACATAAACTTATAGAAGTTTACCATAATAAAATTTGCATGGAGGATATTCGGATAGGTCGAAGGTGATAATTACAACAACTTCATAACCAAGCTCACCATCAAATTATTCAAACATTTATCCCATACTACTAAATGTAAGAATTGATCGAACTTGTCGTAGTGGTCGTGTAAGAAACCAAGCTCAATATACAGTTTAGTACCATATCATTATTTCCTCATAATGACTAAAGTATAGAAGTGGTGTATAAGTTCAACCATATTTTAGTAAATTTAACTCACCCAGAAAACAAAATTGAAATAATAATAATATCCATGAGGTATGGATGCTAGTTATGCACCCACAATGAAGGTTCATCTCCTCTATCCAGAAGATATTTCACAGCACACAACATGAAAACATAGCCATCTGAGATGATTAATAAAACCATCATCTACAGAAACAAGGTAGCATGCCAACATGTAGAATGAATTACAACATTAACTAGTTTGCAGATATGTGACAACAGAGCCATTGTGATGTCACGTGTATAATTTTACATGTGTATACATACCCTTTCAGCTATGCGTACATGTCCACAATGGTACACGAGACAATGTAGTAGTACCGGTTGCCATGCTAATCACTAATTATTTTAATGCTTCAATTCATTTTACGAAAAAAGAGAATGAGGGATTGAGGGGTGTGACATTCTTCCCCTCTTAATGAATCATCATCCCAATGATTTCTATCTAATAATCACAATCACAT
Organism: Taxus wallichiana var. yunnanensis; assembly: GCA_018340775.1. Lineage (NCBI taxonomy): Eukaryota > Viridiplantae > Streptophyta > Pinopsida > Cupressales > Taxaceae > Taxus > Taxus wallichiana. Next base: position 575,456,467 of record CM031240.1, read on the forward strand.
CATTCAAACAAAGAATTATACTCTTCTTCTAAGGAGAATAGTCACCATTTTCCTCAAAATCTTAAAAATTTCAGGTCTGAAAATTTATTCCATCGGTTGTAGCAGCCTTTTGCTAGCAGAAATCTTCCCACAGAAAAATACATGGCAAGATTTTTCATTACAACCATTCATACTATACAATATTATGTAATGAATACAAAAGAAAATTCAAAAACAAGTTTTTATAAGGCTGAAACAAGCAAGGAAAAGTTGTCTCTTTTCTATTTTCCCAAGTATTATAAGGTTGGGTTGTTTCATTACTTTTTTTTCCCAAATCTTTTCTGTGTAATTACTATTTTCATAGAGTTTCTCCCAATGATTCCTTTTTAAAGCTGGTTTTATCAAACACAAATGGTTTTGTTCCTTTCTTAACCACATAGATAAAGAAAAATAGATCCTTCAAACATAAATTAGACCTCTAGGTTACTAGTTTATGTTTCCTTTGTTTGAGTAATGCCATTACTCAATGGTTTATCATTACAAACCTAATAATTCAGAAACCTTAAAATCATACAAATGTTGGGTATAATAAATAATACCTTACCAGTCTATTTTATAATAACCCAGCTGCACATATTCCAACCGAATCATTGCTTACAAGTAATAAGTAGAATAAGACGTGCAAGTATTCAACCTTAGTTTTCCCAATATCTACTAGTATCAAGGTGGCTGAGTAGAATGTTTTTCATAAGTATCTACTCAATCCATTTGCCACAATCAATTCTAGTAATACCAAAACCATATAAGCCCATACTTATGTCACTGTAGAGTTATATTCTATTCTGTTCTAATAACATTACTTACTATTAACTCAAAAAAATTCCAAGATGGAATAATAATTTTACCGCCATATACCTCCAAGTTATATATAGTAATAACTTATAAGAATGAAGGAAAAATATACTTCATAACTCATCATACAACCTTGTATAAACTTTAATACAACACATCGAATTGAGTTACTTCCTATCACATTCAGTTGTAATAAGATCCAATTTCAAGTAAGGTCTCAACCAAAACTTGGTCACACTTAAATATATAAGTCTAGACTTTCTTATCCTTTCATTGCAACTGGTATAACCAAGCATTCATTATGATATAAGTCATACTTGGCTATATCATCTATCTGCCACTTTGACATATCTTACTCATCACTCATAAATCCTAGTTTGATCAAAGAAAATAGTCGACTTGGTTACCCAAGCATAATGAGCCATCAACAAGTTCATTTAGGAACTCTTAACAAATATTGACTCACAATGAGTACAAATAGTCTTTTTACCTATCCTCAAGCAAGAAGTCTATAGTTTTTTTTTGTAGAAGACCGAGAAAACTTGTTTACCTTAAATCTTACGAAGTGACTAGTATCAAAGTTACTTTATAAGCTATAGACTTTTCCATCAAAACTTTATATTCCAATATTAAGAGTCAATAGACTGAAATATGATATATATTTCCATATCTTGGAGTTGAAATAGTAACTAAGTACGTCAAATATTTAACAAAAAAACAAATAATCATTTAGACAAATGCTACTTTATCCGATACAAGTTTGAAATTGGATATTTTTAATCCATACCACAAGGAAGAGTTAGGCTTCAAAATTGTTGACTAGTTTTTCATTGAGTGCAAAAAATCCATATTTTCTTTCTTTTAGTATTGAAGAATACTAATCTCATGGATCCCTTCACAATTTCCTCTGTATCCTACTAGGGGTACATGTTCCTTTCCTTTGTTGTCTACCCTTGCAGCATGCTTCATCATTCGAGGCTTGTTCATATTCTTTAAAGGAAATTTGTTGGCATAATGTCCATTACCACACAAGAAACATCCTCCAATAGGTCCCGATTGACCACCTTTAACTTTTCCATTTGCAATAGTACTATACTTTTTCTTGCAGGTTATCACTGTAAGTTTTTGTGCAAATTTATTTTTGGAAGAACACATTTTCTTGCTATCCTTTTTCCACCAAATTTTCTTAGCATTCCAAGATGAAGAAGAATTATCATTCTTATAATCCTTTTCATTTTTATGAGTGGGAATGTCTAGCATATTTGGTTTTAGCCCACTAGATTTTCCAACTATCATCTTATCAAAAAAGGTCCAAGTTTATCCAGTGTTTTCCCCATTTTTGGGTTTATTTCATCTTTGGATTGGTAAGTCCAAAACTTGCCACCATTGACCAGTTCATCATTCAAACAACTCCCATGTTGCTTATTAGTAACAATCTCAAGTTGTCTTTTATCCAACTTATCATTTTCACCCATCACCAGCTGCTCCAAGGCATCTATCTAGTTCTAGGTATATTGAAGGATTGCTAGAATTTTGTCTAACTTTTGCACCGTGGAAACCACAACAAAATCTGACCCGGTTCTTTCTTCTTAGTGCATCCTTCTCATATCCATTTTATTCTAAAAAAAAAAAAATTAATTAGTGTAAGGACCCAATAAGTCCAAGAGTTGCAACCTTCAGCTCTGATACCAAGATGTAACATCCACTTTTTGTCGCTTCATAACTAGGATTTTTTTATGCATCTAATTTAAATACCCATATATTTAAATCTACATAAATATTAATGTAATTCCATTCCAATAATTTTCATGAACCATGTGCAGCTGTATGAGAGAATAATGAACCTATTCATTCTCCCTCAATGTTATGTACGAGCTCATACATAAAATGTATCCTTGGGTTCTCCTTTATCAGAATATGATAAATATATAAGTGAAGACTTCTAAGTGTCTACCTAGGTTCCACCTATGAAATCCATAGGAATATCACAGCTTAGTCCTATCTAAGTGTCTACCTGGGTTCCACCTATGAAATCTAGGTGAATCTCATAGCTTAGTCCTATCCAAGTTTCGACACTGGGTTCCACCTATAAAATCCACAGGAATCTCACAACTTAGATCATAGTGAAATCGTGACACTATAAACAACAGCTTACACCACTTTGCACAAAGTTTCTGAGTCATGTATGCCATGCTCTATTCCATGATGACACACTCATCATTAATCACTTATTTAGTTATGTGGATGCATAACATAAATGATGTACATAGCTATAATTCTTGAACAAGGTACAAATTAAGTTTAACCTACATGAAGACGTACCTCTAAATCATCCTATAATGCCTAGGCCTTATGACACTGTCTCCACAAATGGGTCTTACCCGTTCGACTAAGGTTGATTCCAGGACCTTTAATCTTTGAACACTTAAATTACCTTTCAATATCTCATGCCCAAGTTAACCATAAATGCAAAATGATACTATCCAGATCTATGATCGGTATTATCGTTCAAATACCATCCCGACTTAATAAATTGAGCCCATGTTTCTTTATTTCACATTTTGGGGATATGTACTTGCATAAGGCTAAGTATTAAGGTATGATTCATGCCTTTTGTCAAGTACCATAGACTATCTATGCCAGTACACAATTAAGCACAAGCACTTCACTTTTCTTAGTTGCAACTTAATCCAGAGCATTCATTTGTTTTAATATGTCCATCAAGTAAGTTATGTTTGGAGTATTTGAGATGTTAGATTGGAGGCACTACTTGCCCATTCATCCTCTCCTATATATCCCTTTTACATAATATCTCTTAATCTCTTTTATTATGTTTGTACACTAATCCTCCTTAGAGTTAATAACAGTATTGACTGACTAGGGTTAGGGTTCAGGTACTATGTTCTTTCCAACTTAGTAAGCATGTTTCCATTTTACTTCCATTGTAACCAGATATCATAATTATATGCTCATAATGATGCATTATGGGACAACCCTAATAAAATTCATCATCATCTCCTAGAACAATTATCACATTCTGCAATTCCTGAGACCAATCTTATTATATCCTCATGTCAACTTCCTTGGTGACCATAGTCGTATGACAATGTACATCAGCCATAGGACCAACACCCTCTTCCTATAATTTGACGTAAATCTACACACTTTTATGGTTGTTTTAAACTTATCTTTATGCAAGTGTGGACCCTAATCCTTCATAGAGGTATCAACGTACCTTGGTAATTGATTAGCTATCTTTGTATTCTCTTTCAATTAAATACTTAATAGACATAGATGGTCTACCTGACAACACACTTGACCATAAAAGATTAAAATATTGTTTGTGTGAACAATAGTCAACTTCATATAATTGACTATACCATTTTGGATATAACTTCTATATTATTGTTTCGTCAACATGGTTCACATTATCCATGAAGTCCTTTTTACTTCATTTGCAATTTATCTTTCCCGAATTCCAATCATTCTACTTGTTCCATTACTATTTCCTTACATGGCATCACATCTTAGTCAAAAATATGAGTAGGTCTCTGCCATTATTGACAATGGTTACCTTTAAGATCTTAATTTATTTAAGTTGGATTATATTACATGACCTTTCAAGGAATTAGATATAATCCATCACTTAAGAGTATTATATTGTTATCTGCCTGTTGAAACTATTGTTATTTACTTTTTATCTTGTTAATAATTACCTCTAATCTTATTAATTTAATTCACAGTAGTTAAAGTTAGAGTGTTGCAGGGTGTCCATACATACTACCAATACATATTCATAGCCTTTCAATCAAGCTAATTGGTCAAGTTATTAAGACCCCTATGGTATAAGGTCACTTCACCAAATATACCAAACATGATTTAAATGAGTAGTACCCAGCTTGTATTCTGAGGATACGCAGCAATGTTTCATGCATCATTACCTATGTTGTGATGCCAACCTACTTTTAATAATACTTGAAATAATCTGAGTTATTTCTTTATTTACCTCGTTGCTAAAGAGTAACATAATAGAATATTTTCTCAACACTTTTATTTAGTAGACAGTCCATAAGAACTACATATTTGGCAACTTATAGATAGTTGTTAACATAACCAATAATATTTTCCAAGGTATAAAATTTATTGTAACCCATAATATGAAATGACTCTTGCACCCAAATGGAAATCAATCATCATATCTTATATTTATTCGAATAGTTAATCTATAAATATTTTCAAATTACGTCTCAACAATTAAAGAATAAGATAAAGAGGACAAAATTTATAATAAACTTGAACATAATTTTAAATAGGGTTATCTCCTTTGGTAAAAAAAAACCTTTTCTACACATCATCAATTATTACCTTTTTAAAAAAATACACAATCAAGGAGAAGCTCATAAGTGAGTCAAAATATCTTAAGCTCAATGGCCATCATATTCACAATAAGTATTGACTGAAAATTATGGTTTCAATACAATCCAATCATTCATGCATTCTAAGGAAAATACAAAATGCATAAATGCATAGACTTCGTTTGCCACAAAGTTCCTTTTTCCCTGCACTAAAAAGTTGATGTACAAAATTGCACATGGTCAGTCCAACATGACTGGCATGAATAGCCCTTTTCCCGCTTAATGAATTGTGCAATATAATATTTAATTAAATGATATGCTACAACATTACGATCATACTAACAACACAATAATGCAAAGAATCAATCATCATATGTTTAGAATAATTTCTTTTCATCCATCTGAAAACTATTCACTACCATAGATTTTAAATGCCTCAATAAAAGGAATTCATAGGAATAGATCACATAACAACATAGGATTAAAGCATTCATAGCATTTATTCCACTTTCAATAACATGATAAATTACAAGTCTAAATCAATTGTTGTCAATAGTTTCACTAGTCTAAATAAACAAGAGTGGAAAAATAAAACACTAGCTTATAAAATACAGAAATAGTATAATGACTTTCAGCCTCGATGAGACTGGAGATGTAGAAAGATAAAGAAGTAACATAAGGTATCTCAACCTTGAACTGGAACTAATATCCACCAAATCAATTGAAATGAAATTGATGAGATCTGATTACCTCATGATCTTGTTCGCCAATAAGGGAATATGGTGTAATTAATAGATGCTACAGACTTAATAGAATTGAGCCATGGTAGAAAAACTTCTAAAACATGTAATTACACTATTACATCCTTATATCCTTAAGGTATTCTTCTTGGTGTCCATAGGGACTGATCTCAGTGTGCTACTCACTGCAAGTAGTGAAAATTCACAAGAAATGGGTATTCAGAACAACAACCCTCAAAATGTTCTTCCTTCTTACTTCCCGCCAGACATCTCTTACTAGAATAGGTCGATAATTATTTTAAGCAAATAATATACACTTCCTTTCAGGCATGACTGATATACTCTTATAAAAATAGTTTATTATTTCTCTTTAATCCTAGTTAAATATATTTACTAGGGAACCCTTATTGTTCCTAGATGTAAAAACCACTAACTCAACGTATGACATTATACTACCCAAATTCCCAAGTTAGATGTTAATAAAGTAATTTTTATTTACCTTTAACTGAATCAAGAGCCTTCAAAATTCTTGTAACTTTCTTGCTTAATCAAGACCTGTCCCAGCTAACGTCGATACTAATCGACACCTCAAAGGAAATAACTTATTACTGGCTTATTTGCATTGCCAGGAGGTCTCTGTATTCACATTATGGTGACCGATAAAATATAGCTAAACAACATATATAGGGTTTGGAGCTCACAAGTCAATCACTCATGCTTAATCATGCAAATTGTATTACCAATTAGATACATACATCTTGTATGCGGTATCATTTATTTATGTGCCACTGATTGTTTGGATGAAATCAAGCTTTCAATTAAAAACAACCAAATCAGAAAATCCCCTTATGGGTTTTTATTTAAGATTGTCGTTGGATTCTCTAACATGAATTTGACCCCATGTTCCAGAAGGAAGAATAATCTGAAATTAAACATGGTTTTAGCTATAAAGTGAAGCCAACATAATCCCCATAACACCAAAAATTACAGAGCATGCCACTTAAGGTATTTTTCCTTAACCGTATAAACATTTCAGGCATCTGGGTAATACCCAGAGTTAATGAAGTAATAATCAAAATAGAGAATATTAGAACTCAGGTAAATGAGTTTACACTTCCCAATAGTATAACAACACACAATTTTAATAGTAATAATCACATAGTACAACAACACCCAAACTAACAGTTCTACTACCGTAGCTCTATGTAAGCTCAAACACAATCACTCATAATATAGTGCCCACATTTTACACACCCAAATACAACAATAAAAATACCAGGATAATTTTTTTTTGACTTATATTGCTCACGACACACAACACAACATGGGCTTCAAGTATAGAACTCGACTCGCATACGACTATCACAAAAATCATCGACTCACATAGACGCATGAAAAACGACGTAGGCATGCTTTGACGCTATACTTTTCCAATGACGTAGGTATGGGAAGGTTACTAGTAAAGACACAACCACAAGAACAGGGCTTCGTGAATGGTGAACCCACCACACATCATTTCTTTAAATGTATTTTTGGTTAAAGTTAACAATCCAAGGACATTACGAGCAAGGATAAATTTTCTCGTTTGTCCACTTAAGTTTTCTTAAGCTTATTCCGCGGTTGAAAATACAATTCGACCTCCTGAAGATGGATTCTTATACTTTATATAAATTTCCATAATTGACATACATATTTGGCATAAATCAAATTGCATACAAAGTACTTAATTATCTTATTATTATGTAAAAATATTCTTCTCCAATGTTTATTTGTTGTCTACAGTTTTACCCTTACAACTCAAGTGAAAGTGACTTGATGTCCAAAATGCAATAAAAGGATTTGATGGAGATTTAGATACAGGGCAGATTTTCACCAAAAATATTTCTCGATTCACACTATATTTATTTCCCTACCATTGTTATTATAATTTGAAAAATTATTGAACTTCCTATAAGATTTATATATATATATATACACATATCTTTTTTTCTCCAAGTTAGTTGCACCAGGTAACTTATATTCTTTGCAACACATGATAAAGTTTAATTAAGTTATAAGGACTCCAAGATTGACCATAAACCTAATCTCCAATCTCATGTGCAACATTATATGATATGCTCTTATATCGCACTAAGGTCTCGTTCTTAGCATCGTCTCGAAACAAAAGAGATACGAAAGCACTTGTCTGACATCTTAAAGAAGTACAAGGCTAGGAGCATAATAAACTACACATGAACACAAGTGATCTATGTACACGAAGATCCCATGTCTCTACACTTCACGATTCCGCATAAGGAATATTCTTTATTCCTTAATGCCATAAATGACATAACAAGGGATTAAGGGACAAGATTACAATTTCTAAGGTTCTCTAGAATCAACATCTTTCAACTCAATTTCACATACAAGGAGTTAAAATACAGTTTCTACCCACAAGTTAATGACAAAAACCACTAGGGTTTAGTTTTAATTCCAATATGCACCTAACGATCTACGCCTCTACTACATGTGATTTTAATGCAAGTGTACATAATTATACTAAACCACATTCCAGAGAATGCCAAAATGTTATTTTGATAGAAACCAAGGTAACACCGCTTAGTCGATCCTTCGAACAAGGACTCATAAGGTGACTCCTAAGGCGGTCTTCAACACTCAGTGTGGTATCGGACCTGAAGAGAGTACATTCTTCTCACGATTACCAAAAATAGAAGGAAACCACATATTCTGGATAAATTTGGACCATGTCATTCCTAAATATGGGTTTACGACAGTGTCGCTAGACAAAAAGACTATGACGGTAAACTCGGCTAGGGGTTTTATTTACCTAACCTAGGAGGTCTCATCGAGTGCAAAGTTTAAGGTCGTTCTACGGTTTTAAATTTCTTATATGGTAAAGAGGGATCACACATGCAGGAAAGCTATGCATGAGTATTTTATTAGGGTTGAGTGTTCCCATTATAACTCTTTATTATGTTTGCAAGGTAAGAAGATAACCCAGTAAATTAATTTAATCGTTTATTGAATATTGAGGAGATACTACAATATATTAACTTCAATTTCAATTTACTATATATAAATCAAACCCCCTTTTTTTCCATACACAACTAAAAATCAAATTGAACTGGTGATTAGAGGCACATTTCCTAACTTATCCCTAAAACTAGCATCTCATGCATATTAACAAATTTCAAATATAAATTTTCTGTAACAAGAGACTACATTAGACAGTTATTCATTTTACAATGACCTATAAAAATTACAATAATAATAATTAAATTACACATCACCTTTTTTGTCGTCATTCTTCCATCCTGCAAAACCCACATGAGCATGATATCAGCGATAAATCACTGGCATGACATCCACCCTAATCAATCATAATTCTCATTTTTCAGTTTCCCATTTACATCTGACAATAATTACAATTTGCAATCGAAATAAAAAGGTCTAGAAACATGTATTCATTGCATTTTATTTTTCTTCATTTTATAAACCTAGGAGAGAGAAAGAAAAGAAGAGAGAAAACATCATTTTGTCAAAAGTTTCAATACACACTACAAGTTTCATTATAGTCTTTTAAACAGTTATTTATGTGTGTTAGAAGTTTCCAGGGGGATTTGGCAACCCTACGAGGGTCCACAATTTTCTACTTTTACATTTTCTCACTAGCTACAAAACGTACAAAATGAGCTCGGAGGCTAAGAAACTACTTCCAAAGGTTATCTTCTGATGAGAACACACACCACGATTAACTTTCTACGTGTCCCTAGATATACCAAGAATTCATAGCAACTGACGGAATTGAAAAAGAGCGAATGGTTTACGTTTGGCGGTTAGTTCTCCGGGGCCACTGGTCATAGTTCACCCAGTTGTAAAATGCCAAAAGTTAACTCGAGGGCCTAGAAAACCGCATCCATAACTGATGTTTGATGGAGAAGCACGCAATGCAACGAGACATCTCCTACTAGTTCCCCTATATAAGGAGAGTTCATTAGAGTCGACGGGACGGAGAACTAGTAAACTATTTTCAAATGGTGACAAGTTTTCTGGAGTGACAAGGAGAAATTGGTCCAGTTTGACCTCATCAAACTGCGATCGGAGGCTTACAAAATGGCTTCGCCAAACTATCCCGAAAAGTTCTCTTTCCTATGCTGAATGTTCCATGCATTTGTCTAGTATAAACGCTAGAGGTTTGCGAAGACGGAACGTGATTTCTCTTTCCGGGTTTCAAATGGTGGTCCCAAACGAAAGCCAACTTTCTAGTTTTAACAACTCTCTACTGTTGTAAACTGGTGTAACAGGGCTCCTATAAGAGCGTCAAAAGGATGTCATATGATCGTTTCGGGTCAAACCAAAAATCAAGGCGACTCCTCGTATACCAAGGTACACGAATGAAACTTCACATCTCGTTTCCAAAGTTGCGAAGGGTACTTAGTGAGTCTCTGAAAATTGCAAAATTTAACTATTTTAAGCAGGAAGAAGGTCAACTTAATCAATGGAGAGTCAAATTTTTTTGGTTGATAAAACGATATTGAAGTGATCAAAGGGTAAGAGTTTTCTAGATCATCTCGAAGTGAGGGTGATAGTTCATGGTTTAAAGTAGGTGAGTTACAATGGCTTCGAGAGTTGCGACACGACACTTTATTGTTTTGCAATGAGTTGAAGGAACATTTAACTATATTAAAAAAATTCCATAATTTTAAAATTTTATTTAGTTGCAAAAGAGAACTAAAACATGAAAATTATGAGAGGTAAGGGAAGAAGAACCATGCCTAGAGAATGAAGTCGGTCAAAGCCACAGGCTTGGGTTTAGTCTCTTGCTTGGCACTTCGTCAACCAGTCCTCGAGCGTCCTCAACTCCACCATTTTGCATTACACGTCTACCAGGGAAGTTGCATTGCAAACAAAAACATCTTGTTTTCTATGCCTTGATGGTTTTCCATGCTCAATTCTAAAGCTCTTATTTTTGCACATGCGGGGAGGATGCTGACAGAGGTTGTGGAATCGGCTTTACACGTACCCATTGCATTTGCTTGAAGGTTTCCAAGGCCTTTTAAACCAACTCATTTTTTATTTTTATTTTTACACCTCCTACAATCAATGTTGCCCATAAACCACATTCCTTTCAGGCATTGTTGAACCATTTGCATGCTTCCACATTTTCCATACATGTCTATCAAGGCATTCAAAACTATTATATCTAGGAAAACCCACTTTCAAATGTTTTTTTGATGAATCTCCATTCCTTTTTCCAAACCTCCATTTTGGTACACCTAGGGAGGATCTTTGTGGCAAGGTTGTTTGAGTTTGGCTTTACCACTTCCAATTGCATTTGCTTGAAAATCTCCATGGCCCTTTCAAGAAGCCCATTTTGTGAGCATCCTGCAATGAATGCATTCCATGAGACCACGTTCCTCTCAGGCATTGTATTGGAAAGGCTGAAAGCCTCATCAAGAAGGCCATTTTGTGCATATCCTGCAATCATTGCAGTCCACGAGAATGCATCTCATTGTATCATTTTGTCAAACAGTTCATGTGCCTTGTGTATGCTTCCACATTTTGCATACATGTCTATCAGATCATTCGCAACTATAATTGACAAAAACACCTCTCCTTGTTGTTTTGAAGGGTGTCCCCATAGGTACATGGCGCAGCTGAGAGGATGTTGGCACGTGGCACTACACAGACCCAAAATTCCTCCATTTTATTTTGATGCACGTCCATACCCTATCCCATAAGATTTTGGGGCTTGCAACAACATCTGGCAAACTCCCTCTCTCCAAAGCTCATTTTTTTCCACGCAGGGGTGTGAGGCATGACTTGGGTGAATGTTGAACGTTTGTGGAGTCTGGCTTTGCACAAAAATCACTGCATTTGCATGAAATTTTCCAAGGCCGTTTCAAAAAACTCATTTTTTGTGTGCAGGTCCTGCGCCCCCAAACCAGCCGCCCTTTCCATCAGCAAAAACAAACCCTAACTCGCCCAAAAGAAAAAAATATATCACGGGCCTTTAATTTTAATTCTTTTATTTCATTTTTTTACATTTATTTTATTATTATTATTATTTATATTTAAAGGAGGCATTACATTCTCCTCCCCTTAAGAAAGCATCGTCCTCGATGTGACATACAATGAAGAAAGAGAAAAGGTACGCAACAAGGGACGAATGTGGCGAAGGTACGCTCTAAGGTTAAGATTTCAAATCCAAAATCACGGTTATGGGGTGGCCCTAGGAACATTTGGTAGAAATTTTAACTTTCAAGGTTCTGTGAAGATTGGCAGTTCTCTCTTATTTGTTATTTCATTAATCTCTTTCCATTGACATTATTCTTAATTCAAGTCCTTTAAAATTTCATTTTTATTGAATTTTAGTTTATTCATTCTGTGGGTTCCCATCATGAACTACAGTCACAACACCCTACCAGGGTCATACGCAACACTAAAATTTCACAAGCATACTTTTACATACTTTCACGACCATACCACATCACAAGGGTTTCACCAAACCATGGAATGACAACAAGTAGAACACATAACCATTAATTTCCAACAATTACGCCCTAGACATAGACCTACTACACGCATATGACTAACAAACAAAATCAACACGTTAATACATATACAATGGATATCACAAGCCCCAAAAATCCATGATTATAATAACATAGTTCCAATCCAATATCCAACTATCCATACTAACCAAGGGAAGAGTCACGCCACCAATCATAACAAGTCTAACCGTAGAACTCACAAGAGGACACACTCACTATACCAATTCCACACATAACAAGACATCACGAAACAAACCCCAGATATCTCCAAAAGTACCAGGATACAACTCCATACACCTCCCCAAAGCATCACCAGATAATCTCCATATACCTCCCAAAGAGAAAGAAACATAGTGTCAAAGCCAAGCCGGGTCACTCAACCATAGAGCCCCATCAAGAATATCAGGTCACTCAACCATAGAGCACCATAAAGAATAACAGGTCACTCAACCATAGAGGTCCGTCTCCTTTCTCCTTTTAAATGAGGTTGGGTCACCCTATGGCCCTAGGCACATAGAGCCCCGTCACCCCCAACCCAAGTGACATAATAACTCGTGGTTCAACAACCCACTAGTTATCTGTAACTCCTTGGGGCGTACCCCATATATGACGAAGTGGGTCCATAGGTTCAACCACTCCATGGTTAATCCCATGACCCTAATCTAACACATTATGACATTAGAACCAGCATAACAATCCATTGAAATGTCAAGTGGCAAAATCAAAAGCCTTGGGCTAGGCTAAAAAAACCCTCAAATATGAAAAGAAAGTTTTAAAACCAAAAAACAAATGGCTAATTAGCCTTGGTTAGTGTAAAATCCAAATGTTAATGCAATGATCAAATAAATGGACAAAATATAAGAACATGTCAATCAAGAAAACGACTGGTTCTAGCTAAAAGAGAAAGATTAATTTACAAATAAAATATGTAATGGGAAAAATAGCACATCACAATCACTATGTGGCATTCATACCACCACCAAAGGGGTACTCATCGAGTTGCTGGAACTTGGACAACGATCCTCAGCTCGTAAAAATAAAATATACATGTAACCAGAAATGAGTATATCAAATAATGTAACTGTCATCATCTCTTCCTGAACCATTCCTCCATACTCCCACAAGGATCAACATAGTCAAAATCACATAGGATTATTCAATGAACAATCCAATAGGAAAGAGCAGGGGACACAAGGTTGCATAAGTTGAGCCTAAGGTGGTGCGCACCCACAATATACTGAGCAAGCTCGAAGTATACTAAACAGATAGAAGTGGATTTTCAGTCTATATAAGACTCCACTTCCTCACTCGTACTCAGCTCAAGATTATGAAAACCTGGTCCACGCCTCCTCTCTCCACACATACACTCTTGACAGTTTATCCCCTTAGGGTCATCGAGTGTAGGGTCCACGACATACACATAACTATGTCACTAACACAATGGTAATTCACACACAACAACCATAACGTATTACGCATGGTTTATATACAGGGTAGATCACAATCTTACATTCACCGGGTGTAATACATCACTTTACCACATTATGCACCCAAGGTGCAATCACTACACAATAGGGTTCATAGGCTCACTGTATGCCCCTATATCACAACATGAATCATTACATATTACATAAATCATACATACGATGGACATAGTAACATCACAACATAACATTCATTTACTACATACAAAGTGATACACACATTTCTTCAAAACATGGTAAAACATCATGATACCATTCAATTCACTTTACATCAATCCAGTCATACAACATATCGACACACCCACATATCACAATATGCCACAATGCTCCAACACCCCGTCATCCACATTAGAATTCTTTTCACACATTCCAAGTAGTAATTCACACGTGGACTCTTCATAGAATCCACACGAAGGAGAGAGAATACTCCCATCCCCAACACATCAACAAGATAACAAAAGCGCACTAAGTGACATACACCGCATGTGCATTCACACTATCACAATTACGACATAGATCACATCACTCTTAAAACACATTACTCTTCCAATATTTATCACCATCATGAAACACCATCACCATCATGTAACCCGTCATGAAACACTATCACTACCATGCAAAATCATCACAACTCCAATCCATTCCAGAGGTTCGAGAGCATGAACCTCTTCTCTGATACCATATGTAGTGACCACATTTTACACACCCAAATACAATAGTAAAAATACCATGATAATTTTTTTTTTTGACTTACATTGCTCACGACACACAACACAACATGGGCTTCAAGTATAGAACTCGACTCACATATGACTATCACAAGAATCATCGACTCACATAGACGCACGAAAAATGACGTAGGCATGCTGACGCTACACTTTTCCCAATGGAAGGTTACTAGTAAAGACACAACCACAAGAACATGGCTTCAGGAATGGCGAACCCACCACACATCATTTCTTTAAATGTATTTTTGGTTAAAGTTAACATTCCAAGGACATTACGAGCAAGGATAAATTTTCTTGTTTGTCCACCTACGTTTTCTTAAGTTTATTCCGCGGTTGAAAATACAATTCGACCTTCTCAAGTTGGCTTCTTATACTTTATATAAATTTCCATAACTGACATACATATTTGGCATAAATCAAATTGCATACAAAGTACTTAATTATCTTATTATTATGTAAAAATATTCTTCTCCAACATTTATTTGATGTCTACAGTTTTACCCTTACAACTCAAGCGAAAGTGACTTGATGTCCAAAATGCAATAAAAGGATTTGACGGAGATTTAGATACAGGGCAGCTTTTCACCAAAAATATTTCTCGATTCACACTATATTTATTTCCCTACCATTGTTATTATAATTTGAAAACTTATTGAATTCCTATAAGATTTATATATATATATATACACACACACACACATATCTTTTGTTTTCTCCAAGTTTGGTCGCACCAAGGTAACTTATATTCTTTGCAACACATGATAAAGTTTAATTAAGTTATAAGGACTCCAAGATTGACCATAAACCTAATCTCCAATCTCATGTGCAACATTATATGATATGCTCTTATATCGCACTAAGGTCTCGTTCTTAGCATCGTCTTGAAACAAAAGAGATACGAAAGCACTTGTCTGACATCTTAAAGAAGTACAAGGCTAGGAGCATAATAAACTACACATGAACACAAGTGATCTATGTACACGAAGATCCCATGTCACTACACTTCACGATTCCGCATAAGGAATATTCTTTATTCCTTAATGCCATAAATGACATAACAAGGGATTAAGGGACAAGATCACAATTTCTAAGGTTCTCTAGAATCAACATCTTTCAACTCAATTTCACATACAAGGAGTTAAAATACAGTTTCTACCCACAAGTTAACAGACAAAAACCACTAGGGTTTAGTTTTAATTCCAATATGCACCTAACGATCTACGCCTCTACTACATGTGATTTTAAGGCAAGCGGACATAATTATACTAAACCACATTCCAGAGAATGCCAAGATGTTATTTTGATAGAAACCAAGGTAGCACCGCTTAGTCAATCCTTCGAACAAGGACTCATAAGGTGACTCCTAAGGTGGTCTTCAACACTCAGCCTGGTATCGGACCTGAAGAGAGTACATTCTTCTCGCGATTACCAAAACTAGAAGGAAACCGCATATTCTAGATAAAGTTGGACCATGTCATTCCTAAATATGGGTTTACGATAGTGTCGCTAGACAAAAAGACTATGATGGTAAACTTCGGCTAGGGGTTTTATTTACCTAACCTAGGAGGTCTCATCGAGTGCAAAGTTTAAGGTCGTTCTACAGTTTTGAATTTCTTATATGGTAAAGAGGCATCACACATGTAGGAAGGCTATGCATGAGTATTTTATTAGGGTTGATTGATCCCATTATAACTCTTTATTATGTTTGCAAGGTAAGAAGATAACCCAGTAAATTAATTTAATCGTTTATTGAATACTGAGGAGATACTACAATATATTAACTTCAATTTCAATTTACTATATATAAATCAAACCCCCTTTTTTTCCATACACAACTAAAAATCAAATTGAACTGGTGATTAGAGGCACATTTCCTAAGTTATCCCTAAAACTAGCATCTCATGCATATTAACAAATTTCAAATATAACTTTTATGTAACAAGAGACTACATTAGACAGTTATTCATTTTACAATGACCTATAAAAATTACAATAATAATAATTAAATTACACATCACCTTTTTTGTCATCATTCTTCCATCCTGCAAAACCCACATGAGCATGATATCAATGATAAATCGTTGGCATGGCATCCACCCTAATCAATCATAATTCTCATTTTTCGGTTTCCCATTTACATCGACAATATATTACAATTTGCAATCGAAATAAAAAGGTCTAGAAACATGTATTCATTGCATTTTATAAACCCAAGAGAGAGAGAAGAGAAAGGAAGAGAGAGAAAACATCATTTTGTCTAAAGTTCCAATACACACTACAAGTTTCATTATAGTGTTTTAAATGCGATTATTTACGTGTGTTAGAAGTTTCCAGGGGATTTGGCAACCCTACGAGGGTCATGATTTTCTACTTTTACATTTTCTCACTAGCTACAAAATGTACAAAAGCGGGCTCAAAGCTAAGAAACTGCTTCCAAAGGTTATCTTCCGATGAGCACGCACTCCACGATTAACTTTCTACGTGTCCCTAGATATACCAAGAATTCATAGCAACTGACGGAATTGAAAAAGAGTGAATGGTTTGCGTTTGGCGGTTAGTTCTTCGGGGCCACTGGTCATAGTTCACCCAGTTGTAAAATGCCAAAAGTTAACTCGAGGGCCCAGAAAACCGCATCCATAACTGACATTCGATGGAGAAGCACGCAATGAGACATCTCCTACTAGTTCCCTATATAAGGAGAGTTCATCATAGTTGACGGGACGGAGAACTAGTAAACTATTTTCAAATGGCGACAAGTTTTCTGAGCGACAAGGAGAAATTGGTCCAGTTTGACCTCATCAAACTGTGATCGGAGGCTTACAAAATGGATTCGCAAAAATATCCTGAAAAGTGCTCTTTCCTTTGCTAAATTTTCCATGCATTTGTCTAGTATAAATGCTAGAGGTTTGCGAAGATAGAACATGATTTCTCTTTCCGGGTTTCAAATGGTGGTCCCAAACGAAAGCCAACTTTCTAGTTTTAACAACTCTCTACTGTTGTAAACCGGTGTAATAGGGCTCTTATAAGAGCATCAAAAGGATGTCATATGATCGTTTCGGGTCAAACCAAAAATCAAGGTGACTCCTCGTATACCAAGGTACACGAATGAAACTTCACATCTTGTTTCCAAAGTTGCAAAGGGTACTTGGTGAGTCTCTCGAAAATTACAAAATTTAACTATTTTAAGCAGGAAGAAGGTCAACTTAATCAATGGAGAGTCAAATTTTTCTGGTTGATAAAATGATATTGGAGCGATCAAAGGGTAAGAGTTTTCTAGATCATCTCGAAGTGAGGGTGATAGTTCATGGTTTAAAGTAGGTGAGTTATGATGGCTTCAGATTTGCAACACAACACTTTATTGTTTTACTGATGAGTTGAAGGAACATTTAACTGTATTAAAAAAATTCCATAATTTTAAATTTTATTTAGTTGCAAAAGAGAACTAAAACATGAAAATTATGAGAGGTAAGGGAAGAAGAACCATGCCTGGAGAACGAAGTTGGTCGAAGCCGCAGGCTTGGGTTTAGTCTCTTGCTTGGGCACTTCGTCAACCAGTCCTCGAGCATCCTCAACTCCACCATTTTGCATACACGTCTACCAGGGAAGTTGCATTGCAAACAAAAACATCTTGTTTTCTATGCCTTGATGGTTTTCCATGCTCAATTCTAAAGCTCTTATTTTTGCACATGCGGGGAGGATGCTGACAGAGGTTGTGGAATCTGGCTTTACACGTACCCATTGCATTTGCTTGAAGGTTTCCAAGGCCTTTTAAACCAACTCATTTTTATTTTTATTTTTACACCTCCTGCAATCAATGCTGCCCATAAACCACATTCCTTTCAGGCATTGTCGAACCGTTTGCATGCTTCCACATTTTCCATACATGTCTATCAAGGCATTCACAACTATTATATCTGACGAAAACCCACTTTCAAATGTTTTTTTGATGAATCTCCATTCCTTTTTCCAAACCTCCATTTTGGTACACCCAGGGAGGATGTTGGGACAAAGGTTGTTGAGTTTGGCTTTACCTGCCAATTGCATTTGCTTGAAAATCTCCATGGCCCTTTCAAGAAGCCCATTTTGTGAGCATCCTGCAATGAATGCATTCCATGAGACCACGTTCCTCTTAGGCATTGTATTGGAAAGGCTGAAAGCCTCATCAAGAAGGCCATTTTGTGCATATCCTACAATCATTATAGTCCACGAGAATGCATCTCATTGTATCATTTTTTCAAACAGTTCATGTGCCTTGTGTATGCTTCCACATTTTGCATACATGTCTATCAAAGCGTTTGCAACTGTAACAGCTGACAAAAATGCCTCTCCTTGTTGTTTTGAAGGGTGTCCCCACAAGTACATGGCGCGGCTGAGAGGATGCTGGCACGTGGCACTACATAGACCCAAAAATTCCTCCATTTTATTTTGATACGCGTCCATACCCTATCCCGTAAGCTTTTAGGGCTTGCAACAACATCTGGCAAATTCCCTCTCTCCAAAGCTCATTTTTTTCCACGTAGGGGTGTGAGGCACGGCCTGGGTGAATGTTAAATGTTTTTGGAGTCTGGATTTGCATAAAAATCATTGCATTTGCATGAAATTTTCCAAGGCCATTTCAAAAACTCATTTTTGTGTACGGGTCTTACACCCCCAAACCACCACCCTTTCCATCAAAAAAACAAATCCTAACTCTTCAAAATAAAAAAATATATCACGGGCCTTTAATTTTAATTCTTTTTTTTCATTTTTTTACATTTATTTTTTTATTATTATTATTTTATATTTGAAGGAGGCATTACACATAATTTCACAAAAATCATACAGTACACAATAATAACCTTCCTCATGCATATTCAAACCAAAAGAAATGTTGCAGAAGATTATCTATTAAAATATCGATTCAATAAGATATTAAAAGGGGTAAAGAGTGATCCATGCCTGTTAAAAACTGAAATCCTTCCACCTTGCAGTCCCAACAACTATTCTTTACCACCGAGATGTGATTACCAATGCTCCTTGTGAAAAGCCAACAATACATAGTTCCAAATAAAACTTATCTATATCACGTATCCTCCTTTTATATATATAAAAAATACTTGACCTACTTTTATCTTCCAAAATTTCCAATGAACTATCTTTCAAAAACTACATGCAAATTTGGTTCCAAAAGTGGAACTTTCGAAAGGAGAAGAGTTCGCAGTTGCAACTTGAAAGAAAAAAATAAAATGAATCACTAGCATGTTTGATAGCTTCTCCAGGAAGCTTCACCACTTCCAAAGCTTATCTCCGCATTTAAGTGCATTAAATATATTCAATGCCATTAATGACCAACCAGCCATCACCGCCTCCAATTTCTCCTCCACAAAAGGCAGGATT
The DNA here is from genome assembly GCA_018340775.1 of Taxus wallichiana var. yunnanensis. Taxonomy (NCBI): domain Eukaryota; kingdom Viridiplantae; phylum Streptophyta; class Pinopsida; order Cupressales; family Taxaceae; genus Taxus; species Taxus wallichiana. The sequence continues at coordinate 575,476,535 of CM031240.1, forward strand.
TTTAGAAAACCTAAAATTCCTTTTTTAAATTAACCACTTGCATGGATAGGCGTATAACTATCTACTTGCATGGCAAATAACTTAATCATGGTTTGTGATTAACTAAGCCTAGTAGAAAAATCATTAATTACATTTAATCAATGTATTAAATAATGTTTGGTGGGTCTTCAATGTAGTTATTTGGCTTATAAATCCTTAAGCCTCATGCATGGCCTATATAGTTAATAATGATACCCACAAATATTTGATTTCATTATCGAAATGTAGGTAATATTAATCAAAACAACTATCTCATAGCCTCTCAATTATTTTAATAATTGAATGCCTCTATATAACTTAAAATGTTCTTCAATTAAGTATATAAACTTATAGAAGTTTACCATAACAAAATTTGCATGGAGGATATTCGGATAGGTCGAAGGTGATAATTACAACAACTTCATAACCAGCTTACCGTCAAATTATTCAAACATTTATCCCATACTACTAAATGTAAGAATTGATCGAACTTGTCGTAGTGGTCGTGTAAGAAACCAAGCTCAATATATAGTTTAGTACCATATCATTATTTCCTCATAATGACTAAAGTATAGAAGTGGTGTATAAGTTCAACCATATTTTTGCAACTTTAACTCACCCAAAAAACAAAAGTAAAATAATAATAATATCCATGGAGGTATGGATGCCAGTTATGCATCCCACAATGAAGGTTCATCTCCTCTATCTAGAAGATATTTCACAGCACACAACATGACAACATAGCCATCCGAGATGATTAATAAAACCATCATCTACAAAAACAAGGTAGCATGCCAACACGTAGAATGAATTACAACCTTAATTAGTTTGCGGCTATGTGACAATAAGAGCCATTGCGATGTCATGCGTACAATTGTGCATGCGTATGCATACCCTTTCAGCTATGCGTACGTGTCCACAATGGTACATGAGACAATGTAGCAATATCATCTTCCTCGATACTCACTAATGATTTTAATGCTTCAATTCATTTTACAACAAAATAGAATGAGGGATTGAGGGGTGTGACAACACCAATGTTTGTAGAAATTTGGGCATATGATTAACTTGCCTAAATTTTTATGAAAACCTTAAAAATACCACAAAGAGGTATAATGAGAAAGGAGGTCCAATTTGACATCAAGTTTTTATTTAGCTAATGTGTCAACACTACATTACAAACAAAAAGATAAAAAAAAAAAGGCATGAGAAAAATTATTGAAAAAACTAGAAAAATTTCCAAAAAGAAAAGAAAACTTCTTTCTTCTACAATTACACCAAGGTTAGGGTTAAAAGAAACTTCATACCTTAATCATTGTATATAAAAGGCTCAAGTTGTTGGCTCTGTTGAAACTTCAAAGTTTACCACTAGAAATTCGAATGAGTTGTTAAAGAACAAGATAATTGAGGAAAGTAGGAGAAAAATCCTCCTCTATTGTACCCCCAAGGAGAAAAAGGAGGCTAATATTACAGGAATATGATGACTGTAAGAGGCTACTTGAGATTATAGGTAGTATTAATTTAGTTGAAGAGAAACCTATAGAAACAGAGCAAAGAATACCTAATAAAATTTAAGAATTGAACATATAGAAGATAGCGAGAATCCTTGAAACCAACCTCTGCCTCTCATGAAGAGAGGGAAAGCTCTAATGGTGGAAGAAAAGGAACCTCAATCTCCTATTTTAGCAAGGCATGATATACAAGATGAGAAAATCTAGTAAGTAATCCTCTCCAAATAAGATGAAACTATCAAATAACAAGAAGAAGCAATGAATTACCTCCAATGAAAGGTAAAAACTAAAGAAAATATTATTTCATCATTGGAAAAAAATAGAGGAACTTAAATTGAAATGTAAAGAAAAAGATGAAATAGTTATTTTCCAAAAGTAAAGAGAAAATTGATCGGGAAGTTCAAACTGTATTGAGTTATAATGAAGTTAATAACATTTGGTGAGTACATACAATGATTTAGGAAGATTAACCCTTCATAATAAAAAGTTGAAAAATGAGTTAGAGCATGAAGGAAAGTATAAAAAGGAAATTTAGGAAGAAAAATAAAAATCCAAAAATACCCTACAAATTGGTTATGCATAGGAGAAAAACTCCTTACTTGTAGAAGACCTTAATCAACATATAGAATTTTTCTACAAGAACATTATTTTCAAAATGGAAGCTATCTAGAATTACCTGTGAATTACCTTTTGATTTTAAGTATGAGACAAATTTCTTAAAGGCTTATACTAAGAGCTCACTTTGAGCACCAAAATTTAGTGTGTGAATTTCATTTGTGTAATTTTCTCCTAAGCCATATGTCTCATTTTCTAATCAATTTGTATATGGGAGAATCCTAAATGAGGGCATTTTCATTGACTCTAAAAAATCAAATTGCTTGGGATCAAAGGATAGGAATATTTCCATAAGATGAAAATATAAGGGCTTTGTATGAGCCTTCAGATATCCCAAACCTACTGAATAAATCAAAACATTTAGAGCTATGGATTATCAACCTAAAATTCAAGAACATCATATAAAAATAATTGAAAAAAGAGCATTGTTAGTGTTCAGAAAAATTCTCAAGATCAAGATTTTGCACAGTTATGCCAACTTTTGACAAAAGATGGGATACCTTGAATATTATTTTTAAGAGGGAAATAATTTCCCAAAAATATCAAGTGGTCTATGAGAAGGGCCATGTCTATAGAAAATATGATTCCATGCATCTATCAAACTCAAGGCTACAAATGGATTGGAATGAGATTCAGGCCACCACTCATTCTTTTCCCTATGCCCTCATCAAAATAATATTCTATACAAGATACATAGGTATTCAATAAATGGGAGTAGAAGATAGAGGAAAATGAAGGCTTTTTTGTTTCAAAGGAAGACACTTGGGAATATCAAGATAGTACCTATAATTTAAGTAAATTTATGGAGGATAGGATTCTTGATCCTGATTATGGGAAATGAGTTGCAAGAGGACTTAAAAACAAGTAAGTGTGTGGGATAATTATGAGCACATTAAATGGTTTAATAATGACATTGTTTATCTTCCCCCTTATTGGTCAAAATAAATGGCTATGTTAGCCAAACGTAGATACCATGCACCGAAGGACATACACAAGTAGTAAAGCATTATGTAAAGAGCATAAGGAATGTGTGGAAAAACCTATATGAGTAGAAAGCCACTATAGCATAACATGTGGATGCATGCATGCATAACAAAGTAAATTAGATTGGTACACAAAGGTTCGTGCACATGTAAAATATTCAAGACTTAGCCATTTCTAGAGCAAGGGATAAAAATAGGAAAGAAATAAGAAGGTGACATGATGATGCACAAGAAAGGTCCAAAAATAAGAAAAGCACATGCAGACAAGGATAGATACGACACATGTAGACAAGCTAAATATATGATTAAATCAGGGATTAGGTGAAGCTAATTATAGATAAATCTATAGTTAAAGAAAGTTAGAAAAAGCATGGAGTCTATGAATAACACATATATTATTAGGGAAAGACACATGTAAGTGGTGAAGAGGAATTCCCCACTATGTATAAATAGGATTACTCCTCCTTGTAGTATATACATCTTGTAGGCCTTTCCCTTGATGAGATTTATTTGATGTATGTTGCATGTAATTCATTATGTAGATGCACAGGTCTAGTGCATGGATGTAAGCAACTTGTTATGTATTCAGTGACTAATTTATGTAATGAATTGTGTTTGTAATGGATAAATGTGTACGAGTTTCCAATATTATTAGATTTGAGTATGGTATAATGGGAATTCGGTTTCAGCGATGATTGTATATGTTGAATGACTTCCTTATTATATGTATTGCCTATATTGTCACTACTTCTACTTGTTATGTTGTATCTCCACTCATGCATGTTGTGATGGTTATAATGAATATGTATGCTCTAACCACATCCTAATAAGTGAAACAAAGGATGAACCATGTGTTTGTGTGTGCTTCGTGTGTGCATTCATACCTATGTCTAGATGAAGTGTCGATGCACCAAACTAAGAATTGGTTGCGAAAATACTACACCCATTGTTTAAAAATGCATGCTTTATATATATTTTTCCTAATCCAAAGTAGAAAATATATGCATTTTATTATATTAGGGTGTGTATTATAGTTTCACAAACAGGGATGGAAGCTTGTATAATTTATTAATGTGAAATCAATCACTTACAATAGTGCAGGCTACAATATTTATACATATTGGATAGCTTGGATACAAACAAATATGGAGTTGCAACTATGCAACAACAAACTAAAATACAGTAGCTTCCAAAATACATCTAGGAAGCACAAATGAATAATGACATAATTGTTATAACAACATAACAATTATACCCATGAATATAATAAGACAAATATGGTTAATAAAACCATATAACATTATACAACTAATTAATATAATGTAATAATGTTATAAAACTATATAACAATAATTAATTAATAACAATAGTTAAATAATTAATTATACAATGCATAATTAATTATCCTAACATTCCCCCCCTTAATTTTGCATTGTCTCAAGGGATGAGGAGAGAAATTCTCTAAATAACTTGAACTGTCACGTGCAAGTGACTTCGTGAAGATATCTGCTCTTTGTTCAGCTATTGGACAGAACTGAAGTTGTATATTGTGCTTCAACACATGCTCACGTATGAAATGAACATGTACCTCAATGTGTTTTGTTTTTCATGAAAAAACTGGATTGTAAACAAGTTTGAGAACACCTTCATTGTCAACATACATGGTGGTTGGTTTTTCCTGTGGTATTCTAATTCCTTTGAGTATGTGATGTAGCCAAATCGCTTCATAGACACCTTATCCCGTAGAACGATACTAAAGCTTCTATGGAAGAACGAGAAACAAAGTGTTGTTTCTTGCTTCCCGATGATATTGGTCTAGATCACATAAATAACAAAAATATTGAAGTGGATTTTATGTCATCAATATTGTCTACATGATCTAAATCCGAATATTCTGACAAGAAGAATTTGTTGTTATTCTTGTATTCTAGACCAAGACCCACTAATATTTCGAGATATCTCAAGATGCTCCTTGTTTCTTTCAATGACAAACTTTGGGTTCTTACATGAAATTGGATAGATAGCTCACTTTGTAAATCTAATATATGGTCTAGTGTAGGTCGAGGTAAATGAGACTCCCGATCAACTTCGGATAGAAAGTGACATTTACCTTAAGAGATGGATCTGAATGAGATAACTGTAATTTTTTCTCCATAGGTGTAGCAATTGGTGTACAATGTATCATCCTAAATTTCTCGAGCATTGTCTTCGTATATTTCATTTGAGAAACAAAGATGTGATTATCTTCTTGCCATACTTCCAATCCAAGACAAAGTGCATTAGCTTGATATTTTTCATGTCGAACGATTGATTAATATCTTTCTTCATTGCATCAATCATCCTCACTAAACAGCCAGTGATGACTAGATCATCGACATAGACAAAAACAATCACAATCTCCTCCCTTGCTTTTTGAGGTAAAGATTGGGATCGTATGGATTTCTTACAAATCCATGTGGTATGAGATGCTCATCAATTTTAATGTACCATGCAGGGTGCCTATTTGAGGCCATACAAAGATTTCCTAAGTCTGGATACCTTTACTTCTTGACTAGGTACTACATATCCCTCAGGTTGAGTCATGTAGACTTCTTCTTATAAATCCTTATTCAAGAAGGAAATTTTTATGTCCATCTAATGGAATTTCCAGCCAAATTGTGCAGCTAGAGTAAAGATCATCTTGATCATTTTGATCTTAGTTGTGGGAACAAATGTCTCCTCATAGTCAATGCCTTTTTTTTATGCATACCTCTTTGTTACTAGTCTCGCTTTGTACTTGTCCATTGTCCCATATGATTTGTATTTCATTTTGAATATCCATATGCATCCCATGGGTTTCTTCCCTAGTGGAAGATTGACAAGCTTCCAAGTGTTATTTTTCATTACTGACAAATATTTAGAGTCCATGGCATATTTCCAAGCTTTTGATTTGTAGGGATTCTTGGGTATAGAGGGCTCATTAGACTCAATAACTCTACTCATCAAAACAAAGTTCACTTCTTCTCTTTCTTTACCATGAGTATGTGGTCCAGGGGTGGATGTATTTGGTGGAGCATCCATTCTTGTATCTCATAACGTGCTACTACACCACTTGGCCATATGTTGAATTGTTCTGTGGGGTCATGGTTCTATCGATCAACACCATCATCACTTTCATCATCTATGAGATCATCAACTTTAGTTTTTACAACTGGAGAATAATCTACATCAGGTGATTACGGAGGAGGATAATTTTCTTCCTTTTTCAAAAACTCAACATCTTTGCTGGTGTAGACTTTCCTAGTCTTCGGATCCATCAATTTGTACTTAAGAGTTTCTTCAGTGTACCCAATGAAGATGAGCTTCTATGACTTCATGTCCAATTTATTTTTGTTCTGCTTGGGTATGTGCATACATTATTTGCACCTGAATACTCTAAGGTGTACAATAGATGGTTTCTACTTTGACCATGCTTCTTGTGGTGTTACTCCGTCAAGGGCAACTGTGGGCACTTTGTTCAACAAATACACTACTTTCTTTTCGCTACTTCGCCTGAATGTCTTTGCAAGTCTAGAGTCATCAATCATGCATCACACCATTTCCATGATAGTAGGATTTATTCTCTTAACAACACCATTTTGTTGCAGTGTGTTTGGAGGAGGAATTTTTCAACGAATCCTGTGAGCTTGTAGGTAGTCTTTGAACTCGTTCTTGGTGAATTCCACACCTTGATCTCGAGTGGAGAGTTCGATGTGATGACCACTTTTGTTCTCAACAACTACTTTGAACTTCTTGAAAGTTTCAAAAGATTCACTTTTCTTGAATAGTCATCAACATAAAGCATGAAGTACTAAAATCCAGAATGACTTGGTTGCATCGGATTGCAAAGATTGATATGAACCAGATCAAGCTTACCATGAGCTTGATATGTACTCTTCTAGAATGAAGCTTTGTGTTTTTTTCTTGTTAGGCAGTGAGGACACTAGTCCGTATCCTTCTATAACTAACATGACCAATTCTCCAATGCCAAAACTGTGCTGAGGTAGAGTTCTTCGCCACAAGTTCCTAATCATCTATGTGGAAAAAATCAAGCTAGAACATGCATCCCACATTGGACGCTTTTATAACTATTTTCGAACCTCGTGATTTATCTTGAATTAAACACTTTTTCTTGTCGAATGACTATCAAAGTCAATTTATTCAATTATGATCTAGGATTTGACTAGCTAAAAGTAGATTTTTAGTAAAACCAAGGACATATAAGACATATGTTAGTCTACGATTATGTGAATCAAGGGGTATAGAAATGTTCCCAATCCCTAAACCGTATATACTGAGAATCATCACCCAATGAGACGTGGTTTTTCGAAGGAGTGTCCCTCATTGAAAGAAAACCACTCTCTATGTTTGTTCATGTGTCGATTGGATTACGAATCAACATACCGACATCACTAGATGGCGTGGATGGTTCACTTGATCGAGTAGTGTACAAGAAGTCTTCATTATCTAAATGTTATTCTTGCTCAACAACATTTTCTTGCTGATGGGGTCTTCTTTTCTAGTTTCCCTTTTACTGCCCTTGATTGTAGTTTGTATGTCCCTTGTGAGATTACTAATGTTGAGGTCTAGATTTTCTTGATGAACCTTTCTTAAGTTATACCAACAATATTTCAATTCATTTCCTCTTTTACAGATTGGACATTGCTTCTTCTGTTGTTTTTCCCCTTGATGTTGATATTGATTTTGATGTTGGGAATTTTGATAGGAATTAGGTTTACCTTTACCTTTTCCTTTCCATTTTTGATGTGAAGAAATTTCCTGCTCCTCTTCATCATCCTTGTTATGCATTGCTTCCTCTTGCTGCAGTAGGTTTACCAATCATCAAAACTAACTATCGTATCTGACAAGTTTAGTGTTGTTACAAAAATGTGGTAAGAAGAAGGGAGAGCTCTTAGAACAATGGGAACGAGAGCTTCATCTATGACCACTTCTCCTAGGGCTAGAAGTGAAGCCCTTAACTTTGTAACTCTTCTTAAGAAAGCTTCAATTTTCTCATTCTTCTTGAACTTCAATGTGTGTAACTGATTCTGCAAATTTAGTATGGCATTCTTATTTTTGCCTCATATATTGTGCTCAATTTATCCCATGTTTTTTTGGTTGTTTTGGCATCTCAAATTTGGGGTTGCACATCATCAGACACTCCAAACAAGATGATGAGTTTGACCTTCTAATCTACTTTATCAAACTCGCCATTGTTGTGTTGTATCGATTGTTTATCTAGTCGAGTACAAGTCACAATAGGCTAGATCTATTAAAACTCAAGATGTGTCTTGATTTTTGTCTTCCAGGAAGCATAGTTGTTTCCTCTGAGTAGTTGTGAATCGGAAGAAAAACTTTGGGGGCATTGGTGCCCATTTTACAAAAATCACCGACGGGTGGTTTGGCTCTTATCACTCTAAGTATAATGTCTCCCAATCTATATACCTTTAGCTTGGTATACCAAACCTTTCTATATGCATGCCCTTCCGATATACCCGGTGGTACACGAAAGAAGCTCACCCTTTCTATGTACCTAGTGGTACGTGAAAGATGCATTAACGTACATGAAAGAGTTCAATATGTGGTACCAAGATAGTCTTGAAAGGGGTCTATGTGATTATTGACACTTTGGATCAAAGAAATATCCTCATACATGTGCATAAATTTTCTATATAATTGGATAATTTTTCAGTTCGGATTTATGTTGTGCAATTGTTCACGATGGATGGGATTTCTCATAGTGTTTGCCTTTGTGACCTTATTACTCCATGTCGGTTTAAAGGCTCGATGCCCGGATGATGTTGTTGCAGCTATATTAGGTGTTAAGTGTAGTAGTAGTCACAATGGATTTTCCCATAAGTTCTTCCTAGAGGAACTGTATACACCAAACTCTATGAATGAGATCTAGGATCTAGTGAGTGTTTTAGAACCAATTTTACTATTTTTTTATTATAACTCTCTGTCGGTTTTGAGCGATTCTGATAATTTTTCGATTGACTATGGAAACTTGCAAATTAGTACAATATACTGAAGCATGTAATTACATTCAAAAATTTGGAAAAAATTGAATGACATGTAATTTTTCTTTGTTTTTCTAGCCTTGGTGGCCTCTGGAGCCCAAAATGACCCTCTATGCCAAAAATTGCAAAACAATAGCTAAAAATGCAATTTTTTGGTGTACCTTCTTTAGCAAAAGTTTCTTGGAATAAAAAAATAGGCCTATTAGGAGAAAAAAATTGCCCTAAAATAGGGTTTTTCTCACTAAAGGTTTAGGGGTGGTTTTAGTTATAACTAGCGGGTTGGAGGAGGTTTTCTCGCTAAATCTGTCACTTTGCTAAAGTTGGCGGTTTCTCCAAATTTTCTCTTTGAATTTAAAAATGTAAATTTTTGTATTGATGGGGTTTGAACCGCAAACCTTCTATCCGCAATTCGATCACACTATCCGCCTCAGCCACTTTTGATTTTTGGTTAATAAATTGAAGCAAATTGTATTTAATAAAGATGAAATTTGACTCACCTTTTGAAAATGGCAACTTGGATGAAGTGGAGCTCCACGTGGACTGCTTTGAGGTGGATTAGGTTTTCCATGTGAAACAGATCTAAGTCGATGTTAACTCCACTTGCTTTTTATTTTCCACCGCTTTGAATGAGCCACTCTTGTATTGTTATGCGAGTTATTCATTTATGGAGTTTTGCAGGTCGTCGGTGCTTGAGGACAAATTGGGCATGGAGGACACAATAGTAGCATGTGCAAGTCACGGTGGAGTCCCTTCTAACTCGCTCATGTAGAATTCTTCCAACACGGTCTGTAATTATGTTTTTCCTTGGTGTAGGTTCGGATGGAGGAGGATGGCTCAATTTTTGGGTGAGAGGAGACATGGAACTTTGTTGTGGACACTTAAGATGTGTCTCACACGGTCGTGATCGGGGCGTCTCAACCACTTGCAATCCCTCACCAAAACTCATTTAGGGTCTGCGGCTTCAACAAATCAGCTCTTCAACTTGGTAGGGGGTATGTGGAGAGCTCGATATGATTCAAATAGAACTCGCTTAGTATGAATCGCTAATGCATGATGCAACTCATCTCGGTCCTTTAATTAAGATACAACTTAGTTCACCAACAAAGAAACATGCCCAATGTTGTCTCAATCTCCAAGACTTAGCGGTGAACAAACATATGTACCTCTGAATGTGTTATAACTAAATATCATGAAAGAATTTAGTTTTTTGTGTACACATCAAGAAAAGTATTATTACCTATGGATTTGGATTCTATTCCTGTAGCTTCATATTTTTACCCTTTGGCTTTAAAGTCGACCCAAAACTACAAATCCCATCCGATCGTATTAACAAGCTCTAAGATATGGGAATCTTGCTATCCTATAATTTTCATCCATTCAAGAATAAAACACACTAGAACTAGGAAATTCCAGTTATAAAATGGATCATGTAGATTATTTTCATGTAACTAAATGTTATAGAGTCAATTGGTTCCCCAATTATCTCCATCATTTGACATCGAAACATGAAGATATTTTGAAACCTCTTTACCAGTAATCTAAATAACATATATTTTAGGATTCATCTAGCTATTTTGTAGGCATTAGTTGAGGGAGTAGGATAATATAATATACACTCACTGATTTTCAAAAGGATGCCACTAATCAATATTTTTGTTATAAATCTTGTTGTATGATCTAAAACTCTTGAAGTAAATAAAGTTATTGCTTTGGTGATCTAGTGTGTAGGATATATTTCGAATTAACGGGAGAGAAAAGGACCACTCGCCTCGATTGAGGACCTTTTTTATTTTTATATTGGTTGTTTTGTGTTTATATATATATATGCATGTGCTTAACTATGTTTAGTATAATTCATTTTATGTTATTTTTGTTTTATCTTTTATTCTTGGTTAATATTTGGAAAAATTTATTATACGGTAATTTCCATTTAATAATCTCCTTTTGTCTCAACAATTTTGAATTCCCCGAATGTATGATTTTGTCCAATAAATTTAAAGTATTTTTTTATTTCAAATCATGCAATTTCAAATTCTATAAGTATTCCTTCATTTCAAGCATCGTGAGTTTTCAATTAAAGCATCGTGTGTCTTAATTATGTAAGATTACTTTTATTCTCTACCATCCGTGTAATTTTAAATTCTATATTAGATTTCATTTCCAGCATTTAAGACTTAGAAACCCCCCGCAAAGCAGATAGTCCCACCAAGAAATTTTTAGTTACATAAAGGAATATTATTTCATACAACCTTGGACATTTCCCTAGTTAGAATCACATTAACAATTAAGTTGATTAAATGAAGAGTCAACTACAAGACTCATTATTTTTACCAAAATTGATTAAACTAAATGATATTCTTATATAGATGAATGTACCCTAATTGATGGTGAGGACCATTATGATTCTATCTTAAAATAAAAATTAATTAATTTTATCCTAAGTACCCATATAGTAATGACTTCACCTATGCACCATTAAAAATCTACAACACCCCATAAAGGGATGACAACGGGTAATTATACATCTTAGATGCTTTGTTCATATTGTAAAATTTGACACAAGAAACAAAATTTCTACTTTTCTTGCATAATGGAACAAGTTTTGTGACCCATATTGAGTTATAGATTAGAAATATGATCATTTGGTTGGACAAATTCTATACTTCCTTCATTTTGAGAGGCTCAAGTAATACATTAATGGACCACTACCTCTAGTAGAATGGATTCATGTTAGGCTTCAATGAGATGGTGTGTGTTAATATGGAGGGATAAAAAAATTTCAAAACATTATAACTCCATGTAATGAAATCCCTGTAGATTTTGAGATCGAGTAACAAGTATTATTTTCCTATAGGGCACATGATTCTCCTATTATCACATACTTTGGATCATCATATTCTCTCAAGTTATAGGATTGGTACTACTGATTCATAAGAGGGAAGTGTTTTATTTTTTCTTTACATGGTGATCAATATAAAATAGCCTCTCCAAGGCTATGATATTAGTGGTCATGTCATTAGTATTCAGATATAAAACTCTATTTTCATCCCATTTATGTTTCTCTTTATCGATTTCATCAATGATTTACATTTGAGAAATTTTAGAATTGAAAATAAAATCAATGATATGTTTGTCATCATTGAATACTTGAAAGTGTTCAATGTTTTCTAGGATGAATAGACATGAAACTAATTTGATAGATATGTGCTTGAGATTAGAACTTTGTATTGGCTCCAAAGTGTTAGTATACAAATGATGGCATCCAAAAACTATTTGATGATGTGGTATTGAATAGATGCTACATGCATCAAAATATTTAATGAGGTTCCATACACAAATTCTATATTTGGATAGGCACTTTTCATGGTAGGTGTAATATGTTCTTAAATGCATAGTGACTAGTTGTGACTTCAAGTTCTCTTAATAACGTGTCACCTTTTTGTTAAGTGAACTATAATGCCTGTTTAAGTGATTCATATTCTATAACAATATTAGTACACAAGAACTAAATTTTGAATGTTGCATAATACAATTCATATACACCATAGTTTTTACACTTAATAACCTTTTATTTTAAGTATGGGATTCTAATGCATTCTCCTCTTGAGTAGGTGCCTTAAGGGGTCTGATCAAAACTAGGTATGAACATACTTGGTCATGTGGGCTAGATCATAACATTTGAGAGATTTCTCTCTTATCCTTAGTCACATTATACTTGTATTGTTTCTTTCCTTTAATCAAAATTTAAAATATTTATTCCTATTTCTCCCATCATGTCTAATTACTTGTTCTTATTACATGATATTGACCTTATTTTGGGTCACTTTAGACCTTTATCATACCCCCAATTTTTCCCTAGCATATTGATGTACAAGCATCACCATGACAATAACAAAATTCTGGAATTCATATAAATGTGGGTTGAGTATGGACTTGAGGGACATATTTAGGTGTTTTGAGAAGTTTTTCTACCTTTATAGGTTGCTCCATGAGAAAAAAAGAGATGGATTTACATTTTCCCTCCAAAACCACCTTATTTGAAAATTTGAATTTCTAGTTCTAAGTTAGGAGGTCTAATGAAAAATATGAAGGCAAACAAATATGTAAGAGGGTTCTAAAGGGCCTCCTATGTTGTATTTGAGATATTTTCACCCACTTAAGTTAGGTGACCTAGGTATGGCTAGTTTTTCTATGGTTAAGTTTAAAAACCTACTTGTAACTACCTTGTTTTGGTTTTTAAAAGGTATGGTTTGAATTAAATTGTGTGATGGAGATAGATATATTTGGAAAGAATGAAAGAGGATTGATTGTAATATTTCCAAGGCTCAAGAAGAAATGTAAGATCCCTTTCTTTGTTAAAGAGATGCTTCTTAGAGTAAAACTATATATAATGGCTAAATGTGACATCATGGATGAATGAATGAGAATTTCATGAGTAAATATTGTTTATATTTGTTGTATGAATGTGATTGTAGGTGTAAAAGGACTATATACCTTTGAAAAATATGTGAAGGATTCAAACATTTATAATTACCTGTCACTATAAAGAAAAATGGTTATGTGTTGGGTGAGCTAAGAATCTATAATTTTGACTAATCATAACATTGAATGATTGAATACATGCATAGGGATTTGGTTCTATGAAGTGAAAAGGTTTCTATTTACAAATAAATGCATGATTCATAACTAAGTATTCTAGATAATGGACATGAAAAGAAATTCAAAATGGTAAACAGAGTTATAAAATCCATATGAAATTGAGAAATTGATAAGAGAAGTTTGAAAAAGTGTATCGAAGTTTGTGGATATGTATTAGGCCATAAGGAATCTTAGAAACCTCAATAAGTGAAAATAAATCAATAATATGTCCTATTAGACTAGGTATACATGCCTATGGTTTTGTAATCAGGAAAATTTTTATATTTTGAGATATTACCAATGAAATATATTGAAACTTGGAGTTATGGGATTGAGTAAGGCAAGGAATGAGTGGAAGAAGTTTCAAGGAGTTTACAATAAATATAATAGGCATAATCAATAAAAACATAGTCCGACTTGTTTATTACAAATTTTTAAGGTTTTTGAGCAAGAAATTTGATCTAAATGAGTTTATTTATCTTATTGGTCCATTAAAAATTGGAAAACATGAATAATCGTGTCTTGATAGAGGTGTGGAAAGAGTTATAATAATGATTAATACCTTGCAAGATTGAAAACACAAATCCTAGTTGTCCTTGACCCTATCTTGAAGGGTTGATTTAAAGAAGTTGTTTGATTCATATTTAATCCATTATGTAATGCTCCTATAAAGGTACTATGGGTCCATGGAGACTTAAAATAAGGTTTTAATATGGGTTGATAGTTTTCTCAAGTGCTCAAGAAGGAGAAGCTATAGGAACATAATCAAAACACTTGTCTTATACCAGCCTTAGCTATAAAATGAAAAGTGAACCACTAAAGACTCAAAATAGTTATGAGAATGTCCTCAAAACCTCTATAAAAAGTGAAGAGATATATAAGGAACTTTAGGTAAGGATAAACAATTATATCTAAGGTGTTTTTGAAAGAAAACCAATAACCACAAAGTATAGTCCTAACTGGAGTTGATGAGGTAACTCTAAAAGGTGTCAAAATAAGGATGAATGTGGTATATGTGAGAGGACATAATGTGTATGTTAATAGTGAGTAAGGTGAGGTATAATAACCATTAATTATAATAGTGAACCCAAGAAACTCGAGAGGTAAGTCAATCATAACTAAACAAGAACAATCAAGAAGACAATAAGGCGAGATATTGGGTAAAGAGATGAATAAAGAACTTGAGTGGTTTTAAGGGCTCGTATATGGTTGTATTAGATGGTTTAAAATGGCTATTGATTTCTAGGGATTTTTAAAACAATAAAACCCTAACATGATCAGTTGAACAAGACCAAAGAGACCTAATTATGACATAAAAGACTAATTATAAAGAAGATAATGGTGTTGGGAGAATTGTGGTGAGATGAGGATGGAATTTACTAAGAAGCAAGTGAAGGATAAGGGGTATCTAGAAAGGTAAAAATATATTCATTAAACGTGGTTTTTATTACGGACTATAATATTTGAGTGCTTTTAGCGCTATAAGAAAGGGCTAATAGGAAATGATAGAGAGAGAATAAAAAGAGTTGACTTGATAATGGAATTATAAAAATTTATAATAAAGTAAAACCCCTTAAAGGGTATTTAAAAATCTTGATAGTCATCCTTGGTTCCTTAAAAAGTGTTATAAACATCAAAAATTTCATTTAGGAAGGGCTATAAGCAAAGAAATAAGGTCTAAATGGTGAAAGTATAAATAATGAGGTTTTGATTCTTATTAAGGGTAATATTCATGTTTAATGCATGATATTAAGTAGGTGTTATGGGAGTATAACCTCTATATCAACCTTGAGTGCTATTTTTGCATCTTTGAGCAAATTTTCCTTCTTAAATAATGCATTATTAATTAAAAAAATTGATAGTTGATGATGGCTATCTTGAATGAACAATTGAAAGCATGAATCTTATATTATTAGGTGGTATTAGAGTAGGCTTTATTAGGAGGAATAATAATTTCAAAATATTTTAGTGTAAGTTTGTAGTGATAAGTGATAGGTGAAATCTTGAGAAGACACAAGAAACCATAGAGACAAAAATAATAAGTATGAATCAGAGTGAAACAAAGAAATAGTTAAGTTAAGAAGATATTTACAAAAGTTTGAACTCTTGGAGAAGTTATGTCTATAGGAAGGAAACCAGGTATATGGTTTGGTGGTTGAAAAGATGGGTGAAGTGGCCTATAGAGTCACTTTTCAAGAAAGGAAGAAGAAAGAGGAAGAATTCCATGAGAAATGAATAATATGAAGAGGTAAATACATGTGAGGGCTTGAAGAAAAGAGAGTTTCCAAGTGAGAAACATGAAAAGAAGAAGTGAAAAGAGTTCTCATCATGGAGAACATAGTAAAAGTGAATAAGATTAAAGGTGCAAAAGAAGAACTTGGTGAAGAAATGAGTAAAAAGAGGAAAGTGTCTAAGAAAGAAGTACTCATGGAGATATTTTTGCCTCATTTTATTGTCTAATGATGTGGTTAAGAACATGTGTTTAGGTATGAAGAACTTTATGAAGAAGATTAAATAAAATTCCTTGAAATTTGCATGAAATGGATAAAGAGGAGCATCCATAAAGGAAAATGAGTGTGATGAAAGACTAGAGAGGGTTATGGAAGTATATAAAGAAGATATTAAATTCCTCCAACATATCAATGAAGAGGTGATATATTTTCATGATTCTTTGGAAAAAATTTAGAAGAAGATAAGAAAGAAAGTAAAAACAAGAAGATTGATAGAAAAAGGAAATGAAAAGAGACATGATCATACAACTGGCTTATAATCAGGTATGTAAAGGATTGAATCATGGGATTTATCAAGCATATACGAATGAAATTATATATATATAGTTAATGAAAAGAAAAGTAAAGTTGATTCTTTAAAATCTAAATGGAATTTGTTGGTGTGTGCATTTTCCACATCACGTGGTGAGTCATCTCAATTAGGTGAGGTCATATGTCTTAGGTTTCGTAGGGGTTATGAAATATTCCATTGTATCATATGTGTCAGTGTGCGTCAGTGTGTCATATGGGAGTTATTTTCCATTTTGGGAATGTAAATTCTCTTCTCCACTTGAGAAGGTATGATTACATACACAGTGGGTTACACAATACCCCATATTTGTAGTCATTTCTTTCAAATATATGAGATGGTGGTGAGACCCCTTATTTTTAATTGCATGCACATTCATGGTTGATACTCACTCCCCCATGGAACCTCGTCATGCTACCAGAGTCCAACTTGGTTGATGTTCATGTTATCCCGCATGATCCTTGTGTTGTTGCGTTTTCACTTTTTCGTCATGGTATATGAACATGTTGTTGGGATCCACACTACTCTTTGGTTTTCATTACGTTAAGCCTCTTGGTTCATGATATTTGGTGTTTCATGTACAAGTGTCCTAATGGATACTCCATATGTGCCTCATATGCATTAATTTGGTGTTTTTACAAGTTCATCTTGTTTGTATTTGTTTGGAGGTGCTTGGATCGTGTTTTTGGGGTTTATAGGTTTTCAAGATTTTTATGCATGTTCTTGAGTTTATTTAAAGGTTTAGGTTGTAGATTTTAGGTTACAAAGGCATTTATGGTTTTCTGCGTAGTTCAAATTTCAAGTGGCATTGTGCTTATTCTTGGCCTAACTATGCCCTAACTTTTCAAGCTAGGAACTAAGATGGATTTCCTAACTTTCCTTCATCCCTTTGTTGATACTCTACCCTACATGTTTTCAACTTGGTCTGCCCACTTCATCTACTATGACCACAATGATTGTGTGAGGTTTGGCTCATTCGACCTCTACATGCTAGTCTAACATTGCACCCATGCTTCTCCTTTGAATTTTTCTACATTTTTGCATCATTTGCTAGCTTGGATACCTTGCATTGACCTCGACCCTGCCATCCTAGTTTACTCCTACGCTCCATCACTTTGTATTACATGACCGCATCATTTTTCTTACTCCTCCTTGCCCATGAGCTACTCCTTATTTGCTCTGCATCCTCTGGTTTTTTCATTTTGTCTCACCTTGTCTTGTGCTTGGTCCATACCACATATCTATCCCTATTAGTGCTCCCTATTAATGGAATTTTTAGACCTTCTATGTGTTGTTCCCTACATCTCATTCTTTTCTTTGTGCATCAAACCCTAGTTCATCGCCATCTTCATATAACTGATTAGTCCCTCTTCTTTGTATATCTTCCCACCGAGCCCACATCCTTTAACTTTATAGACCCCATTAACGTTTAAATTTGTAGTGCCCATTACATTCACATACCTAGTCCATTACACTACCTTGGCAGATCACCAAAACATTACTTTCCATCTTGGACCTTCCGCATGTCACCTAGTGCTCCATCTCGCCTCAAACCCATCCTACAATGTACAATTCACATGGAACTCAACCGTTACTCGGCATGCCCTCAAGATTTACACCAACTCATAATTTGAATTCTATATCTCATCATTCAACTTCAACTCAAAGCTCACTACTTAAACCTATCCCATCTAATTTATAGCTCGTTAGTCAACTCACCCTTAGTTCAATTAACACCTCCTCTACACAACTCGCTTACTTAACTCGGCTCACCCATCCCAGCTCTCCCTTGATGCAACTCACCTCCTAAGCTCCCAACTTGTCTTGAGATTTCCCCCAACTCACGAGCCACCTCGCTAAGCTGAGATGGCTTCCTTTGAGCCCAGGACCCTCTCTAAACCTGTTTTTTGACTTTTTCCTCATTTTTTCCTTTTTCCAATTAGACTAATTCTAATTAAGGGGAAATTAATTAAAATTTATCATTAAAGGGGAGTGATTTTTTTAAGGCTTCACTATAGGGTTATTGGGATTTTCCAGGACACTTTTATGGCTCATCACTATTTTAGTGTTCCTCTTTGCTTGCAGCTAGTGAGCATGTCTGCCACAACCTTTTGGCAAGAGATCTCCTCTTTTGCAATGTGAGACACCTTCTCTCACACTGAGAAGTGTTGTACCCATGTTTTTCTTATTCCCTTTTGTGCTTGGTTGCATGATGTTTCTCTTCTTTTGATTGAGACTTATTATGGCCTCCACTCTTATGTGATTCATCACCTACCGCAGTGTGAGTGGTTAAATGTCCCACATCACACAAATAAAACCTATTGTAATAATCGAAATACTTATAAAGTGCCACAAACATGGGGGTTATCATTGTTCTTGGGTGTTGTAATACACACAGATGCATTCTCAGCTAAGTTTGACGTCTTGTAACCTTGTGTGTATCCACATACCCTCTTATGGTGCATTTTGTACCTCTTTCGGACATACTATGGAGATTTCTCTTTCCAGATTGAGCTTTGTAGGATCACTTCTCAATCTCCACCACTTCTTCTTGGTAGAGATAACTATATATAATGCAATGCTTCTATAGAATGTTACTTCACTTACGAGGCAATTTATCACTTTCTATATGGGCTAGTTCCTATACCTACTAATCCTTTTCATCTTGAAGACTACATCAACATGTGTGACCATGTTTTTGGTCACTTGATGTTATGTGTCTCTAGACCTCTCTTCTATCATGTGGTAGAATCAGATCCTCCTCACACATCTAGCACATCTTTTAGTCATTGTCATTGTTACTTCTACTAATACAAGTGTCTCCTCTTCTTCTTCATGTGATGATAGTTCCACTAAAATAGACTTTCTTATTTGTATCCTTAATGATGAAGATTATGCTTATATTTTTATGAAGAGAGTATTACTTGAGGAATCCTATCCTCATCTAGGAAAATTTACAGAGAATTTTGACACTTCTCCTTCTCATCATACATCGAGATAGTCCTCTTCTCGGTCTCATATCATCATTACATCATCCTCCTTTCCAATTCTCGTGTGTGAGGCCCCGTTCACTCCTCCTCCTTTGTGTGATGATTCATACATGTCATACATCACTCTTCTATTTTTTGAGTCACCTTCTTAGGACAAGTATCTTCTATACCTTTGTTATATCTTCGTAGTGCATACTTATGATGAATTAAAAGGACTTTTCCATCCTTCTACAATTATTTTGTAGGATTCCTTCATCTCATTTGTTGGGAGTTCCCTTCTGGGAATCTTATCACTTCCAATTTTTGGAGGCCATTATTTATCCACCTCTTCTTGTGGATACTCCTTGCTTTTCCTTTACTTCACTAGGGAATTATTTCGATGGATTTTCCTCTTTCACACTTTGATAGTTATATGCTCGTGGCAATACCTTTGGTTGTTGTGTACTCATTTGAAAGACCTATGTCACACTTCCATGGAGCAGATTCATAGTTCTTCATATTTTTTCCTTTGGTTTCCTTCACAGAGTGGGTGGAATTCCAGTACTCCATTTATGTCCTTCCTAATATATACATATTTTTCTATATGGGTTGCTCTTCTTCAGTCCACATGCTTTGAGGATCACGTCATTGACACTCTTCCGGGAGATTTCCTATATTTTTAGAGTTTAGATATGACTATGGATTCCTTTGCATTCCTCTTGTCTCCTTTCTCTCCTCTATTCTTCATCTTCTAGAGATATTTCCATTTGTACATGGGTACCTTATCAAGAATCAAGTTCTACGGCCCATTTTAGGCATCTTTATTATATTTTTAGGGGAGTGTTTTTATCTCTTGTTATGGATATTTTTCCCAATGGGTTTCCTCCATTGCTTGAGAATATTTTGTTCATGAGTACCTCATCAGGCTTAGTTTCTAGAACCCATTTCTCATTTCTGACTTGTCACCTCATCCTAAGTTATAATGAAGGGGGGTGTTGGTGTGTGCATTTTCCACATCATGTGGTGAGTCATCTCACTTAGGTGAGGTCATAGGTCTTAGGTGTCATAGGGATTATGACATATTTTGTTGAGTAATACATGTTATTGTGTGTTAATGTCTCATATGGGAGTTACTTTCCATTCCAGGAATTTAACTCCCCTTCTCCACTTGAAGAGGTGTGATTACATGTATTAGGGGTTACACAACACCCCCTATTTATACCCCTTATTTCTTTTAGATATATGAGATGGTGGAGGAACCCATTCCTTTTCATTTCATGCACATTCATGGTTGATGCTTACTCCCCTATGGAACCTCATCACACTACTAGAGTGTAACTCAGTTGATGTTCATGTTATCCCACATGATCCTCGTGTTGTCATGTTTTCTATTTCTTCATTAGAATCATGGGTATATAGTGTCAAAATGGATCAAGAAATAAATTATTTATGAAAAAGATGCAAAAATCAAACAAGAAGCTAATAAAACTACAAAATTTAGTGGAGGACAAGAGGAAAATGAAAATAAAAGGATAAAATATAGAATGAGACAAGCACACAGTGGAAAAGGTCAAGAATGGAGGTATGAAAGAAGATTTTTAAATTATTTTCCCACTTATGATTGAAGAGGAAACAATGAAATGACAAGTGTATATCAAAACAAAGTGTGGAAAGTTAAAGGAATAAAAGAAGAACAAGGCATCCTAACAAGAACTTAGAAAGAGAAGAAAAAGGTAAGCAAGTTGTTTTGAATGTTTTGAATAAGAATACATGGAATAAGTTCATTGAAAGTGATGATGAGATGATTATTATAACTAACATGAAATATGAAGAATGTATGAATGAAATCCAAGAGAAAGAGACTAGAAAACTAAAAGGGAATGAAGATAAAATGAGAAAAGAGGAAATGGCAGTTGACTCTAGTGTTCTAGCATAAGATTTCAAATAATTAAAAGGACTATTAGGTCCCAAATTTGATGATGTAAGTGAGGAAGTGAATGATTTTATATTATATGAAGAAATGAAGATGATTGAGGATCTAATCATGACAGATAAAAGTTCAAATCAGTTGGAAGATCTCACTATTAAACATGAATATGATGTAAAAATGAAAGAGAACCCATTGGTAATCCTAGAAAAAAAGAGTATAATAATAATGAAGGAATCATATGGGTTAAAGAGAAATTAAAAGGAGGAAAACATGATGAAAATAATTCAAGTACAACAGGGTTAAGAGAGAATAATCAGAAAAATAATAAAGAATTCAAAGGATGGAAGAGAGAAGACAAAATTGAGACAAGTTTGTCTCATTATTTTACATCTAATGTTGCTTCTAGTTAGCTTTGTGTAGGTATGACTCAAAATATGAATGTGGAAGGTGAAAAGAGACAAGAAAAATATGAAAAAATATAGTTGGGATATAAAAGAAAATAAAATGAAGATGATGAAGAGAACTTGAAGTAAAATGAAGAAAAAGTGAGAAATTTCAAGACAAGAAGAGTCGTGAAAAATAATGAAAAGGATAAGAAGTTTGAATGTTAGATCAAGAAAGTAAATAAAGAAGCTAATTACAAGGAAGAAAGAAAATGGAATAAAAGAAAGAAGATAGATAATTCAACATGGGTTCAACTCCTCTCACTAGGTGAGAATGATACAGGAGCATCACCATGAAAATAATTTTTTTGTAGTACATATAAATTTTGGTTGAGTGCAGAATTGAGAAAAATATTTAGCTGTTTTTGAGAAGTTTCCCTACCTTTATAGGTTTCCCCATGAACAAAGAGAGATGGATTTACTTTTTCCTTAAAAACTATCTTATTTGAAAATTTGAATTTCTAGTTCTAATTTAGGAGGTGTAATGCAAAAATTGAAGGCAAAAAGGATGTAAAAGGGTTCTAAAGGGCCTCCTATGTTGTATTTGAGATATTGTCACCCACTTAAGTTAGGTGACCTAGGTATGGCTAGTTTTTATATGGTTAAGTTTAAAAACCTACTTGTAACTACCTTGTTTTGGTTTTTAAAAGGTATGGTTTGAATTAAATTATGTGATGGAGATAGATATATTTGGAAAGAAGAAAAAAGGAGTGGTTTTAATAGATCTAAGGCTAAAAAAGCCATGTAATATCCCTTGGTTTTTTTAAAGAGAGGATTCTTGGAGTAAAACTAAGTATAATGGCTAAATATGACTTCATGGATGAATGAATGAGAATTTCATGAGTAATTATTGTTTATATTTGTTGTATGAATGTGATTGTAGGTGTAAAAGGACAATATACCTTTAAAAACTATGTGAATGTTTGAAGCATTTATGAAGCCCTGTTGTTGTTAAGAAAAATGGTTCTGTGTTGGGTGAGGTAAGAAGTTATAATGTTGGCTAATCATAACATTGAATGATTGAAGATATGCTTAGGAATTTGGTTCTAAAAATTGAAAAGCTTTCTATTGTTAAGGAAATGCATGAGTCATAACTAGTATTCTAGCTAATGGACATATGAAAAGAAATTCAAAACTGGTAAACAGAGTTATACAATCCATATGAAACTGAGAAAACAAGTTTTGAAGCTATCAACAATATTACAAGGGTTTAATCTTGCTAAGAGGAGTTTGAAAAAGTTGATCAGAATTCTTTGGATATGTATTAGGCCATAAGGAATCTTAGAAACCTAAATAAGTGAAAATAAATCAATAATATGTCCTCTCGGACTAGGTATACAGGCCTAGGGTTTGGTAATGAGAAAAAGTTGTATATTTTGAGATATAACCAATGAAATATATTGAAACTTGGAGAGATGGGACTAAGTAAGGTAAGGAATGAGTGGAAGAATTTTAAAGGAGTTAGCAATACATATAATATGTCTAATCAATGAAAACATAGTCTAACTGTTTATTACCATGTTTTGAGGGTTTTTTAGTAAGAAATATGATTTGAATTATTTGATTTATCTTATTGGTCCATTAAAATTTGAAAAACATGAATACCATGTATTGATAAAGTTGTGGTTAGAGATTTAAGAATTATAGTAATGATTAAGAGCTTACAAGAGTGAAAACATTGTCCTAGCTATCCTTGACCACTGTCATGAGTGGTTGCGTTACATAATTTATTTGATTCCTCTTTAATAAATTTTGTAATTCTCCTATCTAGATACCGTGGATCCATGGAGAATTAAAATATGGTGTGAATAATGGTTGATGGTTTTCTCGAGTGCTCAAGAAGGAGAATCTATACGAACACATTCAAAACCCTTGCCTTATACAAGTCTAGATATAAAATGAAGAGTATACCACTAAAGAATACAAATAGTAATAATAATGGCCCTTGAAACTTGTGTAACAAGTGAAGAAATATAGAAGGAACTTCAAGTAAGAATAACCAAATAAATCTAAAGTGTTTTTGGCAAGAAAACCTAAGGACGGTTAAGAACTAAAAGTACAATCCTAGATGTACTTGATGAGGTAACTCTAAAAGGTGTAAAAATTTAAGGATGAATGTGGTATATGAGAGATGAAAAGGTGTGTAATAACTAGAAGAAACACTAATTCTAATAGTGAATCCAAGAAACTCAGAGGTACAGTCAAGCCTAACTAAACAAGAACAATCAAGAAGACAAAAAGGTGAGATATCGGGTACACAAATGAATAAATAACTTTAGTGGTTTTAAGGGATGGTATAAGGTTGAACTATATGGTTTAAAAGCGTTATTGAGGTTTGGGACCTTGTGAAACAATAAAACCCTAACATGATTATTTGAACAAGACCCAATATACCTAATTGTGACCTATAAGGCTAATTATAAAGAGGATAAAGGTGTTGGGAGAATTGTGTTGAGAGGGGGATAAAATTTACTATGAAGCAAGAAAAGGATAATGGGTATCTAGAAAGGTAAAAATTTATTCATGAAAAATGGTAGTTTATTATGGACTATAAGCTTTCAGTGCTTTGGGGCTACAAGAAAGGCGCTTATATGAAATGGTAGGGAGAGAATAAAAAGAGTTGTCTTGATAATGGAGTTTTGAAACTTTATAATGAAGTAAAACCCATTAAAAGGTATTGAAAAATATTTACAGTCAACCTTGGTTCCTTAAAAGGTGTTATAAACATCAAAATTTGCATTTAGGAAGGGCTACAAGTAAAATAATAAGGTGTAAATGGTGAATGAGTAAAAATGAGGTTTTGATTCTTATTAAGGGTGATATTCATGTTTAATGGATGATCTTAAGCAGGTGTCATGGGAATATAACATCTATATCAACCTTGAGTGGTATTTTTAGTGTCTTTGAGAAAATTTGCCTTCTTAAATAGTGCATGCTTGATAAATATTTTGATAGTTAGTGATGCCTAACTTGAATGAATGATTCAAAGCATGAAATTTATGTTATCTGTTGGCATGATAAGCTTTAGGTGTTGTCACCGATGTAAAATCTCATTAATGAAAAAGAGTGGTATGGATAATTGTTAGGAGATGCTTATTAGGATGATGACATGGATACTCATGTGGTCTCATGATGACAAGAGTGGATTCAATGAGATTGGCTTGGTCTAACAATCCTAGTCAAGTGACCTAGCTAGCCTAGGTGATGGTGCATGATGGTGTGAGTTGTTTGGTGGCTTGAGGATAATGGTAGTGGAATGGAGAACATTTTAGGAGAGTTTTTAGGAACTCACATGAGTTTTAGAGTGTAGGTACAAGTTGAATACCCGGTTATAGATGCTCATCTAGACCTAGTCTAGGTGCTTGGAGACCAAATGAGGAGGTATAGAGCCATGTGAGCTCATGGAGGAATGTAGGTGAGTGATACATGATGTCTCAAGGTTGTTAGGTCCTTTTGGAGAGATGATAAGTAGAGATATGGTGTTATTTTACTTGGTCATGGTGCACACTAGGCCTAATCCTAGTGTTTAGAGGCCTAATTAGGCATGATAGGAACTTACGGGTGTGCGTGAGTTGTTGAGATCAATAAAAATTTATGTTATATTGTTTTAATCATGTATCGGTAGTTTTAGTGGTTTCTTGATGAGATATGAGGGTCTTTTACTATTACCTAGCCTAGAACATGCAAAATTCCAAGGGCTAGTTATGTAAATGAGATGGATTATGAATATGAATACCTATTTGATATATTTTCATGATTTGGGATGGTGTAAAGAGGTGTATTAGAGGTTTGGGAAAAATTTCAAGTCATTCTGAAGAATATTTTGCAAGTTATGATGTTTTAGGTGAAACAGGGTCCAAGAAAGAGTGATTTCCTATTCGAATTGCAATTTCTGATGCTCACCATGTATTGTGTGATTTTCATTGGACCTTGTCGAATTCAAGGATTATTTTATATTTATATAAGATAATTTCACAAAAATAATGGAGTTTTTTCATCATCACATTTTATGAAGGAATGTTAAAAAGGTAAATTGCTTTTTATGAGTTTGAAACCCTAGCTCAAAAGCGGTAGGAGAGATCTTCATTGTAAGTGCCAAGAATTGATTTTTGTGCTATCATGATGATTTTAGGTTGTATAGGACTCATACATATTTCCATAAAGGTAAGATAGAGCATGCAATTATTGTTTGACCCCACTCAAATGTGCAAGTTTTTGAAGATGTTCAGTTTGGGACAAAGTTATCCAAAGGAGGTATGAAATAAATTGACATTTTTTTTATCTTGGGAGTTGTACTTGATTTCCATGATGGTTTCAGATCATGGTTTAGCGGGAAAAGTGTTCCCTATTTATGAAGACTAGTCTTAAGGCAATTTTGGGGTAGTTTCAGAGATGGAGTGGTTAAAGGCCTTCCACTTAGAGTTGGAAGGAAATGTAAGGTGTTATAGAAATTATATTTAGAGATATTTCTAATGGTATAAGTTTTTTCTCATGATGATGAGATTTGATAGGTGAACCAACTTAGTTTGTGAAGAAGAAGGTTGTTTGTTTCTTAGGATAGGATTTCTCTAGCTAGAAGATGGAGGTAGAAGATGCATGAGATGGATTATTTGATTCTTTATATCAGTTGGAGAGTGAAGAGGGATGAATTTTTTTCCTATTTAAGGCATTTGTAGGTATTGAAAGTGGTAAAAGGGTGTACACTAGTTGATTTCCTAAAACTACTTTCGGATAACTCGATTCGGTGAAGAGGAAAGTGAGTGTGGTTTGCATGTATGGATGTTTAATGAGTTATAGAAATAATGTATGTGTTATATAGATCATTATATTTATAGTGAGTGGTTACATGCCATATTTTATATGTTCTTATGTGATCTTGAGGCCCAAAAGTGGAGACTGGTTCTGAAAACAACTTGTTTGGTGATGGATATAAGCCTTCTTATTAGTGTTATGAATAATTTGATTTCTAAAAGATAATATACATCCATGGATGGTATTTTTATGTCATATTTTACATGTTGGAAAATTTGGGATCTTGAATAATCATGGTGATGAGGTTTCTGATCTTTGATGAATCATGTGATGGGGTTTTGAGCTATTTTTGAGCTTGTCTGGTGCATTTGAGAATGAATAACCTACATGGGTCCATTATAAGTGTTGTTATGAATTTACTGCCTATAAATTCATTTTTATTGGTCAAGATAAAGAAGTAGGACTGACTTACTTTATGTTTTTGAGTTGAGAAGGGTATAAAGTAAGTGTTTTAGTTCAAATTTGAACTAGTGTATTGAGAAGGGAAAAAGCGACCTAGGTAAGGAATAAAAAAGTGGATTAAGGTCATAAAGTGAATCTAAGGACGTGTGAAAAAATCTGAATAAGGTTAGTGATCAAGCATGCAAGGATTTGAAGCCAAAGCATGTCATGAATGCGTGAGAGATAACAAGTTAAAGAAGAGAGGATTTGAATAAGGATTTGATAGTGTGTAAGTTGAAATTGTGACCTTTATAAATTGTAGCAGAAATAATACATCAGATATCTTCATCAAAATTGATTGATTTGGTTCTTGATCATCTTATGGGGTTGTAGCATCCTCGTGGAGTTGGTGCTTCACTAAACTAGGGGTTGGTGCTCCTTGTGGGGTTGTTGTAGACACTAAAAATTTACACTTTCCTATCTTCATTTAACTATCTTGTTTATAATATATCACCGCATTAGATTAATTATTTCAGATGCGACCAAATAAAATATTTCCTCATATACACTAATATTATATCCCATGATATTTTAATTCACCTAAGTAAGCTCTCTAAATATTATTTAAAATTTCCCCTAATTCCTTATCCTGACACTCTATCATGGGTATTTTTATAAATCCCCCATTATCTTATCAAAATCTTATATCGTAAAAAAGAATCATATATTTGTACATTTGATATATCTTAACAAAACAACCTAATACATATCCTAAACAAACTTAGGCTAAATTAGAACATATTTAACTAATAAAATCCTTTCCCAAACACCTCATTAGACAACATGATACTTTAAAACCAAAAACAAACCCATCCTTTGGGATTTCAAACAAAAGGCTCAAATTACAAATGTGTTCCCAAAAAACTCAAGAATCCCAAAATCATTAGTGATGATTATTTAAGCCCAAATTACAGCCTCATTAGGGGTCATCTTTTCACGTCTCAAACCTCAATCTATGAGGGCATGTTATTGACATATTACATCAACGAAGACATGATATCATCCAAGTACCATCATTCACACTCACCAAGAAATCCTAAGAAACATTTTGGATTTTTACTCGACAACCAACATTTCATCACCAACTTGAAGCCCCATCCGTCACACTTGTTTAAGGTCAGATTTCATCCTACAATCCTGTTTTCTCATTTCAAATGGTTTATTTTATTTATTAGGCCTTTAAAAGTTTGTAACTTCAAACCATATTGATCAAAAATTACAATTTTATTAAGTTGTTAATATCTTCCAGAATCACCAGTGATGCATTGAATCGCCTATGATTCCTGCACATTCTACTTACCTATAACATTTATCCAATTTTATCTATCTTTTCTATTATATTCTTGTTGTTGCTAACACATTTTTCAAGCATGGATTGTTTAGATGGATTTAGGTGGACAAGGACATGAGATAACTAGCATTCATTCACTACATGTTATCCGTCATCCCCTACACTAGGAACAATATGACGTTCTCCACAACTTGGAATTGTGTGCGATTCACTTAGCCCCTTTAGACCAGCTACAAAACATATTCAAATCCACTCAAAGGATTTTTGAGGCCACGAACGAGTTTTGGGAGGCCTATTTCATATTTTTACGCCTTTGACCTGACTTGACATGGTTCGAATACCAGTATGAATCCCAACAAGAAGAATTAAGCTTTGAAGCCAAATCTAAAGATCCGACCGATTCATAACAATCTAATTCTGATATAGAGGAGGAAGAGCCTAATTATATTTTTGACTTCTTTAGGGTAGAATTCAGTGACTATGATAATTTAGACTATCCTGAAGACATTGATTTTACTGAAGAGGAAGATTCACCTTCATCTGAAAATTCTGACACTTATTTAGACTCTGACTTTTGAGCCATAGTCTATATATCTCATATTTCATCATCTATTATATATATTTTTAATAAAATCTGAATTTTTCAAAACTTTTACCATCCATTATATCATGTTTCATTTTCAAAACCACTTGATTGTGTAAATAGCGGGTTGACATCCTTGCGAGGAATTCCTATGGCTTCTAAGGACTGACCTTTGCTTTAGGCAACCTGCTTACTATTTTTACTAATAAATATTTTGTGTATTGTTTATGGTTACAAATTTGTTTTTAGGGGAGCGCTAACTCATTGGATACATGGAGTGCAACAATCAAACATCATCCATCCACATCCGTAGGTACCTCTAAACCCCGCCATTTCGAGGTTTGGTAATTTTTATCATCTTGTTTATTAGATTAAATTGAAGAGGTAAAATTTACTCTAAACATCTTGGCACACCCGGTGGGACCTTGTCCCTTGTTTCTTTGATTCATTTCATCAAAATAGCATCTTTTTTATTTTTCTGATTCTCTATGTAAAAATTTCTTGTGATTTGCTAAACCATTTTCACGATTTATCTTTTCTATCATGTTCGCTTATTTTTGCTTATTGTTTCTCCTAACTTGTTTGTAGGGCATTGATTCTGGAATGCTCATGTGTTGGATTGCTATATTTATTTCTTTAAACATTGCTATAAATAAAAAAATAAAATGATCGTTTAATGGTGAGTCCTAAAAACTTTCTTGTTTCTTTAGTTTTGCATTTTGTTTGATTGTTTTCATCAAAAACAACATTTTGATTTGGATTTTAAAATGAAATTTTCATCCTTCCTATTTCACATATAATTAATTAGGAGGATAATTTGTTGCATTCACTTTTCTCTCCTCCCACACACAACTAAACCAATTATAAATCAAAAACACATTTAAAACAATTCCTACCTAGGTGGATACCTACTTGGATTCGATCGATAAGAGAAGAAGATGACTTAGTTTTCTAGATAAGTATAATCATTTGTCTCATGGGTATATATTAGATAAACACCTTACACCCTTATCATTGTTGGACTATGTGGTGAGGGGTATGCCCTAATACCACGCCCGTATCAATAGTAGTACAGAGTTGGGCCTCACGTACCTTCAGGCTTATATAGAGGACTCTTCCCTTAATCATACCTCAAAACCAGCCATAGTTTTCCATTTCCTAGCACCCTCATTAACCATCTTACACATTTCACCTTCTAACTAAATCAAGAGAATTTAAAAATTCTATCTTGCTTGCTTTTGATTGTTGTTTGTAATTAATCCATTTTAGTTCATTTTAGATAATTTTGTGTGTGTGTGTGCTTGTTTACAATGGTAAAAAAAAAAGACAAAAATCTCATAATCAAACTACTAAAAATATGTCTCAACCAATATCCACACCCTTTCATAAAAAAATCCCCTTATCCACTCCATTATCTACACCATTTCCTATACCTTTGTTTATTATTGTATTGACACCATCATTTACTATGTCATTATAACAACAAAACCCATTCCATTAACCAACCGCATCAATTCCTCTCGATCGATGATTAGTGAACTGGAATGAAATAAAAGAATAATTTAATGAGGAAATGAGATAACGTATTTTAAATTCTATGTATTAGTTTTACAGTCAATAATTCAATACATCTGAACAAGAAAACATTAAACAACCATACTCCCCAACTCACAATCATAATCTTCTGAAACCACTTTATTTAAAAGAGGAGACCCTGTTTTCGAAGAAATGTTGGATTCAAATCCCATTTCCCTTAATGCCTATCTGATAGCTAGAGGTGTTCAAATCCAACCACATCCATCTTAAAAAAATCCCGATCCTTTATCTAGCTCCTCACAATAGCATGAATCCCAACCATTTTAAGGTGCTCCTAGCTCTACACATCCTATTGATTCAAATAAACAATCCATATCCCAGTCACCATATTCATATGATCCTTCCTCTACCATTGCAAGGATTATTTTGAATCAAGAGCTTTTCATTCAATAAGTACATTCATATCCACCTTTGAGTCAAACTGAAATGTTTGAAGTTGTGTCTTCCATTCCTATTCTTAGTCTTCATATGGTTTCCTCTCAAGACACTTCCAAATAACATACATCGTCACCTGAACTTTCTACTAGTTCAACACCTCCACAAAGCAATACTAGTACTTCATTATCTACCCCTTCAATGTCCTTAGTTACTCAAACACTTCCAATGAGTTCCATTTTTCTTCTACTATTTTGTCTCAGCCAGCTAGTAGCATTCATAATATTACAATGTCTATTCTGGAATCAAGTCCTTTAATCAATACTAGTGCAATTGCTACCACTCACCCTGTTTTGCAATACATTCTAAACAATCATTACCATTAATCTCTATACCATAATCTGCTCCTACTCAATATATTCCACAAAAAGAACCATCCTTCCCAGCCTCTGCTATGGTTTTTCAACAACCACCTCCTTACTCACAATTGTTTCCTTATCAAAGCATACAATCTTTGTATCCTTTGGCATGTCAAAAATACATTCCACAACAAACTACTCCTTTACAAACAAAACATTCCTTCCCAACAATATATCCCACAACAAAGAAAGTATTCCTTCCCAACAATATATACCCCAACAAAACATCCCTTCTCAATAATATATCCCTCAACAAAATATCCCACAACATAAAATCATTCCTTCCCAACAATACATTCCCCAACAAAACATTCAATAACAACAAAACATCCCTTCTCAAAAATATATCCCTCAACAAAATATCCCATAACAAAGAAAGCATTTCTTCCCAATACATTCCCCAAAAATTTTCTTACAACAAACTACTCCACAATGTAAAAATTATTCCTTCTTAGTAGTATACTCTCAACAAAATATCCCACAACAACAAATCATTCCTTCCTAAGCTATACATTCCCCAACAAAACATTCCACAAAAAAATCTACAAAAATAGAATATTCCACAACAAAACATCCCTTATCAGCAAAACATCCCTCAAAAATACTAGATATACTCACATTGACTAGTTTGCATTCCAACCTGGTCCATCTTCACAACAATCAACACATACTGACCCTCTTCAAGCCCTTATGAATCGTATATCAATTCTAGAATCCACCTACTCGCACCTAAAAATTTCCTCTCTTATGATCAAATCTGTAATGAACCCATTCACCCATTAGTCCCATATAAAGCATACCCTCCTCACTAGGAGCTTCCAAAATTTATTAAGTTCTATAGTAAGGAAGACCCCCAACAACATATTCACGTGTTTTATCATGCATTTTATTTAATAGCTCATGATAAATACCTCATGCTTGCAAACCTTTCCTATGTCCCTCATCGGCCCTACTCTGGATTGGTATAATAACATTCCACAATATTACCTTTTCTCCTTCACCCAACTCACACAATTTTTCTTAGAACACTTCTCTATAAACATAGCCCAAAAATTCACCATCAATGACCTTTACGCTATCAAACAATTTAAGGATGAATACATTGATGATTTTTTTTTCCCGTTAGAGGGGTACAATACCCCAATTATCCTTTTCATTACCACAAACTGAGTTGATTGAAGTTTTCTTTCGATCATGCACTAAAGATATTTTGTCAACACTACAAATTCAATCGTTTCAGACCTTCGATGAAGCATTTACCATGGCCCGTAAATTATAACTATGTGCTCTAGAATATGGTCATGTTAAACTTTGACCTAAGAAACCACAAATTGAGTTTCCATCTAAGCCATCTTCTAGTCCCGAAAAATCTAAATCAACTACTAATGCCATAGTATTCAAGTTTTCTCCTAAATAAAATACCACTACTAAACATTCCCATCCACAATGTAATTACACACCAATTGGAGAGACTTATAGTGTGGTCTTTGATAAACTATTAGCTGCAAATATGATAACTCTCCCTCCTATTCAACCCATTGACACATATGTATCTAAGCCCTCGTGGTATCGAGACAATGACTATTGCAAATACCATAGGGTCAAAGGACATGATATTGAAAGGTGTCGTATGTTCCACAATGTTCTTTAGGATTTGATTGATAAGGGTGAAATTCACTTAGATAA
The DNA here is from genome assembly GCA_018340775.1 of Taxus wallichiana var. yunnanensis. NCBI lineage: Eukaryota > Viridiplantae > Streptophyta > Pinopsida > Cupressales > Taxaceae > Taxus > Taxus wallichiana. Next base: position 575,509,682 of record CM031240.1, read on the forward strand.
CCCCAATGCACCCCTAAACCAAAATCTTGACATATTCAAACAACCCTTTCCAAATCATCCTCCATCAATTGATCAACCACAAACAAATGTTATCCATACTCATCATACCATTACTAAAGTAACACATGTTCTTGAATCCAAAATAACACCTATATCTACTGAATCAACATCCACATCTATTGAACCAACAATCATATCTATTGAATCAACATCCACATATATTTAACCAACAAACACACCTGATAAAAAAACATCTACATCCACACAATCAATGATGACATGCTAAATGATGACGCTCATTCAACCTAAACTTATATCTATTGAATATTTTTCTGTTATCTTTCCATTATTGTCACAAGTCATTACCAATCCTATCCCCTTACCAATTCCACCCTCTAGTGTAGATACCCCTATAACTACACCCTCATTCACAAACATAACTATGATACCTCTCGAAACATTCTTAACACAACCATCTCCACCCAAAATGAATTAGGGCCATGTTCGTCCTCCTCCTAAAAAAATATACAATCTAAAATCAACAAAACCTGCAAATCATTTGGATTACATTAACCGCATTATTCAAACTCCTCTTCCTCCATTAGCATCAACTTTAATAAAATCACCTAGTACGTCCAAAACCTCAAAAGTACCTAACAACCAGGGCATGGTTCACGTCTTTAGGTGTCCTTAATATGATGAAAGATAACGTTTCCATGGTCCTCTACCTTTTCATGTGTGAAATATCAAATTCATTCATATTGCATCCATGTCCCTAGTCAAGCATTATAACTGCGCATGACCTATGGCCTTTCTCCCACTGGGGATTAGACCTCATTGGGGCCATCAATAGAAATTCATCTCAACAACATCATTCCATTATCATAGATACTAAATATTTCACCAAATGGGTTGAATCTATCCCTTTAACATCAACTAAATCATGACCTATTATAAATTTCATATATCAACAAATTTTATGTCATTTCAGCATCCCATATAAACTTATCACATATAATGGAAAATCTTTTAAAAATAAATAAGTTAAAAATTTGTGTGAAACCTTCAACATTAAACTAATATTTTCATTGCCATATTATCCTGAAGAAAATGGGCAAGTTGAAGCCTCTAATAAAACACTCAATAAAATACTTATGAAAATGGTGAACAATGCATGCAGAAATTGACATCTCTAAATATCATTTTTTATTTTGGCTTATCAGACTAGCATCCCCACACCTACAAGTGTTATGCCCTATTCACTTGTCTATGGATTCAAAGCCATTGTACCTATTGAAATCCAAATCCCATTACTTCGTGTATCCCTCAAAGAATTCATCCACAAAAAGAATGTCGACAAGACCGTTTAGCACAACTTGAATTGTTATATGAGAAACATCTAATCACCCTTGAACATCATCAAGTTTATCAAGAATGCATTAAAAGAGCATATAAAAAACATATAAAATAACATGAATTTAAGGTCATTGATCTTGTGCTTAAATAAAATCAAAATTTCACTCAATTAGAACGGAGTAAACATGGAAATTTTTCCCCTAATTGGATCGGTCCATACATCATTACTCATAAATATGGGTCAGGAGCGTACCATCTCACTTCTCTTAATGGTGAATTTGAAGTGGATCCTTTGAATTCCTTGCACTTACAGCCTTTCTACTATTAAATAATTGATTTTCATGAAAGTAGTTACTCCATCAAAACCATCCATCATATCACAATAGTGATTTAAAAACATGTGGTTATCCATCAATATCCTAAAAATACCATAAAGATGAGCATCAAAACTCTATTTATCAAATATTTCTACATGGATAGGTTCTTCTCCGAAAGATCCCTTTGAATTACTACACCCATCTACCCTGTATCAATTAAGGAACATGACATGGGGTACGAATGTGTAGAACATATATGCACCTTTTCCCCCTCCTCGAAATGGTTTATTAGGGATTTTATCTTCACTAAAAATATATGTAAATCATTTGGATGCATTTCTAAAAAGTCAAAATAAATGGTAGATTGATCCCTTGAAGGACAAATATCTGTCAAAATGGTAGAATGTTATCTTGAAGGATGGAAATCCGTAAAAAAATCAAAAGTAAAAAGTAGATTGATCCCTTGAAGGAAAGCTAAAAATAAAAAGCGTAAACCATACCCTTGAAGGATGGCTACCCATAAAAAAGGGGGCATCCCGCATTAATCAACCTTTGAAATAAATACATCAATATCAAAAGCATCTAGGAAAGCTTCCTACATTGATCAACTTTTCCATTATAGTAAACTTCTCACATTGATCAGTTTGCTTCAAAATCAAAATAAAGTTGGGGCATCTCTCTTTAGACCTATAGAAAAGGAGAATATTTTTCCCTTCATTGATCTATACATGTTCAAACCCCTTTCATTTCCAAAAATAAGCATTCATCCCACATTTTATTAAACGTTGTTAACTACCCATTGATGATCATATTTAACATTTGTTAAAGGTTGTAAGTGCAAGAGTATTCAAGCTTTCAAAACCCATCGTGTATGTACCAAATCCATAGTGGGATGATCATTTCATGTTTATCCTATTTCATTGAGCCACATTTTGATACAATATAATTTGAGATCACATTTTAGGTTGTTTAATTTCATCATATTTTTTATAATATCATATCACATCTAATAACCAACACATCCAAATTAAAAACATACATATACATTGAGATCAACTACACATAAAAGATAAAAAAATAAGCATCATAAAACCTCATCATCATCATAATCATATATATCAATCAAGTCCATATACATCAATATCAAAAATAAGATTCTAAGAGCCACATCATCAAAATACATCATATCAATGTCATACAAAAATAGGATTCCATGAGCCGTACATCTACTATCAAATACATATATCATGAGTCAGTAAAATAAAAATCTCCAAGGGACTAGCGAGGAGGATTTGTACTCCCCTTTCCTCCCTCATCATCTATACCTCTAGATGCTCTTACACCACCCATGAAACCAACATCTCCTCTATTTCCCCCTCGCTATCACCCACTCGCTCAGGTCTCTAAGGTGGGTGACCCACACCGACACCACAAGTAGTAGATATTTCCACCTTATCATCCAAGTATTTATCATACACAATGGATTTGGGGTAATACTTCATAATTGTATCTATATAATAATCACACTCTACCCGTATTTCCTCATAGTGAGCCCTAAAATTATCTTGGACCATATAGGTGGCCTTGCTCCACTAGTCTCGTGTCTCTGCCCACTAGCCTACACTCTATGAGCCATCTCTGCTAACTCTACACTAGAAATAGAAGGACCGATAATTCTTATGGCCTTCCTCATCCCATATCTCTGACCCTTGTACAAATCTTTATCTACAATAGCATGATCTTGCAGCAGTGTACTAAGTCCATCTCACTTAGCGATCAAACTATCTTGCTCAAAAATCAATGTGTCTCATATGCCAATGAGTTCATCCCTCTCCCTCCTAGTTACATCTCTCTCTCCCTTAACTACGACCTTCTCGGCCATCACTACTGCAATATAGCTATAACCACATCATCATCACCCTCCTCCTCACTATCATCCTCTACACCCTCTACTACCACCTGTGTCGGTGCTCCTCTCATTTCCTAAGCACATACTCATCTAACTCTCTGTACTTCTCTCTCTAAAACTCAATCCCTATCAAATATCCTTAATGCACGGGTCCACCATGTTGTATACTCATGGGTAACCCTCACATCGTCAATCGAATAATAAAACCCTCATTATCAAGAATCGTGGCTCCTAGCTGATCCACGATGTCCTCACGCTTTGTTTCCACTACTCTAAGGGTCTATGTGTCTCCATCCTCCCATCTATACTATACAGGGATCTGCGGGAACCTCTTGCATCAATCCAAGTTATCTCCTAGAATGATCAAAACGGAGTAACTCGTGCTCACCCAATCGATGAGATTGCACCCATATAGGATGTTGTAAACTAACCAACTCACTAAAAACTCAAGACAAATACAAAAATATAGATACATCCTCCATACCACATCTACCACTTGTAATCCAAAAAATAGCTCTCTATAATATCCTGACCTCCTCCTCTTCAACCTATGTCCGTATCCTCCCTCCATCTCATAAAACTGGGGTACTCATCACTAATCCCACAAGGTAATCCCACTGTTATAGTAGCTACAATGTGTTCGAAGGCCCAATCCTATAGTAAAAATGCAATATCAATACCATATCTCTTGTGGACCTTCCAGACCACAACTCTCTGTATATCTATGCAAGTAGGGTAGGACCCCACTCAAAAATAGTACGGTGCTCCATCATCTTGCCCACAACCCTTTCATCATCCAAGGAAATCTTCCACTCTTGAATCTGGTAGAGCATAACAAATGATAGCCATCATCATCATGGTCATCCGAGTATGACCCTCATGTTAGGTGAATAAAAATGGCCATTAGAAAATACTCCTAACTCATATCTAACATCAATTGTATCTTCTTCATACACCCTAGTCATCACCCATCCCTCTCCTCCTCAATAATAATATATACCCCTCTCCTTGGATGGGTACTCTTAGCATGCGGTGCACATCCTCCAAAGTAATTGTGATCTCACCAAAGAGGGCAACCAGAAAGTATTGGTGGAAGGGTTCCACCGCTCTAACAAGGCCAACATAAAACTTTGAGACCTATGTAACCAATGATAATACCTCATGGCATTGAATCCTATGGCCTCAACATGCTCCCAATAATAATTAGACATATCATCCCTCACCTCATCTAAAATCAATGGTATATGATCACAGAGCATCAACTTCGCATCCACCTATAAAATGAAAACAAATCAATAATTAGTATTGTTATAAAAAATGAAATGATAAAAATCATCATCCAAAACATATCAAAAATTTATTTGCGTCAACATCATCTACTAAAAATACCAACAACATCTAAAACATTAAAATTAAATGATACATCACTATCTAAAAACAAAATCCTATATTCGAAAGTAAAAAATCAAATTACGCAAAATCGCTTAGATATTAAAACTAATGTTATCACAAAACATCAATTTGGTAAATATCAGTTACATTCAACACTAATATCAATATTGGAATTACAAACATCATGAAAAATATAAAACATTCCTTAAAACTTGTTATCATGAAATTATAGCACCCTCGAATGGCCTAATTTATGGATGGGGCATTCGGTGTAACTTGTGTAACATTGGGTCATCTCTCAAGCTGTGGGACTTGCGGGCTTGAGATAACCCTCTAGAGAAAGTTGATTCTTTCTCCTAAACTACCTGCCACAAGCTACTCTTAGTACAGTAAAACTATCTAATCCTAATCTAACCTTCCAAGGGATCAGGGAGAGAGAGTGCATGAAAATAAATCCTACACTAATAGTGGTGATACACCAGAAAAGGGGGTATGAGAACAATCTCCAATGTGTGAAAGTGGAAGCAATATGTATATTAGAGAGGGTGATGATATTTATCCATAATATAATAAAAATTCATAACACATTCTCATGCATACATAATAATAATAGACCCTTGCAAGAGCATAGAGTAGACACAAACATCTGCAATAATATTAGAGAGGCAAGGAGAATGAAAACAAACACAACAAGGGAAGATACATCCACAAACTTACATCTATTTCTTCATTCATATGCACAATCCAAATTATTACAAAGGAAAGGCTTGGATCACCATGCAAGGAGTCCACTAAAAATCCTAGTGACACAAAGTGACTTCACAAAACCAAAATGATATACTGTTTACTACTCAAACTATCCTCCTCTAGAATGAACCCAACACATCAATTTATAGAATTTTGAGAGGAGAGAGAGAGGGGACACAATTCCAAAAATGCACTTTCCCATCAATTGAAAGTTATGATAAATGACTTTTTTGTTGGTTTTGGACCTTCGTATAAGCAATTTCAAGGTTCCCCATAACTTGTACAAGTGAAAAATGATTGTCCATGCTCATTAAATGCTTCTCAAACAACTTTTCAACAACCAAATAGAAATGGGATTTTTTTCCTTAATATTCACCATTAAAAATTCATCAATTTATTCATTTCTTTATATTTGTGCATCGATCTTAGAACCATGATTCCAACAAGACCAATTTTGTGAAAATCTGTTGAAAATTACTCAAGTTATGACCCTTTGAGTGTGAGAAACTATTTTGAGTTTGCTAGGGATTTCTTGCATTTTATGGGACTAAAAATTTAAATTTTAGAATTGGAGAGGATGTTGAGATCTTTCCAAAAATTCTATCTTTGTCAAAATCGAGCTCAGTCAAAATTTATGCCCATTTGAAGTTTAGGGTCGGGGTGTTCCACATGGGCTCTCATAATCTGCAATACTGGCCTTTTAACCCCCTTCACATTGATATGCGGGTATTTCGGGCTTTTGAAGAAATCATGGCACTTTGGGTACAAGGGCCACTTGGTCCTCTAAACTTTGCTTCATCTACAATGCTTTGTCTCCTTAATGTGTGACAATTTCACCTCTACGGGAACTTATGTCCCCACAAAGACTTGGGCGGCCTAGGCCCCGAACTTCTACCTTTTACTCGCATACATTGAATCTACTTCCATCCCTTTGAAAATCGGGTAAATTAGATTTTTAGGGAGCTCATGACTGATAAAACTTGTGCCACCCGGCCGTGAACTTCCACCTTTTCTATAATACATTGAATTCACTTCCATTCCTTTGAAAATCGGGTAAATTAGCTTTTCAGGGGAACTCATGGCTCGATGGAACTTGTGCCGTCTCGGCCATCAGACTGATTTATCCATGAACCATTGTTTCCTTATAATTTTGGACCCAAGTTTAGGATGAGGAACCCTAGTTCCATCTACATCTATTCCACCCACATCCCCCAGACCCACAATACAATAAAATAGGCCCTTTCCCCCATTTCTTTGAAATTTTAGCAAATTTTCACTAACTCATTTTTTTCTTGAATAGGGAAGTTAGAGAAAATCTAGGGGGTGCCTCCAAAATCCAATTTTGTGTGTTTTCACCATTTATGCCTGTTCAAGTTTAAAGAAATTATGCAAGTTATCGAAATTCACCTTGGGGTAAATTTCAGATAACAAAACCATGATAATAACCACAAAAACAAAAACTATCCACAAAGCAGGTAAATCACCGATGATGCACTTCAATTGCACGGAGATTACATGAATCGCCAGGTGATCCTCGCGATTTTTTCCTAGGGCATACATGCCACCCTAAAAATGACATTACAACCCTAAAAACTACTCAAAACCACAAAAACCACAAAAATACACATTACGGAAATCACCAATGATTTCGTTAATCACTAGTGATTTTCCTTTTAATCATTTGTGAATCATATCCTATTGGCATGAGTGCCCAATTTTTCCCTAAATCTTGGTAATCACACTTTTCCACAAGAGTGTCCAATTTTCAATTGACCCTAGTCCTTGAAACATTAAAAAAAAAAATTTACATCGGTATCCTCCATTCATCTATGGACACGGGCCCTTTGGCCCCAAATAAATTGGCTTTGTCGTTCTTTTAGCCTACTTTTACAGATCATACATCTATAAGTTTCAAACCCCATTGTTCCCATATCATTTGACTCGTTGGTAGCACATCTTGTTTCAGTAACCCCTAGGACTGGGGAAACTTTTTATGAAACACATGACACACAAACACCGGTGTTCCCTGTGGATCACCCATACAACTTTTCATTATTATTTTTACGGCAGAGTATTAGAGCCACTAGAAAAAAAGGGAAAATGTAGACACTAAAAATTTACACTTTCCTATCTTCATTTAATTATCCCATTTGCAATATATCACTACATTAGATTAATTATGTCAAGTATGATCAAATAAAATATTTCTTCATATACACTAATATTATATCACATGATATTTTAATTCACCTAAGTAAGCTCTCTAAATATTATTTAAAATTTCCCCTAATTCCTTATCCCAACACTCTATCATGGGTATTTTTATAAATCCCCCATTATCTTATCAAAATCTTATATTATCACAAAGAATCATATATTTGTACGTTTGATATATCTTAATCAAACAACCTAATACATATCCTAAACAAACCTAGGATAAATTAGAACATATCTAACTAATAAAATCCTTTCCTTGACACCTCATTAGACAACACAACACTTTCAAAACCGACCAACAAACCCATCCTTCAAAATTTTGAACAAAAGGCTCAAATTAGGAATTTGTTCCCAAACAAACTCAAGAATCCTAAAATCACTGGTAATTTGTTAAATCACCAGTGATTATTTAATCCCAAATTACATCCTCCTTAGGGGATCATCTTCTCATAGTCTCGAACCTCAATCTTCTATCAGGGCATGTTATTGACATATTACATCAACGATGACACAATATCATCTAGGTACCAGCATTCACACTCACCAAGCAAGCTCTGAGAAACATTTTGGAGTTTACTCGACAGCCAACATTTCACCAGTCAGCTTCAAGCCCCATCCTTCACACTTGTTTAAGGTCAAGTTTCATCCTGCAATCCCATTTTCTCATTTCAAATGATTTATTTGATTTATTATCCCTTTGAAATTTTGTAGCTTCGAACCATATTGATCAAAAATTACAATTTTATTAAGCTTTTAATATCTTCCTTAATTTCCAGTGATTCATTGAATCACCTATGATTCCTGCACATTCTACTTACCTATATCCATTTTTATCTATCTTTTCTATTATATTCTTGTTGCTGCTAAAACATTTTTCAAGCATGGATTGCTTGGATGGATTTAGGTGGACAAGGACATGAGATAACTAGCATTCATTCACTACTTTTTATCTGTCATCCCCTATACTAGGAACAATATGAAGTTCTCCACGACTTGGAATTGTGTGTGACTCACTCAACCCCTTTAGACCAAGTGAAAAACATCTTTGAATCCACTTAGAGGATTCGTGAGGCCACAAATGAGTTTTGGGAGGCCTATTTCAAGTTTTACACCTTTAAGCTGACTCGACATGTTTCAAATACCAATATGAAGCTCAAAAAGAAGAATTAAGCTCAAGACAAATCCAAATATCCAATCGATTCATAACAACTGATTCGATTCGATTGTAATATAGAGGAGGAAGAGCCTGATTATATTTCTGACTTCTTTAGGGAAGACTTCAGTGACCATGAGAATTTAGACTATCTAGAAGACATTGATTTTACTAAAGAGGAAGATTCACCTTCATCTTAAAATTATGACACCGATTTAAAATCTGACATTTGAGACATAGTCTATATATCTCATATTTCATCATCTATTTTATATATTTATTAATAAAATCTGAATTTTTCATAACATTTACCATCCATTATATCATGTTTCATTTTCAAAACAACTTGATTTTGTAAATAGTAGGTTGACATCCTTGCGAGGAATTCCTGTGGCTTCTAGGGACTGGCCTTTGCTAGGTAACCTACTTACTATTTTTACTAATAAATATTTTTGTATTGCTTATGGTTAACGTAATTTTTAGGAGAGCGGATAACTCGGTGGATACATGAAGTGCAACAATCAAATGGCATTCATCCATATCCATGGGTACCTCTAATCCCCACCATTTCAAGGTTTGGTAATTTTTATCATATTGTTTATTATATTAAATTGAAGAGGTAAAATTTACTCTAAAAATTTGGTTCCTCAATAAATCAAGGGTGGGTGATCCTTGTGAATTTCTTGCTTAAATAAATTTATTTTATTTGTGTAATATAAGCATATTTTTAGTGGGTTTTCTTCCCCTTGATGGTTTCCCACTTATATATGGTTTTCATGTGTTGTGTATCATGTTCATGGTCGCATATCATAATAAGATCACATGGTTATGTATGATGAATGAAAAACTTAAATGATGAATTCATGGTTTGATAAATGAAGTAAAAATCTTGTATGACTGATTCACCCCCACCTTTAGTCATTGTGCTTCTAACATTATCACCTATGTTCCTCATTTTTTCATCTTTTGACCTTAGGGTCTCCCACAAGGCTAACACTGTCTCCCATGGGAAATAAAATAAGGTATATGTACCCCATTTACTTCTTGTTATTTTCACCACTTATACTATAATAACTACTTTTCTATAACTTTATTACTCTTTTTCTTGCACTATTTCATACTTATTGGTTGACTTTGGAGCCTTATAGTTTACCTCTTTAGCATTTGGGTCACCATAGTGAGTTAAGACATAAGATCTTCTTGTTGATATTTTCCCTTCTCCACCCATAATTATTCTCTCTTATTGTTGTTATCTCTAGGGAGGATTATGCATTAGTGGTCACACACACACACACACACACACACACACACACACACACACACACACACACACACACACACACTACAAGTAAGTATCTCTAACCCTCATTAGTCTCTTATTTTGCATACACCTTTTGTATATTGGTCATACATTTTTATAGAATAGATAAGATGTACGTTTGTTTTGGTTTTTTGAATTGTATTATTGTTAATATGCCCTTGTATTCATCCACCCCTTGGTTATTTCCCTCTTTATTTCAAAATCCTAGTAGGATACCTATCTTTATCTTGGTTGTAGGCCGGAAAACCTACAACTATTCAAGGGATAGGGATATTATCCTCTAAATCTATGAATTTGGTGCTCATTGAGCACCTTTGTATCTACATGATGTGGCTAATATTAAATTGGATCTCTACATTTGAGAACCCAATTGGGAACCTCTCTTTTACCCGTCATACACTCTATTGAACCCGATGTGAATCTTATCACTCTCCCGATTTAGTCATCTTAAATGTTTATCTCTTATATTCACATTAAGTTCTCTTAAATTGAATATATCACTTTTTTCAATCCCTATATACCATAGTTTTTCATATCTATCATTATTTCAGGTTTGTATTCAGATTTCCATATATTTCAAACCCTAAAATCTTATTTTCACAATTTCCCCTAGGGTCTCAAGGTTGGTCTTCCTCTTTGGGTTTCTTTCTAGGTTTTTTTCCAAATAAAATTTAATTTCATATCTTGAAATTAATAAACCTATTTTAAAATCCCTCATGTTTTTTATTTAGTTTTATAAATTTAACAAAAATCTCTTTTTGTTGAGTATAAATATTAGCACAATTTTTAGAAATTCAAAATTACCATTTTTAGTAATAAGGGCATAATTTGAAATATTTATTCACTTTTGAAAAAACCTTCGTGTTTTTATTCCACATGTTAATGTGATACAATAACTCTTTTTGTTTCATTAATTTCACTTTATATTTCCATAAATGGTTTTTAATTAAATTGATGACCATCATATTTTATTAAAACATCACCTTTTGGCCTACCTTCACTATAAATCTTGGAATTAATATTATCCAATTCTAATAATGATTCTTTTGGATTATACATAATGATCCTATTAAATATTGATTGTTGGCCTCACTTTATTCAAAATTTACATCAAACATCCTATTTTTCTATTTACTTCCTACACCATCAGCCCTTGTGTAGCTCCCCTTAAATGACTGGGTCTCGTATGTATATTTTTATTCTTGATCTTACGCCATTTCCCCTATATACACAATTACATGAATGATCCCACAAGATTATTTATTCTACCTCGCATCCCCGTATTTAGGACATCACTTTGTCCCCTCGTACATCTTTGTACAACTGATCCTATTAGGATTTTGGGGGAAAATCTATCTTTTAGATCCATATCCATATTTTCATCTTGTTTCCTCTTACGATATTCCTTTCCAATATCAATCCAATCAAATTTCCTATGGGTTATTCTTTCACTCTTTCAACTATTCCATATAGTGTCATTGTATAGCCAACACTACCTAAACCCATTATTACTTCCATCAAGATCGATACCATTAATAAATATGACCAAATATATTCTTCTCTTATTAACACCATTGGCCTAAATCAAAGAACAAAAATGATACCATCCGAACCCTTTACGTCACCCATCCAAGTTGATAGAATCAACCACCATGTGACTACAAGGCCTATACTATCTAAAATAAATCCTTCTCCTCTCAACACCATCGACCACTATGCTCCAACACAACTAATCTCATCAAAGATTAATATTAAAGTTGACTACAATGTGGTATAAATTCAACAGATTAACCTTATAAAAACTATAAAAAAATATTAACAATAATGAATTATATGCACCCAACAAAAAAGGGCACATGCACACACAAAATCATGCACTTGGGTACATTACTAGGTCCTAATCACATACAACTATTCATATGCTTCTTACGGAGAAAAGTACTAGTTGATCACTATACTTGGCCTCTTAGGTTGCTTTCTATTCCCCCTTTTGACCTTACAGATCTCATTGTCCAGAAAGACCCTTCACATTTCACCTTTTCTGGCTTTGGACATGGGTTCCTAGCCAAGACACTAGCACCCAGGCACCCTTGTCCCCTCTAGGCACCCTAGATCTCTTTGTATTTAGCTTGCTCCTTTTTGGGTCCTTTCTAGCCATTGGATATCCTTATCTCTCAGGGGTCATCCTTTTAGTGATCAATTATGAAATTTGAACAAGAGAAGCATATAAATATAGAGTTACATGACTAAATTAAAGGACCAAGCTCTAAGCATTTATACTATCACCTAAGGTTGCATCTCACAAGTATCTAAAGAGCATCATTACATCCATCTAGCACCATTATAAGGGACATGGGATAGGTTTTTTCATTACACTTTATAGGATGGAATTCTATTCTATTCCATGCACACATTTATTACATCTAACTACTTTTGCTCACTATCAAGTGTGACACTCACAAGATCCACGTAGGGAACGATTCTGCACACACGCACATAGAACTACATTGGGTCTGAGATGTGGTGCAACACGTAGTCATAATATCACCATTTTGATGAATGAGGACAGTTTGAACCCTCATTTTTTATTTTTCTTTTTTAGGATTTGATGTTATTTTGAGAGTTTTACAGGTGATTTATTTATCGCAGATTATCGCTGACATTTGCGGGAGTTATGCGATATACTAGATAAAAACCGCATGAAGGCTTCAATCATTCAACAATCCTTTAAAATTCATCTTTGGACCTCCTACATAGACCATGGCACATAGGAAGGGATCTTAGCGTCCAGTGCACCCCAATACCATGCATTACGCCTCAATCCTGCTCCTTTTGTACTTATGTATTTTTATGGGCTCAATCGCGACCTCATGTGTTCCAGTTTTATTCATTTTCCACCCTCGCACATTGCTAGGAACATTAAAAAATCAGATAAGTGATATAAATCCTCATTAAACTTATGGTTATACTTTCATTACTTGTTTCTTGATTCTTCTAGTGTACACTATTGCCATATCTACTTATTGTAACATATCTTAGAATTTAAAATAATTAATACTATCCATTTGGTTTATTTTTGTTAAATCATTTTGGTGAACCTGAATTTTGAATCCTCCTTTCATTCCCATCACTTGTAGTGGTAGGTTTGGATCCTTTGAGAATTTAGATCTTCCTCTCTCTACCCATAGGGTTTCCAAAATCATGGCTGAGGTTCCTACATCAATGGATGAACTTGAAAATCCTTTTTCCAACTCTCAAATATTTCCTCTTCATGATATTGAAGCATCTGATAATGAGCACTCATATGATGAGGACACCAATATTGATCAAGAAAAATTAGAAAATCTTATTATTTTTCATCAAGCTATGTGTGAAAAATATTGACCTTCTTCCACACATCCTTCATACTCTCATTGAGGCCAAAAATGCTCACAATTTTACATCAAAATCTTGGGTTGTTACTTCAGCCTCTCTTCCAAGGGTCTTCTTTAGTTGCCATGGTCTCCATTTCACCTTTTCATGTTCCCATTTCTATCCCCACTACCACCACTCCAATTATTCAACCCAATGTTTCTATTGCACAACTTAGATCCTCTTCTAATACCCTCTGATTTAACCTCTTTATATCAAGATTTTCAAACTCAAATATGCCAGCTTAAAATTGTTACTTCTCATGCAACTTCATCTCTTGATTCCACCATACTCCTTCATACTCCTTTTACACCTACCATTTCCACATATGCACTCCCTCCAAATTTCATAACTCAAAAGCTTCCAATATTCAAAGGCCATGACAAGCCTTAAGAGAATATTTTGTCTTTCCATGTGGCTTGTCTCAACTATGTGGATGATCACAATCTATTAACAAATATTTTTCCTCGCAGTCTCCAAGACTATGTTATGCATTGGTTTATGATCTACATATTCATTTGGTAACTTCTTTCATGCATTTAGCTGATGATTTCCTTTCTCACTTCTCCATTAACATTAGTTCAAATATTTCATATGCACAACTAGCACAAGTAAAACAATGAGCCAATGAGTACACGGAATACTATGTCTTATGTTACAAGAACAACCTAGCTAGGATGACTAATTTTCTTGCTGACTCAGAATTACAAGATTTATTCATCCAGAGTCTCTTACCACCACTACAGGAGAGTGTCATATTTGAGACCTCTCCTTCATTTGATCATATTTTCCACACTCTTAAGCTATGCGAAAAACAAGATTTTCACTATGGGTAAAATTAAGTATCAAGATTAGGATACTTTATCTTCTAACAATTTTCCAAGAAAATATCCTTTCAAACCATCTACTAAGGTCAATGAAGACAAAGTAATTGTTAACATTATAACTCCCCTAAAAAGCTTCAATTGTAACCTCAACGACATACATTTACTAAATTGACATGTGCTCCACATATTCTATTACCACAACTCATTGAGAGAAATATTATTACACTTCCTCCTCCACTTACTATGGATCCATCTCACCCTAAGGGCCACAACTACAACAAAAATTTCAAATGTGACTATCACCAATGCATTGGACATTCCACTAATCACTATTTCAAATTATGCCATCTCATTCAAGATCTTATAGACAACAATCAAATCGAGCTTCCTAAACCATCAGCTTCTCCACCAGTAAATGAAAATAAAAATCTTAAAATATTCAACAATCCTCTTCCAAATCATGAAAATAAATTTGTTGAATCTTTGAAAATCATGCATATCATGTCATCCCTCCTTCATCGGGACCTCTTGATTTTATAGTGACTCAAACTAATTCATCTTCACCTATCATTAAATTTTTTGATTTTGATCATCATGCTACATTCTCCATTGACTACTTACACATCAATGCTTCTATTGGAGCTACTACTATCAATAATACTATGATTGATCCATTATTCCAACAAAATGTATGTTCTATTGCACTACTCATTGTTATCGGATATCTACTATCACAAATATCATATCTAGTGCCTTGATCTTATGGCTATGTCAAGCTTCTAGTCATTATTGGTCCTCTCACCATGATTGTTCCTTTTCTTGTGGAACCTAGCATCATAGATTGTGACATGTTCTTAGGCTCTCCATGGGTCATGGATGCTCAAGCTATTATTTCCATGCCGCACTTATGTCTTAAGTTCATACATAACAATCAGGTTGTCACTATTCGAGGTGTCCCTCTTTGCATGCCATGGCCTCAACCTCCTTTTGAGGTGGCCCTCACACTTCTTAGATAATCTAGGTCCCTGGACCTCTAAAACCAAAAGCAAAATCTGCTCCTAGATCTCCTACTTGTGTGACACACTCATTTTCATAAGTCTGTTAGTCAATCACACCACTATATGTCCACCTTTCAGACAACTCCTTCACCTTGGTATACATCACCTCCATGTTCTATTTCACATAGGTTTCCATCACCTCCACATTTTTTTCACATAGGTTTCCCTCACCTCCACATTATTCTATCACCTCTACATTCTATTTCACATAGGTGTCCAATGCCTCCACATTCTACTTCACATAGGCATGCACCACCTATGCCATATACTACTCATCACCACATGCATATAGGCTCATTTCACCTACACAACGTCTATCCCATATACCACCACTCTTAGAGCATGTTCACACATCTTCATCTCTTCCTACATTGGGTGGAGGGCCCTTAGTCTTCACTTTTATTGGATAGCTTGTGCATACTCATACACTTGGGGGAATCATGCTCATCCCCCATCCTACTCTTGCATCACTAGTAGTCTATCATTTCTATAATCACATTCTATACATCATATTACACATCTATAGGCATTCATCACATACATTTTGATACGCTATTCTCATCATCATTACCCTATGACGCATTTTTTTTTTAAGGTTTACACTTAACTATTGAGGGCATATTATACACATGAACCTCACACACACATTTCACATTTCACATCTATAAAACATTCTTCTACACATTACAAATATTGTGCATCTATGACATCTTCTTCTTCCTACACATCATAAATATTGTGCTCTTTCTACATATTCTATTCACATATCCTTCTATACATCATACGTACTTTGTGCTACATGTTATACACATCTTCAACATCATATTCTTACATATAATATGCATCATACGTGGTTTGCAATCTTCTAATACACCTTCTATACACTTTGTGTTACACACTACACATCTTTATAGTGTTCCAATATCAAAAACACACTTTCACACATACTCAAACAACATACATCATCCTCTGTCATGCTTTACTTACACATCATGTTATTTTATTCTACACTCGCACATCATGATCAACCTTTATAAGTGTACACTACCCGATGAAGCACTCTAGTCTCGTTGTCCAAACTTGACTGTTGAGGGTATAAATTTAAGTTGAACCTCACCTCATCACATTTACATCATTCTACACTTGGCCTTCACAATCCATCACTCTTTCTAGCTATCACATCATGTGATTCTATTCTACGATTTATGCTCCATACTTCACAATCATCACTCTTCTACAATATTATTCACACATTATATGATCTATGCTACATCATCAATCATTATATAATATCATTCACACCTTCCTACATCCTAATTAAGTCTTTAAAATCACATGAAATCATCCTACAATGTGCATTTTACATTCTATTCATAGACTTTTTCTCACATATAATAACATCATTCAAACCATTTCTTGATGACGCACTCTTGTTAAATGGTTCATTATTTACTACTGAGGGTCTTGTATAAATGAACCTAATCTCATTCATGCATACATCCATACTAAGGGGGAATGCTTCCCTATCACACTCACACTTTGCATTTCATTCCATCTCATCCACAACATACTACATATCTTGGATGCATTTACTCTTGTTTTCTTATGCTTACATGTACGTTTTATTACACATGCTAGATAGATATCTTGTATGTCATTATATTTATCATACACACATGTGTATTCACTTTCCTTCTAGTTGTGATCATATACTATACAAAGATCGATACACACAACATGGATGTTTGGTGCAGTACCTCATACCAGTCCCACAGTGGCTCTTGGGGCATCCACATTCACACACATTCTAGGTGTTATTGTTTCATTTTCATAGCACATTACTTTATCATATTATACATACTTTGACATACTTTATATTTTCCTAACATGCTAACGGGTTCTTCATGTGTAACATTTGATTTACATGTTTATTTTCCTCCATGGTTATCTGATGTTTGATTACTCTTGTTTTCCATTGTTTACATGATTTTCCCTATGCTTTTTCTTGTGTGCACATTATATGCTTTTGGTCATTGTGGCCTCGATTTTCTTGTGACATCGTGAGTGATGTACCATGTTTGCAACCCACTTTTTGTGGTCTACTTTGTCTTCTTTATTGGTAGCTTATACATTATTTTCTATATGCATGCTTATCTTGTTTACACTAACACTTGTCTTCTAACCACTTTGTTTGCATGTTCCTTGGTTTCTACCAAGCACATTCCCTCCTACATATTGGTATCAATTTAGCATGGGGTCATCTTTTGGGCTGCATCCTCCTAGTGACGTTACATGCACCCTCCTAAATGAGGGGGAATATATTGAGTGAATCGATCACTCCATTCGAAGTAGTTATAGTCATTGTTCATAGTCATAGTCATAGTTCATAGTACAATACATCACAAAGTCAACATAACAGGTCATGATTTAGACAACACTCATAATTATATTTGGGTCCTTAATTTATCACAGAAAATAACACCTAAAATCAAACTTGGGTGCCCAATTGCTTTTTCCCTTCTTGGGAACTCCGATACCAGGGGGAAGATACACAATTTTTTTAGTTCAACATAGTTTTAAACATTGTCATGCATAGGCTTTTCATAGGGCAAGTGGACAATCTTTCAAAATTGGGAAATCACGTTTGATTGCACTTATTTGCATTGATCATATTTGTAGACACCATCTACAATGGTTTTTTTACTTCAGAAATATTCAAATGTTGGAGAATGATACTAGACCTTTCTCCCTACACTACTTCTTCCATGGCGTAGGATCACCCAAAAAACCAACATTCAACATGATCAATAATTTCAGAAGCGAGTCAAAAGGTTGGGTAATAATAATATACCTTTCTCCCTACACTACTTCTTTTGTGGTGTGATATTTCCCTAAAAACTCTCTTTATCGATATTTTCAGGATCCTCTCTACACTCTTTTTCTCATCATGGATCGGGTGCACATATTTATTTTTAATTTTACACATTTTACATACTTCTTACACAATTTGTACACATTTTGATCACATACATAAGTATTTGACTTCTTGTTCATTCTTCTCTTTTACAAGTTCATCCTTATGGGAAGTAGTAGTCGACATCAACACTTGAGAAATATCATCATCAATAATAGGTACAACGTCAAAATCCACACTTGTTTTTCCACCCTAGGGTCATCATCATCACTTTTATTTTTACTTCCTCTTATAGTTTCCACTCTTCACGCTTTTTATCACTCCACACTTTTCTTGTCTCAAAGACGCTCTTTCTACATCGATCTACATGGTTATCAGTAGGCATCTCTATATCTTTTGTTATCGTGATTTCCACTCACAAACATAAAGTGGGGAAATATATAGACACTAAATCATACAATTTAGATACATTACTAGGTCATAATCGATACTACTATTCATATGCTTCTTGTGGGAGAATATTACTGGTTGATCACTATACTTGGCCTCTTAGGTTCCTTCCTAGTTTCTCTTTTAACCCAAAAACCTCACTTCCTAGTCTGACCCTTCATACTTCACCTTTTCTGGCTCTGGACACCAATGCCTAGCCTGGACGCCAACGCCCATGCACACTCATCCCCTCTGGGTTCCCTAGACCTATTTTTATTTATATCACTCTTTTTAGGGTTCTTTCTAGTGGTTGGGCATCCTTATCTCTTAGGGGTCATCCTTTTAGTGATCAATTACGAAATTTGAATAAAAGAAGCATATAAATATAAAGTTATGTGACCAAATTAAAGGACCAAGCTCTAAACATCTATACTATCACCTAAGGTTGCATCTCACAAGCATCTAAAGAGCATCATTACATCCATCTAGCACCATTGTAAGGGACAAGGGTTGGTTTTCTACATCACACTTCATAGGAGGGAAGTCTATTCTATTCCATGTACACATTTATTACATCTTTTTACATCTATCTACTTTTCTCGCTATCAAGTGGGACACGCATAAGAGCCACCAAGAGCACGATTCCACACACATGCATATATAATTACATTGGGTATGAGATTTAGTACAATGCTCATTCATAAGATCACCATTGTGACATACTAAGGATAGCCCGATCCCTCATTTTGCATCTTTCTTTTTTATGATTTGATGTTATTTTGAGGGTTTTACAGGTGATCTCTTTATTGTAGGTTATCAATAACATCTACGGTAGCTGTGTGACATATTATTCATAAACAACACATGATTCATATCATTCAAAAATCTTGTAGAATTCATCTCTGGACCCCTTGCGTAGACCTTGGCACCTAGGAAAGGATCCTAGTGTCCAGTGCCTCGAACCACTCCGGGAACCTCAGGTCCCTACTCCTCCTGCACTTTTGTATTTTTTTGGGCTCATTCGCAACCTCCCGTGTTCCAGTTTGATCATTTTCCCACCCTCTCACATTTCCAATAATATTGAGAAATCATGTAAGTGATCTAACTCTTCATTGCACTTAGATTTTTACTTTCATTTCTTGTTTCTTGAGTACTCTATTGTACTTTTTCCATATATACTTTTGTAACATACCTTAGAATTTAAAAAAGTAACACTATCCATTTGGTTTAGTTTTTTTAAATCGAGACATGATTAAAGTTTCCCAAGGTATGGGTCCCATGGAAGGGACAATCCTAAAACCTCACTCAAAACCTTTATCAATCATGACAAGCATCCTACCAATGTATTGAACATTAATCAATCCCTAAAAACTTGTTTACAAAACAATAATACCAACTATTCTTCCTCTCATGACCTTGATCCACCACTTGATCCTAGTCCCATGATTATTAAGTTGTTGGATCAAGTGGCCACTATGAAATCTTCAACCACTTCTAACATGCTCCAATTGTAAAATCAACTTTTACAAATGGCTTCTCAACCACCATAATTCCTTATAGGTCATAATCAACCTTCAATACCTCCTTTGCATTTGTATGCTAATGGGAACAATATCCCTCCTCCTCCAATCCAAAATAAGGCTCTTCAAATATTGCAAACTAAATTGCTAGCTCCTTACATAGCTTATTTTGATGTATGGGGGGTATATCCTACAACCTATCTCAAGAATTTTTGAAACATCTATAAGGAAAGGATTCAAACCAATACCTATACTACAACCAAGATCCTTGAATACCTTTGTATAAGACACTTTAGAATGGTAAAATCAACTCCCTTCACACTCTATAATAAATCTCAATAATTTATTCCAAGCCTTCGTGAATGAGTTACAACAACCCAACCTTCCCAAAAACACATTTCAAAACTTCATTAACTTGAAATAGTATCCTAAAAAACCATCCCAATATTTCATTAAGCACTGAAATATTTTATCTAATCAAGCCAATCGCTATCTTGATAATCAAAATATTTTCCAAATATTCCTTAAATCCCTTGTTCCTAATCTCTAATATAAGGTCTGATCCTTTTCTCTCACCAAGTAGAAAGAGGCTCTGGAGAATCCAAACAACAACACTACATTATGTGAGAATTCAAACAACCACATAAGTCTTCTAACACCCTCAAATCGGTCTCTAATGTCACTAACCATCAAGTCATTTCTAATGGAAAATATATCACACATTCCTCTTAAAATAATGATAGCCAAAGTGTCATTTCCCATAACCCACGTCACCCAAATTTATCACATGGTGAGCTATTACAAGTTATCCACATGCCTCACATTTTTCTCCTACCAAAAAAACATATTCCTTCAATCCCAACATATTTTTTAGTAGAACACCACTATTATCCATTCTCACAAGAATTGTAGGGGTCTTAAGAAGGCTTCCCTTCATTTCTTTCTTGAACCCCAATTTTATACCAACCTCATTATCCAGGGCGTTATGAGAAATATCAATCGCTTGTGTAATCCCATGAGAGCCACCAATATAGGTCCAACCATAACAAAGAACCTATAAACCACCTTTTAGGTATAATCGAAGGGTATTATGATTATAAATACCTTAATTCACAACATTTCAATGTGTATAAATTAAATTATTGATGTAATCCCACACATAAGGACCCATACCATGTACATAATGCCTCCAAATATGAGGCCATGTAACCATGCAATGTATTATGTGAAAAATATCCTCAAAACCTTTGGAAGCCATGCCACATCCATGGATCTCCACATTTCAATCCTCTGTAGTACCTAAAAACATAAAAAAAAAAGTACCCATTATCTCTTAATACAAATCCATAGTAAAAATGATAAAACAAACTTAAAACAAAAAAAAATCTACAGTTCCTACTTCATCATCCTTAATGGCTTAACACCATCAACCCTTGTCAAAAACCTACAAACCTCCTAAACTATCTCGCCTTCCGGAAGATAATAACAACCTTATCAATGACATCAAACCTCTTTGTACACCATTGGCCATTATAAAATTTCCTCCTCGGCTAGATGTCATCGGCCCTAATGTAGGTGGTCATCCTAGCGTGGACGATCCCATCCATTTCGGGGTCCCCCATAAATATTTTGCATTTAATTCAAAAACATAACCTAAGTAACCTCAAAATTTAAAATTCTCACTAACCCATCTAGATATCAACTTGATCTACATATTGACTATCTTTGGGGGAATTTTTCACTACTTAATTTGTCCCAATATCCTCTTTTCACTTAGATACCATTTCCCAATTTAAAAACAACACCTATCATGGGATTCACACCGCCACGTGCCCCATCTTTTCCACCTCATCCACCACCTCGTATGCTCACCATTAGCACTAAATCACTCAATTTGGGTTATTCAGAGCTCAATTCTCTTAATCTCAAATTAATAAAGTGACAAATGAATTTCCCTCTTTACTATTTATAGCAATTTATAGTAACTGATTTTCATTGTGATTTCCTCCAATCTTCAAACCTTCATATATTTCACACTCCAAACTCGAAAATCATTTATAAATTATGCCATGCTCATGGTGGAAACCCATTCATTTTGACCTATTGCACATATCTCTACCACATTTTGCCAAAAACTCATTTTCCATCATTTCAACGCTAGATATCATCCCTCCCACAAGCCTCCTAGCCTAGGTTATTTATGTCTTATTTTACTAATAATATTCTAGTGTTTCTTTTTAGTCTTACTTATCCAAGGTTTTAAGTAGCCACTTCTTCTACCAAAAGTAGTTCAAGCAACATCAACATATAAGTATGAAGGAGGTATATTACATTTAGCATTTCATTACTTTAATTTGAATTTCCTATACTTTTGAGAGGGTTAATTCATTTTTATTATGGGGGCTTTTTGTTTTGTGGTTATTTTAAGTAGAAAGTAAAAAGAAGAAAAAAATGAGAAGGAGAAAGACAGGATAAAGGAAATAAAATAGGGAAAAAAGAAATAATACTTGTAGAAAAATAGGAACATGGAAGTCTTCTTGGATACCTCGAAGAAAATATACACTAAAAATGTCTCTCTTTCACATGGAAAAAATTAATAGTAGTTGCACAAATATTAATAATAATTATAAGAAAAAGTATTTTAGGTTAATGGATTATGTGGATATTGAAAAAAATGTAGACAAAAATAAGTAGCACAAATTCTAGATATCAATGCATTCCAAAAATGAATTAAAATTAAAAATGTATCTCCAATCATGAATACTAAACAAATTTTATCATCAAAAGATGATAAGCACAATAACATGATTCTAATTCACAGTTAACATTATATATTTCATGGAATTGAATTAAAATAGATAAAACGTTATAACATTTTATTCCCAACTCAAATAAAAAGAGATGAAAATGGACAACCCCTTTATAATAGTAATCAATCCTTTTATAGGCACATACCAAAAGGATTTTTAAAACCACTTTATAGCTTAACACTCCCCTTGAATCAAGTTAAAACAACTTAAGTTTAGTTTACAATCAGTATATTACATTTTTTAATTACTTCAAAATTGAATTAATTAATTACAATTTTATAATTTTAATAATTTCCTAGTTGCTTGAGAAATAAGTATAAATTATCCAACTTGCATAAATGGGGCACTATTTCATCTAGAATTACCAAAAGGGATGGAATTCCAATAATCTGATCATGATTTTCTAAAGTAATTGTTGACCATGAAGGTTGTAAATGAGATTAGAATTAATCTCCACGACGCAAGATTGAGTTCTAGAGGGAATTTCGGCTAGAGACTTATGGATTTATAGAAATTAGACCATATTATCATTAGAAATGGGTTACAATAAATCAAAACCTCCTCTAAACTAATTTTACCCTGTAACACATCCAAGAAGTAGAAAAAAAATGTGGAACCATTAATTATGATGTTTAGGTATTGGTTAAAAACTTTGCATACATCCATTTATTGCTTGTTGTTTCTTCAATTTTCTCTGGTTCCCTTTATTTCATCACTTCAAGAATCCATATTGTAGATAAACTAATAAGATCATATAAATTAATTTGAAAACATATATGACCATGAAAATGGATTAGAATCATATTCATGTGGTTTCAAGTGCCAACATCTATAGAAAAGACTCTAAGAGCCAAGAAAATAGTACAGTCTTCCAAAGCAAGTAAAATTACAATCATCAAGAAGGTGTCTAAAAGAGGAAGTAGTGGCTAAATTTTCAAGTCTTTTGGATGATTTTCATAATATTTATTAAAAATCACTCTTCATGCAAGCTTGGGAAGAACAAAGGAGCCTTTATTTACATGGAGAGAAAAATATTTGGTTTGAAATGATTAAAATAACCACTTACAATCTTTATGCGGTATATCATTATGTTTGATTAGTGAATAAATTTAAGTTATGAATAAGACCAATGAAAAACTATGTAAATCAAAAGAACATCCAATTTATGTTTGAGGAACCAAATAAATTCCTAAAATGGAGGTGGAGAAGGTCTTAGGAATTGAATAAATGAAAAATTGCATCATCCATGTGTTCGAGGAACTAAACTAGTGTTAAACACACTCTACATGATGTATAAGAACCAAAAACAAGTTAATGCCTCCAAATAGTACCACATGACATACCCTCCTTCAAATCACATTTCATACGAGGTTTTAGATCATGTATATACATACAAAGCACTTAATAAATAGTTTAGGAACTAGTAGCTAAGTCTTCCTAATGCGCATGCATTGGGGCCAATAATATAAATGCTAAACTAAAGTTTCACCATCTCCTGTGTAAGTTGATGACAAAAGGACAAAAATCATTTCTTTATGTCACCTAGCCTCTTAAAGCTTCAACCGCATCAACCATGATAAAGAAAAGAAAGTACCATATACAAATTTGGCACATGTTTTGAGCTAAAATAAAACAAGTAAAAATGAAAAGCACTTATCCCAAGTGGTTTGGGAACCATGTATAATACCTAGGAATATTTTATAGGCATGTTAGGAACCAATGAAAAGCTTGAGCACACCTCAACATTACATATGGCTTCTCCTAATCCAAAGCGTAGATGGAAGACTTGTTAAGAACCACTCAACTTATAAAATGCATTTGGAATATGACTTATACAATAAAATAATATAAATCACACTTGGAGCTTCACTTAAGAACCTTCACCTCTTTCAAATGGATTTGTCATCCAAGAAGACCTGTTGAAATCTATTGCTAAAGATCACAAGAATATAGATAACAAGGGTAAATGGAAATAGCTCGAAAAGATAAGGAGATTGAACAATGTGAAAATAAAATCAAAGAGATTATCAAAATATATTCTTAATTTCTCGATCATGAATTCTTTTTCTTATTACTTTCTCTTTGTTATCTTTCTTTGGTTCTTTTTGGACCGTATGACACTTTTGTTTGTTTTTACTTGGTTTTGAACTGTTTTTGGGTTGTTTTGTGCTTTGTTGACAAGAAATCCTTTTGATATTTGGTTTCTTTTTGTCTCATGAAATGTATATGGATCTATCTGGATTTTATATCCTTTTTCGTATCATGGTAGGGTCCTTGCCAAATCCCTTATTTTACCAAATATAAAAAAAGAACTTTCACCTCAAAAGTGCACTTGTGTACAATGTCTTTTGAAAACAAACTAAAGGAAAATCACAAATGTGAAGGGTATTAAAACCATTTAAAGGAGAAAAGTGAATGTGTGGCATGTTTCAAGAACTAATCAAATCAAAAAGTGTATGAGGAGGTAATTGTAAGAGCTACTTATGGGATTTTAGAACAATATACCTAAGGTGAATCTTGAAGGCTTTTGAGAATAATAACAATAGTTAAATCTAATTAATCAAGTGAAAGGAAAGTAAATTAAATGACTGAGAGAGATATGCAAGTGATTTTTGAATAGGATAAAATGCAAAATATTCTTAATTTTAACATGCTATGGGAACAAAATTATTTATGTTGTTTCATTCGATGAACACAAAAATTTATCCATTAAAATGTCATCTCTAAAAAGATGTTGAGACTAAATATAAACTCACATTAAAATGCAAGTTACCCAAGTTCTATTAAGATACAACATTTAATATTTCATGCCATGAATTAGGTTACGGGAAAATTTGAAAATTGACGACCATAAAAAGAAATAAAATGAAGATCGAGCCAAAATTATACTAATGAAGATAAATTTATCAACATAAAGTGTTTATACTTAAAATTCATATTTTAGGGAATTTTATTGCATTAGATCACAATTTAGAATGTTTCATACATTCTAATTTTTTGGTGACAACATAAGAAAGGGACCGAGTGGTCAATATTATAGGTGTACAACGTAAAAACATATACTTGAGGGTATCAAGTGCTTAGATGTAAGTTTGGATGGATGGGGACTCAATATGATTGTAGGGAGATTTGACGTGCCTATAAGGGTTTTTAAAGTGGTCATTGAAGTGGATCATAGGTTCATGAGGTTATCCACAAGTGGCCATAAACTAATGATACATGATAACTAGACCAATATGGATGTCAAAGTGGTTTAGAACAAAAATCTCAAAGCCACTCCATGAGGAAATGGAGCTATGGAGAATTCCAAGATAACACTTATAGGATTAATCATCTAGCACAAAGGAAAAACACAAGCAAGTGATGACATCATGTTGGATGTGAACCCTTGTGAGGAAGACATGTAGGCATGGATATTCCTTCAATGGTCTAATTTCCACCATGCACATACTTATCACAAATATTTTTGTGAATTTCATGTAATTCATGGAATCCTTTAGTGATGACAAGATAGTCACGATGTTTTCTAGCCTTTCCACCATAATTGGGATTATGGTATGACAAAGGAATTGAAAAATGTTGTGGTAGTGTGAGGATAACTACTTACAAAGTGAGTTTTCCTCATAATAGATTTATCTTTGTTTATTATACTCTTTCTATGGGTTAGAAGGGTTGAAAGATCAAAGTAAAATTTAACAAAACTTTGATTTGGTGACGATTCTTAGAGTTTCTAGCACAAAGGCTAATGATTTGGAAAGTTTCCCTTCTTATAATTCCAACATTTTTTATCTCTATGATTTTTACACCTTTATCATCCTTAGTGCCATAATGTTGATGTTAGAAAGGAAATAGGGGTGTGTGTAAGTGTGGGAAACCTAGACATAGCTCCACACAAATAGGAATGGATATAAATCTCTTAAAAGAGGGCACACACATAAAGGAAATTTATTGCACAATGACATGTGTGTGTGGGGATCTCCCAAGATTATATTTCACCAGGTCTTGGTGGAGATATGATTTACTAGGAATAAATCAAAAAAATTTGGTGGTTGTATAATTTTATCGAGAGCATTTTTTAGTTCATTCATATTCAAGGAATCTAATGGCTTAGGAATGAATCACATGGAAATTATATTTTAATAAATGTATAAAAGTCATTAATACAAATTTATAGCTATGATTATCACTTGTAACATGAATAATGTGCTTTGTATGTAGGTTACAATATTTGATCCTACTACTAAATAGTTTGTTAAAGAGGTGAAAAAAGTAGGGTAGGGTAGAACGAGATAAAAAAAAATCTATGAAGTAATATATATATCTCACTTAAATGCCAAGATATGTTAAAACCACATCTCTACTCATATTGGTATGCACTTGATTAAAACATGTGTAGGTGATAGAATTTGAGGAAGGAATGAAATGAAAAATTAGAGTATAATGTCATTGGACATGCATGATGCACAATCTAGTTTTCTAGTTGCCAAAATGGAGGATGTTGCAATCAATAATTGAAGGTGCATGATCTAACATTCATAAAACCATTAAAATATATACAATTGATAAATTAGGAAAAGAATAAGGAAAGTAAGTGAGAAAAGGAAAATGTATGAAAAGTTTCAAAATATTTTATATTTCAAATTTAGTGATCTTTATGAATAGTTTGGTTTGGTTATTATAAGAAAGCTTGGTGGATGAATAATGTTTATAAACATTAATGGTAATATGCTTTTTCATATCCCATATTTGAAAATATTAATTACATGGTAGATTCATAGATCAATCAAATTTGAATGTCAAGTTGGCCATTTATAAGTGTCTTTCATATCAAAGTATATTTTCTAAGAAGTAAGGTATTTATGAAACATTGTTAAGGATTTGGAATAGGCCTAGATATAATTTTCTCACATTTTTTTATTCTAGTGCAAGATGACGTGCATGGTTGTATAAGTAAAAATATTCATTTAAGTTGTCCACTCATCTTTATTATAATGTTTACATGTAAAAAGATAAATATTTTGAAAAATAGATTGGTTATTATGCCTTTTTGCAAGTGATCTAATTGGTCTACTAGATGAATAGACAAATTTTCAATTAATGCATATGTTTTTGTGTCATGTACTAGTTTATGTGCATGAATTATAGAATGGAGTGTATGCATGGATTTTAAAATGGATTTCATTCTTAGGATTTATTTTGTTTTGTATTGAGCTTAATGTAGTAGAGGATTCCTTCTATAGATCATTTCTTAAACATCACACACAATAGACCTTGTGTAATTCGTTTCATATATTTGCGCAATGTAGTGTAAATGTATCCATTCTTTGCACAACTTGGGAAATCATTATTACATGAAAAAAATGAGAGGTAAATTGATTACCACTATGTAAAAAGGTTGCACCATGGGATAAATATTTACAAGGTGTGCATAGTGCACACACACAAATTTTATCATGTTCATTTTGTGATAGATATGTGTAAATGTTTTCATAGGCACACACAAAAATTTATCATGTTCATTATATGAAATATATGTGTAATTATTTACATAGACACACATCAGTAATTAGAAAAATTATCAAACATATCTTCCTTGTGGATGTGTGTGCACTACTTTGTGTAATAATTATAGTTATAGGATAAGTGTGTTCAATACTGAACTTAGTTAATTGGTTGCATGATAAAAGGGTTTGTTATCTAATTTCCTCCACCACCTGCTGAAATTAGATAACAAGCATATTACTGATGTGATTAATCAAGATAGTGTTGAAAATCTCGGACTAATGCGAAAAGATTCAAGCCCTCGGCATATAAGAGAAGACTTAGCCAAATCATGGTGAAAAAGTGAATCCCAGAGTGATTCAACTCGGAAAAGTAGAAAATTCATGGAAGGCACCAAGTGTCAACTCGGTGTAATTCCAAAAGGTGAGAGAGAAAATTGAAGCTCCAAACTCTCGCGGGACTTCCACGTGGGGTCGAATGGTAAAGGGCTCACCAAGATAGGGTCCTTGTATTAATGTGCAATGATTCTCATACGAACTCACAAAAATAAAAAATGGTGCCACGTGTTAGCTCGACGCACTTTCAAAATGTACAAGAAAAGTGGAGACCTTGGAGATGCGTTTGGCTTCCACATGGAGCTCAGCACGGATAGACTCTGAACCCAAAGCAAGTCACAAAAGATTGGCGGTAGGTCAATTCAATGTAGGATTAATCATGAAACCCACCAGGAATTTTAAATGCTTAGATCTTTTAAAATATTGTGAGAGCCCACATGAAACGCATGACCCCGAAGTTCAAACGAGCATAAATTTTGACCCAGAACTCGATTTTCACAAAATTAGACTTTTGGAAATCTCTCAACATCCTCTATGCCACAAAAATCAGATTTTGTATTTTTAGTAAGGATAGGTGGGTAAAAATAAAAGAAACATATCCAACTCCAATAAACCAAACACGATGCACAACAATCAAGAAATGCATAAACTAATGAAGCTTTGATGGTGATTTTTAAGGAAAATGAGCCCGATCAAAGAGACAGGTTAGAAAGTGGCTAGGGAATGCATTTAATGAGCATGGCCATCATTCTTTCATTACTACAGGTTAGGGGACAAAAGGAGGATTATTTTACAAGCAAGGTTTCATTGATTGCACTCATTTATTGCATCTTACAGGTGGTTGAAAAAGCAATTTTGGGATTGGACTCTTCTCTCTTTCTCATTCTATATATTGTAATCTAGGTCTCATATAAAAAAAAGGAGCAGGCAGTCGGTTTTCTTCTCTGTCTCAGTCCCTCTTTTGTAAAAGGCAGGGGCCTGGAGCTCTAGCCTTCTTCTTGGGTTTTATAATAGTAATATTACCTCTTTTCTATTGTAATACTGTGCACAATTTTTGGAGTAATTTAATATGCCCTGTGGTGCATTTTGTCCATCCTTTGCATATCTTTGTTGTCTCTGATCACCTTTATTTTCACATAGAAACTATGCATCTCTATAATGTTATTACTATCTTTGAATTTGTGCTTAAGTAGTTTGAGGTAGTGTTATGTGTGATCTTTTCAGCTTGTGGTGTAATTTTGTCCACCCTTTTCAATCATTTATCATTTCCCTTCTTTTGACAGTTGCGTTCTCGATTGATTTCTTAAAAGGCTTTTTCAACGTATCATCCCCATTAACTTTTTATGTTTTGTTTCACGTTTCTGACCCTCATCTCATACTATAGAGAAGAGTCAACTTCTTTAAAATTTGGAGTTCTCCTTAGGGTGGATGTCCCACTAACCTAAGGATTCCCACAACTCGACAGGCCTCGATCCATCGAGGATAATTGTCAACAGGGTTATTTTATGCCTTTCGGTTAATTTGTTTTGTAGTGTACAATGGGATTGTAAATTTTAAGAAGGGTATTTTTAGAATTCAAAATGGTTATGCATAGTCCTGAGACAATTGGAAATTTTGAAGAGTATTAAGGGGATAACAAGACTCTTGATATAGTTGTGTAATGGTATTACACATAATCTTGTTTGAACATGAGGGGACCAAAAAAATGTGAACTATGTATGGGTATTACAAAGGTGTGAGAGGTTGTGAAAGATCATTATGTAATGAATTTTCATAATGGTGTGCATGAAATAACTTTGTAAGATCCAAAATATCAATATTATGATAGGATTGTGCAAAATTGTGAGTTTCCTTTATGTAATAAGGGATAAACATATTTACAAAGAGGCACTAAATATATAAGGTAAGAGAAACACTTAGGAAAATATAGATAAGGCATATAAAATACTTAGAAACAAGGATTGCACTCGAGTGAAACAGATTTTAAATGTGTAATTTTGAACTACCTTGGGAAAGGATAAGGGGCTCCTTGATTTCAGTTGTTAAATTAGGGACATGTTGTGGGTAAAACCACCGATAAATTCTCTACTCTATATTTATTCAACTATCTTTGTGTAAAAATACATGAGAGAAATCATAGGGGTTAGATTAGATAACAATCATAATTACACATGCACTTAGGAACACTATATGAGGCTTGATCCTACTCGAGGGTGTGTAGTACATCGCTTTAATCTGTTCAAATAGAGTTGACCACAAAATGTGGTATAGCCTCACTACACACATGATTTCTTCTTTTTTATGTAATGATTCGATAAAGGGTATTGTAAGAATCTATGGTTTCCATTTTATTGTAGGTTATTATAAGTTAAGCCAATAATATAAACATATAATGATTCACATTTTTAGGAAAACATACCATACATATAGTTTAAAAATTTGAATATAAAATGCTTTAAGACTGTATAATAATAGCCAATACTATATAGAATTAGGGAAAGATGATACAATAATTATATGTTCCTACACAAGGTAGTTTTCCACTTCTAGTCTAATAAAGGAATCATCTTTGTGATCATATTTACTCATTCACCTAGTCTACACATCTAGATATATTTTATTCCAATATATACAACTAATTCTTTATCTCCTATGATGTATTGAGATTTTATCCTATCATTTATAATTATTACAAGTGTCGGTACATTATTCGATTATGCATTGTTAATTGTAAATTAATTAATTTATAATAACCCCTATAACAAACCCTTACATATTATATTTTTGTGTGTACATCACATTTACATTCATATATATAGGGTGTAAACATCTCTAAGGGTGTGTGTGCATGGTAGAGACCATAGTACATGAAGATAGTAATAAAGAACCAAGAAATAATCATAAAACTAATCATGTATAGTACTAAACAAGTGCAAATACAAACAAGTATTTAAGTAATCTAGGAAATAAGCACATAAGTAAAGTCACATATGCTATTCACATAAAATGCCTAAGAGCATGGGACATAAAGGTTTCGCACACACAAAAATAAGAAATAAGCTATAAAATCCACAAAAATGGACATGAAAGTGTCACCAAACAAACATAACAAAGGCCATAGGCCACACACATCGAAGTAAATAATGAATCAAGTGAATATAAATAGTGAATACAAGTTTTGAGACATATAAAGAAAGAAAATATAATAACACCGCACAAGACACATGTGTTAGTCATGTTAGTGTAAAATGTAATATATGCATAGTATGATTATTTTAGTGTAATGAGAAATTGAAAGTAATTGTAATGAAAAAATAATTTCATAGTATGGGAGATGCCCCTAGAAGATCAGGGTTAATTTGGAAGGGTCTAGGTTGGTACTTGTCATCGTGTATCAATTTTGTATGTCCTAAATCAATATAAACATAACTTATAAACACTTGTGTAAAAATAATATAGAAAAATACGATATCTATCAAAACAATAAAATAAACAACATATGTAAAGTAACAAGCTAGAAAATCAAGTCATATGCAGTCACCATTTTGTATTTTTACCAATATTTGAGATACCTATTGAGAGCCTCATCGAGAGATGGGGTGGACCCAAAAATCAAAGGATCCATATATCCTTGATATGTCACTTGTGTAATATGAGAACGGGGAAAAATATTGGGAGGGATATACCCAATAAAATTAGTATGTGCAATAGGAACTCTAGGAGGACACCTAGGAGAGATAGACCCACTAGAGGTAACATGTGTAATAGGATACCTAAGAGGGAAAGATCTTCTAGAGGTAACATGATTAATAGGAGTCCTAGAAGAATACTTAGAAAGAAACAACCCACTAAAAGTAACATGTGTACATGTAACATACTTAGGTGTATAAATTTTTACTTTTGGAAAAAGTAACTATTGATGCGGAATCACACCACCCCTTGAATTTCCTAAGTTTGAATTAGACATTCAGTGTGATTGCAAAACATGGATTTTTCATGAAGTGTGGGACCTTATGAATTGGAAAACACTCTAGAGAAGGCCAGTTCCTACTCCTAACCTACATGTTAATAACTACTTCAAGTGTAGGAAAAAATACTCATTGATCCTAAACTATAGCTTCCAAGAGGACGGGGAAAGAAGGAATGCATAAAAGTAAAGCCTACTCTAAAATGGTGATACACCAAGAAAGGAGTGTTGATCACCCTTCCCAAGCCCTGCAAAATGAAGAAAGGGTGAATTTTGGGAGGTTGGAAAAAATGTAATACAAACCAAAATCACACCAATGTACTTTGGCGGGAGGTTTGACAACTGCAACACAAACCTGAAATGCAAACAATCTTCATCCCTGATAAGCACAAAACACCTAACTCCTCTAATAACCAAAAATTATGCACAAAAACCACCTGTTGTAATGAGAGGTAAGAGAGACATAAAAAATCATGCAGAGGTTAAAACAACTAACACAGAACATAATTTTTATTGCTCATGAAGTATACACAAGTACATTACATGTGGGAGAGAGGCATGAAGCCATTATAGATTTTGGGAAGAAGGCTTGAAGCCCCAAGAAGAAATGGGGTGCATGGGAGAAGAAGGTGACCAACCTTTTGAATGTGCAACCCCTTACAATATTTAAAATTCATGAGAGAGAGAGAGAGAGAGTAGTTTTTAATTAAAGGAGTAGTTGGGATGTCTTTTCAGCTCACATCACTTTTAGGTTTCCCATGTTGTTGCACCTACCTTCATGCCTTCATTAATAAAACCCCACCTATAACCAACACTGTAGAATGTTCCTGAATTTTAGAAATCTAGGACCTGTGAAATCCCAAAATTTATATTTCCAAACTATAGATATCCTCACGATTCCAAGGACTGGTGTTTTTTCCAAAATGGACAACCAATGCTCAAGATATCCCATTTTGGGTTTGGGTGCCTCTGTAATTTTGGGGTTTAGAAAACCTATGAAAAACTCATTTTTTATGTCTCCATTGCATACTCAAGATATGACTATTTTTATAAAAGGGGGCCTTAAGTGCACTAGGTCTTTGTAATGTCTACGACGAGTTACCTACCTAGCCCCAAAATGGTTCGGCCAGATGTTTCTTCTCTTTGTGGAAATCTCAAAAATCCTCTTGTATCTACATTTCCATCAAGCTCCTCTTGCACTGCATCTACCATGGAGATTTTTGGCTTTGCATTAGTCGATATGGCCACCTCCTCACCGATGGCAAGTCGAGTGACTCATCCATGTTACTACCTCTTTGGCACGTTTAA
Source organism: Taxus wallichiana var. yunnanensis (assembly GCA_018340775.1). NCBI lineage: Eukaryota > Viridiplantae > Streptophyta > Pinopsida > Cupressales > Taxaceae > Taxus > Taxus wallichiana. Next base: position 575,544,175 of record CM031240.1, read on the forward strand.
TCACCAAAATTTCACCACATGCCCATAAACATGCAACTCATTAGCATTGAATTACAATGACCATAATGGCTTGATTCAATGCACACCCCAATGTTTCAGACCTTCCCCATGTTTTGGGTTTTTGGGGATTTTTGTTTCAAATGCATGGGCATTGTTTAGTCGAGATGAGCCCAAAATTATTTGAAGTCCCGAAATCTTGAAGTCTAAAATTCATACTTCGGGTTTTGGACTTTATATTCCATTGTCTTGATACTGTAGACTTAGCTGGGATCGTGTTTTCTCCTAAATTCCGAAGCCAAAACGTTGAATATAAAACTTCAAAATTTCTTCTCATTTTTTCATTCTTTCGCCCTATCCCTTCAAAACTCCGAACCTTCATTCTCGGGATCCAACAAGTAGCTCACTTGTTTCCACTTCATGATTCCCTACTTCATATGTTTGTTGAGCCAACACTAGATTATCTTATCCCGAGTGAGCCATTTCGTTGTCAAATCATCGCTCGCTCGGATATTTTTTTCTCTCGAACATACTTTCATTTTCACCTCGATGACTTGATCTTCTTATGAGCTAGGTGACCACCATTTTACCCCACCTCGAGCTACCTTTCATGTTGTTTTGCACCTATTTTTCTTGTGTGTACTTGATCCATATCCCTGGTGATTGAATGTCATGGCCAACATGCTATCACTATGTTGCTAGTTTCCATGAATTTTCATCCTTTTGAGCTTCGAGCTCGTTAAGGCTCCTTCATGTTTCATCCTTCTGAGTCACTTTTTCGACCATTGATCCCAATCCCATGAATTGGTCTCATTTATCTACACTATATCCAAGTGGCATGACCATATCGAGTTTCATTTACCTTGTTTGCCATGGGTTAAATGGCTCATCCAAAACCAAGCTCCCTTTTCATTTCTCCATTCGTTGGCGAGTTCGAGATCCTTCTTCATTTCCATGGTGGTATTTTACCTAAAACTTGGCCTATTTACTCACTCATTTCCCCATGCTTAAAACCCGCACTTGCTGAGCCCATGTGGTGTTCATGTTCACTCCAACAATATTCTTGTGCACAAATCAAAGCTAACCCGTATCAAAAATCGTTGAGCCATTAATAGATCCATATCGTCTTATGCTTTGTACGTTCATTCTGCAAGCTCGACTCACCTTTCCTAGCTATCTTCCCATGGATTTTCCAGTCTTAAATCTTTTTCTTGTGAATGGTTTGGCTAGTCAGACTCCTTGAGCTCAATGAGACAACCCATCCTATTGACTATTATATCCACGCCGCTCACTTGGGTCCATTTGTTGCAGGCTTATGGCTCCATCTTTCACCTCAATTTTTCATTCCCATGCCACCATGGTGAGTTTTGGCATGCCTGGAGGGAGATATAGAATTTAGGGTCCCATCTTTTATAGGTGTTCCATTGAAGATCTTATTTCGTGTTAGCCTAAGTCTAAACAAGAATTTTTCGAGAGGTTTCCCCACATTTTGGAATTCGAAGGTTTCCATTTTCATATTTCGAGGTTTCAAGTGCGGGGTCAAAGTCCAAATTAATTTTGGAGGGCTAAAAATGTGCAAAATGGGCTCAAACTTCATCAAATGATAGATTGGGGTGATCTTAAAAGGGTATTTCATATTTTGAAATTTTGACTTTCAAAATTTTGGGATTTTGGGATTTCGGGATTTGAGACTTTTGAAATTTTGGACTTTATTGAATTTCATAATTTTGGGATTTCAGAGTTTCAAATTTTTAGGAATTTCGAGAGGTCTCCATTTCTATACTTCGAGGTTACACATATTTCAGATTTTGGAGTTTTTCCCTTTTGATTTCAAATTTCGTGGCATTTTGGGGTTTTAGGGAATTATTGCAGCCATGTCGGTTCAAATCCCATAAGAATTTTTTGAGATCTTCAAGGTGTGCATTCAAATATTCAGTTGCATTTCGTCACATTTTTTGTGCTCTTGGCAAAATCATTACTTTTGGAGGCATGTGAAAGCTTAACTGGAAAATTTTTTGATCAAGAAACTAGTATCTGAGTAACATACATCCCTTCTTTTCTCCATCAATTTATATCCATTTTCTTTCACTTCATTTCCATCCCATTTCTTTCATGAATTCATGCAATCATGGCTTCATTCCCGCAGTGGAATTCACACTTACACTAGCAGTGCTAGTAAGACCTAAATCCACACTTGCAACATGTATTCCCTGATTACTATCAATCACCTCCAGAACCTTTCTATGATGAGGATCATTATGCATACCCTTATGGACAAGAAGCAGATTAGTTTGGCTATTCACCAAACTATGTATATTTTCAGGGTCAAGAGTATGTAGATGTTGGAGGGTATCCTACGCCCGAATATATTTTCTTGCAAGAAAAATCTCAAGACATGGAGGCCAAATTGGAACAGGTTAAGGGTTGCATATCAGTTGAAAGTGTCCAAGGTTGGATTCAGGATACCTTTCCCGTGGTTTTCTCCTTTTCTGATTTATTACAACCCATAGGAGAAACTCAATCTTATGGCTGAAATGACACCACACCTCGAGGCATGGATCTAGGACATAGAAGCCTATGAGTATAATGTCAATCATTCATGTCAATGGGAAAATCCACATTACCATCTTGTAGTCCCCTCCCCAGCCCCAATCTAGTGTCATTTCAATCAAATCCACAGTTCCCAAGTTTCCCACATGTTTCCCCCATTGTGAAACTCACTTCTCCATCTTCTACTCTTCCACCTCATCTCAGTTTTTCTTCCCTTTTCCCTCCCAATAGAACATCTCCTTCACAAGATCAATAAATTAAAATTCCTCTTCCACCACCAATGAAACAAACATCAATGGAGACCCCACCCACCACTCCTCTCATCATCCCAAACTCATGTCTAGAAAAGACTCAAGAAACCACTCAAAAGGAACAAGAAGAGGATCCGAACAAAGAGCAGATGATGAAAATCTTGGTTAATTTGGCTCTAAGGTTCGGGATCACTAAAATCCCCTTGATGGTTAAGCCTATAGAGGAGGGTGAGGTCCAGTGCAGGTGGTGTAAAATGGTCCTGCAGCCGAAACGGCGCAAGAACAAGAGGACAATGATGAGTAGTCTACTTGTTTCGAATGTAGTGTCCACATTGGCACTATCCTTCTAGGAATTGCTAACCCATCACAGCCTACAAATTTAGAAGAAGAAGTAGAGGAAAAATCAGCTCATGATGTGTGAGAAAAGAGGCATGTGCAAGTGAATGAAAATAAGCTCCCAAGTGTGCAAGGCATTGTAGCGAGAATGCAGCAATCCTAATTTCCCTGCATGCCTTGAGCTTTCCACCTTGTTGGAAGATTGCATAGACATACCAAAGTCATCATCAGTTGCAACTAACCAAGAAAATCCTCATATGCAGAAAGACCTTTCGGGTTCAAAAGGATTGAATGACAAACATGTTATAAAGGAAATTGTGACTCCTTATGCTTCCCCTTCCTCCAAAAATTTTGATTTTGAAGAAAAGTTTGAACCTTCAAAATTTATGTTTGAGGATGAGGTAACACATGGTGAGAAATTTGCAAATCCAAAGGATGCCATGAAGGAGGAAGAACCCCGGCGAGTTTGAATGCCTATCTGACTTGGAGGAATGCTTCGGTGAGGAAGAACCTATAGAGATCACATCCTTTGCTGCCCCACCACCTATCCTTCAAAATGAAGAGCCTCTTTCCATGGAAGTTAACATTCAAGAGGAACCTGTTGTCCATAGTAGCCTTCTTGAAGTGGAGGAAATTGGATCAGATTCAGAGGGCCTTGATGAAGATGCAATCATTGAAGGTTTCCTACTTTCAGTTAAGGAGCCTAATATTGCCAATGAATCAAGGAAAAGGAAGGAATGAGGATGCCATCATCACTTCCATACCATCAACCAAGGTGGAATATCAGTTTTCTGTAGATGTGCAAGAAGAAGAAAACCCAATCTCATACACTTACCTTTTCTAGGAAAGTCTACATGAAGGCTTTCTTACTGAAACTTAGAGCAGCGGGCACATTCGGTGATTCAGGCCATGCCCCATTAGGTATCTAGCTTCATTGAAGCTGGAAATAGAGTTTCCACAACCATTCATGTTCATCCCCGAGCATGAGGGTGAGTTTCATAGTGTCAAGGATCAACTACATCAACTAAAAAATCTCCAGGAGCCTGAGGTGAATCATTCCGAATAGGTATTAGTTTGGTTTCGGTTGATACCTTGATGATGTGGGTGGAAGGTTATTGCTATATCAGTTTTCCACTCATGTGTACAGCCATGAATAGTATCAAATCATCCACATGGCTTCCTATTATAAGAAAGGGGAGATACTTTTCACAACCAATGTCGGGATTTGTTTGAAACCTTCTCTCTCTGGTTAGTGTAGGGTAGGAGTAGGAGTTGTTTTCAGCATCACAAGTGCTTAGGCACACTCTGCATGTATACTTGGGCATGTATATTTTCTCCTTCTATACATAGTTTTTTTCTGTGTTACTCTAGCATAGTACATGGTGTTTCAGTAGGCATCCCACATGCAAAAGGTTCATACTTGTGGGAAATAGTTGTAGTTTTAAAGGAAAACAAATGCAGAAAACTAAAATCAGGTTAAGGACTGATTTTAATGAGTCTTCATTCTTTGATTCCTTCAAGGAAAATCACAGGAAAACTTCCAGTGCCTCCACCAAATCAGGAAAGTAGCCTCAAGTAGCGTTTCAACGAGTGGAACTTTCAAGAAAAGGAGAAAATCCAAATTTAATAGATTTCCATGATGTAAGAAATTGAAATTGGATTTTTGGAAACTCTGCAACATGGAATATATGCCAAGCAATCATCAATTGTGTGCTTCATACTTGGAAGAATCAAGTTTTGAGACGGTCCATTTCAGTCTCTTGAAACACCTACTGTTGTAGAGAACGGAACAAGCTGAAAATCTTCAATTAAGGAAATTTTCTACTCTCACAAATCTTGTTTTTAAGATTTTCTTATAAAAATTTGAGATTGCAAGCGGCATAACAGGTTCAACGGTATGTGGGCGGCCCCTAGGTTTCGATTTCAAACAAGTTTGGGATCAATTTACGTAAATAGAGTGACTCGGTGCCCAATGGATGCTTCAAGGCAATGGTCATTTCATCTAGCAGAAGATGTCCCTGCAAGTCACCAAATTGTTGACAGTTTTTTCCCCATGCAAAATTGGCCAACTCGGGCCCACATCCGACCTCTAAACAAACAAAAATGGAAAAATAATGACTCGGCCCCAAGCACCTTGCATTCAGTTTCCATGGCTTCCCCTCAACCTCCGTCATTCAAAAAATCAAAAAATTCCCCAAAAAGGATAGAAAACGGAGAAAAAATTTCTCATAAGGGCTTAGAAGTGAATCGAGCTAAAATTTAGCTCACGAGCACTCAGAGTGAGCTTCTCGGCAAGCTCATGTGATGAAAACTAGTGATGGGGTCATATGAGCTCGGTCGAGCTCATAAGGAACTCGGGTGAACTATCCCAAGGAGCATGGCACAAGAAAAAATGAGCCAATGCAAGAAAATAACCCACATACATCGGTTTTCCTATAATGGAGGAATTCAAATGGCTCGAATAAAGCCATGGAATCCATGAACTCGGTCGAGGAAATAAGACTCGATGGAAAAAATGATATTGAGAGAAGTGGAGGCGAGCTCATGAATGACTCAATAAGCTTTCATAGAGGTAATAATAAAGCTCGTGCTACAGGAGGGCTCGCTAGTACTCAAAAGCAAAGGAAGGGGACTCAACCCAAGCTAAGTGGGTGGTTCATGGCACGTATCTCGTGTTGACAAGCGTAGGATCGATGAAAGTTGAATTTCTCGGTGACACGGTGGAAGGAAGAAGCTCGGACTCAAGCCGAGTTAGGTTGGGAGCTCAACGGGCGAAAAAGGGCCGAGCTCAGTGGAAAAGGAAATTCACAGGCAGAACAATGTTTGCAAAAGCGTGGAACTTGGTGTACTTTGATGTTGGTAAATGTGTGGGCTCACCATGGTAACATGGGAATGAAAAATTGAGGTGAAAGATGGAGCCATAAGCCCGTAGAGAACGGAGCCGAGTGAATGGTGCGGATATAACAGTCGACAGGACAGCTTGCCTCATCGAGATCGAGGAGTCTGACTAGCCAAACCTTGGACAGGAAAAAGATTTAAGCTCAGACGATCCATGGGAAGATATCCCGGAAAGGTGAGTCAAGCTTGCAGACTAAACATGCAAAGCGGAAGATGACATGGCTCTGTTGATGGCTTAATGATTGTCGATACGGGTGAGCCCGAGTTATGCACAAGAAGATTTTGAGAGTGAACGCATAACACCACATGGACCCGGTGCGGGTTGTAAGCACAGGGAAACGGGTGAGTAAATGGGGTAAAATACCACCATTGAAATGAAGAAGGAGCTTGAACTCTCCAGCGAATGGAGAAATGAAAAGGAATCTTGGTACTTGGACGAGCCGATGAACCCATGAAAAATGAGGTGAACGAAACCGATAGGGCCATGCCACTCGGAAATGGTGAGAATAGATGAGATTAGTTTGGGGATTGGGTTCAGCGGTCAACACAGTGAATTGGAATGAGGAAACACAAAGGAGCCTCAGCGAGTTCGAAGCTCAAAAATGAAAATTCATGGAAACCAGCGACATAGTGATAGCAGGTTCGCCACGATAGTGAATCACCCAGGATATGGCTTGGTACACACGAGAAATAGAGGTCCGAAACGACATCAATGGTAGCTCAAAGGCGGGGTAAAATGGCGGCCACCTAGCTCACAAAAAGATCAAGTCGTCGAGGTGCAGATGAAAGTCGGCTCGACAACAATAAAATGGCCGAGCGAACGACGATTTGACAGCGAAATGGATCATCCAAGATAAGATAATACAGTATTGGCTCAATGAACATGTGAAACAGGGAATCATAAAGTGGAAACAGTGAGCTACTCGGTGGCTCAAGGGAATGAAGGTTCGGAGTTTTGGGCAGAAGAATGCAAAAATGGAAAGAAATTCTCATGTCCGAAACTCTGAAATTCAAAGTTTTGGGATTCGGCATTTTGGAGAAAGCACGAGCCCAACTAATTCTATAGTGTCGCAACCATGGAAGAAAAAGTCTAAAACCCAAAGTCCGAATTTCAGAATTTGGGCTTTCGGGACTCCAAGAGAATTTTGGGCTTATCTCGAATGAACAGTGCCCACTGCCCACGTATCCAAAACACAAATCCCTGAAAACCCGAAACATGGGGAAGGTCTAAAACATTGGGGTGTGCGCCAAATCATGCCATTGTGGTCACTGTAAGTCAATGCTAATGTGTTGCATGGTGATGGACACGTGGTTAAAGTTTGGTGATGAAACATGCCAAAGAGGTAGTGAGTTAACATGGATGAGTCGCTCGAGTTTCCATCACTAAGGAGGTGGCCATATCGACCAATGTAAAGCCAACAAATCTCCGCGGTAGATGCAGTGCAATAGGATATCGATAGCAATGTAGATGCAGGAGGATTTTGAGCTCACCGCAAGGAGAAGAAACAACTCGTTGAGCCATTTTGGGGCTTGGCAGGGGACTCGTCGCAGACATTGCAAAGACCAAGTGCACCCAAGACCCCCTTTTACAAAAGTAGTCATATCTTGAGTATGCAATAGAGACATAAAAAATGAGGTTTTCGAGAGGTTTTCTAAACCCCAAAATTGCAGAGGCACCCAAAACTAAAATGGGATATCTTGAGCACCGGTTGTCCATTTTGGAAAAAGCTCCAGTCGATGGAATCGTGAGAAGGAGATATATAGTTTGGCAACATCAATTTTGGGATTTTGGAGGTCCTAGAGTTCCAAAATTAAGGAATATTCTATAGTGTTGGTAGTAGGTGGGGTTTCATTAATGAAGGCATGAAGGTAGGTACAACAAAATGGGCAACCTTAAAATTGATGTGAGATGAAAAGACATCCCACTACTCTCGAAGTTAAAAATTCCTCTCTCTCATGCATTTTCTTCTATAAATATTGTAAGGGGTCGCACATTCAAAAGGTTGGTCACCTTCTTCTCCCATGCACCCCATTTCTTCTTGGGGCTTCAAGCCTTCTTCCCAAAATTTGTAATAGCTTCATGCCTCTCTCCCACATGTAATGTACTGTGTATACTTCATGAGCAATAAAATTATGTTTAATTTTAGTTGTTTTAACCTCTGCATGATTTTTTATGTCTCTCTTGCCTCTCATTGCAACATGGTGTTATGTGCATAATTTTTGGTTAATACAGGAGCTGGGTGTTTTGTGCTTATCAGGGATGGAGATTGTTTGCATTTTGGGTTTTTTTGTAGTTGTTTAACCTCCCCTTAGTGCATTGGTTTGATTTTGGTTTGTGTTTCATTTTTCCAACCTCCTAAAATTCACCCTTTCTCCATTTTGCAGGGCTTGGGAAGGGTGATTATCACTCCTTTCTTGGTATATCACCGCTTTAATGTAGGTTTTACTTTCATACATTCCTTCTTTCCATGTCCTCTTGGCATCCGTAGTTTAAGATCGGTGATTAGTTTTCCCGCACTTGGAGTAGTTAGTCGCGGTAGGTAAGGAGTAGGAACCGCCTTCTCCTGGAGATTTGTCGATTCGTAAGGTCCCACACTTCACGACAACTCCATGTTTTGCAATCACACCGAATGCCCCATTCAAACTCAGGCAATTTGAGGGGTGTTGTGATTCTGCATCAACAGATAACTTAGGTATGAGGGCCTCATATGGGATTCCCTTTACTATAAAAAATTCTTGATTGTAGGTTAACTTGATACATTGATGCAAGATATATGGTATATCCTTAAGATCATACACCCAAGGGTAGAATAGTGCATATCGGATGAGCTAAGAGAAGTTGTAGCCAAAAATGAATAGCCATAGTAGTATAACCAAACGGAAAAGGTATAACAATGTGTCCAATAGAGGTTTTTGTATCAAATATCATGCATTTCTTAGTATATCTTAAAGAATTAAGTAGCTTGAAAGTGCACATACCGTGTGTTTGACACCATTGTCAATCAAAATACTATGAATAAGGAATTAGTCAATAAAATACAAATGTATATCATATTCAAAACAATATCACGAGCCACGTCAAAATCATGAAATGTAATAACGATCCTTAGAGGTGGCATAGTAATGATTATCATAGGATGGAGGAGCATTGATGCGGGAACATCATTGTAAATAGTAGTTTTGGTTTGATTTAGCTAACTAGGTGTGTGTGAGGTCCATTTGGAGGTCTAAGTGATGTAATTAGTCCATTTGGACCCCTTTGTTTGTAATAAGTGGATTTTGTGAGGTTTCCCTCCAAAACCACAAGTTTGAATTTTCAAAATGTCTAGTTGTAGGTTATAAGCTTAGGTGTGAGTTTAGAATCAATAAATGATGTAATTAGGTTTCATTAGACTTATTCTTCCTTAAACATGACCTACTCAACCTATCTAATATTTAAATCAGCATAGTTAGACTTTTTATGGGTTAGTGAGGGTAGTTATAACCCTAACTACCTTCTTAATCTTTCATTATTATGAAGTGTGTTTTAATTGTGAAAGGAGATATGAGTGATAGGATAAGAGAGGAAGTTGGTAAGGAATATTTGTAGCATACCCTAATGGCTCGGGAAGCCTTGTAACATTCAATAATTTGATCAAATAAAGGAGATTCTTTGAACATTTTTCTATGTTTGAATGAAATTACAAGTTTACTTAAAAGAATGAATGCTAGATTTATGTACCATAGTTAATAATGATATTTATAGCTTGTGTGAGAAGGTGATAGGTCCAAGGATACAATCAAATGCAAATTAATAATACATTGATTTTTAAGGATCGATGTGGGAAAATTATTATATGTATATAAGTGTTATTTTAAATTGTGTTGAAAGTGTATACAATGGTAAGAAACTTTGTAGGACTCCAAAGGATATGAAGACATTGTGAAAATATGAATAAACAACAAAGACCAATCAAGGAGCAATGAGTGGTGGACTGTGTGAATAAGGTAAGAAAATTGTAGCTTGTATTTTATAATAAGAAATGATATTGTTGATGAGGTAGACCATGTTATGGAGTGAATATATGATATATCAATTGTGGACTGGATATTAAAGTCATTAGGAGGACTTTGAGAGGTTAAGATAAGGAGTAAACTAAATAAGAATCATGAGTTTTCAACCTTTATACCATGTTCCAGTGTTTTGTCACAAAGATCTCTGATTAGTGGTTAGAGGAAGTGTTATTAACATGTTCCAAGATTAATTCATTTAAGGTTAAAAAAATTAGGTGTTCTTAAGATACTTAAACATGGGAGTGGATACTATTTAACTAAAATGTGCTAAGTCTTGATGTGACCGTGTTATACCACCTGTGAGACTAGAAAGATGCATCTATTTGTAAAATGTTCTTATTTTATTCTTGATGGGACATGAAAATTCAATATAGATTTTTATTGTTAATCATGGATGTCTAAAATCCATGCAGACCTTGGAACGAGAGTAAGGTCACTGAAAAGTGAGATAGTTGGGAAAAAGTGTGCATACACAAATCAATTTTTCATCCTTTATGATAGTCACAACAATATTTGTTGACAGTGGTATTAGTAAGAAATTAATTAAGATGATAGTTATCTAAGTGTTATAAGTTAAAGTGAACAATTTTAGACCTTGATAAGTGAATTGGTTCATATATGTAGTATGAATAAGGGTGCATTCTTAGACCACTCTATACAAATTGGGTTGAGAAGCTAAGATGAACAATTTAACCACAAGAAAGGAAGGATAAGGTGTTGTATAGATGAAAGACTAAGATGGAATTATTAGGTGATGTTTGGTGAGAATATGAGAGGTAAGATGACCTCATTAAGATCCTTGAATAGGATTAATATTATTAAGAGATCCATAATTGTCCCGTAGCATCTCTAAAGAAATATTAGTGTAACCTAGTGTGCAAAATGAACAAGAAGAACTTAAAAATAATTCTTGAGAGCTTGGTATAACATGTAAAGAGGAATAAGGAGAAAAGGTAGGGTGATATAATAAAACCAATAGATAATCCTCAAGAAGAAGCAAAAACGGAGTTAGAAAGAGTTAAGGGGTTGTGAGAAAACAATGAAGTCTAAGTAACCCAAAATGTGGAACAAAGATAAAATGGTGATTGGGCAAGTGAAGGGACATTTTCAATATCTTAAAAAAGGAGCACTAAAGCGGTTAGAAGTGTTTAAGTGGTTGAAATCAAATAAAATTAATGAAACCCTAGAAAATGGTTCAAAACTCTAGTTAAGCCTAAACAAGACCTAGAAACAAGGTGAAAAGTTGAATTGGGAGCGAGAGAGAGAGAGAGAGAGAGAGAGAGAGAGAGAGAGAGAGAGAGAGAGTTACGTCTTGAAATTTTACATAAAATGCAAAGAGAATAATGGGTATTTGAAACATATTTCACTTTTTCATGGAATTTTATGGTTTTATTTTAGAACAAAGGTCTGTATACATTTAGGGCTAGTAATTAGTCCTTGTTTGGATCGATAATTTGAGAATAATGTTTACTGGAAATGGATTTGTCTCATGAAACATAGTGAACAATTAAAAGGGGAAATGGGTCCTAGAAAATATTACCAATGAACCTTGACTCTCAATTTTATGTCATTTTAAAAAAATGAATTTTTGAAGGGCTAGTAGCAAGAAGTGAGGTCTAGAGAGAGTTTGCTATCAAATGGAGTATTGAAACTTTTTCAAGCACACAAACATTGTTGATTGGTGAAATAAAACAAGTGTAAAGCATTATTGGGATTTTAATCAATTGTTTATAGTGTTTTAGGTAGAAATACAATATTTTGGTTTCTTAAGCAAGCGAAAATTTTGTATGGGTTTGAATGATTATTTCAAGTATTTTTTTGACATTTGAACTATTTGTTGTCTCTACATCAAGCATCCAAATATCAATAGGTATAGTACACTTTTGAATTAGATATAATGTTTTTATGATCAAGAAGTGGCTCATTAAAAATATTTAGCTTAAAATTAGCATTGGTAGGTTTGGATTGTTTAGTGGGAGCATCCCATTTAATTGTCTTAACATTAATAAGACCTTTTATGACAAGAAAAAGCTTTAAAAATACTTAATAGAATGGAGAACACATTTATGAAAATCTTAAAAGACATTCGATAAAAAAATGCTTACTATGAGGCTTTCTTTTGGTAACCTATAGAGCCGAAGGAGAGATTTGTTTAGATAAACGGTAAAAGAGAATTTAACTAAGGGCCCTACCTTGTTATAGAATAGGATATATAATCCATATGTTATAATAATAATAATAAAGCAAGAGTAAAAGATAGACAAATGAAGAAAATAACCAAAACTACCCAAAAATAACCATTAATGCGGCCGAATGCATCCATAACCTAGTGTAAAAGAAACAAAACACCAAAGAAAATACCGATCATTTTTTAATGTTCAATTGTGTGGAAATATGAAGTAGGTATTTCAAAAAATTCTCTTTCTTATCATCTTCCTTCATCATGCATTCTTATTTTTGTTGCATTTTGTACCCTTATTGTTGAGCTATTTCATGATAGAACTAATGATAGCATTTTGGATTATGAAGCCACCGAGAAAGATATTAGATTTACTTTTAACTTCTTTTAGTTTGTATTCCATGTCATTCACTTTTGAATTTCCTTATCAGCTTTATTGGTTTTAAGGTCTTTGACACTCTCCCGAATGACTCGATATCATTCTTTGCTCTACTTAAAAAATCTTTGTGTAGCTCAAGATCATTGTGCACAAAATATTTTCTATTTCTATCAATGTTATTGCGAAGAATAAGAAGGCAATGAGCTTCTATATTCCCATCCATCCCTTGCTGAGTATTATCTAAATCATTACTAGTTCCTTCAATACTCTTACCTTTTTTTTGCATTGCTTTTGAGCACTCTAGTAGGATGCTTTCCTCACTCTGCCTTTTGTTAGTATTAGGGGCGGATGTGGAGGGTAGAATGGGGGTAAGGTTTTACTAGGGTTGAGATTCATAAATTGGGTGTGAATGATAAGGATGACCTCTTGGTAAAGAGGGTAAATATTTTCTTTGCATTGAACTTCCTTGATAGAGTTTTATAAAGACATTATAATATAGAAAGGAAGGCTTACCCAGATGTGTCTGCATGACAATTTTGCCCCTAGGAAAAGTTGGCCAACCCGGCCCACATCCGGCCTCTAAACAAAAAAATGGAAAAATTGTGCTCAGCCCCAAAGCACCTTGCATTCGGTTTCCATGGCTTCCCCTCACCTCCGACATTCAAAAATAAAAAAATCCCCGAAAAGGATAGAAAACGGTGAAATTTTTTCCATACGGGCTTAGAAGTGACTCGAGCTAAAATTTAGCTTGTCGAGTAGTTTGATGAGCTGCTCAAAGCAAGCTTATGTGATGAAAATCAATGATGGGGTGATATGAGCTTAGTCGAGCTCATAAGGAACTCAAGCGAGCTATCCCGGGAGCATGGTGGAAGAACAAATGAGCCGAGCTCGCGGTGAAGGCAATGTAAGAAAAGAACCCGTATGGATCGGTTTTCTGTAATGGATGAATTCGAGGGCTTGAATGGACCCATGAATGACTCGATAATCAAAATCGGTTGAGGTAATCGGACTCTGTGGAAAAAATGAAATTCGGAGAAGTGGAGGCGAGCTCATGAATGACTCAATAAGCTTTCATAGATGTAAGAAATAAGCTCGTGGTACAAGAGAGGGCTCGCTAGTACTCAAAAGCAAAGAAAGGGGACTCAACCCAAGCTAAGTGGGTGGCTCATGACACATAGCTCGGTGTCGAAAAGCTCACAATTGGCGAGAGTTAAATTTATCGTCGACATAGTGGAAGGAAGAAACTCAAACTCAAGCCGAGTTAGGTTGGGAGCTCAATGGGCGAAACATTGTTGAGTTTAGTGGAAAAGGAAATTCGCAGTGGACAAATGTTTGTAAAAGCATGGAACTTAGGTACTCGATGTTGGTAAATGCATGGGCTCACCACGGTGGCATGAGAATGACAAATTGAGGCGAAAGATGGAGCCATAAGCCTGCGCAAAGAAATGGAGCCGAGTGAACGGCACATATATAATAATCGATAGGATGGCTTTCCTCATTGAGCTCAAGGAGTCAAACTAGCCAAACCATGCACAGAAAACAGCTTAATCTGGAAAATACATGGGTAGATATCCAAGAAAGGTGAGTTGAGCTTGTAACTAAACGTGCAAAAACAGAAGATGACATGGCTCTTTTGATGGCTCAATGTTTTTGATATAGGTGAGCCCGAGTTGTGCACTAGAAGATTATGGGAGTGAACGCAGAATACCACATGGGCTTGGTGTGGGTTATAAGCATGTGGAAACGGGTGAGTAAATGGGCCAAGTTGCAAGTAAAATACCACCATGGAAATGAAGAAGGAGCTCGAACTAACAAGTAAATGGAGAAATGAAAAGGGAGCTTGGTGCTTGGGCGAGCCAATGAACCCATGGCAAATGAGGTGAACGAATCGATAGGGCCATGCCACTCAACCATGGCTTGGATAGATGAGATAATTTTGGGGGATTGAGCTCAACGGTTGACACAATGACTCGAAAGGATGAAACACGAAGGAGCCTCAATGAGCTCAAAGCTCAAAAGGATGAAAATTCACAGAAACCGGTGACATAGTGATAGCAGGTTGGCCATGACACTGAATCACCTAGGGATATGGCTTGGTACAAACAAGAAATAGAGGTCCAAAATGATATGAAAGGTATCTCGGAGGCGGAGTAAAATGATGGCCTCCTAGCTCACAAGAAGATCAAGTCTTCAAGATGCAAATGAAATTTGGCTTGAGAGAAAAAAAAGGCCGAGTGAACAATGATTTGATAGAAAAATGGCTCACCCAAAGTAATATAATATATTGTTGGCTCAACAAACGTGTGAAGTAGCGAATCATAAAGTGGAAACAAAGATGATATACCCAGAGGCTCCAAGGAATGAAGGTTCAAAGTTTTAGAGGGATAGGGTGGAAGAATGAAAAAATGGGAATAAATTCTAAAGTCCGAAACTCCGAATTCGAGTTTCGGGATTTGGCATTTCGGAGAAAGCATGAGACCAACTAAGTCTACAAAGCTGCGATGATGGAAGATAAATTCGAAACCCGAAGTCAAAATTTCAGACTTTAGGATTTTGGGAATTCGAAGAATTTTGGGCTCATCTCGAATGAACACTCCGTGTATCCAAAACAAAAATTCTTGAAAACCCAAACATGGGGAAGGTCTAAAACATTGGGGTGTGCACCGAATCATGCCATTGTGGTCAATGTAAGTCAATGCTAATGTGTTGCATGGTGATGGGAAAGCGGTTAAATTTTGGTGATGAAACATGCCAAAGAGGTTAGCATGGATGAGTCGCTCGAATTGCCATCAATGAGGAGGTGGCCATATCGACCAATGCAAATCGACAAAGCTCCATAGTAGATGCAAGTGTAAGAGGATCTCGATAGCAATGTAGATACATGAGGATTTTGAGCTCACCGTTAGGAGAAGAAATAACTCATTGAGATTTGGGGCTCGGCGGTGACTTTGTCATGCAGACATTGCAAAGACCAAGTGCACCTAAGACCCCCTTTTACAAAAGTAGTCATATCTTGAGTATGTAATGGAGACATAAAAATGATCTTTTCAGAGGTTTTCTCAACCCTAAAATTGCAGAGGCACCTGAAACCCAAAATGGAATATCTTGAGCACCGGTTATCTATTTTGGGAAAAATGCCAGTCATTGGGATCGTGTGAAGGAGATCTACAGTTTGGAAATATCAATTTTTGGATTTCGGAGGTCCTAGAGTTCCGAAATTCAGGAACATTATATAGTGTTAGTGGGAGGTGGGGTTTCATTAATGAAGGCATGAAGATAGGTGCAACAACATGGGTAACCTCAAAATTGATGTGAACCGAAAAGACATCCCAACTACTTCTGCAATTTAAAATTCCTCTCTCTCTCATGCATTATCTTCTATAAATATTGTAAGGGGTTTCACATTCAATAGGTTGGGAACCTTCTTCTCCCATGCACCCCATTTCTTCTTGGGGCTTCAAGGCTTCTTCCCAAAATCAGAATGGCTTCATGCCTCTCTCCCACATGTAATGTAATTGTGTAAACTTCATGAGCCATAAAAACTATGTTCTATGTAATATGTTTTAACCTCTGCATAAATTTTTATGTCTCTCTTACCTCTCATTGCAACAGGGTCATCTGTACATATTTTTTGCTATTGCAGGAGTTGGGTTTTTATGCTTATCGGGGATGGAGATTATTTTCATTTTGGGTTTGTGTTGTAGTTGTCCAACCTCCCCTTAGTGCATTGGTGTGATTTTGGTTTGTGTTGCATCTTGTCCAACCTCCCAAAATTCACCCTTTCTCCATTTTGCAGGGCTTGGGAAGAGTGATTAACACTCCTTTCTTGGTGTATCACCGCTTTAGTGTAGGATTTAATTTCATGCATTACTTCTTTCCCTTTCCTCTTCGAAGCCATAGTTTAGGATCAGTGAGTAGTTTTTCCTACACTTGGAATAGTTAGTGGTAAGTAGGTCAAGAGCAAGAACTAGCCTTCTCTAGAGAGTTGTCTGATTCGCAAGGTCCCACACTTCACGACAAATCCATGTTGTGTAATCAAGAAAAATTCCCCATTCAATGTCGAAATTCGGGGGTGTTGTGATTCTACATCAACAAAGTGTCTTCTTAAGTGGTTTAAAAACATCAGGTGATAGGTGTTGCTTAGATGAATCCTCCCTTCTAAATTTAGGTACTTGATGATAACTTTATCCACCTCATCATAGGGGTTTGGTATTGAAGTGTGGAAAACCACCCATGAGTGTGTTGAAGTTTCTCACCCTCCTCCATAAATTTATCCTCTTCATCATCTTTGTTACCTTTACTTATATAAAACTTAGCTCATGTTGTGCTTATCCCATTGATATGTATAATTAAGCCTTCAGAAATCCTTCAACTTTGGAATATGAGATTAATGACCTTATCCTTACAAGAAGCAACAAAGTTGGAGGAGAGATGGGCATCAAGCCCCTCATTATTTCTAAGAAAGTAGAAAAATTACCAATTCTGTAAATTTCCACATCTCATCATTATATCTCCAACTTCAATAGAAAGGTGGTTCAACGTGGAAGGGATCACCACCATTTTTGCACCCAAAACTTGAGCTCTAAACTATAAAATAAAGGAGAGGTTATGGAAGTAACGATCGGAGATCTCAAAATATGTCGACTCAAAGAAGATAATAATGACACGTGAGAGGGAAATTTGTCAAAGGGAAAGAATATCTTGGGAAAGATATGTTTCAAGATTGTAATGACCTTTTTGAACTCTCATGATTTACCAAATCCATAATTTCCATGGGGATATCTATATTCCCAATCCATTGTCAAAGGGAAAATTAATTGACTCCAATGTTGGCACAGTTTTCATCAATTTTATTGCTCCACTCTATATGTGTGAGTTATGTTAACTTGAGAGAAAGAATTGAGGGTATGAAGAGAGTCCTTAATAATCTTTCTTATAGTCCAACTAGGGGATTTGTTGTGGAGAAAATTGATAATGTTGAGGGATCCTCCTTCTACCCACAATCATCTTATGTCAAGTTGATTTTTAAGTTTAATCCCCTAAATAAAAACCATGACTTCGTAACATGATTTGTTTGAATTCTTAAATTACTCGCATAAGCAACAATAAGGTCACCATTACTATTTCTAACGAAACCTCCCCTACCCACCTTACATGGAATTCCTTTGGAGGAATCATCAAATTTTAGTTTGGCCTAACCATGTGAAGGGTGTTTCCAGAGAGAGATATATAAGGTTGGACCTAGGTAATTGTTAAGCATCAACCGAGGTTCGTTAGGAATCATGTGAATTTCAGCCAAGTAGCCTATAATGGAATATTTATAGGTTGAGATAAAACTTTAATAGTATCTTTAATATTAGTTTTATACCTTTGAAACTTTGGATTAAATATTTTAGAAACATTAACAACGTATTTGAGCTTGTGCATATTAAGAAGCTTACCTTCACACTTTTTCAATATATGACACAACTCATCAAATGAGAAAATTTTCTCGGTGATAACTAATTCTTGCAAAGGGAAGAATAATTTGAGTGATTATATCTTGGAGCTTAGTTCCAACTAGGATCTCAGAAGCATAATATTGTAGTATAGAACATATCCACTTATGGGCTCATTAGATCCTTGCTGCATTTTGGGCATTTGAGCATTACACATTATCCCCGATATTGATGTAGAATTTTGTAAGAAAATAATTACATAAAGGGTTAAAGGCATAAAATTCTAAAATAAATAAATGAGAATATCATAAAACCATTATAATGAAAATTTCTTGAGGATTCAAGGAAAAATCTTAGTAAGTAACTTTTCATCAGAAGCATAATCTAAGAAAATGACATGGAAAATATGAAGGTGGTCATAAAGATATGCATTTCTACCATAGATAGGAAGGTTAGAAGAAAAAAATGATAAGAAAGGGATACATAGCCATTTTGTGTTCAAGTGGGTTATGAAGCACTTGATTAGAATCCGTGAAATTAGAAGAGGTAGATACACCTTATTGTAATTGTAAGATTTGAGCTTACAAACTATGGACAAGATTTTCAAGATATGTTTTATTATAAGAATAATGATAACCCCCATAGGTGTATGTGATAGATTTGGGAATAATGGTAGACACATGAATAAACATTTAAAAACTACGAGGGGTATTGGTTGTTTATGCTTTAGAAGGCTATTAATGCTAAAAATTTGACTTGATGAATTTTGTATAATTATGTATATTGTGCAAGTATCTAATGTATGTGTATATTCAAGATAAGACAAAAGATAATATATTTAAAGATCCTATATCTTAGGAAGAAAATGCAAAATAATCCTCTTGCTCGAAAATGAAATATTAAGGGATTAGAAGGCTGACAAACACCTCAGATTATATAAAATAATGTAAACACATTGATAGAGAATTGATATTGATATTTATTGATGATAAGAGATATAAGATTTATTGTGCTCTTTATAGTAAAATAATTATATTTTATGTGACATATATCTCTATCTCTCTCTAGCTTATGTATTTCCATTATATAGGTTCCTAGTATGTATCTTATTATTCAATCTATATGTTGGGGTAATTTAGCTTTAATATGCACTATTACAATGGTTCTAGATAGAATAAACATGTAAACACCTCATAATAAAACTATAACATGTCTAAATGAGGGATTCCAAGGACCACTCCTAATAATGGCTCCATTGTTGAGTCCTAAAAAAGTTTTGTTGGCTACTAGGACAACAAAATGTGGAGAGATTGTTAGAGGAGAAGATGAACCATTTTGTTGAAGATGGAGAGGATGTGACATGAATTTTCATGAAAAGGATTTAAATAGAGAAAATATACAGGGTTATCCAAAGTCTGTAGATTATATGATACAAGATATAATTGATGGGTATATAACCAAAAATGGTGTACAATTTTATTCTTTTGATTTTTTTGAGTGAACTAAAAGGACATTTTGTTAAGTAACTACCCTTCTTGGTAAATATTTTAGTGATGGTAAAGTTCATGGTTCTAATTCTATATGACATGGAGTACCCATGTATATAACAAAGGGATGTAGTCCTAGGAGAATGGGGGTGAAGGGAAAGGACCATAAATAAAGAGCACATATAAAAGGTCTAAGAAGGATAAACAATATGAAAAGAGAAATTTAGTAATACTATAAAGAGAGGTAACCTAACACAATATATGGGAAGACCTAATGTTGTAGTGGGAAGGTTTAAAATGACTACGAGTAGGAGAAAAATAGGTAGTGTAGATAATCAAGGAGGAAAGTAACATCCATAAAGGATAGAATGGGAAAATGATGAGTAGGATAGAAGAGAATGAGAGGGTGCATAAAGATCAATGACACTTGATATTAGAATTGAGGAAAGGATACAAGTGGACAAGAAAATAGAAGAGGAAAAGAAGGATAAGGAATTGGAATTACTATAAGTAGATTTAACATGCAAATTGAAACTTAACTCAAAGAATCCATATTGAAAAAATGGTATTATGCACATAGGGAAGAAGTAATTTATAGTAAGAAATTTATGCATGATCTATATAGTCCTGGAGATGATGACAACAACCATATTTTAGGAAATATATGCCCTTATAGATAGATAGGAAATTACACATGGGATTTTTTAATGAGTCTAGAATAGATTGTAATTTTATAATAAATTGAGGCACACAAAGGAATGTTGAGAGAAATAATTAAGAAATTGAGTAGTACATACCTTGCACATGAAAATTTGGTGTCAACACACACAAACATAGACATAACAGAGATTTTGAGCGAGCTAAAAATTGATTTTGGTAAGTAGTCATTGAATATTTATTTTACCAATGCTAGGGAAAGGAGAAGTAGAGATTGTAGCAATAATAACTCAGTGATTTGGAAATATAGGAAAAATCTCCTAAATATATAGATTCCAGTACCCATTCCTTAAAATTCGAGACCTACATTACACATCTAGTTGTATAAGTGTGGGTACATGTATGAACATTAATAATCAACTTATGCAAACTAGTAAGAATTTTGATAACAATCCAACACAAAAATTAGGAATTTAGTTGATTGGGGCAGGCATAATGGAACATAGAACTATCCTTTATGAAACTTTACAAAAATTGAGGATTCTAATAGTACTATCCTTTATGAAACTTTACAAATATATAATGGTTCTAGTGTCTTGGATAACTACTTGTTAACGTGTGATATTAAATGGGGTGTAAAAGGGATCAATTATGATGATATAAAGAAGTCTAAACTCATAAGGAATTTGTAAGGAAGAGATTTGTAATTATTTTACTCCATGAGGTTAAGAAGAGAATATTTAAATAATGTTTGGGATTATCTAACCCTATATTTTAAGAGAAGTAAATGTGTATGCCAAGCTATTTTGGATTTGAAAGAGATCAAATAGAATCTAGGGAATCTATTTCGACTATGACCTTTAATTTTTTAATGTGATGAAAAAGAAAAATTTTAGATGATGATAACAAAGCAATAATATTTGTGGAAGGATTGCACAATATTTAATTTATTATTATGGAGAAAATGTTTTCCCCAAATCAAAAGTAATATCAGTTGTAATAAGAGAAGAGATTATTAAGGACTATCGAGATAGTGTAGGTGTTAGCCACAAGACTAAATCCAAGTTGGATGCTATAATGTAAAGGTTGGAAGAGTTGTAGGAATGAAACAATCTAGGTTGAGAATTTGTTTCACAAAGTGAAGAGACTATTGGGCACCACAAAAGTGAATTTCTAAGTTCCCATAGGAATAATCCACCATTTTCTATGGATGAGAGTGTAGAATATTGTGAAAATTATAGCTTATGGGGTATTCCTGAAAGTAAATGTCATTTGATGCAACATTATGTGCATTAGATCCATAATGTTTTGTGTTGTTTTTATAAGTCAACCATGCATAAATATAAGGATTGTAAGGCTCTCTACTGGATCCAAGGGTGGAAATAACTAGAAATGTATTCATGGTACAAGTGTAATTAGATACAAATCCATAATAATTTTTGCTAGAAATGGAAATAGATCCTATAGGAGGTTGAGCTCCTCTATCCCTAAATACATGTGTATTGGATCCCACCATCTCAATAGAAGAATTCAAGTTGGGATCCAGCTTCACTATAAAATATGATTATTTGGGAACCTCCTTTTCCATAATATCAACTATAATGGAATGGTTCACCTTAAGGACCATCTCAGGATGTAAAAATAAATATCATGGTTGGATTACATGATAAAGGTTTTATAATGCATAAAAAGGGGTCTAATAGGGTGGTTATTTGTAAATGAGGAAAATTCATGGAACCCAAAGATAGATGGTGGTCTTATATCTTTGTAGGGAAAAAATCATATAGAATGGAATTACCTATCTAATCTAGCACGCTAACTTTATTTCACATATTGTAGAGTGACCGTGTAACACAACAAAAAAATTACCCTACCTTACAGAGAAAAATTTGCAATGTCAATATGATCAATATGGTTCATGCAAAAGTTTAAGTATCCATGACGTCCATAGATTATAAAGGAAATAACAAGCTTTAGGACCCGTGGAGATTCCTATTGGCCCCCAAATATAGAATGTTCATGAGGAAAAATACCCATAACCTAGAATGGAAAATGAGTTATTGGAAGAGGTGAAAGGATTGCTAAATTTTATATATAATAGGGGTATATGAAGACAAAATGACCTGGAGAAGTTGAAGAATAAGTCTATGTGAAATTAGTGTGAATCTTAAAGTAAGATGTGGTAGCTAAACTCACAAAACTACTCAAAATAGCTAACATATTGCATAATAAAGGTATTCTAAATTTCTTAAAAATCTTCTAGAAAGTGCAACCAAAGTGGAGCCATTCACTCTAATAAGTCAATTTAGTATGTTAAAACCAAAATAGCATGAGATGTAGATATATAGTACTTTTGACTTTGCCTTCATGGCCTTGTTTAAGTTTTTGTCTTTGAAAACTTGTTCCACTATGTATGGGGTTTTTTTGGTCCCCATTTAAAACCAATTTTTTTATCTTATCTAAAACATATATCATTTTGGGAGGCTATGAGATTAGGGATGCAATGTTTGATTATTGAAGCACCGTAAATATAATTCCTATATCTACGTGAGAGGTCATGGGTACACTTTCCTTGGAATATTACATAATGAAATTGAGTCTAGATGACTATGGGAGAGTTGATCCAATTTGATGCCAAGAGTACATGGAAATAAGGGTATAATATCTCAAATTATAGGGGAATTTTGAAGTTATTGACATAAAAACAAATGAGATAAACTACTTAGTTATAATTGGAAAGAAATGGGCATATAGGAAAATATAACTATCAATATAATTATTAGTCATATGGAATCACACTCAAATGAATTCAATATTATCATATACATGAATATAATAAGTAGAATCCTTAAAATATTCCAAAACAACCCTTCTCCCATATGCATATGAGACTTACAAATAGTTTAAGGTGGACCATAAAACCAAAGTAGAATTCCCAAGTTCAAGAGACACACAAGTAAAAGTGGAGTCTAGTAGCTTTGTACAACCATTGTAAAATTATTTTGAGATTCCTCTCATTACACAATCAAAAACCCATTCCTAGATAAAGATTCACAAAGATGGTATCATATATCCTATTAAGTCGAAAATAGGATTTTTAATGAATTTGAACACACTCACCATGGTTAAAATGATGGGGAGTTATGTATTCCATGGGAGGTAGCTTCATCAATTATCATAGATTCATATGTAGATTTAAATAATTGGATGCAAAAAGAGGATTAAATTAGGCCAATGATAATGGTGCATGTGGAAGATGCTAATAGAAAAAGAAAATAAATTGATGATTTACTCAATGAAAAGTATGTTATTATATACCTGGGGAAACGATTCCAAAGGGGAATTCAATCAAGAAGAAATTGACTAGATATTTCTAGGTCGATTCTGTTGAATACAAACAAATAATGTAATTATAAGATAATTAAGCTAACATTCCCCCTTATTACATTGTTTTTACAAATGTACCCCCGAAACAATTCAAATTTCACCTTAACAAGAGACTTAATGAGTATATCTACTATATGAGAATCTTTTGGGAAGTACTAGAGTTGGATGTGGTGGTTCGATACTTGTTCTCAAATTTAATGACATTCAACCTGAATGTGCTTGGTTATTTCATGGAAAATGGACTCTTCACAAGTTTCCACATGCTCAAGTTATTCAATGAATTATGGGTGGATTTTCTTCAAGAATTCCCATATCAGCCAAAATGTGTCATTACCAAATTACTTTCACAAGCACACCTCCTCGTGTAGTAGTGCAATACTTTTCCTTAGTGTATGAGAGAGAAACAATAATTTTATTCTTGTTAATCCACGATATAGGTCCATATTTGAGATGAAAAACATATCCTATAGTTGATTTCCTATCATCAACAGATCCAACATTGTTTGTGTAACATCCCCATTTTAAGACACTAGAACAAGGGAATTTTTTTATATATAACGTTCTCTGTTCTGAATTATGTAATTCAAAACACATGACCAAGTTTTAATAATTGTTCTCTGTCCAATTAATGTAATTCGATCACACAATTACTTTTAAAACCAATGTTCTCTATTTGCATATTTACAATATGGAACACACATTCATTTCCATTCAATCATATAATAGATACCATATGCTACTGTAAATGACTCGAAGAACTACCGATCTCCCATTTTATGGCTCGGAGTTTCAGCGATCTCTCATTTCATGACTCGGCGACTTACCGATCCTTCATGTTAATCCATGCATTGTATACTAAGTATACAGGTTCTCTTTACCATTTCCAGTTATCGAAGTGTTCCATTTAAGAGGCCTATCTGAATATTTGTTACTGATATTCATCTGATATCCTACTTCTTAAACTAGGTGATTAGGACAACGTAACCAGCAACTTGCGATACTTTGGCCAAATATTTTCACATGCTTTGCATGATCATATTCCTAGACGTTATACACCTCAATGGAATACATCCTTCACCTCACTTCATCTATTATCTAGAATGGTATTTTCTGACCTCTGTCAGTCCTTCTGCATCCAAGGTTAAGCTCTAACCCTAACTAGCAATATGAAAGAGTATAGGAAGACACTCGCGGTGACTAAAGGTACGCAGACATACTGTGTCGACCCTAGATGACTGCGTGTGTCTAGTTACCTTTAGTCCTCCGGAGTCACCCCGTATACATGGTCACATTCCTATCATCGTCCAAGTAACTTGGTCCCAGCTTATGTAAACTTGATGATTTGATTTGGGAGGGCGTTGTAACATGTCAGCTACAACATTGTGTCGTCATGAAGGCCCCACCTTCATGAAGACACCAGATTGTAGCTGGCATGTGTCAAGGTCCTACGGAATCCTCTCATCAAGGGATACACATCCAGCTATAAGTGTGATTAGATTCTTATCTTTAGTATTTTAAGAATAGGTTTCAGCAACCGTGCTGATCCTCTAACCTCATTGTTACAATTAGTGATTGCATAGCTAAGAAAGACTTAAATTGTCTTATAGCTTAACATACGTTTACTCCTCCTTACCGAAGGATTGCATATTTCCATCTTGGTTCTTTAATTTAAGCTTCAGACTAACAGTCCACTACAACTTATCGTAGTAAGATCAACTTACTAATCTTAACCAAGTTTTATTTGCAACTGAATTTAAAATCCAGAATTTCATCTTATTAGACGCCATTTAAATGAGGCCTAATTCCAAATGAATGTATTCATTTAATCACTATAACCTTACTTCAATTAAGGTTTGTTACGAGGAGATATGATTCTTCATATCGAATATCCTCTGGATCAAACATCTCAAGGATATTAACGAAATCAGAGTACAAGATTCAATTGTCTCTTTTATTTATATTCACTAGCTTATACACCAGTTCCAAATATCGTTCATTTGAGAATTCATATTCACTTAAATATTTTTCAATGTCAATCTAAAATTCATATTAACCCAAGTATGAATTAATTGTACATTCCAACTTAAAAGTTGTATTCAAGTAAAGAATAGATATTATGTCCTTTTAAAATCTATCAACCATCATTTGAATATATCCACAATCAATGAATAAAATTTATATTCTCAATCTTATTCAAATAGTTCCAAGGCGGTACAACCATTAAAATAACACACCTTTCCTTTGTACTCAATCCTTAAGATTAAAATTTATACAATTTATAAATCCATACAACCAGACTTCATTCATGCCAAACAACATTAACAACTCATCAAGAAGAAGAGTACAACTTTTCCTTTTCTAATTCCCGAAGAAGAATAATAAAATCTCAGAAAGATCCATCTCTTTGCTAATCTGAAGAAGCATCATAAAACAATATGTCTTCATTTTTACTCAAGGAAACCATCTGCAAAATTTACTTGCATGGGTCAGTTCATCGAACTGAGCATATTAAGCACTTATCAATAAAATGAGGTGCTCTTAATTAACTGTCTCAATAAAAGAACTCTGCTTTTATGAAATGTTAATAAATTGAGATGGACATCATCTACAAATTAAGTACTGATAAGGATGAACAACTTAACAACCCAATCATCTAATTACCATCACAATCGACAAAAAGATTTACTAACTTTCTCCCAAATAATTACTACAGAAGTAATTTCCTCTAAGTAGTTCCAGATTAAAACATCTGTAAGAACTAATACACATATGTATATAATGTTGTTCTAATGCAATTGCTATCAATTCCATTCCCTTATAATAGTTGAAATTTCAAGAGATGAATTTTAACTAAGAATTCAAATAGAACTACTTCCTTTCGAATGCTACTCATTTATTTAATCAAAAATCAAATGCGAAGATAAAAGTAGTCATTCACCATAAAAACAGGTGTTATTTCTCAAAATTCATCAAACGTCACTAATACTTCTTTCAAATTAGAAAAGAAGGAAAACAACAATTACATGCAGATCTTTATGCCTAAGGCAACAAAAGAAATTCATTCAATATCTAATATAGAATTTCAAATGGATAAGAGAAGAAAATAATTATTACTTCCAATTACCCATCCAATAATCCCTTTATTTTCATCACAACTGCACTGGATGAATTAAACACGAAGTGATATCAATCAATGATAACAAAAAAGAGAGAGCAAATAAAGTCAATAATCAAATGAAGGAAGAAGAATCATGTTACCTCTTCTCACTACCTAACCGAATATCAACTATTTAGTATGACTGATCCATAGGGTGATTCCTTTTCTAATAAGTATATTTCAAAATTAAAACTTACTAACCACCATTCAAGGAAGCATACCAGAGTTCATTGGCATCTGATTCCACAAGTATATAAAAAAAACAACAAAATCTTTCAATTAAAATCATTTTCAATAATTATTCCCCAAAACGAACATTTCCAGCTAGGTCTGAAACAAGCAAGAATGTACAACTAGCTTTATAACCAAAACGTTTCACCAAAAATGAACATTCCAGCTAGGTCTGAAACAAGCAAGAATGTACAACTAGCTTTATAACCAAAATTTTTCACCAAAAACAAACATTCTAGCTAGGTCTGAAACAAGCAAGAATGTATAGCTAGCTTTATAACCAAAACGTTTCACCAAAAACGAACATTCCAGCTAGGTCTGAAACAAGCAAGAATGTACAGCTAGCTACAAAATCATGATTCTTATCATAATAATAAAAGGAATCATTTTTCAAACACTAGAGTAAGAATTCAACTTCAGTTCAGTTTTAATGAAACAACAAAGAAGTTTAGAATGCAGTTCGTATATATAAATATATATAATTTCATCATCGAATTCAAAGGAGACTGAAATAGTAAGCTCTATTCCATCCGGCAGATACCCAGATACTCAGTTCCAGATTTAGGTAAATAATTCCTAAAAAAATCATTCACGGATTTCAAACCAAATACGGAGGCATTTAATCATTTTTAAATTGCGTAAGAGTAAAACAATGAAACAAACCCACTGTCCCAAAGAATTTGTATTCTATGCATTGTAATACGACCAGAGAAAATAACTCACGCAACAGTTCCATCAAGCATTCTCACGGTTTTTCCAAAACCATTCACACACACAGAACTCAAAAAACAATCTACACATCACTATCACTTCCATCAAATCGAACCCATAATGGGAGATAAAACAACATGCCCATCACTGTAAAAATTCAAACAGCATGGATAGATTTCATCTCATTTACCCTTTTTGCAAAGAAATACCCCAATCATATTCATCTTAAAAAAATGACTCAACTCAGAAAATCACAACAAACATCTCAACAATTTCATTTTTCAAAAGCATCCTACAAAAGAGCAGAGTTATTTTAATGAAGATGCTTAAGCAAGAGCATAACGGTTTAAGGAGAAGGGCTCAACATGCCTGTAAAATTTCTCGTGGCTTGAAGAAAACCGCGCCCACGCCCACAAGAGCTATTTTTCTCCACGGCGTCAACAACAAAGCTTTCCCAACAATCTTCTAACTTCCACAGGCTCAAAAATAGCCATGGCTACTCCAAACAACAACAACAATAACCAGAATAATAGCAGGTTCGAAAGAACCATGAAAGAAATGCAGAGAAATCTCAAAACCCGAATGAACACAATAATCACCAAAATTTCCTCTATCCCCTTTCCAAGGTGAGCTGGTCGCTAAGACCAAGACCATTAATGCATTGAATGCATTGCTTTTTCCTTAATTTCCATGCCACCACCGACTCAGGTTTGGCGAGTTCATTTTTTTAAATTTTGCATGTAATTTCCTTCTTAGCTACATAGCTAGTTGGATGTCTCCAACTTTTCCATGTTCCCACCAAACTTGGTGTTTAAAATGCAAGGACATCATTTACTATCCTTAATTAAATTTCTAACCTTCCCTTCTTATCCACTTCATCAACATGGGTCCATAGGTCCCCTCCTTAGGTTAGCAATAGTTTAGGTTGCATTGTCCATAGTTAGGTTTTTCACCTAGGTCTCAAGTCATTAGGATTTGCAACAATTTACATCCCATGCAATTTAAAATCCACGTAGGGTAGTAGTTAGGTTATAGGCTAAAACATAGTTATAGGTTAGAATTTAATCCCATAGTATTTTACTTAATAGTTTCCAACAAGTCTTACCGACTGGCGTTCATAACTAGTATGATGCAAGACGTTCCGTCCAACACGCATATCTATACCCTGAGCTCTTGTATTAAAACTCTTTCAGCCTTACGCTCTCTCGGCATTACTATGTGTATGTGGTTTGGGGATCGAACCTTTTCCATTGGCATCAAGGTACTAAATATTTATACCTGTAATCGTGTCTTTGTAGATTTATAACACCTTCATTCTGGTTTCAGACTTCATTCCTTTTAGAAGTAAATCGACAAAGTGATCATAAGGAAGGCCACAACATACCTTGGATCAATGGAATTGATTCAAGGTGTGCTGTCAATCAACAATAAGAGTTCATCATACATAAAAACAAGTCTGTTGTCTCACACTTGCAAAACACAAGTTATAATAACCTCCGTCCCAAGTAAACAAATTACAGTAAACAAGGGTCCAGATTAGTAACACATTCTTTTTAAGATTAAAAGATATATCTTAACATAATTATCCTCATTTCCATAGTTACAACATCATGAAAATAGATTATCATAATAGCTCTTAAAAAATCAAGACGTTATAGTTTGAGTCAATATATCCCTATAAGAAAAACTAAGAGTTCTTATGATATTCCAGACCATAATCAACTATACCTCAAACATATCTCAAAACATGCTTCACTACTACCTAGTGACATTTCTTTGGCTCTTGTATGAATTTTTAAAGATAGCTAACAATAAAGAAAATGTCTAGTTTACTATAAGTCAAGTAAATGAGACTCCCAATAAGATTTTTGTATTAATTAACCTCTACTTGAGGTGAATCCTGGAATATATAAAGTTTCAAACCTTTCTCCATTAGAGTGGAGATCAGTTTACAATCATACATCCTATAATTTTATAGGATTTTCTTGGCATATTTCATTTGGGAGATAAAAATATGATGTTTCTTCTATCATATCTCCAAGCTAAGACAATAGTGAAGTAGCCCCAAATCTTTCATGTCAAAGTATCTATTCAGATAATTCTTAACATATTTGATGAGATTGTCTAAACTCCTTGTGATCACAAGATCATCCACATAAAAAACCAAAATGACACTCCCAAAGGCCTATCTTTTTATATACATATTTTAACTAGAGGGGCTACATGTGAATCCATGTTGCAATAGGCGATCATATATTTTAATGTAACATGCCCTCAAAGCAATTTTTTAATTACATACAAATATTTAATTAGACAATACCTTTTAAGATGATTCTCATTAAAAATCATTCGAGATGGGATATGTATACCTCTTCTTTGAGAGGACCATTTAAGAACACACTTTTTATGTCTATCTTCCAAAGTTTCCATCCTTTTTATAGTGTAAGTACATAGACAACTCGATGGTTGTGATCTTCATAGTGGGTGCAGAGGTATCCTCGTAGTCAATTCCTTTTGTTGAGCATATCCCTTTGCAACTAGACATTCTTTGTACTTGTGGATGGATCTGTCTACCTTGTATTTTGTTTTGAAAATCCATATGTAGCTAATGGAGTTATTTCCTTCAGAAATTGATAAGTTCCCATGTCTGATTATGAATTAGGAATTTATATTCAACATCCATGGAATTTTTACACTATAGTTAATTGAGTACCTCTCGAATTGTATCAAATTTCGTGTTGTGAACTAATGAACTCATGAGTACAATATTTACCTCATTTCTCATCCATCTTCTTGTTCTAACTCCTGATGAATTATTTTAGAGACTATTAAGGTAGAAGTACTTGACAATTATTTGGAACCATTTCAAACATTGATACTACTATTGATGTGAAGAATTATTTTACAAATGACCAAGATCAACAAACAATTCTCCTTGCAACTCATATTTCTTGTCTGAAGAATATTCATGCTCATCATCTGACTATGAGAGAAATCTATGAGAGGATTTTAGTTTTGACTCTTCTTTGTGTGGGAATGAGTCAAATAATGACTCATCACAAACTACATCTCGAATCTCATATATATTTGGTGTTTTAGGATCCATGAGACGATATGCCTTTTAGGTAGTAATGTACCCCAAAAATATACAATAGAGTGTCTTTGCATTGATATTCTTCATCTTTATGGATGGGACATGTATATATGATACACAACCAAACACTCTAATATGAAAGATCGAAGGATTGTGATTAATCCATACCTCTTGTGGTGTGTTGTCCTATAAGATCTTTTTAGGTGCCCATTTAAGAAGATATACAACTTTATCGTACTATTTTTCCCCAAAATTTGTTCTCCAAATTGGTAGTGATAAGCATGTAATGAGCTATCTCTATGACAATCTAATTGTGATGTTATGTAATGTCATTCTTCAAGGTCATATAGGGGATGTCAAGTGTTGTGTGATTCCATTCTCCTTCAGGACTGCCACAAATTTAGTTAACATGAATTCCCCTCTTGATCTCGAGTGGAGGATAAGAAGTGGCTGCCCAATCATTGAATAACTCACCGATAGAAGGTATGAAAAATTAGTAGGTGGTTCAGATTCTTCAGAAGAAAGAACACCCATGTCTTGTAATAATAGTCATCAATCAACATTAAAAGTACTAAAATCCATGAAATGAAAAAGGAAAGGGTTTGCATAGATCGATATGTATGACCTCAAGATGGTTCTTGACATGGAAGTTACTTAGATCGAATGGATCCCAATGTTGTTTAACTGCTAGACATATAGAATAAATAGGAAATGAGTGTGAGAGTGAAGTCATACCATCTCCTTATAACTAATATGAAAGAAATGTCCCTATATCGATAATGTAAGAGTGCAATAGACTCCAATGTGGAGGCAAATAAAGAAACTACAGAGTATGAAACTACATCTAGTGCAAATAAACGATCATTCAAAAATATCTAGTAAGTATCATACCTTCTCATGAAATAAAACATGATTTTATGCCATTCTAGACCATGAATTCCACTTTGATCTTGTGATTCAAGAACTGAGAGATAGACAAGAGATTTTTGGTCAATCCCCTGAACATAGAGAGCCTTTTTTAGGGTACAACATATCATCTCAAGATGAATGGTGACTTTTCCTATTCCTTCTACAACCTAATCCTTATTGTCTACAATTAAAATCCAATCTCCAATGGGTTGATCAGTTAATGAATCAAAATCTTCCTATCACATGTTATGTGCTTGTTGGGGCCAAAGTCAATCAACTAAACATTCTGCAATAGATGTGATATTTGGGAGACTATAAAAACATTTTTGTGTGTCGTAATTTACTGATTCCATTACTTGCTCATATTAGTCATCATCTTGTTGTATCGAAACATGTCCTTTCTACTTCTTGTGGTGCAGATTTTGTCTAGATTTATGTGAATCACTATGACCAAATGTGTTTTTCACCATAACTACATTGTGTGAGGCCATTATACCAACAAGCATTAATAGTGTTATGTGTATTCGCGGTGCATATGTGACACCATCGATTCACTTTATGATAATTTTGTTGTTATGGTTAATTTTGGGATTGCTTTAATGACTGCTTCTCTTGTTATCCCTTGCAATACTTGTAAATCTTCTACTATCTGCAGATTAGTGAATTGTCTTCAAACTCCTCATGCACTTTCCAGATGGCTTCTTCCTACTAGAACAATTCACCGAGTTCTACAAATGTCACATCTTTTTTTATGATGCTCAATTTTGTGATGAATTTATTAGATTAGGTAGGAAGAGATCTCGGTGTAAGAGGAAATGGCTACTTGTATTCCATATTTTATATGAGCACTACAATATCTACTCGTAATTCTACCACATGATAGAAGAATTCATCGACTTTATCACCATTTTTCATAATCAATGTATGAATCTTTGACTGGAGATGGAGGATGTTTTTCAAGTTATTTTCTTTGTAGATGGTGGAGAGAGCATCTCAGGATGCCTTTGATGTTGTCATATCCCATATGTGTGGTTGTACCTCATCAAAATGTTGAGAGTGGTCAACATCAAATGTTTTACATCATCCTTTTCATACTTTGTTTTCTCATCTATATTGGTGGGATGCGCTACTTTTTTAGAAGCATAATGGAATGTGGGGTGAATCATTTCTTTAAAATTTTCAACTAATTAACCATGCATACTTATAAACCATTAGGCATTATGATGAAGAAACAATACATACACCATCAACCAAAAGAGCAATTAAGAACACAAGTACACATGAAGACCAGATATAAGTGAGAAATCCTCAAGGGGAAGAAAACCCACTGAAACTCTACTTATATTACACAAAAAGGACTCTCATGAATATTACACATCACAAGATATTTTTCTAGAGAGGCACAAACCCCACAAGGAACAAAAAACCCTAGTTTAGTAAGGAAATATTTTCCACAATAACCCCTGGTTATCGTGGACAACTTCCACCCTCATTCGACTCTAAGAAGCTTCAATATTTTAGGTTGCACACACTTTGGAAGTTCCTTTAGCACAATTGAATTAGTTGCAGTTATTTTGCACGTCCTCACGCACTCGTCCTATTTCTTCCATGTTCTTCCATTTTCCTCATATCTCCTTCTATTTCCCTTTACACCTTCCTTCTATACATTCACCTTCTTCCCAAAGGTAGCTTATGCACCATTCGCGCACACACCCTTGACTTTCTTTCCAAAAAGGATAAGTCCCTTGTGCATTCTTCCATGCCCCTCTCCCTCCTTGTAGTTGTGCATCATTATTTTTGATGATCGTGACCTACTTACATACTAATCTTCTACAAGTATGCATTCATTCATGATGTGTGCCTCACCTCTATGTGTTTGTCCCCTTCTTTCCCTACCCATCCTCTTGATTTTTACGTACCTTGCACATTCTTCAGTGTGCGCCATGTGTCATTGTGTGTTCTGCTTTTTACAAGGTCAAACCTTCATATCATAATAAGTTTTTCTACGAGCTCGACACATACACATGTATTTTTGTAAATATATTGATGTAGGCTACACATTAGAGCATTTAAAATCAATTTTGGTGGGATTTGGTAGGTATAAAACAAGGAAACACGTCTTAGATCATTTATGCATCCATCCAATTGACTCAACCACCATATTTTCTTCAAATCTTGCCTCTTTCCTTCTTCTAAAAGACAAACAAACATGGGGAGGCACATCTGATAGCCTTGTATGTGGTTGTGTAGGAATTCATTGATGGTTATCGGTGGTTGGATTTTAAATCCAATTTTCCCTCCTCTTTCTCCTCCTCTTCTATCATTTTTATTCTATAAATAGTAGGACTTTTCTCATTGAAATGGATCCTCTTTGTTGTAATGGCACCATGCCAAAATGGTGGCCAACTTCCCATGAGTTTCAGGCCTTGAGCTTTGTTTCTATAATGTATCCTCACCTTTTTCCATGAATGTAAATGCTTTTGCATCCTTTAAGCAATAAAATTGGGTTTATTTGCATTCTTGTATGTCCTTTTCTCATTTTTATTGTATCTTTCTTCTTTTTTTCAAATTTTTGGCATGTTGTACGTATTTTCCTCTTACAGTTCCATTTTTCAGGTGTTGCCAATGTGTGGGAAAGAAGAGTTGGCATGGTTCTTGTTTGTGGCACGCTTTTCTACCCTTTCTTCCATGTTTTCTCCCTTTCCTTCCCCTCATGGAGAGGGATTGACCTTTCTTTTTGGTGTTATCACCTCCCCTAGATTATTTTTCCCTTTTCTCACATCCTTCTAACTCTGGTACCTAGGTATTATTAGTATAGGATTTGATTTCCGCATTAGGAGTAGTTGTAGCAGTAGAAATGGGTAGAGGAACCAACCTTCTTCGGAGGTCTATCTCAAGCGCGCAAGGTCTCAACACTTGGAGAAAGTCCCATTGTTACCTCAACAACCTAGTTCAACCTGATCTAGGATGGGTGTAATTTTGATCTCCAATAATTTTAGCATGCACGGTGGGACAAATTTGAATATCTATACATCTTCATCTCAACAAGTTTGATGTATTACTATTGAGATCTAACCTTTTAAGGCATCCTTCAAATACATATGAAAACTACTAGCATCCATACCTACTAGTTTCACTAGTCCACCCACCATGTCAATGAATAAGAAAAACATAGAAGTGAATAGCATGCACGCAAGGCATCGACATCGTGCATGCAAAGCATTTATTCATGGATGCACACGTGCTAGAGAGTTCCCTTGTTATTTAATTTTCTAAGTTGGTGTGTTCTTGGTAAATTTCCATCCTTTTGAGGTTATTCTAAGAACATCCGGTGACTCCACCGATTCAATCCACCCATTAATTCATTCATGGACTTTCCCTTTTATTCGTTCATCCTTTTCTTTTCTTTCCATCTTTATATTTTTCTCATCCGTGAAGCTATGCAATCATGGCTTCATTCCCTCATTGGAATCCCCATTTTTAGTAGTAGAAACAATCCCTCCATTACCATAGTTTAAAAATCCTCCCAAATCATTTTTATGAGCCCCATCTAGATTATACATATAACCCAATTCCAAATGATCCATATGGTTATCCTGCTAATCACGATGTTTTTCAAGAACATGATTTTACAAATAAAGGCGAAACTTCATGATAGATTTTTATTTTCATAGGAAGGTTCAAGAAATGGAGATGAATATGATGCATCTTAGAGTTACATGCTCAATAAATGCAACCAACATGGGTTTTAGGGTACCTTTTCCATGGGTTGGCCCTATGTTGAGTTGGTTTAGCCCTCAACAAAAGCTATAATTTCTTGTTGATATATTACCCCAGATTATAGAATGGGATGAAGAAATGGAGGCTTATAAATATAGTTCTATATAACCCTATTAATGGAGTAACCATGCACTACCATTCCACATCCCTCTCATTCCTCCTCCCCGACATACACTATCTCAGCTTGTTATCCATGTTCCTAGCTTTCGCACGCTTCCCCATTGATATTTCCATTCCTTCACCCTCTTCCCTTCCATCTCACCTTCATTCCACTCCCATCATTCCTTCTGCACACACCTCCATTCCTCTCACATGTGTTCCCTTCGTGCCCATCCCACCTTCTTCTTCCCATTCCCCTCTATATAAATATGTTGCAAACAAAAAACCCCTCAATTTTTTATCATCCCACCAATGTCATCATGTTAGATGACTACGAGAACTATTAAAGAATGGTATGACTCTAATTAGGAAAATGAGGTCACATAAAGTGAAAAATTAGGCACCGACTTCAAGAAAGTCGGTTAAACTCGAGGGAACAAATTTTAAGGAGACAAAGTTATTTGTAGAGGCATAACTTCGCATGACCCACCTACAAACTATCACCTTCAAGAGGAGATTTCACATGATAATCCCACTTGTGAGATTGAGCTTCAAGAAAATGGACACACCACAATGATCAAATAGTGCCCAATCAAATATTTGGCTAGTCTAGTGACAAATACGAGTTACCACTTTGGTCATACTCACTTCATATCACAAGGTATAGCTTTAGCATGCCAAAGGTCGATGAAAGGCTTCCCAAATCCAAATGTAGAGAAACTAAAGGAGTTTTATATCTATATATATAGTTTGTTTTTGATACTTTGAGGAGGGTGGAAAACTATTTTTAATTCATTTTTTCACTCATGACGAAGGCCATGTTCAGCCCCAAATCAGTAACATGGTCGCAATTTCTGAGGAAAGGTAGTTACTTCTCCCTACCTATTGTAAGTTTCACTTGAGCTTCCTTTTCCTCTAGTTAGTATAGGTTATTTTAGGTTTACTTTCAGTAAAACAAGTGCTTGTGCACACTCTACATGTTTCCCCTTAGAACATGTATGATTTTCATATTTTGTACATAGTTGTTCTTCTTATTGTTCAAAACACTCCTTATGGCGATGTGTTCTTTCCTTCCAAGCACTTTGGTGTGCACCCTTTTTCTTCCCGGATGGAGTTCGGTGTTCGAAAAAGTAGTTCTAACACTTGCACACCTTTTTCCACTCTCACAAATTCAAATTAAAACATCTTCACATAAGAGTAGCCATTTGTTCAAAGTTTATACAATGCTTGAAGTGACTACATGGATGTTATTCAAGTTGCAGATTAGATCTTAATGATTCTAGGAAGAATAAATACCTAATGGATTCTTTTAAGGCTACTAGTCTCTTCATCAAGCGGGTAGATGGCCCTAAAGTCACCAAATTGTTGTCCAAAATAACCCCCTAGTTATTGTGGACAAATTTCATCCTCATTTTATCTCTCGAAGCTTTAACAGTTAGGTTACGTACACACTAGAAATTCCTTTAGCACAATTGAAATTGTTGCAATTCTTACGCATGTTCTCGCACACCCATCCTACTTCTTCCTTTTTCCTTTTATCTCCATAATTTTCTCCTTTGCACCTTCCTTTTGCACATTCACCTTCTTCCCAATAGCTTATGCACCCTTGCACATTCTTTCATGCCCCTCTCCCTCCTTACAACCATACATCATTCCTTTTGATGCTCACACCTTACTTACATACTTTTCTCCCGAAAGTATGCATTCATTCCTACTATGCACCTTACCTCTGTGTACCTATCCCTTTATTTCCCCTTTCATGCCTCTTGATTTTACGTACACCTTACGCATTCTTCAAAGACGCGTCACATGTCATTACATGTTTGGTTTACACCGTAAACCTTCGATTGTAACAAATTTTCCTACGGGGCTTTGACACATGCGTACATGGGCTTGTTGGAACACCGTTGACATAGGCTACGCATTGGACCATTCAAAATCATATTTTGGTGGGATTTGATAAGATGAAAATAGTGAAACACATTTCGAGATCATTAATACAGACATCCAATTGACTCAAATACCATATTTTCTTTAGATATTACCTCTTTCCTTCTTCCACAAGCCAAACAAACATGGGAGGCACATCTAACAACCCTTGATTGTTGTTAGTTCTTGGATTTCAAATCCGAGTTTCCTCCTCTTCTCTCCTTCTTCTTTTATAAATATCAGAGCTCTTCTCATTAAAATGGATCCCTCTTTGTTGTAACAACACCATGCCAAAATGGTGGTTGACTTCCCATGAGTTTCAAACCTTGAACTTGGTCTCTGCAATGTATTCTCACCTTCTTCCATGAATGTAAATGATTGTGCATCCCTTAAGCAATAAAATCAGATTTTTGGCACTCATGTATGCCCTTTTCTCATTTATATTGTATCTTGCCTCTTTGTTCACATTTTTGGCATGTTGTGCTTAATTCCCTCTTGCAAGTTCTATTTTCATGTGTTACTAATGTGTGGGAAAGCTAAGTTGGCATGGTTTTGGTATGTGGTGTGCCTATCTTCCCTCTCTCCCATGTTTTCTCCCTTTCCTTCCCCTCATGGAGAACAACCGAACTTTCTTTTTGGTGTTATCTCCTCCCTAGATTAGTTTTCCATTTCTGTACATCTTTCTAACTCTGGTCCCTTGGCATGATTAATATAAGATTTTATTTCAGCATTAGGAGTAGTTGTAGCAATAAAAATAGGTAGAGGAATTAGCCTTCTCCATAGTCCTGTCTCAAGAACACAAGGTCCAAAACTTGGAGACATTCCCATTTTTCCTCAATGACCCAATTCAACTTGATCTAGGATGAGTGCAAGTTTGAGCTCTAACATGTACCAACCCTACAAGGAGCACTAAATCTTGATTTAGTGAGGCACCAACCCCATAGGGAGGCTAAAACCCCCAAGATGATCAAGAACCAACTCAACCACTTGAATATGAAGATCACCTAATGTGTACTTGTTTCTCCAATAAATTATTGTGATCATTTTTCAACTCCTCCCACTTAAAATTTTCTTATACCATACTTTCTCCTTCTTTGCTCAAGCATGCAACTAATTGTGCTAATTAGGTATAATGACCTTGTTGTCCTTCGATCTCATCACCTCTTCATGTTATTCTTTGATATTCCCTAGATCCCTCTAACATTTTCTCTTCTCTTAGTTAGCTTTCTCAACTCTCCATACACACAACAAACTCAAATGATAAAATAAATCTTACCTTTATACATGACCCTTGATACAAACACCTTAGGTCAGCCAAGACCATTAAGGTTGTTCATAAAAATATGAAAAAACATATAAAACATTATATAAATTAAATTCCAAGACCTTATAGGTTGTTCATGAGCAAGAACATAGCACATTAGCTCAATTAGGCCTTATAGACCTAATATACTCAAACAACAACTTCTTGGTCTTCAAGCGTATATATAATTTTTTTCATGACACCACAAGATATTAAAAATTCAAGGACATCCTATCATAATAATAAATAATCACAAACAACTATGCAACCTCCATCTTCACCATAGAGAAAACCATTTGGAAAGTAACACCAATTAGGTCTTTAAGCACCAAAACTTTAGTCTTCAAGAACAAACATGATCACACTATATACCATGTTGTCAAGACTTTTTGAAATGTACAAAATAAACATGACCCCAAATCACTCTCCAAGTCCATGAGACACCATAAAATAGGGAAAAACACTCCAATACCTTCAAAACTCTTTCCTAGCTTAAGCATGTTGATCATGCTCAGAAATAGGTCTTCAAAACATGAAACTTAGCACATCAAAACACCTCACCAAGACATAATTAGCATATGGATGGAAATATAATGATTTCATCTAATTCATGAAACTAATAAAAACCTCCAAATCATGAAACAAGACCCCAAAACCTTTCCATCACTGAAACTCGGTCAAACTATGTTTTATCCCTCAAGAATCAATCTTGAGTAAGTCAACTTTAACACCATAAATGCAACTCCCAAAAATAATCACCACCAAACACTTCACTAGCACCCCTATACACCTCTTCCAAAAAAAATCATAGGTCGCATGGATAAATCATTAATACCATAATTGTTCCATCACACCTTTTTGACAATCTTAATATGATAATTAGGCCATTAGGGCTTGAATATGAAAACACCGCTTGCACCCTTTTAAGAGCTTAATCACAAAAATTCATGTCTACAAGATATGAATACTAAAATAACACTTCTCCACCATGCAATTCTATCAAACTCGCCTCAAACCACAAGACTAGTTTTTCATACACTAGCCTTCTAATGGTAGGTCACATTAGATGACATGTTTTAGAAAATTTCTCCACTAAACCTATCTAAATATTTTCATGATCACTTAGGAAACAACACAAGATAACTGGAAAAAATAATTTCATTTCATCAAACCTTCCTCTCATCTATATACTTGTAAATTTCCACAAAATAAGGGTTTTTCTTCAACTTGCCAAAACAATTGGAACCTACAAATGCAACTAAAAGGGGATTTGAGTACTCTACATCCCTGAGTATTCACATTGTCTTGCTCAATCCATTTTATGGCCATATACTTAATTTCTTCCCTATCACTCTAGGTATAGGGTTTTATGAGGGTTTTGACTTGTCTATCTTGTTAACAATGGTTCATAAATATTTGACAACCAAATCAATTCATTATTATTTTTAAATCTTCTTAACTCCATGCCTAATCACCCCTCAAAGACTCAAGACCCCATGAATAAAACACACATGTGGGTGATAAAAATAACTTGCTTATCAAGCAGGGATTTAACTTTCTGAGAGATCGATGGAGCTTAAATCACATTTTCTTGCTTTCCTCTTTTATTATTGACCTAAAATATTTATTAAAGAACTGAAAAAAATTCCTTCAACTATTCCAAGTCTCATTTATGTCTACACACCTCTGAGTCTCTTCAACCACCATGACTTACCTTGTCTTTATAGGATTGACTTCATAGTTTTTGATTCAAAGGACCTTTTACCTGCATTATACACCTATTATATGACCTTTAACATATTCTACACATGTTATTCAATGTCAAGTCACACATCTTATGCTTGTACCATATTTTTACTTCATTTCACATGTTGCCACATCATCCTACTTAACCTAGAATGACTTATTTCACCATAAATATCTCATCAACAGACTCAAATAATCTTACAGACTCATTAACACCTTTTACATACCTTACTAAGCATGTTTGACACCCTATAGTTCTCATATAAACTTTGGAGCACTCCTACAATCACCTTCATGCTAGACCCATCCATGTTGACTAAGACACCATGACATGACACCAAGATTGGACACTACCAATCAACCTTAAATCTTAATTATGAATGATACCTCATACAATACACCTATACCACCAATATTCCCTTTGTTTTTAATGATACTTGACATTAATGACAACAACTAAGACACTATGTCCAACAATCTCCCCCATTGTCATTGATGACAACTCTCTTAGAACCATTAATGGAAACCAATCATGAAAACACCTACAAAACTATTTTTTTGGTTTATTAGGAAAACTCTCCCCCTTT
This sequence comes from Taxus wallichiana var. yunnanensis, assembly GCA_018340775.1. Classification (NCBI taxonomy): domain Eukaryota; kingdom Viridiplantae; phylum Streptophyta; class Pinopsida; order Cupressales; family Taxaceae; genus Taxus; species Taxus wallichiana. Next base: position 575,585,333 of record CM031240.1, read on the forward strand.
AACATCTATAAAAAAATGTAACCATGACATCATGACAGCAAACAACACCAATAATGCATAAAATACTTGCAATTTCTTGGTACAACAACAACTGGCATGTATAACATCTTTCAGACATTCACAAAGATCCCCTAAGAATATATTCATCTTGGATAACCGATAATGCATGATTCCCATTAAGATGATGCACTCTATCTTTATTTCAATCCTTACTTCATTAACTTGTCTTCTGATTTTGAATCTTCAAACATCTTTAAACTGAAAATATACCTTCACACAACTTCTTAGAGAAGATTATTCAATAACTTTATCCCCTCAATGTTTTGACCCTTTCAATGAACAATAGGGGAATAATCACACCCAAATATTTCCTTAGGTTCTCAAATATTTCCTATGGGATAGGTTTGGTCAAGATGTATGCAATCTCTTCCTTGGTGGATACATGTTCCAACTTAATCCTTTTCTCACTTACTTGATCCCTTAAGAAATGATATTTGATTAGAATATGTTTAGTTTTAGAATGCAACAAAATATTCTTAGACACACTTATAGCACTTGTACTATCACAGTAGATAGGAGTAGGTCCATCACATTCCACCTTATATTCTTATAGGGTATGTCTCATCCACAGAACTTTTGCACAACATAATTTTGTTGTTATGTACTCAACTTCACATGTGGAAAGAGATACTAAGGATTACTTATTAATCAACCAAGATACAAGAAACTTACCAATAAATAAGGCCCCTCCACTAATGTTTATTTTTTCATCAATAATTCCACACCAATCAACATTAGTAAAAGATTTAAATTCAAAATTATCACTTCTTTGGTACCATAAACCATACTCTGTAGTCCCTTTAAAATACCTAAAAACCTTTTTACTTTCATAAAAGTGTGTCTCCTTTTGATCTTATTAAAATATTCCTACAAGGAATAAAACCTAAAAATGTCAGGTCTAGATGCAGTGGCATATAAAAAACTACCAACCATGGATCTATAAACAGTTTGGTTCACTTTTGGTGCCATGTCTTCCTTACTCAACTTACAAATTGTGACCATAGGAGTCCAAACATGCTTGCAGTCCTCCATTTTGAATTTCTTTAGCATCTCCCTTATATACTTTTCCTGAGATATAAATATGCCTTCCTTCGATAAATTTATTTGAAATCCTAAGAAGAATGATAGTTCTCCTAGCATGGACATTACAAATTCTTCCTTCACAAATTTTGTAAATTTATGAGTTGTATGTTCATTTTCCCATCCAAAGATGATGTCATCTACATACCCTACCACAATTAGTAGGTGTCCTCATTCATTATTGATGTAAAAACTACTATGAGCTACACCTTTCTTGAAGCCTTGTTTAGTTAAGTATTTATTTAATCACCCATACCAATCCCTAGGTACTTGCTTAATTCTAAAAAGTGCCTTTTTTTAATCTTGCATACATAGTATTTCTCATATTTCAATGAAAATTCATCAGTTTCTCAATATATACCTCTTCTTCTATATTTCCATTTAAGAAAGAATATTCAACATCCATTTGATACACCTTAAAGCCTTTATATCTTGTATATGCTAGAAACATTCTTATGGCATCCATCATAGCTACAGGTGCTAACTTCTCATCAAAATATACTCCCTCAACTTGTGCATATACTTTACAGACCATCCTAGCTTTATTTCTTGTAACTTCACCATCCTCATTAAGTTTGTTCCTAAACACCCATTTAGTTCCAATGACATTTTTGTTCTTAGGTCTAGGTACTAATTCCCAAGTTTTATTCTTCTCAATCTGATCAAGCTCTTCATTCATAGAATTGACCCAAAACTCATCTTTTCTTTCTTATTTAACATTTTTGGTCTCAAACTTCGAAAATAAAGAAACATTTTTGGTTTTGAAGACTTACCAATTTTCTCCTTGTTGTTATGCCAACATCCTTCTTGCCTAGGATTTGAGTTTCAGGATGATCTCTTCTGATTTGTATTGAAGGATTTTTGTATCTTTCCTCTCTTCTTCTTCATCATCTTCTTATTTAGTTTTATTTATAGTCTCTTCATATTCCTTATATTCTATCTCTTGAGTTGGATTTAGTCCTCATAGGATAAGATTCATCAAATTTTACACTTGCACTTTCAACCATAGTTTGCATCATTTTGTTATAACACTTGTAAGCTATGATTTTTAGGAATAACCTTAGAATATACAATCATCAGATATTGAATCAAAATTTCCTAGATTTTATTCATTCCTTTTAATGAAACACCCACTTCCAAAAACTATGCAATGTTCTACACTTGCAGGTCTTCCTTTCCATACTTCATTAGGGTCTTTTCACTCTTTATTTGTATCTAACATCTATTGATGATGTAGAAAGATGTTTTGAATTCCTCTTTCCAATTTCCATTAGGTAATTTGGATTCATTTAGCATGGTCCTAGCCATATTTTGAGCACTCTTATTCTTCCTTTCCACTACCCCATTTTGTTGAGGAGTCCTTATAGCCGAGAACTACCTCCTAATACCATGATTCTCACAAAGGTCATAAAATAGTTCAGACCAAAAATCACCTCCTCTATCTAATATAAGACATGTTATTATTATATTCTTCTCATTATCGACAAGTTCTTTTAATGCATTTAATCTATCATGTTCTTATGATTTTCCCCTAACATCCCAAGTGAATATTATATAATAATCTATTAGTAAAATAAAATAATACTCACTCGTCATAATTCAAGTCCTCATAGGTCCTCAAATATTAGTGTGAATCGGATTCAAAGGATTTGAGGTGGAATTATGCTATTTTAACTTGAATTTTCTCCTGGTTTTCTTTACATATAAACATTCTTTACATAGAGTTTCTATTGGTTTACTTATCTTTGGCATGTTCCTCACACATTCCTTGGAGCTTATCTTGACTAGATTTTCAAATTTTAGATGTCATAGCCTTCTATGCCACAACCAACTACCATCTAACTTGCTTATGATACAATTCTCCTTGTTGATCTCCTTCAATATGTACATGGTTTTTTTAGTAATTTTTATTCTCCTATAATCTTTCCTGAAGCCTTTTTTTCATGATCTTGCATTCTTTATCATCAAAATTTAGAGTGTATCCTTGTTTGCACATCTGGATCACACTTTGAGAAAGTTATGCTTTAAAACCTCAACATAACAGACTCTTGTCTCTAGTTATATGACCAAGGCATCCACTATTAATATACTATATTATATATTCACTTTGAGAGTGGAAAATAGTTTGGGATATTTGGAATTATTCTTCCTTTTCATTTTGTTCTATCTTATCATTTTCAAGGATTAATACTATGACATGATTCTCCTTATCTTCTTGGTCAAGTGCATTATTCTTCAAAAGCAAGAGTTAATGGAGATAGATGGGTTGAAGTGTATACATCAAGGATGGAATCCCATATGTAAAAATCCAAGTGTTTTAAGCATGATCTCATTTTTATCAAAGCTAAAGCTTTACCTAGAACTATATTGCATGTCATATATGTGCTTCAATGATCTCCTTCAAGTTGTTAAAATTGCTTCACAAGGACATAGATATGATACCAATTGTTAGAAGTAAAATGGAATGAGAAGGGGATGGATTAGTCATTTAAAACTTTAAAATATTTAACCATGCACACTTATAAACCATTAATAATTAAGATGAATAAATAATGTATACACCATCAACAAAAATAACAATTAAGAACATAGGTACAAATGAACACCAGATATAAGTGGGAGACCCTCAAGGGGAGGAAAACCCACTGAAAATTTACTTATATTACACAAAAAAAAGGACTCTCATGAATATTACACATCAAAAATATTTTTTAAGTGAGGCACCAACCTCATAAGGAGCACAAACCCCTAGTTTAGTAGGGAACCAACCCTACAAGGAGCACTAACTCCTGATTTAGTGAGGCACCAACCCCATAGGGAGGATATAGCCCCCCAAGATGATCAAGCACCAACTTAACCATATTGTTATAAATATCACATGATAATTATTTCCCCAATAACTTATTGTGATCACTTTATCAACTCCTCCCACTCAAAACCTTCTCAAATTGCACTTTATCCTTCTTCACTCAAGAATACACCTAATTGAGCTAGTTAGGTATAATGACATTTATATCTTTCTTATTTACTCTCCTCAACTCTTCATTCTATTATTTTCTCTCTTATATACCTCTAACATATTATCTTCTCTTCTTTTTCTTGATCAACTCTCCATACACATAACTAACTCAAATGAGGTAATAACTCTTACCTTTATACATGAATCTTGATACAAACACCTTATGTCATCCAATACCATTAAGGTAGGTAATACCAATATTAGAAAACATCTACAAAATCATATAAATTACATTCCAATACCTTATAGGTTGTTCATGAGAAATAGCATTGCACACTTTGGATTAATTAGGCTTAATAGACCTAATATACTCCAACGAAAGCTTCTTGGTATTAAAGTGTATTTAGAAACCATGTCATGAAACCAAAATATTTTTAAAATTCAAGGAAATCCTCTCACCATCATCAACGATAAAAATATCTTGAAAACCTCCATCTTCACCATGGAGCACACCATTTAGAAAGCAACATCAATTAGGTCTTTAAGCACCAAAATTTAGTCTTCAAGAAAAAACATGATCACACCATAAACCAAGTATTCAAGACTTATTTGGAACATATATATAATAAAAATGACCCAAACTCACTCTCTATGTCCATGAGACACCATTAAACAAGGAAAAACTCTCCAAGACCTTCAACTCTCTCTCCTAACTTAAGTATGTTAATCATGCTCAGAAATAGGTATTAAAAAAAAAAAAAACAAATTGACACATTAAAATACATCACCAAGAAATAATTATAATATGGAAGGAAATCTCATGATTTTAGATAACTAATGAAACTAATAGCAACCTCAAAATGAAGGAAAATGCCACAAAAACTTTTCATCTCTAAAAATTATTCAAATTGTGTCTTATCCCTCGAAAACTAGTCTTGAGTAAGTCAACTTCTAAAACCTCAAATGAAACTCCCAAATAATTTTGCCACTTTGAACACTTCACTAGAACCCTAATACACCTATTTGAGCAATAAAAATAATAGGTTACATATAGAAATCATCACTACCATACCTATTCCATCACACTTTCTTGACAAATCTAATAGGATAATTAGGACATTAGGGATTGAATATGAAAAAAATTCTTTAGATTATTCTAAGAGCTCAAGAACAACATGTCATATGTCTAAAATTTATCCATACTAAAATAAACTTTCTCCAACATGTAGTTCTATCAAACTCGCCTCAAACCACAAGATTGGTTTTACATACACTAGCCTTCTAATGCTAGGTCACATTAGATGAAATATTTCACTAAATTTCTCCACTAAATATATATAAATGTTTTCATGATAACTTAGGACATAACCCAAGCTTCATGGAAAAATTCATTTCATTTTATGAAACCTTCCTCTGAGTCATGTACCTGTAAATTTCCACAAAATAAGGGTTTTTATTCAACTTTCCAAAATAAATGGAACCTAAAAATACAACCAAAAGGGGATCTTAGGAGTATTCTACATCCATGAGTCCTCACATTGTCTTACGCAATCCTTTTTATGTCCATATACTTCATTTCTTCCCTATCACTCTAGGTTTAGGGTTTTATGAGGGTTTTGACTGTCTAACTAGTTAACGATGGTTCATAAATATTTTAAGACCAAATTGATTCATTATTTTTGAAAAATATTCCTGAATTCATGCCTGATCATCCCCTAAAGGTTCAATACCCCATGTAGAACATAGATGTGTGAGTGAGAAAAATAAATTTCCTATCGAGCTAGTATTTTCCTTTCGAGAGTTTGGTAGATCTCAAAACACATTTTCTTGTTTTCCTATTTGATTCTTGACCTGAATTTTTCTCAAAAACTAAAAACTTCCTTAAACTATTCTAAGTCTCATTTATGTTTGCACACCTTTGAATCTCTCCAACCACCATGACTTACCTTATCTTTCTAGCCTTGTCTTCATAGTTCTTACTTCAAAGGACATTATACCTACATTATACACATATTCCATTACCTTGAACTTATTTTATACATGTTATGTAATTTCAAATCACTCATTTTTTTATTTTACCATCTTTCCCTGCCTCATTTCACATGTTTCCACATCATCTTGCTTACACTAGGTCCAGAATAAGAGTTGGAATGACATATTTCACCATAAACATCTCATGAAAATACTTTGAAAACATATTACAGACTCATTAATACCTTTGACATACCTCACTAAGCATGTTTTACACCCTAGAGTCCTCATATAAACTTTGGAACAATCCTAAAATAACCTTTATACTAGACCTATGCACTCAACCATGCATGTTGACCAAGACACTATGACATGACACCAAGATTGGACACTACTAATCAACCTTTAGGATTGGTTATGAATGACACCTAATAAAATAAAATTATGCCACCTAGACTCCCTTTTCCATCAATGATACTTGACATCAATGAAAACACCTAAGACACCATGTGCAATAACTTTTCCAGTGATGAGTTCCTAGATATCCTCAAACAAGAGAATGGTGTGGATGTTCATCTCCTCAAGTGACATAATTTATCCCTTTAAGCAACTAAGCATAAAAAAAAAAATAACTTGGGATAAGACATGATTCTAAAACCAAAATTTTATTATTGTATTCAAAAGTATAAAGCCTTACTGATGAAGAAGAGAATGATGGTGATCTCATTATGCTCATGTAGTGAGATGCAGATGCTTATGAGGGCATTCTACCTCACATTCATCATCTACATTGTATCCTTCCTCAATCTTGGCACCTATATTTTTTTCTTGGAAATGCATGTCAAACAAGAACCAGGTTGAGTATTCCTTTACGTACTAGGTCATCGAATTACAAGTTACTAATGTTATGGAGACTTTCGAGTAATGAAAAATAGAATTTGGTGCTCTCTCGGGGCTTGATATAAGCCTATTAATAGTGGTACATTGTCATAGTTACTTATATAAATTCTTGCATCGATTGACATCAATGTAAATCACCATTTTTAACAATGCTACAAAAATCTCCATAGTTATTAATTTTTAGAGAAATTGAGAAATATAAATACTAGTTTCAAGAGAATATATTTTACTATTTTCTTAGCGTTGGGATTTTATTATCTATCCACACTCCTCATACATGCATCAAGTTTATCTAATTCATGTTCATGTTAATCAGTTCTCCCACACATCATTTGCATTCAATAGGAAAAATTAAGAAACAAATGATTTGGTCTATTTGTAAATGATCTCCGTCTTGATAGAATTTTTTGGCTTTAAAGACACACACACAGACATTGATAATTGGTAATGGATACTCTCATAAATGTGATCCACGTTACGCACAAGTCAAATAAACTCATATGTTATTATGCACAGGATAAAAATAATAGGTCAATTGTCTTCAGCTAAATGCCACATTTCAATGCACAGATGTTGGGTTCACCATGCATCTGCCAATGTATCTTTTACAAGTCCCCACATTCACACTATGATACCAATTTTGATATAAAAGAGTAGATAAATTTATTATTTATTTAATGAAAATCATGTTATTATATAAATGGGGAAATAATTCCATAGGATAAGTTACTTAAAAAGAAATAGAAAAGAATTGACTACAACTTGTCAAGTTGGTTATAACCGAATACAAATCAACAATGTAATAATAATATAATTAAGCTAATGGAAGAAAGATAAATCTTGTAATATTTTGGTACATCTAACTTTGATTATTTCCTAATCAAGTATGAAGAGCATGTACCACAAGAGGATACCATAAAAGGGAAAAGAAATAGGGTATAAGACATTGGACCCCTAGAAATTGTCAAATTGTAACCATAGGAAACTAATAGATACAATAAGAGATGTCAAAGAAAGTGTAATTATTAAGAGACTATCAAGATGTCTTCCCATCCAAGTTAAGAAAATTTAAAAGAGTAGAACCTTCTCCGGGAAGTTTGCATTGAATTATAAGGTGTGAAGATTATGAAGAAGCACCTATTTAATCTAAATCCTAATATAAAAACTAAGGTGAAAGAATAACTTAATCCAATGATATAAGTTAGACTAATCTATCCAATAGAATAATTTTATTAGGTAGGCTCAATAGTAACTCAACCAAATAAAATGGAAGTTATACATATTTGAGGAGAAAAATAGCACTAAATGATGCATGTGTAAATGATCACATCCAAATTTCATTCATAAATGAAATTTTACAAGCATTAATTGGGTATAAAGTGTATTATTTTACATACATATTCAACAACTACCATTAAATTATAATTACGCAATAAGACCAAACTAAGAATTTTTTTACATAATGGTGATACTTTGCATATAGAATTATACCTTTTGGACTAAAGAATGTTCCCATAGTCTTCTCTAGAGCCATAGTTACCGTATTTTAAGATTTCATTCATGAATTCTTAGAACTATAACTTGATGATTGGGGTGTATTCTCTCTATTCAAATAACATCTCTCAAATGAACACCTAATTTTATAACAATGTATAACTTTCATATCACTTTAAAATTACAAAACTGCTTTTGTTTCACTATTAGGAAAAAGTATGTGTGTTCACATGTGCGTGAGAAATTTTTTATGTGGATGTGAGTAAATATAATATGTAAATGAGTTTTGAGAAACAAATCATATTTGAGATTGTGTAAATTGAGTTATAGTAACAACTCAACTCAAGATAGGGATGCAAGAGATATTATGAGATTGGTTTGAGATATTGTTTGGATTTGGTTAGACTTGAATCCTTGTGTTATTGAGCTCAACTAGCTATTTAATAGATACGCATTCTTTGGATTAATTTCCTAAATGAATTATAATAAGATATTTTATTATGTGTTAGAGTTTAAGATTTCATTATGATTTTATTAGCATAAAATCTGACCAAATTTACCTTTGGTATTGAGTAAGAGTTGTATGATGTTCAAGATGATATTTTAATTTCCAATAGGTAGTTCAATCTTCTTGATTTTCCTATGGATGGCAGATTAGTGAGTGTGTAATAGTTTATAGTGTAAGATCTTTAAAATAATGTAGTATATGTTATAATATCATGTTGTCTCTTTTCAATTTATTGTTTGGATTTTCTTTATATTTGGGTTAGTGTTACATCTTCATTAAGGGATTATTAAATTTCTTCGACATCATATTATCGGTGTATCTTGTAAAACATAATTTTATACAACATGGTTATTGAGGTCTATTGATTATGATATGGTATGACATGTTAGTGATATTGAAATGCATATTCCATTTATAGAATATCTACAAACCCATACTTTTATGACATATGGTTATGGTTTGTATTGTCGATACATGTGAACATCCAAAGGGAAAGTATCTATAAGAAGAGAAACTACCAAAAATAACAACACATTGGCCCATGTACTTATCTTGGCCACCTCACACCCTTTTACTATATTATTCCTCATGAATTTCACATATTATATCAGATTTTATCTCTAATAAAACAAAAGAAACAACCAATAATCGTAATAGTTAAAATAATGCATGCCCATAATCATGCTTTGAATAATGAACTACATATTCCAAATCAACATTGACCTTTCCCCATGCATAATATGTAGTTGAAAAGGAAGATCTAGTTTTGTCCCATATGTGAAGTTGTGCATCTAGTCTTCTTAATTGGGTAAGTAGTGAAAGAATTCCCTAAGGTGACATCTACGACATTGGAGGATTTCCATTGCTATCATCTTCAAAATGAAGAAACCCTTAATGAGCATCCTTACTCACTATTCTACCCTCCCATGCATCAACCCAATAACCTTAATGTTATTTATAGATTAGTGTCATTTAATAGGCTAGGTCTAATAATGATTGAATGTTATGTTTTTAGTTTATTTATTAAGTGTATAATTTAATATTTAATTAATTGTGTCTTGTATCTTATAGATCTATAGTCCTATCTAAGTCACAATATTGTTTATAAAGTCATTAGTGAGTTTATAGTGCTATTGTAAAAATATTTAAATGGTGTACAGATATAAACACTTTTACCTACTTAAATTTGACTCTATAAGGACACATTATTACGTCTACATGACGTCTATGAACCTCAAAGCTAATTTTTTTCTAAGTAGAAAAAGTATTAAAGGATGGAGGAAACAAAGGAAGGTGGTTGAAATATGACCTCTCATAAGCCACTAGTGATGGGGCCACTACCGATTTAATGACATGTTTGTTCATGATTAGTTTTGTGGTTTTAGTTTAGTTGGTTTCTTGTGTTGTGGTGTGTTAAAGAGTACGAATAGAAGCAATATTCATGTTTGAATTTTTAATAAGTGAGATAATTATTCCTATGTTTTCCCCTTAATGTAAGATAGTGATGAGAGGTGATAAAAGTATTGCAATGTCATTATATTTAGGTTTATGGTTGTTTTGTAAAACCATCTTTGTAAGATTTGTGGTTATCTTGTAAAACCATCATGTTTTTGGTGGTTGATTAGCCATTTTAAGATCCTATTTAGTTGTTGGTAGCTATTATTAAACCATCCTATTTGATTGTTAGAAATCCACTTTGTTTTAGTATATTTTAGGGGTCAATTATTTTACATGGAGTAAACCACTAAAACTTAGAAAATAAAATAGTTTAACGATACCTACATCAATGATCCGAAAATAATCAAGTTTTTATCTACCTGATCTCGGACCCTTGTAGGCTTTAATTATTGCCAACAATTTTCTCCTTTTAAGTAATCAATTTAAAAATTAATGCAAGACAATAAAGACAATTGCACAATGATTGATTACGAGTTCGACAATTGCCTACGTCTCTCGGGTTCTTATCGAACCGTTCCACTAGTCAAAACTTGTAAGTTATAATAGTACTTTCACAAGAAAACCTAATGGAAACTATTAAGAACTTTCTTAGAAGAATAACTAGACCTTTAAAAGACAAGGGTGAAAAATAACACCCGACTTCCCTTTCTGGCATATTCGGCAAGCTTGATGGCACCAACTCCAATGTTCATAATCCTACAGTTCTCTATCGGCCTTCCAAATGCTTCGCAATGCCCTATGGCACTCTGGTTGATACTCCGTGATTCATAATAATTTGGTGTGGCATTATGGGACAACTAGGTAGTATTAATAACTCCTAGCCACAATAATACCTAAATAAATTAGGTCTTCACACAACTATGCCCATGGTAACTAACTCTCCTATTGGCTCACTCTCCGCCTTTTCGAGCTCTAGGAATGAGCTTCTCTGTTGCGTTGTGTGTGTGTTACAATGGCATGGGTTCCCTATTTATAAAAAAATTAGGGCCCTTAAATAATGATAAAATATTATCCTTAGGCTAAAAATGCCTTATCCCATAGCATAGTTGATGGGATTAAATCCCAAATTTGAGCACATGCATTTTTAATGGAATCAAAATCTATTTTAGCGGCTAAGGTGAGTGGGATCAGTTTTGCATGCTAAAGTGGGTATTTATCCCACATTTGGTGGCCTTAGCTTTAGGGAAGATTTTAATAAAGCTAATATCTTCCATTCCTCATGTGGAACTTTCCATGCATGGGCCTAGCCCCCCAACACCGCTTCATCTCCCTCTCCTCATGTGGAATCTTCCATGCATGACATTGCATGCCCCCTACCACCTGCTTCACTCCTTCCTCCATGTGGTCCTTGGCAAGTTGGCGGTTTAGTAGGTAAGTGGAGGATTATGTGGTTATAATAATGTTTGAACATTAATATATATGGCATTTGGAAATAACTATGGCAAAGAATTACAAAGTAAAATGTAACTTGGTCCATGTATACTTAGCTAATTAGCTCGATGTCGACCCTTGATAGGTAAATCAATCATATTTGATTCATGGTGGCTTGTGGACCCACCACGTCGGTGATAATACCATAGTCCACATGGCGGCCAGGCTCCCCTCATGTAATAAAAGTTGAGCCTCTTGTTCTGACGAGTAATCTTTTACAACCATCAAAGATTAGAGATCAAAAACCAACATACGAATACCTTTTCCTTTTTCCACGTGTCACAGTGCCATTGGTCCAATATTGACTAGTTGACCAGAGTTGACTTTCTGTTGACTAAACTTTGACCGGACATATCTAGAGCTCCCGATGTCCATTTGTCACATTCTCACAATCGATGGAAAGCTCTTGACACGATCTTCTGCACTGACACCATTTAGGGATGTTTAGGGAACTTTTAAAAATGATCCCTTGATCACACCTCCCCACTAAGAAAGGATTTTTGTCCCAAAAAGCTTATATTGGAACATTTTGCCATGTTGTCCTGAATCTGGAAACTCTGCTGCCACCTCGGAAGTTCTGTTGTAGTAGACCCTTGGGTCTTCTCCTTTGCAACCTTCTCACTTCGAAAACTTTTCTCTGATCCTAGGACCAATGGGTTATGGGCCCATGATGCTTCCATTGCACCACTCTGATATCTGAAGACCTCCATGCCTCCATTTGTATGGTGCTAAGTTTCTGAATGAAACCTCAATGCTCCTACTATGTGGTGTTAAGCTTCCTGATATCTGACAACAAGGATCTTCTTTTACTCTATAACACAACTCCTGGCTCCAAGTTGATTCCATAGAATCCAAACTAGTTTGAAGGAACTCCATGTTATGTAGAGCTATTATTGATCCGATGTCGATGATGGACAATAACTTGTCCTTTTTCAGACCTCAACGCCTCCAATACATGATGTTAAGCCTCTTTCAAGACCTCAAGCCTCCAATGCATGATGCTAAGTCTGTTACAGACCTCAACACCTCCAATACATGATGCTAAGCCTCTTTCAAGACCTCAAGCCTCCAATGCATGATGCTAAGTCTGTTGATCAACTACCATTTGAATGTGTGGTCAATGCCTTGACACCGAATGATGTTTCGAGTTGATCCTTTGAGAGATCCTCTTATTGACACACTAATATCAGGTACCACTCTATTGCATGGTCACAATGCCTCTACACAAAATGAAGTTCCACCCGACATCAATGCCAACGAAGATTCAGCTACCATTCTGCTGCATGATCACAATGCCTCTACACAAAATGAAGTTCTAAGCTTACTCCTGTGAACTCTATTGTCTACAAAAATGGAAGATCAATCTCTAAGCTTTATATGAGTCAAATCATGTATCCAAGTGTAACAGGTACTCACAAGCTGATTAGGAGATATGTTTGGAGCATTAATCAAATTTTCTAAGTAAGAAAATCCACTGAGTATGGTAAACCTTTCTCTCAGCATTTTCTCATAGAATCTGATCTCCAAACAAATACTGCATACTATTCATCAATTTGAATTATGCAATATATAATTGAAAAATTGTTGACTTACCCATTTTAAAGGACTTTCACTTTCAGGTATTACTTGGTCCTGGGTTGAATTGTCAACTGGTGGTGGAGTAGAAACTTCCTTTGCCTTTGCAATAGGCCTCCATTCCATCTTTGGCTTGTCATTACTCTGATGGCGAGATGGATGTAGTTTCCAACAATTTTCCACCCGGTGCCCATTCCTCTAGAAATGAGCACAAAAATTCCTCTTAAAATCCTTTTTCTGGGATGAGGAACTCTTTCTGCCATTTCTTGACTCTGCATGACGAGATTGGTCTTTTTGATTTGCTTTGTTCCTGATGAACAACATCAACTTCTTCATCAGTGTCCTTCTCTTCCAACATCTAGCCACTGAATGATTATGCAATCCACAAAAGTACATGGAAAGTAATTCCACATCTTCTAAAAATCATAACCATACTTCTTAAGCTGAAAAAGTGGATCAGAAGTTTTATTGTGCTTATGATTATGGTAAGAAACTGGAGGTGGAATCTCATTACCTCTTCGTTGATTTCTCTTACCACATCCTTCCTGTGATGATGAAGCACAATTTTCCTACTCATAATCTTCTTGTAGGACTAGTGGGGTAATCACTTTGCTTTTCGAAGATTTTCTTCCATCAGGCGTTCTTGGAGCATTCTCCAATTTCCATCCCCACACTAGGATAACCCAAACCTACAAAATGAGGACGATCCTCGACTTGTATTGGGTTAGATATGCCTTGGCCATTTTTACTAAGGCCTCTTCCATCAAATCCCATTTTATCTAGTAACTTGGATCCAATGCCTCTAGTATTCTTTTTAAACAAACCAAATACTTCATTACCTAAATATGAAACCGAATGGGAGAAGAAGAAGATTCCGGTGGTGAAAAACTTATAGTGCGAGTCATCTACCATTATCACTTTGCATCTAGAGTTGAAGGTATTTCCTTTCTCTGATCACCACATTGCAACCTTTCCAAGAGCTCATCCTTGGTTTGTAGTTCTGATTTCAAATGAGCATTCTCCTCTTCCAAGGAGTAATACATTGATCACAGGAGAGAATTATCTTCCTAGATCTGGTGATTATAAGCTTTAATTTCCTCGAGCTTTGCCTATTTAGACATCTTGCCCATAGTGCACTTGTTCCCTATTCACACAAATTGAACCAATTGCACCAATCTTGAAGTAATCACTCTATTAATCAAATTTACTGAAGCAAAAATGGAGCTAAACTAGCTCTGATACCAAACTTTCTCGATATTAGCAAGTTTGAAGGCTATCAACCAACTCTGATACCAACTTTGATCCAAAAATAATCAAGTTTTTATCTACTTGATCTCAGAACCTTATAGGCTTTAATTATTGCCAACAATTTTCTCCTTTTAAGTAATCAATTTAAAAATTAATGCAAGACAATAAAGACAATTACACAATGATTGATTATGGAGTTCAGCAATTGCCTACATCTCTGGGTTCTTATCAAACTATTCCACTAGTCAAAACTTGTAAGTTACAATAGTACTTTCACAAGAAAACCTAATGGAAACTATTAAGAACTTTCTTAGAAGAATAACCAGACCTTTAGAAGACAAGGGTGAAAAATAACACCCAACTTCCCTTTCTTGGTGTATTCGAAAGCTCGATGGCACCAGCTCCACTGTTCGAATCCTCTAGTTCTCGATCGGCCTTCCAGACACTTCGTAACGCCCTATGGCACTCCGGTCGATATTCCAGGATTCACAATAATTTGGTGTGGCGCTATGGGCCAACTAGGTAGTATTAATAACTCCTAGCCACAATAATGCCTAAATAAATTAGGTCTTCACACAACTATGCCCATGGCAACTAACTCTCCTCTTGGCTCACTCTCTTGCCTTTCCGAGCTCTAGGAATGAGCTTCTCCATTGCGTTGTGTGTGTGTTACAATGACATGGGTTCCCTATTTATACAAAATTAGGGCCCTTAAATAATGATAAAATATTATCCTTAGGCTAAAAATACCTTAGCCCGTAGCATAGTTGATGGGATTAAATCCCAAATTTGAGCGCATGCATTTTTAATGGAATCAAAATCCATTTTAGCAGCTAAGGTGAGTGGGAGTGGTTTTGCATGCTAAAGTGGGTATTTATCCCACATTTGGTGGCCTTAGCTTTAGGGAAGGTTTTAATAAACCTTATATCTCCCATTCCTCATGTGGAACTTTCCACGCATGGGCCTAGCCCCCAACACTACTTCATCTCCCTCTCCTCACGTGGAATCTTCCACGCATGACATTGCATGCCCCCTACCACCACTTCACTCCTTCCTCCACGTGGTCCTTGGAAATTTGGCGGTTTAGTAGGTAAGTGGAGGATTATGTGGTTATACTAATGTTTGAACATTAATATGTGTGTTTGTGTGTGTGTGTTTGAACATTAAGAATTACAAAGTAAAATGTAACTCGGTCCATGTATGACTCAGCTAATTAGCTCGATGTTGACCCTTGATAGGAAAATCAATTGTATTTGATTCATGGTGGTAAGCCACGTGGTGGCTTGTGGACCCACCATGTCGGTGATAATACCATAGTCCACATGGCAGCCGGGCTCCCCTCCGTAACAAAATTTGAGCCTCTTGTTCCGACGAGAAATATTTTACGACCGTCGAAGACCGGAGATCGAAAACCAACATACGACTCCCTTTTCCTTTTCACCATGTGTCACAGTGCCATTGGTCCAATATTGACCAGTTGACTAGAGTTGAATTTCCCATTGAATGAACTTTGACCGTACATATTTAGAGTTCTTGATGTCTATTTGTCGCATTCTCACAAAGATGGAAAACTCTCAACATGATCTTTTACACTGACACCATTTAGGGATGTTTAGGGAATTTTCAAAAATGATCCCCGATCAATCAACAATGTCAATGTACTATTGAGTAGACATAATGTTGCTCTAAGGACCGGACACAAAAAGAATGCATGTGCGGGAACAAGGAAAATTTGAAGGCATGAGAATATATGAAAGGAAACACGTGCCAAACACTTTGGCTCGGGACTTAGCCGTTTTCATGGATAAGGGCTTTTTGGAGATAGCGTGCGGAGCACACATAGAGATGAAGACTTACACTATATGCAATAGTGTTTTGGGAACAAGTGGTTGATAAGCGCCATGCATAATTCAAACTAATAATAGGATTTCTTCTTAGATTTAACTATAGGACATCTATTATTAGAAAACTTACATGTTATGCATGCCATTGTAAAGGCGCATGGCTATTATCAGCATGCAACCTATTTTGAGAAGTGCATGGGCGGTGAAGGGCAAGTCCCCACCTCTATAAATATGTATTAAACTATGTAGTTTAGTGAGTGTGAATTATTGTAGAGTTATGTTGTTGGTTTTGATGCGCACATGACTCATGGAGATACTTTATAGTGTAAGAATCTTATGTGTTTTACAGTGTTTAATGCAATGGAGTATATTGGCTGGATAATGGTGTTAGACATAATTGAATCTGGTTATTATATGGTTAGCCTTATTATAGTCATTGTTTAGTTCATGATTCTCTAAGATCTAGATCTGGTTTATGCACTGCTTGTGAACTTTTTATGATTAGTTATGGATTTGAATATGTATTATCATCATCACACTAACATCCTACACAAGTAACTCTAAAGAGGGGCCTGGTACCTTTGTGCACTTTGGGTGAGCGCTCAGCTCAAGCTGAGTGATGTGCCAGCACGCCTAAGTTTTTCATAGTAGATTCTAGGCTGCATCATTAGTTTCATTTCTGAGACCTCTTTTTCAGCTATTTTCAGGATGTTTTGTGATGAAGACATACCGGTTGACCCTAGAAAGTATTGAGGAGTGGATAACAAATCTGGAAGAAGAGTACACTTGAAGGTTTAGCATTGGATCTGACTTTGATGCACGTGCATGGGTGGAGCATAACTTGTATGATTGTTTATATGATATTTTCTTTGTTATCTTTTCGATAGATTTGTATGAGTTGTTGGTTTCTTATGCATCTAAAAGGAATTAGAGGTATCACACACTTGTCTGGATGTAGGAAAAATTCAATGCCCTTTAGGATGTTGATCTAATTTGGACACATGTTTTGGACACTTGGTTCTATGGTGTTCTAAATAGCTATATTTTAGAGTACTCAATTTCTACTTACTCTTTCTTGGAGGTAGCTAAGTTCTAGTTTTTACGTTATCCCAAGGGAACCTATTTGTAAGGCATTCCACTAGCAATCAAAATCTTGATGGTAACCCTAAACTTGGAAGAAAATTCGATGGATAGCTAAACCCTACCACGTGCGGGGGTAGGAGTAGGTTTGGTGAAGGATGGAGGACCTAGTAGTAGAGAGAAAAGAGAAGAAAGGTGGCTTAAGTATAATGAGGTACGTGAGAGGGAGATAGAGAAGCAGCGTGATATTGTAGAATGGATGGCATTGAGGAGAGAGATGGCTTATGAAGGATTTGGAGCTCACGTAGAAGGCATAGAGCTAGAGCATCTAGAACTCCCCATTTGGGAAATCATGATAGGGAACCCTCCTTGGCCTCATATGGGAGCGCATCAATAGAGATGATATGGGCCATGGGAACGCATCTGAATCTACCTAGAAACCTAATCCTTGTGCTTGGTTTTCCAGTATCTAGTATAACCAGTAGCCAACAAGCTAGTTTAGGGAGTAGAATAACATGAGTAAATCAAGTAAAAAGTTCATATATGTTCAGGAAAACATCTTATTTGTTATTTGGAGGTACCTTTTTTGGTGCATCATCAACACAAAACTCAAGCACACACAATTTTGGACTCACTTATGGGAGTAGTACCACCTCGTAGACTGTAGGATTTCAATTTGGTACTAATATTGGGACAAAGGGAAATACATCCACTGGTCCACTTCCGGCTATAGGTGAAGGATCAGGGGGCATAGGTAGCTCTAGTTCTAGTGGGTTAGGTGGGTCTGAGCGGAGGTAACATAGGAGGTTCGTATTAGGTGGGCATGGTCCTCACCAACCCCATAATATTTACTTGGATATATCACTTCATCTTCCACAGTATATGGGAATAGAAGATGTTGCTGAGCATGTGCACATGTGTGAGATATTATGGCACGTAAAATGGATTATAGCTTCTGAGTTCAAGGCAAGTCGGTTTACAACTACGTTGCAGGGGCACACTCATAGTTGGTACATGAAATTTGACCTTGATCAAACTTGTGTAGATTATCAAGCACTACTGAATTATTTCCTTAAGAATTTTTATATCCATGAGTTTGAGTAAAATATTATAAGTGCACTCAAGGATATTAAGAAGGGCACTACTAAGAGCGTTCGGGAATATGATGCCCATTTCAAAACACTTTTGTCTAATATTTCATATGATATCCATGTAAGATAGCATGCATAGTGGTTCATTGGGTGTTTGATCACACCATTTAGAAGGGCCTTGTCACATAAGACATATACGTACCCACGCAAAGAACTTGAACTAGTGTTATGCACTGAGGTAGTTAGAAGTATAGACACTAGAGTGAGCCCATTCCTGAAAGCACAGATTACATCTATCGCAAAGCGATTGAAGAAACTATTGGCCAATTCAGCACACGATATGCACACTGGGATTTGGTGTACAAATTGTGAAGTGGAAGGGAACACTAAGGATAATTGTCCTTGCAGGGTCATTAGATTCATTAATGCTATACTCAAGATATGTAATTTAGACCATGATGCAAGCCATTGCCCATTATTACAATGTATGATCAAAAAGAATTTATCTTTCTATTGTAAGATTTTTTGGTCCACGACTCACAATATAGAGGACTACAAGTTGATTGGTCGATCCCTAATGTCATCGATATTGGTGTATGGTAGATAGGGGTATGGGATAACTCTAAAGGTAATTATGATCACCATGATCGTGATCACACTGAGGGCATTATGATTGGAATGAGGGACACTTTGAAGGAAGTCGTGGCGAAGTTGAGGATACCATTGTGGATTTGGGGGCTGAGGCTGTGGTAGTGAATGAGGCAAGTTTCCTTGTGGAAAGTGTTATACATGTGGATATCCTGACAACTATGGGTGTGAATACCCTCATAATATTATTGTAGATCAATAATTTCACACTTGTTTCTTGTCCAAGTTAATGTACCAAACTAAACACAAAATCCTTGAAAAACTCAAATAAAATTGATACCTGATAGACAAGATTTGGAAATGTAGATGGAAAAGAAGCCAATGTAGACAAGACGGGAGCACATAAGCAATCCTGCAAAGTAGATCCAAGAAACCTACGAGACACAGATGCTTGATAGAAAAAGACCACATTAAAATATATTTGGGTGGACTACCCGAAAAGTGGGTCTGGGAAGTGATAAGCTCCCTCGGCGGATGTCAGTCCACGTTTTCAATTAAGGAAAGAAGCATACATGATAAAATATGTACGTAAAGGACTAGATTTTCTGATCAAAGGTAATAAACAGAATCTAAACAATAGACAGAAAGTAGCAGGAAACAGGAAATACTAAAAAAATGATGCTTTGGAGACTCATCATTTACACGAGTTCTTCTACCTATCTGCAGGCTGATCGGCATCGATTAGGAAAATCAGCGTTGACTGGTTCAAATCAGCGTCGACTGATGCAGGTCGGCATCGACTGATATAAATTAGTGTCAACTTGGGAAAATTTGTAGGAAGATTGAGAAACAGACAGTGGAGACTAGATCATCGATCTCCGCTAGATCTGCAAGTGTCGTAAGGATACTGCCAAGGCTCCACCTATGCTGGATGTAGGAACAGAGTCACCAAGAGATCGATGAGGACTCATGATGTTGATGTGGTAGGAGTAGAGTAATGGTACTCCTCTCAGGGATTGGTTTGGACAGGATTCTCTCTCACTTGATAGATGATGCTCAGACTTGATGCTTGAAAATCTCTTGTTCTCCTTGTCTAATTCATTGTCTATCTCACCGTCTGACTATCTAACCAGAACTGAGTTCTGGGCCTCTATTTGTAATCGGCGCCGACCGAGATGAAATCAGCGCCGTTCTGAAAAATCAGCGTCGACCGAGTACCGGTCGGCGCCGATCAGGGAACAGACTCCCGAAATGGCCAAAAGGAGTGATTTCTGGAATGATGAGAGTGATCCTGTCACCTCAAATACGGGAAATATCCTGCTGCTCGGTTTGGGAGGAGGAGAAATAGGGGGGATATATGGATAGAATAGATATGGGGTAGATAAGTGGTTAGGATATATGTAAAAAGGTGTAATTGAATAGTTAATATTTAATTACTCATGGGTAAAACATAATGGGGTGAATTAAACCTAGGATAGGTGTTTAAATCACAAATTGAATAATACCCCAAGGGGGCCATGGTGATATGAATGTGCCCCAAGTTACTCGAGAAGATAAACGAATGTGAGGGACACCAAATTAGGTAACCAATTTTAGGTGTCTACATTTTCCCCCTTTTTGTCTAGTAACTTGCGATAAGCAAAGTTGCAAGACAAAAACAAGGAGGTGGAAGAAAGGAGGAAAACGCATGATGTGATCCCCCTCAAACTAGGGAGGGATGGGTGATAGAACAAATGATCCCAAGTTTGAAAAAGGTAGATGAAAACGCAAGATGCCCCAGACTAGATGTCTGGTAAGATCCGATCATTAATGACGCACAAGAATAATCATTTAGGTAACAACCTAAGGAACTAACATTAGTAGGGTATTCTAGACTGTCTCTCCATAGGAGACGACATTGTACCCTCTGAGACCCGTGAGTGTAAGGAGTGCTGCAAGATAGTTAGCACCTAAAGAGAGATACATTGGTAGGGACAACCGAACGGTGCAGTGAATTAGACGACGTGAGTGCCTACAGAGCCGTGAACTCTAAGCTGCCAAAAATGTGAGTACCCCATGTATAGGGGACAAGCTCGAAATGGACAATAATATCGAAAGTATGTGCCAAAAGGCAACATTCAGCACACAATAATGACTAGATAAATAAGCCAAGCATCAACACTATGGCAAGAATATTTTAGGAGATGGCAAAAAGCTACAGTGTAACCGATTGGCAATAATAGGTGTAAATCAGTGGCGATCCAGACTAATCGGCGTTGACCATAAAAATCGGCGTCAACCAATCAAATCGGTGCTGACCAATCAAATCGGCGCCGACCATACAAAGTGCATATAAATATGCGAATGGAAAACGTGAACGATTTATTTAGACCGTGATGATTGATTCAGAGAGAGTCAAAAATTGGATTTGAGCACCATGGAAGCTTCTGGGAGTAGTCAGAAGTGGAAGAGGACACGACCAGGGGTAAGTGAACCTAGTCGAACTTTCTTGTATAATTTTATCGTAAAATAGCATACTAGGTTCTCAATTTTAGAGAAAAAAAGGCATAAATGGGGAGTAAGTGTTTTTGACACTCGTCCTCCCAGTCGGCGTCGATTGAAAAAATCGATGCCGATTATATCGGATCATCGTCAATTAACTTAAATCGACGTCGAATAGGTTCGATCGATGCCAATTTATTTAAATCGACACTGATTTTACCATTATCCTGATAAGATGATAGAATATATGTTTTTGATGTTCTGATTTGGATAAATGGGAAGCTAACATTGTTCTTAATGTCGTGGATGCAAGCACGAGAGGTGTTACACATGCGGGATGCTATCCCCGAGCTTCTGGAGACCATTCTCCCTGATGTGACACAGATTGGCACCACCTAGAGTTTGTCGGGCTCGGGGCTTTTGGTATTACCGACAAGTACCGCGAGACGTAGAGCTGATGCGAGCACTAGTACGGCAATGGGATAGCCGGACTTGCATGTTTTGGTTCAGGACGGGTGAGATGACTATCACCCACGAGGATATATATAGGATCTTGAGGCTGCCAATTACCGGGGACCCTATTGAGATCACTCCACGAGAGCAGCAGCAGAGGGCCCTAGGACGGTTATATGGGGACAGGGTGGATGAGTCAGAGATAGTGTCTGGGGTAGTGAGGATAGCCTCACAATACAGACAGGATGATGCCAGAGCAGAGACGTATAGTATTGATTCAGATGGCGATCTCCTACTTTGCTTTACCAGATTCAGGAGGTGGGAGATTCCCATTATTATTGCTAGATTGTGTTTGTGACATCTTGTAGTTTAGACAGGTTTTGCATTTGCTGACGCCCTGATAGCTCAGATTTATTATGAGCTATGGATGTATACCACTGGCAGGAGGACAGGGATTGATGTTAGTTTTGTGCTCCATTGCTGGGCATATGAGCACATAAGCGTGATCGTGCCATCCAAGCTTCAATGGATCCCAACAAGCGATGGGGGCTATTGATTATGGGTTTCGGTGATGGTGGTGACATGGCCCTGGGAGATACAGGGAGATCCGTAGATTGGTATGCCGAGTGCTTTAGGATCCTGACACTAGAGCAGGTCATCTGGAGACCATATCGGTATTTCTAACATGGGCTGGTCAGGATGCTCATCACGGTAGGGTTTACACGGAGCAGGGTGGTTAGGGGCCACATGCCTGATATATGGGAGCAAGTCCCATTTATATGGGTATTGAGATAGTTCAGCCTAGTGCAGACAGTGCCGACCACCTACAGTCCATATAGATGAGACAACAGAGAGACAGATTTGCTGATTTTGATCCTAGCAGATCCATTGAGGGAGGCCCCACCTTCTGCAGATAGTGATGATGATGTTGGAGTGGATGACACTACGTGACATGGTATTCGGCGAGCTTCCATGACACTTGCCAACATCCATAGATGCTGATGAGGAGGATATAGCCACAGTGCTAGAGAGGCTAGACGGAGAGCATTATATAATGATGCAGACACATTAGGTTTCCCTAGAGGAGATCAAAGATCTGACACAGGAGAGGGATACAGCTCACCAGGAGTGAGATCGATCCAAAGAGGGATCGCTATCATCGACATAGGGAGGCCCTCAGGGAAAAATATGGTGATACAGGTACTACATCAAAGTTTGGGACATAGGGTACGACCATAGGAGGGCCACCACCAGTAGCACCAGCAGCGACACTACGAGCACCTGGTACAGTGAGCCTGAGTACATATCAGTCTCTCCTCGCTAAGGTGAGATACTATGAGGATGCTCTAGCACAGCATGCCCCTGAGGTGCCTCATTACGGTGCGAGGAGGAGATTTGCGATAACCACAGCTAGTGGTGCATCAGAGGGAGGGAGCACCGGGAGAGGGTGAGGTGGAGGCAGGCCCCCAACAACAGGCGCTTCGAGTTTGATAGGCGGTGGCTAGGAGAGACAGCCTGGTCCAGAGGAGGGTGGAGGAGATAGTGTCTTCCACCTATCGGACTTTACAATTTAGAGATTGAGATATATTTTTGTATCGATGTATTGATGTAGCCTCAATTCGAAGGCATTTTTGATGTATGATATAGATGGCTTGATTGAAAGCCACCCATTCTTTGTACAGATACTCATGTATGTATATAGATATTCATCATTTTCTTTGTCAAATGATTGTACTTATGCTTTTAATTTTGATAGACATGGATAGATGTAATGTAATTGCGATGGATATAGACATATGCTGATAGATGATAAATAGGTGTGATCTGATATTCCTAGAATAGATAGACGTGATGTTGATGTGATGTGATTGATATTCATAGAATAGATAGACGTGATGTTGATGTGATGTGATTGATATGTGGATTTAATTTTGATGAAAAATAGATATAGGCAGATGTAGGGTAACTTGGATGAACATGATTTTAGATGATAGATGGATAGATGTGATTGATAGATTTTGATATATTTAAGATGTTTTAATTGAATTTTGATGAAAAATAGATAGATAGACTCACATGTGTTGATAATACATGCTATGATATATTTTCTTTTGGGAAAAAAGAAAAGTAGATAAGATGAAATTAGACAGATGTTATATTTTGACTAAATTCACATGTTAAATGTCAATTTAACTGGATGAATAAGAAATGATAAAGGGAAATAAAGAAAACACCCCTAGAAAAGAAAAAGAATGATAAGCTAGGCCCCTAACCGACCATAAATAGAGACTTTTGATAGGAAACTAAAAGACCATGCATACAAGGCCATATATGAGGTTAAAATAAACCTGACACTAGCTAGTCGCAAACCAGATCTAGAAGGTAAATGGAAGGAGAAGTAAGTATGTATCTTGTCGGAATGTACAAAGGATAGAATACATGCTCATATTGGGAAAATAGGGTTCTCCATATGATCGAAAAAAGGTCTTATATCTCAGCTTCATGATGTTTGTTTTGACAGAAAAGCAAACTGATCAAGGCGGGAAGTTTGCTAGATGTGGAAAGACTGATCGATACGGGAAGTCTTTCAGTGATGCTAAAAAGTGAACAAACTGGCCGAAGATAAAGTCTGTTACTGAAAAGGCTGATCAATGCGAGAAGCCTTGGGAATTCCATGAGAGAAACAACCATCCTTCAAGGGAATGGTCTGTAGCTTGAATTTAATGATAGCCATCCTTCAAGGGTATGGTCTATATCTTTTGATTTGCTTAATAATGCATGGATAGTTGTCCTTCAAGGGATCAGTCTATCTTTTAGGAATTTTGGATAGCATCTTTTTTTTTTTTTTTTCATTGTTGGGAGGAAGCTGAGTTTAGACCAGATAGATCAGATAGAGGGAAAGAAAATGTATACAAACGCGTACTCATGCCCTAAGTAGATTTGATTAAGATAGACACTCGGGACAGATGAAGAAGTGATTAAGGTGTTCCTACCATGAGGAGGAACATATCCATAAGAAAAATGCCATGAGTAGAGCCACGGTACTCATATTTTAAGGTAGAAAAAGACATAATGTGGAGAACCACATAGTCCTAAATCACTACAAAAAGGTATGACTGGTTATAGATGGATGAAAAATTTGATTTGCGACTAAGAACATGTAAGATAGATTTTAACAATAGAAGGGCCTTAGATGCAAGGCATTAATAGGTTCCATTTCAGGTACACCATCCATGGAATATAGACGGTAAGCTCCAAATCCATATTTATGAGTAACCATGTATGGGCCCATCCAGTTAGGAGCAAACTTACCACGCTGACCCCGTTCTAGTGTAGTGACATTTTGGTTTTCTTTAAGAACAAGATCACCAAATTTGAAGTCACGGTGCTGCAAGTGTTTGTTGTAAGCATGTTTAACATGTTCAAGATAGACTTGATGATGTTCAAGAGCATTGAGACGTTGCTCATCTAACAACTCAAGCTGCACTAGACGCTCTTGACGATAATCCTCATCAGAGACAAATTCTCTAAGAGAAACACGAAGAGATGGGATCTGGAATTCCAAAGGAAAAATAGCCTCAGACCCATAGACGAGAGAGAGAGGGATTAGCACCAGTAGGGGTACAAATGCTAGTCCGATAAGCCCAAAGAGCAAAAGGGATATGTAAATGCCAATCCCTACCAGCTCGACTAGTTACCTTTGCGAGGATGTTACGCAAAGTTTTATTGGAAGCCTCGGCCTGGCCGTTAGCTTGGGGATAGTATGGAGAAGAAAAGCTGAGTTTGATATTGAAAGCGTCACAGAGATTCTGTAAATCGACATTTTTGAAAGATTTACCATTGTCTGTGATGAGTTTGTGTGGAATACCAAAGCGACAAATGATGTGTTGATAAAAAAATCAACAATTGGTTTAGCTTTTGTTGAGGAAAGGGGAATAGCTTCCACCCACTTAGTAAAGTATTCTGTGGCAGTAATGATAGAATGATGACGCTGTGAAGAGTGGGGATTGATAAGACCGATGAGATCAAGACCCCATTGCGAAAAAGGCCACAAATCTATCACAGGTTGCAAAGCTTGACTAGGGATATGTGTAAGATTGGAATGTTGTTGGCATTAAACACATTTCTTAGTGTATTTGCAACAATCTCGATTAAGAGAAAGCCACTAATAGCCTAAACGTAAGATGCGTTTAGCTATAGCCAAACAACTAAAATGTCCACCACAGATACCGTCATGGACCTCCTGGATAGCCTTAGATGATTCAGGGGTTTTGAGGCACCGAAGTAAAATACCATCAAAACCACATTTGTAGAGGATTCCACCTAGAATAGTATAGCGATTAGCGCATAGGATAAAATATCTTCTACCATTGGAAGTAAGATCTGGAGGAAGCACTGAATGGGATAGATAATCAACAATGTGTTGATACCACTCGTCTTGTGTATTGGTTGTAACAACATTGATTGAAGTCAGTTGCCTGAGATGAGATGGTTGGTCTAATCGTTGCACAGCCACATAAAGTCGCGAGTCTTCGGTAAAAGGTGGAATAAGTGAGGATAAAGAAGCCATCGTATCTGCGAATCGATTCGTAGTACGAGGAATAGCTTAGATAGTAAATTTATCAAAGGATTGAAGTTGAAAGAGAATGATATCTTGATATTTTTGAAGGATATCATTCTTGCATTGATAGACACCAGTGACTTGATTAATGATGAGTTCAGAGTCCCCAAAGATGTCAATATGGCAGGCACCCGTTAATGGCATTTTGAAGACCTAAAACAAGAGCTTCATATTCAGCCATATTATTGGTACACTCAAAGTTAAGTTTGTGTGCAACTGGGATAGGTGTACCCCAGGGAGGAATCATAATGAAACCTGCACCCCCTTTTGGCATTTAGATCCATCAAAGAAGAGTTTTACTTTAAGTGGAGAAAGACTGAAATCAATTTGTTGGATATACTCATCGGGGAATTGAGCGAGAGAGTCCCGAGTGTCCGGAAGAGGAGCATCAGCTAATTGATCTGCAATGACCTGACCCTTGATATATTTTTGTGAGATAAATTTGAGATCAAATTCTGTCATAAGCATGAGCCAATGAGTGATACAATCATTGTGATAAGGCTTCGCATGCATTGTCTTGAGTGGATTGACACTTGTGACAATGTAAGTTTTATGATTGAGGAGGTAGTGACGAAGCTTAGAAGTTGCAAAGAAGAGAGCACAACATAGCTTTTCAGCTTTGGAATAGCGTGTTTCATACTCATGGAGAGTACGGCTGATGTAATAGATGGCTTGTTCTTTACCACAAGCGTCCCGATGTGAGATCATGGCTCCTAGAGCATGGTCAGTCACAGAGATATAAAGATAGAATGGCTCCCCCTCACGTGGAGGTGTAAGCACAGGTGGAGAAAGAAGATAAGCTTTGAGATCATCAAAGGCTTTTTGGCAACGCTCATCCCATTCAAAATGAACATTCTTACGGAGGAGGTGATGGAAAGGTTGACAATGGTCCGACAGTTGCGAGATAAAATGACGCACTGATTGAAGGCATCCTTGAAGACTACGAGTTGCTTTAAGTTATAAGGGGAGGCATCTCAAGGATAGCTTTTATTTTTGCGGGGTCTACTTCAATACCCCTAATAGAAATGATAAAGCCTAAGAGTTTACCAGTGAGAATGCCAAACACACACTTAGATGGATTTAGGTGAAGACAAAAGTGAATAAGCCTCTCAAAGAGAGGTGCAAGAATGAAAATATGATCCTGACGGCGTTTGGATTTACCGAGGAGATCATCGACGTAATCTTCCATGGTTTTGTGTAAGATATCGTGGAAGATGTAGGTCATTGCTCAGCGATAGGTTGCTCTGCATTGTTAAGACCGAAAGGCATGACACGATAAAAAAATTTCCCCAAGGAGTTATGAAGGAAGTCTTATGTTGGTCCTCTAGTGCAATGAGAATTTGACTATACCCAGAGAAACCATCCATAAGAGAAAGCATCTTGAGGTAGATCCACTAGTTGGTCGATATTAGGTAGATGAAAATCATCTTTTGGACAAGCAAGATTAAGATCCCTGGAAGTCGGTACAAATTCAAATTTTCCCAGTAGCTTTGGTTACTGGTACTACATTTGAAACCCATTGTGGATAATCAATGGGTTGGATGAAGTTAGCCGAAAGCAAGCGCTGCAACTCTTCTTTAATAAGAAGGGCTACTCGAGGGTGCATTTTACGCAATTTTTATTTAACTGGTTTGATGTCGGGAAGAGTAACGATATTGTGAACCACAATATCAGGATCGAGTCCTGGCATATCCTCATATGACCAAGCAAAAGCTTGATGATGGTTGGAAAGAAAAGTGGTGAAGTCTCCTAACTCCTGTGGGTTAAGAGATTGGCCGACCTTAATGATGCGAGGGTCTTTAGAAGTCCCTATATTAAGATCAACAATGGCTTCGTTGAGAAGCGTAGATGTGTTAGAAGGGATGGTTTTAAGAAGATAAGAATCCTCTGCCCTTAGATAGGTGAGGACAGAGTCATCATCCGCACAGTGGATAGTGTTGATAGTGGGAGAATCGTCTCCAACTATTTCAGGGAAGATTAATGGTATGGAAGTGGATTTGTCATTAGTTTTGTAGGTTAGAGGTCCTAAGGAAGTGGTATTGACTAAAAAAAAAGTTAGATAGAATGGAAATGGCGTCATCCTCATCAAATGATGTTTCTGCCCTGACGGGAGAAGATGGTTCCTCAATGAAAAGAGGCTCATCGAGAATAGTGATGGTCGCCTTTGAGAGGGGTTTAAATACTAAACCAAATTTTTGATGTGGTTTAAGATTTGGAATGGAAGCGAGGTCATACACACCTTGTTCATATTTTCCCAAGCCAAAGCCCTTCCACGCGCATCGATATAAATAAGTTTTTGCAAACGTGGGATTACTCAGTAGACAATCAAACCTGCTAAATAGGGCTTGGCCTAGGAGGAGAATCCAGGTGATAGTGAGGTGTATCAAGACCACCGTAAATGAAATTAGTCTATTGATTGGGCAGACCAATGGTGATGATGTTACCGAGACTGGTTGATATTCGTGTTGTTTTTCCGGTCTACCATACTCAAGTTAGGTTTGAGATGGGCGTCGAAAGAAAGGAGAGGAAGCTCTCCTAGTGAGAAACGCTGCAATGTCTCTTCTAGATTTTGTAAATCTGTTAGTTTAGTTGTAGGTATGGAAGAGGATGAGGCCTCGTCAGGAGAACAAGCATTCTCCTTTAGAAGGACAGACCCTGTGGTCATGTCACATTGTGGAGAAGGAAAAGGATCTCCTGGATGAGTATAGATTTTTCCCTCATATTGATATTTTAAGCATTGATGGAGGGTTGATGGGACACAATGCATTGCACGAATCTAGGAGTGTCTGAGGATCATATTGTAGTGGAATTTCCCTTTAACAATGTAAAAAAGTTCATGGAGCAGCTTCGTACCTACTTGAATGGGTAGGACCACAGTTCCTAAAGTAACCGCTAGCTGATCATTAAATGATCGAAGAGCGAAAGACGGGGGTGACACTACGTTCTTCGGTAAATTAATTTTCTCGAATGTGTACAAGGAGATGACGTTGAGTGCAGCACCACTGTCAATCATAGTGTGTTTTAGCGTAGTGTTGTTGATTTGAACCGTGATAAAAAAGAGGAGCCTCTAAATCCTCAACAAAAGGGGAGGTATTTCAGAATCCTCAAAATAAATGGTGTTTGATGGTATATTCAATCCAACAACCATCTCGAAAGGCTGGGGCTCATCTGAATTCACAGTGATGCGACGCATATTATCAATTAGAGCTTGGCGATGTTGTGGAGAAGATTGAATGAGGTTAAAAAGAGACATTTTGACCGAGCATGGGTGAGTTGTTTCATAACACTCTCCTCAATTGACATGGGAATTTGAGCCCGAGGTGAAGCACGAATAGAGACCCGAGGTCTCAAGGATAATGAGGAAGGAAGAGCTCCTTCGGGGGCTACAGAAATGACAACCCATGGTCGAGATGTTGTGGATGATGATGGATTATCATATTGTCGAGTTCTAGTGTCGATTTGAGAAGGCGAGAAGATCATCCATAGTGGAATTAATATAACTAGAGGTCTGAATGGATTGTTGAGGCTCAGATGAAGTTGGGACAACAGTAGATACTTGTTCCTCCGCCTCTTCTAAAATAAGATAACTTTCTTCCAAGAGGTTGTTAACGATAGATTAGAGAGCTTTACATCCCTCGGTGTCATGACCTGGAGTGCGATGGTAAGCACAAATCAAATCAGATTTGAACCAGGAAGGTTTTACTCCTTTAGGATTATAGGGTTTGATCGGGGAAGGGATATGGATGAAGCTTGGATAGGTTGACAAGAATTTCAGTATAGAATCCGGTAGACAAATATGAGGACAGAGATGACGAAGGTGCCTCTTTTACTTCAACATATTTTTAAGGTAAAAGAACCCATATGTCAGATTTAACATCTTTTTTAGGGATCGTCTTACTTTTCTAGACATCGGGAGGAGTAGCCTTGGGCACTTGAGATGGAAGTGAGTGATCTTGGACTGATTTTGGTGGTGGAGGAGCTCCTAGGATAGATTTGGAAGATGATGAAGATGTAACAAGTGTTGTGGTTTTCAATAAAGAAGGTTACTTGATCGAAACAGATGATGATTTAGATAATGCTAACTTAGATGAGGGAGAAGCTCCCAAAGTATGTCTGATCGGAGGAACAACAGGTGCCCTGTCTTTTGGGGATGAAGACGATGATCCTAATAAAAGAGATGACACCTTTCTAATAGGTAAATCCACTTTACGAGGTGCTGGTGAAGAAGGTGTTGTAGAAGAAGATGATGGTTTTGATGGTGTTATAGAAGAATATGCCTTCTCAGTGGATAACTCTAATATTTTATGAGGCGTAGAAAGGGATTTTTGAGGGAAAGCACTAAGAGTCTTGATGGTTTGAAATATGAGTTTTCCTTTTTCAGGGATAGTGACAACTTCAACCACATAAGGTGACTGTAACCTTTTTGGGGGAAGAAAATGGGGAGATACGGATGATGTATCATTAGATCTTAGTTGTCTCGGTTTAATTTTAGGAATTGAGCGTGTAGGTGTCGGTGCTACTTCTTTAGATTTTCCCTTAATAGGCAAAGTAGCATCGGTGATGGAAGAAGTGAGTGATGAAGAAGCAGTTCCTTGCGAGGGAACTACTTCTGGTACAGTAATTGTGGGTGAGACTACTATAGGAAAGGAAATGGGAAGAGTCAAAATCGAAGACGCTTCCATCGAAGTTGGTACAACTATAGGTACATTCACCAATGGCATAGTCGCAGCAAAAATGGGAGAAACAGAAGTAGATGTAGCCACGGTGGAAACTTGAAGGGATGTAATTACCTCGAGCATTGAAAGAATGTCGGCGATGATGAGAGAGATGAGGATGATACTATCTCGGGTATGGACGGAAGATCGAGAAAGAAGCAAAGAGAGGTGAATATGTATCTAACAATGTAGGAAAATTCAAAGACGGGCTATCTGAAGATGGTGGAATCCCAGCGATTAGAGAAGTGGAAGAAGGTTATGATTCGGTCGATGTGTTTGCAGATGGCTTAGGTTCAGAAGAAGATTCTTCAATAGAGATGAAGCTGATAGTATGAGTGCTTGGTTTTTGAGACCCTGAAGCATCATGGTTTGGGAATGATTGGGAAAAAGGTTGTTTAAACACGTCAAGCACCTGATTTGGGGGAGCATTTGGGTTATCCAAAATGAGCTCACCTTTATCAATGAATTTCTGGACAAGATTCTTGAAGGTCTAACATCGTTCAATGTCATGACCTTTGGTTCTATGATAATGACAGAAGTCATTTTCCCTATACCAGAATGGACGTTCTTGGCTTTCATCAAAATTTCTAATAGGGGAAGTTTGATCATGTGAACTTCCAACATTTTTTCCAAGATAGAGGCATATGATTCTCCCAACGAAGTAAAAGATTGAGATGACGAGGGTCCTTTTCGAGAAGATGAAGAGTCTTTCTGTGGTGTTTGATTAGAAATGTTATCGGCTCGTGGTGTTTTTAATACGATAGCGTTGGTGGATCCCTGATTCTTGTCTTTAAAAGTGGAAGGGTTTGATTTTGTAAACCGAGAGAAATCTGGTTTAGTTTTAGAACGAAGTTTTAATTTCCCTTGTTCGATGGCATGAGATTCAAGTTTGCGTGCCATCGTAAAGTCTTCTTTGAATGTGTGAAAGGTCTGGATCCTTAAGGTAGAGGAAATATGATTAGCACAGGATCGAGTAAATAACTTGATCTATTGAGATTGAGGAAGGGAGAAAGACAATTGGTTTATTATCCCTCTCAACGAGTGACAAAGTCTGCAATAGACTCATCATCAAATTGACGAATGTTATAAAGCTCTGTAATCGAGATCTTATGTGTGATATTTATTGAAAAGTTTTTAACAAACATCTGGGCCAATTGAGAGAAAGAAAACAAGGAATGTTGGGGAATGTTATTATACAAGTCTAAAGCAGGTCATGCGAGAGACATAGGGAAAGTACAGAGCATAAGCTCTTGATCTTGGACTATAAGGTAGTAAGCGTATTTGAATGCTCACATATGCTTTTTGAGGATCCTCGTGACTATGAAATTTTGAAAATTTAGGAAGTTCCCATTGGGGAGGATAAGGCTTAAAAGCCAGCGATGGATGAATCGGTTCATTTCATACTTCTTTAAAAGAGTATGAGGGATGAGCCCCTTTGGTGGATGCCTCCAGGTCTGTGATTTTCTTGAAAATAATTTGGACCACGTCAGATTGAGGAGGAGGTATGCTAGTATGTCCCATATAAGAGGCAATTGGTGGATTTTGTTGTGGTGTTAATGGGGGATTCATCTGTTGCTTAACAAGATGGTAAGAGGAATAACCAGGTGTTCTAGGTGACGCCTGGTGAGGTATTTGCTATGAAGGAGCCTGTGTATAGATAGGCTGTGAGATGACGGGAGGTTGAGAAAAAGGTGGTTAAATGAAAGACGAAGCCTATGATTGATGGGCTCCTACACTTGTTGATTGAATCAGAATGGATTGAGGAACATGGGTGTTGACTTGATTGGACATGGTGGGGAACAAAGTGTGAATGAGGCTTTTGATTGCCAGATTGGTTATTAAGGGTGCTGATGCTAGAGGATGGGTAAAGGTTATTGTCATTTGGAGCATTGGAGTAAAGATGAGTTGTAGGATGAGAAGAAGGAACCAACCGAATTACGAAAGGGGGTTAATTCACTAAGAGATACTGACCACCCGAGACACAATAGATGGCATAGAAGAATTAACAAGAATCTATGAGTGCACGAGATGAGCCCATTATAGCTAAGGCGAAGACTTCTCAAGAAAGAGGCTATGGGATAGCCGAGGTAATCGCTATGGCGGCGCTTAAAATAGGCAAGACTATTTGAGAACTAGTAAATCATGGTTGGTGCAAGAGAAAAAGGAGGTGCAGTGCACCACCCTCTTTCATGGTTCGAGGTGAGAAAAATGAGGCAAACTATTCTACAAAATCCTGGGATGGTTCACGAGGATAATCATAAACTTGTTGGATTGGTGGTCCCTGATCAGATATTTGAATAGACTTATGTACTAGATAGTCCATAAGGGCTCTTTGGATGATCAAGGAGTGCCTAAAATTCGTGGTCCCACAGGAACATACTCTACTTCAAAAGTAGATGATATTTCTGAAGGACTGGGGGAAGCTGGACGTGAAGGGATTGCTTTAGGCTGATAGAAAGGATTATATGACCAAGATGGGGAACCAACTAATAGCGGTCCCGAGGAAGATCTGGGGGGTGCCGAAACATCCATAGTAGTGGTGATCTCGTAGGAAGAAGGGATCATTTGAGCCATTCTTTTAGATTGTGTCAGTGATGACCTTCATAAACAAACAAAAATATAGCAAGAAAAAAGAAGATTGACCTAACTAATGCACAGATAATTCAAGTAGCGTAGGTGATTATCTCTTTTAAATTTTTATGCTTTTAAGAAAGAAAATGTTAGGGAAGGCTTTTAGAATAGGAACTACTCGAGATAGCCAAACTAAGGATGGTTTGGGAATGTTTGGTGAGGATTCTGAAGGCACTTCATAAAAGAATGGTACATGGCTTGATATAGGGGCCTACCCCGCACTTCACACACCACTGCGATAAGGAGTCGGGTGCTTTGCCAATATATACCGTAACTTTCGTGAATTTATAGCGCGGCCGAGTACCATATAGGCTCTTCCTCTTGGATATCACTTCCAAGTAGGTGAGGCCAGGGGAGGAATTCTTGTTTAAATGCTTTATACCTAGTGATTTTGGCTTTGTGTGCAAGGGTGAAAAATGAAAATCAAATAGTGTCACTACCGATTTTGATAAATTTTCCAACCTAATTAAAACTAGATGAAAACACACAACAGAAATGATGAAGAAAGAGTTCCTTTTAAGCACTAAAAATGAAGTGTTTGATTTCGATGAAGACAAGTCAAAAAAATTCTTTCCCAAATGCGATTAAACTCTTTTTAAGCACCAAAATTGAAATGTTCGAATGTGATAGAAAGCAAACAAACAAAGTCTTCTTTTTTTTTTTTTTTTAGTTCCTAAAAAGGAGAAAACACTGTAAAAGAGAAATACCTGTAGATTTAGCTCTCCAAGGTGTGTGGACTTCAAAAAGTGCATTGTTGAGCTCTTCCCCTCAAATAATCCCACGAACAAGCAAAGTGCTCCACAAGAAAAAGTTAAGCAAACACACAAACCAATCTAGAAAAATATATCCAGATAATAGCAAAATGAAAATTTCTATTTAGGGAACTAGAAAAATTTCAAGGAAATAACAATTTTGCATAAAGAGATAGATCGAATATGCAATCTTGAAATCAAATGAAAGATTTACTAATTTTTAGAAATAGAAATTGGAATTGAGATTTACAAAAAAAGAAAGGATCTAACTTTGCAAATTCAGAAATGAAAGCAAGAAGACTGAAATGATGGAAGGAAATGCTTAAGAACAACTGATAAAAATCAGTGAAGAAAAAGAATAAAGCTCAAAACTAGAAAAGAGATGAACTTACCAATAAGGGACTTTGGTTCAAGTCCCACCAGGCGTGCCAGAATGTAGATCAAGAATTTCGTGCTTGTTACCTGTCCAAGTTAATGTAACAAACTAAACACAAAATCCTTGAAAAACTCAAATAAAATCGATACCTGATAGACAAGATCTAGAAATGTAGATGGAAAAGAAAGCCGATGTAGACAAGACGGGCGCACACAAGCAATCCTGCAAAGTAGATCCAAGAAACCTACAAGACACAGATGCTTGACAGAAAAAGACCACGTTAAAAGATATTTGGGTGGACTACCCAAAAAGTGGTCCGAAGCGATAAGCTCCCTCGGTGGATGTTAGTCCATGTTTTCAATTAAGGAAATAAGCATACATGATAAAAGATGTACATAAAGGACTAGATTTTCTGATCAAAGGTAATAAATAGAATCTAAACAACGAATGAGAAAGCAGCAGAAACAGAAATACTAAAAAAATGATGTTGGATTACTGTTACCTGAGTTCTTCTACCTGTCTGTAGGCTGATCGGCGTTAATTAGGAAAATCGGCATCGACTAGTTCAATCGGCGTCGATCGATGCGAGTTGGCATCGACTGATATAAATCGGCGTCGACTTGGGAAAATTTGTAGGAAGATTGAGAAACAGACAGTGGAGACTAGATCGTCGATCTCCACTGGATCTGTAAGTGTCGTAAGGATACTACCAAGGCTCCACCTATGGTAGATGCAGGAACACAGTCACCAAGAGATCGATGAGGACTCATGATGTTGATGTGGCAGGAGTAGAGTAATGGTACTCCTCTCAAGGATTGGTTTGGACAGGATTCGCTCTCACTTGATAGATGATGCTCAGACTTGATGCTCGAAAATCTCTTACTCTCCTTGTCTAATTCACTGTATATCTCACCGTCTGACTGTCTAACCAGAACTAAGTTATGGGCCTCTATTTGTAATGTCGTGCCGGCGAGATGAAATTGGTGTCATTCCGAAAATTGGCATCAACCGAGCACCTAGGTCGGCGCCGATCGAGGGAACAGACTCCCTCTGAAATGGCCAAAAGAAGTGATTTCGGAATGATGAGAGTGATCCTGTCACCCTCAAATACGGGAAATATCCCACTTGCTCGGTTTGGGAGGAGGAGAAATAGGGGATATATGGATAGAATAGATATGGGGTAGATAAGCGGTTAGGATATATGTAAAAATGTGTAATTGAATAGTTAATATTTAATTACTCATGGGTAAAACATAATGGGGTGAAAATTAAACCTAGGATAGGTTTTAAATCACAAATTGAATAATACCCCAAGGGGGCCATGGTGATATGAACGTGCCCCAGGTTACCCGAGAAAATAAACGAATGTGAGGGACACCAAATTAGGTAACCAATTTTAGGTGTCTACAATTACATGTTCTTTTTGTGGGAAGAACCATAACTATGAGGAATGACCATACTTATATGAGCATCTTAGCAAGCCACATAAGCAAGAAAACAAGGGCACATGGATGGTTAGAATATAGTGTGTCATAGAAAATAAGTGGATGCCAAAGTTGGCACCGAAACCTAAGGTAGTACCTGAGAAGATTACTACACACATTGAAGTTGCACGTGCCAGAGAAATGTTACAATAGAATCCTACCATTACTAAGGAGG
Source organism: Taxus wallichiana var. yunnanensis (assembly GCA_018340775.1). NCBI lineage: Eukaryota > Viridiplantae > Streptophyta > Pinopsida > Cupressales > Taxaceae > Taxus > Taxus wallichiana. The sequence continues at coordinate 575,622,308 of CM031240.1, forward strand.
ATATTTTACATGCAAGATACTCAAATACTACACATTAGAAGGAGGTTTATCAGGAGACCATGGAGGTACTCAGAAATATTCAGGGTGAAATACAATGTTTAAAGGAACAATAGTAGAATTTGGAACAAAAGAAGGCAGTAGAGACGGTCCAATGATGTTGATGATTTGAAAGAGGTATGCAAGATGTTGTGCCAAGAGAATATTATTCCATTACTAGGGAATTGGTTAAAGGGAAATACTCCACGCATACGAGTATTGAGAATGGACGGTAGATCCTACATGTTAATATTCCCCCTCATAGCTTGGATTATGATAAGGAAATCACTTTGAATGTTGTTGTGGATGGGTGGATTTTGAGCAATATATTGATTGACACAAGCACAAAAGTGAATGTGCTTACTTTAGATGCATTGGTATAAATGGGAAGACCTCCATTACATCCATCCTCTAATGTATTGTTTATGGATAATAGACTAAATCCACTCTAATCAAGGTTTTATAGGATGCAACCATTACTATACATGGGGCCAAGTTCATTGGGGACCTTGAGGTTTTGGCACTTGCATAATCGGATAACTTCCCAACTCTACTTGGGTGCCCTTGGTGTTATGCAAATAATGTTGATCTATAGTTCAAAAAGGGGTATATAAGTTTTGAGAACAAGGAAGAACATGTTATTATCCCTTTGACAGATGGGAAATATACACCTTATGTTGAACCTTTGAGTGAGGAAGACCTAAACAAAATTTATGTGCGTACCATTTGAGATTCGGAAGTACATGATCCTTATAAGGAGGGAATCCTCTAGTGGGAGGATGCACAATCTATTAGTGATACTAGAAGTATTTCTTGTGACAATTGGGTGCATGGAACCTATGAGATGGTTAGGTGCAAAGTAAGAAGTGCCTTTGCATGGGGGATAAAATCGTTGTATTAGGCGGATAGGTAACAACTTTGTACCCCAGTACACTAGAGAAGGAGATCCTACAATATTCCTTCGCACCATGGAGGAGTAGTGGATGGATAAAGTGGAGAGAAGAAAATTGTTAGTGTATACCCTACGCGGGATGACATCATACTAGTGGATGGTTCATAGGGATAATCTTGTAGAATGGAATGAAGTAAGAATTACTCTAACAACCCAGTTTCTCAGGAGCAATGTGCCTACTCATATCTACATATATCATGGTAATCAACCTATTCAACACCATGTTCAGTAGTTTGAGAGACTCTAGATAGAGGGGCAAGAAGCTTTACCACCTTCACTTTGGGTGCACAAACTTTATTCCACTTTACAAGGTTGCGCACACACTTGGTATATTTATGCGGAACTGTATAGGGAGAATGGAAATTGGTAAAACATGATAGTATGAATGGTCCAGATTTTGACTACTTCACTACTAAACCTCCAGTGAGAAAGGCATTATGGGTTATGGAATGCTCAACTATGGGAGATAGTGCAAAGTCTGAAGAACTCATTTAGGATTTATTTTGGGCTGAGGAAGAACCAGGAGCGTGTTTTGATGAAATAGATGAGATAGATGCCAAACTATTTAAGCATGCTTATTTTGAGAAGGAGAAAGGAAAGATGGTCTACATAGTGGATGATGAAGAAGTAGAAAATTTGGACATTGATCATTCAAAAGGTATGTGCGAGGTTTTAGACAGTGTGGATAAAAATGTGTATTCCTATCATGAACCTATGAAGACCAAGAAAGTGAACATTAGCACGAATGTTGAACCTAAGGAGGCCATAATTAGAGATTATTGATCGATTCTCAAGTTGTAAAGATAATTGAGTTACTACGTGATTTCCAGGACTTATTTACTAGGGATACCATGAGTTAAATTGGGTGCATGAGTCATTAGGGGAGATTAAGATTAAGCTAAAGGAAGGTGTGCACTTGGTTAGGAAGAGACCTTACAGGATGAACCCTAACCTGTGTGTAAAATTTAAAGAAGAAATTGACAAAATGCTGAAATATGGCATCATTAAGCCCCTAGAAGAATCGGAGTGGGTTAGCCCCATGGTAATCAATATAAATAAAGATGGACAGATTAGGATTTGTGTGGATTACAAGGAGCTAAATGTTACATGTGTGATTGATCCTTTTCCTATGCCTTTCACAAAGGAAATATTAGAAGGCGTTGTAGGGCGCGAGTACTCTTTTACATATGGATTCTCTGGGTATCATCGGTCGAGAATGCACGGAGGATTAAGAGAAGTCAACTTTCACCACTGAATGGGGAAGATTTGCATAAACGGTCATGCCCTTGGTTTGAATAACATGCATACTTTATTTTTGCACATAGTTTTTCAAGCATTACAGGATTTTATTCATAAATTCTTGCAAGTTTACTTAGATGATTAGATGATATATGGGCTTATTAAGGATCATTATGATGACTTGCGCTTAATGTTTGAAAGATACAGACAATTAAGCATCTCTTTAAACATCAAGAAGTGCATATTTTCTACACCTTTTAGAACTCTGCTAGGGCATATCATCTGCAAGGAAGGTTTGTTAGTAGATCCAAATAAGGTTGTAGTTATTGTAGGCCTAGAGGATCCTACCAGTCAGAGTGAGGTGCACGGATTCTTGGGCCATATAGGGTATTACAGAAAATTTATCAAAGGATATACGAAGATTTTGAACCCCTAGAGGATTTACTAAATGGAAAAGGGACATTCTATTGGGGAGAGCATTGGAGCGTGCATTTGAGGCATTGAAGGAGAGAATTACTACAACGCCTATTATGCATTTTCCCTCATGGAACCAACCATTTCACATACATGTGGATGCCTCTGGCACAACCATTGGTACATGCTTTTAGCTCATCCTAAAAAAGGTATTATAGATCATCCTATCTACTTTACTAGTAGAAAGTTGACTCTTGCATAACATAATTATACAACTACAGAGCCCAAGGCTTTTTCGATGATCTATGCACTACATAAGTTCAAAAATTACTTGCTAACAACACCTTTTTATTTTATATAGATCACATGGCATTAAAATACTTGGTAAATAAGCTCGTTTTATAGGGGAGCATATGTCGATGGGTTCTCTTATTCCAATAATTTGACTTCACAATCGTGGTAAAACTAGGTAAAAGTAATTCTGGTCCCAGACCACTTATCAATAATTCAATCATGAGAGGATGTGTAGACAATTGAAGATACAGTGCCATATGCATAGTTGTATAGGTTACATCACATGTCTTCAGAATTGGAGAATATTGTTGTCTTTTTACGTATAGGTATGGCGCTAAAACAAATGAAAGCCTTAGAGAAGAAACAACTTGCAATTCGCATTACACCCTTCATGTTTATTAGTGGTGACTTATACAAAATGGGTTGAGATGAAGTATTACGCCGATGTGTATTAGAACATGAGTGCATGAATATCATGGAAGAGGATCATGGTGGTATTGCAGGTGGGAATTATGCAGGTGACACCACCGTGTGTAAGATTCTACTTGCTGGATTATGGTGGGAGACCTTGTACAAGGATTGTAAGGAGTATTGTAAGGCATGTGATCATTGTTAGTGCCTTGGAAAACCTAGACAAAGAGATGAAATTCATTTGAGGCCTATTACTAGTGCAGAGCCATTTGAAAAATGGGCAATATACTTTGTGGGTCCTATTTCCCCAACCGTGCGTAGAACCGGATCACGCTACATCATCACTTGTATAGATTATCTTACAAGATGGGCAGAATTAGCACCTACAAAGGATTATACAGAAGCTACAATAGAAAGGTTCTTATGGGAAAATATTCTTACTAGGTATGGATGTTTGTTGAGTTTGACAAGTGATAGGGGTACACACTTCTTGAATGAGACAATCAGGATATTATTGGATGAATTTATGGTCGCGCATCACAAGACTACATGTTATCACCCTCAAGCAAATAGGAATGTTGAGGCCTTCAAAAATATTGAGCCAAAACTTAACAAAAATTTGTGATGTTGGAAGGAAATATTGGGATGATAAAGTTTTTGTTGTACTTTGGGCATATAGAACAACCTATAAAAGGTTAAATAAGGCCACACCCTTTCATTTGGTGTTTAGCACAAAAGCAGTTCTTCCTATGGAATTCATGTTACCTTCTTTTTGTATTGCACGTGTGGGAGGTATAGCTGATGAGAAAGCATTAGAAGAAAGAATGTACAAGTTAATATAATTGGATGAGAGGCATGCCATAGCATGTTGGAGACAAAAGAAGGGAAATTCCGGGCAAAAGGCATGGCATGATAGACACATTAGGGATAAGAAGCTTAAGGTTAGAAAGATGGTACTTCTTTATGATTCCAAGTTTTTGTGCCATCTAGGAAAACTTAAGGTGCATTGGTTGGGACCATATGTTATCAATCACATCCTTGAATCAGTGCTTGTCGATTAGAGGCGTTTGGAGGAACACGACTACCTTGTTACTTTAACGGGAGTAGGCTAAATCCCTACTACAAATAAGTATTCTTGATGTTTATAATAAGGCAATATTGTCATTTAGTATATATTTCCCTTTCAATATTTATTTTAATTTATTTCCTTCTTCGTTTCTATTCTTTGTCAATTTAGTTTGGTGTTTTGTGTAATAAGCGCATTTAGGCCCCGAAAGTTAATTAAAATCTAAAGTATTTTTATGCATAGAGTACTTGCACATACCATTGGTGTGGGTTGGTTTTTATTCAAAAATAGGTACACATGATAACATACTATTATAGGTGTTATTCAAAATGTAAGGAGCTTCTCAAAAAAATATTTTTCTTAAGGAAGACCATAGCTGGAAATAAATGAATGAACAATATAAGGTGAGGTAAGTGGCGGCCATAGAAACTACTAGAGGAAGGCACAATGGCAAGGTACTTAAGCTCATGGACACACACGAGAAGGATATTTGTAGCCAAAAGGTAGGAAGGCGCGTTGTAAGATTATAGTTGTGGTGTGTAGGTGTATCACACAGAAATTGGGAAAATGGTTAATTAATGAGAGGATTGGTGGTAGCTAAAGGAGCAATAAATGTAATAATTTTTAGGAACACTATATAAATATGTGATGTGGGGTTATTTCTAACTTTGAAATCACAATTTTTGAGCAAGCTAGTAGCGAAAAAACTAAGAGAAATGTCTTGAGGTGCGGAGAGTGGTGAAATCAGGCATGGAGAGCAGATTTTTGCACAAAAGTGGCTTGCATCCCCATTAGAGAATGGTTTGAGTGAAGCGAAGCATTCGGAAGGAGCTAGGGCATGCAATTTCAAGCTAGGACATGTGATTTTGAGCTATGGCATGTGGTTTTGATCTAGGGCACGAGAGCTTACTTGATAGATGAAAAAGGAGAAATGTTTATCATGGCACCAAGAAAAGAACTTGTAGCAAGAATGAAGGGGAAGAAAAAGGTGGAAATTGAGGTCGAAGATGCTCCCGAGAGAAATTTTTCAGAAATGTAGTATCCAAAAGGAGTGATCATTAGATGGGATTGGGATTCCCATATTTGCATATATAAAGTAAGTGACTACAACCATTGCACCACCTGTATAAGGGATATTTGGATGCATTATTGAATAAGAAGACCAACAAGTGCATGGTGGATGACATGCCAGTATATGATGATGTTGGGGAGAAGTTTCTCAAGAAGGTAGGGGTGTATCAGCTGTATGAACTCCCATATTTTGGAAAACCAAAAAGTTTATACCAATGGCTTATGAGCAGAGTCCATGAGGACTTCTTCTATTTTGTTGGACAACGGGTAAGGATCACCGCGCCTTTGATTTCTATGTTAACAGGATTGAAGGGCACAGGGACAGAGGTTAGTAGTGATCTAACTGATAAGGAAGTTATTATAGCTATAAGTAAGGAGTTGGGATATGCCAAGGTTCCACGTGGAATGGACATCTATAAATTAAGGAAGTACCTTGTGGTGCGGAAACCATGCATCTACTCAATAAGTTGAATGATTAGGAGAGATGGTCACAAGTAAATACCATGTGGCTACATATTGCAAAGAAAATTTCACAAGGAGAAATGTACAATTTAGTTGGCTACATAACAGAAACAATTATTGAGGAAGCGCACATATGTGAGAAGATAAGTTTTGGCGTTATCCTATTATCTCTTGTGTTTGTAGAAATTGGAGTGCCCGATGGGCCAAATAACAAAATTTGGGAATACCCCACGGAAAAGAAGTCCCTCACAGAGAGGTTTGAGAAGTATTTGTGTGAAGGAATAATGAGTGGCCCATTCAAACAAAGGGAAGAACTATGGTATGATTGACTTCACATGGCCTTTGAGGAGGAATGACACATTCCAAAGGAGTTACCCTCAGTAGTGGGCAAGGCAATACAATTCGTGGTGTATCAACATTTTTACATCATGTGGTTCATAATGAAGGATGGGACATGGAGTCCCTGGTACAAACTACCATATGCCTTCACAACATGTTACTTCCAGGAAGTATTACACAGGTTTATTAATGTGCATCGGTTGAGCTACAATGTGGATAAGGTAGACTATGACTACCATACTCTAAGGAAAACATATGTTTATCTAGGCTGGTCTGCCTATATCGAGAGGCTTATTTCTGATGTTATAAGAATGCAGTCAATAAGTTTGGATATTGGGGATAGAGGGGCCACACTTATCTATCTTCATCTCAAACCTAGGATGGAAAAGGGAAAGTATGTGGAGAATGAGTTTATGCTCCTAGGGTCTCCTAAGAGAAAACACATAGTTGAAAATATGGCAGCTCTAAATCCTACCTCGACTATAGAATGAAATGAAGAAGAAGAGATTGACGAGGATAGTGGAGGCTTGGACCATAGAGGTCGGAGGAAGCCCATAGAAAAAGTGTAAAGTGACTACACGGATACTCCCCCTTGGACACAAGGAGGAGAGGAAGACTTGGACGTGGGTACAGTCTATGAAGAACGCCAGTTTCAAAAGGTGTTTAGAAGAACCAAAACTCAAGGCACATGAACATATCAACCTTTAATAAGGTCACCTCGACTCTCCCCTCAAAAATAAGCACCCGAGGGAAAGAGAAGAAGAAAGTTGAAGCTTAATGAGGAGGAGGAGTCTGAAGAGAGTGCACCAAGAACCTGGTTTAGCATGAAGATATGGAGGAACTCGAGATGAAGAAATGAGAGAAGAAGAGGAAAGGGTGAAATAATTAGAAGAAACTTTGCAAGAGCAACCTAGCATGCCCATTACAACTCACGTAGGAGAAGTGCCAACTTCAAACCTTGACACCCAGGTTCCTAAGGGGCAAAGAACAAAAAGAGAAATAACAAGTGAAGAGTATGTTGTCCCTAGTATGGGTTATACTGAGGACACAAGAAAAATCATTCGCACCCAATTTCAGATCATTTTGGACCTTAAGGAGTTATATGGGTGGGAGTTGACAGATCCGAGATACGGTCACTATGTGCACAAGGAAGCAGTTATCCTGGTCTATGCAAACTCATATAGATGAACCATATTTTTATGTGTGCGAGGAGTCTTGTGTCTCACGAAGAGTGAAGAAGGCACCCCAAAGTAGGCACATGACAATAAAACCTACTCTAATGTCTAATGAGTAGGTCATAAATGTAATGGTCAAAGTATCTGCTAAGGTGGCATGGAGAAACATTAATAAATCCACCACCATTCAAGCATTGTTTGAATAAAACAAGGCTAAAACTATAGAGATAATGCATTTAAAGGAAGAGAATGAATGATAACGGACAAAGAATGAGGCTTTCATTAGCATGGAAGAGGAAATTGGTGATCACATCCTTAAAACAAGGCCTCATCTTGAATCTTAGGTACCATAAAAGTTTCTAAATGCTATGCATTATGTGCGCACTTTGGTCGATTTGATGTTAGATGATGAACCAATTTAGATACCTGCACTAAAAGATTCTAAACAAGAGGTAGAGAGAGAAAGGTTCTCTATGGTTAGGAAAATTTCAATTTATGAGGCATTTCTCCAAACTTTAAAGGATGAGCTAAAGAAAGCCGACCAAGCTCTCAATTTATGTGCAGCACTGAAGCAATAATAAGGACCAAAACTCTAGTTGAAGATGATGAAGTTTTGGCACTGATGAAATATGAGACACTAGGGCACACAAAAGTATTGGCACTAGTGAAACAGAAGTGGGAGGCCCTTACAGCAGCCCATGATCCACATAAAGAGAGGATTGATGAGATTGGCAAGCTCATAACAAAAATATGGACCTCTTAGAAGGAATGATGTTAGGTATGGCCAATGTTGTCAGGTACTACAAAATTAGAAAGAGAAGATTACTCAGGAAGAATGGATGCCATAGCCACAAATATTCCAGAAAAGACAAGGACCACGCTAAGTGACTGGAAGACATTGGAGGCTAAAATAAAAATGAATATCCATAACTAATCCTCCCAGTTGAAGAAGAGGGTGTTGTAGAGTGAAAATTCATTATTTTGTACAGTATTTCATTAATTCTTTCATTCTTTATTCTTTATTATTGGGAACATCGAAATAATTCCCATTATCGGGATGGTAATGTACTTTAGTGTGGGGTAATTTTGAGTAGAAAAAATGTTTCTCTAAGGAGTAGACACACAAAGGATGCACACATGGGAGCAAGGCGCATTTGAAGGCATGGGAAGATAGGGAAGGAAATGCTCACTAGAACACTTTGGCTCAGAACTTAGCCATTTTCATGGATAATGGCTCTTTTTGGAGATATCATGCTAAGCACACATAGAGATGAAGACTTACACTACACGCAATAGTGTTTTGGGAATAAGCGGTTGATAAGTCCCACGCATAGTTCAATCTAATAACAGGATTTCTTCTTAGAGTTAACTATAGGAAATCTATTATTAGAACACTTGCATGTTGTGCATGCCATTGTAAAGGTGCATGGCTATTATCAACATGTGACCTATTTTGATAAGTGCATGGGAGGTGAAGGGAAAGTCTCCACCTCTATAAATATGTATTGAACTATGTATTTTAGTGTGTGTGAATTATTATAGAGTTATGTTGTTGGTTCTAATGTGCACGTGACTCATGGAGATACTTTATAGTGTAAGAAGCTTATATTTTTACAATGTTTAATGTAATGGAGTATATTGGTTGGATAATGGTGTTAGACATAATTGAATCTAGTTCTTGTATGGTTATCCTTATTATAGTTATTGTTTAGTTCATGATTCTCTAAGATCTAGATCTGGTTTATGCACTGTGAACTATTTATGATTAGTTATGGATCTGATTATGTATTATCATCATCACACTAACATTCTACACAAGCAACTCTAAAGAGGGGCATGGTACCTTTGCACTCTTTGGGTGAGCGTTCAGCTCAGTGAGTGATGTACCAAAGACACTGGGTTTTTATAATAGATTCTAGGTTTCATCATGTACGAGATCTAAATGGGTGCAAAAGACTCTTCTTCCAAAAATGATAAAACCCACATAAAAATAGACAACTTTACAAGAGGGATGTTAGATAATAATATAAAAAAATTTCTTAGCAAATGTTAATCCTAGGAACTAAAGGGTTTCCTTTGATGTTTTTCAACTCATTTTTAGAAATTTAAGTTGGGAATCATGAAAATATTAAACATGATAAGTTTAGGATGTAGTGTCTGGATGGCAGGAGTTAATTAATGTCCTCAATGATGGGATAGGGAGGTTTGTAAAATTCTTCCCGGTAATAATTTTCCTCGTTAATTTTTTCAAGGACAACTTACAATTTCTCTGTGATCTCATCTAGATTTGTTGTTAAAATAATGGCACGAAGACTTAATTTGTAGTAGATATCTTTAATCCCACACGAATGGATGGTGCATGATTGATAAGTCAAATATGGTGTTTGGTTCATACCCTTCACTTGAACATTCATCTACAAGCAGAGGACACTTGAAACACATAGATTAGTAGAAAATAGATTATAAAATGTATTGAAAGCATGCAATATGTGGCTAAAGGGATTAAAAGAAGGAATCGTTGATGATTCCAGGAAGTGGCCACTAATTTAAGGGAATTGCTGGTGATTACTGTATAATTATCTAATTTAGATAGAAACAAATTTATACTTTGAATGTGTGATTAAATGATTGTATTGATCTTAAAAATTTTACGTAGACAAATAGGGGATGTAAAGAGAAAACAATACCTTGACTATAATGTGAAATGCAAATGATGAATGTTGTCGAGGGGCCTTACAATGGTGTGGGATCTCCAAGGTATTTATGTGGCTCCATACGGTGTTAAGATGTCATGAATGACATCGTCTCGATCTATACAAGGTCATAGTTTTGATACATTGTCCAAGGATCCCCATTCATGGAATTTTGTGGGTTATATAGAATAACTATAAATTTTGGGATTCATTTCATTATTTTGGAAAAGTGGGTTAAAAACTTGGAAGTGGTCGAAACCACCTCAAAATGGGTGAGTTTCAGGTTGGGTAAAAATATTGTAAGAGTGTGTTGGGGAGGTTGAGAGGTTATGAGGGTTTGGTGTTAAAATGGGTTTAGAAGGTTTATGAGGGGGTAATTGAGTATTTACGGGAGTAAATGGATATTAAGGGTAGCATATGTTTTTGATAATGATGAGACTTAGCTATAGTGATCAAAATATGAGTTGTGTGGGTAGGTCACCTAAGGGTGTTAAAAACTACGATCTACATTTTCCCCTTTTTTTCAAGTTGATTATGATGGACAAGCCACTGGACACCAATGAGTGATATAGTTGGATTTATATTAGATAAGATGCTAGATAGGTGATACCCCCTTAAACCGTGGGAAATTTTAATCTAGTGTGATGGTCACCATTTTGAATGAATGGATAGATAGATAAACACTAGAGTGTGTAGGCTTGTGTAGGATTGCAATTATAAATAGATGTGTTTTAATTTAGGATTCCCTAAGACTAGGCATAAAATATACTATGAAAAATGTGTTATTATGCGACCGAGAATTCAAGTGATAGGGGGAATTATGGGTGTTTATCTTATAGATATATGACTTATAGGATGTAAAAAAAGGTTTTCGAGAGACTACGGAATCCATGGTGGATTTGGGAGACACTGGCTCGAGATGAGATATATCGCCATAAATGTGGGCTTATGCAATCGAGAAGGAAAGTGACATGGGAACCAATGGGTTCATGACCTATGTACATATGAATTTTTTGGAGGCAAGGGAAAACGGTTTCCGAGAGGCTATGAAATCCATGGTGGATTGATAACCATAGTTTTTTTATGTGGGATAGCATTTTGGATTTATAGAGGGTGCTTGGAAACCAAAAGGAAGCACAATTTTCAAAGTGTGCATTTGAAAAAAATATATTTTTCAATTAGTTTTTAGGCACAAGATGTGAGCCAAAAAATAGTGCGGGGATGCCCCAATTTTTGGTGAGGATATTGGTTTGAAAATAGTAGGTGCACGTGTAGAGTTTTGACAATTTTAGTGAAGGATGTTCTATTTTCTACTTAAGATATCAAATGATCATAAATAGTTTGTGTACCAAAATGGTACGGACCTTGACAATGAATGATAGGGGACATTGTACAACCTCGGGGGTGATGAAAATTTGGGTACCCTACAGATGCCCATTTTAGTAAGATGAATACGGGAGAGGATCCATAGAGAAATTCTCATGTCGATTTGTAGAGTCATGGGACCACTAAATGGGTCAAAGGCATACAAAAATAGGGATTGCGATCAAAATCATGGTTTTTATAGGTTTTAGACATCAAACAAGGGCGTTTTACACACGGGAGACGAATCGTTGGTGATTTATGCAAACACTAGAAATTATCTAGGATCACCAATGATCCTAAGGGTGGGAAATATTTAATATAAATATCATGTGAGGATCATTATGTATTATTATGAATTTGAGAGAAAACATTACTTGTGTGCTCGATTTTCTATGTTTTAGCATTTTTAGAGTGATGGAGGCATTTGGAGGTGATTAGAGACGTTGGAGACCACCCTTATAAAGGTAAGTGGATTATTTCAAATTTGAAATTTATTTTTTGTTTTTCATTGATAATGAGGAAATCACATGTGATTTTATATGAAATTTCTTGAAATTCAGTAGAATAGCATGCAATTAAAAGGGGTCACCTACGATTCAATAGAATCACTAGTGATTCAATAATTTTGTAAGATGAATCCTTGTTTTAAAGTTTTTGAATGATTTTGATGGGATGCGTCTAATAGTCTCATTGTTTTTCTCATGGATGTAGGTGAGGGATCGATTGACAACACAAGATCAGATTATGAGGTTATTGGAGAGTTTGAGTGAGCGATTATCGAATGATGCTTGGGAAATCTCGAGGAGGTTGTTAGGAGGATATTGGTGTATCAATAGGGATATGGGAATATTGTTGTTATTTTTTTAGCATTGGAATCATGTTATGGGAACTTTATTTTTGTTGACAGTGAGATGATATTCACCTTAAGGATATTCATAAGATCCTATGATTTGAAGTTTAGGGGGAACAAGAGTACAAATAGACAAGGCGAGTAGGGGTAATTTCATGTAGCATATTTATGGTGATGATGCCCTAGATGTGATATACTTGTTTAGGGTATTTTCATAAGGATTATTTTTCAGTGAAGATGAGCAGGGTATAGCTATGGTGAGTATGACGATTGACATCAATTGTTATACCTTACTAGATTTAGCAAGTGGTATGTTTTCATGGATGTTGACTAGGGTGGTTGGTGATATGTTTGAGAATATGAAAAAACTTTCTTGGGCTCTTTCCTTTCTACCTTAGACATATCGAGAGTTATGGGCATGGAGGATAGGGATAAGGTTAGAAGATAATGTGGACTCTTTATTGGAGTATTGGGATTATGAACATATAGTAGTGGCTCATCCGAGATGGTTACCATGGGCCAAATGTATAGACCTATGCTATAGTGTTGATTTTATGAGGTGGTGATTATATTTTGGGGCTATAAGGCCGGTGAGATGAGATGACTATTAAATGAAGCTCTGGTAGGGTAATAAGTAGGAGATCTATTATAGAGGCCATACATAGGTTTTCTGTGTGGGTAGGGGTAGATGGGGAATTAAGGGATAATCAACAAGAGATGTGAGTACGGGGTCAACAAGCTGATTCTTGGAAGAGGATAACATTTATTCATGTTAGGTGACAGTTTGGTTTAGTACAAGATGAACCTAAGGTTACTATTTTCTATAAGTGATATGACAGAGATGTGGTTGGGATTTCTTGAGGTTTGGGATCCATTTTTGATGATAGATCGGGAAGGATTGGAGATTATGGTGGATACTGAAGGGGGACGAGGTGGGTTTGGATGATTCGACACGATGGAGGCATATGCTACATGGTGGTAGGGCTGGGTAGATGTTTATAGGGACAGTGTGAGAGCACGTGTAGAGGCTCCCAAGGAGGCTATTGCTGAGTTGGATGAGGGGGATGAGGGAGTGGATCTACTAAAGGAAACAATGGAGAGTATGGAGAATGAGAAGGCCACATGGGTAGTGAGAGGTCCAATTTGATTGTAGAGTGAGATAGTGCCATAGTTACCCACGATGTCATGACTCAAGAGCATGACATGGTTCTTGGAGAGAGGGATGGGATGGTCTAAAAATTTTTAATGATGTAGGTAGAGCTCACCCAAGATATATCGATAGGGATAGATATTGTCATAAGAGGGAGACCTTGCGATATAGTTTTGGGGTGATGATGAGGTTAGTATCGGGGTAGAGATCAAGGTAGTTAGGGAACATGCTAGTGTGAGCATGACTCGATATTAAGATCTAGGAGATGAGCTATATTATTATGAGAGCATAGTCGACAAAGAATTTCAAATGATACTTGATATTGTGATTACGTGGCTAATTGGAAACACACTCGATTAATGAGCACCACGAGCATTGTCAACCATAGAGGGGTCCTGAAAGGACTGCTAGGGACCCTAATGGAGAGTAGGGGAGAAATTCTGGAGGGAGTATTCATTTTTAGGCTTACGATTTCACCACCTAGTTTGTAATCCTTTTTGAGAGATTTCTTTGATGTATGAGATTTTTATGTATGAGGATTTTAGATCCATAAATGATGTAAAGACATTTGATAAATATATGTACATATGGTTTTAGGTTTTAGGTTATGTTTGATTTTTATTATGATTTGATGTGATGTGCTATGGAGATATTTTAAATGTATGTTTTAGATTAGAGATGTATGTGTTATGAGTTGTTATATATGTGGTTTTGATGATTTTAGATATGGTTGTGACAAATGATGATATATTTTTATCGTCATAAACTTTACGATGGTTATGAACATGTCATGGGATGTTTGTTTCTACGTATTATACTTAGCATAGTGTATGATGGTAAGTTCATTATGTCTATAAAATTGCAAGTATAAACTTATAATTAATTATAACATATAACCCACAATGGTTAGTCATACTAGGATCGTGGATGCATATGAGATATTTGTATTTACCCTTTTCTAACATGGGAAAGGTTTGTGTGTAACATGCACAGGAAATGGGTCCGTCTTGATGGTTTCTCTATTCTTCCCCAACTTTAATGCATATTGTGCAAGATTAATGATGTAGGAAGATTGTATCTTATGAGAAATCGATCGATGTGGGAAGATTTCCTAGGATGGTTGGTTTTTGATGTTTTTTTAATATGAGGGTTGATCGATCAATGTGGAAGCCCTTATCATTCATAAGTGTATACTTTGATAAAGTTATCCATCCTTAGAGGGAGTGGTTTACATTTTTATTTGATAAATTTTTAGAATAGCATTGATGGTGTAAATTTTCTTATTGATATACATATTTTGAGGGATTGGTCTATATTTTGATCATATCCATCCCATAGATATTTTTATATTTTGAGCTAAGGGTGAGCCTAGTTGACCATTTAGAAGGAGAAAAGTAAATGCACAAGCTACAAATATATCCTTAGCATGGTGTCGAGTTGGGTAGACATAGATATAGTGTGGGAATAATGATTGTGGGATTCCCTAACTATGACAAGGAACATTTCCGTGTGGAATACACTATGATTAGAGTCATACCGCTTATATTTAAGGTCATAATTGGTATACTAATGGGAAACCACATGATTCCAAATCATTACGAGAGTAAGAGATAAGTAGGAAGATGGAGGAGACTTTAATTTGACTAAGGTCATGTGATTCGATATTTCAACAATAAAATAACCATAATTGTAATGTGTTAATTTTACAAGATTGTAATTGATGTCAAGATGATGTCATAGGTCATGAAAAGATTGTTTGAGTTTGTTGATGTTCAAGGAACTAGTAGTTGTTCTCATTGATTTCAAAGTTGAGTTATATCTTGTTGATTATAAAGGATTTCATTAAAATTTTGTTAAGTGTTTTCATTGATGTAAAATTATACCTAATAATGATGTCAAGGTTTGTATGGTGGATGTGTGTTGTTTGTAAGGTCATTTTGAGTACAAAGAGACAGAATTTGAAGATAATGTGAAGAAAAAGAGATCTTGTGAGAAGGTATGAGCATGTTAGCTTGGTGAAATGAGTAGATATAGGTATGTAGAGGTTTTTTGAGCATGAGAATGTTATTCGAGTGCATGAAGAGAGGTTTTAAGGTTAGTGTACGTACCCAAAATTGTAAGGTCTTGCATCTTTGCGGAGCAGCGTAATAAGTGCCCCAATGATGATACAGGTCTCTTCGCAAGGTGTTCGGGGTCCAGAAAAGCTCTCTGAATATGCGTTAACATCCCGCATACCCCGCTTAGCCCCGTGTGCTTTGTTTTCCCCTTTTCCCCTCTTTTCTTGCCCCTTTTCTCTTTAATAACTTGAAAAACCGCCACCCCGACCAGGCGGCGGCGGTCCTCAGAACCGCCACCCTGAACAGGCGCAATGTCTGTAACCGCCACCCCCCGAGCAAGGCGGCGGTCCTTTACGCGTTTTCCAAAACGTTCTTTTGACGCGACTCACATGAAATGTCAATGTTTCACCAGCTTTCCTTTCCGACTTAAGCTTGCATTTATGTTTTTAGTCCCCTGGAATAGTGTTTTTCCTTTGTTTATTGTTTAGGAGTTTAGTTTGGTTTTGATTTTTGGGTGATTGAATTCCTATAAATGCATGGCTTGTGCTCAAACAAAGGGTCTGCCCCTGATTTCATTTTCATGCTCTCTTTTTCATAGCTTAGTGTGTTATTGTTTAGAAGCCATAGTTTTAATTCTTTGCATGCTTAGTTAGCATTGTCCAGCTTATTGGTAAGCCACATATCCAGCTTGTGCAAACAGTGTTGCTGTTCTATCTAATCCATTAGAAGTAGAATAGCTTAGGAAGACATTAAAGTTGTAGGTTTTTCTCCTCAAACAGGATAGTTTTAGGTTCTGGACGCGTTACGTTGCATGATTCGAAATAGATCCCGCTAGGAACTGCATAAGCCAAGCTCTGTACTCTTGTGCTATCCCTCTCCTATTCGCATTCTATTCAATCTGTATTCTAAAGTTTGTCCCTTGTTCCAATACCTACTCCTGTTGATGCAAGCATTACACGCTTTTCTGGATCTACGTGAGCACAAAGAACGAAGAGATCATACTGAGGGGACAAGATCACACACACCATCGGATTCGCCACTGTTCTGCGGAATCCAAGTTCTAGCTTTCAAAGTTCTAGTTAGAATCATATCAAATAGAGTAGTTAATTGCTTCATTTCAGTAAATTCTATTCTCGATATTGCCAGGGAAGTTATGGGGATTGATAGTTTCTGAGAAACTATGATTCACTCCTCACTTCTGAGGTAGGATCAAGAATCTTGCAAATAGATTAGTTATTTCATTGTTTAGAATAGATATACAAATTTCACAGACAAATAGCGACACTCGGCTATTTTGTTTGTTTTAAATTATTAGTTTAGTTGTCAATTCTAAATATTTTAAATAGCTGCCTTCTTAAATTCTTATAAATCATCAAGAAAATACAAAAATAAGTCATATATGCTTAAATATATTTCGTATACTTAGAGTTCACTTTATTATAGTTTGTTTATATTATTGCGTTTGTATGACAATTACGGGACCTAGGGAGCCCAGAGAATACATTTTCGAGCCAATCGTGTCTCAGCCCAATCTCATAACAGCAATAACTGATATTGACCAGAATCTTAGAATCCAAGTCTTCCAAACAACAACAGACTTCCAGCAGATCAGATCTCAGTTAAGAGGATTAAACATAGAAGACGACCAAGCACATACGTTTTGGTCAAATCAGCCAAACTACAGACTACCCTAGAAAACATCTACATGACTGTAGAAGGGTTTGAAAGAGAACAAACATTCAGGTGTGACCCTTTAGTTCCACAACCAGACGCAGGAGACACCCTCACAGACATAGATACCGGCCTAAGAATCCAGGTTGCAAGAACGCCTGTGAGGTATTCTGAGAAGATCGCACAACTGTTGATTCTAAACATAGAAGCTGAGAAAGCGTATGATTATTGGATACTAGGGATCAGGACTTGACTCCATGCATGACCATAGCTGGTCCACAACAACCACGAACCTATGGTTGTGACCCACAGATCCCGCAGCCCAATGAATCCATAAGAGAATTAGACATAGACACTGGCCTACGCACACTAGTATTTCAGTCTACTCCTCTTCCACCTATTATCATCGAACAATTGTCCTTAGTAGATATAGCGGCTAACGAAGCTAGATAATTCTGGACTAGGCCAGAGAATCGTCCATAGAATCAATTATTTCCACCATCCACCATATGACCTTATCTGGAGACATACATGAAACTATCCCAGGTCATTTCCCACGTATTCCACAACCCATAGATCGAATCACACCAGAGCTCGATATTGATTGGAGCCTTCGAGCAGTCATCCTTGCCGATTGATCTATCACACCAGTCCAGGTTAGAAGGGCCTTCTTTACCTTAGATTCAAAAATTCCACTAGTGTGTGTCGAATACATCAGACTGCCTAACTAGTCTGTCTGTATACCACGCATATTCCATCCCCACCGGCTGTCTCGGCACAACCTCGGGAGGTTGGGTACGCGAAAGAGTTACTTGTAGATTCCCACGCTCGCTTGTCACTTTTCCGTGTATAAAATTGGTGAACCCGACGTGAAGCAAACAAAATTAGTGAAGCTGACGTAAACTTCCTACTTTCTTGTTTGGATTTATAGTATCACGTGTTCTTTCACAAATCACCTTTGTTCCTTCCCATTATTCTGCGGGTATTCATATACCCCCCGAATATGTCGGGATTCGATGAATATGGCAGACCCCTCTTGGGTCTCGAGGCATACTACGCCCAATAGAATAGGCAATCATCACCCTCGCTCTCAGTATGGGGCGACAACTATTCAACTAATCAGTTGTCAACACAAACCCCAAGAATCAGATATAATTCATCTTTTCAAACAGGGGAGTTAGATCAACCCCATCGAATGCAACAAACAGAGCCTTCGGCTTGAACAATATGACATTTACCGGAGAATCTGGTTCGTCTCCTCAGATGCTACTTAGACCACAAATTAGTAGACAATCAGACCCATATCTGGTCTTAGATGATGAACGGTCAATACGTTATCCTAGGAGTGAACAACATTCTCGGGGTATGTACCCACCTATAGGAGGTTTACAAATACAACCCGAGGTCTCTTTTCAAGAAAATACCTCTATGCCACTGCATATAGGAAATACTCTCAGAGAAACTTGGCAAGATAGCAATCAGTTCATGACAGGATATCACATGCCTATACAACACCAGGGTATACAACAAACACCGCTCAGGAAAGCACCATGACTTCACCAAATGAAGTCATTTCAACGTTAGTAGAAAAAGTGAGAGGGTTAGAACTTGCTCAAGCAAGTCAAAATTCTCCGTTCATTCAAGCAGGAAGTTCCAACCCTCCATACCACCCTGGCCAGTAGATCTCCTCACAGGAGTAGGCACGTTAGGCATGCCGCCTCACTATCCACAACAAACGCCAACAAGGCCCGTCATCTCTAACACTATTCCTCCCGGTCTAGTATCAAGTAACCCATTACTAGACAATACCCCGTCATACTTAAACATGTACTCCAAATCACCACAAGGAGATATGTTCTCCTCTCCCGGCCTTTTTGCTCAAACGCAGGGACTTCCCTATGCCCCTGCCAACGCATACGCTGCACCATATCAACAACCCATCCCACCACCACTCCTCAAAGAACCACCATCAATGGTTGAAACATATGCGATAGGGACTTACTCAGAATATTTAAAAGATCCCTTAGATTTCACCATACGAAGCGTCATGCTTCCAAGACCTCTTCTCGATTTACCCAAATACAAAGGCGAGGGAGATCCAAACGCGCATATCAAAGCTTACGCTACAGCCATACGCGAACTACTCCCTTGGGATGGGGTTGTTGCTAAAATATTCCCTAAAACCTTGGAAGGCATTACTCTCGACTGGTATTATAGAATACCTGAGGCCTCCATCCATTCATTTAAACAGCTCGTATCAGAATTCATTAAGGCATTCGACATGAATAAACTATTGAGAACAGGAATCAGGGAATTCTTGCATATCAAACAAGAACACAACGAATCTGTCGCCCATTTCATCCAAAGGTGGCGCACAGTTCTTTATTCTTTAGCAAGTGCTCCAAACATGGATCAAATGGAACTATGCGATTTATTCCTTCATTCTCTTAGTAGAGAGGTGAAAGAAGAAGTCCAGAAGTTCCCATTAAGAACTTACGATGAAGTACTTGAGAGCACTCTTCGAATAGACCAAGCAGCGATAGATAGTGGTCGTAAGACATATGGAGCAAACGGGAGGTTAATCATCTCCAGCCATAACACTACAAATTATCCCGCTACCACAAATGTCAACCAAGGACCTAAAATCCTTAACAAAAATCGGGGTGTAACAACGGATGGAGTAACCGACCAGCCCAAGAAGGTAAATGTGGTCAATACTCCATCACAAACAAACAACCAACGAAACAACAACTTTACCCCGACAATCAATACAGTGGATTTTAACCATCCACAACAACAACAACGGTGAAATCCCATACAAGGGCCAAGTCAAAACTCATTTGGTTATCAAAACCAAAGCCAGAAACAACAAATGCAAAATTTTAATCCTAATAGGCAACAGTTTGATCAGAATTTTAGGCCACAATACACACCAAACCAACAAAACAGGAATTACAACCCCAATTCTTATTGTGGTTTCCACAAAATTCGGGGTCATGATACTTTAGAACGTCCGTGACTACAATAAATTCATGCAACGTTTGCGAGAAGAACAAAGACAGCTTCTTCACGAGATTTTTTTGCGAGATACCGTGTCATCACAACCAAATATGCTCGCAGGGGCGCTTTCCCCTCGAATGCTCCCCTCAAGATCTTTAACGATCCGCTCCCAAATCATGATAAAGCAATAGGCTGAATCCAACCGGAACAAACAAGGGTTCAATGCTTTGGGAAACAATGATCATGAAGCCTCGAATTCACTAAATCCATCAATTGCGCCACGCTAGAAGTCAATCGAGACCCAAGATAGTCGAGTTTGGTAGAATTAGACACTTTGAACTACCTATCGAAGCTATAACAAGAACACGAGAATATTTCTCTCAACCAAGCCCAAGTCATTTGCCGAAAGCAGATAAGGGTCAAAAATAGTAGAAAAACCCATCGATGCCTATGATTTAATTAGTGACCTAACAAAGACCTTCTCACACATTTCATTTTTGGACTTACTAAAGAACTCTCCCCTCACATAGCTGCTCTTTTAGAAGCATTAGGTCTAGGCCATCTAATTAACATCACTCCACCTCCCCGAAACACAAGTAAATCACGTAGATTTTGATATACACCCTCAGGGGCAGGACAAGGATGTCGAATTCATATTCGAAATATGTAAAATGCCCACAGATGCTAAGATCACACGCCGAGGTGATCTAGCCTTACACTTACAAGTATGGGTTTATAATAACTATGTAAAATAGGCAATGGTTGTGATGGGGCCGTAGTTAACATAGTCCCTTTCTCTTTCCTCCAAAACTTGGATATGGGGAAACAAGTTGTTCCACTACTTGAAATACATTGAGAGGCTATGATAGCCTTAAAGCCACTTCAATAGGAACTATAATACTGCCGGTCACCTTAGGGCCCAAAAAAATCCTGAATGAGTTTTATATTATAGATCGGGAAACTAATTATAATATGATACTCGGCCGACCATGGATACACCGAATGAAGGAAATCCCTTCTACGTTATTTCAAGAAGTAAGATTCTTGCATCTAGGAAAGGTATTTGTAGCCAAAGGTGATCCAAAACCTTTCGATTTGCACCTAGGCGACTTAAAGAAAAGACCAGTGTACACTTAGAATTTGAACTTCCAACAAACCAACTTAATAAACCCACTGACCCAAAACCAGAGGAAAATTTGGTACCTACGATGGATCTTGAAACTATCAGCATAGCCAAAACAATTCCAACCCCCAAAGATAAAACTAAAGAAACAGTATCATTAGGGACTAATGCAAAAATCGTTGAGTTGATAGAACAAGATTCACTAATGTTCTTACCATTTGATTCATGAGGCATAGGGTTTTCCTAGGTGTTGGTTCCCTTCCAAAGTGAAGGACCTCTGTATGGTAGAAGTAGAGTGCGCAAACGTAGCAAATGCCCCAACATCTATACTCCCGACTAAGTATTGGACTCTCCATTTCAATGGAGCTAAATGCCGTTATGGAGCGGGGGCAGGTATAATTCTTAGTTCACCCGAGGAGAAAGTCCTCCCATTCGCTTTTAAGTTAAAATTTGAATGCACAAACAACGGTGCTGAGTACGAAGCCCTCCTCCTTGGCCTCACCTTATCCAAAAGAATTGGTATTGATAACATCAGAGTCTTGGGAGACTCACAATTAGTGGCAAACCAAGTCTCCGAGGTATACAAAACCAAAGCCGAACATCCGCAACTTTACAAAGAAGCCGTATTATATTTAAGCAAGGCGTTTAACTTCATATCCATCAAAGCAATCCCGCGAGAGAAAAATCTTCTCGCCGATTCAATAGCAACTTCAGCATTACGTTTTACCCCAAGCAATGAGTTAGAAGATACTCATTTTATAGTGTCCATTCGTGACAAACCATTGATAAAAATAATAACGAATCCCTCTCGAGCGGAAGTGAATCCACCACCCCAGACCATGTTGATAATGACGTGGCCACTTTGGTACTTAAACGCCTATGCGGCACTACATCTCTCCTATCATATGCTAGATTTATCCTTAATTCCACATTCGTCTTCCTATTTCGGGAATCCCATGATGGATCTCCCCTCACAAATAGAACCTAGCATATACGCAATAGAAAATGGGGAGGATTTGGATTTACCTCCAGCACCACCTGAGTTCGAAGAGGGTAACGCCTCTTTGATCAAGGAGACAATCGATGTCAACATCGGGATAGAAGATGAACCGAGAATATTGAAACTAGGTTCTTCGTTAACCCCAGAAGAAGTAGAAATACATACTCAGATTCTCAAAGAACATCAGAAGGCATTTGCATTTAATTATAAGGAGATGACAGAGTCGTACCCCATCATTGCAAAGGCACAACCTCATCACTAAATCAGATGCAAAGCTAATTAAACAAAAATCAAGACCCATGAAGCCCAAAGTAGCTCTCATGGTAAAAGAGGAGGTAATAAAACTCCTTCAGGTAGGATTCATCAAGCCAGTCGACTACTCCCAATGGGTATCTAATATCGTCCCCGTTCTCAAGAAGAATGGGAAGATACGCATCTACATAGATTTTTGAGATATCAACAAAGCATGTCCTAAGGACAACTTCCCGTTACCATCCATCGATGTTATTATTGATGCAACAGCTGGTTTTGAACTTTTGTCTCTCATGGATGGATTCTCGGATACAATCAAATCGAATATCTCGAGCAAGATCCAGCTAAAACCACGTTTATAACTCCTTGGGGAACCTATTGCTACGTTGTTATGCCATTCGGTCTCAAGAACACCGGTGCTACGTACAGGCGGGCCATGACATACATATTTCATGATCTAATTAACAAAATCGTGGAATATTATGTAGATGACTTATTGGCTAAGGCCAAGAAGCGTTGTGACCATCCCGAAGTACTCCACGTCATTCTTTCACGTCTAATAGAATACGGAGTCACACTAAACCCAGAGAAATGCGTCTTTGGTGTAACATGAGGGAATCTCCTAGGTTATATCATATCGTCACGAGGGATAGATGTTGACCCAACCAAAATTCAGGCTGTCCTTGAAATGGTTCCACCTTCAAATGAATCTGGAATCAGATCATTTCTCAGAAAGCTGGGTGCAATCCGAAGATTTATCCCGGACTTAAGCTTCGCCGTTCATCCAATCAACAATTTACTCAAGAAAGACTATAGCATTGATTGGACCGAAGATTGTAATGAAGCCTTTGATGCAATTAAGTGCTTCCTTTTATCACCACCTATGCTAATGCCACCTAAGCTAGACCGCCCGTTGATTTTATACTCACGAGCTACCAATTTCTCGTTAGCTTGCATGTTGGCCCAAGAAGACGATGACAAAAGAGAACACGTGATTTATTTCATTAGCCGAACATTGCTCGACTATGAAACATGCTATACACAGACAGAATGAGAATGTCTCGCCATAGTCTTTGCAACCAAACACCTAAGACACTCTATGCTAAATCAAGAAACAAGGGTCGTGGTAAAATGGACCATCTACGGACTTTCCTCACACAAGGGTCATTGTCTAAAAAGGCTGGACGTTTTATAACCTTAATGGGAGAATTCGAATTAACATTTGTAAATCAGAAGTCGGTTAAAGGGAAAATCATCGCAGATTGGTTAGCTGATAACCCATTAGACGGAGGTGATTTAGTAGATTTAGACTTTCCAGATGAATGCGTATACTACATCAAAACCCGACCCGCTATCTCTGAGTGTCCTTGGTACACTGATATCATTAATTATATCATGGACCATACGTACCCGGAGGGAGTTACACTGCAACAAAGAAGGTGGTTACGTATAATCGTAGCTAAATACGTCATTATAGAGCAAGTGCTCTATCGAAAATCATTCGATGGAATGCTCCTAAGATGTGTCGACACGGAGGAATCCAAGAAGATTCTCCATGAATCTCACAGCGGAATATGTGGAGGCCACTTCGGTGGCCACGCCACTGCTCGAAAAATACATCGAATGGGCTATTTCTAGCCCACTCTAGAACATGACGCAATAGAGTTTGTACGCAGGTGTCGTAAGTGCCAAGAATTCTCCCATGAGATCCACATGCCGGCACAAGTCCTGCAACCAATCACTACTCCATGGCCCTTTTCTACATGGGGCCTAGACTTAATAGGGAAATTCTCTCCCTCATCCACAGATGGCCATAATTTTATAATCACGGCCACTGAATATTTCACCAAATGGGTAGAGGCTATGCCTCTTACCACTGTACCTAGTTCTGTAATCGCCAAGTTCATTTTGAACCAAATCATTTACAGGTACGGTATCCCGCAAATCATTATCTCTGATAATGGAACTTCTTTTAAGAATGAAGAGGTTCATGAGCTATGCAATAAATTTAAAATAAGCCATCATACGGCTTCCTTGTATTATCCCCAAGCCAACGGGCAGGCTGAAGCAACAAACAAGACACTGAAAGCCATTCTCCTTAAAACGGTGAAAGAAAACAAACGAGATTGGCATTTGAAGTTATATCCAGCCTTGTGGGCCCACCAAACCTCAATAAGAACACCAACAGGAGCAACTCCTTTCTCGCTAGTATTTGGGGCAGAAGCAGTTCTCCCACTTGAGGTCGAAATACCCAGTCTCTGCATTTCATTACAAGGGATTCTGGATGAAGACACTTACAGAGAAGCACGTCTTTCTCAACTAGAAAGCCTAGATGAAACTAGGTTAGATGTTGAACAGTGGCATAGAGCTTATGCTGACCGAATGTGCCAGCAGTACAACAAGAAGGTCTATGAACGTGATATATACGAAGGTGATCTAGTTCTAAGACTAGACATCCGGATCGACAAGAAGACCGGCGAAGGAAGGAAATTCCGGCCCAAATGGTTGGGCCCATACCGAGTCATGAAGGACTATGAAAATGGTGCTTACCTCTTATGTACACTATAAGGTGAGGAATTTGATGAAAAAATCAATTCCCTACACCTCAAGCGGTTCTACGCATGAGCAACTAGCACTACTTGTATAATTATCTACATTGCATCTTCATACAGATTAAGATCATTTTGTCCACTTGTTTCTTACATAAATTGTGATCAAGGAATCTATTCTCAAAGCAATTCACTACAAACTCATGATGTTGTTGGCATAAAGCTCTTTAATCATACCTCTCCATCTTCATATATCATCGAATCATCTCGGAATCTTTTATCAAATAAAGATAGACATGACAAAGTCTTAACGGTAACCATACCAAGATCTGCAAGTTTATTCTCGCTTTGATTTCTTCTTAGGATAGGTGTCTTGCCTATGGTCTGTTCTAGAAGCTTCATGGTGTCACATCTATCCCATATGCATATCTCTTTGGGAATAAGCACATACTGACATTTTACTCAAACAAGCAAGTCAACAAGTAATTAAACAGAAAATTTTAATTTTACACATTTCCTTGCCCCACCAACCTTCGGTGATGAGCTTGCGTCTCTTACTAGTGACGTAGGGTTGGGAAAGGATGGAAATGCCCTTACTCGCCTATACCTTGCCCATGGTGATAAACCCACGCTTCTTACTAGTAGCATGGGGCAAAGTGTAGGGGGTCTTCTTGACAAATAAGTACAAATGGTCATACGCAAACAATTCAAATTTTCAAACTTTGAGTCAAAAACAAATGAAACAGATGTTCAAAATCCCAAAAGAGTTAAAATCCTAAAAACCCAGATTTTGTCTACTATGTGGCCATCTACGGGTCTAAGTCTGGATAAACCGCAAAGCAAGTTGCATCCAAAACTATGAAGTCACTCGAGTGGAGTTGGCTTGTAGCTTCCAATTTGGTTCCACCAAAGCTTTGTCTGTCTTTCATCACTATCATTTCACCACATTTCATAACTTGCGCCCTTCTTGGCTCTTGGTGATGAGCCCTCGCATCTTACTAGTTGCATGGAGTTAGGAGTGGGGCAAGTTAATCTGTTCATCATACTAGTTATTTTCATCACTTTGCCAAAACAAACATGAGGTATCCATATTGCTCACAGAAGCTAAAGATTCAAAATCACAATATATCTACATTATCATGTATCAGCATCACGAAACACAAAAAGAAAACAAGCATTTACATCATTTGTTCACCATTGCATACATTCTAAAAAGCATACAAACATACATCATAGTATACACAAAGAAGCTGGAAATAGAAAGGGAAAACATGAGTGACAAGCTTTTGATTCAGAGGCAAATGCATATATATAAATAATCAATGTTTATATACAATGCCATCATGCACTAGGCATGGTCAAAATGCTCAAAGAGCCCGTGATACACAATAGTACAAAATACACAAGGGCCAAATGGCCTCTCAACCCCTACACGACCCCTCCGAAGGTGCACGCCCTCGCCTAGGACTCCGGCTACGCCGGCACTCTGAATGTACGGAGGGCTCAGGGTCCCGAGGGGCAGCCGCGGTCTCACCATGAGAATGGCTCCTCATAAGGTGCTCAGCCGTCCTGTAGCCCGCTAACTCTATGCGGAGGGTCGACACCATCCTGGCCACGTGCCAAACGGGAGCGAAGACATCGGTATGCCTACCGGCTGCTGAGGGCTCCCCGGCATCTACGGACAGCTCCGCGCAAGTCCTATCCATGGGGATCATCAGGGAATCGGTACATACCCTGTGGATCAAATCCCGCCACTCGTCAACAGTCTCTGCAAACAAAGAAGAAAAACGAGTCAGAAAGCAAGCAAGAGGCTAAAAGATACAAGATAAAAACACAAGGAGAGATAGTAATTAAAACAAATCCTAAATTAAACAAATGTTAAAGAAGGAAGAAAGGATAACTTACTCAGATCACTGGACCTCCAAGATGGGTCGTTGGGACCGGCACCTGCCACAGATGCCACTGCCGACTGAGGGGCTACTCCTGTGGTAGGGGTAACATATCACCCTGCAACTGACTCATCCTCTCCACCATGGCCCTGAGAGAGTGGCTCCTCTGAAACTAGAGTCACCCTCTCTGTGCTCTCCTCAGCCCTCTCTACCTGCATAATGTCCTAAGTGTCATGCCACTCAGGATCACTGTCATCAGTCTGCTCCTCCGACCCTCCCTCTGTAAGCTCCTCAGAGTCGGAGTCAATATCTATGGGGTCATCGCTACTATGAGCAGGACCCGTAGCAATCTGAAGTAAAGGTGCCCAAGGTGCACCAGCTCTCCCTCTAGCACGAACTATCCTCCTGGCTGCAATGGGAATGCCAGGAGTGATCACTATCCAACCATGGCCTCTAGGCCCCCCTCTGGCCTCGCGAACTGATCTGTAAACTGGCACCACTGGGGGAAGCATGCCCATATACGGTAGGCCAAACTGCTGAGGAACTCGCCAAAAGGATAAACCTCCACTCGTCCCACTCGATCAATGAGCTACCCCGTGTGGTGGAGCAAGAGATCAAGGTAAGATCCTCCTCTCCCCATATGCCGGCCATAAGTCGGTACGGTGTCGCCTCCATGTCTGCAGTAGTAAGGGAGGCAACTGGCTGGTGAGGTGCTCTAAGCACCGACATATCTGTCCATCTGGCTGCCCTCATAGCCCCAGGATCTGCCACCTCCACGCCTCTGCCATAAGGGATAAAACACTCATACACCCAACTCATGACTAAAGTCGGGTGGCTCAATGATTGTCCCTGTAAATGGACCACCCTGTATAAATCATGGTAGGTGGTCCCCGAATATCTGCACCCCGGCGTATATCCGATCGTGCCCCTCTATCTGCGCAATGATGGGGGCCCAACAGTATAACAATGTATTCCCTCCCTTGTCCCCGATCAGTCTCAAGGCAAGGATCCCCATGACGGCTTGTCGAAGTACAGGGATAGGCAAAGAAGGAATCGATCGAACTCTCACTCCCTTCTTCGACCCCATGGAGATAACTGCATCTCCCATATATGCTGCCCACTATGCAATCTATGCCTGTGAGCCTGCTGTCTCTAATGTAAGTCTCCTCCCGATGATCGAGACCCCCAAAATACGGTAGACATCCTCAAGTGTGATGGTCCACTCACCACGGACCCCTGCAGTCGGAAGGTGTTCCGATCTGCATCCCAATAAGAGAATAAGTCACAAAGGATGTGACTAGATGGTGCAACATGAGGCACACGTGATATACGCGAGATATACCAGCCCTCTCGAAGTGTGTCCTCCTGCCCCGAGAGAGGCATCTAGTACTCCTGAGAGCCAATCACACTCTCTCTCTCTCTACTCCATCTAATATACTCCTCTCTCGCCTGCATACACCCAAAAACACACAAAACAGAGCAAGTTAATATCTGAACAATACCAAGAAGGTCATAAAAATGCGTAGAAGTGTAAAAAAATACAAACACAATCTCAAATATAAGTTCTATTTGCATTCTGTGCAGAACCGCCGCCCTGAGCAAGGAGGTGGTTTTGTAACCACCGCCTTAAAGGCGGTGGTCGTGGTCTAAAAACCCACGCGGGTTTCTAATCTTAAAAAGCTTAAAACAAGCAAAAAAATGACCATTTGACCTAAAAATGGAGCCTACCCAGTAGGCGCCCCCCCTAGGTGGACCTTTTGAACCTAATATTTTCAAAAATAACCCCCCCATTACAACAAATTTAGCATTTCAAATTTAAAGGGGAAAAACACAAAATTGAAGAAAACCAACCTGTGATCTAGCAGGGCGGTGTTTCATGCGTGGAGGCATGATCACGATCTCGCTGTGGACATTTTGACTATATTCACGCAAGAAACTGTCACCGTGGGTCCCAGAGCTCAAAAAAAACCAATTCAACTCATGCAAATGAATAGGAAAATGGGCCCACTTTCATATATATAGCACCCTGATTAGTTTTAAAAGACTTTTTCGCAGGTTTGGAGTGCTAATGGAGGTAAGTCCCTATCCCCTGCGTGAATGGTAAGTTCTCATTCCCTATTATTTTAGCGTTTATTTTCCAAATTATTGTATCTATCTGCACTTGAGTTCTCCTTTCGTTTTGCAGATAGCGGGAATTTTGGATGGCGTAATTTCAACACACGGACGTGTAAGGTATAACTTCTAACTTCCCATTTCGGGACTGCCATACTCGGACCCACCATTTTATGCCTCTTCATGGCTAAAATGCTTCTCCGAGGGGGCAATATGTACGTACCCAAAATTGCAAGGTACTGTACTACGGAATAGCATAATAAGTGCCCCAATGATGATACAGGTCTCTTCGCAAGGTGTTCGGGGTCCGGAAAAGCTCTCTGAATATGCGTTAACATCCCGCATACCCCGCTTAGCCCCCGTGTGCTTTGTTTTCCCCTTTTCCCCTCTTTTCTTGCCCCTTTTCTCTTTAGTAACGAAACCGCCACCCCCGACCGGGCAATGGTCCAGAATCGCCCCCAACAGGCGCGATCCTCAGAACCGCCACCACGAGCAGGCGGTGGTCTTACACGTTTCTAGAATGTTCTTTTGACGTGACTCACATGAAATATCAACGTTTCACCAGCTTTCCTTGCCGACTTAAGCTTGCATTTATGTTTTTGGTCCCCTGGAATAGTGTTTTTCCTTTGTTTATTGTTTAGGAGTTCAGTTTGGTTTTGATCTTTGGGTGATTGAATTCCTATAAATGCATGGCTTGTGCTCAAACAAAGGGTCTGCCCCTGATTTCACTTTCATGCTCTCTTTTTCATAGCTTAGTCTATTATTCTGTTTAGAAGCCATAGTTTTAATTCTTTGCATGCTTAGTTAGCATTGTCCAGCTATTGGTAAGCCACATATCTAGCTTGTGCAAACAGTGTTGTTGTTCTATCTAATCCATTAGAAGTAGAATAGCTTAGGAAGCCATTAAAGTTACAGGTTTTGCTCCTCAAATAGGATATTTTTAGGTTCTGGATGCATTACGTTGCATGATTCGCAATAGATCCCGCTAGGACCTGCATAAGCCAAGCTCGTACTTTTGCGTTATCCCTCTCCTATTCGCGTTATATTCAGTCTATATTCTAAAGGTTGTCCCTTGTTCCAACACCTACTCACAGTGATGCAAGCATTACATGCTTTTCTGGATCTACGTGAGCACAAAGAACGAAGAGATCATACTGAGGGGACAAGATCACACACACCATCGGATTCGCCACTGTTCTGCGGAATCCAGGTTCTAGCTTTCAAAGTTCTAGTTAAAATCATATCAAATAGAGTAGTTAATCACTTTATTTCAATAAATTCTATTCTCGATATTGCCAGGGAAGTTGTGGGGATTGATAGTTTCTGAGAAACTATGATTCACTCCTCACTTCTGAGGTAGGATCGAGAATCTTGCAAATAGATTAGTTATTTCATTGTTTAGAATAGATATACAAATTGCACAGACAAATAGCTACACTCGGCTATTTTGTTTGTTTTAAATTATTAGTTTAGTTGTCAATTCTAAATATTTTAAATAGTTGCCTTCTTAAATTCTTATAAATCATCAAGAAAATACAAAAAGAAGTCATATATGCTTAAATATATTTCATATACTTAGAGTTCACTTTATTATAGTTTTTTTATATTATTGCGTTTGTATGACAATTACGGGACCTAGGGAGCCCAGAGAATACGTTTTCGAGCCAATCGTGCCTCAGCCCAATCTCATAACAGCAATAACTGATATTGACTAGAATCTTAGAATCCAAGTCTTCCAAACAACAACAGACTTCCAACAGATCAGATCTCAATTAAGAGGATTAAACATAGAAGACGACCAAGCACATACGTTTTGGTCAAATCAGCCAAACTACAGACTACCCTAGAAAAACATCTACATGACTGTAGAAGGGTTTGAAAGAGAACAAACATTTGGGTGTGACCCTTTAGTTCCACAACCAGACGCAAGAGACACCCTCACAGACATAGATACCAGCCTAAGAATCCAGGTTGCAAGAACACCTGCGAGGTATTTCTAGAAGATTGCACAACTGTTGATTCTAAACATAGAAGCTAAGAAAGTGTATGATTATTGGATACTAGGGATCAGGACTTGACTCCACGTATGACCATAGCTGGTCCACAACAACCACGAACCTATGGTTGTGACCCACAGATCCACACCCAACGAATCCATAATAGAATTAGACATAGACACTGGCCTACGCACACTAGTATTTCAGTCTACTCCTCTTCCACCTATTATCATCGAACAATTGTCCTTACTAGATATAGCGGCTAACGAAGCTAGATAATTCTGGACTAGGCCAGAGAATCGTCCATAGAATCAATTGTTTCCACCATCCACCATATGACCTTATCTGGAGACATACACAAAACTATCCCAAGTCATTTCCCACGTATTCCACAACCCATAGATCGAATCACGCCAGAGCTTGATTTTAATTAGAGCCTTGACGATCATCCTTGTTGATCGATCTATCACACCATCCGAGTTAGAAGGGCCTTCTTTGCCTTAGATTCGCAAATTCCACTAGTGCGTGTCGAAGACATCAGACTGCCTAACTAGTCTGTCTGTATACCACGCATATTCCATCCCCACCAGCTGTCTCGGCACGACCTCGGGAGGTCGGGTACGCGGAAGAGTTACTTGTAGATTCCCACGCTCGCTTGTCACTTTTCTAGCGTACGCTTAGTTCCTAGCAAGAAGACCAAACAAGGTGAATAAAACAAGGTCTAATGAGGTATTTTTGTCATTTTTATGTACTAATATGTAAATATGAGCATGGTAAGTGTGTTGGCATGTTGTTTTAGATGTGTGGGTGAAGTTTTAAGTCATAAATTGAAGTCCTTTGTAAGATATTACATTTTGGTCCTACCGAGTTCGGAAAATGGAGAATCCCAACTTGAGGTGTACTTTGAGATGCTCATTGGCACGTGAAGATTTTGTATGGTAACCTAGGCACTTTGAGAGAGATTGATATGTGTCATATCTAAGACTTACTAGTATTATTTTTTGGTTTAAGGTCCATATCTTTATGAACAATCGTTAACACCAAAACGCTCATAAACCCTTCTTAAACCCTAGCTTGAAGTTGATAGGAGAGATAAGGATTAAAATGGATCGAGAATGGATTTTTTTATCATGTTTGATTATTGTAACATGTAAAGGACTCTCACGAGATATCTCTAGGTGGTAGTATGTGATCAGGTAAGTGTGTGGACCCTATAAGAAAATATTATTTTATGAAGAAATTGATGTATCTCTCAAATGTTGCATAGGACAGAGACTCCAAATTTATGGTGGATGGATTTTGGGACTTATAATTCATATAAATTAAGTTTTATGGATAATTTTTAGGGATTAAATGCTTCAAATTGGTGTTCCAAGTCAGCTAGTCACTAGTAGTCCAAATGGAGAAAAATAGGCAGTCTTGAGAAGATGGATAGATGAGTGTTTGCATGATAGAATGATGAAACAAGTACATGGATTTATTGTTTTGTACTTGTATGTATTTTTCATTCTTATTAAAGGATTTGAATGTGCTAATACAAGTGTTAGAATTCAATATCTTCTTTACTTGTTTTTTTAAAGTGTATAGACATAATAGGGCGTTTAAGGTCTAATGAAGATTATAGTGTAGATGTTGTTTGCAGGCTCACAAAGCACCCCTGGATGCGAGATCGGGCTTCTAGGTTGATCACTCTAGCATCTAGTGTGATTGCACAACATGGAAACCTCTCTCCAAGCATGGGACTTGTGAAACTGAGAGAGGAATCTCCAGAGAAGGCTGGTTCTTGCTCCTAAACTACCTGCCACAAGCTATTCCAGTGCAGACAAGCTAATCTAAACCTAATCTAATCATGCCAAGGAGATAGAGAGAGAGAGAGAGAAAAGGGAAAAACAGCAAAAGCCTACACTAAAACGGTGATACACTAGAGAAGGAGAATGTTGAACATCTATCAAAACTGCCATGGAACAAGGAGAGGTGAGCGATGGGAAGGATGGATAGACGCATCACAAGCCCAAGGATAGATTTCACACAGAAAATGTCCCAAAACTCCATGAACACAGCTCCAGACCTGTAATGAACATTAGAACATGCGCAAATACCTGCAATGAAGAGAGGCAAGAAGAAAACAAGAAAAAAAAATGAGCAAGGATGGACAGATGCATCACAAAACACATTTTTTTGTTGCTCCAAAAGTTTGCACAAAACATCATTTCAATAGTAAAAGGCAAAAATGCCATTACAGAGTAGGGGAGGAGGTTCGAACTCCATTTTTTCAACCCTGGAGAAGAAAAAGAAGGGAGGGCAGAGCTGAAAAGATGAAAACCCCAGAAAGAAGCCCCTCCTTACAATTTATAGGAAGAATGAGAGAGGGAGAAGAGAGGAATTCAAAATCTACCCCAACCACCTCCAGACTGCATTTAATTATCTCATTATGGTGGTAGGTGAGAACCCTAGCAAACCCAAAAAGTGGCAAACTGTATTTCACATTTTTAAGAATTTTTTCTCACCCAATTAAATATATCCAGTCATAGTTGGACAGAGGACCTTGTAAGCTTTCCAAAAATTCCAACCTTGCATGAATCTGAGCTCCCAGTCAAAAGTTATGGCCATCTAAATATTTGCGCCAGGGTCTGCTTCCTGTCAGCACTCAAAATGTTGCGCCTCCTGAAGGTGCGCCATAGGCGCATCCGTGTGTGTGTCGACATCCTCTTACATGCACCAAGGTGTTACTTTTTCCCTATTGACACTCTGTGTCATGTGCCATTTCCGTGCACCTAGGGCGCATCTTTTACCCTGTCAACATTCATTTCTGTGCGCCACTTTCCTGCGCCTTGGCGCATACATTTTAGTGTCAACACTCATTGTCATGCACCATTTCCATGTGCCAAGGGTGCATCCTTTACCCTGTCAACATTCATTTCTATGCGCCACTTTCCTGCGCCTTGGCGCATACATTTTAGTGTCAACACTCATTGTCATGCGCCATTTCCGTGCGCCAAGGGCACATCCTTTACCCTGTCGACATTCATTTCTGTGCGCCACTTTCCTGTGCCTTGGTGCATACATTTTAGTATCAACACTCATTTTCATGTGCCATTTCCATGCACCAAGGGTGCATCCTTTACCCTATCGACATTCATTTCTATGCGCCACTTTCCTGCACCTTTTGAATGTCAGGGATTTGAGCTTCTTTGATTTCTATATTCTCCTGTTTGTCTATATCGACCCGGGGGGAGATATTTACAACAGTAGATACATGTTAAAAATTTAAAAAATCATTTATAAGGTTTTAAGAGGTCATTGAAAAATCATATGATATGTTCTTGTGTGTTGGTGAAGGATTTTTAGCCCAAGATGCTCAATGTGTTTCAATGGATTAGACCTAATTGAATTAGACCTTCTTTGGAACTAATGGAGGCTTGGGTCCATCTTGAAGAAGACCAACTAATTAATGGTGTATATTGTTTTATCATCTTCCATGACAACCATATGAGGTTTGTATGCTTAATTCATGTATATAAACAAGGCTAATTATCCCTATTTGAGTTGGTAGATTGGATGGATATAGCGAGCTAGATGATGTATATTTGAAAGGAATAAGGTCTTGTACACAATTTGAGGAGTGAAATGAGTTTGTGAAGAACATCCTTTAGATGATGAATATCATTTTGTCTTGCATATGACGTAGTGTAGAAGAAGTATGAGTGAGGAAGAAATAAAAGTAGTTTTATGTGTCTCGATTTTGTAAAATTTGAATTATTTTATCAAAATCAAAAATGTACAACTATGATAATTGATATACAAATGAAATATAAATGCTAAGCAATTTATTTGATATTTTAATTGAAATAAAATAAAAGGGGAAGGCACCTACCTAAATTGGACTTACCTCATAGTTATTTGGGACTAAACAGAGTGATGGAATGGTGGAACGAAGCATCACAACAAACCTCAAAAAATTGCAGAAGAGGAAGAAGATATGGCTAGGCTGGGGCACTGGGGAAGGATGAGGGTTCTGAAGTACCCTCATTTGAAATCAGGCACCCTAGTCTATGTAACAACTTGAATCTGATCCTAATATGGTTGTTAGGTTTTCACAAAGATTTTCTCCTTTAGTCGTGTGAATTTTGCACTTCGTTCCCCCGGTGTTGTCATAAACCTACAATGAAGAATCACCTACAAAACCCCAAACAAAACATCAAAACTCTAAAAAATAAAGATGTGTATGAAGGGGTCAAACCATCCTCAATCACCATAATGGTGGACTTACAAATGAGCACTACACTACATCTCATACCCAATTTAATTACTGTACTTGTGTGTGCAATAATGTGCCTAGGTTTTATGCAATGTGTGATGCAGAATAATTCCCAAATGTAGTCCCTTTCTCTATGTAGATAGATATCCCTTGATAGAAATAGTCTACCCATAAGGTAGTATGTATGTTGTGTTTATATAGGGATATCTTGTTCAAATTTCAACACTAATGACCCAAAATGTTGACTAGTACCTCGGGAGATGAGAGGAAAAACTGAAAATACCGACCTCAAATGAAAAAAATAAAACCAAGTGTGATGGGGAATAGGGTGCCTATAATCAGGACCAGGGCACCCCAGGCACCCCAATCCCTCTCTAGGTTCCTTAGTCAAAGACTAGTGACGAAAATTGAGTGAGTACTGATAGATAGGAATCCCTGAGACCTGATCGGAACTATGTGAGTGAGTGAAAAATGTACAAGACCAACAATGGTAAAGACCAACAAGACAGATAACTAGACTATGGAATGGGTCATCAGTGAATACTTTTCTTATGCAAGATCCATATATAAAACAACATACTTAGTGGTATAATAATAGTAGTAAGTGTATGATTTTGTGACTACATTTGTCCCCACTTTATGTTGGTGAGTGAAGGATCGGTAACATAAAGTAGTTAGATATGCGTACTTGAGAGAAGTCTGGAGAAGCCCATGTTGTAGAAGAATGCACAAATGTGGTAGAATAATGTGCCAAATTAAAACATATAGCATGACAAACCATGGATTAGCATGTTGATCCATGTAGCTTAATGAGAGATGTAATACCATGATGAGGTGCACTAAACGAGACTGATGTTTGTGATGTGGAATGATTTACGCTTTCAACTTTTGTATGATGATGATGTGATGGGGTAGGGAATGATCTGTTCCCAACCCAATTACATGTGTATGAAAAACCAAACGAATTGGGCATCTTGCTTCCGGAAGAAGAATGTAGGAAGAAAGGTGTATTATTCTCCAACCTTTAACTACATCCTCAAAATCTCTAGCCATTGCAAATGGTCACGATCAAATTTCCAGGTGATTTTGGATCCAAATATTTTGATCAAATGTGTTGACCCATATAGGAGTAGTATAGTACGTACTCTAAGGGTGTCACCTTAATGTGTGTGATGGCTTCCAAGTTAGGTCATTTGGAAGCAAACATGAAATATATAATAACTTCCCATGTTAGGTCATCTGGGAAAGTAACGAATGTAACTCCCAAGTTAGGTCATCTGGGAGGACGAATGTGTTGTATTGTATCGATTGAATGGTATGATTTCGATTGTTAGAGACTTGAACATATTTGATTGGTTGATTGATTTTTTATTGTTTTACTCATAGAGATATTTTACACTTGTTTCCCCCAAGTTAGGTCATTAGGGGGAATCGATAGAAAATGATGAAATATCACATGGTGTATTAGTAAATGTTTAAAAATGACAAATTAGAAGTGTTGAATGATCATGTAGTTATGTAAGGGGAATTATAGGATGACCCCAATTGTATGCCCCCTTTTAGTGAATGGTGAAGTGATAATGAGAATGAACGCGTTGAGCTAAAATTAAGCACATTAATAGACAATGTATGATGGATAACACAAAAATATATGTAGATCGAGTGAAAGATAATTTCAAGGAGAAATAGTGTGGGTGTCATGTGTATGATACGATGGTAGGTGGAATTTTGAAGATAATTTTACAAATGAGGTATAAATTGGAGTAAAAAAACTCAAGATATTAGCAAAATCATGCGATGTTTATTACTTGAGTAATGAATGTGAAGTATGACCATAGTAGAGTAAACAATGAAAAGTGACTATAAATAGTAAAGTGAAAAAGTGATTAGCCAACTCAATTAGCTCTTGTGCAAGTGTGAGAGTGAGCTCGAGTGTGTAAGGATTCCATAAGTTAGAGCACCGTGAGCTATCCATTTTGAGACTCAGTAGCAACTATCGTGGCATCGCATACAATGCCGAGTTGATAAGTGCAATTTTTTTAAAAAAATGTGTGTAAGAGTCATTTTGGTGAATTTTTACAAAATTGTTTCTTTCTTGGTGTTTTGGACCTAGACAAGAGTGGTGAAGGTGCTAGTGTCCTTCAAGATAGGATTGCCCAAACATGGGAGATAGTGTCATGCTCATGGCGCCCCAATCCTGATTTTGGGTACCCCTATCCAAAAAGTATGATTTTTATCCAGAGTGATGAAAACATGAAATTTGTAGTGATGTCATAAGTAAGCATGTTTGTAATTGTGTGGTGTTCTAACATTGTATTTGGTTTCATTTTGTGATGTGTAGAGGATATACATTCAAGAGGATTTTGTGGTGGTCACCACTTAAGTACGTTATTACTTAGGTTAGGTTTGTCAATAATGATTGAGAGGTTATGGACCATGTTAGCTTTGTGAAACATAGTGAGGATGGGTAATGCATCCCATAATATGTCAATGTTGACATCTTTATGTGAGATATGGTGTGCGAACACTTGTACATTTTTTCTACCTACACGTGAGATGTTAGTTACATTAGAGAATGTATATTACATACTATGATTACCTATTGTTAGTGAGAGGGTATAAGTCATGGTTGTGAAGGATATGGAGAGATAGATGAAGGCCACTAGGCAATATTTTGTGAGGACTCAAGTTCCCGTAGAGGCCCACATTAGTTTGGATGAAATTTTGAGATCATGGGTTCCGCACTTACGGAAGTTTATAGCTATGGTTGTTACGTTATCGATTTTAGTGGAGGGAGGCGGTGTGGGAATTTTATATAAGATGCATGATATTTTCTACCAAATAGGAGGAGAGTACTAGGTATGCTTGGGCATGATGTGTGTTAGCCCACCTATATAGGGATCTATACAGATTTACACAGGAGGAACATGGAGGTGGGATTAGAACTACTACATTATTGCATGTATGGGCCTATGAGCATATAACAATATTAAGGTTAGTTGGTGGTCCATAAGAAGATTGGGTTAGGCCAGACATATTTGCTAGGATATGGATTGGTGTGCATGGGTGGAAGATGGATACTGACACCTATAGAGAATTGATAGATCGAGATGGGGCTAGAGGCAATGATATGAAGGCCATACCAAGACTATGGAGGATGGCCAGAGGATGTGGTAGAGTTATGATGCATACGAGAGGATGATGTGGTTAGAGGATCGGTTTCCAAGGGTGACCAGAGTTATTCCAGGTGGAGCGGGTATCTCGATAGTTTGGTATGGCCCAGGATGTGCCCCTAAAGCCATATGTGTGGGTTAGAGTTGTTAGAGATCCAAGGAGGTCTAGAGCTAGACCAGGGGCCCACAGAGAGCAGCTAGAAACCTCCTAGGCTAGAAAAGGCCCATGTAACGATAGAGTCGATGGATATATATGATGTAGGGTGTATAGAGGCATAATGTGCATGGTGGGTGGCACATCGATAGGTTTTTATTTCCATTATTTATGGATGTGGTGGGATTACCACATGGAGGAGGAGTGGAGGGTTAGCACATACCCCCAATAACATAGTGGTGGTGATAATGGAGCATGAGTATCTATATATTTATGGTGTATGATTGTAGACTTGTTTATGTGATGGTTATGGTTATCTAATGTGGTTTTCTATTGGTTGTAGGTGACATGTATTGGTCCTTGATTATGGAAACATCTATCCACACATTGATATGGAATGTGCCCACCGACATACTTGCAAGTGGAGGGATGTTAGAGTGTGTAAACGATATTATGAGTGAGCATGCCCATTTGTTTGATCCAAAGGCGATATAAACACAAACGTGTATTGTGCTACGAGCAAGAGGGATGAGGTACACGAGGAGACATGATGAGCTAGAGAGGTGGCAGGTTATGGTTCTTTAGCATAGGATGTTTTTACATAATTCATCATGTTACAGAGAGTCACTTTATGGATAAATTAATAGAGGTGACACTACTATAGAGACATGTGGAGAGATATGGAGGTTGCGATCAACGACGTAGGATTAGCGGTGGGGAGTCAATTTTAGAGCGCTTACGGTACCATATAGTGGTAGTGATGATGAGATATGATTTGTATTGATGTATTCAATGTAGGGGAGTTACCCCTAAGTGATGAGATGTTTTGTAACTATGATTATAATTGATATATATATATATATATAGATGGATTTATTGGCATATGATGATTGTATTCATTGTGTATGTGAGAGTTGTTATATATTATGCTTGATGTGTTGAGTGTTGTTCATATTTTTGAATTGATTTGTAATGCATAGTTGTCAAGTAATGAGTAATGTGATGATGATATAGTGTATAGGATAATAGACTATGTATGTAATATGATTGCAAAAATAAAATTTTGATGAATGATTGATGATGTGTAAGAGTATGATGTGGTTTCATGTTAGGAGGATGAAGGTGGGGAGGGTGGAATAGCGATGCCCTAGTGTATATATGATGAGGTTCATTTAGATAATACCCCTCAATAATCAAGAATGAACCGTAAAGCAAGAGTGTGCTATTGGGAATTGATTCTATAGGGTGCTCTAGATGAATTAATAGAGCACATGAAGAGAGGTTCTTATTGTAAGATATCCCTCAGTAGTCATGTAATAACCATAAGAACACAAGTTTTTCATCCGGGGTATGGTGATAGCAATAACCTACCAAAGACCGAGGCGGTGCGGCGCGGTGGAAGCATATGGATAAAAGCAACATGAGTGTATGAACCAAACTAAATGTCATGTGGAGTGGTTGTAGGAGGTGTGAATTCAAAGGGATGTGGAATAAATTGTGAAGTAGTACCATGATGTGATGGATGATATGGATGAGGTGGATCATATGGTACAATGATGGATGGACGTAATGGAGAGAGCACATGAGTGAAAACATGTGGTGATGGACGAATGATAACCTTAGCACTATAAAAATGAGATAAATAAAATGGAGTAGTAGCTTGTTGGTGAGGGAGAGGAGATATGGACCACTCATGTGAGTGAGAGCCAAAGTAAATGATGTCCTTATCCTCTAATTATTGTAATTGATCATGAATGGTGAATAAATCATTGTCCCCTGTGGTCATTGATATGGTGATAGTTAAAATAGGGTCGATCACGTTGATGTTGTAAGAAATGTTGTGGCTGATGCTAGTTAGAAGGTAAATGAATCAAATGCATGTTGAGAAAATAATGCAGCACATCATGTGGTTGAGTTTGATGAGAGAAATGTAATGGATCACATGAAACAGTGTAGAACATTGAGGTGTATCATGTTGTGGAGTAGGAGAAGAATGACACTTTTTGATATAGTAGGATGAACTTTCTGCAAGGAGGAGATGGATATCATGTAGGATGCTCAACTGATGGAAATGGAGAAGAACTAGATGATACACCAGTAGTAACAATAGGTGGAGGATCTATAACAAGTGTAGTGATGAGGTCTTGTTTTAGATCAATGAATTTATAAAATAGAAATGTGAATGATTCACATGTGTCATATTGCAATCTTTGTTTTAAGGTTGGTATCAAACCATGATAGAAAATAAATTACTTCTCTAAATCGATAGGTTGAAAGACTAATTGGTGCATAAAAGCATTGAATTGTAAGATGTAATCCATGATAAGGTTTTTTTACCTTGATGTAAAGTAGGTAGATGATCATAGGTAACTTCACAACCATTTTTGATAATAAATCGAAAAAGAAAAGCTTATTCCATATCATAATAAGTGCTAATAGATCCAAATGGAATATGAGTATACCATTGTAAATCATCATCGGTAAGACTATGTCAAAAGGATTTAAGCAATAATCAATCATTAGAATATGAAGCCATAGCCATACGGTAATGTTTGAGATGCAAGAAGGAGTTTCTAGTACCATAGAAACATGAAAAGGTAGGCATGATATAATCCTTAGGAAATGCTGAATTATGAATCTTCTTAGGAATAAGGTTGCCATGAAATGAATCACTAACAATGGAAGCATATTAGGCCTTGATTTCAATGTGACTTATTGAACACGGGACTATAAGTGACCCACAACATGCATGAGAGACAAGGTATCCTGTGAAGGAATAATAGGGGATGGTAATAATATGTTAAGCGGTTATAATTTTCCATTGTGAGTAATCATAGGGGCATTAGTGTAGGGTAATGTTGGCACAGTAAAATATTATCTATATATCAAAGGTGTATATGATAGTGGTACTAAGCAAAGGACACGTGGATAGGTGTGAAAGGTTGACATATTTGTGCCCCGAGGTTTTTCACCCAAGAAGGAAAAAGTTTGGGACTTATCCATTTTGACATACATGGGCTACAAAATAGGATGGAGTGCAATGCATGCAAGGATAAGAATAGGAAGACTTCTCAGCAAAGTAAAAGCTAATTTTGGAGAAAATAGAAGATCAAGAGACATGCAATGGTAAAGCTAATAATAGGATTAGATCTATATTTAATTATAGATAATATATTATCAGGTGAATCTTGCATATTTTTTTAGCTATCTTTGTATGCACGCATGGATATTTTGACCATGTGGCCTATTTTGATAATGCATGGGCAAGTGAAGGAAAATTCCCACCCCTATATGTATATGCATTGATTTACACTATTGAGAGAGAGATCACTTTGGATGTAATAGAGCTATGTTCTTTGGTAGGATTCTTGCGTGCATGACCTTATGATGGTTTGGTAATGTGTTCGAAGTCTTTGGTTTTCATGATTTAATATAATGGATCATTATGGATGGGTATTTATTGTTTATTTTTCTATTCATGGTTATTGTATGTTGAATCTCGTAATAATCCTTATGTGACTATATGTTTTCCCTATTATGTTTGTTTCCAAATTGAGCTCATGGATCAAGCTATTATGGTGAAATATATACTTTGAGTATGGTTATTATGAACATGCATGCTAATACCTTGGTAAGATAGTAACAAAGAGGGACCCGGTACCTTTGCACACTTTAGGTGAGTGCTCAAATCATGCGAGTAAAGTGCCAATGCACATAGGGTTATGAGTGGGAAAATAAGATTACATTTTAGTTCTATTTCTAGGACCTCTTTTCAAATTGTTTACCACGATGTTGCATGATGATGGCATATCAGTTGACTCTTGCGGCCATTGAAGATTGGGTAATTGACGGACAAGATTAGTTTGCACAAAGATATGGTTTTGGACTTGATTTCAATGCGTGTGCATGGGTTAAAGAACATATTTATCATGATATTTATGAGACATTCCTTTGTTTCTTTCTAATAGATTTTTACAAGTGGTTGTCCGCATACACATCGAATATTTAAGCTAGAGTTACTGTACTAAGGATTTGGACGTAAGAAGAGTAACGGACTTTGTTTGACACGAGATGAACCTTGGACACATGTTGTAGATCTTTGGTGGGGTATTATGCACAGCTTATACTTTGGAATACACCGTGTCTACGTATTCTTATTTGGAAGTTGTTGAGTTTGAATTTTTGCACGGTCCCAAAGGATATTACATTCAAGCTATTCCTTTGTCAATTAAGATCTTAATGGTGGTGCTGAGTTTAAAGTACCTACCAATGGCTAGCTAAACATACCACCATGCACAAAAGGGCGGGAGCAGGTGTGGTGATAGATGGTGGACCTAGCGGTAACAATGGAAAGAGAAGAAAGGTGAATTAAGTATAATGAAGCACGAGAGAGGGAATTGGCGAAGCAGTGCGATATTGAGGATTCTGTGGATTTGTGGAGGATGATGTATCATGAAGGATTTGAAGCTCACACGAAAGACGTGGAGCTAGAGCATCGAGTTATCCCTCACTTATGCAAGTGCAGTTGATAATACCCTTTGACTTCTAATGAGAGTGCGTCTGATGAGGAAATACTAAGGACCATGGGAGTATATCTAATCCCACCTGGGGACCTAGACCTTACGCTTGGTGTTCGATTCCCAAAAGTAACTATTGATAAACAGTGAGTGTAGGTAATATAATGGCTTTAGGTAGATATCATTTCCCTTTAAATATAGAATTACATTAGACAACACATACATCTATGACATCATGGGTGATAACATCTTTTCTATTTGAAGGACTGATTGGAGGAATATTTTTTGGCACGTCATTAGGACAAAGTGTGGACATGCAGAACATTGGGAACACATTTGGCACAACATTGGGAACACATTTGGAAGTACTACAACTTTGAAGACAGTGTGAGCTCAATTCAAGACCTCTCTGTTAGGATACAAGGAATTACATCCATTGGTTTGGCACCCACCGTAGGAGGTGGTTTAGGTGGATCAAGAGGGTTGGGATCAAGTGGATCAATTGGCTTTAGTGGTGGAACAAATACTAGTGGTGGTTCTGATTCTAGATTTAGAGG
The DNA here is from genome assembly GCA_018340775.1 of Taxus wallichiana var. yunnanensis. NCBI lineage: Eukaryota > Viridiplantae > Streptophyta > Pinopsida > Cupressales > Taxaceae > Taxus > Taxus wallichiana. The sequence continues at coordinate 575,666,134 of CM031240.1, forward strand.
ACAAGGTCCACATCCCTAGCAACCCCAAATAAACCTCAACAATTTTATTATGATATGTACCTCCACTTTCCATAATATAGAGGTATTGAAGATGTTGCAGAGCATGTGCACAAGTGTGAGCTGTTATGGCACGCTAAAGGAATTAATGCTTCAAATAGGAAGGTGAGTAAGTTTGTTACTACTCTTCAAGGTCACACACATAGTTGGTATAGAAATTATGACCCGCACCAGACTATGGTGGATTATGATGCTTTACAATCTATGTTTTTAACTGAGTTCCATATCCTCGATTTTAATATAAGATTATTAATGTGTTTAAGGAAATTAAGCGGGATTATCGAAATTATTTGGGAGTATGACACGTATTTTAAATTTTGTTTTTCAAATTTGTCTTATGACATACATCCTATTCATCATGCATAATGGTTTGTTGGAGGATTGTTGAATCCATTTAGAAGGGTGATATCTCATAAGACCTTTGTAGATTTGAGTAACACTTTGGAGGTAGTTTTGTATGTTGAGGAAGGTGGGAGTGTAGACACTTTGGGGTAAGTTCTTTTTAGAGGCACTGATTATAGCTATAGCAAAATAGTTAAAAACTCTCTATGAATTCAACTCATGAGATGCACAGTGGAATATGGTGTACAGATTACAAGGTTGAAGTACATACCAAGGATAGTTCTTCTCATAATTAGATGCATGCCATGCTATTGGATTGTGATATTTTTCATTTAGACCATGATGCAAGTAGGTTCCTCTTTTGCAACGCACAATCTAGAAAAATGTATCTATGTATTTTAAAATTTGTAAAACTCATACTCATGATATTTTTAACTCCAAATTTATTGATCATATTCATGAGGCTATTGAGATAGGTGTGCACTAGGCTAGTTTAGAAAGTGGATCCAAGGAGCAGTTTGAACAAAATAATGAAGGGCACAATAATGGGGATGACCGGAATAGATGATTCTGTGGATATAGAGGCCATGGTCGCGGTGGTGGAAGAGGAGGATTTCCTAGAGGAACTTATTTTAATTGTGGATCTCCTGATCATTATGATCGCGAGTGTCCTCAAAATGTGGTTTTCTCATGGTGTGGAAAGCAACATAAATTTGAAGAATGTCTTGACCTATATGAGATTATGAGACAACAACATAAGCAAAATAAGGGAGCAAATGCTATGATTAAGATACAATGCATGGATGGAGATCAATGGATGTTGAAGGTTGGGATTAATTTTGAATTACAACTAGTATTAATTACCACACACACTAAGGTTACACGCACTCATGAACCACCAAAGTATAAGCCAAGTATAACAAATCAAGAAGTGATTAATTCAAAGTAAACTATTTGCTAAACATTAGAAATAATTTTACCTAGAGACTATGGATGTTATCGTGGATTTATAGGAGAAATTTAGGGCTTAAAGGAATAGGCATGCGTGATGAAATGAGAAAATAAGGTTTAGCTCTGTAGAAGGACGTAGATGACTTGAATGAGGTATGTCAAATGTTGTACCAGGAGAACATAATCCCCTTGTTAGGAGAGTGGTTGAGAGAAAAATACCACACGCAGTAATGAGCGTGAGAGGCGGATACTCTATGCGAAACCTACCTCCCCATAATCATGAGTATTATAAGGATATTACATTGAATGTGGTCTTATATGGATGGATTCTAAGAAACATTTTGATGGATACATGTGCGGAAGTTAATGTACTCACTTTGGATGCTTGGAATCAGATGGGAAGACCACATAGCTGGTATAGAAATTATGACCCGCACCAAACTATGGTGGATTATGATGCTTTACAATCTATGTTTTTAACTGAGTTCCATATCCTCGGTTTTTAATATAAGATTATTAACGCGCGTTTAAGGACATTAAGCGGGATTATCGAAATTATTTGGGAGTATGACACGTATTTTAAATTTTGTTTTTCAAATTTTTCTTATGACATACATCCTATTCAACATGCATAATGGTTTGTTGGAGGATTGTTGAATCCATTTAGAAGGGTGATATCTCATAAGACCTTTGTAGATTTGTGCAACACTTTGGAGGTCATTTTGTATGTTGAGGTAGTTGGGAGTGTAGACACTTTGGGGTAAGTTCTTTTTAGAGGCGCAGATTACATCTATGCAAAAACAGCTTAAAAAACTCTCTACTAATTCAACTCATGAGATGCACAAAGTGGAATATGGTGTACAGATTGCGAGGTTGAAGTACATACCAAGGATAGTTTTCCTCATAATTAGATGCATGCCATGCTATTGGATTGTGATATTTTTCATTTAGAACATGATGCAAGTAGGTTCCTCTTTTGCAACGCACAATCTAAAAATGTATCTATGTATTTTAAGATTTGTAAAAATCATACTCATGATATTTTTAACTCCAAATTGATTGATCATATTCATGACGCTTATTGAGACAGTGTGCACTAGACTAGTTTAGAAAGTGGATCCAAGGAGCAGTTTGAACAAAATAATGAAGGGCACAATAATGGGGATGACCGGAATAGAGGATTACGTGGATATAGATGTCATGGTCACGGTGGTGGAAGAGGAGGATTTCCTAGAGGAACTTGTTTTACTTTTGGATCTCTTGATCATTATGATCGCGAGTGTCCTTAGAATGTGGTTTTCTCATGGTGTGGAAAGCAACATAAATTTTAAGAATGTCTCGACCTATATGAGATTATGAGACAAAGAACATAAGAAAAACAAGGGAGCAAATATGATTAAGATACAATGCATGGATGGAGATCAATGGATGTTGAAGGTTGGGATTAATTTTGAATTACAACCAGTATTAATTACCACACACACCGAGGTTACATGCACTCATGAACCACCAAAGTATAAGCCAAGTATAACAAAGCAAGAAGTGATTAATTCAAAGTAAACTGCTACTAAACATTAGAAATAATTTTACCTAGAGACTATGGATGGTATCGGGGATTTATAGGAGAAATTTAGGGCTTGAACGAATAGGCATGCCTGATGAAATGATAAAATAAGGTTTAGCTCCCAGTAGAAGGATGTAGATGACTTGAAAGAGGTATGTCGAATGTTGTTCTAGGAGAACATAATCCCCTTGTTAGGAGAGTGGTTGAGAGAAAAATACCACACGCAGTAATGAGCGTGAGAGGAGATACTCTATGCAAACCTACCTCCCCATAGTCATGAGTATTATAAGGAGATTACATTGAATGTGGTCTTATATGGATGGATTCTAAGAAACATTTTGATGGATACATGTGCGTGGTTAATGTACCCACTTTGGATGCTTGGAATCGATGGGAAGACCACATAATTGGTATAGAAATTATGACCCGCACTGCACTATGGTGGATTATGATGCTTTACAATCTATGTTTTTAATCGGGTTCCATATCCTTGGTTTTTAATATAATATTATTAATGTGTTTAAGGACATTAAGTAGGGCTTATTAGAAATTATTTGGGAGTATGACACGTATTTTAAAAAAAAAAAATCAAATTTGTCTTATGGCATACATCCTATTCATCATGCATAGTGGTTTGCTGGAGGATTGTTGAATCCATTTAGAAGGGTGATATCTCATAAGACCTTTGTAGATTTGTGCAACAGTTTGGAGGTAGTTTTGTATGTTGAGGTAGTTGGGAGTGTAGACACTGGGGTAAGTTCTTTTTTAGAGGCACAGATTACAACTATGGCAAAACAGTTTAAAAACTCTCTACGAATTCAACTCATGAGATGCACAGTGGAATATGGTATACAGATTGTGAGGTTGAAGTACATACCAAGGATAGTTCTCCTCATTATTAGATGCATGCCATGCTATTGGATTGTGATATTTTTCATTTAGAACATGATGCAAGTAGGTTCCTCTTTTAACGCACAATCTAGAAAAATGTATCTATGTATTTTAAGATTTGTAAAATCATACTCATGATATTTTTAAATCCAAATTGATTGATCATATTCATGAGGATATTGAGACAGGTGTGCACTAGAATAGTTTAGAAAGTGGATCCAAGGAGCATTTTGAACAACATAATGAAGGGCACAATAATGGGGATGACCAAGATAGAGGATTTTGTGGATATAGAGGCCATGGTCGCGGTGGTGGAAGAGGAGGATTTCCTAGAGGAACTTATTTTAATTGTGGATCTCCTGATCATTATGATCGCGAGTGTCCTCAGAATGTGGTTTTCTCATGGTGTGGAAAGCAACATAAATTTGAAGAATGTCTCAACCTATGTGAGATTATGAGACAAAGAACATAAGCAAAACAAGGGAGCAGCTATGATTAAGATACAATGCATGGATGGAGATCAATGGATGTTGAAGGTTGGGATTAATTTTGAATTACAACTAGTATTAATTACCACACACACCGAGGTTACACGCACTCATGAACCACCAAAGTATAAGCCAAGTATAACAAAGCAAGAAGTGATTAATTCAAAGTAAACTGCTGCTAAACATTAGAAATAATTTTACCTAGAGACTATGGATGTTATCAGGGATTTATAGGAGAAATTTAGGGCTTGAACGAATAGGCATGTATGATGAAATGAGAAAATAAGGTTTAGCTCTTGTAGAAGGATGTAGATGACTTGAAAGAGGTACATCAAATGTTGTTCCAGGAGAACATAATCCCCTTGTTAGGAGAGTGGTTGAGATAAAAATACCACACGCAGGTAATGAGCGTGAGAGGTAGATACTCTATGCAAACCTACCTCCCCATAATCATGAGTATTATAAGGAGATTACATTGAATGTGGTCTTATATGGATGGATTCTGAGAAAATTTTGATGGATACATGTGTAAAAGTTAATGTACTCACGTTGGATGCTTGGAATCAAATGGGAAGACCACCATTGCAACCTTCTTCGAATGTGTTGTATATGGAAAATAGAACTAGGGCTAATCTTATTGGGGTATTAAAATATATGACTATTATGATTTAGGGAGCCAAGTTTACTGGGGAATTTAAAGTATTGGAGCTCATAGAGGCGAGATAGTTTCTCGGTGTTACTTGGGTGCCCCCAATGTTATGTAAATAATGTAGATTTGTGCTTCAACAAGGGGTATATTATCTTTGAGAACAAATAAGAGCATGCCATTATACAGTTGATAGAAGTAAAGGCTGCCCCATATGTTGAGCCTTTGATCAAGATGACTTGAATAGAATAGAAGCACATACAATTAGAGACCCTAGGGTAACTGAGCCATCTAAGGAAGGAGTGATATAGTGGGATGATGTTTATTCAGTTAGTGATACTATAAGTATTGTAACATCCACTTGATTATGCTTCTCAACTATAAATTTTTTATCTTAATTTATGTTTCATTGATTTAAATACTCGATATATTTAAACATAGCATAAATCTTAAGTTCATATCTCATGTTTCCTTGTTCTAAATTATCATGATTTAGAACTAACATCATCTTAGTCAATCCATCCTATAACATTCATAAATCATGTGCATGAGAGTATACAGATCCTACTTGATCCCCCTCAACACTCTTTACAAGTGTGTTTACTCTTTTTGAGAAATTACACCAAGTGTATCATTTGGTTTTGTGTATACAAATTATACTAATGGTTTCATTCATCTATCAATGATAGTCAAATATTGCATTCTAAGTGTCTACATGGGTATCCATCATTAAATCCCATCCGACATCCTACACTTAGATCCTTGGTGACTCCAGGACAGTGTAATTAGTAGCTTACACTAATTTTTCCAAATTTTTAGATACATGTATGTCATGCTCGGTTCCGTGACGACACACTCGTCGTTGGGAAATTTTCCATCACCTTATTAATTTTTATTATCTGGATTAGGACTAGATAGTTACAAGTTGTGTACAAGGTACCAATTCAAATCATCCTGCGTGGTAAAATGCCACAATGTCGTCTTAGGATTACTAAGGAAGAGTAAGTGTCTCCACAAGAATTTGCATCATTACAGGTCATTCCCTTTCTCATGGTCATCATAAGATGAAATTGGGTACTTAACCATACGGTTTAATCCACACTCGTACCTAGGATGTTAGTTGCATCTTAATACATTACGAACTTCTCATTTAGGGGAGCTTGATGAGATAACTCAATATAACATCTTCCCTACTGTAACCAAATAATGATCTTAGTCATTAAGTAGGTACAATGTGGCAGATGCCATTACTAGCGAGTTCTCCAAGTTCCACTAAATGGGAGCGTCAAATATTATGGTTATTAAGTTACGACATGACAATATCTAAGTTTCAGCATTACTCTCACTTTGGTAGAATACGTACCTAAGATCTAAATGAGGGATTCATGCATATCAATCGCATGTTTAGATTCATTCCCAACATGATCATTATGTTTACTAGTTGTAGTTTTAAATCAGCATTCTACATTAAATCCCTTGTTCATACTTTGCCTTTTTACACAAGCAATGCATTATGACAAGAATAGTACATAATAGTATTAGTATCCAAATGAATAACATCAGTCCATATTACATATAAGTCAATCATATGTGATTTCGATTACACATATTCCATTTTAATATTGAAGTAATATCATTTATTTAATTAATCACTTACCAATTCAATATCAATACTTATTACATAGTCTTAGAAAACTATCAACATTATCATTATTGAAATAATAATGATTACAATACAATATGTATTAGTGAAGATAATACTTTATTAATAACCGAAAACTACCTTTTGTCATTAATATCATAGCGAAGTATAACTTTCACTTCTTAGTAAAATACAATACAATTAATTGCATTTCTCAATTCAAGAACAACCTCAACAATAGATAATACTAATACATGTCCACAACTGATTATCAAAATAATCACATCTTGTTTCAAGCATCATGCCTTACTAAAATACAATTATTTTCATCTTTTCACAACAAGAACAACTTTATAGATTTCATCATAAGACATAGCAGTGAGAAAAGGTGTAAGTCACGTCTTCCTTCATAATCAACCTACAATGTTAATAACCTGCATGGAAAATATTCCATTGTACATGGTCAGTTCCAACCGAACTAGCATGATAAGATCTATCTCTACCTTAGCAGTTTATGCCATTCAATATTTACCTAAATGAAAACAAGGAATAATTTGAATTATAACCAACAAGTAACTTGCAAAATATCCAACACCTATAAAGGTCAATCAACCTGCAATCATCACTTCATCCAACATTATTCTTCTTAAATGCCTTAATGTAAATTACAAAACTAACAAGTTATTCAACAATATCCATTCATTTCAACAAGATATCATCCTTGAAACTGCTAAGCAATGGTACACTCATCAAATATTCACAGTATAATAATGCAATTGTGTATAGTTATCAGAGAACAAAATGTTCTTCTAAGTCCAACTATTAACCTTACTAAGGGAATTATTTATCCCAAAAAGCTCATAATCATGCATACATATGTGTATATGTGTACATAATTAATTCCCAGTCCTATTAAGTATATGCATATGTACATATTAAAATCAGGGATCAATATAACATCATAGTCATGCAACCAAGGGTTACTCAACCATTTGAGTCCCTTAAGCCACAAATAATTATATCTTCAACATAGATAATAAGATAATCATATAACTAAATAACATACATATTCTATAAAATTACCAAGTACTTAATCAGACTCGATTGTTCTAAGGTAATAGTCCTTTTACCTTAGCTCAACCAAGACCTAAGTCTCAATCACCACTATTAAAGAACACACAACAAACCAAATAGATTTCACTATGATAATGTGCACCTTAGTACATCGTCTAGCTCAGGGTAGGTAACTGATCGGTACACATCAAAATCCTATATCCTTTCAATCACATCGATCAATTAAATCAAACAACAAAAACACATAGATAACTACCCAAAGGGAGGTTTCTTACTAGTGCCAACAAGCTTGATAACTAGAGAACATATAAAATAACTAATGGCATCATTAATAGAGGACTGTAATAGCCGTATGGTTAAATCCTTCCATCACCAAGGTCGATTCGAACCTAGTAAGCATTTAAATAAAAATGTGGGTAACTTATAAATAGATCCCTTGATCACCTCACAAATTTACATAGATCAATAGAGACTCAAAATTACTTGGTCATGAATAGAGATGAGGTAAAAGAGAACTATCCCAATTTATGTCATCCTTTCTAATGATCACATATGTATCTCGTACTCACATCCAAAGATTTTATACGCCAATATAAATGTTGATTTATCCAAATACACCCAAATATGAGGTTTGTATTATATAACAGCCATAACATTAGTAGCAGATTCGCGTAACAAATACATTTGCAAAGGTATACAACCCACTGCTGACCATACCAGGGCTAGAATAAGCTCTATTGCCTACTCGCGTCAAGTATTAAAAGATTACCCAAATATTCAGAGAACACAACCAAAACTAGAAACCAAAATTCTTTAATGAAAGGAAAACAAAGGTTTTGTTCCTATTCCATAGAATATCCACATCATAGAAACAAGTCATATATATATATATATATATATATATATATATATATATCGATATGATCTTATGTGCATTATCAACATTTTCCTAATAAAACAAATTAGGTATTCTTAATATAGAAAACCAAATATTTTGTCCCACATAAACCTCAAATGATAAATAAGCAATTTAACACCCAGATTACGGTAATCACCTCGAAGGGTTTTAATACCCAAAATAATTATAAATTTATCCAAAAGTACCCTAATTACAGGGGTTCAAATCACAACCACGCCACATTATTTTCAAAGATAAGTGCACATTCATAAAAATAAAAAAAAACCTTTTGTAAATATATGGATTTAATAGTAATATGTTCAAGGTTTCAGTTTATACCGAGCTTTATTTACTTGAACATAAATTGATAGCACGAACAATGAATACCCAAAATCATGAATATTAACAAGAACATATTGCAAAGTTTAATTTAAGAAAATAATAAATAGAATAAGTGGCTAAGGGAGAGATGGATCATATCATGCCCGAGAAAGCATCTCGATTCCTTTGTATCCAGCTACCAAGCTTCCTTGCAAACTCGTCAAGGGACTCGATTCCACTTGTTAAGCAAAACCTCTACATTCTTAATATCTTCTAAAGATACAAATCAGTATGCAACCACAAATCCTAACATATCACCATTAGAGTGATGTATGCACATCCTTCTCGGGATTGAAGTCGGAGAGAACTCATATTCAAAGAACAAACAAAATTAACTACATGTAAGCCATCTGATAGCTTCCCATGAAGCTTCGAGACTCCCAAAATATTTTTATTCCATTAGTAAGTCGTAACAGCTTTGGGGATCTCGCCTCCACTGACATTCTCCACTCCTGCCATACTTGGTTGGGTTTAAAAGAAATATTCAAAAATAATCCTTTCACATCTTGACTTGGATGGTCAAAATAATAATAGTATTAATATTGGCCATGTAATCGATTTCCAATTTTTTATAAAAGAATATGTAATAGATTACCCACTATAGCTTCCTCGGTCAATTTCCAGCAAATGCATGGTCAATATGACCGAGGTTAGTGTCATACTTAACAACTAGTGATCAATACACAAAACACTTACCCGGGCATGTGTCAATTAGTCCCTTAGATATCACAAGTATTTTGCATGTTTAGAAAATCAATTAATCGACATATATTATGATTCATGGTAGTTACTAATCTCCCATTACAATTTCTTGGGGTAAGTTCCATAACCCTTTGGTGATACATGTTCCATCAAACCATTAACTTTGTAATTAGCCAACACAATTATTAGGAGAATCAACATATTTGAGCTTTACGTCTAATACAGACTTCGAATGTGTATTTTATCCAACAATGCTTAGTTTAGATCTAAGGCTCATCCTCCGTCTGATATGTTATATCAATACAAACTTTAGCCTCAAACCTTATAAGATCAAATTACCCATTATACTTAGTTATATATTCCATGCCCTGAGTAAATATCTATATGATCATCTTACCTTACCCATTTAGATCCGTTCTCAAACCTAGATCATCTGATGAAACAACATAGTGTGGCACCATATTGATGTAGGCTACAACTTAATACCCATAAACCAAGTCTATAAACTTAGTTGCATTGTAAGACATTAGTATTATCAGAGAAATGCTACCAGAGTAGGGTCTTAAGTCATGGTCTATATCATTCAATAATATGCAGTAAGGTCAATATAAGACCTATCAACGTAATGTTTATACCTATAAACCTTAGCAAAAATAACATATTACGGTTATACCTTATAACAATCATCCATGATGTGTTATAAAATTAATTATATTTATTTCAAATGCAATTAAAATAATACCATGATCATTAATTCCACATGTACATCAAGCACTAAAACACCAAATAATGATTTATCCATCCTGAAATATAAACCGACTTTGTAGGGTGTGATAAGTATTGCTTATAATAATTGGGAGCATGGAACATATGAAGTAGTTGGGTGAGAAATCAAGAATATCACATTACTTTTGTGATCGGGCCATGCATCATTCGACACTTGATTCATAATCAGGTTCCTCAAGATTACCTCGGTGAAGGGAACTCGATATCTTTTTGTGCACCATGGAAGCCCAACGGAAGGATGAGGGTGACTAAGGAAATATGTTGGTTTATACCCTACATGGGATAGCACCGCATTGGTGGACTACACACGAGACAACCTATTGGAATGGCATGAGGTGAGAATTTCCATTTGTACTAGGTTTCTAAGGAGCAATGTACCTTCTCATATATGTGGTGTCTCCAGATTTTACCCTGAAATCTAAGACTACCCCATGTAAAAAATTTCATACTTTTAAAATAATGGACCGTTTTGTGTTTTAATTGCCATAAAGTGTTTGTTTTATGTCAAGATATTCCCAGAGAGTCATATAAGTGAATTTTTCCAAATACCAAGATGCCCAAACTCGTTATATTCTGTCGTTGGGGTTTACCTACGAGAATTTTTATTTAACTATTTTAAGCCTTGTTTGAGGTAAACATGCTCCGGTTTAACCCTGTTAAGGTTTTACATGTCAATATTCCCATATACCAGTAGGGTTTCCACCAGGAATGGATCCTGGGCTTTATCTGTGACTTTTGGCAACGTTTTGCATTTTTGGTATTTTCTCGTTTTGTTTTCTGTGAAATTTCTCTAGGTCAATTCCTTTACTCTGTTCGAGTCTATTTTCTTTCCCGAGTATCTCAAGATCATCTACAGATGTCATGCCAGAAGGAATTTTCCACAGAGGTCTGGTTCTCTCTAAAAAGATGAAGTCATGCACAAAAAAAGCCTCTTCAGGCGGTCACATTTTTGGGAAAGGAAGGTTTTAAGCTACAATGGGATTTTTGGTAGCAGCAGGTAGGTGGGAATTTTGTACCTGCTTGGCAGGGTACTTTTTCCCATGAAAACAAAGCCACTTAAGTCATAATGGGAAAATTAGAGGGAACAGTGGCGGGAATTTCTTACCTGCCTTGCAGGGTGAAAAATCCCATTGTGAAATAAAAGAAAATCACTTAAGGCATTGATGGGAATTTCTTACCTGCCTTGCAGGGTAAAAAATCCCATTATGAAAGTCAAACAACTTAAGTGGATCATGGGATTTTTGGAGCTGTGGTGCAGGGTGAATAATCCCATTGGAAATTGACTTTTAAAAATAGAAAGTAGCCATGTCAAAAAGTGCGACCCCTTTTGGAATAGAAGGATAAGCTTTAAATGCATTTATTAATTGTTTCTATTTCCAAATTTGGTGCCCAAACATGAGGAAAAGTCAACAAAGGAGAAGAGGATAAAGGAAATTGGAAATAGAATTCTAAAATTAAATTTATTTAATTTATTTAATGTAGCCCTCTCTCATGCAAAAAAGTGTGACCCACCTAGAGGAGGAATAATACTTTTTAAAGTATTTATTGATAGAATTAATTCTTATTTTTGGCACATGAAGTCAAAGCACACTGTGAAGTCAAAGTGGACTGAAATAGAAAGCTAAAATTAAATTAATTTAATTTATTTAATGGCAGCCATGAGCATGCACAAAATAGGCACCCAAATTGAAGAGAAAAGCATGATTTTTAATTAATTAATTGCACGAAAATAGGAAGGGAAATTATTAATTATAGAATGATCAAGGTTATATAAGCATGGGCTATCATATTAATGGAGTTATTAATTCTTTAGCAAAGGAGTGCATCCAAGGTAGATTTGGCACCCAAAGAATGAGGACTTTTTCTCAGAGGAAGGTGTTTTCATTGCCGAAAAGCTTCAAAGTTTGGTGCCTAGGTTTGAAGGAGCTTGATTTAAGTTAGATTAATTGTCTGCATAGTGGTACATGTGCTCAGGTGAAGTTGAAAATATTCACACTTGCTTTACATGCAAGTAAAGCCTCAAATTTTAGGGCAGTGGGCTTTATATGCAGATTTTTATGATAAAAATCAAGTGTTCATGCTCTGGAATCTGTCTTTGTCTGAATTAATTGTAGGTATTCATTACAGGTTCTTATATAAGAGAAAGGGATCTTAAATTAATGTCCAATGCATTGAATATATCTTCCGAATCAAGAAATTCCCGGACTGCACCAATTGTAAAGAATTTCAATTGAATAAAAACAAAAAGAGTTGCTCAGACAAAGATTGCTCTTGCCATGGAGAAACATGATGAAAGAAAGAGATCATCAGAATCATGCATAGCTTCCAGATTCGAGATGCGGATGTAGATCTAGATCCAGTCCATATTCGATTTAGATCTAGATCCAAATCCATATCCATAATTACAAAAGGTTCATCCTCTTGTTTCGAATGCAACCCATGAAGAAGTCAGTGCATGGAGAATTCCTTTCAGGACCTTGTGCATGTTCTCCCAATCTTCTAGTTGAAGCCTTCATTGAATTTGCATTCACCCGGAGTGCTTTCCAAAAATTTTAATTGCTCATATGTAATTAAAAATAAAAATGATGAGTTATTTACGACAAACATTGCACTGATGCATGTACTGGAGAAGAATTGTAAAAGCTTCAAGGATAAGGAAGACAAGTCAAAGGCAATGCTCGTAAGTAAATCACAGTCACTTGCTTCTAGATCCAGCTACTTCTAGATCCAGTTGCTTCCAGATCTAGTTTGGTGAGAATCAAAGGCAAAAGAATCAGTTGCATGCAGAATATGAAAAAAGAACAAGACTGTAGCTTTCCTCTTTCTTCTTCTTTCTCTTATTTCCTCTGAAAAAATAATTAAGTAATCAATTAAATTATAAAACTTAAGTGATTGGTTGGTTTAAAATCCATTACTTGGAGAAGTCAACTACTTGGAAATAGGTGGCAGACATGCAAAATAGAAGGTTCTATTTTTATTTATAAATCATGCATGGCATGCAAAGAGTAATTCCAAGAGGGAGATTGCCAATTGTTTCTTTTACAACTTCCACATGCGCAAGTTCACTAAAATCTTCCGACTTGTAATTGACCCTTTACATTATAAGTAGAGGAAGAACCTTCAGGTAAAAAGGAGAATTTGTAAGTAGCATTCTTGTGTTCTAGAATTTGTGCTGAAACCCCTGATAGCTATTTGAAGCAAAGGAATAGAAAGGAGCATATTTTCAGAGAACTTTGTGTCACGGTGCATTTTGTTTCTAACTTTTTGTCTTAGATCTACTTATAAACTTTGTGTTATTTTAGATCTAGATCTGAAAGCTTCCTTTGCTTATAATTTTGTGTGTTAATATCTATTATTTTTGTCTATGTGCATGTAATCAACTCTATGATCTATTGATTGGGTTGCACATCTTCCCTCTTTCTTTCCTGTGTTTATATTATTTCCTTCTTCATTAGATATTTCCTTTCTTTAACAACTGCTTACTTGCTACAAAACTATATAGCTATGGTTCATGAGCTGCATGGTTAAAGTAAAACCCCTAAATAGATACTAGCATATTTTATTGACAAATCTTACATGGGAGCCTCACCGGTAAATGAGGGAGATTTATCTCATGACTGCCTAGGTTTTCAGCTATGTAAAAATCTAACCAACAATATGCAAATTCCATGGGAAGTCCCTTGCTTCGTACCACATCCAAGAATGTGAGAGACTTTGGACAAAGGGGCGGGAGGCCTTACCACCACCACTTTTGTTCCATAAGTTCTATGCCACCCTAAGAGTTTGTGTACGTATGGTATGTCCATCCATAATTGGCACATGAAACAATTAATTGGTAGGAGCTGACCTCAAGTATGATTCATACTTTTGATTTATTTTCTACTAAATCTCTTGTCAATGAAGCACTACACATTATGAAGCATCTTACCTTAGGATATATCATGAAAAAGCCGAGGAAATTATATTATATATGTTTGGCAAGATGGATTTAGAGGTGTTCCTTGACCTTAAAGAGACCGAAGAAGAATAAATGGTCTACATCCGGGAAGAAAAGGAAACAGGGAAACTAGTGTGCATAGTAAATGATGATGATGATGAGGATAAAATTATAAACTTAGTATTGGTAAAATCTCTAATGGTATCAAAGAGAACATTGCTAGATTTAAACCCCCAAGAACAAGAGATATCCAGAGAATGAAGAATATATCTTATCCAATTGGCGATTGGGCTCCACAATAGTCGTAGCAATCCTAGGAATAGCATGATAGATCTTTGATTAAATGGCATCCTCCTGATTTTAATTGGTTTAAGTTGAACTTTGATGGGGCCTCTAAGGGGAACCCTGGGATTGCGGTAGGGGGAGGAGCGATACGGGATCATAAAGGTAATCTGATTGTTGCTTATGCTGGGAAAATGGGAATCCAAACCAATCATTTTGCTGAAGCATTATCTACTTTATGGGGCCTGAGAATTTCCCAGACTCAAAATATCCAGAACCTCATTATTGAAGGGGACTCCCTGAATATCATTAATCTCCTTAAACAGTGCTCATCTCCAAGTTGGAGCATCAAATATTTTATCTCAGAGTCCATAAGTATTTGTCAAACATTTAATAACATCAGGATCATGCATACTTACCGGGAGGGTAATAAATTGGTAGATGCGCTAGCTAATTATGGCATTAATATTAATCACATTGTTTGGGATAACAATAGCATCCCTAAGTAGCTTAAAAACAGCATTCATGCGGATTTCTTTACGCATGCAATTTCTTGAGTTGAGATATGATTATTGGGTGTGGATCAGTATCAATAAAACTCCCACACGTGTTGACTTAAAAACTATGATTATGCAAATCTTGTTGAATAATCAAGATAGTGTGAAGTATATGGGGAAATCCAAGTGGAGTTACTTTGATATGAAAATCACACATGCGGGCAGCACTGTGCTTGCTAAAATTTGTATTCAAAGCTCCACGGATACCGATAATAGCAATAAGATAGTAATTGATGATAGGGAGTGGGCTAGCAAAAAGGTCGTTATTCCCACATGTGGATTTCTACAGGCTCAGATCAGCAGACACGCAGACGTTCGTGGGAATAGAAATGGCTCTCATTTTCAACATTGTGTGGATTACAACAGTAAAAAATAGACTGGCTTCAGCGCTCTCAAGGATTTTGGAATTTGTTGCAAACAGTTAAGCACAGTGAAGATGGGGGTCCCCTTGCCAAATTGAGCCTAGTGCGGACCCGAATCTGGAAGGATAATGCTTTGAGTTATGGAATATACTCGTGAGGGGCGATCACCAACTTCATGGAGAAAATCCAGGGACATGATCAAAGCATCTTAGTGCGTTTTGTGAAGTATTGGAAGGAGCAGACTGTGGAATATGGGGGGTAGAAGATCTTGGTCAACGAGGAGCTCATTGTTGAAGCGACCAGTCTTAGCATGGAGGGCAACCATTTTTTTAACAAAAGGGTTGATAGAGATGCTGAAGAGAGGAGATTTATGGAAGGATCCGAGAAGCTGATCTATATCACCGCGGTCCTGCTTGTTAGCTTGATCCCTCCACCTTATGATGAGGTTACTAGCATGATGATACGCTTCATCTCTTTGGAAGGGAGGTTTGTCACCATACCTGTAAAGCACCTTATTTTTCTCAATCATTTCCATAGGAATCACTGGGTTTGTTTCCCCCATTATTTGTTGAACTCTCTTGAGCGCTCCATTTTGGAGTTTTAAAAGCATACCTGGGCATTTCCTTTACACCAGGGGCTTATTCTGCTGCTGCATAAATTTTGTCTTCTTAGGTATCCTGGTCTCCCTTCCTCTCCTAGCTCTGTTCCCCCTTTACTAAGTTCTACCGCTGCTAGCCCCTTTTCTCCACTTTACGCCCCCATCACCTGCTGCTATCACCTCCCCGCCGGCCATCCAGGATTCTTCTTCCATTCCCCCTACTGCTACTCCCACCCCTCACCTCACTTCCACCTAGGCTAGACCAGTCACCAGGGCTTCTAGAAGGCTTAACCTCGATACTCTTGTTGCGAGGAAGGGCCCTTATGAAATTGAAATTACACATGACCTCCTGAATATTAGCAGTGCTAGTCCCCAAGATGTGCATATGGAGAGCTCTACAAAAAGGTTGGATGCCTTAGAAGCTGAAATGAAGCTGTTGAAGGATGAGGTTAAGAACTTGACAAAACAGAAAGGAAAGAGGAAGAAGGAGGAGGAGGTGGATATTGATAATAGCCAAATTGAAGATCTCTATAAGAAGCTGAACTCCTTAGACTCTCGTTTAGGGAAGGCCAAAACTCATCATGACTACAATATGGCCATTTTTAGTGCGATTGAGGAATTCATTAAGCAACATGTCAGAAGTGTCTCCAATCTAAGCGGAGTTCTGGCAACACTTTGGGGCAATGATAAAGAAAGCAAAAGGACCATTGATCAGCTGGATAAGACTGACGCTGCCCACATGACAACTTTGGGAATGTTCAGATCCTGGAAGAACATCAAAACCAGCATCGACAAAGCTGCCAAGAAGTAGTTGTTGGTGCTTTAGCTGCTCTAGTTTGTTTTTTTGCTTTGTCTTTTTGCGGTTTCTTTGCTACTTTTGTGCAAAGTGTTTTTGCTGTTTTGTCTTGTTTGGGTAGCTATTTTTTGGCTACTTTGGGCTTCATTTTCATACTTGGATTCTGATCCTTTTTTCTCTGGTTTTCATTCCTATTCTGGCTCCTAGGCCTTCTGTTGTACTCAAGGGTATAGTCCCTTTCAAAAAAATATTTGCCAATAATAAAAAAGAAAAAATAATTTGGAGGTTAATTACATTGAAGGTACATGTGAGGTGATGGACACAACAGATGAGAAGTCACGTGTGTATCATGAGCCTATAAAAAAATAAGGTTAATATTGGGACAGATGTAGAGCCTAAAGAGGTCATTATTGATGATTACTGGTTGGAGCATGAAGTGGCTAAGATTATTGAACTCTTGCATGACTTTCATGATTTATTTCCCAAATAGCTATCATGAATTAAAGGAGTGCATCATTCTTTGGGTGAGATGAGGATAAAATCAAAATAAGGTGCACACCGGTTAGGAAGAGGCCTTACAGGGATGAATCCCAATCTATCTGTTGAAGTAAAGGAAGAAATTGATAAAATGTTCAAGTCTAGTATAATTGAGCCCATTGAGGAATCTGAATGGGTAAGTCCCATGGTCATCGGTATTAAAAAGGATGGGAGGATTTTTGTGGATTATAGGGAGTTGAATGCTTCATGTGTTATTGATCCTTTCCTACCCCATTTATGGAGGATATCCTTGAAGGAGTTACAGGGCGCGAGATCTATTCTTTTACTGATGGATTTTCAAGTTATCATCAAGTGCACATAGTAAAGGAAGATCAAGAAAAGATAACTTTCACGAAAAAGTGGTGAATTTTTTTCGTACACCGTGATGCCTTTTGGATTGAAAATGCGCCTACGGTGTTCTCACGCATTATTTTGCGGATTTTCAGGACTTCATTCATAGCTTTTTCAGTGTATCTCAATGATTATAGAGTGTATGGTTTAGTTAAGGATCATTGTGACAAATTGAGACTTATGTTTGAGAGGTGCAGCTGTTGAGCATATCTTTGAATATTAAGAAATGTATTTTTGTGACACCTTTTAGCACTTTTCTAGGGCATATTATTTGTAAAGAAGGGTTGTTGGTAGATTCAACCAAGGTTGTTGTGATCTTGGGATTGGAAAAAACTAATAATCAAAGTGAAGTGCATAGATTTCTTGGACATACAGGGTATTACAGAAAATTTATTAAGGGTTATGCAAAGATTGTCATGCCTCTGGAGGAATTATTGAAAGCTAAAGAGAAATTTTATTAGTAAGAGGTGCAACAACAATCATTTGAAACACTGAAGGAAAGGTTGACCATTACACCTATTTTGCACTTTCCTTTGTGGAAGAAACTGTTCATGTCCATGTCGATGCTTCGGATGGAAATTGGCACCATGTTAACACAACCAAGAGAAGGAATTGTAGAACACCCTATTTTTACTGCAAGCGGAAGTTGACGCCTTGACTAAACAAAACTATACAACTCTTGAGTGTGAAGCTTTTCTATGCTTTAAGTGCTCCATAAGTTCGACAATACTTATTAGCAACACCATTTATCTTCTTCACATATCATATGGCACTTAAGTATTTCATCAACAAGCCTATTTTACAAGGTTGCATTCGTAGGTGGATAATATTATTTTAGGAGTTTCAGTTTATAGTGATTGGGAAACCAAGAAAAAGCAACTCATGACCTGGTCATTTGTCAAGGATCAATTCTAGTAAGGACGCGTAGAGCATTAAGGACATAATGTGAGATGCATAGATATTTAGATTGAATTGTGTGCCCATTGAAATAGAGGACATTACAATATTCTTGTGCACTGGATAAGCACCTAAGGGAATGAATACTTTAGAAAGAAAAAACTTGCAATAGGTGAGACACCTTACAAGTTGATAGGTGGAGATTTATACACGTTGGGATGTGATGAAGTTTTACACCGATACATACTTTGGATTATGAGTGTAAAGAAATAATGGAAGATTCTCATGGTGGAATTACGGGAGGTCATTATGCAGAGATGCCACTACGTGCAAGATTCGATGGCTTGATTATGGTGGGAAACTTTATATAAGGATATTAAAGAATATGTTAAGGTGTGTGATCATTGTCAACACCTTGGGAAGCCTGGATCCATAGATGAGATGTCTTTGAGGCCTATTGCAAGTGTTGAACCTTTTGAGAAATGGGTGATTGAATTTATAGGTCTTATTTCCCCACCGCGCATAGGACTAGCGTGCACTATATTATAGCTTGTAAAGAATATATGACAATGTGGGTAGAAGCAACGTCTACAAAGGATTTCATGGTTGCTTGGCAAAAGAAATATTTCTATGGGAGAATATTATCAGCAAGTAAGGATGTCCATTGAGATTGGCAAGTGATAGGGGCACTCATTTTCTTAATGAGACCATCAGAATTCTTTTGGTTGAGTTTATTGTGGCGCACCACAAGACAACACCCGATCACCCACATGTCAATGGAACTGCCGAGGATTTCAACAAGATTCTAGGACAAACACTGACAAAAATATGTGATGTTAGAATAAAAGACTAGGATGATAAGGTTTTTGTTGTACTTTGGGCATATATGACCACTTACAAACGATTGAACAAGGCCACACCCTTTCATTTGGTATTCAGCGTGGAGATTTTATTACTCGTTGAGTTCATTTTACCCTCCTTGCCTATTGCGCACATAGGAGGCTTAGATGATGAACAAGCTATTGAGGAGCACATATAAAAACTAGTGCAATTATATGAATGACGTGCTATTGCCCAATGGAGTTAGAAGACAGAAAAATTAAGACAAAAAGCATGACATGATAGGCATATGAGAAATAAGGAATTTGAGGTTGGAAATATGGTTCTTCTATATGATTCAAAATTTACACGCCACCTTGGGAAGTTGAAAGTTCATTGGTTGGGACCATTTGTAATAACAAAGATATTGGAATCAAGCGCTTACCAGTTACATGAATTGGATGGAACTTTATTTCCCAATTACTTCAATAGGAGTAGGTTGAAGCCCTACTATAAATAATTATTCTTGGTGTTTTTAATAAGGCTCTATTGTCACTTAGAATAGATTTCCCTTTCATGCATTTTCTTTTCACTTATTTCCTTTCTTCGTTGTTATGATTAGTCAATCTAGGTTAGTGTTTTTTTGTAATAAGCATGCTTACGTGCAATAGCTGATTAATATATAGTGGATTCATGTGTAGAGGACCGCACATACTTTTAGTGTGGGGTGGATTGAAAAGAATAAGTGATTGGTGCTTTGGTATAGATTAGTGTGCATTGAAAAATATTACAGGTTCTCAATGTTGAGGTACTTAAAGAAAATTGTTCGATTGAATACCATGTATAGATGGATAGATGTGCAATGTAACGTGAGGTAGGAAAAAATATGGGAAAATACATGGTATAAAGCGAAATGGTTTTTAATTCGGTGTAGGAGGTGCACGAAAGGATATCTTTGGCTAAGAAGTAGTGGGCACACTAGAAGGTTACCATTGGAAGTGCGAGAAGAATACGGTGCGATACAGGGAAGAGTGAAAGGGAAAAATTAATGTCATGTATAGTGGTGGTTGAGGAGAAATCAATGTAGAGGGTTTTAATGGATCTATAAAAGAAGAATCATCAATGCCATTTTTACGTTGCATCCTTTGTGTTTTTGAGATGAGATGTGCGAATGTAAAGAGAAATTGGTTGAACAAAGAACCAAGTGATTTCAATATACAAAATTACCATAACTCCATGTGGAAGAAGTGTTTCAAAGTGATCTAGGTGTGTGCAAAAGAAAAGATTCACGTTTTTAGGGTTTGGAGGAGACAAAATTCATAGTTAGGGCACACACGAGGGCACCGGATATTGTGAGGAAACCGGGAAAACAAAGGTACAAGGGTAGGGGTATTTGAACCATTTGCAGTTTTCAGAGCACATTTTTACTTAAGTAGAACAATAGCACCAAAGAAAGCTCGGGTTGTTGTGAAGGAGACCGAGGAAGCACCACATGAATGGTTTGCGAAATTTAATACCCATATCGGAATATCGAATGGAGATCGTGGACATCACAGTTGATAAAATGCAAAATTATTGACTTCAATCATCAGACAGAGTAGACCTAGAAGGATATAAAGGAATATACTATGTTGAAGATGAACAGGTGAACCACGGATAGACGAGAGGGTGTACGACAATAACATTTATAAGTTATTAGAAAGTGTTGGGGTTATGAAATTACTTGAGTTTCTTTCTTTAGAAATCTCGATCATCTATACTAGTGGCTTGTATCATGCGTACATGAGGATTACTTATATTTTGTGGGAAGGAGAATGAGAATTATGAAAAATTTGATCGGAAGATTATAGATTTGTGTGAATCTAGTGAGGAGATTGTTAGTGACCTTTTCGATGATGATGGAGTAAATGGAACGACCACTACATTTAATTATCACAAGGGAGGTTGAGCCTTTAATGTCAAACATAGAAGACCAAGCTACAAGGGTAGTTACATGCCTATTCATTTGTAAGTTGGGTACTTCGAGAGAGATGAAAGGAAGTAAACAAGCAATGGTCATATATAGCACAAAAATGGTGAACAAGATGTATTATAACATCACGAGCTACATTGGATAACACATAGTGGAAGAAGCATGCATCCAGGATGACAAAGGTGAGAAGATAACTTGGGAGCTATCTTGCTCCTCATTTTATTTTGTGAAATTGGTGTGTCCAATGGGCCAAAGGACAAGATGTGGGTGTACCTTTTGGAAAATAAGTCACTTGTAAAGAATTTCACGAGATTCACATTCCAAGGCACTGTAATAGGGACATATGAGCATCACACATAGAAGTGGTATAGAATAATGTGTGATGCATGTGAGGGGAAATGACGCATCCCTAAAAAATTACCCAGTGTTATGGAAGGTCAGGAAGAGTTCGCAGTGAACACTTCTATTTGGGCACTTTTACATGAAGACAGGTGAGAAGATCCCCTAGTGTAAGTTTCCTTTTTCTTTACTTTAAGGATTTAGTGAATTGGCTACATAATGTGTAGAAGTTGCAATTTAATGTTGATAAGGTAGATGCAAACATCCATTTTTGTGTAAAACTTATGTCTACCCTAACAAGGAGGCATATGTGGAGACAAAGGAGTTTGATAACGAGAGATATCACTCCGAGAGGTCATGATCATGGGGCGAGATAGAGCTTGTACGCGTGTACGTGTACTTGAAGCCGATGTTTAAGGATGGGAAAATTATTGTGGGTGAGGAATTATCACCATCTGGTCCTCCTAATGGAAAACAAATTATGGGTACAAAGAGGCCACTTGAAGATTCACTCCCAAGAAGTAAAAGCAAGACTTAGAGAATTTCCTTGAAAGAGAAGAAGAAGTGAAAGAAGACAATACAATTTTGGATCATGGCGGAAGAAAAATATGCAAGGAGGAAAAAAGACTGCGAGATGTGGGTTCCAATACTTCACACTGTGAGGAGGTCACTTTGTGCGTGTAATATGCATGAATAATGCCAAAGAAGATAAAAGAAGAAGGCCAAGTATGTGCCCGTGAAAGATAGTGATGAGGAGGGGTCATCAAATAAGTCTCGCATGCTAGGATATCTCCACACCTAGTCTTGAAGTTTGAGAATATGAAGGGATCAACACTGAGTAACCACAATTTGATATAGACATCCATAACATGAGTGTATAGGAGCATGAAGAAGAAATCCATGCTAGGGGAGATACAAAATTGGAAGACAGTGTTGAGTTGCTGAATAGTGGCCCTAACATTGGAGTGGGAGAAGATAATAAAGAAGGTGTTTGATCACAAGAGCATATAGATGATTGTGCTAGTGGGGAGAATCAAGAGGATATGGTGCAAACACCAGAGTTGGGGTACATCAATGACCTTATAAATATTATTCATACAATTTTCCAGAGCACTCTTGCCTCGGAAAACTTATATGGATGGGAACTAATGGACCTAGAGATAGAAAACACGCGCCCAAGGAAATAGTTGTCTTGGAATATGTAGACTCACATAGATGATACAAAGTTCGATGTGTGCGAAGGAGCCATGTGCCAAAGATGAATGAATAAGGCTCTACATTGTAAAAAAGTGGCAATCAAGCTCACAAATTTCTCTCGATGAATAGGCGAGAAATGTATTAACAAAGATAGTTGCGAGAGGTTGTGCAAAAAAATGTTGATAAGGCGGCTACCTTGAGAAATTTTCTAGAGGATAAAAAGGACAAGGAAGATTAACTAGAAGACTTGAAGAAGGAAAAGGAGAGAGAATAAAATAGATCGGATACTTACCTTGATATGGACAAGGAGATTGGTGAGGAAATTATGAAGGCACGACCAATATATGAGAAACTTGTAAGTGGCAACTTTCCACTTTAGTGCACTTGTTGTTGGACAAGGAAACTAGCGCACGTGGCCCAAGCACAAAATAAATAGTTGTAAAGATATATAAAGAGGATGCGGTTGAAAAATAAAGATTGAAGAAATAAATAGCACGTATGATAGTTGAATATGATGCCCTACTGCAAATAATTAAGAATGAAATGAAGAAGGCAGACTTGGTGTTGAATATGTGTGAAGATATAGAGCCGATCATTAAAACAAGGACATTGGTTGAAGAGAATGAGGTCCTTGTCACAAAGAAAAATGAGACTTTGGGATGTGAGGAGAGGCTGAAATTACTAACAGAGAAGCATGATGCACTCACACAGTCGGATCCTCACAAGGAGAAAATAAAATAACTTGGGAAAGTGGTAGCATGAATAATAGACGTGATGGACAGCATGACTTCAGTTTTGGTGAATGTTCTCACAAGTACTAAAGCACAAGGGGGATACGATATGAAAATGGATGATGTGTTTGGAAAAATTAATGCTAAGGCAAAAAAGGGAATCGATGATTGGAATGAGATAGAAGCAGACATTAAGAATGAGTACCACTGAACTTTTTTTTATTGCGAAGATATTTCCCAGTTTTTAAGTATTCTTACATCCTTTCATTTTTGTACAACCATTATTTACCTTATTATTCTTTATTCTTTGGAGAGATAAGGGATGAGTACCCATTGTCGGGGGCAATAATGACATTAGTGTGGGGTAATTTTGGCCTAGTAAAATATTACCTATTTATCAAAGACGCACATGATAGTGGTGCGTAAGTAGTGGGCGCATGGATAGGTGCAAAAATTTGAAAAATTTGTGCCTTGAGGTTTTGTCCCCGAGAAGGACAAAGTTTGGGACTTATTTATTTTTACATACATGGGCTAAAAACAAGATGGAGTGTAGAGCATGCAAGGATAAGAACATGAAGACTTCTTAGAAAAATAAAATATATTTTTGGATCAAATGTAAGATCAAGGACATTCGGAGGTAGAGCTAATAATAGGATTAAACCTGGAGTTAATTATAGATAATCTATTATTATGTGAAGCTTGCATGCTTCTTTAGTTATATTTATATACACGCATGGCTATTTTGAGCATGCAAATTATTTTGATAATGCATGGGAGGTGAAGGTAAAGTCCCAACCCCCTTATATATATGTATTTATTTTCACTATTGAGAGAGAGATCACTGGATGTAATAGAGTTATCTTTGCTTTAGTATGATTCTTGCGTGCACGACCTTATGAGGGTTTGGTAATGTGTTCACTCACTGGTTTTCCGTGATTTAATATAATGGATCATTATGGATGAATATTTATTTTTTATGTATCTATACATGGTTATTGTATGGTGAATCTGGTATTAGTCCTTATGTGATCTATATGTTTTCCTTATTATGTGTGTTTCTAAATTAAGCTCATGGATATGGTTAATATGCTGAAATATATACTTTGAGTATGATTATTATGAACATGCATGCTACCATACCAGTAGGACGGTAAAAAGAGGGGCCTAGTACATTTTTTCACTTTTTGTGAGCGCTCATATTTGTTTGAGTGAAGTTCCGGCGCACCTAGGATTCTGTGGGGAAAATAAGACTACACTATGTGTAGGTTCCGAAAGCAATAGGTGATGAAGAGCATGGAACATCCACATAAGCGGTAGGAATAGCATCGGAACATCCCTAGGAGATTAAGCGTCGATGGATATGTGATGATAGGAATAAACGAATGAACAGATGGAGATGGAGCGATATGAGGAGAGAAAAAGGAAGAATGTGGGGAATGAGCAAAAATGACAATTTTTTGGTTTTGTATGGTTTGGAAACATTTGAGGGGGTGGGGAATATTTTTCCCATTTTCCCTTGAACAGGACAATGGGTGCATAAAATGACACCTTACCCCTATCTTGACACTTGTCACGCATTCATTGGTCGAGAGAAATGGAGGGGGCAACTAAAATGAGCACTTGGGGTTATTTTTGGCTTGTATGTGGAACTGAGGGAAACCAAGGGGGAGGGAACCTTTTTTTCCATTCTCCGCTTGGGATGGGATAGTGGGTGAAAAAAAAATCACCTAATCCTAGGAGTGCCACTTTTCATTCATGCATGCGATGAGGAGGGGGCTAGTAAAGTTGGTCAAAAGGGCTAAACATGGTTGTTGAGGTCACATGGGTGACAAACATGCCAAATGGGGGAGGGTGCCTATCTTTTCCTTCTTGTCCCCATGGAAATTTAAAATGAGGATACAAAAAGGTGCCTTACTCTCATGCTACCATGTGGCACCCATAAATTTGACTAAGTATCGAATGAATACCTTGGGCGGCAACTTGAAATGACCATAACTTGAGCTCCCAGATGACTCTTTTCACACTTATTTATATTAAATTGAATGGAAAAGGAATTTTAAGAAGTATGGGAGGGGTCCCATTCCTTGATTTGGATTAAAACACCCTTGACCTTCTTTTGTCTTGGGACCCGATTGTGCTTGAAAAGAATGAGTTGCCTAGAAAAATTCATGTGGTTTTAAATGGATCTAATTTTACCACCATGTAGGGAACTAAAAATGGTTTCCATTTATATCTTATTTGTCTCACAAATCATTATGGAGCTCCTGGAATGAACTATTACAATTCAAGTTCTTTTTTGCAATGTAAGCTCCTTCAGCCTCAAAAACCCACTTTTGATGAATTGGCTCCTAAACCTCTGAATATTTCTATAATCTTCCTAAATAAATTTCAAAATGACCCTATATCTTGAATACACCTCCTTGATAAATTTGGGCCTTCAAAAATCTCTGGAGATTATGCACTTGTCTTAGAAATGTTGATGATATCCCTTCCTAAGTTTTCTTGAAAATCCACTTTTAGAATACTGCTTGTGAATTACTTAAATGATATATCTCTTCCTAAATCACCTACCAGAAAGGATGACACACACATATGAACCATTGAAAGGAAATGATAGGACTGATACAGAGAAAAAGGTTGACCTAGGGTGTTTGGAAAGGTATACGATAGGAAATTTTTTAACACTAGGGTATGGTTGTCATGTTTTCAGTGAATTTTTCCCATGCAAAAACATGGGACAACAATTGGATCTAGCTTGGGGACATGTTGTGGATCAAGCACAATGAGGCCATAACATGAGGACTCCCGAAATCTTAATTTACAAACTAGACCAATGCCTTATCCATTGGGATTTACAGATTCATTTATAATAGATAACTAGGAAGGAGTGCACACACATACAAAAAAAAGGAAACACACGACATAAAAAAGGGATAAACACACACAATGGAAAGGGAAACACACACCTAAATCACCTATGGTACAATGTAGGGGACAACCCGCTTTCACTGAAGTACTTTTCCTTTTCAAAGGTTACCTCCACAGAGGTAACACTAAATGGTGATGTTCCACAAAGCCATAGATTGGCTCAAGAAAGTAACCTCCCTTCCTCAACTATTTATGGAATCTAGGTGCTTTCATACTTTTCTATACACTTGGGAAGAATGAGACTACATGAGCTTCTGGATGCTTAGGGCTTCACTTAGAAATTCCATTGCTTTTATTATCTTCAAAATCCATTTCAGAGTGGAAATTTCCTTCTATGTTTACCCACATTGTTGATTTCTCATTTACCATCTTATCACTACCCCGAGGCTGATTTTTGTTTGAATATTTTGGATATATTGGGTTTTCTTATTTCCTCCATTCATGCATATTTAAAACCTTTCCTCTAGAGGCCTCAAATTTATCTATCTCATCATGAGGTGTTTGGAAATAGAGCGAGGGATTAGACATAACCTCATACATGTCTTACATGGCCATGACATGAGTCAAGAGGTCAATACTAAGTCGGGATATTCAGCTTTCTTCTATAGCTCTTAGGAGTTCTTGCACAGAGTATTTCTTTGGAACTACAAAAATATCACCCTTACATTCATTCAGAGAATCCTCTTTCTGAAATTCAAGAAAACCATTCGGAGAAATTGCTTCATCATCCCGTGGCTCATTATATTCCACTACTTATTTGACAAGGGGATCCTTGACTTCAAGGACCTCAGAATTATTCACTTCAATTTTTCACCACAGAAAGAATCTTCTTCTTCAAATGGAAAGGAGAAAACTTCATTTTCATCGTTACCTCTATCTCTCATGGGCTCGAGAGGGACATTGTATTTTTCATCTTGCTTTATTTCATCATGAACAACCTTAAAATTGGTTGAGGATTCCGAATTGGATTCACACTTTTCCTATAGATCCATAGCTTGCATCAGGAGTTCAAGATTGAGCTCAAGGTCTTATGTTTCATCTACAGGCTCTTGCAAAATTTGTTCTTTCAAACCTTTCGAGAGCTCATCACAAGTTGGCTTTGTCTCTTCTTCATGAATGACATGATCAAGAGAAAATTCATCTTCAAATGGGAATGATAACATCTCCTCATCATGGGTAAGCACATAAGCTGATTTCTCCGCTTGAAAATCATCAAGAACCACTTCCTCTTCTTCATGGCTCGCATTATTTGGTAATTCGGGCCATCCTCTTGCAAATAAAAGTTTCTCAACACCTCCTCAAGATCCATAACCCCTCGGAAAGGGATACTCGGTCCTATCAAAATGGGAATCTCATCTTCCTCCTCGGTTGTCACAAAATGATTCATCCTCCTATTGTCTTGATATAGGATGTTGGCTCTAGGGATTCCTGACCTTTGTACTTGTATATCTCATATTTTTCACAGAAGAAACTTCTCCATATCTCCTTTAACTAGTATGGTTGTGGAAGACCAATTCATCTAGATTTTCCTTCCAAATCTCGGTAGAATCTTCTACTCAATAACATTCCAAATATAGCCAGGATGTCCACTACCAAGATAGTCATTGACACCTTCTTATCTGGAAATTCGGAAAGATCCACTTGTGCATCTTTGACCTTCCCTACAAGTGGGACTTCCTTTGACTCCATAGAGTAACAAGATCCACCGTCTAGAGTCACGGTGAGTTTGAGGGCATTGGTGACCTTCATAGGCATTACATTGTCAGAGGCTCCTAAATCTATTATGCAATTATTCAATCTGTATTCTTCGATGAGAAGGGAAACATAGAAAGGATCGACCTTATCGTCTTTGATGCACTCAAAGAAAGCATGTTCTATGATGGAGGTGTAGGTGGAGTTTATAATAGGCATTTAGAGCTAGGGGTCATATTATCGGGCTTTGAACTACTACCCCTGATATGACAGACAAGCTTCTCAAATTTTTCAGGATGAGTCCAAAAATATTTAGATTTAGAATATGAACTTTAGTCTTGGTCATGTGTTCTATGATGTCAAAAGGAGCATATGCAAAAAGGGAAGATGGAGACACTACTTTTGAATTTAGGAAAAGCTTTGATGCGGAGTGGATGCTTGGCGAAAGGAGTCTGATTTCGAGGGTACATTAGAGACTTTTGAAGAACTAGAATTTACAAAAGTAGAGTTAGGTTTAGAAGGGGCGTAGGAATACTTACTTGGACTAGCAGGTGACCTCTTGCTTGCCACAAGATCAGATTTCTCCAATGTAGACTCCATGGAGAGTGGGAGTGGAGATCGTCGATTGATTATTTTTTTTGGTAGAGTTGCCATAGGAGGATCTTCAAAATTTGTAATCTTCGCATATGAGAGGAAGAAGCTCCTTTTTTATATTGAGAATAGGTGAATACCACACATGAGAAATTGGGTGCATCTTTTCATCACCTCAATAATACTCAAAGAATCCCATTTGTGTATCATTATCAAGCTCTTCAATTTATTTTTCAAGATTTTCTTCATCCTCTTGAGTTCAAAACTTGCATTGATGAGTGGGGCCTCCAAGGCAAGCCTTTGGGGTGCTCCTGTGATTTGAATTCTTCTAGTATTTTAACAATATTCCCATTGGGAAAACTCTCTCTTCAACCTTGTCATTTCATTTACCAATCTATACAACATCGGATCAGTTCTCTCATCTTTAGGATGTTGGGATTTATCCTTTCTTGAGGGATTCTTGATTTTTCCTGATAAGATGAGGTCATCCTCAACTTCAATGGCCATTCTTTGTGCTTGTGCAAGATTCCTTGGTTAAACCCTCCTAGGAAGAATCCTACCTCCGACATTTGAGCATTTATGAAGAATATTTTTACATTGTTATCAGAGGGTGCATCTTCAAGAGGTATCCTTTTGAGTAACTTGTTATAACAGCTATAAAGTCTCTCATAGTCTCATTTTATTCCTTCTTTATTTGATCCAGATAGACTAGGAGGTCTTGATAGTCTTTGGTGGATTTGAATATTTCTTCAAAACTAGTTTTGATGTCCTCCCAATTAGTGATGGATCTAGCTGGTAAGAGATAGAACCATTCAGCTACTTTTTCTTGAAGTGATTCCATGAACAATCTCACAACAACATCCTCATGTTCAATTCCAAGAATTTTGCATGATGTGGTGAAGGCAGAGATGTGTTCTTCAAGAAGTTGGGTGTCGTCACCTTTGAACTTTGGAAATTTCTTATGGGAACACGTTGGTAGATCATGAAGAGGAGGTGTGAGAGAAAGAGGTCATGTATTCCTTCCCCATGGAACAATGGGTTAGGGTATTTATCCTTCATTGTCTCGCCATTTTTTTCTTCACTTCTTCACTCTACAAATTATTCTTCTTCTCCTTATTATTTTCTTGGTTCTCGTTCTTCTTCACCATGAAAATCAATGTTCAATGGTGGTCGAAATATGGGAGGATTTGTAGGAGGAGTATTAATGGGGGTTTGAATAGAATTTCTATGGGTACCACTCAAGGAATCGGATGTAGATGAAGCTTGAGAGAAAAGCAGGGGTTATCTATGATCTTTTCTTGTTGATTTTGTAAAGCCTTAAAAGTAGGATCAACAATCCCTCTTATCCTTTTCACCTTGTATATCTCTTTTCAGCCATATTTTTGAGAAAAATCCTATAATGGGAATGCGAAAGGACACTGTGGAATATGAAAGGTCACTTACATGAATCGACAATGTGTCTTTCAAAGAATGGATTTTATTCAACTCTTTTTGTTTTTTCAATATTTGATTTTTTTGTATTTTGGAATATATAATTTTTAGGATTTTATGGTTGTATTTTGGGTGTAGATTGCTTCCAAGTCTACCCCATGATGGGTGCCAAAAACTGTTGGTGAGAAAATTTGTCGGGTAGACAAATTGGTGGGTATCTTTCCAACTCCCCTGGAATCTAAGTCCATCTACTTGAATGGTGCGGCTCCATATTATTATGCGCACATGAAATTTAAGTTTGTGGTGGCCTTATGGTCGAGGATCCAATACGGGCACTCCACTAACCCTATGGAAAAAACTTGCAATCACTTACAAGAGAGGAATTTGCTAGGAGATCGAGAAAGGGAGTGAGAAAAAGAGAGGGGGATTACCGTTGTAGGTAGAAAATGATATTCCTATAATTAAATAATAAGAAAATTCCAATGCATAGATTAGAAGAAACAAAAATTTGCAAATGGCAATAAGACAAGTTAAGATTTAGAACACAAAGTATCAAAAATATCCTTATCAAAAAGGCAAAAACTCCTTTCTTCATTGATGCTTTGGAAAAATTGTACATAGTGAGAGTGGGAAGAACATAGAGATGAGAAATAGAGGAAAATGATATATTTTTGGTCCTTCACAAGTGATAATCTCTCATGAACACAAAATTGACAACCCTTTGGAATGAGGGTTCATTTACAATTTATAGAACTAGAAGAGACTCTTCGCCTACCCCCACATGACCTTTCATATGTCTTACATAACTCGTGACTTTTTGTATTCTTAGGAGAGAATTAAGTCCCCTTTTATGAATTAAGGGAGACTTTATTACATTATAATTATAAAGTCACTTTTTAAGTAAATAAGACATAATGAAAAGTGCAACCCCAACAGAGAAATAAAACATGGAGGAGAGAGAAAATGGGGGAAGAGAAGAGAGAGAAAGAAGAGGGAGAGAGAAATAAGTCGATGAAGAAGTTTCCTCCATCGATTTTGCCTCACTACCCGATCCGATCCGATGTGATGCTCCAATGTAATGAGCTATGAATCCTTAAAAAAATTACACCATGAGAAACCTCCTTCGGATGATGTACGGACACCTTGAACCAAGTGTTTAGAAACACTATTGAATGATTTCCTTGATGACTGAGTGTTTCTCATGGAGGTCCACTCTGAAGAAGTGGAGGATGGAAACCGACCCCTGGTGACTTCTTACTACATGGCCACACTGATATATTGATTGGAAAGATTTGATGAAATGCATTTTGAACACTTTTTCCCATCCAGTGATGACCACAATCCCTTCCCGACACTGATGCACAGACAACCTAGACCATAGAAGGAGTGTTTAAAAACATTGTTGAGAGTTACGATGTTGATCCCAAATGACCTATGGGAAAGGATCGTGTTGATCCTTTGTGACACTACTATGTTTTGTTGACAAATATTTCCTGAATGATACCCCGCCCTCGTACATAAGTGATGTTTATGATTAAATCATTGAAACAATGAAAGATCCCCATTCAACAATATGAAACCATCGTTCTAAGCCATAAAACACCACCATTCTCTCGTGACTAATTATGCATGTGAAATGAGAAACTGAGATAATTGCTTAGACCATGAAACCATATTAATCTTGTTATGCTGGTTTGAAAGGTCCGATGAAGCACACCCTATACCATTTGATGATGATGACCAGAAACTCTTCATAGTACCTAATGCATAGACAATCTGGACCATAGAATGAGTGTTGAAAAACATTGTTGCAATCTCTGATGTGGATTCCAGATGACTTGTGAATCTTGAAATTCATGGCTTTTGAGAAACTTTCCTATATCTGAAAAGGGGGTTTACTATTTTTAGAAAATGACGATTTTCACCCCTTTTTTATTTCGATCATCTTGTTTTCCCTTCTGGATAACCCTTGTGGACACTACCTTTGTCAGAATTACTCTTTGTGAAGACTTACAAAAAATAGTAAGTGCATGTCTAAGAGGATTACTATTTTTAGAAGGTCATGTTCTGGACCTCATATTTTGATGAAATCAGTTTTTTTGATATGGGTTTTTCATTTTTATTTTACCTCTGAAGTTTTTGCTCATCCGATCTCCGAATGGAAGATATTACATTTCAAAAATTTGTTGTACCAAAACTAGGGTTTCTTCTTTCACTTGGATTCTCAAGGTGCCTATAAATGTGGATGAATGCAAAAACCCCGCATTGATCCATGCACCATTTTTAGATATAAACAATTTCTCCTCGCGGGATACCGAATTCTTCATGCGAGAAATCTTGTTTGGAGTCTTCAAAAATTCATTTTTTTGATAATTTTTACTTTTTTGGATCATAGGAACATGAAGTAAATGAATGGAGGATGAAAATGGAGAAGGAATAATTCTAGAAAAAATATGCCGAGTTTTGAGAGCAAATGGAAGAAAGTGGGGGAATGAGAGGAAAATGACTAAGTTCTGGTTTTGTATGCTTTGACAACCTTTGAGGGGGTGGGGTGCCTTTTTCCATATTGTACCCTTAGAATTGGACAATGGGTGCAAAAAAATGTGGCTTTTGCCTAGCTTGACACTTATCACTCATTCATTGGCCGAGAGAAATGGAGGGGGAGCTAAAAATGAGCACTTTAGGGGCTAGTTTTGTGTCGTATGTAGAACCTGAGGAAAACCAAGGGGGAGGGTGCCCTTTTTGTCCCAAATTTCCCCTTGGGATGGGAAAATGGGTGCACAAAAATTCGCCTCAACCTAGGAGTGCCACTTGTCATTCATGCGTGTGATGAGGAGGGGGCTAGTCAAGTTGGTCAAAAGGGCTAAACATGGTCGTCGGGGTCACATGGAGTGACCAACATGCCAAAAGGGGGAAGGGAGACCTTTTTTGCCCTCTTGTCCCCATTGAAAGGGGAAGCGGGGACAAAAAAGGTGCCTCATCCTCATGCTTCCCACGTGGCACCCAAAATTTGACTAAGTATCAAATGCATACCTTGGGCGACAACTTGAAATGACCATAACTTGAGCTCCCGAATGAATTTTTCATGCTTATTTATATGAAATTGCATGGAAAAGGAATTTTGAGAAGGATGGGATGGTTCCCATGCCTTGATTATGACTAAAAACCCTCAAAACCTCATTTTTCTCAAGACTGGTAGTTGTGCTTGGAAAGAATGAGTTGCCTAAAAAAATGCATGGGGTTTTGGATGGATATGATTTTACCACCATGTAGGGGACTAAAAATTATTTCCATTGATATCTTGTTTGGCTCACAACTCATTCCGAAGCTCCCAGAATCACCTCTTGAAGTTCAGGTGCCTTTTTACGATACAAGCTTCTTCGGCCTCAAAACCCCACTTTTGTACCCTTTATTTGTGAGTTTCTTGACACTAATTCAATTATGATTCAAACCATGAAAAATAAACATCTGAAATAAAGTACAATATGCCATTTTTGGGTAAAATAATAATTGTCCCTTTGCCCATTATCGACACTTATTTGTCATTGCCTAATTTAACCTACGATTTCATTGAGTCATCTAAACATGCAAACACATTCTTGTTCCCTATCACGTGGTTACTTCAAATCACTAAAAACAATATATATATATATATATATATATATATATATATATATATATATATATATATATATATATATATATATATATATATATATATATATATATATATATATATATATATATATATATATATATATATGCCTAATTTAACCTACGATTTCATTGAGTCATCTAAACATGCAAACACACATCTTGTTCCCTATCACGTGGTTACTAAAATCACTATCTAAAACCATATATATATATATATATATGATGCTCTCTTGAGCAACATTGCATGTTATGAACAAAGATCCATGACCAAACTTTGATTGATTTTCTTTGAAAAAATTGCATTTAACCTAATTAAATCAAAAATCTTTTCCTTGCATTTATTTGCATAATGACCTTTTTTTTTTTTTTGGCAATAATGGCATTGAATGTTAGATTTTTCATACCTTTGTCGTTGATTTTGGCTCTTTGTTGTGCCCTTTTGAATTGGAAAAATAGGAATTTTGGTTGGTTCATCTACCACTTTCGGAGGTTCACTCCTTCCACCTCGCTCTCTATCCAAATCTACCTCTTCCTTTTGAATTCTACCTTCCTATGGCTTTGCCAACTAAAACTTGGCTTTTGAATGCATGTTCTAGGGATGAATTCCCGATTTGTTTAATCTTGCCTTATGTGATAATCAAGAATCCATTAACTCATCTATAATGAGCTGGGTGAGGTCTTTTGACTCCTCAATGGCCACTACAATAACATCAAACTTGCTTGGAAGGATCCTAAGCACCTTTGTACAATTTTTTGATCTGTTAAAGTTCCAACATGAGACTTGACTTGATTTATAAGACCAATAAGTAGGTGAAAAAGCTCGGTCAATCGTTTTAATCTTCTCAAATTTTAAAAATTCCTTCTATGTATTTGTAATTATGCTACTTTGAGCTTCTAGAACCCCGATATGTAATTTCTAAGCTATCCCAAGCTTATTTAGATCTAGTTGTTGTTAGCAACCCTAGGAAACATGCTCTCATCCATTGCTTGTTGGATTATAAACAAGGCCTTTACATCTTTTTTTCAAAATTTGTTTTAATACACCCCTTTCTACCAGGGCTTGTAAAAGTTTTGCTGCCCGATTTAGAGGCTTGTTGAGCTCACTCTATACTAAATCCCAAAAATACAAGTTTTTATTTCAATGCTTTAAAAGTCATAATTCTTATCCGTGAATTAAAGAATTTGGAGTTGGGTGAGGCTATTGCTCGTTGTTGTCACAATTAGACCGTAACAATGAAAATTGCTCCTACTCTTTGATTTAATACTAATTTGAAGGATTGAATGATGTTAAAATCCTTGAGAAAATTTATGCACTCAATAAGCAAACGAAGAAAAAAAAGCTAGAACTTATATATTTCTAGAAATACAACACAAAATAAATATGCATAAACAAATAACTTGTATTAATAAAGAAACACTTTAATGCTCTGCATCTTTCTTCTTCTTTTAAGTTTACACACATATTATGTTTTTTTATGAATCTATTTTAAAAGAAACTTGTGAAGGGGTTTAAAAGAAGTTCGCATATACGGAGGCAGACGCATGTTTATTATTTGTAACCAGTGTTCCCTGGCAGAAGAAATGTTGTCCCCCTCAATAAAAAGGAATTCGTATAAAAACTGAAAAAGTAAGCACGGCTTTAGAGTTGGAGGAAGGAGGGACTTTCCTATGCACTGGAAATGGAATGAATGAGTTGGAGTTGGGAGTGAGCGGCGCCGGCGCCGGCGCCGCCCCCGCCTGCGCATTCGCAGACAATCGCTGCCTAGGTTAGATGATGGCCTTTTACACGTGTAGGGAATGATATGGATGGTTATGATGATGGCAGACACGAATGAGTGTTGTGTCCGGTGGGCGTGGAGAGAATAATAATTATGAGGGACATGGAGAAATAATACAAACAAATTGCCAGTTGCCACTCTCTCCACATGTCACACCCTCACACATGGGCTGTCCACCCTAGCTAGGACTAGTTTTGTTGCATTTGGTTGTTTCGGGGTGCTCCTCAGGAATCTGGGGCGGGATGGATTGAATTATTCTATCCACTGAGAGGAAACAAGCGTATGAAGAAGAAGAAGAAGAAGCAGCAATACTAAGATGATTACTGGAACGGATTTGTATCACGTGATGACGGCGGTGGTGCCCCTCTACGTGGCCATGATTTTGGCGTTCGGGTCTGTGAGATGGTGGAAGATCTTCACGCCGGACCAGTGCTCAGGCATCAACCGCTTCGTCGCTCTGTTCGCGGTGCCGTTGCTGTCATTCCATTTCATTTCTACCAACAATCCTTACCAGATGAACCTGCGTTTCATTGCAGCGGATACACTCCAGAAAATAATAGTTGTGGTGGTGTTGGGGACGTGGGCCAAGGTGAGCCGGCGGGGCAGTTTGGAGTGGATGATCACGCTTTTCTCGCTTTCGTCGCTGCCCAACACGCTGGTCATGGGAATTCCTCTGCTCAAAGGCATGTACGGTGCCTCCTCAGGGAGCCTTATGGTGCAGATCGTGGTGTTGCAGTGCATAATCTGGTATACTCTCATGCTCTTCATGTTCGAGTACAGAGGGGCCAAAATGCTTATCATGGACCAGTTCCCCGACACAGCAGCCTCCATCATCTCATTCAAAGTGGACTCCGACGTCGTATCGCTGGACGGGCGGGAGGCACTGCAGACGGAGGCGGAGGTCGGAAACGACGGTAAGATTCACGTCACAGTTCGTAAGTCCACGTCGTCTCGCTCCGTCAGATCACAGGGGCTGCCCTCTTTCCCCTCCTTAACACCACGGCCCTCCAACCTCACGGGCGCAGAGATCTACTCCCTCCACACATCCCGCAATCCCACCCCCAGGGGATCCAGCTTCAACCACACCGACTTCTATTCCATCTTCAATACCAAGAACACCAGCCCCCGTCCCTCCAATTTCGCTACATCCGACGTCTACTCTCTCCATTCCTCCCGCGGACCGACACCCCGCCCTTCCAACTTCGAAGACGAAATTTCTGCAGATTATTTTAATCCATACACCTGCAAGGGTGCCGCTCGGTTCGGAGTGTACCCGCCTGCCGCGGGAGCCATGCCCCCTACGGTCCCAGAGGCATGGGACTGGAGGTGACCCAAAATCAGAATCACCCTGCGCCTGCCCCTAATCCAGGAAGGTTCTCGCCCAACACCGCCAGAGTTACTCATGCTAAGAAAACTACTAGTGCCACTGCCGATCCCAAGTTTTCTCAGCCAAAAATCAACGAAGAGAGCCAGTCATACGACAAGGATTCTCAGATGTTCCTCTGGAGTTGTAGCGCTTCTCCCGACAAGGAAGTAAGACTGCCCATCTCTCCAGCTCACGACCGCACCGCCATATTCAAAGGTGAGCAATCTTTTATTTCTACTGTGTTATCCTTGTCTACCTAGGTAAGTAGGTACCGACTTATGGACTAACGCTTTAGACAAGGTTGAGCAGAGCGGAGAGAAGTGTCGTACGATCAGTACGGAGGCGAAGAAGATTTCAGTATCGGGAATAAAGCAGAGCAGTGTTTAGGATCTCGGGAGAAGGAAGAGCCGAGGCTGTCCAAGTTTGGGTCGAGTTCGACTGCAGAGCTTCACCCAAAGAATCAAGATGAAGAGGCGAAGAAACATCATGTCATGCCTCCGGCCAGTGTTATGACGCGCCTTATCCTCATCATGGTCTGGAGAAAGCTCATTCGCAATCCCAACACTTACTCCAGTCTCATTGGCCTCACCTGGTCTCTCGTCTCCTACAGGTGACACTTTATTGCCTTTCCCTCTTTATTTAAGGCCTCTACATACACCACTGTCTCATCTCCTGTTTGAATGCCGTTTGCAGGTGGCATCTTAAAATGCCCGCAATACTATCAGAATCAATAAAGATTTTGTCAGACGCTGGTCTGGGAATGGCCATGTTCAGTCTGGGTATATGCTTGCTGCCACTGCCACTCTCCTCCTCGTTTGTAATTAGTTAAAAAGTAGTAGTAAGTAATTGCAGTAGGTAATGTTGCTTCTTTTGCTCTCAGGGTTGTTCATGGCTCTGCAGCCCAAAATCATAGCCTGTGGAAATTCAGTTGCAACCTTTGCCATGGCCGTCAGGTTTCTTAGCGGACCGGCTATAATGGCACTCGCTTCCCTCGCTATCGGATTGAGAGGAGTGCTTCTACGAGTCGCCATAGTACAGGTACATGTTTGACTTTGCATGCTTACAATTGAAACTTTATTATTGAGATTTGTCACAATTCCACAGGCAGCGCTTCCTCAAGGAATCGTCCCCTTTGTGTTTGCAAAAGAGTACGGTGTCCACCCGGATATACTCAGCACGGGGTATGTATTACTGTTTACTATGGTATGTAATAATAGAAGGAACCTATGCTGAATTGAATTATATTTCAAATTCAGGGTCATATTCGGGATGTTGATTGCACTGCCCATAACCTTGGCATACTACATTCTTCTTGGACTTACGTAACTTGGCATTGTAGTGGAAGATGTTGGACTGACTTGTCTTGCCGCACAAATGAGGGCCAGGGGATATTTGATTCACCCACACCGCCCTTCCTCAACTTGGAAGGGGCAAGGCAGGCGGGGCTATGAACGAACAGTCATTATATTTGTATTCCTCATGCCTCACATCGCTTTACCAAAATGTCCTTTGTACTGCTATGAATTAAATGAGAATTGCACCCATTTTCCTATTGTAAGGTGGATAGGTAATATTTAGCTAGCATTGCTCGTGTCTACACATTATATTAATAAAAATATAATAGAGTTATAAGAGCAAACAACTTACGGTCCCACAAAATAGTCACTAAGGCACCACGAAATGCCTAAACGACAAACAAAAACAAATGCTACGAGGGCAAAGTTCAACACCACTTAAAAATATTAAACCAAAATCTTTAAGCACATACATTCACAATGGGAGGGCGAGGATCATCCATGAGGAGAAGCCTATTGAGAGGAGGACTCTAGCCCAACCTGAAGATATTTTAGAATATTACTCTTTCAAATAATTTACATCTAAAAATGATAAAAATATGCAAAGATCATTAAAAATAAGCCAACCTTTCATCAAAATGAGAACCACAAAAATGTTTCCCATTATAATTTTTAAAAAATAGATTAATAACATAAGGAACAAATGTATCCCTACACTTAAATTAACAAAGAAAATAACAAAGTAGCATGCTAATATAAAAAATACATTTATCATTTATTCAAACTCGAACAAATGATTTAACTATTCTTGTCAATTTGAGAAATTACATACCAATTTAATCATTCTTATAAAATTAACAATTTTAACAATAAAAAGAGAATATGTTGTAATTAAGGGATATCCTTTTTCTAAACTATAAATTAGAAAATGTTATTAGGTTAATATAACCAACCAAAAACTACCGGAAAATGCTAAACTAAGAAATTAATGTGTCCTCAAAAGAATTTATTACATGTATATTTGATTTCTATATGGTGCCTTTGAGTGTGAAAAACTAATATGGGAATATTTTGATTGCCTCAACACAACAATATTGAGTGCAATCATAACCTAAGCATAGAAGTATATCTCGCAAAGAGATGCATCCCATACAAGGAATGCTATTCATGTTGTTCGCCTCTATTTAGGTTTTGATGCTTATCTCTTATCATTTTATCCCTTTGTTTCGTCGTTTGAAAAACACCAATTATCTAACCGATAACGACATGTCTACTCGTAAAGCATTACTCTTCACAACTCTTTAGCTTAAATGCAACTATTTGATTAAAGAACATGTGAGATAGAAAATTGTGAGGTCTAACTCACAATATCAATAAACGTAGTGTTTGAAATTTGTCATACTTGATTTCGGCACAATTCATGGTTGGAGGAGGCATCAATGAGTGATACCTATGTTTAGTGTAGTGTTGTACGCTAAGCGGTGTTCATACAACCTCATCCACTCCGTTCACACCGACTAAGTGCTATCAACTTACATGTGTCAACCACGTTCAAAGGTGCTCTCACAATACTCACGGCGCACTCGTCTCGAGCATGTATCGACACTACTTCCTTCTACCTCTCAAGTCACACCATACATTGCTCATGTTTTTAACAATAAAAGTGCATTTCATTATAATGTGTCATGTGTGTGAGATATAGAAGAAATGGGCAATTAACAATGTAACAAAAGGAAGTTGGAGAAGGTCGACAAAAACCCGTAAAAATCATGCCTATAAAACACCTTTGACGTAATTAATATATTGGCACATAGTCTATTTGGATAGTATTGAGCACTACCAATTTGAATAATCATGAGTAAAATTTGATGCTAAAATTATTAAATTGTAAATTATAATGTTTTATTTAATATTTATAAAACCTTTAATTTCAAATAATATTTATAAACTATCATTTAATTAAAATTAAAATTTTACCGTTAAAGTTATCAAATGTAACATTCCCACTTTGCGACTTTAGAAACAAGGGATTTTTTTATAAGGTTCTCTGTTCTAAATAATCAATATTTAGAACACACATTCCAATTTTTGCATAATGTTCTCTGTTCTAATAATCATAATATAGAACACACATTCCATGTCATTCAATCTCATAACAGATAACCATATGCAACTGTAATGACTCGATGAACTACCGATCTCTCATTTCATGACTCGGAGTTTCATCGATCTCTCATTTCATGACTCGGTTTCCTACCGATCTCTCATGTTGACTTAATGTATTGTATACTAAGTATACTTGGTTCTCTTACCCTTTCTGGGTATTGAAGTGTTCTATTTAAGAGGCCTATCTGAATATTTGTTACCAATATTCATCTAAAATCCTGCATCTTAAACTAGGTGACATAGGACAATGCAACTGAGCAACTTGCGATAGTTTGGCCAAAGATTTTCACATGCTATGCACGTTCATATTCCTAGATGGCATACTCGTCGACGGAATACGTCCTTCACCCCACTCCATCTGTTATCTAAAATGGTCTTCACTGACTCCTGTCAGTCCTCTTGTCCAAGGTTTAACCATAACCCAGGTTAGGAACATAGATTGGTATAGAGAACCACTCGCGGTGACTAAGGGTACATAATGAGATTGTACTTTTATAATCATCATTTCATGTATATAATGACTTAGTTAAACAACCAGTTATGAATGCCAACTTGTATAGTTGCATTTTATGAAGGGATAAAATATTAACTCCCTTTTTCTCTATTTTGTTTTAAGTCTAACTGAAGAAATTCAAAACATATATAATCATAAG
This sequence comes from Taxus wallichiana var. yunnanensis, assembly GCA_018340775.1. NCBI lineage: Eukaryota > Viridiplantae > Streptophyta > Pinopsida > Cupressales > Taxaceae > Taxus > Taxus wallichiana. The sequence goes on from CM031240.1 coordinate 575,707,488, forward strand.
ATAATGAGGATAAGTTTACAAATTCACTTTACAGAATGCCTCAAAAGAATGACACATCTAGTACCAATATCACTCAATCCCTTTTTCATTTATCAAACAAAATACATATTTTACAAGTCTAATCCTTTCAGACATCTTTCATGCCAATCAACATTAATAAACTCAAGTAAGAATTACAACTATTCCCTTTTTCAATTACATTACAATAAGAATCATAATTCCTCATAAAGATCCAACCTTTACGTAAACATAAGAAACATCATAAAATAACTTGTCTTCTTTTATCACTTACGGAATCCATCTGCAAAAATTGCTAGCATAGATCAGTTCGTCAAATTGAGCATGATAAGCACTAAACATTAAAATGATGTGCTTTCAACTAATTGTCTCATAAAAAGAACTCTGCTTTTATGAAACAGTAAAGCAATTCAGATAGATACCTCAAAAGGAATAAGGATCATAAAAATAAGATCACAAAGAACAATCCACATTACATTAAATAAGGATCATGATCAAACCAACACTCTTCAATCAATAATATCATAAGAAAAATTACAATAGATAAGTAATATAACATCCAAATTACTTATCTATTTCATACTACAAGTTATCTATGGTTCATTCTTGTTTCATGCTACTTGATCAAAGAAGGTTATTAACTCTAACAGTCACATATTAGAATTATTTTTAGAGAAGCAAGGAATCACAATACTCATTACTATCATAATTCTTCATATAATATCAAAGACCAAATTCATTCAATAAAAAAGGGTGGGATTTAGGATGAACCAACAACATCCTAAAACAAGAATTCCCTTCTTCCCATTACTAAACCAATTCCAATTCAATTTTAATTTAACAGTTCAAGAGGAGTAAGAAGTGTAGGTTTTCCCTTAATTACCCACTCAACTTCAATAGGGTTAATGCAGATAAGAGAAAAGTAAACCGATGAAAAGTGAAACAACTTAAGTCATCTCGTTAAAGTTCCACGAAACAACATTACGTTCAACAACTCTGAGAAGAGAAAGAACATAATGTAAATCCTTTCACATTTCAAAGAAAAACAACGATGAATACCTAGCTCAGAAATAGAGAGAAGGTCCCAATAATCCATCCTCTAAAAGAATAAACACAATCGATATCCCAAGAAAACTCGAAACTGTTCCTTACCTAACAACATCCAAATTCAACAACCATTTCCACACAAACAACATAGTCGAAATTGAATCGATATAAGATAAACAACTGAAACTAGCAAGGCAGAGCCCAAAGAGAGGGATTCTCATCCAATAATGAGAACAACCATTATAGTACAAAAATAATACAAAGTTTAAAGCAACAAGCTCAATAACCGTGTGATGCCCATTAAAAAAACCCACTTGAAACCCAAGAAACAACCTAGGATTAGTCAGAAAAATTATGGAATAATTTTTTTATTAAAGTATCCACAACCAGTTGCAGAAGACAACAATTGACACTATCGGGTTCGAACAAGTCTAAAATTACTAGAACATACTTTGCATTTATTAAAAAAATTCAGAGGTCACATGGTCCAAATTTTAGGTTTAGAAGTTTCAGTTAGGTTCAGGGGGTAAAATATCACCATACCCACTCTCTAACAGGCTTAAAGTTTCAACTTGATTTGTATCATAATTAATGCATTCAAAATTTCCCTAAATGATTCCCATTGGATAGGAAATTTTCTCACCTTTCTAATGATATAAAGAAGTCCTCCTAACTCCTTGTAAAACTCCAATTATGGGCTGGGAGCTTAGGGGTCAAATTTTTCCAAAGGGGGACACATGTCGAGAGGGGAAGAAAACCCATTTATCGGGTTGGCGGGTCACAGGGCGGTATTTGAAATTTTACCTTGCACAAAAGAAAATTCCCATTCATGCCCGCACCTTCGTGGGTCCTCCAAGGACACGTGTCGGGTCCTAATCCAAAGTGGGAGAGGGTGAGGGAAGGGCAGAGTGCTAAAAGAGTTTGGGGCATTTCACCCAAGAGGGAGAGAAATCAATATAACGCCCACGTGCCCATGGGTCCGATAGGGAAACATGGCACTCAACAGGCCATCGCATGGATGAAGGAGAGGGAAAGGTGCGACGGCGGGAGCGATTGGGAAATTTCGCCAAAGGGGAGGGTGAAAAGGGGTAAAAGCGCGCGCGGTTCGCGTGTCCGTGGAAGGGTCATCACCAAAGCGGGCGGCGGGAATGCGGGGCGCGAAGGTTAATAGGAAATTTTCCCAAATCATAATCTCGAAGGGAAAAAGGTCGCGAGGGTTTACCCCCTCCGTGTCACCCCCATGCTGCCACGTGGCAGCTGTGCTTGGTCGCAGGCGACGGGAGAAAGATAAAAATTTTCCCAAAAATTTTAAAAGGCCCCAAGGACAAAAAGATGTCGTGCCTCCGCCACTACCCCGTGAGGACATGTGGCAACCTCTGATTGGTTGCGGACTGGTGGAGAAAAGTTCACAAATTTTCCCAAGAAATTTTTTTTAAAAAAAAATTTCTACGGATTTTCAACAGAAATTTTTCGGGCTGCGGGCCCGCCAAAGAAAAATTTCCCAAATTTTCCCGCTAAGGCAGAAAATTTTTAGAGTGCCATAACTTGAGCTGGAAAGCTTGATTTTTGGCAAATTATGACTTTGTGGAAAGGTCTCAATGCCCTCTTTGTACATGAATCATAAATTTTACTTTTTGACAAAGTTTAAAGGGTCAATTTTACAAAAACGATCTCAGGATTTTAAATAGCAAACCGGCAATTTCCAACTTATACATTTGGCTCAATTTGAACTCCTTCTTCACTCAACATGCCAAATAGATATGGAAAATTTCTCTAGGAAGGATTTAAAGTGTTTTAGGAAGGTAAATTTGTTTGTTTGATTTTCAATTCATGTTTTCCAACATTTGATGAAAATGACCGTGAAAGGGGATTGGGTTCAATTTTGCAATGTTTAAATTGTTTTCTTAAGTTTTTTTGTCAATTTGAGTTCATTGATGTCTTAACATGCTAAATTTCATCATTTTCAAGTTGATTGTTATGTGCGAGCCCAAACTGTACATTTTAATTAAATAATTGTCGGTATACATTTACAACATAGATCTATTTCTTTTAAATATGTATATCAATTTTATCATTCAAATGTGGAATTTCATTTCTAAACTAATTCATTACATTTAAATGACTTACATCAAACTATTCTAAACCCAAAATGTAACTCTAATTTCAGTTTTGTATATTTCCAAAGAGGCAATTTACTGTATTTTTTTTACATACGTTTCTTTCTTTCAAACAGAGATTTAATTAACTCTTTTACCATACAATGAAACATTGAATTCAATCCAACAATGCATATGAGAGAAGATCTTGCAATTATTTATTGACTTCAATTCTAAAACTTTACATATTTCAATGTTTGACAGCAATAACAACATTCTATTTATTTCTTTCCAATGTATAGAGCAGAATGTAATTGTCTTCCACATTTCGAATATACACTTTCATAATCAATTACATACATCTTTTCCTCACAAGTATACATTACAATTTTCATCCACATCCTAGTGGGAAAGGTTACAATGAAATAAATTTCACAAGGGATTGTCAAAACTGTATTTTCCTTTGCTACTGAGAACAACATGCAAGCTTCATTTTTCTTCAAATTTGATCACAACAAAAGAGGGGGAAAGACAATTCTCTCCACCCAACCAAGACATCCAATGAAAGGAGAAGCCTTCCTTCATCATTGGCCCCCGAGCCCCAACCAAAATACAATAAAAGGTGTGATTCAACCCATGACAACAATGACTTCCACAACACACTACATTCTTTCAACATGCATAATTCATTATAAAACATAGTCCACACAAAAATAGTAGTTTACAACTGCATTTGAAAACAATCAAAACAAAACTCAGGCTTGATCATGCAAGCCAAAGGAGCAAGGTCTATGGGGGAAGCTGCTTATGCCTCCCAAATGGGAATTGGGCATCCACCAGAACAAACCACCAAAATAATTCATCACACACACATCCTTATGCCCCCCACAAATCCCTCCTTTATCCACATATTTTTCCTTATGCCCCCCATAAAGTAAGAAATGCAAGCTATTTATTTTCCATGGTGGATCCCAAACCTAAACTCCCTCCACAAAATTCTGATGCCAATGGCATTCCCTTATGCCCCCACATGGATTCCCCATAGCCTTATCCTACACCATTCCTATGGCAGTCTACCCAACCAGCCAACAATACATAAAACATTCACCATTCACACAACACACAACAAAAAAATAACAACATAAAATAAGAGTTAAACTCCTACCTCTCCATGGTAGTTTTTGTTTCAAAACAAAAAACTTCAATGCCCAAAACACAGTCCTAAAACAACAATATCCCAAGTATACAAAGCTTTCTCCAAGCTCCTTCCAAAAGCAAGAGCTCCAAACACAACAAAATGCGCCCCTAAAGAAGTTTTCCAAAGATTCAACAACCCAAAACAAACAAAGAGTTTGAATTATATATAAGAGGGAAGAAGAGAGGATGATGTGGATCCATGTAGGATGCCACATCACACATCCTCAAATTCAAACACAAAAGACAAAATTTCATTCTCCTAAGAAAAATAAAGAGGTGGGTGAAAATATGACAAGTTACTTGCACACTCCTAAAAGCCCACACCTTAAAGGATTGCAAATTAAATAAAATGTAAGAGAGTGCAATCAAAACTTGCAACATGATAATTAAAATGCATTATAAAAGTCTAAAATCACCTCTCCAACCATAAGTATGGTTGGTAAATTAAATTGAGAGGTATGAGACAAGTTTTACTTGTCCCACAAGCCTCCAAAAACAGCCCCAAGGACAAATTCGAATTTCCATGGAGGTGGAGTGTTTCATACTCCAAAATCTGACTTACACAACTCTTACACAACTTACACATCCCTTACATATTTAATACAAGGAACCAACAACTTCCATTATTACTTTCCCATATCCCAATTTAATTTATTTAAATTTTAACCATATGATTTCTCACATTAATCTACCACATTTTAATTAATTAAAAGAAAGGGACACATCACTAATAAAATACATACAACAATAATAAAAATTAACCACATTAATAAAATACACAATACCCATGGTCACATATAAAGGTAATCCCCCCATGGGAATCCCTAACAAAACAACACACAACACAATAAAACAAGTTGCCATGGTGACCTTGTCGAATTCACCTAGAATTCCATTGTGGTTGGTCTTCGATCCCCGATGTTTTGTTGTGATATTTTTAACTTGTAAAATACAAATACCTCCTTCGGCCTTGTGGCCATATCAGAACATCCAATATGATACAAATAAAATCACAAAATCATCTAAGTATGTGAATCACAACAACATCAAGGCAATTTAACATTATCACATACAATTTATATCAACAACTATGTCATCATCATATAATATCCATTTTCTAAATCTACTCATAATATCCAAAATCAAATGTTCGAACAACATCCATAAAACATCTATGTCAAATAGTATATCATCATCCACATATGATTGTCTCTAATAATCATCATGCATCATAACCAAATCAAGATCACAATAATCCATGATCAAATAGTTATCATCATACTAAATCAAAGCATAATAATTTCCATAACCTAATCAACAGTATCAGAATAAGCATCAAAAGGTGTCAAAGGGAAGTGTGCACTACATCGCCCTCCCCTTACAATCGACTTCCTCCTAGAAGTCACTGGAACAAATGTGGAAACTGAACTCGTAATGAAGTATCATCCTCCCATGTAGTTGTAGTCTCATCATATATGTCCCACTTTGCACCCGAACCTGATCAACCTCTTTACCTTGAAGGCCTAAGTTCCTGTGATCTAGGATACGAATGGGCTCCACCATCACGTGCCCCTGATCTTACACCTGTAATGATGTCCAATCTAACACATGAGAAGGATCTGTAATATATCTCCTGAGAACTGAAACATGAAAAACATCATGTATGTGAGACAAGATGGGTGGAAATGCTAGAAGGTAGGCCAAAGGGCTGATATACTCCAAGATCTCAAAAGGATCAATGAATCTAGGAGCTTACTTAGAACCTTTTCTCTAACAGATAGGGATCTTGTGTGGCCTGACATGAAGGAACACCTTCATGCCCACATTGAAACAGTAGTCGATCCTATGCTTGATTCGCATACTTCTTCTACCCGTCCCGTACCTCCTACAATCTCTGTCGATCAACACCACATGCTCCTCCATGTCCTATAAAAGAGCTGGTCCACGAGATACTTTGTCCTCTAGCCTATCCCAACTAAGATGTGTCCTACACTCTCTACCATATAAAGCCTGAAAAGGAGTCATGCCTATAGAATTCTAGAAACTATTGTTGTAGGCAAAATCCACTAAGTACAGTACTCCTCCCATTTAGTCTTGCTGATCCATCATGTACATCCTGAGCATGTCCTCTAAAATATGATTCACTCACTCGGTCTGTCCATCTATCTCAGGGTGATATGATGTGTTGAAGTTGATTCTCGTCCCAGGACATACTGCATGGTAGTCTAGAAATGTGAAGTGTATAAAGGATCACGGTCACAAATGATCTTCCACAGAATTCTGTGTAACATGACAATCTCATCTAAGTATACCCATGCTACTGCTCTAGCTGTATAAGTGGTCTTCACTAGAGAAAAGTGAGCCACTTTTGTCAATTTATCAACCATGACCATAATGGTGTCGTGGTGATATCTCGACATCGATAGCCCAACAATGAAATCCATGGAAATGGTGTCCCAATTCCATTCCAGTATAACATGAGGATAAAGAAGGCCTGCTGGATGCTGATTCTCGGCCTTAACTCTCTGGCACTCTAAACATCGTGACAAAAACTGGGTCACATCTCAATGAAGTCCTCTCCAATGATACAGTTGTCACAAGGTGGCATGCATCTTCTTCACCCAGGATGGGCTAAATAGGGTGCACAATGTGCCTCTACCAAGATGTCCTACCTCAAGCCTCCATCTCTGGGAACATATATCCGGCCTCTATGCCTGAGAAGACCATCTACCTCTAAGGAAAAACCATCAAACTTCCCCTCAAGGGGTCTCTGTGACTCGATCTCTGCTCGAACTGCAATGTAGAAGCTGTCAAGAGGAAGCTGCTAAAGAATCCTACTCCGCAAATCTATGCTCACTGAGGTGGCCATAGCCACATGTCTTTGTCTGCTGAGAGCATCTGCTACCACATTCTCTTTCCCCTTCACATGCTCTATCTCCATGTCATACTCACAAAGAAACTCCATCCAACACCGTGTTGACGCGTTGAGATTGGGTTACGTGAAGAGGTGGCGAAGACTCAAATGATTTGTCCTGAGTGTGAATCTCCTACCAAGAAGAAAATACCTCCATATAACCAAAGCATGCACAACTACCAAAAGCTCAAGATCATGAGTCAGACAATTAAGCTCGTGATCCTTGAGTTTACGAGACTCAGAAGCCACTTTGCTCTGCCCTCCCGCATCAACACACCTCCAAGTCCTACCAAAGAAGCATCCATGTAAACAAAGAACTCACGCTGTGGATCTTACACTACAAGAATAGGTGTTGTAGTGAGGCAGTCCTTTAGTGTCCTGAAGGCCTGCTTGCATCTGTCCTACCAAAAAAAATTCTTCCCTTTCCTCTGAAGGGAAGTGATAAGGTGCGTAATCCAATAGAAGTCCTGAATAAATCTCTTATAGTAACTCTGCTAATCCCATGAAGCTACGCACCTCGGTCACTGTAGTGGGTGTTGGCCAATCCATAATGGCTCTAATCTTGGAAGGATTGACTACGATACCTTCCCCAGAAATGATATGACCCAAATATTGTACCTCTGTCTGAAAGAAAGCACACTTCTCCAAGTTCCCGTAAAGCTGCTGCTCACGAAGACACTGAAGAACTTGACGAAGGTGCCCCTCATGCTCCTCACACATACGTGAGTATATAAAAATGTCATCTAGGAAGATGAGCATGAAGTGATCTAAGAAGGTCCTAAATACCCTATTCATCAAACTCATGAACACTGCGGGGCATTAGTTAAATCAAAAGGCAAAGACTATGAACTCATAGTGCCCATATCTCGTGCAGAAGGCGGTCTTATGAAAATCCACCTCCGAAATCCTCAAATGATGGTACCCTGACTTAAGATCAATCTTAGAGAAAATTGTGGCTCCCTTCATTTGATCAAACAAGTCATCAATATGAGGAAAAGGATAATTATTCTTGATCGTTACCTTCTTCAAGGCGGTAGTCAATACACAACCGCAAGGGTCCATCCTTCTTCTTCACAAAGATCACTGGTGCACCCCAAGGGGATATACTAAGATGGATAAGGCCTTTCTCCAAAAGGCCCTCAAGCTGCAACTTGAGCTCACATAGCTCTGGGGTGGTCATCTGATAAGGTGCCCATGAGATGGGCTCTGCTCCAGGAACTAGATCTATATGAAAATCAATCTCATGTGGGGGTGGTAACCCCGGTTGCTCCCCTAGAAAGACATCAACATACTATCTCAATATGGGATGATCATCTAACGATGGTCCAAAAGACCCATCCTCTGATTTGTCACTAACTGTAACAACATACATCTGACAACCCCATCGCACATCATCGCTTAAGGTGTATAACAAAGATGGTGCAAATGAAAATGGGTCTCTGAACCACGAAATCACTGACTCAACTCCCAAATCATCTACAAAAGATATAGTTCTATGATAACAATCCATCCCGGCCCTATGTGTAGATAACCAATCTATACCCAAAATGACTCCATATGAGCCCAAAGGAAGGATACAAAGATCTGAGGTAGTGGTGAAAGGTCCCAAATCCACTACACATTCCTTAACTAAGGAGTCTACAGAGATCTTGGCTCTCGAAGCCATCTCGACATCCCAATTATGACCCTACCTAACGCCACCAACAGTACATCACTCTACTAAAGATGGTGCATTGAAAGAATTAGAAGAACTAGAATCAAACAATACAAAGGTAGGGATACCACCAATGCTACATGTGGTCTCAATGAATGTGCTCTGATGCTCTGCCTGACAGTTCTCAACCACTGCATAAATCCTGTGGTTGTGTCCCATGTCACTAACCATAGGCTCAGAGATCTGTTTCTTACCCTTGTTGTTAGGGTTCTTTGGGAAATCTCTCCAAAAGTGTCCAGTAAATCCACAACCAAAACATCCTCCTGATCCTCCCTAATGAGTAGCACCTCCAGTAGGTGCCCTAGAAGTCTGTTGGGTGGACCACACTGATGATCCAACTATGGTCTGTTGAGGTCTTTGATGGTGAGATCCCGCTGACTGAGCTCTAGGTCCACCCTGTGTCCTGATGGGACCCCTAGGAGGAGGCCCCATACTCCAATCTCTCTGTTCATTAGCTCTCTATGGAGGTCTATGAGGTGGGCGGGGACCGGCTGCTGCTGCTGCTGTGTGTCCTAAAGGAGGACTATGCTGAACCCTAGCCACCATGAGGGAGAGTGCGGCCCCCTTGATCTACTTGTCTGCATCTGCATCTGCTATATGCGGCTCCGGACTTGGTCTCTAACCTATTGGGATCTAAATTCAGGCCCTGGATGAACATGTGAATCTGCACCTACTCATCCTGCATGTACTCTACATACTGGAGTAGATCTAGAAATCTACTCTCATACTCTACTACTGAAAGAGATGCCTGTTGGAGGTCATGGAACTCGTCGATCCTCTATTATATGAACCTCCGTGACAAATACCTGCTCCTGAATCTCTCCTCAAATAGCTCCCAGGTCATTGTCTCTGAATCTACATGGAGCTTCTGCTCCTCTGTCCTCCACCATACTCCTACTCCATCCCTCAGTAGATGGATCGCAACATGAGCTTTTATGTTGCTAGAACAAGGACAAAGCTTGAAGTAACCACTCAAGCTCACTAGCTAGGCCTCTACCTAAAATCCACCCATGTCACCTGAGTAATGTGATGGCCAAAGCTTTAGGATCTCCCTGATGTGATCTACAGCTATGATCTGACAACCTCTAGGTCCATCTGCATGCTCATCCCTAAGCCTAGGGCTCCAAGACCTCTCTCTATGCTCTGGAACTCTATCACCCTAGTCTCCTAGGTGGTGACTCTTCTCTGGCTAACTCCGCATGGGAGTTCTCTCCTCTATGCTCCTCGCTAGGTCGAGGAGATTCCTAACCCTCAATGGAAGGGGCTCTATCATGACTAGTTGTATGTCCTCCTCCTAATCCTCCGCGTAGAGTGGCATTGACATCCTGAAGGGTCTACAAGATCTGGGGTAGGATAGCTGCTACACCCTGATCCAGTGGTGGTGGTGGTGGTGGTAAGTCTGAGTCTCTGTGAAAGTTTCTCTGGCTCCATCTATGCCTCCTACATAGACCAAAGTGAGAGTTAGTTTGTTTTGTTAAGTTTTATTCAATTTTCATGTTTACTAAAATATACAAATTCTAAACTAATTTTTCTTTCCTAGATTTTAAAGAAAATGTGCTAGGTTTACATTTCACATCCCAAGTTTTCTAGTGTGCCCAATGATATTTTCCCAAAGCATAATCTCGAAGGGAAAAAGGTCACGAGGGTTCCACCCCCTCATTTGTCAACCCATGCTACCACATGGCAGCCTGTGATTGGGCTCGGGCCGACGGGGAGAAAGATAAATCTTTTCCCAAAATTTTTAAATGGCCCCAAGGACAAAAAGATGTCATGCCTCCTTTGCTTCCCTGTGAGGACACGTGGAAGCCTTTGATTGGCTCATAATTTGGCAGAGAAAAGTTCACATGTTTTCCCAAGCAATTTTTTTTTATAAAATTTTTCTAAGGATTTTAACAGGAATTTTTCGAGCTGCGGGCCTGTCAGGGAAAATTTTCCCAATTTTTCCCACCAAGGCAGGAAAAATTTAGAGGGCCATAACTTGAGCTATAAAGATCGAGTTTTGGCAAATGATGACTTTGTGGAAATCTCTCAATGTCCTCTTTGCATAGGAATTATAACTTTTACTTTTTGATAAAGTTTAAAGGGTCAATTTTACAAAAATGATCTACAAGATTTTAAATAGAAAACTGGTAATTTCTAACTTATAAATTTGGCTCAATTTGATCTCCTTCTTCACTCAACATGCCAAATAGACATGGAGGATTACTCTAGGAAGGATTTAAAGTGTTTTAGGAAGGTAAATCTACTTTTTTGATTTTCAATTCACATTTTTACGACATTTGATGTAAAATGACTGACCGTGAAAGGGGATTGGGTTCGATTTTGCAATGTTTAAATTGTTTTCTTAAGTTTTCTTTGTCAATTTGAGTTCATTGATGTCTTAACATGCTAAATTATATCATTTTCAAGTTGATTGTTATGTGTAGGCCCGTACTAAACATTTTAATTAAATAATTGTCGATATACATTTACAACAATAAATCTATTTCTTTTAAATCAGTATATCAATTTTATCATTCAATTGTGGCATTTCATTTCTAAACTAATCCATTACATTTAAATGACTTACATCAAACTATTCTAAACCCAAAATGCAATTTTGATTTCAGTTTTATATATTTCCAAAGAGGCAATTTATCAATTTTTCTTACATACATTTCTTTCTTTCAAACAAAGATTTAATTAAATCTATTTCCATACAATGAAACAATGAATTCAATCCAACAATGCATATGAGAGAAGATCTTGCAATTCTTTATTGAATTCAATTATAAAACTTTACATATTTCAATGTTTGAAAGCAATAACAACAGTCTATTTATTTCTTTCCAATGTACAGAGAAGAATGTAATTGTCTTCCACATTTCGAATATACACTTTCATAATCAATTACATACATCTTTTCTTCACAAGTATACATTAAAATTTTCATCCACATCCTAGTGGGAAAGGTTACAATGAAATAAAGTTCACAAGGGACTGTCAAACTACATTTTCCTTTGCTCCAGAACAACAACATGCAAGATTCCTTTTTCTTCAAATTTGATCACAACAAAAGAGGGGGAAAGGCAACGCTCTCCACCCGACCAAGACATCCAATGAAAGGAGAAGCCTTCCTTCATCATTGGCCCCAGCCCCAACCAAAATATAATAAGAGGTGGGATTCAACCCATGGCAACAACCGACTTCCACAACACACATCATTCTTCAACATGCATAACTAATTATAAAACAAAGTCCACACAAAAACAACGAGTTTACAACTGAATTTGAAAATAATCAAAACAAAAATCAGGCTTGATCATGGAAGCCAAAGGAGCAAGGTCTATGGGGGAAGCTGCTTATACCTCCCAAATGGGAATTGGGCATCCACCAGAACAAACTGCTAAAATAATTCATCACACACACATTCTTATGTGCCCCACAAATTCCTCCTTATTCCCCCCACATATTTTTCCTTATGCCCCCCACAAAGTAAGAAATGCAAGCTATTTATTTTTCATGGTGGATCCTAAACCCAAACTCCCTCCACAAAATTCTAATGCCAATGGAATTCCCTTATGACCCTCCACATAGATTCCCCATAGCCTTGTCCTACACCATTCCTATGGTACTCTACCCATCCAGCCAACAATACATAAAACATTCACCATTCACACAACACAACAAGAAAATAGCAACATAAAATAAGAGTTAAACTCCTACCTCTCCATGGTAGCTTTTGTTTCCAAACAACAAGCTTCAATGCCCAAAACATAGTCCTAAAACAACAATATCCCAAGTATGCAAAGATTTCTCCAAACTCCTTCCAAAAGCAAGAGCTCCAAACACAAGAAAATGCACCCCTAAAGAAGTTTGCCAAAGATTCAACAACCCAAAACAAACAAAGAGTTTAAATTATATAGAAGAGGGAAGAAGAGAGGATGATGTGGATCCATGTAGGATGCCACATCACACATCCTCAAATTCAAACACAAAAGAAAAATTTCATTCTCCCAAGCACAATAAAGAGGTGGGTGAAAATATGACAAGTTACTTGCCACAGATCCAAAAGCCCACACCCCAAAGGACTGTAAATTAAATAAAATGTAAGAGAGTGCAATCAAAACTTGCAACATGATAATTAAAATGCATTATAAAAGTCTAAAATCACCTCTCCAACCATAAGTATGGTTGGTAAATTAAATTGAGAGGTATGAGACAAGTTTTACTTGTTCCACAAGCCTCCAAAAACAACCCCCAAGGAAAAATTCAAATTTCCATGGAGGTGGAGTGTTTCATACTCCAAAATATGACTTACACAACTCTTACACAACTTACACATCCCTTACATATTTAATACAAGGAACCAAAACTTCCATTATTACTTTCCCATATCTCAATTTAATTTATTTAAATTTTGACCATATGATTTCTCACATTAATCTACCACATTTTAATTAATTAAAAGAAAGGGACACATCACTAATAAAATACATACAACAATAATAAAAATTAACCACATTAATAAAGTACACAATACCCATGGTCACATATAAAGGTAATCCCCCCCATGGGAATCCCTAACAAAACAATACACAACATAATAAAACAAGCTGCCATGGTGACCTTGTCAAATTCACCTAGAATTCCATTGTGGTTGGTCTTCGATCCCCTGATGTTTTGTTGTGATAATTTTAACTTGTAAAATACAAATACCTCATTTGGCCTCATGGCCATATCAGAACATCCAATATGATACAAATAAAATCACAAAATCATCTAAGTATGTTAATTACAACAACATCAATGCAATTTAACATTATCACATACAATTTATATCAACAACTATGTCATCATCATATAATATCCATTTTCCTAGATCTACTCATAATATCCAAAATCAAATATTCGAACAACATCCATAAAACATCCATGTCAAATAGTATATCATCATCCACATATGAGTGTCTCTAATAATCATCATGCATCATAACCAAATCAAGATCACAATAATCCATGATCAAATAGCTAACATCACACTAAATCAAAACATAATAATGTCCATAAGGTAATCAATAGTATCGAATAAGAATCAAAAGGTGTCAAAGGGAATTGGGCACTACAAACGGGTTCCTTACTTTCATTTCAGAAGATAGCATCTGCCCAGACGTTCCCTTAATTCCCATATAGAGAAAGACCTACAATGTATTCTTATGCACCCAAGGGAGACGAATACAAATTACAGCCAAGCCAACCACGTACCCACTTTACAATGTAATCAAGGAAACAACCAATGGGTAAGAAGGAAGGAACTCCAACCCAGATTCGAACAAATGAAGGCAATAAAAGTGACTTAACCCCAAGTCGGTTCTCAAAATTGAACTAAAAAGGAGAAGAGTAAAATCGAACATTCCAACTCATTTCCTTCGATAACCAAAACTAAACTAATCTCAAGTTCCACTAAGATAATCCATTTTTACAACAACATCTACAGATGTAAATCAAAGGTTATCCACAAACCATTTCATACATGTAGGTGAGAGAAACAACAATATCCTCACACAATCCCAAGAAAAGAAGTTAAAGCATATTTTACCAGATTTCAAACAAGGAAGAACAAAACTGAACGTTATTATTTAACAATCCCACAAAGTTCACAGGCTCAAACGTATTAAGCTCAGAAGAAGTAAACATATCACTGTTGTTTTCAAAAAAGTTTAAATTCAAAAGACATCGAATACAAATAACTATTCCATCTTACCTCAACAGAAGCAGGAAGATTCAAAGTGACTTGAGTTTCAAAGAAGACAATACACTTCATTCTTCCCTCAAACAAAATAAAAACAACACATATAAAATTTTTATCACATATTTTTTTCCTTTAATCCATTATGCACGGGAAATCATAAGTTCACAAAACCTTGGCTACATTCCAGTTTCAGAAAAAGATATAGCATGATCAACTCAAACATTTACCAAGAAAATACCCATATCGAATCTTTTCCAAATAGCAATCCAAGCAGGAGAATACCACCAAAAATACACAATAAAAATTTCAACAAAACCATTGTTTCTAAGAGCAGAGTTGTTCTTATGAAAATGTTTACTAAAAAGCAAAACTATTTAATAAGAAGAGCCTATCATGCATGATAATGTTTTCTTTTGATTTGCAGAAGATCTCCAGCCGAGCCTCCCAAAAACCTCTTCTTTCAAAAATTATGTCAACAATCAAATCTTCCAGCTTTTTTTATATTTCCACAGGTTTAGAAACATCTCAAAGATACCCAAGATCACAAGGATCAAATAATAAAATTGCTGGTTCGAAGAACCAGAATCCCTCATGCGAGAAAAAAAAACCAAAAGGATCAAATGACCAAACAAATTCCCTCAAATTTCACTTCACCTCTTTCCTAGGTGGTTTCTTCGCCTTAATCGATGCCATTGAATGCATTAAATGCATTGAATGCCCATTCCCTCCTCTTTCCTTACACCACTGCCCTTTCAAATTTGGTGAGGTTAAATTCAAAATTTCTCATGCATTTTAAATTTAGCAATGATGCCAGCTAGGCATCCCACTATCCTTCCATGCCTCCACCAAACTTGGAAAATTTAAGATGTAAGGACTGAAATCAATCCACATTAATACCTTAGAAACCATCGCCACCAACTTCCCACTTTCCATGTAACCCTTAGGTCCCCTTTAGGCTTAGTAATAGTTTAGATCACATTAACATTAGTTAGGTTTCCACCTTAGTTCTTAGGTCATTAGAATTTACTTTAGGTTATTTCAAAATCCCACATCCACTAATCATATCACCTTAGGTTAGGTCATAACCTTTAGATTAGAATCCATATAGGGTAGGACACTTCAACATAGGTTAAGGCGTAAACCATAGTAGTTTAGTAATAGGTCCTAGGTAAGTATTGTTACCTTAGGTTAAAATCCAATTAGGATAAAAAATTTCAATTTAGGTCAGATCTCGAATAGCACCAACCATTCCAACCAAGGCTAAGGTATTTTCCTTAATAGCCCAATAACAGATCCTTAACCTCTCCATGTTGCTCAATGTTATAAAACATTTATAAAGGAGGTCCAAACTTACCGTTTGCAACATGATGCCAAACAAGAATACCCAGAAGATGGGTCCTTAAAATTTATAACCAAAACACATCTCACTCATTGTACCCTTCATTTAGAATGTCAATTAACAAGATGACAATAGAGAAGAACCAAAGCATACCTTGGATCAATGGAATTGATTCAAGGTCTGCTTTGTTATCATATGGTAAGTATGAAAACAACAATACAAATTTGTAACTTACAATTCACAGAGAAGAATGGCTTCATTTCCAAGTAAACAGAATTACAACAAGCATGAATTCTGAACAATAATAACTTATCCATTGCAAACATGATTTTCAACGTCAAAATAATACACCTTCCTAAGAAAAATCACATGTCAACGTTTGCAATGTCAAAAGTGGAAGTCATCATAGTAATAGTCATGACCAAGACGTTACATCAAAAATATTTTTTATTGATTTGATATGAAAATAAACCATTTTTTATTGATTCTACATTGCAATGTTATGAGTAGCTCCATAGCCATTTGGGAGAGTATCAAACTAAACCAACCAACACCCTCAAACTTAACTACTCCAACGCCCTTGGCCAAAATCACAATTGATCAAATTAAAGTCAAATTTTTATTGCTTACCAAGATTAACATTTAGGTAACACTTGTCTCAAATTTTAATGTGCGTGCGTGTGTGCATCGATGAAATAGTTTCTATATTATTAAAAATAAAATAGTACAAATATTCACAAAAAAGTTGGCAATAAGTTAGCACGCTAGAAAATCCTAAACGATCTGCAAGTATGGGAAACAAAATGAAGCTACCCCAAGCAAACCACAAATTACAAAATCATGTCATATAAATTAAAAAATATGAAGAGAGAGGAAGGTGGAGGATCTCTATCATTGGGCTTGCCCATCACCCTCTGAAAGGTCCTACCTATCAATAATAGGCTTTTAGTCGAGTGCAGGGTTTTCAATGCGTTCATTATTTTGTTTAGAATCTTTATCTTGGCCATTAGGTGGTGATATTGCCAATGCCAGAGACCATAATTTCCATTCACATGAAACAACAACGAGCTATGATGATAAGGAAATGGAGATACCCACCCCGCATGTTGAAGCCATGGAGGATAGTTGTGGTGAGACAATAAGTCCCATCTATAATGGTTGTGAGAGTGACAGTGAGAGGGGTTGTGCCAACAAACATTACCCCTTGACAAGTGACTATGAGTAGCAAGGCATGGCGGAACCCGAGAAACAGTGTAAGGGGCATCTCCTAGTGGTTCAAAAAGTTCTAGAGGTGATCCATCACCAACACCACCTTTACGCTTGCATTTGCATCTACAAAACATCATTAGACATAATCATAACTTTGTTAAAAGTTGAAAGATTGCAATCAACAACAAAATATGAAAAAGAGTTGAATTTCTATTTTTCTAAATGAAGAAAAGTATTTTCACTCTAAAACCATGCCGAGTTATGTGCAGGCCATAGGAATGCTTGAAAAATCCCTTAACAATATATGTTTCCGGTGGAAGGGTTCAATTTGAAAGGCTAAAAAGAATTATGAATCCAAGCCTTAAATGTTTTAACTTTTTAACAAAACCAAAAAATCTTCATAAGGGTTTCAATATGCCCACAAAATGGGCAATAAGGATTTGAAACACCTAATTAAATGCGATAGTGGACAAGGGGTAAAACCATATTAATAATACACCAAGAGAAATGAGAAAGCTTGGGCTCTAAAATAGCTGACTTGATAATAGAAAATTAACGTTTCTAGTAAAAAAAAAAGAATACGGGGACCGATAGGAGTTGAATTTTTCCACCATGGGAAGCTTGATATCCCTTCTTGGGTGAGTAATTTTAAAAATGTGTATCTAGAAACCATTTCCAATACTTCCACCAATACCTAAAGGTAATGACTCCATTCTTGTGTGACATGTTGTATGTGTCATAACCCACATTTTCATTTTGTTTTGTCGAAAAAGCTATATTATATAAAATAATTTATTAGTGCAAGAGGATTAATGTTGTTACATAGTCTCGTTTGTATCTATACATACATACATATATCCCGAAAGGATACATATACTTATACATGGTTGCATGTATGACATTGTAACCATGCATGTCATCATGCATTCGTGGATTACTTAATATTTATAACTTATTTTTTTTGTTGTACTTGTTTTATGATTCTACTTTACCTTGCTTGTTGTAGGTAATGATTTGATAATGTTGAAAAATATGTTACATGGTTGTATTTGTATTATTTTGGTCTTTGAGAAATAATTATTACTTTGTATTGATTTATGAATGACCTTCATGTATTTGTTATGTATATCAAAATCTTTTGCAAAGCAACGAAAAATGGTCTTCAATGTTGTATTGGTAATGTTCTTGACCATCAAGGTGAATTTTTCTTGTTGTTTAACTTGATTGGAAATGTTAATAAATGTGAAAGTAATATTATTGCTGAGCTGGATTAATCTAGATGTGGAAAATAACGGTCTTAATCCATAATGTTGAGTTAATTTTCAATAACAAGAAGGGTAAGTTGAATGCATGTTTACTATGATTATTGTGTTGGTTGATCATTGACCTTAAATGCAATTGTTGAAGTTGATTGTAATCATTTCTTTGATTCTTGGCATTTTGCACTATGTAAATCTTTAGGGTCATTAACCATGACAGATTATATAAGGTTAATGATTTTGTTTAAAACGGTTTAAGACCATGGGAAATTGGCATTTAAATGTTTACTTGAGAAATGTTGGTCATCAACCATACTCATTTGCATTATGATTGTTTGGTTATGGAACTTGGCTAGTTATAAATTTAATTATTAAGGTTGACAACTGAGCACACCATGCAAGGTTGATAAGTGCTAAGCTTAGGTTGCTAATTATTATCTTGGACCCTTCATTGAACACCATGTAAACCTTGGATTTTTTTTTTTTTGAGTTAATAGTCTTGGATCACTTGATGTACTACCATTTCTATTTGGAGGGAAAATAACTAGGCCATACTATGCATTGACACCGCAGGAAATTAATGTATTCAATGTATGCACGCTATCTTGGAGTTTGGGAAGCTTCTAGGAGAAGCTACGAGGCATGCATTGGATATTTCATTTTAGTCTTTCATTTTTGTTGAGCTCTTTTTTTTCGAGCTGTGCATGGAAGGTGAAGGGACTATTATGTTGAGTTATTTTCACATTCTATACTAAAAATAAGTGTTGTTATTATTGCGTTTCATGGCGTTAATGAGGTTTAAATCTGGGGATGTCTCTTGGGGTTTTTCACTGTTCTATTTTCTTGAAGATATTGGAAGGAAATCATGGAAGTTCATAATGAAAAATTTGCAAAAACCTTCACGATCTCAAAGTGCAAAATCTTCACATTCTCAAGCATGAATTTATCAACTTGCTTCCTGTTGTTAATTTTGATAGAATGAAAAATTTTATGGTATCTTTTACTGTGTGAAGAAGTGTTGATTTTGTTTAGAAAAATTCATTTAAATCTAGAACATTATTTTAAAATATAAGGAAGAACATGTTTCTCATGATGGGTATTTACAAAAAGGAAAAATTAATATTTTCTTTTGCCAATATGTAGTTAGGGTTTGATCGAATAATTATTTTGATAAATCATTGTTGAACAAGGTATTAATGAAAATAATGAAATGGGTTTAGCTAGGTAGTTCCTTCTGGGTTTTACTTGTGGCTGCGCATGTCTTCAATACTCTGTTTGCGGGGGCACTATTACCTAAACTATTACATAATGTGTATTGTGGATTTCGTTCATATTTTTTTGATTTTAACACTTAGAAAACTGAGAAAAGTTTGATTATGTTCAAGAAGATTCTTAGATTGATTTTGAGTACAAGTTATTTTGTAGGGGATAAAAATGGTTGACTTCTCATTATGCATCAAGTTATAATAATAAGGCCAATTTTTCTTCTTTATGAAGCATGTTTTAATATAGGAACAATTTCAAAATATGGGTTGCTATTTTTATCATGGAAAAATAGTGGATTTAAGTTTGAGTGAGGAAATTCCTTTATACTCTCCCTTAACGATTTTATATACCTCAAATTTATATGATCTTTATACCGATTCATTATGAAAGGAGCATAAATAAATCTCTTCCTTGAACGTTATACTCGTAAACTTATTTGATTATGATTAAGTAAACTTGAGTCATAAGTGACCCTTTTTGAATCCTCTGCATTCCTAGAAGCTTTTGTTATTAAATGCTTAAGACAAACATTGATTGAATCCTTTTGTGTATTAGTATCATATTCAAGTACATTGATTGAGGGAGTTCTTATTTTAAAACATTATTTTGTATCTAGATGGGGAATTAGAGGCTTGATGGAGTTAACTATGTTACTTGTGTTTCTCCTTACACTATTATTAATAATGATAAAATGGTGACTGTGGTATTGTGAAATACCGACTATTCATCATTTTAGCATTTATCAAGATGGATATTTTTCTATAATTACCTTGTGAAAAGAACTTTGTTTTCTTCTTTCATTTTTTCTTTAGGATAAGGAAGATTGATATGGGGTAAATGATTTTTGGATTGAAAAAGTATAGTTATTAGTCTTAATGAATAAGAATCGAGTTCTAGTTATCAAACTTAATGAATTTATTTACAAGGTCGAAAGATATTTCTTAATGATTTGGAATGATGTTGTTGGAAACATAGTACACATCATTAGGTTCACCTCATTTGATAATTGGATATTTAAACTCAATAATGTGTAACAAAGTTATGATTGATATCATAAAATAACCTTATTATGTTCATCTATATCGTAACATAACAACATGATTTTGAGTTGTTAATTCATGTTAGTTCGATGAACTCGACCACATATGCCTTCTCATTTGCCTTCAGATGCATGATGGAGTAGATAAGTGACGTGATTGTTAGATATTATTGACGATATTTGATCACGCAATATTGTTTGAAAATCTTATTTTTGATCATTGAATTGTAAAGAAAAACCTTATTTCACATATTTTCATAAGGCATACTTCCTATCTGTAAGAATCTGGAAAAATTTAGAATATTTAAGATAAATAAGGATTCTTATTGAATTTATAAATACATTTATTATTTGTAATCCTTGTGTGAGTTGTAATAATGTTTTAAAATTGTTTTTAGCGACGATATATAATTTTAAAATTGATTAAATTTGATGAGAAATGTCCAAAACTATTATTTATTAAATAATATGATTGTATGTTATGAAAATCATTATCATTAATTATTGAATGGAATTTATTACAATAATATGCATAACAACATAACACTTGTTTCACTAAATCTGGACTTATTCTAGTCCGAACAACTATAAAATATAGCCAATATTGGAATCCAAAATTACTAGTTTTGGATTCCAAAATGTTAAATATTGGAATTATCTGGACTCCAAAATCTCACATATTGGAATCCAAAATCACATATATTGGAATCCAGAATCACCTACATCGGAATCCAATTTCCCACATATTGGAATCCAAAATCACATATATTGGAATTTACTATACTCCAAAATCACATATACTAGAATTTGAAAATCAAAATATTGGAATTTGACATTGATCGAAAAATAATAGACAAAGCATGTTTCTATTCTCGCAGGGCTAGTGGCCGCATGGTTTTAGTTTGTCCTTTGGAATAAATTCTCTTATCAGTTTTAAAATTTATTTAAGATTAAATTATGTAGTTTTTGGAAAAATTGTTTAATTATTTTAGGGAATCCCACATTGATCTGCAAAACCAAAAATATAACATGTTTCTATTTTATACGAGCTAGCAACCGCTAGCCTTTAATTTTTTCTTTGAAATCAGGCTCTTATGTGTTTTAAAAATTATTTAAGATTAAACTATGAAGTTATTGGAAAAATTGTCTAATGATTTCATGGAAGTTGACATTGATCTGCAAAACCATAAATATAACATGTTTCCTTTTTATACGGGCTAATGGCCGCTAGGCTTAATTTTTGTTTGGGAATAAGTTTCTTATAAATTTTAAAATGTCCTTAAGATTAAACTATGTAGTTTTTGGAAAGATCTTTTAATGATTTCAGGGAATCCAACATTGATTTGTAATATAATAAACATAACATGTTTCTATTTTATAAGGGCTAGTGAATAAAGTTTAAGGGTTTGAAGACCATTAAGAACCCCGCACATGAAGATAATATCCAACCAAAAATGCACACCTCCCTCGTGACATCATAGAGCATCCTCCATGTTGACAAAATTAACAAAACCAAATTCCCTTCTAATCCATCTTTTGATCCATAACCATGTAGACATGTGTGATGTGACCAAACGACATGAAAAGCTCATGTAAATTGACATCCCTCATGGTCCTTGAACATATTAGTAACTTGAATAGAATTTTCATTATTTTTGTGGAGCATGACGTCGCCAAAATAGTCCACACCGCCCTTGAGACTGGGAGGTTCCCAGTAGTGAAGGAAGCAGAAGCCCCGCCATCGATCCATCTGCCGGAGGTGAGGCCTTCAATGCCCTTATCCCTTGTTAAGGTGTCTATGGCATGAACAGGGGTGAGATCCTTGCAAGGGAATTTTGATGTGTAGTGATCACCATTCTTACTACAGATATGAAAAAATATGAGCACCACACCTCCCTTGGAGTAAAAGAGGATGGAAAACACATCTCTGATAGACTTGGAATCATCGGCCTTGGATCCCGACAGGTGAGGTCACTCCAGTAGCATTCCTAGTTGGTAGTAATGCCAAACGTGTGCCACTCACAATGCTCGAGAGTGAACTTGCTAAGGAGCACTTTGGACACTTTACTGGACATGTATGGTAGTGGTGTGAACCACCTTATGGCTTTGCTCGTTGAACTTATATTTGATGATATCCTTCATCCAACCCAATTTTATTCAACAGTGGCACAAGAAATTTTAGATATTCATTATCCTCCTATTCAAGCTCCCCACATCTCACTCTATCAACGCCATCACACCGTCATCCCTACCTCAAGAAACAAGAAAAGTTAGTAAATACTCACACATTTGTAGTAAAGTTTAAGGGTTTGTAGACACTCAAATCATCCTACAAATAAAAACAAACAAACATGTTCGTTAAAGTCAAAACCTATTGATCATAATAAACAACAAATAATATTGTTTTTGAGTGACAATGTACGACATTATAGGGGATGTCAATCTCTGTGTACATGATAGAAAAACACTCTTATGAGAACATGTTTCATAGAGAAAATAAAGAAACCAAATCAAGTCCTTTATAGTGCATCTATGTATCTACTGCATATTTTGGTACAACTTAATTTTAAATCATTATACTAAATGAGGCAAGTCAAAATAAAAGGAGAATCATTGCATTCAAGTGAAACAAAAGTTATCCTATCAACACTAAAAATCCTACAAAACCTAAAGTGAAAAAAATTAAAATACTCTATAGAAAGAAGGAAAAATGCATGATTTTAAGTCTTCCTTGCTTCAATTAAAAAAAAAAGTCTTCCTTGGAGTGGCCCATTTGACTATGAGAATATGATTATCATAACCATATGCATTGAGCATATTAATAGCTCTTTGAGCATCCTCCCCCATTGAAAAATTAAATAAAACAAATCCCCTCGCTAATTTGTCTTCTAATCCATGGGAAAACTGTTGATGTGTGTAAACAACTTAAAAATATCATGCAGATTGACATCCCTCGTGGTCCTAAGATAGACCGATAAATACAAAAGAGTTTTCATTTGAGAAGGTGCATGCTGTCACCAGGGGTAGTCCACATTGTGCTCGTGAGACTGGGAGGCACCCAACAGTAGAGGAAACAACAAACCTGCCATCGATGCTTCGCCTAGAGGTGAGGCCCTCGACAACCTTATTTATTGTTAAGGTGTCTATGGAACTGACGAGGGAGAGATCCTTGTAAGGGAATTTTGATGTGCAGTGATCGCCCTTCTTATTGCATAAATGAAAAACTATGAGCACCGCACTACCCTTGGAGCCGGAGGGTGGACAACACATCTCTTCCAGACTTGGAATTGTCAGCCTTGGATCCTAGCAGGTGGGATAACTAAAGTAGGGTTCTAGTTGGCAAGTGATTCCAAACTTGTGCCACTTGTGACACTCGAGAGTGCAATAGTTAAATGATTTCATGGAAGTTGACATTGATTTGTAAAACCATAAATATAACAATAAACCAATCATGTTTTTTATAAGGGCTAGTGGTCACTAGGCTAATGAAATTTAAGATATTTAACCCATCTTCTAATACGCATGGTAGTGGTGCAAAGCACTTGGTAATGTAAAATTACATCACCCCCAAATGACCGAGTTGGGAATGGGACATTCGGTGTAATTTGCTAACATAGAACCATCTCTCAAGCTGTGGGACTTGCAGACTTGAGATGGTCCTCTAGAGAAGGCCGACTTCCTCTACCTAATCCTAATGCTAAACTACTCCTAGAAGGGAAAATGTAGCTAACTAATCCTAAACTAACCATTCTAAGGGACCAAGGAGAGAGAGAGGGTTAGAAAGATGCAAAAAGGGAAAACAATAAGCTAAGGGTGGTGATAACACCAAGAAAAGGGGTGAGATACTTTGCTTGAGGGAGAATGGAAGGAAGATGGAGTTGAGAGAGGCCAGACAAGTGTGACACAAACCCAAATCCCAACTCGCCATCAAATCTCCATGAAACACAACCTCATGAACCTGTAAATGAGAGAAACATGCAAAAAATATAACACAATGGAGAGGCAAGAGAAACACAATAAAAATGAGCTAGGGTTGAAGAAACACCACAAAACATGATTTTTATTACTTCAAAACATGCATAGACCATTTACATATGATGCACAAAGGCATAATTACATTACAAGCCCAAGAGAAGGCTCACAACTCAAATGGAGTTGAGGGAAAATTTTGCAAGAGTTTCCCCAACTCCTAGAATGTCCCTAAAATAATGAGGGAATCGAGTTCCTTATATAGGAAAATTTGTCACCCACCCTCATTTAAGAGGTATGGGAATCCATGCAAATTATCTTCTCAAGGGTACTTCATTAGATGAAGACATGAGTGCCATACCACATTGAATATGGTTGTTGAGTTATAATTCACCCATCTATCCTTGGACATCCAATTTTAGGGGTTGGATGGCCATCCATCTCTGACTGTACCATATGCTTGTCAACCATCCTTGTGGCCATCCAACCTGAGTTAGATGACGTCTAACTCTATGATGCCCAACCCAAAGGGGGTTGGACACCATCTATCTTTTCCATACACTGCTGCCGACCAGACCAACCATGAGCTTGTCATTTGCGTTGCCACAACATTCGGCCAACCAACCCATCCGTCCATCTCAACAAAGTAACCTAGCTGACACACCCGTCGACTAGCCTGCTCTTGTACACAACATTGTCAACCTACCCCTATGCTAATAAGCCATTCGTCCATCATAGGCATCCAACCCATGCATCAAACCTAGGTGTCTAACCTAGGTGTTTAACTTAGGTTTCCATCCTAGGCATCCAACCTAGGTGTCTAAACTAGGTGTCTAACCTAGGCGTCCAACCCGTGCATCCACCTAGGTGTCCAACATAGTGAACTTTTCCTCAAACTCAACCAATTTTACAATAAGCCTAGTCACCAACTCCACCATTTTCCATGACTCGCCAACTTTTTGTGAGTTAAGACCAACTCATCTGAGCCAAAACATGAGCTACCCAAGATTGCAAAGCATTTCCTTTTTCCATCAACTGCCAATGGTTTCGACCTACTAAGTTGTCCATTTTGCGGGGGTGAAAAAATGGATAACAATTGGCAATTTGTGGGATGATCTGCCTGCTAGATCTGAAGGACCAGTGACCCTAGAGTATCCATTGGGCATGGAGTCAACTGATTGTTGAAACTATTCTACCACTTGAGAATTTATCTTTCGACTTCTGGAGCACTCTTTGGGGCATTTCATAATAAAATAAATCCTAGGTTGAGGACTGGTTATTTCTTCACCAAACTTTTCCTGAAATTGGAAAGTACAAGAGCAACAAAGGCACAACTATGTACAAAGATAAAAATCATACACATCCCAAATGGAACATACGAGAGTGTACAAGCACTTATTACAAATCAAACCTAAACTAAAAAAATGTAATGTGTTGAAAGCACTTAGAGGAATTACAACTCTAAACTAATATGTACAAGAAGGATATTTCACTCAATAAAAATGCTTGAGATAGATTCCATTGATTGGAATATGCAGTTCTTCCTCGTCCAACCTTGATAGTTGGAAAGTATTGTTTTCTTTGCATCCTGAAATCATATAAGGGCCACTCCATATTGCATCAAACTTGGAGTGCCTTCCTAATTTTTCCCTATTTGCATCCCATTTTAGGACCAAGTCTCCTTCTTGGAATGTTCTGTTTTTGGCCTTCTTGTCAAAGCTCATCTTTATTTGAGCTTGGTATTTTTCCATTGTCTTCATGGCCTGATTTCTCATCTCCTCTAGCTCCATAAGCTCTTCATACCTAACTTCCACGGGCTTGAACTCGGATAGCTCTAGTTGCTTCATGAGCTCTAATGCCGACAACTCAAGTGATATAGGCAACCTTGCCTCCCTTCCATAGACTAACCTATAAGGAGAGTTCCCTGTTGACTTCTTGGGAGTAATCCTATCAGCCCACAAGGCTGATTTCAACTTGGTGTGCCATGTTCTTTGATTCTCATCCGAGTCCTCCTTATAATCCTCAAGATATTTTTGTTTGTAGACTCTACCTGCCTGTTACCCTAGGGGTAATAATTTGAGGAGGTGCTCAAATAGATGCCATTTTTCACTTCCCATCCAAATATTTTGGTCCCAAGAAAATCCAAGGCATTATCTGATATTATAGTTGAAGGGACTCCAAATCTAGCTATAATACCCTCATAAAAATCCAAGATGTTGGCCTCATTTTCCTCCTTGAGTGCACCGCCTCCATCCACTTGGTGAAATAATCTGTGGTTGTAAGGATCCACTTGTGGCCCAAGCTAGAATTTGGGTTAATCACCCCAATAAAGTCCAACCCCATTGCATGAATGGTTCATTTACAGAAATGGGGTGGAGTGGAAGGGCTACTAGCTTCTCTTTACATGTGAAGAAGGCACATTTTTTTCATTTCCTAATCCATGCATAAAAATCATTAAAAAGGTTAGGCCAGTAATAACCAACCTTCATGATCCTAAGAGTTGTTTCTTTCAAGGAAAAGTGGCCACCTGTTTCTTCATCATGAAACTCATGTAATACCCTCTCCACCTGATCTGTTTTGATGCATCTTAGGAGGACACCATTCACATCTCTTTTGAATAAGATGTCGTCAATAAGAACATATGGAATGGATTGTAATCTGAAGTATCTCCTCTTTTCTTTGCTTAACCCTTGAGGACATTGACATGTTTGAAGGAAATGGACTATATCTTGAGTCCAACAAGGATCGGGTGAGGCATTGGTTGATTTCTCTTGATCATCTTGTAACACAAAAACAACCTCTTCTCTACCACCTGACTCAACATGTTGTCCTGAAGCTAGCTACTCACATAATCCCTTACCCCTAACTAACTTGGTCACCTTAATATCAATGTCATATTCCATGACCTTGGTTACCCAACCAACTCTTTTTTCATTGAGGTCCTTGTTTAAAAGAAATTATTTTATACCAACATGTGTGACTAGTAGATGAATCCTATTATTTGACACTAAATGCCTAAATTTATTCAAAATTATAATCACAGCAAGGACATGTTTCTCAATGAATGAATATCTTACCTCATAGTCCACAAGGCCTTGGCTGAAGAATGTAATAGGCTGTTTCTAGTCCTTTATTCTATTGCACCAAGATTGCGGAGATGGTGTCCAAACCACTAAAGGCGTAGAGAAAGAAGTCTTTGGAGAAGTCTGGATTAATGAGAGTTGGAGCTTGAGATATGGCCTACTTGATAGCTTTAAAACTCTCTTTTCCCTCTTCTTGTCCATTTGAAATCCAAATTCTTCTTCAACATCATCGTTAATGGATTCACAAGAGTAGAAAAATCCGACACGAACCTTTGTACAAAGTTAATCCTCCCCAAGAAGCTTTGGAGATCCTTCTTATGACTTGGCAATGGTAGAGCACGAATGACTTCTACCCTCTCTGGATCAATCGTTAACCCTTCCTTCGATACAATGTGGCCTAGGATCTTTCCTTCATGTGCCAAGAATATGTACTTTTTGGGATTCAAGGACACTCTAAACCTCCTACACCATTGGAATAATTTCCTGAGGTGAAAGAGGTGGCTTTTTGCATTCTTGGAAAACACAGTGATGTCATTAAGATATACAAAAACTATTTTGTTCAAAATCCCTTGAATGCCATATCCATAGCCCTCTAAAATGTGGCTCCAACATTTGATAACCCAAATGACATTTTCTTGTAGGCATAAGTGCCCCATTTTATGGTGAAATCCATTTTAAATTGATCTTCCTCCTTCACCATGATTTGATTGTAGCCCAAATATCCATCTAAGAGGGAGAATTATTTTGAACCGCCACTACTTGCAATATCTACTCCATGGAGGGCGGTAGATAGTGATATTTGAGGTAGTATCTATTTAAATCCCAAAAATCCACGCATAACTTGATTTCTCCATTTCTCTTTCTGACCGGTACCATATTTTCTACCCAACTCGAGTGTTTGATTGGAAATATGATGTTTGCCTCTATCAATTTATTCAGCTCCTTCATGAGAGGTCTATATGAGGATTGAATGGCCTTTTCTTTTTCCTGATGGGTTTAGATTCTGGATTTAACTCAATCATGTCTTTGTGCCAACTTAGGATTAAATCCCTTCAAATCCTCATAGCTCCAAGCAAATACATCCAGGAACTCTTGGAAAAGCTGTATGAATTCATATTTTTCTTGATCTATGCTCACCTTGCCAATTTGGAGCATTTTACCCTCTCCAACCAAAATGGGCTCTGAATCTTCCCTTTTTACCTAAATGTTGGCCTTCTCTTTTTGGAATTGATCATTTGGGTTGAATATTGACTCTAGAGTCACTAAACCCTTTGGCAATTTGTTTGTCCACAGACTACACCACTTGATCCCCATACTGCTGCTCTAATTTCTCCTAATTTTTAGCTGAGAACTCAACCTCTTCCTATAAAAAATTAATGATCTGTTGATCATTCTCAAACACCTGCTAGCTTGTGTTATTGTCTAGTATGAGTAGCCTCACAATTACATGAATATGTGGTTGAGTTTTGTCTCTCTTGATACTGTCCATCACTACAAATTTTGCTCCAATTGCTATAATCCTATCCAAAACCTCATTCTTCTTCCTCGGTATGGCCTGAATATTAAATGCTTCAAGGTATTCAATTTGATCCCATACCTGATGCTTTTAGGCTTTGAGAAAATCATTCTTAGTAACATGTTGTCCTCTAACCTAGTTTACAATTTAGTCACTATCCCATAACACTTGCAAGTTTTGATACCATCCAATCCATGTAATCAAAGTGTGGGGACTTGTAAAAGGTCTTCGAGAGAGAACAATTTCATATTCTGAATCTCACTCAGAGACAGATGAATGATGCTAAAACCTAATTCTCTTTGGTTCCTCAAACTCCTCACAACACCCACGATTTAGATCTATATTTTGTGAAAACTACTTGTAAAAATGAGGTTTAGATCCTAATCCTACTCTAAAACTTGCCTAGGAGACGAGGGGGGATAGAAATGCAAAAATATGAAACTAACTAAAGGTGGTGATGCACCAAAAGGAGTGGTGAAACATTTCTGTCAAGCAAATAGACACAGACCAAAGTTTACAACATAAAACATACACAGACTGATAAGATATAATTTAGGATTTGAAATGAAGCAAATAATACAAACAAGGGACTGGAAACCATTCACAAAGCTTGCATTATCATTTCCAGTGTCAAAATCACTGCATTACAACCTCAGAGAGGTAAAAACTATTACAATCTTTGGAGAGGTCTGATCCTTGCATCAATCACTTGCTGGAGGTGAAAGAAGAAGTTCTTTATGTCAAAAATTGTTCCCCCTTTGAAATGAGCCAAATCTGGCTTTTACATTGCATGGGTCGAGCCCAGGGGACAGAAAACATACAAAAACATGAGAGCCCATCCCTTCTTGACTGCTAGGTGCATTAAAATGGCATGGGGACCTTACAAACCCATACCCTATCATTTTGACTGGATTACAGGAGAATGCGACCCATTCTGCATTAAATCTAGTCATTGGAATGTCACTTCTGGCCATGAACACGCGTCAGAGCCATTTCTCAATTTTCTCTCTCTAGATGCACACCAAAACTCAAGATTAACCCTAAAATCATGTAGAGAATTTCACAAGCTTTCCGTTGATATAAAGAACGTGCAAATCCGAGCTCTGGATCGAAAGATATGTCGATCTGAAGATTTAGGGCACAAAACAGGTGAAAATGCGTTTTGAAATTTTCCCGCGCTCTGCCACCTGGATGACACGTGTCAAGCGCTGATTGGATGTGTAATTCTCTCTCCTTCCCCATGGGTTTTCCTACTTCATTGGACACGTGTCCTCTTTTTATTGGCTCGGGTCAGTGCTTGAAACCTTGCCCTTTGACTTTTGGACTTTCTCCCTTGTGACACGTGTCGCGATTTGATTGGTCCGCGGGTCTGCTGGCTTTTCGCGCCCTTCGCGTCTTTTTGTCCCGGATGTCCCAGTGCTGTTTGGGACAGAATCCTCTGATCCACCCGAAATGGGCTTCCTTGTCCCTTATCTACCGATGACACGTGGCGCAATCTGATTGGCTCTCGGCTTTTTCGGCTATCCGCGTCCCACGCGTCCCTTTGTCCCAACTGTCCCAATATGAAATTTCTCTATTTCGGGTGAACCGGCCAGTTCGCGCCCCTGTACTCATGGCCCAGATGTCCCAGTGTGAAAGTTCCCCATTCCGGCCGAATCATCCGGTTCGCGTCCTTCACGTACCTTTGTTCCAACTGTCCCAGTGTTGTTTGGGACAAATTCTTCCTGTTCACCCGATTGGCCGATTCCTTTGTCCGTTCCTTTGCCCCACATGTCCCTTTGCAGTTAGTCAATTCTCTTCTCCTTCGATCGAACCGGCTTTCCGTCCATCCGCCACGTACTTCTGGCCCGACTGTCCGGTGCTAAAGTTCTCTGTTTCGGCCGATCCGGGCGGTTCGCGTCCTCACGGCCCGAATGTCCCAAACTATTTTGCTCAGCAATTAGTCAATTTTGCTTCCTCCTTCGGCCGGATCGGCTTCTCGCGCCTGCTATGCGTCCTTTTGTCCCAGATGTCCCTTTGCTTCGCGGGCCACTTGGGGCTTTTCGGCGATCCGCGCTCGATGTCCCTCATGTCCCTCTTGTTGCTGAGGACTAGGACTTAGCCAATTTTCACATTTTTTTCTGGCCCAAGCTTGTTTTGCAGCTTTTTCACCTTTTCTCGAACTTGCTCTTTTCACTTGACGAGGAGTTAGAAAAAATATGGGGGACCACTAGAAACATGATTTTTGCCACTGGATCAATCAATTTGCACGGGACTTGAGAATTCGATGTATGTTATCAATTAACCACAGGGGGTGAATTTGGATAACAATTTGGTGACTTCAGCGGGGGATCATCTCTGCTGCTAGGTAGAAGATACCAGTTGCCTGAAGCAGTCCATTGGGCATGGAGTCATCAAATATTCTGTTTAGGACCCTAACTGACTCAGAATGTGCAAGGAGGAAGATGGAATGTTACCTGATGAAAGCAAGGATTGCTAAACATCTCCATGGACAACAAGCTGTGCCAAAGCACTTAGGGAAAACAAGACTAACCTACAGCAAAACAATGTGCACAAGCACTTGGAGGAAAGAAAATCTAATCTAATATTTACAAGGGTAGTGAACTTCCCTCTAGAAGCAACGCTTGAGATAGATTCCATTGATTGGAATCTGCAGTTCTTCACCATCCAATGAGGCCAATTGGAAAGCATTGTTGTTCTTGCACTTTGTGACCATGTATGGGCCACTCCAAATGGCATCAAATTTTGAATGCCTTCCCGGTTTTGCTCTATCCACATCCCATTTCAACACTAGATCTCCAACTTGAAAAGATCTATCCTTGGCCTTTCTATCAAAGGTCTTCTTGATCAAAGCTTGATCCTTTTCCATTGCTTGGGATGCCTGATTTCTGATCTCTTGCAGCTCCATCAACTCTGCATACCTCACCTCCATGGGCTCAAACTCAAGCAACTCCAGCTGCTTCATGAGTTCCAACGTTGGCAACTCAAGTGACATGGGCAAGATTGCCTCTCTTCCATAGACAAGCCTAAATGGAGAGTTACCTGTGGATCTTTTGGGAGTGATCCTATCAGCCCATAAGGCTGATTTCAGCTTGGTATGCCAAGACCTCTGATTCTCATCAAGAGTCCTCCTAATGATCCTCAACAAGTTCTTGTTTGTAGACTCGGCTTGGCCATTACCCTGAGGGTAATAGTTCGATGAAGTGCTTAGGTAAATACCGTTCTTGACAGCCCACTCAGTCACCTTAGATCGATGAATGCCATGCATTATCGAGAGATTATTGTGGCGGGTACACCAAATCTGGTTGTTATCCCCTCATAAAAGTCTAAGATGTTAGACTCATTCACCTCTTTGAGTGCTACTGCTTTTGTCCATTTGGTGAAGTAGTATGTGGCTGTCAAAATCCATTTGTGCCCTTGGCTTGAATTGGGATTAATGACTCAATGAAAGTCCAAACCCCATTGCATGAATGGCTGGTCAAGCTGAGATTGGATGCGATGGAAGGGCTGCAAGTCTCTCTTTTCCTGTGAAGAATGCACAATTCTTACACCTCTTGATCCATGCATAGCAATCACTGAAGATTTTAGGCCAATAATAACCAGCCTTCATGATTTTTAGAGCTGTCACTCTTGGTGCAAAATGGCCACCAGCTGGTCCACCATGAAACTCTTCTAACACCCTTTGAATCGACCCTGTGCTAATGCATCTCAGCAGCACTCCATTTACATCTTTCTTGAACAAAACTCCATCAACAATGGCATACGGGACAGCCTGCAATCTGAAGTGTCTCCTTTGGGTCTTGTTCATCTCTGGAGGGCATAGGCCTGTGCTAGGAAGTGCATAATACCTTGGGTCCAGCAAGGAGTCGGGGCAGCATTGTCTTCTTCTTGTTTGCCACTTGGCTCATGACTGTCTTGGACTGTCAAAACAGCCTCTTCTTCATTGCATACTTCTTTTTGTTTCCCCAAAACCAGCTGCTCACACAATCCTTTCCCTCTTACCAGCTTGGTGATCTTGATCTCAATGTCATACTCCATGACACGGGTGATCCAACCTGCCCTTTTCTCATTCAAATCCTTGTTGAGGAGGAAATCCTTAACCCCAGCATGTGAGACCAGCAGTTGAATCTTATTGTTTGAGACCAAATGTCTGAACTTCTTCAAGCTCCTGATGATAGCAAGGACATGCTTTTCGATGAAAGAATACTTTATTTCGTAATCTTCCAAGGTTTGGCTGAAGAATGCTATGGGCTGTTCTGAACCTTCTCTATTCAATTATGTGTTAAGATAGGCGAGAGATTGTGTCTGATCCTCCAAATGCATACAACATGAAGTCCTTTGAAAAGTCTGGGTTGATAAGAGTTGGAGCTTGTGATATTGCATGCTTGATGCTTTCAAAACTCTCTTTGCCTTCTGCTGTCCATTTGAATGCCAGACTCTTCTTCAACATCATTGTTAGAGGCTTCACAAGAGTGGAAAAATTAGGCACAAATCTGCGGACAAAGTTTATCCTTCCTAAGAAGCTTTGAAGAGATTTCTTGTGGTGTGGCAATGGGAGCGTTCGGATGGCTTCAACCCTTTCAGGATCAATTGTTAGCCCTTCCCTAGAGACAATGTGGCCCAACAATTTGCCCTCGTGTGCCAAGAATATACACTTCTTTGGATTGAACGACACTCCAACCTTCTACACACCTCTGAAACACTTGTCTGAGGTGAAAGAGATGGTCTGCTGCATTCTTTGAGAAGACAGTGATATCATCTAGGTATACCAGCACTATATTGTTGATTAAGCCTTTGAATGCCATATCCATAGCTCGCTGAAATGTTGCTCCGGCATTTGATAGGCCAAATGGCATCTTCTTGTAGGCATAGGTGCCCCATTTGGTGGTGAAAGCCATCTTGAATTGATCTTCTTCCTTCACCATTATCTGATTATAGCCTGAGTATCCATCAAGTAGTGAGAACCTTTCTGAACCAGCTACAACTTGCAATATTTGCTCCATGGAAGGGAGTGGGTAATGGTCCTTGAGGGAGGCTCTGTTCAAGTCTCTGAAGTCAACACACAGTCTGATTTCTCCATTTCTTTTCTCACTTTGGCACCAAGTTTGCAACCCAACTTGAGTGTTTGATGGGGAAGATGATATTGGCCTCAATAAGCTTGCTTAACTCTTTTCTCATGAGAGGTTCAATATGGGGATTCACTGGCCTTTGCTTTTGCCTAACGGGCTTGGATTCCGGATCCAGCTCAATAGTATGTTGTGCCAGCTTTGGGTTGAAACCTCTTAGATCTTTGTAAGTCCAAGCAAAGATATCTGGGAACTCTTGACAAAGCTGAACAAAATCAGATTTCTCTTGTGAGGTACTTACTTTGCCAATCTGCAATGTTTTGCCTTCTTCCACTAAAATAGGCTCTGAATCTTCACCCTTCACTTGAATGTTTGCTTTCTCCTTCCGGAACTGATCATTCGGGTTGAAGATTGACTCCAAGGTTATGAGGCCTTTTGGTAATTTGTTAGTTCTCAGCTGTACTACCTGATCACCATATTGCTGCTCCAGCTTGTCTTGATTTCTGGCGGAGAACTCAGCTTCTTCTTGTAGGAAATTAACAATTTGCTGATCATTCTCGAAGACTTGCCAACTTGTGTTGTTATCTGGAACAGCTGGTCTCACAACCAATTTGATATGAGGCTGAGATTTCTCACTTTTGATACTCTCTGCAACATCAAACGCAGCCCCAATTGCTGCAAGTCTGTCAGTGGCTTCATTCTTTTTTCTTGGGATGGAATTGATGCTAAAAGCTTCAAAATCTTCAATAAGATCCCATACCCGATTTTTGTAGCACTTAAGCAGATCATTTTTGGCAGCATTTTTTCCTTTGACTTGGTTTACGACCAGCTCACTATCACCAAATACTTGTAAATTCCTGATGCCTTTCTTCATTGCCCAGTGCAGTCCATGAATTAAGGCTTCATACTCAGCCGTGTTGTTTGAACAGGAAAACTGGAAACGGAAGGCTGAGTAATACCTTATACCTTGCGGTGAAATGAGCATAGCTCCTCCTCCTGCACCTTGTCTACTCCTTGATCCATCAAAGAACAATTGCCATACTTCATTCTTGTCCTTATGATCTGGCTTGGTGATGCTGGGGAGAGGTTGATCCTCTTCATGTAAACAATAAACCCTAGCTCAGATTCTTCTATTTCTTGATAAGGATCAAAGGCATGCACTTTGCTTGCCCATTCATCAAGAGTCAAATCAGGATGCTTCCACCTTGGTGTCGGCTTCATCGGTGCTTGGATAATCTTCTTGATCAAATCTTTGAACAGTTGGTATTGATTTGGCTTGGTAGTGTAAGGCTCAATGTGAAGTTTGCAATAGGTTCGGACTGATTGTGGCCTTAGTTCCATACCTTGTTACGAACAACATGTGTGACCAATCCGCGAAAAAGATAGCCTCGATTTTAGCGGTGAAGTCTCTTGACAAACACAATGCAAAGAGTGGTGGCGGTCTATGACTGACACATCTTGTAACACTATTACGTTGGGACATGCGTGCAGTGTGAGGCTCAAACCTTTGATTACTCCAACCGTTGTCACTATGCTGTCCCATCTAATTGCACTACACCCTTGGAGATGACTTCATATTGAAGCCCTAGCGATCAGGCTATTTGCTTGGGCATTCTTGAACTACTTGCCCCGAGTCGATCATGCGATTATGTACCAACTTATCTCCTATGATCAATGAAACATAAAATGGAGGGGGCTTCAACATTTTACCTTGTTGTCCTCCATGATTTCCTTCAGGCTGGGCAGCATTTGTGAGTACCTTCTCTTGCATTTGGACCTGTTGATTTGAAGTTGACTAGTCCTTCATGGCAGCTTGTAGCAAATCTCTTTGGCCTAGGATGGATAGTGATTCCCACATTGATATGTTTACATTTGTCTTCTTCATCTGATCAATGATGTTGAATGGGGATGAAGCATCCCTCTGTTGTCCCCTAGCTTGCACATTCATTCCTTGCACATGGGCAGCAACAACTGGCATCTGAGTTGGTTTAGGAGCTGGTTTGGGTGCTCCTTGCATGTTTGGAACTGCATTTTGTTTGCCAACACCTTGTGGAGTGACAGAAGGTCGTGAACTACTTGGGGCCAATGGTTGTTCTTCACCCAAATTTCTCCTTTTTGACCTTGTGTTGGCTGCAACACTTTGAGAGGGTATTTGATTCATACCACAAAATCTTGACTGCCCGCGATTGACAAGAGTAGTTTCATTCGGAGATGTTCCTTGTTGAGGTGCTTCTTGCTGCTGATCTCCTTCATGGCTGGACTCTTGCGACCCACCAATGGTTTGCACCATCAGAGCTTGATTTAATGCACCGTTAAAGCACATTGATTGGTTATGTGGCTGACTACATGGGAAACACCAATCATATTCTTGGGCCATGTTATTTTGGACTGGCACTAATGCTTTAGAAGCAGATACAACATTGGGGTTATAGGGCTGAAATGGTCTATTAGCGGGAGGCCTTACTTGGCTTTGATTTTGATTTGCAGCCTGATTTGGTGACCTATTTTGTTGGTATGGGGGCCTAGCCTGGTATTGTGCTTGAGGCTGATACGGTCTAGCACTTTGAGCTTGCTGTCTTTTGATAGTAACCAGCTCATTTCCCAAATTTTGCAATTGTTTCATGACCTCTTGGAGTTCATTTGAAGCACTAGAGGATGAAGTAGAAGTTTCACTTGAACTTTGATTTCTAGGGGTGGGAATAGGAGCCAAAGTGGGTGCTTGACTAGTGCTTGGATTTTCTAAGTTTGGATACAAGGGCATGGGAGGCCTAGGAGCCAGTTTACCAGCTTGAATAAGACAGTTTTTGGCTCTAATGGCAATGTTATAAGCGGCGAGTAAGGTTGTGCCTCCCATAGATTGAATTAACATAGAAATATCAAATTCAAAGCTTTAAGGTAATATAGAAAAGCACCTTCTGTTTGTTGC
The DNA here is from genome assembly GCA_018340775.1 of Taxus wallichiana var. yunnanensis. Classification (NCBI taxonomy): domain Eukaryota; kingdom Viridiplantae; phylum Streptophyta; class Pinopsida; order Cupressales; family Taxaceae; genus Taxus; species Taxus wallichiana. The sequence goes on from CM031240.1 coordinate 575,744,877, forward strand.
TTTGATCTGCCACTGGAATCCTATCCCAAGACCTTTGAAATCTGAAGTTGTCGATCATTTGCTACTCGTTGGGGGGCTCTCTCTTGATAGTTGTTAGCTGCTCCAAAGAGACAAGTTGTCTCCCTTCTCTCCAAATTGCTCGTGAAGTGCAATATACGGTGATTCCGGTTTGTGATAGAACCAGCTCAAGGCTCCTAAACCATTGCAATGCTTTACCCTTGAATGAAGATGCGATAACTTGACACCACTTGCATTTCATTGATTTCATGGATTGCACAAAGGTTAGCAATATCTTTAACATGATCACACAGGAGTAGTCGATTTTCTCCGGTGAAGTAGGGAATGTTCTTGAGGGCTGCAATAGGAACTGGATGTTGTGCATTGAGAGCAAGTGGGCTGCTTCCTGTGAAGTTGACGTAGGGGTTGTTCTGAGCCATTCTAATTGGTCTTAAAACCCTTGTTGATGAATGAAAGGCCTACCAGGTGGAGGAGTTGAGAGAGTTTCTGTTTGGTGGAGATGGAGACCTTTGAATCCTTCTTCCTCTTTGCCTTCTTCTTGGAGATAATTGCAGGTATTCAAACAACACTTCTTCTTCTCCAACTCTTGACCTTGTGGTGATTCTTCTCATGAGTTTTCAGGCCTGAGCTTGGAACCAGTTGATTCTTCCCCTTGGAGTCGCCAGATATGCAAATAATAGCTCTTATAAGCAAGAAAATTGCAGCAGATGCACATCAACCTTGCTGCAAAAAAATGAGACCTCTTGTCCCACCGGGCATGCCAAAACTATTGTTGCAGACTCACAGCACCCCTGGATGCAGATCAGGCTTCTAGGTTGATCACTCTAGCATCCAGTGTGATTGCACAACATGGAAACCTCTCTCCAAGTGTGGGGACTTGTAAAACTGAGAGAGGAATCTCTAGATTAGAGGCTGGTTCCTCAAACTCCTCTGATTTAGATCTATATTTTGTAAAACTACAGAGGTTTAGATCCTAATCCTACTCTAACTTGCAAGGAGACAGGGATAGAAATGCAAAAATATGAAACTAACTAAAGGTGGTGATGCACCAAAAGGAGTGGTGAAACATTTCTGTCATCAAAAATAGACACAGACCAAAGTTTACAACATAAAACATACACAGACTGATAAGATATAATTTAGGATTTGAAATGAAGCAAATAATACAAACAAGGGACTGGAAACCATTCACAAAGCTTGCATTATCATTTCCAGTGTCAAAATCACTGCATTACACCCTCAGAGAGGTAAAAACTATTACAATCTTTGGAGAGGTCTGATCCTTGCATCAATCACTTGCTTTGGAGGTGAAAGAAGAAGTCTGCTATGTCAAAAATTGTTCCCCCTTCAGAAATGAGCCAAATCTGGCTTTTACATTGCATGGGTCGAGCCCAGGGGACAAAAAATGTACAAAAACATGAGAGCCCATCCCTTCTTGACTACAGGTGCATTAAAATGGCATGGGGGACCTTACAAACCCATACCCTATCATTTTGACCGGATTACAGGAGAATGCGACCCATTCTGCATTAAATCAGTCGTTGAATGTCACTTCTGGCCATGAACACGCGTCAGAGCCATTTCTCAATTTTCTCTCTCTAGACTACACCAAAACTCAAGATTAACCCCGAAATCATGTAGAGAATTTCACAAGCTTTCCGTTGATATAAAGAACGTGCAAATCCGAGCTCTGGATCGAAAGATATGTCGATCTGAAGATTTAGGGCACAAAACAGGTGAAAATGCGTTTTGAAATTTTTCCCGCTCTGCCACCTGGATGACACGTGTCAAGCGCTGATTGGATGCATGTAATTCTCTCTCCTCTCTGTCCCTGGTTTCCTACTTCATTGGACACGTGTCTTCTTTTTATTGGCTCGGGTCAGTGCTTGAAACCTCGCCCTTTGACTTTTGGACTTTCTCCCTTGTGACACGTGTCATGATTTGATTGGTCCGCGGGTCTGCCGGCTTTTCGTGCCCTTCGCGTCTTTTTGTCCCGGATGTCCCAGTGCTGTTTGGGATAGAATCCTCCGATCCACCCGAAATGGGCTTCCTTGTCCCTTATCTGCCGATGACACATGGCGCAATCTGATTGGCTCTCGGCTTTTCCGGCTATCCAGCGTCCCACGCGTCCCACGCGTCCCTTTGTCCCAATGTGTCCCAATACTGAAATTTCTGTTTGGGCTGAGCCGGCAATTCGCACCTTCACGTACTCATGGCCCAGATGTCCTAGTGTGAAATTTCCCCATTCTGGCCGAATCGGCGGTTCGCGTCCTTCGCGTACCTTTGTCCCACTTGCTCCCGGGTTGTTTGGGAAAAATTCTTCCGGTTCGCTCGATTCGGCCGGTTTGCATTCCTTTGCCCCACATGTCCCTTTGCGGTTAGTCATTCTCTTCTCCTTGATCCGAACCGGCTTCTCGTGTCCAAATCGCGTACTTACGCTCGACTTGTCCCGGTGCTAAAGTTCTCTGTTTGGCCGATCCGGCGGTTCGCGTCCTCTCGGCCACGAATGTCCCAAAGCTGTTTTGCTTTCGCGGTTAGTCAATTTTGCTTCCTCCTTCGGCCGGATCGGCTTCTCGCACCCTACGTGTCCTTCTATCCCCGGATGTCCCTTTGCTTCTCGGGCCGCTGGAGGCTTTTCGGCCGATTCGTGCCCGATGTCCCAAATGTCCCTACTGTCTCGAGGACTAGGACTTAGCCAATTTTCACAATTCTTTCCGGCCCAAGCTTGTTTTTGCAGCTTTTTCACCTTTTCTCAGAACTTGCTCTTTTCAACATGGACAAGAGAGTTAGAAAAAATATGAGGGGACCACAAAACATGATTTTTGCCCTGATCAATCAATTTTCACGGGACTTGAGAAATCAATACATGTTATCGAATTAATGATGGGGGTGAATTTGGATACACAAGAGAGGGTTTAAATTCATCCACAAACTTATATTATTTCTCCACATATTTGATACAAGTGCATTACAATGGCCAAGAGGTAAAAATTACATTTATAGTTAAATGGGAGGTTTGAAACTCCACAAAAATCCTTACAGACAAGAGAAGAAGGGAGGGTGCAAAGTAGAATTATCCAACATTAGAACAATGCCCCTCATTATAATTTATAGTGGAAGATTTGCAAAGGAGGAGAGAGAAAATGAATCCTGAATTTTCCCAAAAATCCTCCAAAAATCATTGTTTAATCCTATGATTGTGATTGCTTCAAGAAATTGACTGTTATTGCACCTCCTATCTAATCTAGCCCATGTAGACTCATGATGGCCTTACTTTTCACCAACCTCATTAATGATTTTCACCTACCACTACAATTCTTTAAATTTTCAGAGGTTCAAACCCCAAAATCTGAAATCCCATGTTTCCATGCTCTAGATCTCAAAAATACCTCTTCAATGACTGTAATTTTGTAAGAAAAGGGTGAGCACATTGGAAGATATAACCATTTTTCCCTGATTTTTCATTGGGATTTTTCCTATATCTAACCTCATGAGAACTAAAATTTGTCTTCACCATTGTATTATTCTCTGAATTACCTTTCTAGAAAGTATAAGTTTATCAAAATTTTCTAAAAACTGGAGGAGATATGCTTGTTATAAGTTTGGCATGGTTTTAGGGTTTTACCCGCTTCATCGAGCTCCTTACCCAACCCATCGAGCCATTCTTATATATTTTCAAGCTAGTTATTCCACAAATTAGTTCCTTTTTGATGTCGAGTTGGCCCCTTTGATGCCAATTTGGCATTTTCCCATTCTCCACCCATTCCATCCGGCTCGGCTCGATGACTAATTCCAATGACTTGGAAGCGCCATTGAAAGTGCATGGGTAGGAGTTTGAAATATGCTTAAGAGATTTGGGTTCCGATCCTTTGGAATCTCATTTCTAACCACTTTGGGTTCACCATCTCCTAAACTCTGAAGCTAACCTCTGAATGACCACATCCCTAAAACCCGAAATGCCTCAGCTTGCCACGTCACCCATTTTCAGGGTTTCACGCTCTCTTGTTTCAAAACTCATTGAGCCACCCTTTCAAACTTCACCCCCGGTGACTCTAATATTTGCTTTGTGTTGACCCCAAATGGGGTGTTGACCCCTAAAATTTGTTTGATGATCCATTTCACCCCTTTCAGACTTTCAGGGATTTACCCTTTGGAAACCAACCACCACTGAGTTTTGAATGACTCGCTTACTAATGCTCGAAGCATCCCATCCTTGAAGTCTAAAGTCCTTTGGTTTTCACCCTTCCAACTTGCAAATTTCTAGTCTCGAGCTTGTGATATGTTTATTACTCTCGTGTCCTTTGAATTCTTCTTGGGATAAACTGAATAGGCCCCTACGCCGACTTCATTTAACTCGACCGATGTTTATATTTCTCGAGTCACTCGAACTCGACGAATTTATTGCATTGAAATCGTGGCCACCATTATTGGTCTACCTATGATGACCCTTCATGAATATTTTCTTTGCCAAATCTATACTCTTCCCTTAGCTTGAGAATAGCCTCCACTTCTATGAGCGCAAGTCCTCATGATATTTCTCAATCAATCATAGCTCGATCAATTTTCCTTGCGTGTCGTTTTAGCTCTCTTAATCTTACACACCGGTGATCATCCTTGCTAGATTGATGGAAAGTTATGCACCATCCATTCCATGAGCTTAACTCACTCAAAAATTTGAATCCTATGTTGGTCAATCTTTCCCACTTGTGATGAGCTTGGAGCTTGGCAATTTGGGCCCATCGTGGTGTGCCGGATCTCCATATGACAGCCCTACTTGATCTCTCAAGCATTTCCTTTCTTACGATGAGCCACATCCTCTATGACAATAAAAATCCTTACATGAGCTCATTTTGTGACCTTGCATGGGATCAACTTATCCTTTGGCGTGTTCATTCTATGGCTCGGTATGAGTCCCACCTTTGCCATTTTTTTGAGTTGGTCATTCATTTGATGTATCACCCTCATGATGCATCACTCGGACCAAGCTCGGGAGCTTGGTCCTTTCATCTTCTACCTATGACCTCCACACTTGATGAGCTCACTTTTGAACCCCGTAACATCACTTCGCTCTTCGTCGTTGGGCTTGGCCAACTCATCCAAATTGACCTCGGATTAGGGTCTTTTCCTCAAAAATATCACCTAAGTGAGCCCCCAAATGAGCTTGATGAGCTCGCGGGTCTCTGTAGAACATCCATTTGATTTGTATCGCCAAGCTACTTAGAAAGTCACTCTAGTGCGCTCTCCACTCTCTACAACCTAACAGCTTGGTTGGCCCTCCAAGGGAAAATGTGGATTTTTTTATTTTTTTCGAGCTGATTTCTGATTTTTTCCAATTTTTTTGATATGGGAGAGGGGAATCGGTTCCTAGAACAAAAAATGTTGAATTTCTCTCACACGGGCCATCTTACCAATTTTGAGGTCAAAGGCCGCATTTGTATTTCAATGGGGCCATGACCTGGATGGCTTTGAATGCCCCGATTTAGCTCGAATACTTCTTGAAAGTTCCAAAACTCTTATAATTTTTCTGTTATACAATTGGGGTTACATGCAACCTTCTTTACACCCTATGGGGCCCACCCAGGAGCTTGTAATTACTTTGGGACCCTATTGGGTAATTTTTCTCATGGGGGAATAATTGTCAACAATTTGGTGACTCACGGGGACATATACCTACTAGATGTTTCAAAATAGTAGCCTAGGAATACCCATTGGGCATGGAGTCCCTCTATTTCTACAAATTGATCCGGAACCTATTTGAAATTGAAACCTAGAGGTCACCCGCATACCGTTACACCTGCTTTGTTTCTCTTTACGAACCTCTTCTATGAGACTAAAATGGATTGTCCCGAAACATGATTCCGCCAAGTATGAAGCATACAATTGACGATTTCTTGGCATGTATTATACGTTGCAAAATGTTGAATAAGACAATTTTCAATTTTTGTATCATGGAACTCTATTAAATTTGGGTTTTCTCTTTCTTTTGAAAGTTCCACTCTTCAACATGATGTTAGAGGCTGATTTCGCAATCTGGGAGGCACTTGGAAGTTCACCTGTGATTGGAATTTAAGGACTCAAAGAATGAAAACTCATTAAAATCAGTTCTTAACCTGATTTTAGTTGCTCTGTATTTGTTTTCTTTTAAGATTTACAACTCTTTGACACAAGTGTGAACTTCTCCTATTGCAAAATTTCATTTGGGAGGGACATTAAACTACACAAATGACAACTTAGGAGTAATAAAACCTGTTTTGAATGACTTAGGGAAATGAAACCTAAAATATAATAAGATAATGTGCATACGCACTTAGAGGAATTAAAATTATAATCTAATATGTACAAGGGTGAAACTTTTCCTTTTAGTAGCAATGTTTAAGATAGATTCCGTTAACCAAAATCAGAATTTATTCTCCATCCAAAGTAGACAATTGGAAGGAATTTCTACTTTTACATCCTATGACCATGTAGGGGCCACTCCAAATGGCATCAAACTTGGAATGCTGCCGCTTTTCCTAATCTACACCCCACTTTAGAATTAGGTCCCCCTCTTAGAAGGTCCTTACTTTTGCTTTGTTATCAAACCACTTTTTAATTAAGGCCTGATATTTCTCCATTATCTCGCACCGCATGTCCTCTCGATTTCTTTCTAGTTCCATCAGCTCTGCATGCCTAGCCTTCATTGGTTCAAATTCTAAAAAACTCCAATTTCTTCATGAGCTCCAATGCGGGTAGCTCTAATGATATGGGAAACACTGCTTCTTTTCGTAGACTAGCTTGTAGGGAGAGCTACCTGTTGACCTCTTTGGTGTTATCCTATCAGCCCATAATGTTGATTTGAGCTTGGTATGCCATGTCCTTTGATTTTCATCCAGATTCCTCCTAATGATCTTCAGCAAATTATTGTTTGTGGACTCTACTTGTCATTACCTTGGGGGTAATAGTTTGATGAGGTGCTCAAATAGATCTCGTTCCCGATAACCCATTTTGTGATTTTGAAACCTATGAATGCAAATGCATTGTTTGAAATGATAGTGGTTGGAACTCCAAACTTCATCACTATTCCTTCATAGAAGTTCAAAATGCTAGACTTGTTTTCTTGCTTGAGAGTCATTGCCTCGGTCCACTTGGTGAAATAGTCTATTTTCGTTAGTATCCACTTGTGACCTTGGCTTGAATTTTGATTAATGACCCTGATGAAGTCTAATCCCCACTACATAAATGGTTGATTGAAAAAAATTGGGTGTAAGGGAAGTGCAGCCAAATTTTCCTTTCCATTGAAGAATGCACATTTTTTTGCATTTCTTGATCCATGCGTATCAATCACTAAATATTGTGGGCTGATAATAAACTTCCTTCATTATCTTGAGAGTTGTCACCCACAGAGCGAGATGACCTCCGACCTCTCCATCATGAAATTCTTGTAGCACTTTATTAATTTGACATGTTCCAATGCATCTCAATAGAACACCATTGCTGTCTTTCTTGAACAAAACATTATCAACAAGTACAAAATGAGTGGATTGTAACCTGAAGTATCTCCTCTTTGTTTTTCTTATTTCTAGAGGACATAGTCCTATTTTTAGGAAGTGTGTCATGTATTGGGTCCAACATGGAATAAACACATTATCATTTTCTTGTTCTGATTGTCTTGTAATACCAAGACAATTTCTTTTCAATCACCTACTTTGACTTGTTAGCTTGAGTCTAATTATTTACATAGTCCTTTTCCATGAAAAATCTTGGTGAATTTGATCTCAATGTCATATTCCATGACACGTGTGATCCATATTGCATGTTTCTCATTTAAATATTTTTTCAATAGGAAATCCTTGATTCCCGCATGTGATACCAATAGTTGAATCTTGTTGTTTAAAACTAGGTGCTTGAATTTATTTAAGCTCTTGATTACTGCGAGAACAAGATTTTAAATAAAAGAGTACCTAACTTCATAATATTCCAAACCTTGACTAAAGAAGGCAATTGGTTGTTCATATCCTTATTTATTTTGTTGTACCAAGATTGTGGAAATCATTTACAACAACCAAAACCATAGAGCATGAAATCTTTAGAAAATTCTGGATTGATGAGAGTTGGAGCTTGAGATATATTATCTTTGATTTCCTCAAAAATTTCTTTACCTTCTGTTGTCTACTTCAATGTTAGGCTCTTCTTCAACATTTGCATTATTTACTTCACAAGAGTGGAAAATTTTTGTACAAACATGTAGAAAAAAATGATCTTTCCTAAGAATCTCTAAAGATCCTTCTTATGACTTGGCAAAGGCAATGCTCGAATTGCTTCAACTCTCTCTGGGTCAATTTTCAATCCCTCCTTTGAAAAAATGTGGCTAAGAATCTTGCCTTCATGAGCCAGGAATACACACTTCTTTGGGTTTAGGGACACCTCGAAACTTCTGCACCTTTGAAGCACTTGTCTAAGATGGAAAAGGTGATCAACTACATTTTTAAAGAACACAGTGATATAATCAAGATAGATAAGTACAATTTTGTTGATCAAACCCTTGAATGCCATGTCCATTTCCCTCTTGAGAAAGTGGCCCCAATATTTGACAATCCAAATGGAATCTTATTGTAGGCGTAGGTGCCCCACTTGGTGGTGAAAGATGTCTTGAACTAGTCATCTTATTTCACCATTATCTGATTGTATCCTAAATACCCATCCAGGAGAGAGAATATTTCAGAGCCAACTACTACCTGTAGGATCTGCTCCATTGAAGGGAGTGGGTAGTGGTGTTTAAGAGATGCCCTATTCAAATTCTGAAAGTATACGCACAATCAAATTTCTCCATTCTTCTTTCTGGCAGACAAAAAGTTTGCATCCTAGCTTGAGTGCTTGATTAGAAATGTAATACTTTCCTCTATTAGTTTGTTTAGTTATTTCTTCATGAGAGGCTCAATGTGAGGGTTGAATGGTCTTTTCTTTTTCCTAATGGGCTTAGCATCCAGATCCATTTCTATTGTATGTTTTGCTAACTTTGGATTGAATCGCCTAAATCCTCATAGCTCCAGGTGAAAACAAAAAATCTTGGAAAATTTGTATGAGTTCATATTTTTTGTTCAATGGCCACCTTTTCGATTTGGAGTGTTTTGCCTTCCCCAACCAAAAATGGCTCTGAATATTCTCCCTTTACCTATATATTGGCCTTTTCTTTCCAAAATTGGTCATTAGGATTGAAGATGGAATCCAACATAACCAAACCTTTGGGAAGTTTGTTTTTCCACCGCTGCATTATGTGATCTCCGTCTTGTTGCTCTAATTTTTCCTGGTTCCTAGTTGAGAATTGTGCCTCTTCCTACAAAAAAAATTGATAATCTGTTGATCATTCTCAAACACCTACCAACTTGTGTTGTTATCTAGAACTCTGCAGTCAAACAATAACATGGATGTGTGGTTGTGTTTTATCATTTTAATACTATTCACAACATCAAATGTTGCTCCAACTATTGCAAGTCTATCTACAACTTCATTTGTATTCGTAGGTATGAAATTTTTGTTGAAAGATTCAAAGTCTTCTAAGAGATCCCATACCTTGTTTTTGTAATTATTGAGTAGGTCGTTCTTTGCAGCATGTTTTCCTCTAACTTGATTTACGATCGATCAAAATCCCCGAATACCTGCAAGTTCTTAATGCCTCTTTTCCTAGCCCAATGAGGTCCATGGAATAGAGCCTCATATTTTGCCATGTTGTTTGAACATGTAAACTAAAATCTAAAAGTTGAATAGTACTTGACATTCTATGGGGACACCAACATTGCACCTCCTCCTACTCCTTGTCTACTTCTCAAACCATCAAAAAAAATTTCCATACCTCATTGTTATCTTTATTTTCTGGCTTGGTGAGGCTGGGAATGGGTGAATCTTCTTCATGTACATAATACACTCCCAATTCAACTTCTTCCATTTATTTGTAAGGATAAAATGCATGTATTTTTTTTTCCCATTCATCCAGTGTTAGATCTAGAATATTACCCACTTTGGTGTCTGCTTCATGATCATTTGAGCACTCTTCTTGATCAAAAGCTAAGAAATTTGCGTTGATGGGGCTAGGCACATGCGGCTCAATGTGGAAATTAGAAATAGGCTCGACCTGATTATGGCCTTAGCTCCATACCTTGTCTTGAATAGCATGTGTGACCAATCTGTAGATAGGTATCCACCAATTTTAGTAGTGAAGTCCCTTGAAAAATATAGTGCAAAGAGGGGAGGTAAGTCAATTATAGAAACATCCTGCAAGGCAGAGACATTGGTACATGCATGCAATGTCAGTCTCAACCCTTTGATGAATCCAAATATTCCAACTATTGTTCCATCTAGCTATACTAATCCCCTTAATATTGGCTCATATTTCAAGCCCAATTAATTGATTATTTGTTTTGGCATCACTGAGATTCTTGCACCTGAATCAGTCATGCAATGTGTACTAAATTATCTCCAAAACCAACGAGACATAGAATGGTGAAGCTTTCAAATTATTTCTTGGTTGACCTCCATCTTATTGCATGGCATTGGTAAGAACCTTCTCCTAATCCCTAGGTATCTCTTTTGAAGTGAACTAGTTTTCCATCGCAGCTTGCAACAAATCTCACTACCCTGGAATTGCCAGTGACTCCCACATGGAGATGTTCACATGTGTTTTCTTCATCTGATCTATGATGTTGAAAGGAGGCGAATATCCTTTTTCTTTCCTTTAGTGGGCACAACCTTTTCTCAAGCTTGAATATGCACATGTGCTGCTATAATGGATGCCTTAAGATGATTTTGCACATTTTGAGCTGCACTTTTTTTTTCCTACAGTGTTAGAGTGGGTTGAGAAACACTTGGGTTAGATGACTTCCCTTCCTCTATGTTCCTCTTCTTTGACCTTGTGTTGGCAGCCACACCTTGGAAAGGAGGTTGATTGATTCCACAAAAATCCTCCACCTACTAATTTACTAAAGTGGTTTCTCTCTGAGGGGCTTCCAGTGTGTTTTCCTTCTGTTGGTTTACTTCTTTAGTTGGTTCTTGAGACATGCCAATGGTTTGAACCATCAAGGCCTAATTTACTGTACCATTAAAAAAATTAGATTGGTTATGTAGTAGGTTTCAAGGCTAACACCATTCATATTCTTGAGCCATGTTGTTATGTGTTGGGACTAAGGCTCTTGATGTCAAAACTGCATTTAGATCATATGGTTGGAATTTCTTGTTAGCTTGTGGTTGTCCTTGGTTTTGGTTTTGGTTTGTAGCTTGAACTTAAGGCTTATATGATTGGAACATAGGCCTGTTTGGCTAAGCTTGAGGCTGGTAAGGCCTAGAACTATGAGCCTATTGTCTCTTGATAATAACTAGCTAATTACCAAAAGCTTGGTGTACCTTGGCCATTTTCTATTATCCCTTTGCTATTTTTTGCAAAGCCTTCTTAAGTTCTTGGGTTTTGAATGGATTTCTTGAAGAAATGGAAGCCTCGTTATTGCTTTGATTTCTTGGAGCCGAGCAGGGGGCTATTTCAGTGTGCTTGGCTAATTATAGAGGTTCCAATTTACATATATAGGGGCATTGGAGGCATTGGTGCTAATATTATGGCTTGAACGAGGTAGTTTTCTTCTCTAATAGCTATGTCATAGGTGCATGGAAACATTATTCCTCCCATGGACTGGATCATCATTGCTATATCTGAATTTAGAGCCTTCAAAAAGTAGAGGAATGCACCTTTTGCTACCACCTCACGGAAAATGGAATTAGATCCCATGATCATTGGAATCGAAATTGAAATCCATCATATGCTCATTAGGATCCCTCTTAATGGTAGTTAATTGTTCTAATAAAGATAGATTGTCTCATATTTCTCTCGAACTAGTTGTAAAGGGCTATGCATATATGGTCCCAATTTTAGATAGATCCCATTGTCAGAATCCTAAACCATAGCAACACCTTGAATTTGAATGAGGAAGCTAGTAGCTTGACTGTAACATCTACTTCATTTATTTAATAGTGTAGATGTTTGCAATATATTTTATATGATCAACAAGAGTTGTGTGATTCTCTCTAGTGAAATAAGGGATATTTTTTAGTGCTACCACTTTGGGATAGGGTTTTGAGCATTGAGTGCCAATGGGATGCTTTGCCTGTAAAGTGAACATAAGGATTCAGTGGACCTTGTGGTGGTTGTTGTTGTAGATGTGCCATTATGATTGGCCTAAAAACCTATTTGTTTGAAGAAGGGTCTATTGGATGGAGGTGTAGATAATACTCTACCTGGAGGAGATGGTGATCTATGTGGTCTTATTCCTCTTGTACCTCTATGTGGAGATAATTACAAGTATTCAAAATTACCTTCCTCTCTTGCTCGTGAATGAGTTTAGATCCTTCTCATATACTTAGAAAACCTATCTTTCTACACCATGATCGAAATCTATTACCTTCGAGTCTCTAGATGTGTTAGGAGATGAGCCTCAAAAGGATAGATTTTGCCAAGCCACACACCAAACTTGACAAAATAAAAATGAACTTTGAAGGGCTTGAAAGCTGATTTTTTGGAGGTTGAAGATTGTTTTGAGCCGACAGCCTCTCGAAATTCCAAAATGCGAGTGATCTCTGAAATTGAAAACCCCTAAAAGTCCAAAATTGAGGAAACCCTAAAATCTGAAAGTAGGAGACTTCCAAACTCCAAAATTCAAAAGGTCTAAAATTGATGGACTTCCGAAACTGAAACCTCGAAATCCTAAAATCTTGGAAGGTCCAAATCCTAAAACCTGAAATCCTAAAATTGAGAAAACCCTAAAATTTTGAAAGTCAAAATTTTAAAAATCTAAAAATACCCTTTTGAAGTTTAGGTCCTAATCTATCAGTTGGTGAAATTTGGACTTATTTTGAGAAAGTTAAGCCCTTGAAAATTGATTTCGGAGTTCAACCTGAGAGGTGAAAAGTCTGAAATTGAAGAACTTGTAATTTCTAAGTCTGAAAATGCCTTCAAACTTGTGAAAAAGACTTCTCTGTCCCACTGGGTGTGCCAAAATTGTTGATGCGTAATCACAACACCCTTGATTGTTTGCAATTCAAAGGATTGAGATAGTCAATGTGATTACATAACATGGATATTTTCCTAAAGTGTGGGACTCTGCAATCGGAAAGCTCTTCGAAGAAATGCCGACTTCCTATTCCTATATATATCACCACTCACTAGCCTAAGAAACTAAGATAAGCCCTAATCTAAAATGTCAAGGTGATAGGGAAGAAGGATGCAAGAAAAGTAAAGCCTAATTCTACTGGAGGTGATGCACCATTAAGGAATGATGAACACTTGCTTTACATGGAGATGGAAACAATAATTAGATTAAGGAGGATGAAAATACACCATAGATCAATCCACTGCTACAAATTCACTAGCCAATGAACAAAAACCATTAAACATGTAATACAAAAACCATGCACAAATAACCAAGATTGTAATGAGAGATAAAGAGAATGCAATGAACATAAGAGAGGGTTGAAATTCATCCAAAACTTATATTATTGCTCCAAAGATTTGATACAGTGCATTATAATGGCCAAGAGGCAAAAATTGCATTTACAGTTAAATGTGAGGTTTGAAACTCCACAAAAATCCTTACGAAAAGAGAATAAGGGAGGGTGTAAACTAAAATTATCCAATATTATAACAATTCCCCTCATTACAATTTATAGTGGAATATTTGCAAAGGAGGAGAGAGAAAATCAATCTGAATTTTCCCAAAAATCCTCCAAAATCATTGTTTAATCCTATGATTGTGATTCCTTCAAGAAATTGACTGTGATTACACCTCATGTCTAGTCTAGCCCTTGTAGACTCATAATGGCCTTACTTTTCACCAACCTCATTAATGGTTTTCACCTACTACTGTAATGCTTTCCATTTTTCCATGCTCTAGATCTCGAAAATACCTCTTGATGACTATAATTTTGAAAGAAAAAGGTGAGTACATTGGAAGATATCACAATTTTTTCCCTGATGCTTCATTGGGATTTTTCCCATATCTAACCTCATAGGAAATAAAATTTGTCTTCACCATTGTGTTCTTTTCTTAATTACCTTTCCGAGATAGTATAATTTTATAAAATTTTTCCAAAAAAATGGAGGAGATATGTCTATTAGAAGTTTGGAATGGTTTTAGGGTTTTTCATGCTTCATCAAGCTCCTTACCCAACCCATTGAGCCATTCTTCTAGCTTATTGAGCTAGTTGTTGCACCACCAAGTTCCTTTTTGATGTCGAGTTGGCCCCTTTGATGTTGATTTGGTCTTTTCCCATTCTCCACCCATTCTATTCGGCTCGGATCGGTGATAAATTCCAATGACTCAGCGGGCTCGTTGAAAGTGCATGGGCGGGAGTTTGAAATATGCTTTGGAGGTTTGGGTTCGATCCTTCAAAATTTCACTACCAATCGCTTGGGCTCACCATCCCCCAACTCCAAAGAAAACCTCGAACAACCACATACCCAAAACCCAAATGCCTCGGCTCGCCACGTCACCAATTTTTAGGGTTTCAGGCTCTCTTGTTTTGGAACTCACCGAGCCACCCTTTGGACTTCACCCCTACTAACTCAAAAAATTTATTTTTGTTTATCCCGAATGGGGTGTTGAACCTTGAAGTTTTCCTCTTGAGCCACGTCACCTCTTCGGACTTTTAGTGCTTTTCCCTTCGAAACCAACCGCCACCGAGTTCGGAATGACTTGCTTGCTAATACCCAAAGAATTCCAACCTCAAAGTCCAAATTCCTTCAGTTTTCACCCTTCCAACTCATAAGTTTTTGAGCTTGAGCTTGTCATACATTTATTGCTCTGTGTTCTTTGAATTTTTCATGGCTGAGTTGATTAGGCCCCAGTGCCAACTTCATTTAACTCGACCGAATGCGTTCATCTTTCTCGAGTCACTCTGAACTCAATAAAATTATTGCATTGAACTTGTGTCCACCATTATTGGTCTACCTATGATAACCCTTCATAAATATTTTATTTTCCAAATGTGTACACTACCCTTTGCTAGGTTTATGCCTACAATTTTATGAGCATGAATCCTCAAGATATTTTCAATAAATAATAGCTCGATCACTTTTCCTTTGGTTGACTCGTTTTAGCTCTATTAATATTACACACCAATGATCTTCCCTAAAAGATCTAAGGCAAGTCATGCACCATCCATTCCATGAGCTTATCTTGCACAAACACCTTGCATCCTGTGTCAGGTCAAAATTTCCCACACTGTGATGAGTTCAAAGCTTGGCAACTTAGGCCCCTCGTGGTGTGCCGATCTCCATGTGACAACCCTACCCAGTATCTCAATCCTTTCCTTTCTTATGACGAGCCACATCCTCTGTGACAACTAAACTCATTGCATGAGCTCATTCTATGACCTCCCATGGGCTCATTTCATAATTTTCCATGTTCATCCTATGACTCGGTTTGTGTCCCTCCTCCACCAACTTTGTTGAGTCGACCATTCATTTAAAGAATTTCCCCTTCGATGCATCACTTTGAATGATATCGAGTTAGATTGGTCCATCTCGTATTCCACTTGCAACCTCCACATGTGACGAGATCACCTTTGAACCCTAGAACATTGCTTAGCTCTTCTCCATTGGGCTTAGCTTAATCCTCCAACTTGATCTCGTTGGGGTATTTTACTTGACAAGCTCGCTTTGGCGAGCCCCCAAATGAGCTTGATGATCTTGCAGAGCTCCAAACGCACAACCATCTTACTTAGCTCATCGAGCTAATTGGCGAGTACTTCCTAGCTTGCCCTTCACGTTATAACCTAATAGCTCGGTTGGCCCTCCAAGGCTAAAAAGTTTTTTAAAATTTTTTCGAGCTTGATTATGGATTTTTTTCAAATTTTTTGATGGAGGAGAGGGGAATGGGTGCCTAGAACACAAAATGTTAAATTTCTTTGTCATGGGCTATCTTATAATTTACTCGAGACAGGAGGCCGCATTTGTACTTGTAATGTGTCCATGATCTCGGGATGTCTCTAAATGGCCTTGATTCAACCCAAATACTTCCTGAATGTTCCAAAATGCTTGAAATGCTTCATTACAACCTAGGGATCACCTCTAACCTTCTTTACATGTAGTGGGGCCCACATGGGAGCTTCGATTACTTTGGGACCCCTGTTGGGAAATATTTCACATGGGGAAAAATTGTCAACAATGCCTAACTCAATTTCTTCCATCTCCCTGTATGGGTCATATCCATGCCTTTTGTGAGCCCACTCATCAAGTGTCAGATTAGGAATAGTCCCAACCTTGGTGTCTGGTTCATAGGCATCTAAACAATCCTCCCATTCAAATACTACACAATTATCATTTATTAGGCTTGGCACATGGGGCTTAATGTGAAAGTGCGCAATTGGCTCCGACCTGATAATAACCTTATCTCCACACCTTTTCCTAAATAACACATGGGACCAATTAGCTAATAAGTACCCACCAATCTTGGCTGTAAAATCCCTCAAAATGCACAAGGAAAATAGTGATGGCAAATCAATCACCGATACATCTTGTAGAAATGTGACATTTGGGAAAGCATGGAGTGTAAGGCTTAGTTCTTTGATCACTCCAAATGTACCTATGACCTTTCCATCCATTTGAACTAATCCTCTCAATACTAGCTCATATTTTAAGCCCAATTTATCTACAATTTGCTTTGGAATTACTAAGTTGCTCGCCCCTAATTCGATCATGCAATTGTGTACTAATTTATCCCCAACGATCAATGAGACATAGAATGGTGGAGGCTTCACATTCTTACTTGAATGACCTTCTCCTTGTTGCGTAGTGTTAGTAAGAACCCTCTCCTAATTTTTGGATGGCTCATTAGAAGGGGACCAATTTACCATAGTTGCTTGTAATAAATCTCGTTGCCCTGGAATTTCTAATGATTCCCACATGGAAATGTTAACATTGGTCTTCTTCATCTGATCAATGATATTGAAAGGGGATGGGTTTTATCTTTTCTATCCCTTGATGGGAATGATCTTTATCGGTGTTTGGAATAGTCCATGAGTTGCGACAACCGGTACTCTATACGATTATGCACATTTGGGGTTTCTGGCAACATTGTCTTAGGCGGTTTTGTTCACTAAAATCTGCATTTGGTTTGCTAACTCATTGTTGTGTAAGGGTGTGATAATAAACAACTATGTTAGATGATTTCCTCTCCTCTATGTTACTTTTGTTTGATCATGTGTTAGCAGCTAGACCTTGGAAAGGATATTGATTAATTCCACAAAAACCTTCTACTTGCCAATTTACCAATGTTGTTTTAGTCTAAGGTGCCTCCTATTGACTTGCTAACTACTGATTTTCCTCTTGGATTTCCTCTCGAGGAACACCAATGGTCTACACCACTAGAGCCTGATTTAACGGATCTTGGAAGCATGCCATTTGATCGTAATAGTAGCCATATGGAGGGTACCATTCATATTATTATGCCATATTGTTCTAGGATAGGACCAAAACTCTTGATGCTGATGTCACATTGGGATTATAAGGCTGGGAAGATTTGGTAGTAGGAGGTTTCCCTTGATTCTGATTGGAATCTTGAGTGGGATTCCTACTATTTTGATATGGGGGCCTAGCTTGATATTGAGCTTGAGGCTGAAAGGGTCTAAAATTTTGGGCCTGTTGCCTTTTGATGGCCACTAACCGATTACGAAAAGTTTGCTACCCTTTGATTATCTCCTGTAACCCTTTCTTAAGTTATTAGATTTCAAATGGGTTGTTAGAAGAAGTAGAGGCATCTTTATTGCTTTGATTTCTAGGGTCAGGAATAGGGGCTATTTCAGGTACTTGACTAGTAGAGGGGTTTCCCAATTCTGGATATAGGGGAATAGGTGGCCTAGGTGCTAGTTTACCGGCTTGGATTAGACAATTCTCAGTTCTAATAGTTGTGGCATAAGCATCTGGTAAGGTTATCCCCCATAGATAGTATCATAAAGATATACAGAATTTGAAGCTTTAAGGAAATAGAGAAATGCACCTTCAACAATGACCTTACAAGAATTGGGATCCAATCCCACATCCACTGAAATCAAAAATTAAAGTCTGCCATTTATTCATTGGGATCCCTCTTGATTGTAGTTAGCTGCTCTAATAGGGACAAATTATCTCCTCTTTCTCCAAAATGGTTACAGAGGGCTTATCATATTTGATCCCAATTTGTAATGGACCCCACTTTACTAAGCTCTTAAACCATTGCAAGGCCTTTCCTTGAAAGAATAAGCCAACAATTTAACTGTGACATCCACTTCATTGATCTCATGAATGGTACAAATATTTGCAATATCCTAAATATAGTTAGTAGGAGTCATGTGGTTTTCCCTTGTGAAGTAGGGAATATTTTTTAATGTTGCAACTAGAATAGGGTTCTGGGCATTGAGGGTGAGTGGACTAATTCATGTGAAGTGGACATAGGGATTTGGTGGCCCCCGTGGTGGTTGTTGTTGTAGATGTGCCATCTTGATCGGCCTAAGGATCCTAGTTGATTGAAGGAAGGGTCGACTAGGTGAAGGTGTGGATAATGTGTGTCGGCTAGGTTAGTCAATTGAAATGGATGGATGGGTTGGTTGACTAGGTTGTTTGACCGACAGTTATGGCGACACAAGTGATGAGATCATGGTTAGTTGGGTCGGTGGTGTACGGACGAGATGGATGGCGTCTAACCCCCCTTGGGTTAGATGTCACAGAGTTAAACACCATCCAACTCGGGCTAGACGACTCACGAGTATGGTCGGTAAGCATATGGTACGATCAAAGATGGATGATTGTCTAACCCCTAAAATTAGACGGTTGAGGATAGATAAGTGGCCAAGGATTGTATGAAATCCATGGTTAGATGGATACTAGGATTAATTCGTGGTTGGTGTATGGTGTAAGGTTATATGAGCTTCCAATCCCCACAAGTCTACGAATAGAGAGAGATAACCATCCAACTTAGGATGGACGGTCCATGATGTGAAGATGATGACTCCCAGGTTGGTCAAAAACTAGAAGAATGTACTTTGCCTACAAGTTAGATGACCATCCATCCTTCCCAGGTTGGGAAACAAAGTGGTTAGATGACCTACTCATAATTATACGGATCATGATTAGAAAAGCGTATAACCTTTGACATGGTTGGGTGATCCACATGATAGACAAGTCACAGGACCAACCGAGGGTAGGTAGATGAATGAAATCTCAAAAACTAGAGTTAATGAGGTATGGTGCCCATTACTTCCTAGGAAATGAAAGTACCAAATTGTGTGGCTCCCCATTTCTCTTTAATGTATCCTGTTTACAGTCGGTGACCCAAATTTCATATACATTGTAAAATCTGCTCATTTTGATGGGAGATTTTCTGAAAAGTAAAGGAACTTTGTCAAAATTGTTCCAAAGTTATTGTGAACTAAAGGCCTCAAATTTGGTCTTATTGTAAAGGATTTTTCCTTGTGCCTATATTGTAATGGAGTTTGCATGTTTCTAAGCAATACATTTTGTATTTTGTGGCTTTTCTTGCCCTAATTCGAGTTGTATTGCATCTTTTTCCTTTCATTATGTTTGTAGGTATATTGTGCATGTTTATATCTCTTTGCAGGACCTTTAATTTGTTGTGCTTTATGAATATAGGGAATTAAATACTTGTCTTAGACTGTGGCACCTTCACATGCCCTCTATTACCTTGTTTTCTTCCTATTTTTCACTCACTTAGGTTGTCTCACCATTTCTTGGTGCATCACCTTCACATAGAGTAGATTTACTTTTTATGCATCCTTCTATTCCCATCTCTTTGGAAAATATTAGAGTAGGATTGGTTTGGTTTTTTATTCTCTCGCACTTTGGAGAAGTTGACACTAGGTTAGGAGAAGTCATATTTCTCTAGAGGATTATCCTACTTGAAACGTCCCATAATACATGATATGTTGGAACATAATGATTAAGTGGTCTGGCCAACCCTTAATGTATATGGGTCCATCACTAATATATAAGTTAATATTTAATAATATGAAATATTTATATTTCTATTATTAAATATGTTAACCTAGGTATATACTTTAGGTTAAATATTTAATATCATGAAATGATTATATTTCTAATATTAAATATTATAAACCTAGGTGTATGTGTCAACCATTTTAGGTTGAAAATGTGGGTCAAGAGACATACCCGATCACCTTATATAAAAAGGACTTTAGGTCCTCATTTGATATATTCGGAAATATATCAAAGGTGTGCAAATCAAGTGATTTAGTTTTACCCTTGGTAAATAGGGTTTCAAAGGAGGAGGTGATCTTATTGGATGTAAAATAAGTTTTTGAAATAAAAGTTATTTTCAAAGTGGTTTTTACCCTATTGGGGTTTTCCACTATAAATACTTGTGTCACCTGTGTTATTTATTTCATGTAAGTATTTATTTATTTAGTTATGTTATGATGTAATATTTATTTAAATATTTTTGTAACGCTATATAATATGTAAGTTGATTAAATCGTATTTATTAGAATCCTCAAATTCTAATAGGATAATCCCATGTTATGCATGTTACACTGATTTCCTCACATACAAATAAGAAGTAATCAGGGGTCTTTGTGATTTTGACATAACACCACCTTTTGGCACTACTTGTTAAACTTGTATTCAATGATCTTCTTCATCCAACCAGATTATATTCAGTGGTGGCAGAATAAATTTTAGATATTCATTATCCTACTATTCAAGTTCCCTACATATCACTCTGTTGACACCATCAATTTAAACCCTAACTCAAGAAATAGGCAATGCCGAGAAAATCCTCACTTGTCCGAGTCAATTTTAAGGGTTTACAAACACTCAAGAACCCCGTACATGAAGATAATATCCAACCAAAAATATGTGCCTCACTAATGACATCATAGAGCGTCCTCCTTATCAATGAAATTAACAAAACCAAATCCCACTCTAATATTTCTTCTAATCCATAACCACATAGACATGTGTAATGTGTCCAAACAACTCAAAAATATTGTCCAGTTGAAATCCCTCATGGTCCTTAGACAAACCGGTAACTATAATGAATTTCCATCATTTCTATGGCACATGTTATCTCCAAAGTGGCCCATGCCACTTGTGAGACTAGGAGGCACCCAACAACAGAGGAAGCGGTAGCCACACTAGTGATGATTCTACTAGAGGTGAGGCCCTCAACCTCCTTATCCATTGTTAAGGTGTCTACATGGCACCAGGGATGAGATCCTTGTTATGGAATTTTGATGTGTAGTGATCACCCTTCTTATTATAGATACAAAAACTATGAGCACCACACTGCCCTTGGAATGAGAGATGGTGGATAATGCATCTCTGCCAAAATTAGAATCATTGGCCTTGGATCCCGGTGGGTGGGGTCACTGCAGTAGGGTTCCTTGTTGGTAGCGATGCAAAACTTAAGCCACTCATGGTGCTTTCGAGAGTGCACTCATTAAATGATTTCATGGAATCCAACATTGATTTGCCCAACTAGAAATATAACAATAGACCAATCATATTTCTTTTTTATATGAGTTAGCGGCCACTAGGCTAATGAATTTCAAGAGATGTAACCCATCTTCTAATGTGCATGGTAGTGGTGCGAACCACCTTTTGTCCCTACTCGTTGAACTTGTATTCGATGGTCTTCTTCATCCAACTTGATTATATTCAGAGGTGGTAGGAGAAATTTCAGATCTTCATTATCCTCATATTCAATATCCCCGTATCTTACCCTATCGGATGCCATCCATGTCATCCTTAACTCAATAAATGGGCAACATCAAGAAATCCACTTGTATACAAAGTAAAGTTTAAGGGTTTACAACCACACAAGAACCCCACATCTGAAGATAATATCCGGCTAGAAATGTGTGCCTACCTTGTGACGTCATAGAGCATCCTCCTTATTGATGATATTAACAAAACCAAATTCTTTTTAATCCATCTTCTGATCCATAGCCACGCAGACATGTGTGATGTGTCCAAATGACTTGAAAAGGTCGTGCATATTGACATCCCTCATGGTCCTTGGAAAGACTAGTAACTCTAATAGAATTTCCATCATTTTTGTGGCACATGCCATCTTTGAAGCAGTTCACACTACCCCTGAGGCTGGGAGGCACCCATAAGTGGAGGAAGAAGAAGCCCCAATGCTTCCACAAGTGGTGAGGCCCTTGAAAACCTTATCCATTGTTAAGGTGTCTATGATACCGGTGGGGTGAGATATTTGTAACAGAATTTTGATGTGTAGTGATCACCCTTCTTACTGCAGATATGAAAAACTATGATCTTCACACTACCCTTGGAGTGAGAGAGGGTGGATAGTGCATCTCCGTTGGACTTGGAATTATCAGCTTTAGATCTTGGAAGGTGGGGTTGTTCTAGTAGGGTAATTAATTGGTAGTGATGAAAAACATGCACCACTCACGACACTCAAGACTGCACTTGTTAATGTGCTCTTTGGCCACTTTGTGGATGCACATGGTACTGGTGCAAACCACCTTCTAGCCCTTCTCATTGAAATTTTATTCAGTTATCTTCTTCATCCAACCCTATTATATTTGGTGATGGTAGAAGAAATTCTAGATCTTCAATATCCTCCTTTGAAGCTCCCTAGATCTTACTCTATCAAACGCCATCACTATCATCCCTAACTCAAGAAATAGGAAAATCGAGAAATCATCATGTGTTTGGAGTAAATTTTAAGGGTTTGCACACAATCAAATCATCCTAAAAATAAAAAATAAACAAATGTGTTTGTTAAAGTGGAAAAAAGGGCCCAAATTTTCAATTCTAGGGCATCACAAATCCTATTGTCAACCCAGAAAGGAGATAGAAAAGGATACATATTGGAAAAGAGAATAGGAAGGCATACTTATGCTATAGATTTGACCTAATGATGAGGGTCATTAGTCTTCTTCATTAATAATGTCAATCTAGGGCTAGTGTCTCGATGGTTGTATGTAATAGGAGAAAGAGATCTTTGGAAAACAACTCCTTCAAACACAATCCAAACTTGCATAAATGAAAAGCACACTTGCAAAAATGAAAAAGCACACTTACAGAAATTAAAATCACACTTGCATAAAAGAAATCACACTTGCAGAAAATGAAATTTCTGAATTAAAAATAAATGAAAAATAAATAAGACACCTGCAGTTCACAAAATAAATTGTACGAAAGAAATATTACATAACATAAAATCATAAATTCACAACAAAAGGAAAATTATAGAATAAAGAAATAAACATAAAACATTGATCCATCTTCCTTGGAATGAGTCACCGCTCATTCCTTGGAAGAGGACTTAATTCATACTTGTAAACTTTAATTCAAAACCAACAGAATAATTTTACTCAGAATATTGGAGAGAAAGAATGGATTTTCATTTATTGGTAAAAAGATTACATATAAGAGTGTGGAAGGTTGCATTTATAATTCATGCATCCAACCAACTCCTTATTTTGGGGAATACAATCTAATCTTCTCTTTATTCTAATTTACTTAGTCAACACACCAAGAACTAACTACCTATTCTTGGATGGATTTATTCAAAGTAATAAATCCTAAACAAACTTTATTAACCATCTACTTATCATGGAGAATATTTCTAAAACTCATCCCTTTAATCTAGGAACACGGAGGGAAGAGTTCTTATTCAACATTCATAATACTATTCCACTATTTTCTAATCCTTAAAATATAGAGAGAAAATGGAGGAGTGCTAAGTCCATGGCATTGAATTATTCTTGGAATGCCACATGCATGCATGACTTTGGATTGTCACATGTTTAGATCTGTATTATTGGTTGATGACGTGTAAGGAAAGAGTGGGCTGAATAGTTTCATGATCCTTTAGAATATTTTGGAACAAATCAAAATAATTTTAGTAGTTGGTGTTTTCGTATCTGCGCTTGGTGTTTCTATAGTTGCGTGTAAGTTTTTCGTAGCATAAATCTAGTAGTAATCTATGAATAACTAGGATTTCCATAGCTGTGTGAGGACTTTCGGTAGCTTCGATCTATGAACTTGGAGTAGAGTTGCTTATGACCTATTTTCTACACACTATTGCATTCTAACTTAGAAGAAATATCAGGATATAACAAAAATTAGACTGCAAATATATTTCTAAAGAGATGATAAGATAAATGCTATATTCTACTTTAAATATGCTATAAGTTATTAAAACCACATCTAAATTGACTTGAAAGATTGAGTTTAAGAGAGAGAATAAAAGTGTTATTTGGTGATATGATGAGACATATTTTGGCCTCATCACCTAACCCACATGATGACTTGGGTAAATGAAATGTGATGCGACTACCATGACCAATGCCTTATTTGCACACAACACCAAGTAATTAAACATGAATACTCCTACAATCTTGGAGTTGACACGAGCTATCTCGCTACTTTGGAGATAATCGACACCTAGGAATTTCTCAATCACATTCAGAACAAGTGTGGAGCATATGCGTAAGACATTGTGAACACAAGTGAAAGACATGGGAGAGAGGAAAGCCATTTCCGACTTCTTTTCAAGCAAGAGGATGAAAGGAACATAGGTAGACACCATGCGAGGGAAGGGGAAAATAATAGAGAAATGTTTGAGATTTATGAGAGGAACATATATAGGAGCATAGTTTTACACTTGACTAAACAAAGTGGTAATATTTTTGACAAATATGTTTTGATTCCTAGCTCCTCGATAAATGGTACATTTGGTCACGATGCAATCTACTGTGTGAATATAATATTGAAACTCGCCAACATCCAAGACAAATTGTGTATCGTACGAACAAGGGAATCATGTCATTAAAATTACATTCTCAAATGATGTCCACACAACAATAAACAAAAAATCTTTAAAATAACGATCTCTAAAAATTAAACAGATAATGTTTCTATTCTATATGTGCTAGCGGTCGATAGGATTTTTTTGTAATAAAATAAGATTTAATCATTTAAAAAAATTTCATTAAGATTAACATATGAAGATCTGCAGTACAAAGCCATTTATTATTTCAGGGAAGCTAGCATGTATCTGTAAATCCATAAATATAACATGTTTCTGTTTTATATGGTCTAGCGGCCGGTAGGATTATTTTTGGCTTTGGAATAAGGTTACTATCATTTTCAATATGTCTTTAAGATTAAACCATGAATAACTTGGGAAAGAATCATGTTTTTGATTTCAGGGAAACCAATATTGATACAGTGAAACAGTAAACATTATATGTTTATGTTTTTTACGTCTTAAGCATGTTATTAGGATTAATTTTTGATTTCGAATAAGGTTCTTACTAGTTTCAAAATGTGTTTAAGTTTAAACTATGTATATATGGGAACAAACAGTCTTTTATTGGTCCATGATCCACGATTTTCTCTTCACCCATAGAAAAAAATGTTTTCTTAAAAAAAAAATCAAAAATGGATTGCACACTACAAATATTTAAGAACCTTAAGGTAGTTATTTTATTCCATAAAAAACACAATACATTATTGGATTTGAAAGAAAAGTATATAATCCAAATGTTAGTGGTGCGGTTGAACATTTTCAATGATCTACACATGTTCTTATGTTCTCCTGCATGTTTCAACCATGTACATAATTCAGTGTAAATTTTTGAATCAGTCTTATAGTTTCCATCAAATCTCCAGTATGTTGGGTTTTGAGAGTAATTTCTTATTTGACTTTGTGCAACAAGAATATCACATCATTGATTAAAAGTATATTGTTTTCACCATAGACATTACCATAAATGTCTACTATCTGTTGATTGGTATTTTTTTGAGCTTACATTGGTGGCATCCCCAAATGAACCTGAAGTGGGTATCTCACAACCAACTAATTTGTTTGATGAATATGTACTTCACCATTGATGAATCCATAAATGAAGACCATAAGGCAATGTCAAAATATTTTGATGCAGTATTTATCAAGTCAACACTAAATTCTCGTTCAAAGTATTCAATATCCCCAGATCTAAATTTGGAACCATATTACGAGGTATTTTGTTGCCAATACTAGAAATTCCAAACAACAAACCTTCAACTCCCAAAACTAGTAATTTCGAGGCTTCCTAATTGGATCTATAAAAACAACTTAGAATTAATGTAAGCTTCCAAAAGTGATTAAACACAAGTCAACATAGTATTGTGATAATATTTTATTTGGGTAATTCACACAAGCAACTCATAAAACTATAATATCAACTCAATCACAAAGAAGATCTAAATACGCAACTTTTAAATTTGTAATTTCAACATATAAAATAGAGAGTGACCATATGACTATACAAATGAATATCATTGTAATTTTTTTTGAAATAATTAGTAGTTATATAATTTCTGGTTGCTACAAATTTTTGATGCCCTCAACAACACTCAAACCTTGAGATAGTATTTGTGATATGTTTGTGTACAAATTGTTCATCAAACACCTATCTTTAAAACAATTTTCTTCATTGGATTTCCTCTCCACCATAATTTTTTTGGAGGGTTTCCCTTTGGGCCTATTGTAATACACAATGTGTGTGTAGGGCCGAAAAAAATATCCTCTCTACTCCAAATATTTTGGAGATCTTTTACTGCAATTTTGTCTTCTAAACAACAATGTTCTTTACCTAAAAAAAAATGGTTTGAATTCAACCACTATTTTTTTCAAATCCTTAATCAAATTTTCAACTTCGATGGAAGAGAGATAGCTAGACCAAAATCCCACTTCACATTTTTCTGCTAGTATCTTTAAAATTTCCTTGAGCCAACCTTGCAAGTTTATAGTCTCCTTACCTAACCTTATTGCCAACTCCTTATGGTATTGGTTTTTCTCATAGAAAACCCTCCAAATCTAAAATAATTAAATAATCCTTTTAGCAAACTGCACATAAATAATTTTTCTCAATTGCCTGCAATTTGATATTAACCAATTCAAATAATCAAAATTTCAGTATGTTAACACTTACTGATAAATATTCTGGTTTGGATTCCTCGTACTCCCCCTTTGCGAGTTCTTGTGATGCACGATCTAATTAAAAAATAGTAATCAATTCAAAATAAATTTTAAGTCAAAGTAAAAAAATACGTGATACAACTTACTTTTATACAATATTGCATAGATGTAGTTGTATATGTATATGTATATTACGTAGATATAGTTGGAATATGTTTGTGTTGACAATATTTGATGTGCTTAGCATGATGCTAATGGCCAACTACACAAAGGTATTTATTTTTCAATTCTCGCACAATTTATTTTTAACCAATTTTAAAAAAATTAATCAATTGAAATAAATACCATGTCGACGTAACTAAATTTGTGATATAACTTACTTCTATTCAATGAAAAAACCTTTGATGGACAATATTATATGTATATTGATGTATATTAACAACCACAAGGCTAAATCATTATTTCTGGAATATGGTTGGAATGAAATTCTTTGATTATCTTAGTGGTTACAAATAACCAATCTGTACAAAAGTAATTTTTTTCAATTTTCTGCACTTTAATATTAACCATAAAACAAAAGTTTACTCAATTCAAAATAAATCTAATTAAAAGATGTATGTTAGCGATCACCAAGGCTATACATATAACAAATAAACTACTTCACTATAGGTTCCTACAATTATGAGGGGCTTATAAATGGTTTTGTTTATAATTATACACGACTATCATACCATTTTTGTATGCGAGTTCATACGTGACGCACCAATAGCCTCCCTATTTGGCATCAAATCTGATTTTTTTTGAAGTTTTATTAAAAATATGTAAACAATGACAATAGAAAACTTCTTGTAGTGATAATTTTGTAAAATGAGTATTTCTCACTCACCTTTATAGATCCATTGGATGGATGGTCATCTACATATGGGGCACCAAGTTGAATTAGTTGTGACATGTTAAGAATGCCATCATATTCTTTGTTTGTATGTGGAGAGGAAGAGATAGTGTCTTCCTCTATTTTTGGTTTCTGCATAAATATTGTATGTATCATTTCAAATGAATTAAACTAATAGAATTGTATAAAGTGATATTCATCAATGTACCTTTTTCAAATGAGAATAGTAATGTTTTAAAAACATTTCTTGTTCATGCGATTCAACAATAAAAACTACAAATAGATGGGAGTCAACCAAAACATACAATGCAACACTATTTCCGTAAAGCACTATTATTAGAGAATTTTTGAAAGAGATTCAAGTGAACATATGAGAGAAAAAATCATAAGATCTCTCGTAAATAAAAGGATGTGTCTTTCTTTGTAGGCCAATTTTTCTTGTAGTCACAAATCACTATGAAAGTTGGTCCATCCAATCCATGGTGATTTCTTCTCTATCCCCATTGTCAACATCACAATTATGCACATCAGTTATTGTGTACATAAGACATAAGCTCTTAAATTTTCCATTGTTGTCATAAAATTTGTAACAACCTTCCACAACTTATTCCCCCTTGTCTTTAAATTTTTTCATGTATTTTTTACCGTCTCTCTTAATATTTTTGAAGAAGAATAGGTAAGAGCACAATAATAACACAATTTAGCAAACTAGATCTGACAACTATAAACGTAGGTCCATTATTACATTGAAAGTTATTACACTAGACAAATTATAGAAATATGCGATCACACATTCTGCATTGAATGGATTAGTTGACTGAATAGATTATATTGTTGATTTGGAGCAGGAAGGGATATGCACATTGATAGTTAAACTCATCGAGTCTTCCATCCTTGTTAGAATTTGTTCTTCCATTAAAATCACGTAGTTGTCTATAATTGTTTGAGCTTTCTGTTGGGATAACCTCTGCCACTTCAACATCAATTTTATTTTTGACAATTTTTCACTTCCTCTAGAATCAACTTTTCTTTTTCCTTTCTTCTCTTCTCCCAAGAGTACACACAACTGACGGTAATGATATTCATGCAAACCAAAATTTTCAACAATATTCTTTTCAGTGCATTCTACCAATACAATATTACATGGATATTTACTTTTCATATATTTTAGAAATTTTCCTCTCATTCTTCTCATCATCTTTTACTCTTTGGCAGTAAGAATCAAAAGTCTCTCTATGACGCCTACTTTAATAGAGCCAATTAGCTAGAATTTCCTTGATTGCACTTTATCTAGTAGAGTTGATATCTCCTCATTGGTCATTCCTCTTGCAGGCTTAAAGAAATTCACCATGAACCTTTCCAGTGATTTTTATTGAAAGTTAGGTTGGTTATCTTTAAAATGAGAACATGTAAGCCCACCTCATTTAAATAAGTCAATGGTTGTTGTCAATTTTTCCATATTTCCTTAGGAAAAAATAGAAATGTCATTTTTTCAGAAAGGCTCTTTGTCTTAGCCACTTTGAAAATAACAAGACATTGCTTCTCGAAACACTACATTGAAAGAGGAAATAGTATATTTACTCTCTGCATATTACAAAAATTAAAATTTAAGTACAAATGCCATAAAATTAAGTTTCATTACCTTTAACTCGTTCGTCTTCACGTTTCCCACTGGGTCCCCGAGGAAATCCTAGGGATCTCCAAATCATTCGAGCTTTGTAGATTACATCAATAAAATTGGTTTCAATCCAATTTTTGTTTATCTCATTATGCTTCTTGCAAACATTAATAATGACTTCGCTAGACGAGTTTGAAGATATAATGTGAGGATTTCTAACCTACAACTTATTATGTAATGACTTGTATTTGTTTTCAGCTAAATTGTTTTTGGGCAAAAATGGTATGTTTCCCTTCAAGAATGTAAAATTTTCCATCATCTCTTTTCAAGTCATTTGGATCCTCTAGTTGCACAAGTTCCTTTGTATAATATAAAAAGGGAAGAATAATTACATCCCTCGAGAGAAGCAATAACATTAAGAAACATTAAATTTACAATAAGGTCAATATTCTCATCATGCACAACATGGTATTGATATTATGGAGGTGTCACATGGCACCTAAAACTTCAACTAGAAAAGCATCACCATTGAGCAAAAACAATTGTAATTATTCAAATGGTTGAAGATTCTACATTCTCAAATATACTTGGTCACTTATTCAACAATAAAGACAATTTGTTACTCTTTTAAGCCCTTGAAACTTTGAATTAGAGGGATATATCTATAATTTATACAATTAAGATCACCTTAGTGTTGTAAATAGCTTTTGTTAGAGTAGGTATTTACCTTATCTCATGTTCACCTAGGTAATTTATTTACCTTTATTGTATTTATCCTCACCCACTTATGTGTGTGGATATTTCTTTTTATTTATTTAGATATTAGGAGATATTATCTAGTTGTTAGGTATAGTTCTTTCCTTGATCTATGGTATTGACTAGTTTTTTCCTAGATCTATGGTATTGACTAGATCCTTGATGTCTAGTTCACTCATAAATC
The DNA here is from genome assembly GCA_018340775.1 of Taxus wallichiana var. yunnanensis. Lineage (NCBI taxonomy): Eukaryota > Viridiplantae > Streptophyta > Pinopsida > Cupressales > Taxaceae > Taxus > Taxus wallichiana. The sequence continues at coordinate 575,775,311 of CM031240.1, forward strand.
TATGGACTTGACTAGTTATTTCTATGATTTATGGCTTGATCTATGACCTTGACTAGTTCTTAGATTATTATTCCTTACCTATATAAGCAAGGCCCATTCTCATTGTATTTCATTGAGTTCCATAATAATATATGATATTGTTGCTCATTTGTTTGCAAAGGTTTTATGTAAATCTATTCTGGTGAATTGCTTTCATCTTATTGATCGTGGTGTTTGATTAGCATCTGTGTTCTTGGCTTGGTACGATCTGGTTATCGTTCCTTTCAACTTTACATGTTTTGATGGAGAAAGAAAATTTCTTTTATTTAAATAATGAAAAGTAAAAGAGGTATTATCGATTATTGACAAATTTTTGAATACCAAATTCATGTTATTATGAATTTCAAGTGGATTTTTACAGCCTATTTTGTCTGAGTGTATGAAATTCCCCAAATTCCAACCATATTTAGAACAAGAACACGTCCTACTTTCTCTAGAAGCCTTCATTTCTAGTTTTTAAATAATGAAACTTCTAACTCCATATCAAGAATAAGGAACTTATTCATTTCAATGTTAATGTGTTCAACCTAAATATGTAATGTTTGTTGATCAATAAATTCAAAAGTTAGTACCATACCGGATTCACTTACAATGTCTTTATTGAAAAAAATAACCACAGATCACCATGGTAATTTTCTAAGGAATGCATTTCTACAAACCACTCATCGTCTCTCTTTTTCATATCCTTTGATCCTTCAATCAAAGGAATTTTCATGAAACGGAATGTGACCAATTAAATACATATTACCTGAAAAAGGAATTAAACAAATTAATAGTTCGTAAGTGATTGGGAAGGATAAGTAATGTTTTTCAATAGTGAAATAACAAGGAGATGTTATATCTTGATGTCATTATTTTCATAGAGTAAAAGTCAATAGTAATGGATATTTATAGCTTAGTGGTCACAGGACATACTTCAACCCTCCTTTAGTAATAAAAAACAATAAATCATTAATAATTTTTTTATTATGTGTTGCACTAAGTAGTTTAAACAATTAATCACTATTAAATTTGGTTTGTTTCAAGTTGTCAATTTGTTGGTAGAAGTGAAGACTAACGACCACTAACATCTATATATTCTAGGATATATTTCCATCAATGTAAAAAACAATCAATATAGCTTTAGGATAGAGGAGCTAATAGTGGATTGATGGCTATCTTCCCATATATGTAAAAAAATTGAGTTACACTACATCATTGTGGAAACCTATAATCCAACATGGGTGATAATGGTCGATAATTGAATATTTAATAATAAAAAATCATAAATGTTGTGATGTGATTGGGTGTTATCATTAGGTTCCTTTTATAGTTCTCATAAGATATACTCTCTTTAAAAACTAACTATAAAATCCAAGATAGTCTTGTAAAATTTAAATATAATAATGGAGCATAGTTAGTTTTTCAGTCTTAGTCTTTGTGATTTTCCACCCACACTATCTAATCATCATATTTTTTTATTGATGGCAAATAGTTTTGAAGGGACTATACCCTGTTTACAAAGAAGGCCAAAAAGCTAGATATAGCAATCAAAGTATCAGCAAAAAAAGGATCAGCATCCAGAATAGGTGTTTGAAATCAACTGTAACCAAAAAGTTACATCAGGAGCAAAAACAGAACAAGCGCTGCAACCATGCAGCCAGAAAACAACAAAAAAATAGCAAAAATGACGGAAAAGATCAGCGCACATGCAAAAAACAACCTTACTTCTTAGTTGCTCTGGTGATTTTAGATTTTATGGTTTGTAGAGAAGTGAAGAGGGCCACCGTAGTCATATGGGTGGGGTCCTTAGTATCAAGCTTAGCCAAGGTTTGGCTGCTCTCCTTGGCCGTTCCCCACAAAGTCTATGTAATTATCATATTGATCTCGGTGGCCGCTAGGCTTAAAATTTCGTTGTCTTGAAATATTTTACTTGTCTTGGAATATTTTTTGTCTTCCCTTGTCTTGGAACATTAAAGAAAGGTAGTAAGCATCCACCCTAGCAGTTGCTAGTCTTGTAAAATTTAAATATAGTAATGTATCTTAGTTAGTTTTTAGTCGATTCGTTTTACTTTGTCCTATTTGCAAGACATCAAATATCATAAGCGGCCGTTAACCTAAAGATAGTCTTGTAAAATTTAAATATAATAATGGTGCATAGTCAGTTTTCAGTTGAGTTGTTACATGTAATTATATTTGACCTTAGTGGCCACTAGGATTCAAATATCATGTAATATATTCTGAATAGAATGTTGAACTCAACAGCCGCTAGGCTCAAAATTTTGTTTTCTACTTTTCATGTTTGCAAGACAACAAATATCCTACCGTTCGATAACCTCAATTATTTATGATTTTCCACCCGTGCTATGCAATTATCTTCAACCTTAGTGGCCACTAGGTTTTGAATATTCTATTAGGCTAGGAATATCATGTAATATATTTCGAATAACATGTCAAACGTAGTGATCGCTAGGCTTAAAATTTAGTTTTCTACTTGTCCTGTTTGTAAGACAACAAACATCCTAGTAGTCGCTAACCTCAAGTTCTTTTAATTTTACACTAGAGCTATGAATATCATGTTAGCCTAGGAATATCATGTAATATATTTCAAATAACATGTTAGAATCAATGACCACAAGGATTAAAATTTTGTTTTTAATTACATGTCTTCTCTTGTCTTGGAACATTAAAGAAAGGTAGTAATATCATGTTAGGATAGGAATATCATGTAATATAGTTTGAATATAATTTTGAATACTAGAGATATGAATACCATGTTGAGCTAGGAATATTAGGTAATAGATTTAAAATAGTATGTTAAAATTGGCGGTGGTTAGGCTTAAAAATTCATTTGTTACTTGTCATGTTTGTAAGACAAAAATATCCTAGCGGTCGCTAAACTCAAGTCTTTGTGATTTTCCACCAAAGCTATAAACATCATGTTAGGATAGGAATAATGTGTAATAGATTTTGAATAACATGTTGAACTTAGCAGCCACTAGGCTTAAAATTTCAATTTTAATTACATGTATTCTCTTGTATTGGAACATTAAAGAAAGGTAGTAAGCATCCACCCTATCGGTTGTGTTATAGGAATATCATGTAATAGATTTCTAATAGCATGTTGAACTCATCGACCTTGACGCTTAAAATTTCATTTTTTTTATTGTGTTTTCTCTCATCTTGAAACATCAAAGAAAGGTAGTTAGCATCCATCCTAGCAGTTGTTAGTCTTTGAAGATAGTCTTGTAAAATTTAAATATAATAATGGAGCATAGTTATTTTTCAAGTGAGTCGTTACTACTTTTCATGTATGCAAGAAAAACATATCCTAGCAGCCGCTAACCTCAAGAATTTTTATTTCCATTCATGCTATGCAATTATCTTTGACCTTAGTGGTTCTTAGGATTCGAATATCGTGTTAGGATAATAATATAATGTAATATATTTCTAATTGCAAGTTAAACTCAAATGGCGGCTAGGCTTAAAATTTCATTTTTAATTACATTTCTTCTCTTTTCTTAGAACATTAAAGAAAGGTAGTAAGCATCCACCCTAGAGGTCGCTAGTATTTGAAGATAGTCTTGAAAAATTTAAATATAGTAATGGAACATAGTTATTTTTTTAGTTGAGTCGTTGTTACTTGTCCTATTTGTAAGACAAAAAATATCCTATCCGCCGCTAACCTCAAGTCTTTATGATTTTCCACCCACGTTATGCAATTCTCTTCAACCTTAGCGACTGCTAGGCTTTGAATATCACATTAGGCTAGGAATATCATGTAATAGATTTAAAATAGCATGTTGACCTCAGTGGTTCGTAGGCTTAGAATTTTATTTTCTACTTGTCTTGTTTGTAAGACAACACATATCCTAGTGGCCACTAACCTCAAGTCTTTTTGATTTTCCACCAGATCTATGTAATTATCTTCGACATTAGTGGCTGCTAGGCTTTGAATATCATGTTAGGCTAGGAATATCATGTAATAGATTTTGAATAACATGTTTTACTCAATGACCACTAGGATTAATTTTTTTTTAATTATGTGTCTTCTCTTGTCTTGGAACATCAAAGAAAACTAGTAAGCATCCATCCTAGATGTTGCTAGTCTTGTAAAATTTAAATATAATAATGTAGCATAGTTATTTTTTTATTTAAGTCATTACTACTTGTCCTATATGTAAGATAACAAATATTGTAATGCGGCCCTTAACCTCAAGTCTTTGTGATTTTCCACTAGAGCTATGTAACTATCTTCTACATTAACGGATGCTAGGCTTTGAATATTAGATTAGGATAGGAATATCATGTAATAAAACTCGAATATCATGTTTTACTTAGCGGTCGTTAGGCTTAAAATTTTGTTTTTAATTACGCGTCTTCTCTTGTCTTTGAACATCAAAGAAAGCTATTAAGAATCCACTCTAGCGATCGCTAGCCTTTAAGATAGTCTTGTAAATTTTAAATATAATAATGGATCATAATTAGTTTTTATTCGAGTCATTGCTACTTTTCCTGTGTGTAAGACAAAAATATCCTAGCGGATGCTAACCTCAAGTCTTTATGATTTTACACTAGAGCTATGTACTTATCTTCGATATTAGTAGGTAGGCTTCAAATATCGTGTTAGGATAGAAATATCATGTAATAAACTTCAAATAACATGTTATACTCAGTGGAAACTAGGATTAAAATTTGGTGTTGGAGCTTATTTCAGTTTTTCAGTAGAGTCATTACACATTACCTTGAATGCAAGAAAATAATTATCCTAACAACCGCTAATCTCAAGTCTTTGTTATGTTACACAACCAAAGTGGAATAATCTATGACCTTAGCGGTTGCTAGGCTTCGAATATCATGTGATAGAATTTGAATAACATATTGAACTTAGCGAAATCTAGGTTAAATAAAAATTTTCTTAATTGAATTAACAAAAAGGTATATAAATATACAGTACAATCTTTTATTACTATATTTCAAAAAAACTTAAACTCAACCAATGATATGTAGCATAGTAAAAAATATATGGCATGATTAAAATATTCTAAATTCTAAAATAATTCATAAAATAGAATGATTAAAATTAATATTTAATAATATTTATGAGTACATATAATATTGTTACCTATTATTAAATATAAAAAAACTTACTAACGACATTACATTTAACTATTTCTACGTGGGAAAACATATAATTAACTATATATATCTACGTGGTAATAATGTAATCATTGAACATTGAAATAATTAGCCACGACTATTTCTTTCATATTAGAAAATCATTAAAAGAGGTAAAAATGATTACATAAACTATACAACATCAAACCACCGTGATTTAAAAAATAAAATGAATATGCGACTCGTGTTCTTGCAACTAGGAATAGATGCCACCACTTACAAGAAAAAATAAACACAAGAAGCGAGAATGAAAAATCTAACAAAATTAACTAGAGAAACACATAGAAGGGCTAAAAAGGGAACCCATTTAATAGACACGAATACATGTGTTACAGTTTACCATAAAAAATGGGTTTTTCGAAAGAAGAAATATTTTAAAGGGATTACAATTTCTTCGGTCAGGGTAGGAAAAAAAATTGGTTTCGAAAGAGCAACGTATTTCGATAAGGAGATGAAATAGAAGCGTAAAGGAAGTGGAGGGAAAGATATGGATGGATTATAGTGTAAAACACAAGAACTAGGTGAATACGGACCCATTGAAAGTGCTCGCAATTAACCACGCTACCCATACATTAACACATATGCTTTTGATAAATACCTTTTAGTAGTATCAAAATTTTTTTACGTGCTTGATAATGATTGTTAAAGCTACATATTATCTCTTAAAAAAACTATATGCGATATTCTATTCACAACCTATTTTTCTTGTCTCTTTTGATTTCACCTTTTGTGGGCCTCCTCATCTCGCACTCACTGCGTGATCTATCCGTAATCACTATTTTTTTCTCATTTGTGCGGCCCCGAATGATATTATAATCACTACCTCAACTTTCCGTTCCCAAAACACTACCAGAATCGAGCACTCAAACCAGTAAATTAGTGTCTGCGTGTGTTGTATTATGATTTCAAGATTTTTTTACGATTTCAAAATAAAAATGAAACCCTAATATATATTTCTCGATGTATTTAATTTTTCCCAATACATTTAATGAAATAAATTCTGAAAACTAAAAAGGGGGATTAGGAAATTTTCAAAATTTAAATTTCCCATTCGTAAAGCAAAAGTGAGGGATTTTGATATTTTAAATATTTGCATTTAATGCGGGGGATTTGCATATCAAACTTTGAATGTACCTATCATTAATATTTGTATTTAATTTAAGGGATAGCATGGGATACGAGGAAATCAAATTTATTAATTTTACTTTAGAAACAAGTGGGATAATGACAATTGTTTCTTTGTGAATTCGCATTGAAAACAAAAATATTAATTTAAGAATAATAAAAACCATTAAAAAATATAAGTTATTAGAGCCACGTAATTATTATAATTAAAAAAATCCCCTGAATATACATATTTTATTTTGAGCATTATAATTGTGTGGAAATCACATATTTACGACATTTAAATAAAATATTTTTGAATACAAAGAAATTTAAGGTGACCTATTACTTGGATGAATAAAGTCACCATTTATGGAATGCCTATGTGTCACCATTTCATTGGTTACCTTTTTGATGTATCTTGATGTGACTTTCTTTATTGGTCGGGTTTATATTGAAAATGACATGTGGTCACTTTAATTGAAACAACTAATGGTAATTTCCTATTCACGGTCATTGGCTCATACACGGTCAACTTTGGCACATTTATTATTATTTTTTTATCGAATGCGGATTCGATATTTTAAAAATATCATTCACGTTAATTTAAAAAAATCCAATAAAATGTGACATCTTGCAAGTTTGAATCAGTTAATTACACACTTATATAATTGCCACATTTATTAAGAAATTTTTAATTAGCGATAGAATTAACAAATACTTTTTACGTATCAAAATTTTCCATATTAAGTCAGAATCGTAATCCATTAAAATGGTTTCACGTGGCATGAAATTTCTAATATATCTTGTGATTGTCAATATGAGAATTATTATCGATTTTTATCGAATTCAAATTCAAAATTTTTAAATATAATGCACGCTAATTTTTTAAAAATTGCAATAAAATGTGACATGTGGCAAGTTTGAACCAGTTAGTTAGGAAACTATATAATTGACACATTTTTAAAGAAATTTTTAATTAGCCCTAGAATTAACAAATACTTTTAACCTATAAAGACCCGCCATATTAATTTGTGAATGTCATCCACTAAAATGTTGACACGTGGCATGTAATTTATAATATATCTTGTGATCATCAGTTTTTTTGTGTTATTTACTCTTTGATCTAGAAAAACTAAAACATAATTTTACGTTTCACAAGAATTTGAGAGTACCTTAAAGATAGGAAAGAAAATAGCAACCACTAAGCTCCATTAGAATAATATTTTTACAACACATAATTCAAAATAATAAATACTTAGATTTTATAGGGGACTAGGCTATTCTTTTCAAAAGATGTGGTAATGAAAAACTATGCATGTCGTATGTTGTCTATCTATTTGTTCAGCGAGCTTAGCGGCACGTTAGCCTCTACAACTCCTAGGTTTCCTTTCCAAGTAATGTAAATAAATATCTCTACAATTTTGGATTGATAGTATTTTCATTAACTATAATCATATATTATTGGCTATACAATCCTTGCACAACCAAGTGCAACACTACATACCCTTGAAATATATCACAACTTCTATATTACTCATAATTTTTTTGTGTCTAACATATAATTTATATTGGTTCGTATCTAATAAAATACTTAATGACCACTAATCTCTATTACTTGAACAAGATCAATCAAATAATTTGTATTAAAGAAAATGCTTAGCGACCACTAAGCTCAAATACTTACAGAAAGGAATGATTGTGTGGAAAATAGGCTAAACAATTTCTTATTTTTAACATAGCGCTAGAATAACAAATCATAGTAATATATATTAACCATCACTAGAATTATCCATAATATATTTCGATGATAGATATGTGAGATATGGACAATTTTTATTATCAAAATCTATGGAGGTCTTTGCATAGTCGGGAAGAAAGATGGTTATTAAAAATGTTTTTCGTGGTGCTCATATAACATCATAGTGACTACTAGGCACACACCTTTGCATATTTTCTTTTTTTTACACATCGGTGGGCATCAATGAAAAAACTTAACAACTGCTAAGTTGCGCTACTTATTAGAAGGAGTAGATTAGTGGCACTATGCTCAACTAATTTTTAATATTGAATATAGATATCAAAAAATATTTCGTATTAAAGAAAATGCTTAGCGACCGCTAAGCTCAAATACTTACATAAAGGAATGATATGGTGACAACTAGGATAAACAATATCTTATTTCAACATAGCGCTCTAATAAAAAATCATAGTAATAAATATTATCGGTCACTATGCATTTTTCATAATATATTTAGATGATAAATATGTGAGATATGAAATTGTTTTACTATCTAAATTAATGGAAGTCTTTGAGAAAGTAATAGATTAGTGACCTCAAGGCTAAACCGTTTTATTAATTTTGAAAATAAAGATAAAAAACTTGTATAAAGAAAATGCTTAACGAGCGCTAAGATCAAATACTTACAAAATATAGTGCTCTAGGCTTATTGTTTATTGTTTATTAAGAAAGGAATAGATTAGTGGCCTCTAAGCTAAACTGTTTCTTAATTGTGAAAATAGAGATAAAAAAAGTTCGTATTAAAGAAAATGCTTAATGAGCGACCCTAAGCTCGAATACTAATAGAATATAATGCTTGGAAAATAGATCATATGAATGGATAAAATATGATTGTAAGTCATTTTCAAGTCGGTTGTATATAAATGAAAATGCATAACGAAATCGTTAAGCTACATTACTTACTGAAAGAAGTGGCTTGATGCTCACTAGGCTCTACTTGTTTTTGTTTTTAAAATATTGACTTAATAAAAATTATTGTCTACCTTAGTGAAAAGATAAGAGTTAGAGCATAATAATAGAAGTAAATATTTCAAACCTCAAGAAGTATCCTGATCATCTTGGCCCTACATATTTCAAGAAATAACCCGTTAAAAAAATAGTCCTAAACGATTTACTAAAAATCGAGGGAAAAGATGAACACGAATCTTTCTCAGGAATAAATGATCCAATTCCATGAAGAGAAATGCATGTTTTATGTGTAAAAATCATTCATTGATGAGAAGGTTATCGGCCACTAGCCTCTATATTGTCAAAGAATCAATTTTAACAATACAAAAAGCAATCTTAACAAGTTTCCTATCATTATTTGTAATTATATCATATTCGATGGAATATTCTCAGCAGAGCCAAGTCTTGAATACATACCTTCACGAAGGATGAAACTTTATGTAGTTCTCATTTAATATACTGTGCATAAAATGTAATTCATATCTTTTTCATATAAAAAAATTCTTTCGTGCAACCAATAAACATCATTAGTTAATGAAAGGGAAGGATTTTCTATTGCTACGATCAACAATTTCTGGTAATAAACATAGCCATAAAGTATGGAAAGCTTTTTATCAACATAACATCTTAGCCTACATCCTTTCAAAATCATCCTAAATAGACCTAAATGATTTACCACATACGTAGGGAGAAGGTGAACATGATTCTTGTGCAGATTAAATGGAAAAACTTCTATTGCATTGATCTAATCTTGTTGATATACTATTGTTTTATTTCCATTTATATGGTTTCTATTATGAGGATCCCTAATTATTTGTTTGATAAAATCAACAAACTTTTGTTGGCCTATCTCTAGCAAGGAACCGATGAGACCAAGAAAATACCTACTTGTTAAATGGGTCGACATTTCACTTTTTAAAGATCATGGGGAAGTGGAGATTTTGAACTAGGAAAAAAAAAATCCAGTTCAAGTGCTAAATGTGTGTGGTAGCCTCTCTCCAATCCTCAAAGCATGTTTTGCAAGATAGCCATGCGAAAAAGGTGACCTTATTCTAGAGGCTAATCTCATAATTAATAACATGACTAATGAATAGAATTTTTGTAAATTAATAAATATATAAATCAATAAATTAAAGTGTTGGAACATTATTGGTTCATGGCTAATGACTTGAATAGTAATGAATTAATTATTGAATTCAAATCTCATATTATTGCTAACACCGTAGTAAAAAATCTTGTGTGAATAAAATTCCTTTTTTATGCTTTCATTAATTACAGATTGGACCTTAAATCTTATCTATTGGGAGGTTACTAAATAGGTGGATTTTATAGAAAATTGAGGGAATGAACAATTTTTTTGTGATAAGATTGGTAATAAATATGTTGATTGGCTAGACTTGCCACCTTTTCCAATAAAGGTTTATATTAAATCCCTTAGCAAGCTTGTATTAATTACAAGCATGCGATGACATAGTCACTCCATATATTTACCGATCTACTCTCCCATATTTTCACACCTTTTGGTTTTATTTCATTGGATTTCATTTCATCTGTCATGGCCTTTCCAATGTTTCATTTCATGCAATTTTCTATGTTAGTTCGTGAAATGGGATTTTATACCAAAATTTCATGTTGTCATTTGAAATCTTTTTTTGGATTGAATCAGAGCAAGACATGGTTGCTATTGAGGGAGTTCTTGGAGATGATTATATTTCTTTAGAGGGACGTCCGAGGGTAAATGAGGAATTTTCTTTGACGTTCATTTGTCATCTTCTTATCATACATTCGGTGAAGGATTGTTCTTTGGAGATGGGTCATCATTGGAATAGGCCAGTGTATAGGGTTGTCATGGAAGCAGAAATGGAAAAAACATTGAGTGAATATTGAACCATTGATTTCTCATGATCATTATATATAAGAATTTTTGATGGAAGTGTCCATTTTTTTAGAGTTTTTCAATTTTTTTGACGTCCTAATGCATTTTGTGTTTGGTGTGTCTAAATGGGGTGAGAGACCAAGGGCGGGACCTAGTTTTATCCACTTACCTGACTTGGATTATATGTTTTATCTACTGCAATAGGAACTGACATGTTGGGATCTTCTTTGTAGGAAAGGTTGTGAGGCGTACAATTCGATAAAGAGTCAGGCTACTACTGGAAAAGAACATCTTTTTATAGAATTGCCTGCAGAAACCATTTTCATTCCCATTAAATTAGAGGTTATAGATGTGTCATCTGATTCAATTAAATAAGTTATTCTAAAACTCGTCAATTTGTATATTTTTTTGGTTGTTTTATAGTGTTTCCAATTTCATTTTTATTGAATCATCATCTGTCTGTCTTACTGGTTTGGAAATTTTTGTATTCCCAATCACTTGTGTTTTTGGCATTCGACCTTGCATTTTTCAGCAAAGTATTGGTAGATCATTCGGTTTTTAGATTGATCCTCTCATTATATATTTATTGTAAAGAGAAAGGGACCGTTTAACCCGCCTTTAGCTATAAAAATGAGAAATCATTAATAAAATTTTTTGTTATGCATTGCACTAAAAAATTCCAACAATTAATCACTATTAAATTTAGTTTGTTTGAAGTTGTCAATTTATTACAAAAATTTTCTATGTGGACCAATTCAGTTTTGTTTCTTATAGTTTTTGGATACCGGAAAATAATTGATATAAGAAATAGTAGCCGTATTTTAAATAGCTCAGGTTCTATAGACATTCTTCTATTGTTAATTTGGAAAACTTGGATATGTATGATGTTGTGTAACAAAATTGTGGCCCAATGCAATGAACAACATCCATCTCAAAACCGACAATTGTTTTCATATGTTTGGGTTCAATACTACTATTATAGTTGTGTACCATTCAAATCATCCAAATGCATTTACAAAAGGCTCTGCAAACAAAATGGAGAAAGGTGTTAAAAATAATATGACTAGACATGATTTCATATTGTATAGATTATCAAACAAATCAGAAAGAAATATCTTATTACAATTTCTTTATTGACACATTTATTTGTTACATTTAGGTTCTCCAAGGTTGGTCATACTACACATTAACATGTCTCTTTACATGTACAATGACATAATGAAAATCAAAAAAATTATAAACGAGAAATATGTAATTGGATATGGTGCTAGAAGCACTGTTTATAAATGTGATCTAAAGAATTCTAAGCCAATTTCTATAAAGAGAATGTATAGTCTCTACCCACTAAGCTTGCTTGCATTTGAAACTAATGTGGAAACAATTGGAAGCATCAAACATCAAAATATTAAGAGTCTACATGGATATTCACTTTCTCCACTTGGAAACCTATTGTTTTATGATTACATGGTAAATGAGAGTTTGTGGGACATCCTACATGGTGAGTAAAATGATTATGTTATGAAGAAAAATGGATCTATACATTGTAGATTAATATTTTGAAATAGAAGCATCCAATCAATCTCTAACCTTCATATTAAAATGGATTGTTGGAAAATCTAACAAGTGTTTTATTAATTTTTATTTTTGTATAGGATCATCAAAGAAGATTAAGCTAGATTGGAAATATCGGATAAATATTTCTAATGGTGTTGAAGAAGTATAGTCATATCTTCATTATGACAAGAACTAATACACATTGTTCATAGGGATTTGAAGACTTCTAAAATTCTTTTGGATTATAATTTTGAGGAAAATTTTCTAGACTTCAGCATTGCTAAGTGCATTTCCTCCGCCAAAAATTACACCTCTACCTATGTTATGGTTACCATTGGTTACATTGACCCAGAATATGTAAGAACATCAAGGCTTAATGAGAAATATGATGTATATAGTTACAGAATTTCTCTTTTAGAGTTGTTGACTTGAAGGAAGTTGTGGCCAATAACTCAAATCTGTAAGGGCCTAAAACTTTTACAAGGCTAAGAGAATGGGATACAAGAGGGAGAATTGTGAAAACAAATAGAAGAAAAATACTATACCACATTAAGGGGTGTGATGCAAATGTAGCTCATTCACATGGACCAACATTGGGAAAAAGGTGTTGGCATTTCTTGACTCAAAAAGAATACAATTGTGGCACAATGAGTCTTTTGATTGATGTAAACTATAAAATATTGGTTCAATGTATCTCCAAGGGCATACAAATGCATTTCTCACAAAAAAATTTCTTGCATTGTGTCAAAGGATTATTTCATTTTCTTTCTCACGGAAGTGACTCATCGTTTATATGGAGAATGGAACAATTTACAAGCATAAATTCTACTATATTTCATAGTAATAGAATTTGTGATATACATAAACTCCCAACTATGTTGTTTTATTTTAATGATTACTTAGAGATATAGTTTATAATAATAAACACTAGTGAACTTAATGCCATGTACAATCTAAGAAAACAATACTTGAGTTGTTACAAGGTATATTTCAAGGTGAGAATGTAATTTTATTGTAAGTTCCACCAGAAATCAAAATAACACCACTAGAATTTAAGGTTAGTGTCAAATTTAAGGATGTACCTAGTAAAAATTGAAAGTATGAGTCTTGCAATTTGAAAGTGTGAAGATTGCACTTTGAAAGTGTGAACCTCACACTTTCAGAGTGCCAGATTGTAATTTTAGAGTCCGAGCCTCACACTTTTATAGTGCGTGCCTTACACTTTCAGAGTGTGAGCCTCATACTTTCAGAATGCGAGTCTCACACTTTGAAAGTTAGAGCCTTGCACTTTCAAAGTGTAAGCCTCACATTTTTAAAGTGTGAGGCTCACACTTTTAGAGTGTGGGGCTCACACTTTCAAAGTGTGGGGCTTGTAAATAAGGTTTATGTGTGAGGCTCATAGCTTGGACAATGTGTGCTTGCAATTTCAAAGTGTGAGTCTTGTATTTTTCACAACTTTGAAAGTGTGAGTCTAAAAATTTTACAATGCAAGGCTCACCATTTGAAAGTGCACAGTTCACACTTCGAACTTGCTTATTGTAGGGATTTATTGTTAGTTTTTATTTTTAATTTAATACAATGGGATCATGAATTATAATAGTTAGTGGCCACTAACCTCACATCGAGGATTTTGCACTTTCATTTAGTACAAAAGGAACACAACTTATAATAGTTAGCGGTGGCTAACCTTATAATATTTTGCACTTTCATTCAATACCAAGGGCTCGTGACTTATAATAATTAGCATTTGCTCACCTTACATTAAGGATTTTGTAGGAAGTTATTGCTAATTTTTTTTTTTTTAATCTAACGGGATCATGCCTTATAATAGTTAGTGACTACTAGCCTTACTTACTCCCAACATGAAAATCTAAAAAAATGGCATAGTTAGAATCAATAATAGTGATATTGGAATCCATTAATAGCGATATTAGAATCCAATAATAATGAAATTGGAATCCAATAATAGTGAAATGGAACTCAAATAAAGTCCAATAATGAGAATATTGGAATCCAATATTGTTACTAATGGAACACAACAATAATAATAACGGAATCCAATATAGACAAAAATGGAATCCAATATAGGAAAAAACGGTGATAGATTTCTTACAAAACATGTAATACTCAAGTCCATATTCACTGGAATATGTCTAGATTTAGTGAAATAAGTGTTACATCAATATCATGTTTAAATAAATAAGAACAATTAAATAAAGGTGTTATGTGTACTCACAAAATAATGCACTTAATACTATTATTATACTTGCCAAGTAGGTTATTTTATATATGGATCTTGTGTAAAGAAAGTATTCGGGATGATGCATTCCATTGTTCAATCATTTGTCTTGTTAGTATTTGTCGTTATTTATCTTGCATATTTGTCACTCACTCGCATAGTTCTAATCGGGTATTAGGGAGTTTTATATTTCAGTACTCACTCGGTGTCGTCACTTGTGTTTTCTAGGGAACCTAGATAGGGATTAGGCGCCCAGAGTGCCTGCTCCTAATTTCTAAGTGCCATGGTCCCCGTCATCTTTGTTTTATTTTAGACATTTGAGGTTGGTCTTTACAGTTTTTCTCTCATCTCCCTAGGTACTAGTCAGCATGTCGGGTCATTAGTGTCAAAATTTGATCAAGAGATCCCTATATAAACGCATATACATAATACCTTATGGGAGGACTATTAATATTAAGGGATAAATATCTACATAGAAAGGGACTGTATTTAGGTACTATTCTCGCATAAGAAGGAGAGTATTCATTCTATTCCATCGACCATTGTGCATTTTATCTAGTTACTTCCCAATATCTCTACATCATTGATGCTTAGGGAAATGTAGGCACATTATTGCACACACAAGAACATAGAACTACATCGGGTCTGAGATGTAGTGTATTGCTCAGTCATAAGTCCATCCATTTGGCAGCTAAGGATAGTCTAACCCCTTCATTTGTATCTTTCTTATTTTAGGATTTGAAGATTTGTGTGGGGTTTTGCAGGTGATTATTCATTGCAAGTTTGTGGTGACATCAACAAAAGAAGTACGATATTCACTCGACCAAAGGTGAGGTATTGCAAAGATCTAACGACCATATTAGGATCATATTTTGAGTTGTTTCATAGACCAAGGTGCCCATATTTTAGACTAGGGCACCCATAGCCATCCCTATCCCTCTCCGGGCCCAGTCTAGCTAGACTGTCCGTCACTTCTACTATTTTCTAAAGATTGTTGCAACACTCTAATCAGCCATTTCATCACTTGGTTCAGTCCCAGATCACTGCAAGGTAAGTTCAATTCAAGTATGTACCTTCCCCTTTCATTTTAAATTACCAAATAAATTACTTAACATTTATACTTCATTTATGTGTCATTTATCATAGTGTACATTTCTGATTTTAATAAAATATCATAGATTTTATTGAATCATTTTGGTGAACCTGTAGCTTAGAATTTTTTTCCCTAGGATCTGCTAAAACCCTAATGGATAAGGATAAATCTTCTCCTTCTCAGCTCATTATGCCTCATGTTAGTATCAATCCTATCTATGATAAGGAAACTATAGCTGAGCTTACCCCTCTATATTTTGATGTTAATATTTTGACTTTGTTATATAGTTAGCCATGATCCCATTCTCAAATTTCCAAGGAAACTTTAGATGACTCTCTTATTGATTTTATGTTGGGTCTTGACATTAGTACATGTGCATAATGACTCTCCTCCTGGTTAGACCAATACTATAGTTGCATCTCACAGTTCTCCTATTTATGATAATGCTTCTCATGATCCATCACATACTCATTCACATGCTCATTCACACTATGTTGATGATCTAATTGATGACATTTTCATATATGAGTCTCTCTCTGATTTTAAAGACACAATTTATAGTCATGACTATACTTCTCTTACTCCATTTTCATCTTCTTGTGAGGTTGTATCTACTACTATGCATGAATCATAGCCATCTATTAGTTCATCTCCTCTTATCACTCCATCTCCATCTATTAGTTCGTCTCCTCCTATTGTTGCATCTCCATCTGACACTCCATCTCCTAGGGATGTTTCTGATGCTATTCCTACCACTTCTATGGACATTCCATGTCCTTCATCACCTATTAATTCTTCGACACCTACACTTAGTGTGCCTTTAGCATTGGATTCTCCTACATCTCCTCTCGACATCCTTATGATTACTCACAATGGAAATTTACAACCTCTTAACACATTATTTCCATCCTCTACTATTCCTTCACAATATATCTTGTCTCTCATGTATGTTATGGGTCATTTATATTCTTAGGTTAAATCAATCACATTAGAAAAGAAATTCTATCATGCTTCCATTGATAACAATTCATTTCATGGTAGCCCTATTCCTAAGAAGATTCATAATTCAACATTTCCTAAGTATTTTATCATGCCTACCTTTTCATGTTTCGATGGTACTGAAACCCATGCTTACATCTCAAACATTACCGCATGGCTATGGATCCATATTATAACAATCGATTATTACTTGAAGCATTTCGACATAGCTTTACTAAGGACACTTTGCAATGGTATATTCACCTACCATTTGGATCTATTAGCACGTATCATGAGATATAAAAATATTTTCTCTATCACTTTATCATCAAAAATGGCCCTATAGTTACCTAGGATAATTTACTTTACATTAGCGAAAAAAAAACCTATCATGGATTACATCTTACGATTCAATGCCTATATGAACACATTAGTATTTCAACCTATCGATCTAGAGAAGAAATTTATCTTCTATCATGCTTTGATTCCTGCATTAAAATAAAGATTACAATATGAAACATGTGAATCATTAACAATTTTATGTTATAAAGTCAATGATCTAGAAAAAGACCTTATTACTAAAAAGTTATGGATCCTCCACCTATTTTTACTACTACTACATCATCTACTTCTTATTCATTTCCATAAGTTGAGCATCCTACATGATCTCTATCTCCTCCTCGCAAGAAAGATTAGTATACTACATCAAAAATTGTCCTTATTCCCGTACTCCGTGGTAGGCCACACCTCAATCTTCTACACCTATTTCATGTGAGCCATTGCATTTATCTCATCACTCTAGACCGCATCATGTGCTGCGTGTTTTTCTCAATGAGAATTTAATTCTCTTACCCTCTAACCAACATCATCCACAACATATTTTACAACATCAACATGATCATCCATATTGTAACTATCACAGTATCAATGGCCATAGGGATAATGATTGCTTCACCCTTCAAGATCAATTGCAAGAGTTAGAGGATAAGGGCATCATATCCTTTGTCTCTCGCTCATGTGATAGGTCCATCTCTCCTCTCCCTTGTCCATGAGTTAATACTCTGGTTGAGTTATCTCCTTCTCATAGTGCTAAGGTCATTGTTCATCCATCACCACAAGTCATCACTCATGTGCACTCTCCA
Source organism: Taxus wallichiana var. yunnanensis (assembly GCA_018340775.1). Taxonomy (NCBI): domain Eukaryota; kingdom Viridiplantae; phylum Streptophyta; class Pinopsida; order Cupressales; family Taxaceae; genus Taxus; species Taxus wallichiana. Next base: position 575,793,242 of record CM031240.1, read on the forward strand.
TCATGTCCATCTATCACTACACCATCTCACCCATCTCATCCATCTTATCCATAGCATCATGATACTACTTCACATTGGCTTACAAAACCCTTGACATTCATACCTCTCACCCCCACTCCACATGACATTCAGTTTGGTTCATACGCTCATGCTACTTTCATTCCACATGCTTCCACTGCTTCGTGCTGACTCAGTCTTTGGTAGGTGATTGCTATCACCCTACCTCCTGATGATGCACTCATGTTATTCTATTTCTTACATGATTGTTGAGGGATCTAATACAATAAGAACCTATCTTCACGCACTCTATCGATTCATCTAGAGCATTCTATCGAATCATTTCCCAATGACACACTCTTGCATTACATGGTTCATTCTTAATTGTTGAGAGGTCTTATCTAAATGAACCTCATCATCTATACATTGAGGGAATCTCTAATCTTCCCCTATATTTATCTTACTAATATATGTTGCATTACACTAGAATGACTATATCATACTTTAACACAACAATTGATCATTTCATTATAATTTCATGTGCTCAATCATATTACAAAATCATCTATTATCATCTACACTATATCATCATCACATTACGCATTACTCAACAACTATGCATTACAAATCAATTCAACAAATACAAATAACACTTAACACATCAAGCATCATCCATAGCAACAACAATCACATACATCATAACATTTATACAAAAAAATATAATCATCATATGCTAATAAATAAATCAAATTTATAAAACATCTCATCACCTGGGAAAATCCTCTACATTTAATACATCCATATGACTCATATCTCATAATTACTATCACTATCTAGTACTACAAGTGCCATGGAACTAGAATCCTCACCACTTACTTGGTGCCACTGATCATGACCACTATACCTCTCTACCTGCCTATGTAATAGTGTGTTCTCCATAGACTTCTCCACAAAGTGGCTCTGTAACACAAGGAATTGTGCAAACACATCATGTGCTAAAGGACCACCACTTGATGCCTCTCTAGCTTGTTGTGTCTCCTCACGTGCCTTATCCATCTCTCTTAGTATCTTAGTACACGTCGATGTTACTATGGCCACTTGATCAAACAAATGGGAATGCTCACCCACAATGTCATCCACACGCTCTAGTATCCCTCCATCCCTAATATGATAGTCGACACATTCCATGTCAATGTGTGGATAGATGTGTCCATAATCAAGCTCCAATACGTGTCACCTACAACCAATAACACAACACATTAGACAACCATAACTATAACATAAAGAAGTAAGAAATCATAAAAAATAGTTATAAATATACTCACACTCTCTATCACTTCCACTACATCGTTGGGCACATATGATTGACCCTCCACTCCTACCCCCTTGGGTAATCCCATCACATCTAAAAAAATGGATACAAAAAAACCCATCGATTAGTCTTTGCGCTTTCCATGCAAGGTATGTCTCTGTACACCTGCATCATATATAACTATTGGCTCTATTGTTGCATTAGCCTTGTATTTCCTAAGAGGTACTAGCTACTATCCTATGGGATTTGGTCTAATTATGGCCATCCTTGGTGCTCTAACAACCCTAACCCACACATATAGCTATGGGGCACATCCCGATTGACACCGAACTATTGAGATACCCACTCCACCTGAAATAAATCGGTCACCCTTGGGAATAAATCCTCTAACCATAATGTTCTTCATATGTATTATAACTCTCTCGCATCCTCTCGGCCATCCTCCATAGTCTTGGTATGGCCTCCACGTAATTATCTCTAGCCCCATACGATCTATCAAGGATCTATAGGTGTTAGTATCCATCTTCTTCCCATGTAAACCAATCAATCTCCTAGCAAATATGTCTTGCCTATCCCAATCCACTCACGGACCACCAACTAGCCTCAATATTGATATGTTCTTGTAAGACCACATATGTAATAATGTAGTTGCTCCAATCCCACTTCCATGCTCCTCAAGGGTAAATCAGAAAGATCTCTATACAGGTGTGCCAACACACATCGTGTCAATGCATACCTAATACTCTCCTCTTCTATCTAGTGGTAAATATCATACATCTTATATAAGATGCCCACACCACCTCCTAAACTACAATCAATGATGAAATCACCACAACTATAAATTTCCGAAGTGTGGAACCCATGATTTCAAAATTACATCCAAGCTAATATGGGCCTTGTAAGCTCCTCAAGTCTCCAAAAATACCACCTAGCAGCTCTCATCTCTCTCTCCATTTCTCCACATCTGTGACCTGTAACCTCTTTCCAATAATAGGTAATCATAGTATGTGATATACATCCTCTAATGTAACCATCATCTCAGCTACATGTAGCAAAAAATGTACAAGTTTCCACACACCATCTCTCACACAGATCTATCAACATTGACATATTATGTGCACTTGCCCCATCCTCGATATGTGCCATAGGATGACAGGGTCCATAACGTCTCAATCTTTTTCTCGAGAAACCCAACCCGAACAAGGTACTCAAGTGATAACTAGAACAAAACTACCTTGAATGGATATCCCTTTACACACCACAATAAAAAAATAAGCAACACATTAAAATGATATACATCTACAAACATAACCACTTATGACATCACTACATATAAAATTTCAGGTCTACATCACTGAGGAACAAAATCAAAATCTCTAGACATGGGCACCCAGAAGTAGGACTAGGGTTCCCTAGAGCAGGACACTAGTGCCCATATCTGGGTGCTCCTGTCTTGAAGGCCATTAATGCCTTCACTTTGCTCTTGTCTAGGTCCCAAACACCCTAAAAACAAAAATAACAATTTAAAAAAGTAGCAAAAACAACTACTACACACGCATTTTTCGAAGAAAATCACACTTACCAACTCGCCATCATATGCAATGCCACAACCGTCGCTACCATCTCGAATCATCCAAGTCACAATGATCTAACTTGTGGCATCCTTACACACTCACGCAAAATATAAATGAGTTGACTAATCACTCTTTCACCTTACTATTTATAGTCACTTTTCATTATTCACTCTATTATGGTCATACTTTACATTCACTACTCAACTAATACACGTCGCACGATTTTGCTAATATCTTGAGCGTTTTTACTTCAATTTTTATCTCGTTTGAGGAATTATCTTCATAATTATAGATACCATTTTATTATAAACATGATGCACACACTATTTCTTCCCAACATTATATTTCACTCAATCTACACACATTTTTGCGATATCTATCATACATTGTCTATTAACGGGATTACTTTCGTCTTAACATTTGTTCTCATTATCACTTACCCTTTCACTGAAAGGGGGAATACAATTGGGGTCATCCTACAATTCCCCTTACACTACTACACAATCATTCAACACTTATAATTCTTTATTTTCAAACATTTACTAATACACCATTTGATATTTCATCATTTTCTATTGATTCCCCCTAATGATCTAACATGGGGAAACAAGCATAAAATATATCTATGAGTAAAAAATCAATCAACCAATAAAATAGGTTAAAGTATCTAACAATCAAAATAATACCATTCAATCGATACAACACATTTGGCCTCCTAGATGACCTAACTTGGGAGTTACATTTGGTACTTTCCCGGATGATCTAACATGGGAAATTATTCTACATTTATGTTTACTTCCAGATAAACTAACTTGGAAGCCATCACACATTTTAGTGACACCCTTAGAGTGGGGGTGATGAGACATCATTTCCTTTCCTATACTTGCTCCTATATAGGGCAACACATTTGATCGAAATATTTTGATCCAAAATCATTAAAAATTTGATCTGTGTCTATCTCGCAATGACTATATATTTTGAGGATATAGTTAAAGGTTGGAGAATAAAACACCTTTCTCCCTACACTCTTCCTTTGGTGGTAGGACACCTAAATCCTTTGGTTTTTCATACACACGCAACCGGGTTGGGAATTGATCACTCCCTACCCCATTACATTGTAATCATCATGTAGTCTAAATCATCAATAATTCCACATCACAAACATTAGTATCGTTTAGTGCACTTCATCATGGTCTTACATATCTCATTGCACCACATAGATCAACAAGCTGATCCATGGTTCATCATGCCATATGTTTTCATTTGGCATGCTCTTCTACCACATATGTGAATTATTATACAACATGGGATTCTCCAAATTTCTCTTAGGTACACATCTCTAACTACTTTATGTTACCAAGCTTTCACTCATAAACATAAAGTGGGGAAATGTAGTCACAAAATCACACACTTACTACTATTATTATACCACCAAGTATGTTATTTTATATATGGATCTTATGTAAAGAAAGTATTCACTGATGACCAATTCCATTGTTCAGTCATATGTCTTATTTGTCTTTGTCTTTATTTGTCTCACACATTTTCACTCACTCTCACAGCTTCTCTCGGGTCTCGGGAGTCTTATCTTACAAGTACTCACTCGGTGTCATCCTTATTCTTTGAGTAGGGCATCTAGATATGGATTGGGGCACTGGGGTGCCTATTCCCCATCGAAATTGGTTTTGTTTTAGACATTTGAGGTTAGTCTTTATGGTTTTTCCTCTCATCTCCTATGTACTAGTTAGCATGTTGGGTCATTAGTGTCGAAATTTAAGCAAGAGATCCCTACATAAACACAACATACATACTACCTTATGGGTGAACTATTACTATCAAGGGATAACTATCTACATAAAGAAAGGAACTACATTTGGGCACTATTCTACATCACACAATGTATAGGAAGGGGATTATTCATTCTATTCTATCCACCATTTTGTATTTTCTCTAGTTACTGCCTAATATCTCTGCGTCATTGGCATTAGGGAAACCTAGGCACATAGTTACACACATAAGCACATTGAACTACATTAGGTTTGAGATGTAGTGCAATGCATAGTCATAAGTCCATCCATTTGTCGGTTGAGGACCGTCCAACACATTCATTTAGATATTTATTTTTTGGGGTGATATGCTTTGTATGGGGTTTTGTAGGTGATTCTTCATTGTAGGTTTATTGTGACATAAACGAAACAAGTGTGACATTCACTTGACCAAATGAGAGGTATTGTGAAGATCTAACGACCATATAAGGATCATATTTTAAGCAATTTCGTAGACCAGCGTGCCTAGATTTTAGACCAAGGTGTCCCTATCCCTCTCCAGGCACCCCGGTCAAGCCAAATCGCCTCTGGTGATATTTTCTCAAGATATTTTTGACACTCTGCTCCATCATTTCATCAATCTTTTCAGTCCTAGATCACTGCGAGGTAATTTCAATTTAGGTAAGTAACTTCCCCTTTCATTTTATTTAGTTCTAAATTACCAAATAAATTACTTGACATTTATACTTCATTTATATGTCATTTATCATAGCTGCATATTTCTAATTTTAATAAAACATCATAGATTTAATTGAATCATTATGGATAATGGTATGAAGTTATGAAATAATGATATTTCATCCCTAACTTTAGTCGCAATGTGATTAATTAAATAATTAATCAATTTGCATAGTACAACTATATATTAATACATTGTTATAATCATAGTCATACCTTCACAACATAAGATACATTATTTACGACATATTGATGTCTTGATAATGTATGTATTATATCCTAACTATGAATTAGGATGTGTGTGTGTGTGTGTGTGTGTGTGTGTGTGTGTGTGTGTGTGTGTGTGTGTGTGTGTGTATAATATGATTAATACATTTACGTTATACGACAACCTTAAGTTGTCTTTACACTTAAGGATTTATATATTTTACTTAAAGGGATACACACATCTTAGATAACAAACTTGTAGAACTAAATGATACAATTAAGAAGAGATTGGATCGTTACAAAAGAGGACACGGTTAAACTAAACCTATTCCTAGAAAAAAATTTATGTTGTGACACTATGGGTTGAGATACTTTGTAAGTTAGTAACGTGTTAAGTTCTTGTATTAAATTTATATAGTATTACAATAGTGATGTGTGTTATGAAAGATTGGGATCTATGTCTCACCTATCCATTTGACTAAACCCTATCTGTACCACCTTAGGATGGCTACGGGAAGGGTAATGAGTATTTAATGATGAATGTCATTAAGTAGTCATTATCTTTCCCATAGGGGTCCTAAGATGGGACTGATAATGTACTCTTAAATTGAGAAGTGAGTCTTAGATCTTATATCTTCAAAATAATAGAATTTAATCTTAAAAATAATTAAATGGGATCAAAGTAACTATGTAGATTTGATGTGTAATTATGGGTCCAGTTTCATTTGGCTTATGTGCAGTCACAAAACTAAGCATGTAATGCATTGCTAGAAAAATTTCACCTAAGTAGTGTAACTAGATGATTACACTGTCAATTTGCTGAGCTCCTATCTAATTGTGTGAAATGCCAAATGAAACTTAGTTGAATTATTTTTAGGTAGACACTTAAGAACTACACTTAGTTCCCAGACTTGCTATGAAGGTTTAACCAACTATATACAAGTTATATACACTTGGTTAGAGTGATGTTAAAGAGGATCGGGTAGATCTAAAAGAAATTTATAACTAAACATGGTTATATTGTTATCGATGGATTGTAAAATTCATTTTATGTTGGATTATAATTGCTGATAATTAAAATCATTGAAGGTATTGAATGGGATTAAGGGGTTATAGCTCTTAGACTTAATGGGTCCTTACACTAACAATTTTTTTAATTCTTATCTAAACAAAACAAAATGGCTAGAATAAGAGGAAATGTTGTGTACAACCAAGATACGAGGGATGAAGTAACAATAACCCATAAATTGGATAAGATAATTGTTATCATGCAAGAAAATTGTAACCATATAACTGTCCTCAAACATCGGATATTGGCTACGACAATAGTAGTGATAGTGACAATAATTATAAACTTAATTTTATGTTGAATTATAATTTATGATAATTAAAATCATTGAAGGTATTGAATGGGATTGAGGGGTTAAAAATCTTAAACTTAATGGGTCCTTATGTTAATGCAACATTTTTATTCTTGTCTAAACAAAACAAAATGGCTAGAATAAGAGGAAATGTTACATACAACTAGGCTACGGGGGATGAAGTAGTAACAACCCGAAAACTGGATGAGATACTTGTTATCATGCAAGAAAATCATAGCCGTATAATTGTTCTTGAAAATCAGATATTGGCTAAAAACAATAGTAGTGATAGTGACAATAATGTCCAATCTCGGGGAATCCTAATTCTAGAAACTAGAACGCTAAGAATTACAATGCGGTGGATCCCAATGCTACAAATCATAATATATATACTGAAAATGTTAACACAACATATCCTAACGTTGTAAATCCTAACACAAGAAACCAATCTAATAAAAAAATATTCCGATGGAAACCAAACTTTCAAGAGACATCAAACGTATCGGTTTACCCAAGTTTGACATAACAACCTCGGATGATAGAGATGAGAATTGTTTCAATGAGATGGAAAAATACTTTGAGATCAAATATTTTTATGAATAAAATAAGGCGATATGGGGTTCTTCTCGGATCTCTAACGAGGATTCCTCTTGGTGGGATATATGAAAGATGGAATTAGGTGTTGTTTTAGTAAACATAACTTGGGATAAATTTAAATTATACTTTAGACAATGTTGGTTACCAAAATTATATTATGAATAGAACATGTCTAAGTTCTAAACCTTGGTTCAATGTAAAATAACTATAACGAAATATTAGAAGAAATTTACTAAACTATTGAAGTATGTTTCATAGTACCAAACTGATGAGAAATTTCATATACACAAGTTTATCATGGGACTTAATCCCATCATTGGTGGAGAGGTGGATGTTCATGGTCCTTTGACCATGGAAGCTATTTTTGAAAAAGTCCATAAGAAAAAAATAGAACACCTTAAGCTATATCTCGCTCATAGAGATGAAAAGAGAAAGAGAAATTTCAGTTCACCTTCACCACTTGCACTAAGAAAGACTTGGTGGAAAAGGTTAGCAATAAGGCCAAAAATGGAAGAAAAATATAGTAGAAAAACCTAATGAAAATTTTAAGAAAAATGGGAAAAATAGTACAATAGCTAATGATAGTAAGACTGAAATAAAATGACCATTTGTTGGATGCTTTAAGTGTGGTGGAGATCACTACACCAATAATTGTCCTTTGAAGAACATGAAAAATAATCCATAGTAAAGAATTCAAAATGCAAAGTAGAAAATTGTCGGGATGAAAAAATATGCCACACATATTGAAGTATCAGGTAAGTTATATGAACTACCTGTAACTATTATTTTTGATATTGGTGTAACTGAATGTTTCATTTCAAATAAGTTAGTTGAAAAATTAAAAAATAAATCTAGTTATATGAAGAATTCATGGACTGTGCAATATGAGAACAATGTTATCCAAACTGTGAACCAATGTATGTTTGACACAACATTAGAGCTGCCTCTTTGTTACCATAGAATTAGAGCTTTATGTATCTCCTTTAGGTTCTTACGATGTTATAATACATGTAAACTAGCTGTCTCAACACAAAGCAATTATAGATTTCTTTGAAAAACAAATAAAATGCTTGGATGACCTACAAAAAACAACAATCATATAAGGCATCAAAAGAAACTTTGAGGTAAGGTATATTTTTGAAATGCATCTCAAAAAGGCTAAAAACAAAGGTTGCATGCTTTACGCAATAACAATATCATATTTCAATGAGGAAGGTAAGAATTCGTTGAAGACTATCTCGATGTTACAAGAGTACAATGATGTATTTCTAGAGGAATTACCTAGACTTCCTCCGAGGCGTGAATTTGATTTCACAATTGATATCAAGCCTAGAACAAAACCTATTTCTAAGGATCCTTACCGAATGAATACAACTAAACTAGAGGAACCAAATGCACACCTTCATGAGTTGTTATCCAAAGGGATTATTAGATCGAGTGTGTCTCCTTGGGTAACACTGGTCATTTTTGTCAAAAAGATGTCACATTAAGGTTATGCATTAACTACCACGTGCTTAACAAAACCAAAATTAATAATAGATATCCTTTACCAAGTAGTGATGATCTCTTTGATCAGATGCGAGATGCATCAATTTATTCCAAGATCTATATATGATCAAGTTATCATCAACCAATGATAAAAGATGAAGACATACAAAAGACTATTTTTAGGACAAGATATGGTCATTATCAGCTCGCAGTATTACCTATTGGACTCACTAATGCACCTGATGTATTCATGAACCTAATGAATAATTTTTTTCAAGAATACCTAAAAAAATTTGTGCTGGTTTTCTTGGATGACATTCTGATCTATTCTAAAAACATGAAAGAACACAACAAACACTTGAAAATAGTGTTGGATATACTTAGAAAGAGAAAATGTATGGAAATATTTCAAAATTTTCATTCTATTAGAATGAAGTGCAATACCTTAGACACATAATTAATAAAGATGTAATTTTAGTTGATCCATCAAAAATAAAATCCATAACAAAATGGCCAGCTCCTAAGAACATTCATGAAACTAGAAGCTTCATGGGGTTGGCTGGTTACTACAAAAAATTTGTCAAAGACTTTTCTAGAGTTGTTCTAACAATTCCTATGTAGAAATAAGATAATAAATTTGTTTGGTATGATAAATGTGATAATGATTTAATTTTCTGAAAGAGAAACTAACTACAATACCTATTTTGAAGGTTCCAAATCCCAAAGGAATCTTCACCATGGTAATTGATGCCTCGATGAAGGTTTTGTTGTATATATCTCCCCCGGTAAATATAGCACAACACAAAGTGTTGACATGCGAAAATTCACACCCAAGGCACAGGCTAGGGGTGCACAAAGACAAAGTGTTGACATGTGAAAATTCACGCCCAAGGCGCAGCTAGGGGTGCACAGCACAAAGTGTCGACATGCAAAAATTCACGCCCAAGGCACAGCTAGAGGTGCACAAAGACAAAGTATTGACATGTAAAATTTTTGCCCAAGGCGCAGGCTAGGGGCATGCACAACACAAAGTGTCGACATGCGAAAATTCGCACCCAAGGCACAGGATAGGGGTGCATAGCACAAAGTGTTGACATGTGAAAATTCACACCCAAGGCACAGGCTAGGGGTGCACAACACAAAGTGTCGACGTGAAAATTCGCACCCAAGGCACAGGCTAGGGGCACATAGCACAAAGTGTCGACATGCAAAAATTCGTGCCCAGGCGCAGGCTAGGGGCACACAGCACAAAGTGTCGACATGTGAAAATTCATGCCTAAGGCGTAGGCTAGGGGTGCACAACACAAAGTTTCGACATGCGAAAATTCACACCCAAGGCGTAGGCTAGGGGCACACAACACAAAGTGTTGACATGCGAAAATTCACACCCAAGGCACAGGCTAGGGCGCACAACACAAAGTGTCGACATGCGAAAATTCGCGCCCAAGGTGCAAGCTAGGGGTGCACAACACAAAGTGTTGACATGTGAAAATTTGTGCCCAAGGCACAGGCTAGGGGTACACAACACAAAGTGTCGACATGTGAAAATATACGCCCAAGGCGCAGCTAGGTGCGTAAAGCACAAAGTGTCGACATGCGAAAATTCGTTCCCAAGGCGCAGGCTAGGGGCGCACAACACAAAACATCAACACCAAATTTTCAGCACCTATGGCACACTTAAGAGTATGTTGACACGAGGATGGATGCGCTGAGGCACATCTTCAAGAGGCACAACATTTTGAGCATTGACACCCCGACAGAAAGCAAACCCTGATGCAAATATTCAAATGGCCATAACTTTTCACAGGGAGCTCGATTCACACAAGGTTCAAATTTTTGGAAAGCTTATGAGGTCCTCTATCCAACTATGACTAGATATATTTAATTGGGTAAGAACAAGTTCTTCAAAAATGCAAAATACAATTCGCCATTTTTGTGTTTGCTAGGGTTCTCACCTACCGCCATAATGAGATGAATTAAATGCAACCTAGAGGTGGTTGGGGTAGATTTGGAATTCATCTCTCTTTCTCTCTCATTCTTCCTATAAATTGTAAGGAGGGGATTCTTTCTAAAGGTTGGACATTCTTGTTTTTCCCCTCCCTTCTTCTCTTTGGCAGGTGAATTTGTGGAGTTCAAACCTCCCATCTAAAACTGTGATGCAACTTTGCCTCTTGGCATTTTTATAGTGTATTGTATCAATCTTTGGAGTAAATAATGCATATTTGTGGATCATTCTCAACCCTCTCTGTGTTCATTTGCATCCTCCTAATTTTTCACTAAAAATTTGGTTATCTCAGGCATGATCTTGCATTGCATTTTAGTGGTTTGTGTTTATTGGCAAGACAGTGTTCATCATTCTCGGTGCATCACCTTTGTTAGTTTAGGTTTATTTTTATGCATCTTCTTACCCCGTCTCCTTGGAAAGTTAGATTAGGTTTTTGAGTAAACCCTCTACATTTTTTACATGTGCATCTGAACAGAGGAATAGGAACCGGCCTTCATCCAGAGATATTTTCCAATTCGCGAGGTCCCACACTTGGGAAAAGCTCCATGTTATGCAATCACACTCGATAGTCTCAACCCATCGAAGTGTAGACATTCGGGGGTGATGTGATTCGCCACCAACAGGTTTATGTGGATTAATTCTACAAAATGATAATGTGATTGCATATGAAAACATAAAATTTAAATTACATGAGCTGAACTATGCTCCCATAATTTAGAACTTACTGTCATAGTTCACACTTTACAAGTTTAGAGGCACTACCTATTGGGAAATCATTTCAAACTTGAAATGGATCACTTGGGACTAAAATATATCTTTACACAACATAACTTGAATGAAAGACATCATATGTGGCTTGGATTTTTGTCACAATATGACTTCAAAAAATTCACATAAAGGGAAAAGATAACAAAGTGGAAGATGGACTAAGTTGTAGGAAAAATGTTTCCACTATTGTGACCCTCAAGACTCAATTCAAAGATGAGGTAAAGAAACAAATGTTAATTGATTCATACTATCACCATGTAAAGGATGCATTAAGCAGCAAAGCCTAATGATAAAATGTATGAAGGATTTAAATTTGACAATGAAGGAATCTTGAAATACGAAGGTAGAGTCTACGTACCTTTGGGAAATGAATTAAGAACAAAAGTCATGAAATAATTCCATGATGCTCCTTATTCTGGACATCCAGGAATGAAAAAGATGTTTGTGATATAAAACAAAAATATTTCTAGAAAGGAATGAAAAATACATGACAAACTATGTTTCTCATTCTCTTGAATTTCAAACTGTTAAAGTAGAGCACATGCATCTTGCTAGTCTATTGTATCCTCACAACATTCGTACTACAAATGAAAAGTTATTAGTCCGAATTTTTGAAGGGGTTGCCAATGTATAAAAATAAACATGACATGATTCTATTTTTTTGTTGACAAGTTAACAAAAGTATCTCACTTCATACCGGGTAATCTAAAAGATGATTCACCCATGCTTGAAAAATGGTTTGTGCATGAAATTTTTAGATTACATGAAGTTCCTAAATAAATAATTTATGATATGGATTCAAGAATTACCTCTCCATTTTGAAAAACTTTAAATTAAACATTGGGAACAAAATTGAATTTTAGTTCAACATACCATCTAGAAACAAATGGTCAAATTGAATGAGTTAACCAAGTTATGGAGGATATGCTTAGGATGTATTACATGGATCAGCAATACAAGTGGGAAGAATATCTTCCATTGGTTGAATTTTCTTACAATAACACTTATCATGCTTCAATAAATTTGAAACCATTTGAAGCATTGCATGGGATGTGTAGAACACTTATCAGCTTGGGATAATACTAAGGAAAAAGAGGTAGTGGGCCCTAAATGTTGTGAAAATAGAAATGCAAGTTAAGCTCATCCATGAGAGGCTGAAAGAAGTTACTAATAGGTAGAAAATATATGCAAATATGAAATGTGTTGATAAAATATTTGAGCTTGGAGATAAATTTTTCTTAAGGGTTGAGCCCAAAAGAGATCTATAATGCTTGGTAAGTCTCCTAAGTCATCACTAAGATATATTGGGCCATTTGAAATTCTTGAAATCATAAGTTTGGTTGCATACTAATTGGAGTTACATCCCACATTATCTAAGATGTATGATTTTTTTTCATATTTCTTTTCTTAAAATTTATGTTTTATATATAATGCATGTCCTAAGTTGGAACCCATTAGATTTTCAGTGGTTTGGGAATTGTTATCACCAAAAAGTAGCACCTTAAGATAATGCATTGCAAATCCCTACTTTTTGCTAACATAGGACCATATATGAAGTTATGGTACTTGCCACTTAAGATGGACCTTTGGAGAAGGCTGACTTCCTCTACCTAATCTAATGCTAAAACTACTCTTAAGAAAGGAAATGCATCTAACTAATCCTAAAGTAACCATTCCAAGGGACTAGGGAGAGAAAGAGAAAGGAAAGTTGCATAAAAGGGAAATCCTAAGATAAAAGGTGGTGATAACACCTGAAAAGGGTGGATATGCTCTAGTGAGGGAAAGAGAGAAGGAAAATGGACAAGAGAGAGGCTAGACGTAAGTGACACAGACCCAATCTTCATTCACCATATATTTTCCATGAAACAAAAAATAAGATTGCAAAGGAGAAATACATGCACAACACAATGTTAGAAGTAAATGAGAGGAAATGTTGCAAATAAAATGAAATAAGATAGAAAAATGTGTCACAAAATAATATATATTGTAATAAAGTATGCAAAGTTCATTACAGTTACAAAATAAGGGACAAGAACACATTGCCAAGCCCAAAATAAAGGTTCAACAACTCACATATGCTCAAAAACCATTTTGAAATAGTTGCTTAACAGCTTTTAGAACATACTCCTTTCAATAATGAAATATTTTACAATATATAGCTCAAAGAGAAAGAGAAAGAAGAGAGAGAAGAGGGAAAAGAGAGGGGCCATGAATTTTTAACTTTCAACCACCAACAATCTACATTAAAGTCTTCTCTCGAATATAACATGGGTACTTTACAAGGCCATTTCTATGTCTATTCTATCCCGCAAAAGTAAATGAACCCATGCCTCATCAATTATGGTGGTTGAGCTACTTGATTTGATCATTTGCATGCCCAGGATTGATATTTTCTCCCTCTGAAGACACATTTTCCATTTTGACCCACAAAACACCACCAAAATAATATTTTGATGATGTCAAGTTGAATGGCTCAAGGAGATATTTCCAATGATATAAAATTTTTCTGATTTAGAGCTAGGAGTCGAAAGATATGGCCATTTGAAAATCTATTTGTCAATAAGCATATGAACTTAACACATGACAACCTTTGATTAGCTTTGGGATCAGCCTCTGCCAACGTGTGCATGGCTTCACCTTTTTCCACGTGTCCACTTTCTATTAGATTAGGGATCAGGCCTTTTCTTCCTCAATTTTATTTTTCTTTTGGTTTGTGTCCTTTGAGAGTGGGTTTGCCTTTATGAAAAATGGGCTAATAAAACAATACCACATTCTTTCACGGTGTCGACTACCCTCAAACATAAACTATCCACCGTGAAACATTAACCAATAAATGGGCTACACACTCCTTCAAAACCATTTGATTGACCATCATAAGTGTGAACCAATGAGAAGGCTCCACCCACTTCACAATGTCAGTCCTTTTGATTATCCCCTCTACCCCTTGCGAAACATTAGCTAATGGGATCAATCCACACCCCTTAGGTTGTTAGTAAATTATAGCACTTGAATGAAAACTACGAAGTGTGAGCCAATAAGAAATATCCATACACTTTGTAGTGTCGAATTATTTTTCATCGGATTTATCGATTGCGAAAGTTAAGCTAATGAAAAGGCTCCACAGAGCTTCAGGCTTGTCGATTTTTAGATTTTCCTTTGTGTCGTAACTTCTTGCTTGCCTGGACTTAGAAACTTTTGGCTTCAAAAAATGTTGCCACATCACCCTATTAACCTCACTTCAATTTTCCCAGTGCCCAAAGAATTATGAACCCGGTTTATTCCATGGAATTGAGATCTATAGAATGCATCTGTCTTTTAAAACTAATGGAATGTTGACACATGTCCCTTCTTATGCCCTTTGATTTTCACCGTGTGTCCTCTCTTACCTTTTTATCATGACTTTTACTTACTTTCCATAGGTCTAATAAAACCCACCTAAGTCCAACCGATGCTCCTTTGTTTTCTTGATTAGGAGAACCAAAGAAACACTAAGTTCCCGCATTCCATGATAAACCTAATCCGTCTCCCACAGTTTGTAAAATCCAATGGATGGTGATTTTGGGAAGTGGAATTTGATGGTTATTTGAATGTATTTTTCCCTTAAAAATGGGTAAGTCCATTTTTAACCTTGTTAAATCCAAAATAACCTAGGGGTATTTTGGATAATAATTTGGCAACCTCTCAAAGTTGATCTTCTAGTTGGATTTGATCATTTACCTTTTTCAATCCATTGGGCATGGAGTCAAGCCAAAAACTTTGAAAAACTAGTAAATAATGTTTAAATTCTTAGTCTTGATTCGTATGCAAAACAAAATGAACTTAGCCGATCTGTAACTCTAAAATAAAGTTTAGAAATTTCTCCATCTATCCGATTCCACCATAATACCTTCCTAGGATGATCCTGGCTACCTTGGTCTGCTCTTGAAGCTGATTTCTTGGGAGTTTTTATTTACTTTAAAATTGTCTAACAACAATTCATTTTAACCAAGGAAGAGACACAAGGCCTTGAAATGAAATTGATCCCTTGGAGTAGAAAAATGCACTTTGAAATCTGCCCCAAAATTTGATTTGTCCATGCACATTAGTCTCGCATGAAATGGGTTGTGCAATAAACAAAAAAACACCGTAAAAACTATGTACAAAGATGAAAATCATACATGATTCAAGGGAAGACATGCAGAGTACACACAATGCACTTTTTCTGCTAAAAATAAACCTACCCACCCTACTCAACAAGAGGCAAAGGAAACTAAATAAAGCCTACAACATGTTGTGAGAAATAACATCCTTTCCTAAAAAAATATGGCCATGTGATCTATTTGGCAAAAAAATCACATAGTGGGAATGAAAGCATGCCTTTCACTCATAGTTTCATAAAAATATCAACTAAAACCAAGATTTATACCTCCTTTAGTTGCTCTGCATTTTTTTGGAGCCATTGAAGATGAAATTTGGCACATTGAAGCTTGTTCTCATGCTCCAAGCCGAACATGACTTTCTACAAATTTGATTTTGACTCCAAGCTAGCCAATTACCTGATTGGGAAAGGGGCTTTGGGAACTAATGGGATGATCCTCGTGGTCTACCAACTTTTTTGAAGCTCTTCCCCATGAATGGGGGCATCGTGTGAAATTTCTTGAAGAAGGAAACTATTTGTAGGCTAGTTTGAACTATGTTATGCCCGTAAAAACAATTATGCCTTCTCTAAAATGACATCCTCTAAGCTTAACTGAATTCCTTTTAAAGTGGATGCCCTCCTTTGTTCACTTTGTGAAATTTCATCTTCCTAATTAGATTCATACCATTCTTCAATGGTTTTACAATCATCATACATGGTAGGACTGGTTGGGGATGACACATGGGTGAGGGATGTTGAATTATAGTATAGTTAGATAGAGGGGATGTGGAAGAATATGGAAGAATGGGAGCAGTAGGGATGTAATTCATTTTTCTAGATTGAATGATACTCTTCTCAGCTATTGTGGAAATATCAAATGCCTGAGGAAGAGTGTTACATCCTAAATCTTGGATCAATACATCAAAATCAAAATCAAAGGAATTAAAAAAAAAAAGAATTCCATACCTTGTGAGGTTTTGAATTCTTGAGGAATTTTGTGCCAAGTCCTCTCAAATATGATGTTGAAGTATAAGATATACTCCATTGAATCCCACTGTATTGTGCTGATATGTTATATAAGAAGAATGATATCTGCATTCTCCTTTAAAAAGTTGTATAATTGCTCTCCCAGCTGATTCCAAGTGGAAATGGATTGTGGATCCAATTTATTGAACCAATATTTTACTTTGCCTCTGAATGATAGAACAAGAAGTATGAGGCAAACATTTTCTTCAATGACATTGTGAATGGCACAATGGTTTGCTATGTCTTGGATATGATCAATAGGAGATTGATCTCCATTTCCATGAAAGAGAGGAAAGTTTATCATGGTTGTTTTGGGGAAATCATTCCATTACTGCAAGTGAAAGGGAGAAGAAATGAAATGAGAGAATGGAAGATCTCTTTGAAGATCCATGGATGAAGTGGAAACATGAAAATGAATGGAAGGGTGAAAGGAAAGGAGGAAATGGATGTAATTAATAAGGGAAAGGTCTACAAATGAGAAAATGGGTTGCTTAGATACGTGGAGTTACTAGATGTGTTGAGAAGATGCCTCCAAAGGCTGGATATCACCAAGAACACATCAAACTTAGCAATATGAAGTTTAGAATAGGATACACACATGTGAAATACGTAGCTTTCAATGCTTATCCCATCGGTGTGCATAAACTATTATGGTGAAGGCACCAATATGGATAGGATATGGATTCAAACTTGTCCCACCAAGAATGTCAAAATTGTTATCACAAAAAGTAGCACCCTGAGATAATGCATTGTAGATCCCTAATTTTTGCTAACATAGGATCATTTGTCTAGTTGTGGGACTTGTTACTTGAGATGGACCTCCTGAGAATACTGGCTTCCTCTACCTAATCTAATACTAAAACTACTCCTAATAAATGAAATGCAACTAACTAATATGAAACTAACCATTATAAAGGAATAGGGAGAGAAATAAAGGGTTAGAAAGATGTATGAAATGAAAATCCTAAGATAAAAGGTGGTGACAGTACCATAAAATGGTGGAGATAATATAGTGAGGGAAAGAGAGAAGGAAAACGAAGAAGGGATAGGCTAAACATAAGTGACATAGACCCAAGCTTCATTCACCATCTATTTTCCATGAACCATAAAAAAATAAGCTTGTAAAGAAGAAATACATGGAGAATGTGATGCTAGAAGTAAAATAGAGGCAAGGTTGCAGATAAAACAAGCTAGGAAATAAAAATGTGTCACAAAAAATGATTTATCGAATAAAGTATGTAAAATCCGTTACAGTTACAAAAGAAGGCATAATAACATATTTCCAAGTCTAAAATGAATGTTTGATGGCTCACAACTTCTTAGAAACCATTTTTACATAGTTCCTTTATAGTTTTGGAACATCCTCCTTTTGATAATGAAATATTTTATAATATATAGCTTGAAGAGAAAGAGAAAGAAGAGAGAGAATAGGGAAAAGAGAGGGGGAAATTTTTTCAAACTTTGAACCACCAACAATATGCATTAAAGTCTTATGCAAAGCACATGGGAACCCTACAAGGCAATTATTATTTCTATTCCATCCCGCGAAGGAAATGAAGTCACGCTTGAAAAAAATTATGGTGGTTCACTACCTAATTTGATCATTTTCCCGCCAAAGAATGCCCTTTTATCCCTTTAAAGCCATCTTTTCAATTTTGACCCACCAATTGCCACCAAAATTAAATTTTGATTATGTTAAGTGAAGGGATCAAGGAGATATTTCTAACGATATAATTTTTTTCCGATTTGAATCTCTGAGGTGAAAGATATAGCCATTCAAAGAATTTC
This sequence comes from Taxus wallichiana var. yunnanensis, assembly GCA_018340775.1. Taxonomy (NCBI): domain Eukaryota; kingdom Viridiplantae; phylum Streptophyta; class Pinopsida; order Cupressales; family Taxaceae; genus Taxus; species Taxus wallichiana. The sequence goes on from CM031240.1 coordinate 575,811,986, forward strand.
CGTCTGTGTAGACACCCAAAATCCACTTACGTAGTTTTAATACTAAAATTCCACTAATTATTCTATTTTCCATCATTTTCATAATAATTAGCACTATTATGCTAATTAGCTAACATTTATCTTTATTCCCATTAATTAATTACATTTCACTAATTAGTTAGCCCGCTATCACTCAGATGCCGATTAATGACCTTTTGTTAATTAATGTTTGTTTCTACTTAGGTTAATTAATTATTATTAATTAATTACACTCACTATTCTAAATCAATAAATCACCATTTATTGGATTAATTTCCTCTCTCCATCTCCCGAATAATGATAATTTTCCTCTAAATCCCCTCTAAATATATCCTACAAGCTTACATATACCTATTAATTAATCACATTTGATTAATTATACCCCTCTCAATTCCCATAAAGTGCACATCATTTATCAAACATGCATATCCTTTGTATTTCCTCTTTGGGATTTATCCCACATCCACCAAATTTCTAGCCTTGCCCAAACATATAAGTTATATAAAGAACCCTCCTCCATCTCTTTCTTCTTACACCTCATTTGTATTAGTGAAAAATATAGGCATTTTGATCTTGTTGAAAAAGCTTTTCCATCTTGCATCCACTCTCTCAAATTGAATAGCATGAGAAGATTAAAAAAGTGCCTTATAGCCATTTATAGGTGAGATATAATCTTCAATTATTAAGGAAACAACACCGATTTGATTGCTAGGTGATCTTATTAGGTTCATTTATCAAGTAGAAATCTCAAAGAGTAGGAATGGCTTGACATTTAATAGATTTATCATGTTTATGCATCAGAGAAGTTTTTTTTCCCTTAATCTCTTATCTTAATGGTTTGATGGTAGATTTAGCTTATCTTTTAGACTAATGGGTGTTAGTCTATTTCAATTACCTTTGCAAGTTTATTATGTTCACATTTGGCATTCCCACTGGGACATACTCCATTTTCCTTAGCATTTGATTTCAAGTTTTGTTAGTTTTGTCTCAATTTTGGCTAACCCTTATTATGCACATGTTAAATAACTTGAATTCCTTGATGTATTTTTCTAACTTTACATGTGTTGAGTCTCTTTTGTAGGTTTAAAGGAGATGGGTTGTTAATTTTGGGCTAAGATGACAAAAATTTGACCTTTTTGAGTTTTTCTATGTTAGATTCACGTGTTTATGATGTCATTCTAGAAACTCGTGTCGCTTTATGTTGTCCCGCACTACTATCATAAGCTATACACTACTGTTAGAAGGTCCACACCGGTGTCACTAGGGATACACTACCATTATGTTGACTGCTCCAAAGGTGTGAAGCTTTTTCCTATCGCTTATCCTTTGTCTCTCCCCCACATTGGTGTGACCCCCATACTACCGCTTCTCTTGCCGTGCTCCTATAATTCTATGTTTCCAATATAATTTATGACTTAGACCCACGTATCTATCACTAGGGACATATATATGTCTCTTTGGTTACACTGGTGTAGGTCTATCTATTGCTAGTATATTTTCTCAAGTTTGACCGCGCGTTCTGTGTTTTGGGCCACATATGTGTTACCAGGACAAACGATGTTGTTAAGGCCACACTACTTGTATCAAGCCTTGCAATGCTTGTGTTATGTTAAAATTTGGGCTCTATTTTTGAGGTTATTAAATTTGTTCTTGGATATTTCTAACATCTTGCGGTTTTTTATGCTAACTTCTATTTATAGGGTGTTTTAAATCATCATTTTTCTAACTTGTTTGATGGTCTTTAATGAATTTTAAACTTTCATATCTTAGGATAGAGTTACGTATGCTCTTCTTTTGCACCTTCTAGGTGATCTTGAGAATCATTAACAAATCTAAGCCTTCTTTCATTTAAAAAAATCATTAAATTCATGGTTAACGGAATGAACAATAATGGGTTAAACAAAATTACCTAGTCCTTTGATTTACAAGATTTTCCATTTTCGATATAATTGGGTGACTTGTTGTATATGATATTCTCTTACATCTTAGGATGATATTGAGAATAAAAAACAACATTTAACCCTCTTTCATGATGTTTTGATCTTATGGAAAACTATTAACCTTTACGTGTAGGATTGATACTCACTTATCAAAGAATTAGGATCTAAAAATACTAATAGAGTTTGTTGTGGGTTGCCAAAAGTGTGCAAAACCAAACTAAGATAAAAGATAAAAACACACTACTATTCAAAACATTGTATTTGCAGGTTTGGTTAAGAGCTACAGCTTATCCACTTTAAATTGGGGGAAGTGCCTTGGCATAAGCCATAAAACTCATTATGAGGATTACCTCAGAAACCCAAAGTAGTCCACACCTTGAACCAATTCCTATAACTACAAAACCCATATGAGATATTGATGAATAAGCTATCCTCCTTTTCAAATTGCGTTGACCCATAGAAGTTAAAGCTGCATAGATAATTTGCACCGCTCCTATTATTATCAACCATGGTGAAAAAAGTTGAGGGAACTAGTGGACGAAACAAGAAACACTCCACTTAACCACTTGACTAGTTGAAAACCTTATGAGATAAGATTTATGTTACCCATATGGGGCCTCAATTAATAATTTTATTGTGGGGTTATGGTCCACATATCTAGAAGAAATTCTAGATGCGAGTACCTCCTTTAGGTAAGAATTGGTGAATGTTACGGAAAAAGCCTAGAAGCGAGAATTTTTTGAGTAAAAACCTTGTTAGTCAAACAAGGGAGAGTCTATCAAGTTTTGGCCTAGTGTTATTCATCATGAAATTTGTGAAGTGTTACTTTATATTATTTTTTCACATGTCCCGAGCTAAGGTGAAACTCGCCAAAGTTATGCCAAGTATTTTTCACCCCCATCCATCTCCTCCATATCCTCCATCTCCTCCATCCCATCCATCTCCTCCATCGTGTGGCGTAATCACTACATCGTGGTGATGGTGGTGGATGCATCATCGTCTACTGAATTACCTACTACTATATCGATTTGTTGTGGTTGCATGGATGTGTAGGATATTGTAGGGGAGGACCTCCATAGTGGTACTTATGCTTATGGAAGACTCTATTTTGGCACTTGTATATGTGCACCCAATCTACCGTGTCCCCGCCTAAGGATCTTCTTGTGTATGTGCCTATTCCAAGATACTCTAAGAGCCTTGCCATATAATCAATGTGCTACTACCGTAATCTCACCTTGTATGGATACCTACGGTATAGCGAGTCATCGTGGTAGTACTTGTCGCATACCATGCTCCATAATCTTTATCCTCCTTAACATCCACTACATGTGGCTATGTAACCCAAGGCTACAAGACCACCCGTCGAAGATGTCTCAAGCTCATTGTGGTCTAATCGGTGGGCCAACATTGAAGGTATCCTGGACCTACGCCCGCACCACATCTCATCTCCAAGAATCCCTCGATGTGGCCCAACTGTCTCTAAACTCTTTCAACTTGGTACCACTTAATAACATAGTTCTTACTACCAATAATGAAATGATCTAACTCTCTGAAAGACGTAACTCTACTACATTCTATGATGAATGATATAATATATATGGGTGCCATGTAACTATATAGAGATGTATATCATCCAAAACATGCCTATAATATGCTATGTCACTAGTATTTCCATGAATTTCATCACCAATTGGCACCCAACCCATAATAGATGGCTCGTTAGGAGCCCTGACTCATAACACTCCTAGTGGGTGCCCTATGGCAATATGATCCCATGCCCATATCTGTAACAATGTAGCAAGGCCCATGGTCTTCTCGATTGCGGTAAGCTATCAAGCAAGGATTTTTAGTGGTGAATATTTGTAATTTGGTGAATATTCCATTTTAGGAAAAATTCAAAAGGTGAATTTTTGGCAGCGAGTTAGTGCCTGTTTGCCTAAAATTTCCATTATATTTTTTTAGGGGTTGGCTTCACCTACATTTGAAACAAAACCTATAAAAACCTAATTGATTCATCAAGTAGGATACTACTAACTTACTACTAGTTGAGGTATCAACATATCAAGTATAATGAACTTGAGAATTCCAAACACCAATACATAGTGCGAGATATATTTTGAAGTTTACAGTCGGGTGACAATTGTTATTTTTTAACACATGACCTATACTATTTAATCGATGCATGAAAAAGGACTTGTGTTGACACGCAACAAGAAAAATATAACTTACGCGCGACAAGGGTTTCAATTGTTGACACATGAAAAATGTCATTCTATTGACACATGACAAAGGCAACTCTATTGATGCATGAAAAATGTCACTCTATTGACACATGACAAAATTTGAGAAGTTTTCATTCAGAAAAATTTTGTTTTCTCGACGCGCAACTAGGAGATATAATTGAAAATTGAAAAAGGGAGATACAGTTGATGGGTGAAAATTGTTGTTTGTTGACGCACGACACAATCTTGCTGATATGTGACATAGTGTTTAGTGACACACGAAAAGGTTTAACTCAGCCATTCAAAACAATGGAAGTTGTTAGTGCTTAGAAGACCCAAAAAGTAACAAAAAAATATCAAAAGTCCCTGTTCAAGTATTTTGGAAACTCTGCTACTATAGATACCATAACCACTAGCACCCATATAGCTACCACTGGAATCAATCAGAGTACTGATTGTGTTGAAGGTATTATTGAAGTGGACATGCATTCTACACAGTATCAACCAAATGACACCTATGATGATACCATGCTAGAGCTTGAAGATATTCCTATTGAGATGCCATATCCTGAAGATATTCCTATTGAGGTGCAACTAGGAGTGCATCAAGATATTGCACATACAAATACTCAGCAAAATGGAACACAAAAATAAAATTCAAATTTTTTTCATGAAAAAATAAACCAAGTGATTTTGATAATGCTAAAAAGAGTAAATCACTTTGAAACGAAAATGAATATGTGGAAAATTGGGAGGACATACAAGTTTGATTGGGCTACCAAATTTATTTTTATCGAACTTGTACAACTAGCTAATTCAGAAGATATCCCATATGAATGTACATGTATAATGTGTACGTGGAAATTGGGAAACAAAAAAATGCAATCAAGTGGACACAATTGAAAAACACCATGGAAAACATTATTTGACTATAACTTGAGGGGAGGATGGCCGAAAAATCAAAACACACAGGTGGAAAACTGAAAAATAATGCATGTATGTCAAATACATATTAGATTATGAAGTAGAGTAGAGAAGATGTAAACATCTCGTGGAAAAGGGAGGAATGATCACATCGTAAATTGGTAATATGAATCAATAAAATTTTCATGCTAAACTTATACAATTTTCTACTTTATTTCACATACTTAAGAAAGGAAGAATGATTTCATATTTACTTGATTACAAAGTTTTGTATTAATATAAAGGAATACAAAATGTTCCTCAATCTCATTGGTCGAGAAAGTAGTGCATGGGAAATGTCCAAATGCCTTTCAATTATAGAGAAGGAAGATTTGAAGGAGAGTGTAAAAATGTAAATTTTATCTCTCTATCAATTGATGAAGTGACAACAATAGAAAACACTTTGCATGGGTATTGTTCTCACACTCAAAATTCCCCTCATTTTTCAAGTCAAGTTTCAAAAAAATTTAGTTGGTGCCTATTATCCCATTTTTTCCTACTAGCAAAATTGATTAAACATGATCGAGTGTGCGGGAGAATATTGAAGAAAGGGGTTGAAGTTTTGGAATTTACATGCGAGTCGACTTGGGGCTGAACAAAAACTCGCGCCAACTCACAATGTGTTAGATCGATGTAATTCCAAAATTTGCATCAAAATAGAGGCCCCAATGATCACAGGCTCGCCATGTGGTCCGAGTAAAAAAGGGGATAGAGTCAGCTATTGAATTAGCTAAGGAAAGAAGAGACAACAAAATCTTCCATGTGTCTCAATGGTGTAAATCCAAGGGAAAGAACCAAGGGACAATCCCCAAATGAGTGCACACTTTCCATGTGTCCTAGGTGTGAAAAGAAGATAGAACAGGCTCAAATTGGCTAAGTATGGAAGGGCCAATGGATGGTGCCACATGTCTCATCGGTGCACCTTCAAGGGTCGAAGCCAAAGGTGGTTCCCAAACTTACACCATCCCTCCATGTGTCCAAGGTCTAGAAAAGGGACAGATTCGGTCATTTAATTGACTAAGTATAAGAGGGTCGGCGAAAGCCTCCACGTGCCTCATCGGCATAACTTCAGAAGTGAGGCCCAAGGGATAGACCCCAAATGAGTGCCATCCCTCCACGTGGTCAGATCCTCAAAAATTTAAATCGGCCATTGAAAATTCTAAGGCCAACGGATGACTCCACATGTCTCATTGGTGAACCTTCAAGGGTTGAAGCTAAAGGTGGTTCCCAATAAGCGCCAACTCTCCATGTGTCTAGGGTCCCATAGAAGTAAAAAGGGGTAGAACCGGCTATTGAATTGGCTAAGGAAAAGAGAACTAGTGGAAATCCCCACATGTCCCTTTGGTACTCTTTCAGGGGGCGAATCTAAAATCAGGTCCCAAATGTGCACCAACTCTCCACGTGTCTAATCGGTGCACCTCCGAAGGTCAGGTCCAAATAGAGTCTCCACATAAGTGGGAAGCCTTCACGCGTCCTAGGTCAGACATAAAGGCTTCGCCAAATAGAGGGACATAGTCAAAACATAAAAATACGAGAATAGGTCCGTAAAGGGATGTGTCCAAAGTCAAAGTGGAAAGGCGGGCCCTTTTTGTGTTTTGATGCTTTGAAAAGTCAAAGCAGAAGGTGGGCCATCGGAGTGATTTGGGAATTTTGGTTTTATTTCCAAAAGGGTGTAAAGTTATAAAGTGACCCGTAGCCCCGCTCATGCCAAGGGATAAAGTCAAATGTTGAGCCCACATCGAAAGTCAAAGTGGGGAGGCGGATCGGTGGAGAACTTTGAGTTTTTGAGATTTTCTTTGAAAAGAGTTAAAATTACAAAAGTGAGCCACGAATCCATCGCCACTCAAGTAAAGCCACATGTTAGGCCTATATCAGAAGTAGATGGGCAGATGAAATGTTCCAAAGTTCCATTTCTCTAAAAGACACAAATATAAAAGTCTTCCCCAACCCGTGCTTCAACAAATATCTTCCATGTGGACAGCTCAAATTCAAAGTTTGTGAAGGAAAGATGAACAAATATGATTCAATACATCTAGTTTTACTACTGGCATGGAAACGATTGAGGCATTAGAGAGGTATAGATGTCGGTTTCTTGAATCAGTTTCATCATTTTTGTAACCGAATGTAACCATTCTTAGAAGCTATTTAATGGATTCTCCACACTATTGTTAGGGTTGGATCCTGGTACTCTGTAGATGTAATAGATTTGAAAGTAATCAATATAGAATTTTTTCCCTTTCTTCCTCTACTATTCCTTCTTTCCTTGTCTGAAATTTGCGAATCATTAATCTTTTATGATAAGAAACTTTGTGTTCTTATTTATATGATTTCTAGAACTTTGTGTCTATGGAATTATATCTATTATGAAAGTGAATGATTCTACTTTACATCTCCCTGGCTCAATACATATAAGGTTATAATCTTCTATCTATATTTCCTAAAGGTATTGTTATGTTCTTCCTCTCTCATCTCCTTAGTTCTTCCATTCTTTCATATTGATGATCTTTGGGCTTAAAATGTTTCAAAGTATCAGGAATCCACACTTTGAAAGTTGTACATTTGTATATAAGTTTTTCTACTTGCTTTTAATAAGGGAACCTCTCCCATTAAAGAGGAGCTACTTGTTGTCCCTTGACTGTGGTTTGTTAAAGCCATTTAAAAACCCAACAGTTTAAGCTACTCTATTGGGGACTTTGTTTCAAATGGATCCCTTTCTAAAAGAACAACTTCAAGATAATTTTTGGTCTGATGAATCTATGGTATACACGTGGGAAGAAATCTCTTGGGGTAGAGGATTCCCATTTTTAAATTTTGGAGCAACAAAAATTCTCTCTTCTTCCAGCAAGAAGGAACAAAAGAACTTGTTCTACAAGCACACCTCCTGTTAAAGATAGAAATTCCAAGGATAAAATTCCTCAAGAACAACTCAGTCCTAATCTCCGTGCTTTGATACTTGTTGGTGTTTCAATTCCCCTTCAGTCATTTTTCCAAATATGGCAACACCTTTACCTTGGGGACAATGGGTTGGGCCTCTTGCTCTTCCTCAGCCATTACATGAGTTACCTAGGGGTAACAGGAAAAGTTTTCCCAAATTCTAGGGTGATGGGAAGGTTCATCTAGATGAACACATTGCAACCTTCATTGTTGCATGTGGGATTCTTAGGGTTGAACATTAGGCTCTTCATGGAAATGTTGCAAGACAATGCTACTGATTGGTTCTATCATCTTCCTGCTAGGTCAATCATTGATTGGGATACCATGACAACTTAGTTTGAGAAACATTTCAAACCTATTGAAGATGTGCATGCCCTGTTAGCTACAATCTCTCATATCAAGAAGGAACCATTCAAGCCCTTGAGATAGTTTGTGGCCAAATTCAATAAGCTCATTCATAAGATTCCATAGAACACTCATCCAAAGGATCAAATCCAAAATGCTTCTTCCTCAATGCTCGCCACTACAAGTAAGCTATGCACTAAGGAGAGCTAACCTTACGCAACTCTGGATGATGATGATCATTTAAATATCGGTGTTGAGGATGATTTAATCATGTTTAGTAAACTAAAAAGAGAATCCTCCAAGTCTAAAGCACGTTATTCTTCCTCTTCCCACAGGAACCAATTCCGATCGGTTAGTACAAGAAGGGAAAATGATCTCATTGCTATCAAGAAATAATTGGCTCAACGAGACTCCTTACCAAGATATTCCAAGTAAGATCTTTCAGCCCATAAACCATTTTCCTTCTTCTCGGACTAGATTGGCTATTAAAGGCCCACCCATCAATATTCCATTCAATGTAACTTGTGAAGTTCAAGAACCTGATGATGAGGAGTTTAAAGAACTCTATTTAGAACCAAAAGAAGAGGTTGATGAAGAACCGGAGGAATTTGGTGGATCTCAATTTCATTTCCTTACCGGCAAGGTATGGATGATGAAGATGAATATGATGAAAGAGTGACAGAGATGAATAGTGAATCATATTTTGTTATGACTTGGGAGTAAACGAACAAAAAACAAAAAGTGGTGCAACCTACTAGGAAATCCAAGGAGTTTCCTATAACTATTCCAAAGGTTACAAGAATAGGAGCTCCTATTCCCACTACCTCCACACACAAGGTGAGTAATGTTAATCCTCCTTCTTCCACACCTATTTCCAACACTTCTTATCCTTCAAATCCTAAAACTAAAAATCAAAAGTTTCTCAAGTTCCTAGTAATGATGCCCCATCCACCTCTAGATATTTTGATATCATTGATCACCTAAAAAAGACAAAAATCCAAATTTTAGAGGCAAAATTTTACCAAACCCATCCAAAATCCTTTGCTAAAATGGTAAACTTTATCAATTCAAAATCCAAAGCTTCATCTAATACTTCTAAAGGTATTTTTCCCACTCCCTCTTCCATGCCTCAACCAAGCCTTGTGGATATAGTCACTTCCCTAACGATAAAATTGAACCATTCTATGTGACTCTTCTCATAGCTGGCCATAAACTCAGTAATTGTGTTATAGACTCAGGAGCATCAGACAATGTAATGCCTATAAAAGTAGCTCATGCTTTGGGCTTGACTCTAATACGTGCATTTGGTTCTTTCTATTCCATGGAGAGTAGAAAAGTGCCTTTGGTTGGAAGAATTAAAGATGAACAAGTAGCTTTGGATGCTTTTCCAAAGAAAATGGTCTTAGCCACTATTTTGGTTGCTGATATTCCTCCCTCATATGGGATGTTCCTAAGTAGAAATTTCTGTAGGGAGGTAGGAGGTGAAATTTAGAGGATTGGTCATACACTTTGATTCCAGTCAATGGAAAAATGAAGAAGATACTACCTAAGAAACAGATCAATACATTGTGCAAAAGACTCGATGACCCAAAAGTACGAGATACTCTATGAAGATATAAGGCTCTGTAACTATATGATCATGTCACAGGATGAGGAAAAACTTCCTAAGGGAGTGATGCATGATCCCAATGGAATTTGGGATTTGGAATTTGATAAGAATCGGTTCTAGAGCTTGAGTGGTGTTGATCTCTCCAGAAAGGAAGATTTATCCTTTTTATTCAAGCTTTGTTTTGAAAATACAAACAACACAACTAAATATGAGGCCCTCATACTTGGATTGAACATGGCAAAAGAAATGGGAGTGAAGAGTCTTTGTGTTGGTGGAGATGCAAAGCTGATTGTGAAACAATTCAAAGATATTTTTCAAGTGAAGAAAAAGAGATTGAAACATTATAGAAACCTTATCTGGGATTCCATTGTGTTTCTTGATGCTTTCTCCATTGAAGTTGTGCCAAGAGAAAAGAACACTAGAGCTGATTCTCTAGTTGTCTTGGGATCTTCTCTAATTCCTCACCTAGATTTCTCTCAAGAGAAATTTACTATTGAAATGATTCATAGGCCTAGTGTACCAAATAATGTAGGAAATTGGTAGGTTTTCAATGATGATCAACATTTTCTCTCTTTCTTGGAGCTTAAGGATAATTTTGACCAATTATATTTTGAAGGAAGTGAGACTTTTCCTAGAGAGTGTGTATCCTATAATGAAGAAGATATCAAGGAAGAGATGGATCAGATGGCTGCATCAAATTAAGGGTAACAAAATCCCTAAAGGGTTGGTGAGTTTGGAAGATCTGTTTGATAAACATGATAGGTACATTAAGTCTAAAGCTTCTCAAGGAGCTCGGTAGTCGATGAATGTGAAAAGTTTAATATTGGAAGTCATGAGGATTCCAATATGGTGAACATTGGAAAATGCTGCACTTAAGAAGAGAATAAGAAAGTAGTAAATCTATGTAAAAAGTATGATTATGTTCTTGCCTATTCATATGATAATCTCAAGGCTTTCCAGCCAAAGGAGATGTAACACTTTATCCCTCTAAAACCTGGGATCAAACATTTCAAGTAGAAACAAAGGAAATACAATCCCAAGGTTGTTGGCACTATTTTTCAAGAAATCTAGAAGTTACTAAAGGCAAAGATTATTTTCCCTATACATCATTCAACATGGATTGCCAAAATTTCTCCTGCCAGGTAGAAGAATGGTGAGATTCACATCTGTGTGGATTTCAAGAATTTGAATCAAGACTCTATGAAAGACAACTATCCTCTCCCCATGATGGATCAAGTTTTGCAAGTTGTCACAGGATCTGAGATGTTTTCTATGCTTTATGGATTCTTTGTATACAATCAAGTGTAAGTCAGACCCCAATCAACAAAAAAGTAATTTTACTACTCCTTGGGGCACCTTTGCCTACAAGAGGATGCCTTCTGTATTATCAATGATGGTGCCACATTTAAGATGGAAATGGAATTGGAGTTTGGAAGTCGAAAGGGAAAGTCTATTGTTGTGTACCTTGATGATTTTACTATTTTCTCCAAAACAAGGGCAGATCACTTTCAACATATTGAAGCAGTCCTCCAGAAATGCAGAGAACATGGAGTTTCTATTAATCCTAAGAAGTCTATATTTTTTGTTACTAAAGGAAAGTTTCCAAGGAATATTTTATCCAAATAAGGAATCAAGATAGATCCAGAAAGAGTTAAAGCAATCCAGAAGATTCCTCTCCCCACAAGCAAAAAAGGTGTTCACTCTTTCTTTGGTAAGATAAACTTCCTGAGGAGATTCATTCTTGATTTTTCAGAACTAACTATGAGCATTTCTCACATGATGAAAGGAAATAAAAAATTTGGTTGGAATTCTAAAGGAAAAGAAGCATTTGAAGGTATCAAGAAAGCCATTTCTAAGACTCCCATCTTAGCATGTCTTGATTTTAGCAAGGATTTTATCATCTATTTCTATGCTATAGAGAGTTCCATGGTTGCTGTGTTAACTCGGATAAATTCTGAGGATCATGAACTTCCAATTGCCTTCATGAGCTATCTTCTAACATCTCATGAATTGAAATATACTATGATGGATAAACATGCTTTTGCAGTGGTCAAAGTTGTCAAGCGAGTTTCATTTTTATATTTTTAATTCTCACTCTGTTGTGCTTGTACCTAATACAACCATCAAGTTTATTCTTACACAATAGGAATTTGAACTAAGAGAGGAAATTGGGTAGAAAAAGTATAAGAATATGATCCTGATATCGGGCCAACTAAGCTAGTCCGGGGTAAAGACCGATGTGAGCTTATTGCAAAGGAGTTGATGCCGAATTGTCCAAACAAGCGAGCTTAATGTTCTTTTTGTCCTTTTCCTCGCCAATGGATGAATGATATGCTGGTATTGAAAATTTTATTACTTATGGAGAGTGTCCATCCCACTTTATTTCCAAGGAAAAGAGATCTATTAAGTTAAGGTCTACACAAGGTATGTATTATGGGAGAATGCTTTGTTCAAGCGAGGCATAGATGGAAGATTCTTGAAGTGTGTAGACAAAGAGAAACATAAGAAGTTGTTCTTATCTTTTCATGATCATGCTTGTGGAGGGCATTTCTCTTTTCGTCATTATCCATAAAATTCTTTGTACTGGGTGCTATTGGCCTACATTATTCGTGAGATGCATCAAAATGGGTAGGTAAGTGTGAAGCCTGTCAAACTTTTGTTAGGAGACCTAAGTTGGCTGCTTTGCCACTAAAACTAGTAGTGATTGATGATCCTTTTCAACAGTGGGGATTAGATTTCATTGGAACTCTTAATCCAATTTCTAGTGCTAGGCATACTCAGGTGCTAACTACTACAAATTACTTCACAAAGTGGGTAGAGGCTATTCCAGTCAAAAGCACTACTTCTGAGGTGGTGTGTAATTTCATCAAAGAGAACATCTTGATAAGGTTTGGGGTACCAAACAAGATTGTAATGATAATGATTTCAATTTTTCTTCTTATAAGATGATGTATTTTTTCTATGGCTATGGAATTTCTCTCTCATTCTTTAGAGTACTACCCCCAAGGAATGGACAAGAAGAATCAACAAGTAAGAATATGGTTACCATCATTTGGAAGCTTGTCAATGAATCTTAGAGGAATTGTCATAAGAAGCTCTATGATGCTCTGCGGAAGATAGAATTACACCAAAAGAGCAATTGGGATGTCTCCATTTCAAGTGGTGTATGTTGTTGAAGCTCACTTCCCGTAATAAAGAATTACCAGCCTTAGACTTAATGAAGGCTATTGAAGATTAAAGTTTTACCAGTTCCTTGGACAAGAGGATCATGTATCTCTAGAAGCTGGATGAAGATAGGTTACAAGTTTTTGATAGGATCTCAGCTCATCAATTGAAGGTGAAAGCTTTGTTTGAAAAGAAAGCTAGACCCAGAGATTTTCAAGTGGGATACATTGTTTTGCTATGGGACAAAAGACATGAACCTCGAGGAAGCCATGGTAAGTTTGATTCTCTTTGGCTTGGTCCTTTCAAAATTAGGCACTTTGTTGGTGAAAATTATTTCTATTTGGATTATATGGATGGATATCCTCTCCCACTTCCTTATAGTGGGTAGTATTTGAATTTTTTCAAGTCCTAGGTGACTAGACAGTCCTTCTATATATTGTGTACAATTTTTTATTTTTGGCCATTCCTTTGTGTTTTATTTTTGGTATTTCATTTTTGGTTTGTTTCCTTTTCTGTTGCATGTGTGTTGTCTTCTATATTGGTTTTGCCTTTGACTCTATTTTCCCAATGGATAAGGAACTAGTCTACTTTCCCTGATTTTTCTATGGTTCTTGATCTTGCCTCATTCCTCTGTCCTAACCAAGTCATCCCTAGAAAGAGCCAACTATTGTCACCCTCAAAATTCCCCTCATTTTTCAAGTCAAGTTTCAAAAATTTTGAGTTGGTGCCTATTATCCCATTTTTTCCCCAACAAAATTGATCAAACATGATCGGAGCGCGTAGGAGAAGATTAAAGAAAGGGCTCGAATTTTTTGGAATTCTCATGTGAGTAGAATCAAGGAAAAATAGTAGACTTGCACCAAATTTCCATGTGTCATCACACTACAATTCCAAAAGGCACATCAAAATAGAGGCCCCAAATGAGCATAGGCTCGCCACGTGGTCCGAGTCAAAAGGGGATAGAGCTGGCCGTTGAATTGGCTAAGGAAATAAGAGACACCAGAAGCCTCCATGTGTCTCAATGACATAAATCCAAGGGTAGGACCCAAGGGACAGTCCCAAATGAGTGCGGGGATTTCATCGTGTTCGAGGTTTGTAAAGAAGATAGAACATGCTTGAATCGGCTAAGTATGGAAGGGCTAGCAAATGACGCCACGTGTCTCATCGGTGCACCTTCAAGGGTTAAAACCAAAGGTGGTTCCCCTAACTTGCATCAGCCCTCCACATGTCCAAGGTTTGGAAAAGGGAAAGAGCCAGTAGTTTCATTGACTAAGTATAATACGGTCGGTTGAAGCCTCCACGTCCCCCATTAGTGCAACTTTAGAAGTGAGGCCTAAGGGATAGACCCCAAATGAGTGTTAACCCTTCATGTGGTCGAACCTTAAAAATTTAAATCATTCGTTGAAAATTCTAAGGCCGGTGGATGGTGCCATGTGTCTCATCACTTCACCTTCAAGGGTTGAAGCCAATGGTGGTTCCCTAACAAGTGCCAACTCTCCACGTGTCTAGGGTCCCACAGAAGTAAAAAGGGGGCAAAACCAACCATTGAATCGATTAAGGAAAGGAGAACTAGTGGAAAACCCCACATGTCCCTTTGGCACTATTTTAGGGGCGAATCTAAAAGCAGTCCCAAATGAGTGCCGGCTCTCCCACGTTTCCAATCGGTACAATGCACCTCCAAAGGTTGGGTTCAAACAAAGTCTCTAAATAAGTAGGAAGCCTCCACGTGTCCCAAGTCAGACATAAAGCCTTTACCAAATAGAGGGACTTAGTCAAAACACAAACATACATAACAGCCCGCTAAGGGACCTGTGGACAAAGTCAAAATGGAAAGGAAGGCCCTTTTTGTGTTTTAATGCTTTGAAAATTCAAAGTGGGAAGGCAAGGTATCGTCAGAGAGATTTGGGATTTTTTTTTATTTCCAAAAGGGCGTAAAGTTATAAAGTGACCTGCACTGTTCATGCCAAGGATAAAGTCAAATGTTCGGCTTGCATCGAAATTCTAAGCGGGAGGTGGACCGGTGGAGAAATTTGAGTTTTTGAGATTTTCTTTGAAAAGAGTTAAAATTACAAAAGTGACCCGCGACTCCATCGCGACTCAAGTAAAGCCACATGTCAGGCCTATATCAGAAGTGGATGGGCGGGCTGAAATGTTCCGAAGTGCCATTTCTCTAAAATGCACAAAATATAAAAGTTTTCCCCATGCCCGCTTCAACAAATCTCTTCCACATGGATGGCTAAAATTCAAAGTTTGTGAAGGCAGGATGAATGGATGCGATTCAATGCATCTGGTTTTTTCGCTAGGAATGGAAATGGCTGAGGCATTAGAGAGGTTCAGATGTCGGTTTCTTGAATCAGTTTCATCATTTTTATGTAATCAATGTAACCATTCTTGGAAGCTATTTAATGGATTCTCCATGCCATTATTAGGGTTGGATCTTGGTACTCTGTAGATGTAATAGATTTGAAGTAATCAATACAAAAGTTTTCCCCTTTTCTTCCTCTGTTATTCCTTCTTTCCTTATCTGAAAATTACGAATCATTAATATTTTATGATAAGAAACTGTATTATTGTTTATATGATTTCTCAAACTTTGTGTCGGTGGAATTATATCTCATTATGAAATTGAATGATTCTACTCTATATTTCCCATGATCAATACCTATAAGGTTATACTCTACTATCTATATTTCTGAAGGTATTGTTATATTCTTCCTCTCTTATCTCCTTAATTCTTCCATTCTTTCGTATTGACAATATTTGGGCATAAAACGTTTCAAAGTATCAAGAATCCACACTTTGAAAGTTGTACATTTGTATATAAGTTTTGATTCTTGATTTCAATAAGGAACCTCTCCCATTAAAGATGAGGGACTTGTTGTCCCATGAATGTGGTTTTTAAAGCCATTTAAAACCTAACAGTATGTATCCATGTTTTTAAATTAGAAAATCATATAAGAACACCACATCTGCTAGGTGTTATGAAAATGGTTAAAAATTACAATGTCGAAAACCTACATAAAATATTTGTTTATCATTTGAAAGATATTGCTGGCATGAATGATTATGAAATTGCTATGAAGTTGGTATACATTGCAGCAAATAATGCATCACCATGCGGGGTCATTTGAATTGACCGTGTGTTAGATTTCAAACAACAAGGTGGTCCCTTATATAATAACAATTCACCGTATGGGAACAAAATGAATTTAGGATATAAAATGGTTAAAAACAATGAAATTTTTCTAAATTAGAAGACCTTATAAGAAAACTTCATGTGTATATGGAAAGCAACCCAAAGCAATTTCTTGAGTTCTAAAAATTTACAATTGGAATCACAGATGACAATTTTTTTGAAGGATATTGAGACAGATTGATTTATTTGTATGATCTGCATGCAGAGTGCGTGAGGAGTATCCTTTGTTGGTTGGTTACATGCAAAAATATCATCATGAAATGGATAGGGCAAGGGACTTGTTGTTCTGTCTAACTGATTTAGACACATTCCTTACATTGGTTGGAATTCTTCCAATGTTGTAGGAGATCAATACATTGATGAAGCATGCACAGGGGAAATTATTCTATATTTTTGATTTTATAAAGATGAGAAAAATGGTATGTCAAAATCTTGATGTCTTATACACTTCCCAAGATAGTTTTGATACACTTGTTTTTGATAATTATAAATCTTTATTAGATCTTAAGAATCCAACTAACTATTTGAGATTTAATATTCATGATCACCTCTATATCAATGTTAATGGGAGGGACATACCACTACACATTTTTCAAAGACGTCAAGATATTACAGATCGAAAGAGAAGAAGTTCTGTGACACATAATCTGTTTGTTTATGTTACGCTTCAAAAAAGAATAAAACTTAGAAAAATTTCACAATCATTATGATGAGAAATTAGAGAACATTTCTGCAAAGATAAAATTATTAAAGCAATGGGTGTGATGAATCCTAATATCTAGAATACTAAAGTTGCTCATGCATAATTTGTAAGAAATATTTTCCATAAATCCATAGGTACAATAATGGAACATTTCACCAAGACGACAAAGGTCAAGGGTATCAAAATCAAAGGTATACTGAATGTTGATTTATTAAAGTCTCAATCAACACATTGTACAATGAAAATGAGGAACCAATATAAATTATTAGACGAACCTTCTGAGAGTGGTGCTATTACAAGGATTTGACAAGGAATCTATCAAAGTATTGTGTTACAAGAAAACATAAGTGAATATTTTATATTATATGAGTTGTGCCAAAAATGGTTTTGGGATCTATGGAGGATGAAAGGGTTTTCTAGTGCTTTATCATTTATAAAATCAAAACTGAGAAACAAGTTGGATAAAAATATGGAAATTTGCATGAGGTGTTATGTTTCTCGCTACTCCCTAGAAAACTTTCCTTTTGATAGAGAAATTATGCATTGATTCCCTTACGGAAAGAGAGGTGTAAATAATACATCTATGCCTACAAATGTTGTCAACGATCAGATTGGAATTGGAATTGGTGCATCATCAAACTCTCCGTAAAATGAATATCAACTTTGAAGAAGCTATTGATAATAGATTATTTCAACTTTAAATAGGTATCTCCTTAACCTTACTTTTATTCTTTTCACCTTACATTTTAACTGTGGTTATTTATTCAATTTCATATTAATAGATTCAAATATAAAATTTTATAGTTAGACGTAACACAATTGTAACTCTACAGATGCAAATATTGACTATGAGGAGGCTTTTAAACATTATTTGTTTCATCTTTGGTTATTATTAAAGATGTTATAGGTATATATATTTACATTTATTTAAATACAATTATTTATAAAAATTCTTTTTTTTTTTTTTTTGGGGATTTTTCAAACTGCTTTGATGTTGTGTTTGTGACATGCAGACTTCCAAACTTCCACTTTGTCTAAAAATGGACAAGTTCTAATTATCTTTTGATTTAATTTAATTTAATATTTCTATTATCTTTGTTCATCTGATCAATCAATATTTCATGTTTTCTTTATTTAAAATGTGGGTTTATATGCATCCGAGGAATATCTCACTTCTTAGGACCGACATTGTCGGAAAATAACTCATCTATATACCAATCCATTTTTCGTGTTGAGTTCTCTGGAATCGAAGGTCATCTAGCTTGATGCAAAGGATGATTTCTCATTTTTCTAACATATTATTTGTCACACACATCTTAAAAAACAAGAGGTACCCAATTTTTCTTTAATTTTTGTTAATCAATCTGAATCTACTTTCTTTTTCATCTGCTTAATCACTATTTCATTCATCTTTTCTTTTTCAAAATCGTGGGTTGACATCCATCCGAGGAAGCTCTCACTTCTCGAGACTGACATAATAAATTTTTAGGAAACTCACCAATCTATATACTAATCCATTTTTGTGTTGAGTTCTCTGAAGCAAAGGTCATCTAGCTCACTGCGAAGGATGATTTCTCATTTTCCTTCCATATGCTTTGTCACACCCATCTAGAAGACAAGAGGTACCTTAAACCCTATCATAGCTAGAGTTTTTACATGCATTTTTAATTTATTTTGGTATTTGTAAAATTATTTGATGTAGTGTTTCAAATTTGTTGCATGAATATCAAATTACATGTAAAAATTGATTTTCAAAAAGACATTACATTTACAAGTAGAAAGAAAAGGATATTGAGAAGCTTTAAATGTGAAGAAACTTAATACAAAGTTCAAATTTTACAAGTAGAGAGTAGAATATTTTACTGTATTAAGATGTCTTTGTCATACCACATTCCAAATTTCTTAAAACATTATCATTTAAATCCATTATATTATCATCATCCATGATCATGCTAGAATCTACATCTATTCTAATGTCATCATCCATATATATTCTAATGTAATCATACATATATATTCTAATGTCATCATCCACATCTAATTTCATCATCATTATAAGTAGAGAGAAGAATATTTTGAGAAGGTATAAAATTTAAATGTGAAGAAACCTGATACAGAGTTCAAATTTTACAAGCAGATTGAAGAAGATTTTTCTATGTTTAGATGTATCTATCATACCACATTATAAATTTTCTCAAAACAATCATCCATGATCATTCTTGAAGCTACATCAATGTCCAGTCACATACAATTAATCATAATCCATATATATTATAATGTTATCATCATTACAAGTAGAGAGAAGAAGATTTTGAGAAGGTATAAATGTGAAGAAACATGATACAAAGTTTGAATTTTACAAGTAGAGAGAAGAGGTACCTTAAACCCTATCATAGTTGGATTTGTGAAATTCATGTTTAATTTATTTTGGTATTTGTAAAATTCTTTGATGTTCATGTAGTATTTCAACTATGTGGCACGAATATCAAATTTCTTGTAAAAATTAATCTTCCCAAAAGACATTACATTTATAAGTAGAAAGGAAATGATATTGAAAAGTTTTAAATGTGAAGAAACCTGATATAGAGTTTAAATTTTACAAGTAGAGAGAAGAATATTTTACTGTATTAAGATGTCTCTATCATACCACATTCCAAATTTCTTAAAACATTATCATTTAAATCCATTATATTATCATCATCCATGATCGTGCTAGAAGCTACATCTATTCTAATGTCATCATCCATATCTATTCTAATGTCCTCATCATTAAAAGTAGAGAGAAGAAGATTTTGAGATGGTATAAAATTTAAATGTGAAATAACATGATACAAAGTTTGAATTTTACAAGTAGATAAAAGAAGATTGTTTTGTATCCACATTCTAAATTTTCTTAAAACATAACACATTCTATATTTTCTTAAAACAATCATCCATTATCATCATTCATGATCGTGCTTGAAGCTACATCAATGTCCAACCAAATATACTTCTTCATCATCCATATATATTCTAATGTCATCATAATTACAAGTAGAGAATAATATTTTGAGAAGGTATAAATGTGAAGAAACCTGATACAAAGTTCAAATTTTACAAGTAGAGAGAAGAGGTACCTTAAACCCTATCATAGCTGGAGTTTTGACATTCATGTTTAATTTATTTTGGTATTTGTAAAATGCTTTGATGTAGTGTTTCAACTTTGTGGCATGAATATCAAATTACATGTAAAAATGATCTTCCCAAAAGACATTGCATTTACAAGTAGAAAGAAAATTATATTAATAAGTTTTAAATGTGAAGAAATAGGATACAAAGTTCAAATTTTACAAGTAGAGAGAAGAATCTTTTACTGTATTAAGATGTCTCTATCATACCACATTCCAAATTTCTTAAAAAATTATAGTTTAAATCCATTATCTTACCATCATCCATGATCATGCTAGAAGCTACATTTATTCTAAGAATCTAATGTCATCATCCATATCTATTCTAATGTCATCATCCATATCTATTCTACTATATTCATCCATATCTATTGTCATCATCATTATAAGTAGAGAGAACAACATTTTGAGAAGGTATAAAACTTAAATGTGAAGAAACCTAATACAAAGTTCAAATTATCCACATTCTAAATTTTCTTAAAACAATTATCCATTATCATCATCCATACAATTCACACATCATCATCCATAAAATTCATACATACAATTCATCATCATCCATATATATTGTAATGTCATCATCATTACAATGGTAGAGATAATAATGCCTAATTTTTAAATACATTATCATCATCCATGAATCAAGATTATCTATATCATCATTATCATCTATCACTATTATATTCATAACCATCACATCCATATCAAACATAAACACCATATACAATCTAGAATTTCTATATATAAATATAACAACATATAAAAAATACCAATTACAACTTCAAATTAAATAAATATTCAAGTTTAATTCTTCAATATATAAAATATTTCAAGTTTCAATTTTTCAAGTTCCCCTACCCCACACCCACTGAACTAGTCACTATTTTCTCAAGCCTCAATCATTAAATTTTTCCACAGACCCATTGGCACTTTCCTTTTGAATTTTTGTAACATCTTTTGTGCCTCTCTCTCTAATGGATTTCCCTCATGTATTCTTTACTTGAATAATACCAGAACTAATAAGATCCTTTGAAACAATGTCTATATTCCTTATAATTACTTCTTCTTCCTTTGAAGCATCTCCATGGGATGTCAATGAAGGATATGCAGTTTCCTTTTCTTTAAAAACAATCTCAGGGTCAAATCCACTCTCTTTGATTATTTGCTTAAGTGTATTGTTTTGTTTGTTAACCAAAACAATATTTTCTTACATCTTTATTGTTGTGTATATACTATTCTTTGTGGTTTCCAAGTGAACTTGGAACACCTTTTTTTGAATATTTAAATTTTCATATTTCAACCGATAAAACAATGAGGTTGTGAGATCAATTAAACATATTACTAAAATAAGGAATTTTTAATTTAATAAATTTTTGTTTTTCAAATTGATAATACTTACAACAACCTTATCTCTTTCGACATTTACAATTACCACTAAATCCTTGTCCTTCAACTATTTATTGAAATAGGCCTAAGCTTGTGGACTAATATTTTCCAATTTGTTTAATACTTTATCCAAAATATTGTCATTATAATTGTTTTCATATGTTATAGTCCCACCTCTTGCTTGGATGAGTAAGGCATCCATCTTGGCAGGTTGATTTTGGATTGCTGCATATAAACTATCCCTTTTCCAATGGTTATCATAATGACTTATTATCTCATTGATGAATAATTTTTCCATTCACTCCCATTCTATGAGCTGATTGATATGAGGTATAATAAACTCTTTAACATGGGATTGAAAATCATTACCAATCAAGTTCTCTAAAGGAAATGATGGAAATTGTTCACTATCTATATCTGAAGAGGATGATGTCGATGGAGAGGTACGGGGCTTTCGGGTTGAGCAATGTCTGATGCCTCTTTTTTCCTTTGGGCACCCTAATCCTATTTGCGATAAAATTAATTAATATTGGAATTTAAATTAAAATGTGAAAAATTTAAAGAAAGTACATTGGAATGGAAATATACATGTTGGCCTTAAATCATATCACGTGTTGAAAAAATATGTAGAGTCATTACTATCAATGCCCAAATAATCTCCGTTTAAATTTATTTGATTCAACATTGATTGGCCCGTTGCGTTGGGCCAACCAATGAGAGAGAGGGTTAGAATTGGAAATGAAGAGGCAATGTTTAGTGTCCCGCTAGGGGCCGAATTGGCATGTGTTTACCAATGGTATTTTTACCTAAACCTCTTGTGGGCATTTTGAATCATAATGATGTTGGTGGAGGATGTGGGGTGCGAATTTTTAATAAACACCGCAGAGTGCTATGTCTTTGTAAATTTCAAGAACAATCAACAAAATCATTACTTGAATTATATGAAAACTATTAAAAACTACACAATCTACTAAATTATATGAAAAACTATTAAAAACTACACAAACTACTAATTTATATAAAAAAGTATTCAAAAATGACACAAAAGAAATAAACTTATACCTTGTTGAATGGCAAGCTATTGCTGTACTGAGGTGATTGTGCGATTTTGTGTTGATTGTTGTGGAGTCAGGGTAGCTAGTTTAGTTGAGAATCAACAATTACACATGATTGGACTGAGTGTGTTGGAAATTTCAGTTGAGAAGCACATGTATAGTTTGAAGTCCCTATAAGTGCAGCAATCGAATGTCAATTTTTATTCAATATTGTAAATAGTAAATGGTAAGTGTAAAAAACCCTAAATTGAGTGTTAAAGATATTATGTCTCTATTGTTTAACTAGTGCAAATGCTTGGGGGTTAGCTGATGAGTGAAATTCCAAATTTTCAAATTGGGATTCTCCCGACGCCTCATCGGGTTGTTAGCCTCTTCCTCTTGATGCTATTTTTTTCCTATAAGGGCCTCCAAAAATCTTCTCTGCATATGGTAAAGATTCAATCAAAAGTACATAATCAAGACAATAACCTTACTAACATCATGATACAAACAATAAACTATTTGCACATTGTTCTTCAAATGGAATTAACAAATTCTTAAAATTCTCATTCGAGCAAGTGGGAGTTGGTTCATCTTTTAAATTAAAATACACCTCGTAATAAAGAGAAAGGAGATAGTTTGTAGAATGAATAATTATTTTTTAAAAAAGTGATGCATTTGTAATGTCAACTTTAATCTTACTAGATAAAAAATGTGCACCAATCAAATTTTTACTTTGCGATCGTTTTAAGAATGTTTGTAATGGACCAATTTAGAATATTAGTTTGCACAACCCTACGAACAATTCTATCTTGAATAAAAGAAATCATGGTAGTAAGAAAGTGGTTTTAAATTCCTTCCGTATCCATGCCTCGTCTTGATTTGTTAACATGAGCTGCAAAAAGTCATTGGAATAAATATCAATTTGAATTAATATCAAAATAAAAATCTTTCAGATGAAAGCATTTTATACGTAGAATCAACATGGAAATAGAAAAAATATTCAAGGTAAATATTATCATCTTCAGTGAGGGTTGCTTTGGTTGTTACTATGGATGAATTTTTAAATAGAAGGTATGTCAATCAATGTATATCAACCGGATTAGCACTTGAACTCGAATGTTTGACCATCTTCCTAGGTAACATTAAAATGACTGTCTTCGTATTAAATGAGGAGATAAGGTAGTTAATAATGTCATGATCAATCTGGAACTGGGGCATGTTAATGAGCCCTAGGAATTCACATGCTTCTAAAGCATCCTTGTATTCTACATTCATTTCCAAAACTGTATAGATGTGGGGGCACATCACACTCCTGTATTGTATCTTACCCTTGGTTAGGGCTTGGGGTGGTGTCAATGCTTGGTTAGTTTGATTTTTTGTTGGATCTTGAGCTTGAGCACTAATAGACATGAGTACAAGATTGATTAGAATCTAGAGACATGGAGTTTCTTGTGTTTTTCTGGATCATTGATGTGTTGACATACTATCCCTATAGTAGGTAGCACTGGGATAAGTGCAACGAAGGAAAAATTTGGGATTCGGGAACTGTGAACGTGAAAATGAGGGCCTACAAGGGATTTATAGGGAAAATTAGGGTTTTTGGAGATGCGAACAATGGACACACGATAACGAGGCTTTGTTGTTGTGCGTTAAAAACCATTTGCTGATGTGAGTCAACAGCTTTTTGTTGACATGCATCAACAATAATTGTTGACACACATCAAGAAATGGTTACTAACACATGACAACAAAGCATTGTTGTCATGTGACAAAAAATCTTGTCAACGCATGTCAACAACCCTTGTTGTCATCTAAAAACAAGGGTTGTTAATGTGTGTCAACAAGATTTATTTTCGCAAACAAGAAGGTTTTGTTGATGTGTGTTAGAAACCTTCAGTTTTTGCATGACAAAAAATATGGATGATGCACATTAGTTAACCTTAGTGTCACATGACAACAAGGGTTGTTAATGCATGACATAAAGACTTTCTATTGCATGATAGCAAGGGTTGTTGAAATGCATCATAAACCTTTGTTTTCATGCGATAACTATATTCGTGTATGTGTCAACAAAACCCTTGCTCTCCCTTAAGGAAATTAGGAGAAAAAAATGTTTTGAAATCTAAGAAAATTCACCTTTCTAGAAAAATTAGTTTAAGGTATATTCACTAGTGATTTCACACCTCTAATTTACTAGAGGCTTCTTAAAGTTAACACTACTATCAAGTGAAGATCCGAGTACAAGTAGGCTAATAAGTACTGGCCCCATCAATAAACCTCTCCACTAATGAGACCATGTATCACCTTGATTAGACCCGCAGAGAAAAGTGTGTGCCAAGTATTGTTACATAACAGATTTTACTTCGACAAGAGTCATCGGGTAAACTAGTATCTGCATGAGAGCCGTAAATTAGCAAAACATCCGTACATGTTAATTTCCATGCCCTACGAGGTATGTCAACTAAAATGAATATCTCAATAATACACTATAGAATATGGTTGTGGTCACCATCATATGTAATCAATCGACCATGGATAGGCACTCTCGGTGTGTGTGTCAAACATCCTCCAAGGTGAAAATCATTTGGTCATTCAAAAATATAATGGTTTGGCTCTCACTCCGCCATCTCTCTACTAAATCCCCGAGATGGTTGTGATCTAGTGTAATATAGGACATGCGAGCCACGTATGAAATACCTATGACATCTAGAGTAATATCTAAGTAGATACACTCACGACATGTGAAAGTAGCCTCATGGGCTCATGCCACCCATGCCGCTCATGTGTCTCCAATATGGGTAACTTAAGCAACAAGATCGAAACTCACTTATTAAAATCAAATTTTCTAGAATGCATCATCTAATTTCCTCTTTTCATCACTAAATTATTCTACAAATATCCAAAATTATTCTAAAAATAATATAAAACAAACCATTCACACTAGTGCTTTCCTTTTATAGCTAATAGCGCACCCATTTTACCATTAGCGTGCCCTAGAACTAATGCCCCCATTTTCACACCAATGCTTGTGTTTTCACAATTGCGTGCCCCTACTAATTTTTAGCCCTAGTTCAACACATGTACCTTTGTTGATGCTAGTGTGCCCCTTCCATGCTCATGTTCCCCCTCCATGCTCACGCGCCGATGTTTTTGCATGTTTTTATATGAATAATTGCAGACACCTATAATTACGCCCAAGCAATTTAAATACTTAAATTGCGCTAATTATCCCCTTTCTCGCAAATTGATGACATATCATCAAAAGCACTCATTTTCCTCATATCATCATTAATTAATTACACTAAGCTAATTAATTAAGTTTCCTATCCAACAAATACCCTAATTAACGACCTTCCGTTAATAAATCACCCCTTCTACCTAGACTAATTAATTATTATTAATTAATTAGCTTTCCTTTCCATTTAACCAATAAATCAATATTTAATTGATTTAATCCCCTTATAATAGCCTAAATCATACTAATATTCCTCTAATTATCTTCTATAAGCTTACATCTACCTATTAGTTAATCACCTTTGATTAATTAAAACACCCCCAACTCCCATGACTTGCTAAGCATAAATTAAACCCTTCTAAAGTAAGGTTACCTTTAATAAAGCAACCTTATCCATTCCTAATCATGTTTTACCTTTATCCCACATTCATGAGAATGTGTTGAATCCTTATCCTTTGGGCTATATAAAGATCCCTTCACCTACCTTTTACTTACACCTAAAATCCTTAGAGCAAATGCAAAACATATAGCAAAAAGAAACTAAGAGCTTGCCTTGTTTTCTTGAGAGTTCATCATCTTGAAGAGTTAAGCCTCTTTCTTAAAGTGCTTGGGTCATATGGGAGGTGTCAAAAGGGTCTTGTAGCCTAACTTTGATTAGCCCCCATTCCTAGGTTCTTGGAACATTAAGGACAATTGTTTTTGATAGCCATGGAACCTACCTAGGTTCCTTCATTTATATGTTGTTAGAGAATAGAGGATATTTAGGTGCTTAACATAGTTAATTTCATGGTTTTTTATTGATAAATGTTAGCATCTAATTCTTGATTAATTCTTATATTGATAAATGTTAGCATCTAATTCTTGATTAATTCTTATCATGATGGCATTTATAATGTTGTTTAATTCTTGTTAATTAAGACTATTTAGGTGTTAGTCTTTGTTTACATTAGCATTAGTTTAAAAACAACACTTGCACACAATAATAAATGACATTAAATGAGATAAAAATCTAAATTTTTGCTTTAAGTACTGCGGGCCATCCCCATAAAGCCTCATGTAGTCTCTAACTATGTATGCATGACAAGTATGGTCCTAAAATCACGTTATTTAACTCAGCATCAGGGGTAAAATCCTCTTAAAAATCCCAACGGGTAGGGTAACAATAACTCACCGTGATGAATTTGTAACCTTCCACCCTCGCTATTACTAGTTGTTTTGACCTAATTCATCGTCTCTCTTTCCCCGAAGCACTACAGGATAGCCGTGATACTTCTACATTCTTCTATCACTTTTTGTGACTATTATTTTTAATAAATAGTCATTTTTTGTCCATTTTCGCTACATTGGGACATGTTTTAGGTTCCAGTGCCACCCTTTATGTTTCCCATGGTATAATTTTTGTTTCCCAATGTTTTTTGGAAATAACCACATATATTGTCATTCTTCTTACAAGTTTTCTTTCTAAAATTAAAAAAATCCAAAACATTGGTAAAATTTCAAAACTTCTATTTTTTTATAAAATTCTCAAAATCCAAAAACATTGGTTGAATTTCAAAATTCTAATTTTTTTATAAAATTCACAAAATCCAAAAAAAACATTGGTAAAATTTCAAAATTCTAAAAAATTCTAAAAATATTTTAAAATCCAAAAATATTGTAAATTTTTTTTTTTCCAAAATTGGTAACAAGCATGCACACAATTGAACCTTGTGTCAAATGCAGTGTACTTAAACATAAAAAATTGTCCTATAAAACAAATTTATTTGATTCTACTTTGTTCTTACACAACTCGCGGAACATTTAGATCTACCCTCCATTAACAAAAGATGGTGTGTTTGCTATATTTTTCTTCCCTTGCACAAACTCGTTTCTTGGGCTAGTTTCATATTGCATGATTGTTTTTTCATGGGACTTCTACATCATTCGTTATTCACGTCACATGTATCCTTTCTTGGGGTGCCATTCTTAACCCTTTTTGTTAATTCGCACAGTCAAAATTAAAATTTGATAACAAAAATATTTGTGCAATTGTCTTGACGTTTGTTGTTTGAGTATGTGTGTTTGTACTTGTTTCCCTCTTAGATTAGCTTATTTACTTTCTCGTATTTTATTACGTTATGTATGTTACATTGAGTTAGTGTTTTAGCAATGAAAAAATGTTAGTATTATAGCTTTTGATGTTATTATACAATTTTGTTATATGCTTGTATATATAATAAAGGACTCGATGATGTAGATCATGAGGGAAATGATGATATAAAGTTGTTCTTACATCAGCTGGATGCAAGCTATTTCCATTCTCTTCATCTTCATTTTCTTCCCTATAATTTTCTTCTATCAACACTATCCTTCCAAATCACTCTGACCAATAGGGATCATCTTCTATCCCCCTTCCCCCTTCATCTCTTCTATCCATTTCCTTCATCTTTTTGATTGTCGATCAACCTCTTTCATCACCCCATCGACACTCAAGGGGGAATCCTTCATTCTACTAATTTTTCTTCCACTCCTTCAAAAATTTTACTTGTCTATAATTATCTACTATCTTTAAAGTGGTGTCACTTACGCCACCCCAAATAGGGGAAAATATAGACACCTAAAATACGCTTACACAGTTTTAATACTAAAATTACACTAATTATCCTCTTTCCTATCATTTCTGTAATAATTAGTGCTTTTCTCGCTAATTAGCTAACATTTCTCTTCATTCTCGTTAATTAATTAGCCTTCCTATCACTCACGATGCCAATTAACGACCTTTCATTAATTAATGTCCGTTTCTACTTGGGTTAATTAATTATTATTAATTAATTATGCTCACTACTCTAAATCAATAAATCACCATTTATTAGATTAAATTCCTCTCTCCATCCCCTAAATCATGCTAATTTTCCTCTAAATACCCCCTAAATAGCTTCTACAAGCTTATCTTTACCTATTAATTAATCACATTTGATTAATTATACCCCTCTCAATTCCCATAAAGTGCACATCCTTTATTAAACATACATATCCTTTGCATTTCCTCTTTGGAATTTATCCCACATCCTCCAAATTGCTAGCCTCTCCCAAAGATGTAAGCTATATAAAGAACACTCCTCCTTCCCTTTCTTCTTACACCTCATTTTTACTAATGAAAACTATAGGCATTTTGATCTTGAGCCATTCTCCATTGTTCGAAATAGTTTCTCCACCTTGCATCCATTCTCTCAAATTGAAGAGCATGAGAAGATCCAAAACGTCCTTATAGCCATTTCTTGATGAGATCTCATCTTCCATTCTTGAGGAAACACCACCCATTTGGTTGCTAGGTGATCTAACTAGGTTCATTCCTTAGGTAGCAATCTCAAAGAGCTGGAATGGCTTGGTATTTAATGGATTTATCATGTTTATGCATTGTAGAAGTTTTCTTCCCTTAAGATCTTATCTTAAAGGTCCCCCAATGAAAGATATTACATTGGTCAGCTAGGATGAGCTAATGGATGTCAAAGGAGAATGTCGACAAAAAAATTTGGATTTGGATTGGATACATGGTTGGGAATTACAAGGATGATTAGTTAGGCCAACAATATCAATAAAAAGAGAGGGCCCTCTTTAGGAGGCCCAATATGATGATATGGGGTGATGTGGACAAAGGAGGGGATATGACTGACAAAGATGTAAAAATAGGGTTGGATTGGTTGTGGTGGATGAAGAAAGAAGAACCCCTTGCATGAGAGAATCATATTTCTCACTAAGATCATAGATGATGGATTGGAGGGCCTTACAATGCCCAAAGTGTCACGACCTAGGGTGTAGTGGTAAGTGGAAATGCAATGGGGATTAAACCAAAATGGATTCTTAATACTATGGTTAAAATCTTTAATGGGAGGAAGCATGATTGTAGATTTTTTAATTAAATGTCTAAGGACCTCTTTGTAAGATCCAATAGGGGTAGTGAAGGGAAGGTTTCTCTTGTAAGGCTTGGTAAGATATTTTGGCTTGGATTTAGGGGAAGGAGTGGATGTAGATTGGATGGGTGAATTGGATGTTTTTAAAGATGAACCAAATTTAGGAGGAAAATTATATTTTTTACATTTGGATTGATTATTGTGAGATGTCTTAAATGGAGGAGCTGGCCCTAAAATGGATGAGGGTGTCCTTAGGGTGAATGTTGTAACATTGGATTGTTGAGAAGAGGGAAGACCTAACTTCTTACAAGGATA
Organism: Taxus wallichiana var. yunnanensis; assembly: GCA_018340775.1. Taxonomy (NCBI): domain Eukaryota; kingdom Viridiplantae; phylum Streptophyta; class Pinopsida; order Cupressales; family Taxaceae; genus Taxus; species Taxus wallichiana. Next base: position 575,842,111 of record CM031240.1, read on the forward strand.
TGTAAGAGAAATTTGGGGATGTTTACCTAGATCCTTATATTTTGATCGAGAATATTTAGCCCTATCGTGTATGACAATAATTTAAACTGGAGGATTTAAAGATTGTGGTGTAGGGATAAATTTTGATGGAGAAAGTGGTTTTTGTATGAGGTTTGTGTGAGATGTGGATTGTGTATATTTTCGATTGGAAGTAGTTGGAGGATTAAATATAAAATATGCTGGTGATATAAGTGATGTAGCCATGGGAAAATATGTGGGAGTATACGATGAATATGTCAAGGTAGACATGGGTGGATTTACAGATGTGGTAGATATAGATGTAGTTGATATTGATGATGAGATAGGTATAATTGGAATATTTATGGATAAAATTTATGTAGTAATAGGTATGTGGGTATAGTCAAAGTCAGTGTGGTCGTGGTAAATGTAGGGATAGATGTAGATGTCGAAAAAGTGGTAGAAGTTAATGGGATAGGTGTGACGATCATGGAAATGGTTGATGTGGATATGGGAGTAGATATTAAAGAAGGATTAATTTCTGAAATAGGGGAAGATAATGAGGTAGATGAGATAGATAAGGGAAGAGACGTTTGATATACTTGTATTCATTGAATACAGGTTGAAATTTTAGGATGTGGATAACGAGAATAGGTTGTTCGGTGGTGGATTCAGGATGGGTTGTTTGAAGATACCTAGAGGTGGAGATTAGATTGGTTACAAAGTTGTGTAATGCTAGAAAGTAGGAACGTAATAAGAGGGCTAGGATTGGATGGGAAATTTTTATTTTTAGGCAGATGAGGCATGTGAATAGATTACAAAGGTTGAATAGGTATGGTAGATGAAGCATGAATGCCACTAATATAAGGTGATGGGGTGGAATGGTATTTATAGGCTAGGTGGATTGATAATATTGAGAGATTGAAAGATATTTATGAAGTAAAAAGTCATATATGGGGTTAGAATGAGGCCCATAAGTAACCAAAGGTGCTAATGAAATACCGGTTATGGAAGATGTTGGAGGAGTGGTAGTAGTTGATGTGATAGGTATGAGGATCCTAGTCATGGTTGATGTAAGTGTAAGAGGTATAAACATGAGGAGTGGATGTATAAGAATGTAAAGAAGCTTGGTGTGTTAAAGTAAAAGTGGTTTTTTGATAGGATGTTTAGGGTTGAATAGGTGTGTTTGATTATTAAAAATTGTAAACACATGTATATTTGGATGATGGGGGTGCTATAGATCCACCGATTGAGTGGTTTGATAGGATTGAAATATTTTTAGGGGTTTACGACATAGGTAGTCATAAATAAGGATGGAATGAGGTCCAAGGGTTTCTAAGGAGTAGGAGATGAAGGTGTGGCTGGTCGATGGGAAACAAAATGAGGGGAAATAGGAGAGTTAGTTTTGAAAGGGGGATCGGTTTGAATGACATGATCTTTACAAGGTTGAGAAATCCAATGTGGAACCTCAAGATCATCGGCGAAGGGAGTGTCATTAAATATATTTTATTGTTTGAGAAAGGGCATTAATAGGTATGAAACAAGAAAATGTTTTTTTATGAATTTTATTAATAAATAAATCAAGAAACTATGTTTTCATTATCTTGATTTAAGAAAGTGTAAAAATAAATAAGGGATGGATAACGAGGTACCTAGGAGAAGAAAACCTAAATCTAGTTTCAAGATTATTTTTGTTAGGGAAGTATCGGTGGCTTCTTGTTGGGTGATCAAATCCCAACCACCAACTAGGTAGGAAGATGCTTTGATGTGTGATTTAGATGTGTGAAGTTTGGTTATGTGTGAGGATTGTGAAATGCAACAAGTTAACCTTTTCCTTATACTATGTGAGCAAGAAGGATGTAGAAAAGAAGGTTGTTTTTAAATCAAATCAAGTGTGATATTTCGTTGAGGATACACACAGAAAAGGGAAATATGATGTAGAAAGGAGAAAATAGGGAAAAAGGAATACCTGAAAACGTTTTTCCTTTTTGACTGAAATTTAAGGGAAGATCGATCCAAGTAGATGAACCCAACACGAGTAAGAAAAAAGTGAAGCCTTGTGCTGCAGTGTTAGTAGAAGATAAAAAAGAAAAATAGAAAATAAAAATAAATGCAAGATATCACCTAAAGGGTGTCCCATGGGGTGTGCTGAATGTTTATCTATTTTTTTGTTCCTTTCTAATCAAATGATGTTGTACCAAAATAAAACTAAATAACCTCAAATGATGGAGGGTTTATGGTACCTCTTAATGCGATGTGATGGATATGAGCACAAAAGTGATTGGTCTCTACCGCAAGGTAGACAAACCGTAAAATTAGAGAAATATTTGATTAGATAGTATATGCCGAGGCTACCCAAAAGCCAGCTCCAAGAAGTGTTAACTTCCTTAGAGGATGTCCGCCTTAGTGTTTTGATAAAATATGATAAAAGAAATAATAATAAACATGATAATATGTAGAATTTAAAGAACACAAAAACTAAAAATGTAGAAATGTAAGGCATATATAAATCTAATCTAAATGGACTGCAAATAAAGAATTAACTAACTAGGTAGACAACAACCCAGACCAGTGCATGGAAGGTCGATGGTGGCCTCAGTAGAGTAGATTTGGAAAGTTAAGTAAATATGTAGGCCTCGTAAAGGCCTCGAGTGCACACTAAAAGGTAAAAGAGGCCTATAAATGCAAAGAGATGACTTGGAGAATAAATATGGGGGAGAAAAAACCAAAAATGTTAGGAAATAGAGATTGAAAAGGGTAGATTGAGGATCGGGACCCCAGGTCGATGGTGACCAGGGTGAATCAATGGCGATTGGAGTGCGAGATAGGCCAATTTTAATGAAATAGAGGGATTGGATATGTGGTTTTAATAGGTCAAAGGGCGATGTAGAACACATGCAGATACTGGAGAAGGATCTGGAAGTAGAAAACATAGTCGTAGAGGGATGGGTCAATGATGACTCGTGCTTGTCGATGATGACTATAATAGAGTGAGGCAAGGACAAAGAGAAATAAGATGAAAAAGTAGCCCGCAAGTAGAAACACCGATAGAATAGCCTCGATTATGGAGTCACGAGTGGTACTAGACTGGAAAGGTGTTAGATTGAATAAGATAACAATGGATAACATAATAAAAATAATGTAAAACCTCTCGTAGTTATACGAGATGATCAAAAACATTTCAAGGGATGTAAGAGTATTCCCGAGATGCCCCGGGTCGAAGGTTGATTCACAGAGTGCAGGAAAATAAGAGATGAGTTGTGCCATGTGTTTTTCTCGTTATGTTATGCGTTGTTTTTTTGAAATGAATGAAACCTATCTTATAGGTTCGATGATGATTGGGATAGGTTACCACCGACTATGGGGGAAATTTTTCCCAATCGGTTAGATTTTTATGATTTTGGCATGATTTCATGATTTTAAGGATAGGAGATAGGTTCTTTAAAGCAAGTAGATGGGAAGGGATGTGATATGGGTGAGTTGGAGATAAATATAGTTTAGAAAAAATAGAAAAGTATAGAGATACAGATTAAGAATAAAAACATTCGAAATGGAAAGTTGGTTAGGGAATGAATAAAGATTAATTGATTAATATTAATTAATGCTAATTTAATAGGAATTAAAGGTGATGTAATAACATATGGTTATTTAATTAAATGAAGGGGGTTGAATACATGGGGTCTAGGTAAGACCAAGTTGAAATATGCACACAAAGAAGCATACGAGGTATAGATACCAAATTTAGGTGTCTACATTTTTCCCCTTTTTGTCGAGTGGTTTGGACTAGAAAGCCATTAGACAAAAATGATGAGAGTTTGAGGAGGATTGATGAAAGGTAGATGATGAGCTCCACCTCCAATGGGGGATTGATGATGCCACAGGAGATTATGACATGTTTGAAATAAGTAGATGAACAAGGGTGGGTGGGTGAAGAAAAATGTGTAAAATGATTACCAAGGCAAGATGCCCCAAGAAAAAGGGATTGCAATAACAATAAAAACTATGGCGGTGACTCCAATATCACATCGGTAGAGGAAAATTGTGGTCTCAAAAAAATGGGATACCATGTTCTATGGGATAGTGAGTGAGTGAAGATCACTGCAGTATGGATGCAAACCGCGATGACCAATGGGTCATAGGAAAACATCAAAATATGTGCAACTAAATGCAAAAGGTATGCAAAATCCTTCGTACATGAGGAATTGAGTGAATAGGTATGCATCCGTAAGGGACGAGGATGAAAGGTATGGTTTGTGGTGGGAAATGAAAAATGGCCAAGAAGGAAAAGTGAAAAAGAGGTGAAATAATATGCCCAAAGGGGAGAGTATGGTCGTGAAGGAAAATGATTAAGTAAAACCACCAAGGGGGAATAAGTATGGCCACGAGATGGAATTTGTGTGCAAATTAGATAGGATTGTGAAATAAAATGCCCGAAGGAGGAGTAAATATGGCCATAAGGTGGAATTTGAGAGTATAAAGGAATGATTTGAATGTAGAATTAAAATGCTCAGAGGGAAAATAAATATGGCCACAAATGTGGAATTTAAGCGTATGTATGCTTGAAGGAGGAATAGTTTGAATGTTGGATTAAAAATGCTCAAAGTAAAAAAGAGATGAGCACAGATATGGACTCGAGAGTACATATGCCCGAAGGAGGGAAGAATGAGTATTGTACTAAATGTGGACTTTGAGATGAGATAGATAGAGAAAACATAGAATGCCCCAAGGGGGAATAAATATGGTCTCAAAGGAGGACTTCGAGATGAGAGAGATTGGATAAGGAAAAATGAGGTGATGGATGAGATGAAATTTAATAATGAAAAATTATAGGTATGAACAAACCTACATTGTATCAAGGAACACACAAGGAAAAAATGCCTCCAACCTCATTAGAGGTAAACAAGAGGGGGATCCAGAAATGCAAGGCACATGCGAAACCAATCGCAGCTTGGTCATACCAAGGATCATAAGGATGTAATGGATGGAATGAAATCATACACCTAATATCTACATGATAAATGGATTTGAGATGTACTTATGCAAGGGAAGAGGGTTCTCCAAAAGTGGTTTTCCCTAAAACTATGCCTTAGCTTTGGGAAGGGGAAAGAACAAACTGATCAATGCAGGAAGCTTTATCGGATGCTAATAAAATGGAAGTCTGATCAATGCGGGAATCCTTCAAATACCATAAAAAGTAGCCATCCTTTAAGGGTATGGTTTACTTTGTACAATATAAGTGGCAAGAATAACATAAATGATAGCCATCCTTTGAGGGATTAGTTTATTATTTTTCTCTTTTTAAAAAACTTTTATTTGCATGCCTTGGATTTTTTGTTTTTGCATGAATAATTTTCCTTCGAGGGATCAATCTATTTTTAATAACTTTGATTTTCATTTGAGCATCCATAAATTTTTACTTTTACATGGGGGAGAGATGGGAATAGCTAAGTAGACCACTTAGGAGGGGATAATGAATGTATAAGAAACACCTCTTGGACCCTTTGCATGGTTCTAATAAGTGAATAAGATGGTAATGGATGTAATGATCATGAAGTTCTCACCAAGAAGGGAGAACCTATCAATATGGAAAATTCTATGGGTAGATCCTTGGTCCCCATATTTAAGGTCACATCTAAGAAGTGATAGAAGACTACATGTTTCCAAATCATTACAACGAGAGATTCTAAGATGGAGGAATGATCTAAAGATATGACTAAGAGCAATCGTATACATGCTAACAATAGAATGGTTACAATTGCAATACGTTAAGAGGACCCACTTCTGATTTACCACCAAGGGAGGGGAGACATTAAATTCACGATATGATAAAATGATAGACTTGCGAAAGGATTAGATATGATAGAAGAGTGAAAAAATAAAAACTATGTGCTTAAAGAAGTGAAAATATTCATCCTTAACAAGATGAATAGATGGTCCTCCAAGGCGGGGATAAATATGACCAAAACTATGGATTTGGATGAAAATATGGTGTCTTAAGAAGATCAAAAACATGGCCACAAAGGTGGACTTAAGGTGACATAAATGGTCCCCTAAAAGAGGAACGAATATGGCCACAAAAGTGGACTTAGATGAGAACAAATGGTCCCCCAAGAGAAGGATAAGTATGGCCATAAAGGTGGATTTAGAATGAGATGATATATTGTCCCTCAATGGAAGGAGAAATATGGCCACAAAGATGTACTTTGAGGAAATAGATGGTGCCCCAAAAGAGGCACAAATATGGCCACAATAGGGGACTTGAATGAAAAAGATGGAAATATGGTGCCCCAAAACAGGCATGAATATGGACACAACAAATCAAATTTGATGAAACAAAATGAATGGTCCCTCAAACGAGGAAAATATTGCCACAATGGTGGAATTTGATGAAAATAAACGATCCCTCAATGGAAGGACAAATATGGTCACAAAGGTGGACTAAGGTTTAGATAAGATGGATTGGATAAGATAAACATGGAAAATTCAAGGCGGAATTACTAGAATGAATTCCCCATCATTAAAATAGGGGGATGGATTGACATGAATAAGAGTTGTGAGAGAAAAAACAATGAGGAGGAAATGCTCCCCCAATGAAAGAGATTACGTTGGTCAACTAGGATGAGCTAGTGAATGTAGAATGAGAATGTTGAAGATAAAATTTGGATTTGGATTGGATAGATGGTTAGGGATTACAAGGATGATTGGCTAGGCCAAAAATATCAATGAATAAGGGAGGTATCTTTTTAGGAGGCCCAATATGTGGAGGAGAGATAATAAGGGATCATGTGGATGAAGGAGGGGATAGGACTGACGAAGATGTAAAAATAGTGATTGGATTGGTTGAGGTGGATGAAGAAAGAAGAATTCCTTGCATAATAAATTCATCATTCTCAATAAGATCATGGGTGATGGATTGGAGGGCCTTAGAATGCCTAGTATCATGACCTAGGGTGTAGTGCTAAGTGCAAATGTAATGGGGATTAAACCATAATGGATTCTTAATACTATGGTTAAAAGCTTTAATGGGAGGGAACATGATTGAAAATGTTTTAACTAAATGTCTAAGGACCTCTTTGCAAGATCCAATAAGGGTAGTGAAGGGAAGGTTTCTCTTGTGAGTCTTGATAATATATTTTGGATTGTATTTAGGGGAACAAGTGGATGTAAAATGGATGGGTGAGTTTGATGTCTTAAAAGATTAACCAAATTTAGGAGAAGGATTAGATTTTATGGATTTGGATTGATTGTTGCGAGATGTCTTAAATGGAGGGTCTTCCCTAAAATGGATGAGGGTGTCCCTAGGATGGATGTTATAACATTGGATTGCTGAAAACGAGGGAAGAACCAAATTTGTATAAGGATGTATAAGAGACCTTTTAGGATGTTTACTTAGAGCCTTATATTTTGATCAAGAATATTTAGCCAAGAGGACAATAATTTCAACTGGAGGATTTGAAGATTGTGGTGTAGGGATAAATTTTGATGGAGAGAGAGGTGTTTGTATAAGGTCTATGTGAGGTTTGGATTGTGTAGATTTTGGATTGGAAGTAGTTGAAGGATTAAATATAAAATATGGGGGTGAGATAGGTGATGTAGCCATGGGAAAAGATGTAGGAGTATGCGATGAAGATGTCAAGGTAGACATGGGTGGATTTTCTGATGTGGTAGATGTATATGTAGTTGAGATTGATGATGAGATAGGTATAATTGGGATATTTATGGATGCAATTGATGTAGTAATAGGTGTGTTTGATGTAGATGTGGGTATAATCAAAGTCGGTGTGGTTGTGGTAAACGTAGGGATAAATGTAGATGTGAAACAAGTGGTAAAATTTAATGGGATAGGTGTGATGATCACGGAAATGGTTGATGTGGATATGGGGTAAGGTATTAAAGGAGGTATAATGTCTGAAAAAGGGAATATAATGAGCTAGACAAGATAGATAAGGAAGATACGTTTGATATATTGTATTTATTGAATATGGGTTGAAATTGCAGGATGTGGATAACGGGAATAAGTTTTCCGGTGGTTGATTAGGGAAAAGTTGTTTGAATATACCAATAGGTGGAGATTAGATTGGTTGCAAGGTTGTGTAATGTTGGAAAGTAGGAATTTAATAAGACATATGGTATTGATGGGAAATTTTGATTGTTGAGGCATACGGGGCATGTGAATAGATTGTGAAGGTTGCATAGGTATAGTAGATGAAATAGTGATGTCACTAATATAAGGTGATGGGTGTGGAATGGGATTTAATGGTTGGGTGGATCAATAGGATTGAGAGATTGAGGGAGATTTGTGAAGTAGAAATTCATAGGTGGGGTTAGAAGGAGGCCCAAGAGTAACCAAAGGTGTTGATGAAATACCAGATATGAAAGATGTTGGAGTGGTAATACTTGATGTGATAGGTATGGGGATCATAGTCACAGTTGATGTAAGTGTATAAGAGGTATCAAAATGAGGAGTGGATGGATAAGGATGTAAAGAAGATTTGTATGTTAAATTCAAGAGAATGTTTGATAGGATGTTTGGGGTTGAATATGTGTGTTTGATTGTTGAAAAGTATAAATGTATGTAGATTTGGATGACAAGGGTGGAATAGGATCCATTGATTGAGTGGTTTGACATGATTGATAGATTTTAGGGTGTTTACGATGTAGGTAGTCATAAATGGGACTGGAAGGAGGCCCAAGGGTTTCTAAAGGAGCAGGATATGGAGGTGTGAATGGTTGAAGAGAAACAAATTGAGGGGAAATAGGAGAGTCATTTTTGAAAGGGGGATCAATTTGAATGACATGATATTTACAAAGTTGAGAGATCCCATGTGGAACCTAAAGATTGCAGGAGTAAGGATTGGCATTAGATATATTATATTTTTGCATTGTTAGAGAAAGGGCATTAATAGGTAAGAAATGTGAAAATATTTGTTTATAAATTTTATTAACAAAAAAATTAAACAATGATGTTTTCATTATCTAGATTTAGGAATGTGTGAAAACTAAATAAGGGATGGATAACGACGTACCTAAGAGAAGGAAGTCTAGATTTGGTTTTAAGATTTTTTGGCTTGGGAAGTCTTAAGTGGATTCTTTTTGGGTAATAAAATACTAACCAATTAATTGGGTAGGAAGATGTTTTGATATGTTATTTAGGTGCGTGAAGTTTGGTTGTGTGTGAGGATTGTGAGATGAAACAAATTAACATTTTACTTATACTATGTGAGCAAGCAGATGCACAAAATAAGGTTCTTTTTAAATCAAAGCGAAGTGTGATATTTTTTTTAGGAAACACACAGGAAAAATTAAATACAATGTAGAAAGGACCAAATAGGAAAAAAGGAATACCTGGACAATGCTTTTTATTTTTATCTGAACTTTAAGGGAAGAGCAATCAAAGCATCCAAACCCAACATGAGCAAGTAAAAAGTGAATCCTTGTGCTATAGTGTTTTTAGAAGAAAAAAAACACAGAAAAATAGAAAGAAATGCAAGGGATCACCTAAAGGGTGTCCTACAGGGCATGCCAAAATGTTTATCCATTTTTCATTCTTTTCTAGTCAAATGATGTAATACTAAAGAAAATTAAATAACCTCAAATGATGGAGGTTTTGTGATACCTCTTAATGCGATGTGATGAATACGGGTGTAAAAGTGATTGATTTCCACTACAAGCTAGACAAAGTGTAAAACTAGAGAAATATTTGATTAGATAGTATATGCAGAGGATGCCCGACAAAACCAAATACAAGAAGTGTTAATTTCCTTGGCGAATGTTAGCCCCCGTGTTTTGATAAAATATGATAAAAGAAATATTAATAAACAAAATAATATGAAGACTTTGAGGCACATGAAAACTTAAAATGTATAAATGTAATGAACATACAAATCTCATCTAAATGGACTTAAAAATAAATATTTACTTGATTGGGTCAAAGATGACCCAGTTATTGTGCATAGCGAGGTTGATGACGACCTAAGAGAGGAGATATAGAAAGTAAAGTAAATATTCAGCCTACAAAGGCCTGAGTGCACACTAGAAGGCAACAGAGGCCCGTAGATGCAAGGGGATGACATGCAGAGGAAATATAGGTGAGAAGAAACTAGAAAATGATAGAGAATAGAGATAGAAAAGGGTAGATTGAGGATCAAGACCCTAGTCCATGGTGAAGATTGTGAAGTGGTGGTGGATGGAGTGCGAGATAGGTTGGTTTTAATGCAAAAAAGGGATTAGATAGGTGGTTTTAGTAGGATATGGAAAATATAGAAAGCATACAGAGGTTAGAGAAGGCTCTGTAAGTAGAAAAAATAGTTGTAAAGGGTCGAGTCAATGGAGGCTTGGGCTGGGTGATGATGACTGTAATGTAGTGAGGAAAGGCCAAAGAGAAACAAGCTAAAATAGAAACCTGCAAGTAGAAAAACTTATAAAATAGTCGATAATGGATTCACGAGTGCTACTTGAACCTACAAGGTGTTAGATTGAATAAGATAACAATAGATAACCTAAAAAAACAACGCAAAACCTCTCATAGTCAGCAGATGATAAAACACAAGATTTCAAGGGTTGGAAGAGGATTACCGAGAGGCCCCTGGTTTGAAGGTTGATTTGCATAGTGCGAGAAAAATAGAGATGAACCGATAATGTGTGTTTTTATATTATGTTATGCATTGTTATTGGAGGAATGAAGCATGTCTTATAGGGTCGACAATGATTGGGATGGGTCGTCGCTAACTACGGGAAAGTTTCACCAATGGGGTGGTTTTTTTAATGATTTTGGCATTATTTTGGGTTTCTAAGGATAGGATTTAGGTACTTTAAAGAAAGTATACGAGAATGGATGTGATATGGGTGAGTTGGAAATAAAGACAAAGTTAGAAAAATTATAGAAAAACATGGAGATGTAGATTTAAAATAAAATCATCCCAAATGGGAAGTTATACGGGGCATGGACAAAGATTAATTGATTAATATTAATTAATGCTAAGTAAATAGGATTTAAGGGTGATGGGATAATAGATGGGAATTTAATTAAATGAAGGGGGATGAATAAAGGGGGTCTAGGTAAGACCAAGTTGAAATATGCACACGCTGGTAGATGAGGTATAGATATTGAATTTAGGTGTCTCGCACATGGAATGCGTATGTTTTTGAAACTTCCGAATCGTTGAAACGTGTCCCTACTTATGCCCTTTGATCGTGCTTCATTTCCTCTCTTACATTTTTGTTGTGAATTTTTATTACTTCCCGCGGGTCTAATAAAACCCACCTAAGTCCAACCGATGCTCTTTTGTTTTGTGAGTTAGGAGAACCCGTGGAACACTAAGTTCCCTACATTATGTTGTAGAATTGAATTATTCTCCTATGGGTTTTTAAAAGCCAACAACTCGTGCTTTTGGGAAGTTAAATTTGACAACTATTTGAATGTCTCTTGCCCTTAAAAATGGCTAAGTCCATTTTTAACATTGTTAAAGCCAAAATAACCTAGGGGGTATTTTGGATTTCATCAATCATGGTTGGTGAACCTATTAGAGTGATGGAAACTCGAAGGTTGCATATCAAAATAGAGATACCGCTCAATGGAAGGTCCCATGAGACTAATATTATAAATAAAGTGTAACTTGGGAGCATCTGGAAGAAATAAAAAAATACATTTCCTTATTTTTTTCAGTAATGAAAAGTGATTTGATGATATGTTATGATATATTTGATATTATTTCCTATTTTGGTTGACTAAAATGAAAAAATTCTATCATATTGATGACTGTTTGGCAAACTTGGATGATTTAAGGCTGTTATAGCTAATAAATTATGAATAATGATAAATTGTAAATATAAAACAATTCAAGTTTTTGGTGAAATATGGGTTATTTTCCTTAACAAAGTGATATGCATATGTTTTTGGTTAATCTATTTGCTATTAATGAGTTAAATCATTGGGATGATTATTCATTAAGGGGAAGTATGTCACACCCCCTATTTTAATTTAATTTTTTCATAAACAAATATATATTGTATAAAATAATTTATTAACATAAGAGGATTAATGTTGTTACGTATTCTCATTTGTAGAAGCTATACATACGTACATATATCCCGAAAGGATATATATACTTATGCGTAGTTGCATATCGGACATTGTAACCACACTCATCATCATGCATTCATGGATTGATTAATATTTATAACTTATTTTTAGTAATGTACATGTTTGTAGGATTCTACTTTACTTTGCTTACTATAGGTAACACTTTGGTAATGTTGAAAAATATGTTACATGAATGTATTTGTATTCTTTCGGTCTTTGAGAAATAATTATTATTGTATTGATGTATAAATAAACTTATTTTGTTTTTTAAGTCATTCAAAGAGTGTAAAACAATAAAAACGGTCTTCAATATTGTATTGGTATTGTTCTTGAACATCAAGGTGAATGTTACTTGTTGTTTAACCTACTTGGAAATGTTAATAAACATGAAAGTAATATTTTTGCTGAGTTGGTTTAATCTAAATGCAGAAAATAATGGTCTTAATCCATAATGCTTTGAGTTAATTGTCAATAACAAGAAGGGTAAGTTGAACTCCTATTTACTATGATTATTGTGTTGGTTGATTATTAACCTAAATTACAATAATTAAAGTTGACTTGTAATCATTTATTTGATGTTTGACATTTTACACTATGTAAATATTGAGGTTCATCGACCATGAAAAATTATATAAGGTTAATGATTTTGTTTAAATGGTTTAAGACCATGGAAAATTGGCATTTAAATGTTTTGTGAGTAATGTTGGTCCTCGACCATACTCATTTGCATTATGATTGTTTGACTATGGAACCTTGGCTAGTTTTAAATTTAATTATTAAGGTCGATGACCGACCACACCATGCAAGGTTGATAAGTGTTAAGCTTAGGTTGGTAATTATTATCTTAGAACATTTGTTGAATAACATAAAAACCTTTTTTTTTTTTTTTTTTGAGTTAATAGGCTTGGAGCGATTGATGCACTACCATTACTATTTGAAGGGAAAATTTCCAAACCATACTATGTAATCGGTATTGCAAGGAAATTAATGCATTAAATGCATGTACTATATCTTGGAGTTTGAGAATATATTGGGAGAAGCTATGAGGCATGCATTTAATATTTCATTTTTTTCATTGAGCTCTCTTTTTCAAGGTGTGCATAAAGGGTGAAGGGGCTATTTTGTTGAGTTATTTTCACATTATTCTATTCTAAAAATAAGTGTTGTTATTAAGTGGTTTCATTGTGTTAATGAGGTTTAACTTCGGGGCGTATTTTGGGTTTTTTTGTGTTTGATAAGTTTGAAGATCATGGAAGGAAATAATGGAAGTTAAGAAGGGAAAATTTGCAGAAATCTTTGCGAGTCTTAGGAATGAATTTATCAAATCCTTCCTGCTCTTATGTTTTGATAGAATAATTTTTTAAAGGTATATTATATGTGTGAAGTGGTGACGTTTTTATTTAGAAAAATTCATTTAAATCTAGAATGTTATTTTAAATATATAATGAAGAACAAGTTTCTCATAATGGGTATTTACAAAAAGTAATAAATATGATTTTATTTCGCCAATATGTAGTTGGGTTTGATTGAATACTTGTTTTGATAAATCATTTTTGAACAAGTTGTTTTTGAAATTAATGAAATGAGTTTAGTTGAGCGCTTTCTTCTAGTTTGTACTTGTGGTTACATGTCTTTGTTACTTTGTTTGCGGGGGCATTGCTTGCTAGACTATTGCATAATGTGTAGTGTGGCTTTCGTGCATTAATTTTTGAGTTTAATAGTTAGAAAAATTAAAAAGGTTTGATTCTGTTCAAGTATATTCTTGGATTGATTCTAAGTATGATTTATTTTATACGGGATAAATATGGTTGACTACTAATTATGCATCAATTTATACTATTAAAGTACTATTTTCTTCTTTTTGAAGCATGTTTTAATATACATATAGTTTTCTAATATGGGTTATTATTTTTGTTGTTGAAAAATAGTGGATTTAAGTTTGAGTGAGGAAATTAATTTATACTCTCACTTAACGTAAGATTGATATGATATTTGTATCGATTCATTATGAAAGGAGCATAAATAACTCTCTTCCTTGATTGTTATACTTGTAAACTTAGTTGATTATGATTAAGTAAAATTTATTCATAAGTTGACCATTTTGGATTCTTGTGCATTCCTAAGATTTGGTTATTAAATTCTTAAGACAAATATTGATTGAATCATTCTTTATATTTGTATCTTATTCAAGTAGATTGATTGAGGTAATTCTTGTTTTAAAAAATTCTTTTATATTTAGATAAGGAATTGAGTCTTGCTAAAGTTTACTATATTACTTGTGTTTCTCCTTATGCCATTCTTAATAATCATAGAATGTTGGATGTGGTATATATTTTTTTGATAATAGGTAAAAAAGGGTTGAGGGGACCCTACCCCATAAAAAGTGTGCAAGATCAACAAAAAAGGGCCAAGGGAGTATCCATTGAAGCCCAAACATAACCAAAAGCCAAAACTATAAAGCCATATAACAAAAACCAACCTAAAAGCCCAAAGTAAGATAACTAATAAAGAAGGGCCATGGAACTGACAACAGGAAAAAAAAAGAACTAGATCAGCCAAGACAACAAAAATCCATCATTCATTGATCAGATCACCAACCATATACATGCACCCATTCCATTCCTTAACCAATTCGACAATAGTAGATTTCTAGAACTGATAATGGTTCAACTATCTCCACTTTGGGGCCAAACCCATCCTTCTCTCTATTCTTCACAATTTCCATGGAGTGGATCATCTCAGCAAGGAGTTTAAGATGGTGAATTATGCTTTTGACATTAAGGATGTGAACATCCCTGATCTACAGAATAATCTCCTTCATTTTCAGCATCTCATTCTCCATGGCCAGACATCTCTCATTGGCATTCTTTAATTGTTCACTAAGAACAATAGACGTGAGTTTCTCAACTTTTTCCTACAGCTCCCTCAAATATATGGTCACCATGCTTATCTTATGTCTGTTTATATCAATATCCAACCTACAATTTTCAAACTCTCTCATGAATACATTCAATTTAAGCTGCCATATATTGGGATTTCAATAAGTTCTTCTCGATCGGTTTTGAGAGCGTCTGACAGACTCTCAATAGCCTCCTCTGAGTTTTTGGATCTTTTCCCCTCGAGTTATCTTGATCTTTCCCAACCTAAAACTCCTCACTACTTTCAAGTTTGTAATCTTCCTCTTCTTAATGATCCTATGAATTTGAAAGGAAAGCTTCCTCATCAAGATGTTCCCCTGAGTCTAAAACAATTTCCACATTCTCCTAAGGCTCTAAATCCCCAATCTCCCACCTATTTTTTAACACTTCCTTTTTCCATATGAGACCTGGTCCTTTTAGCCATTGATTTCCCCATTTCCTCCATACTAGGAGTAGCCACATTAGCTTCCAATTTCTCATTTCCCCCTAAACTGGTTTGATTTGGGTTTCTAAAAGCCCCAAATTTTTCATTTTTTCCAATGAGGGGGGTACCCATCTTAAGCATGGATTTGATGAGACCTTGATGTAAAGGAAGGGTGAATGTTACTCTCTAACCTGAGCAACCGATTTAGCCAAAGAAAGATGCATAAAATTGGGGAAATTATAGGGCCTGCTATATCTAACATGATTCAAAATTGGAAAGTGATACCCATAATCCACCTTATATCTCCCTTCCAGATAAATATACACCATAATTATCTCGAGATATTTCATTAAAGGGCTTAGGAAATTCCTCTCTAGCATAACCATTATGAAGAGAAATAGGTACTCCCTTACCTTGCATGAAGCATTCGATCTCTAGACTGTAATCCAACTTGGGCTTAAAGATACATCTTCCTTCCTGAGACATGCTTGACACTTTTTCTATAAACTTTAGAGAGATTGTGAATGAGAAGTTCCCAACCCAAACATGACCTTCCTTCCAAGTTTTGGCAACAACTTCACTCAATTTTTCATCATACCCATTAAATATTTTGAAATTTTTAATAGACCAACCTTATCAAGCAATTCCTCTGCCTCTTTTGACATTGCCAGGACCTTGCTAGGTTCAGTTCTCACTAAATCGCCACCCATTTTTCTTTTGTAACTCTTCTTCCTGCAATGGATATGCAAACCCTTACGGTAGCTACATTTTACCAAGGTTTTTGAAATTATTCAAAATTATATCGGGATCTTCCCAAACCATGGATTGATAGGAAATAAAGGTTGGCATGAGTCTAGGATTCATAATATCATGGTGTGTCACCCCAAAAGCATCATAACCTGTATCCATTCTCATTAGAAAGATATGCTATTTGGGACACATTCCTTTTCCAGAATGTTTATGAAATTATCTTCCATATTGGTTAGTTTTTCAACCACATTTAAGTCCATAGCTTCCACCCCTTTGTTAGCCAATACATCAACAAGTTTGTTTCCTTCACGGTATATGTGTTAGAAAGAGATTTCAATAAAGGAAGATATTTTATTCTTGGTATTATTAATGAAGTCTTCAATAGATATAGAAGTTAATTTTTTCCCTTCATACACGATATTATATTTAGAGAATCCCCTTCCACAATTAGGTGCTTAAAGCCTCTCTCTTTTGCTAACTTCACTCCCTAGAACATCGTTGCAGCCTCTGCGACATGGTTAGATTGTATGCCCAAATTAAAGAAATATGCAAGGAGAAACATACCTTTAGCATCTCGAAAAACTCCTCCTCCTCCTGCCTTACCCAGGTTCCCTTTAGTGGCACCATTAAAATTGAGTTTAATAACACCTTCTCTAGGAGAGGTCCATTTAACCCCTTCTCTAGGATTTCTCTTCTTGGGTTGAGGGTCACAGATTAAGTTCCATTTATTTATGATATGTAGTTCACTGTCCATGAATTCCACTTCTTTGTTCTTTAGGATAGAAAAATTGTTTCTAACAACCTATAAACATTTGTTAATAATCAACCTGTTGGGAAGTTTCTTACTATTGAAAATCCTCCTATTCCTCTCTTTCCATATTTCCCACCACAAATGTCCAAGGATCATTATCCATAGATTTTTCAGCCCTTGACTGATGAAAGGACATTTCCATTGATTCCACGCAGATTGGATCTCCTTAGGATTAACCCAGTTAATCGAGAACATACCCAATATAGAAGAAAAAATTTGATAAGAAAAGGGGCATTCCAAGAACAAATGGTTGACCATTTCCAAGTTATTTTCACATAGGACACATCTATTTACCATATGGAAACCTCTTTTGGTGAGGTTATCAACTGTAAGTATCTTATTTATCACCATAAGCCAACTGAAAACATTGACCTTAGGGATGATATTCTTGTTGGATGTGGTATTATGAAATGTTGACTATTTATCATTTTACCATTTACCAAGTTGGATATTTATCTATATTTACCTTGTGAAAATAAATCTATTTTTTTCTTTCATTTTCTCTTGAGGATAAGGAAGATTGATATGGGGTAAATGATTTTGGATTGCAAAGAAGTATAGTTATTAGTCTTAATGAATAAGAATCATTTTAGTTATCAAACTTAATGAAGTTATTTACAACAAGGTCATAAAGATATTTATTAATGATTTGGAATGATGTTTCTGAAAACATAATATACATCATTAGGTTCACCTCATTTAATGATTGGAGATTTAAATTCAATAATGTGTAAGGAATTTATGATTAGTATCATAAGGTAACCTTATTATGTTCATTTATATTTTAGTATAACGACATGATTGTGAGTTGTTAATTCATGTTAGTTCGATGAACTGGCCATGTATACCTTCTCTCTTTCCTTTAGATGCAAGATGGAGTAGATAACTGACGTGGTTGTTGGTTATTATTGATGTGATTTGATCACATAAAATGAATATTATTGGCATGATTAAATCATGTAATATTATTTAAAAATTCAAAATTGGATAATCGAATTGTAAAGCAAAAACCTTATTTCACATATTTTCATAAGGCATTCTTCCTATTTGTAACAATATGGAAACTATTGTAATATTTAAGATAAATAAGGATTCTTCCTTATTGATTTTAATAAATACATTTATTATTTGTAATCTTTGTGTGAGTTGTAATAATATTTTTCGTTGTTTTTAACAAAGGTATATACTTTTGAAATTGATTAAATATGATGAAAAAATTACAAAACTATTTTTGCTAAAATAATATGATTATGCGTTACTTAAAATCATTATCATTAATTATTGAATGGAATTTATTATAACAATATACATAACAACATCAATATCATATTTAAATAAATAATAAAATTAAACAAAAATATTATGGATTAACAAGTATGAAGTTATGAAATAACAATATTTCGTCTCTAAATTTAGTCACAATCTACTAATGAAATAATTAATCAATTTTCATAGTATAACTATAGATTAATACATTGTTATAATCATAGTCATTGATGAGGCCAGACTATGCTCAATTAATGTATAATATATCATCTCATCTTACTCTCATTTTTATTAAGTTTGATTGCATTTTGTGACTTTTTTGATCTGATATGAGTTAGGATGTAATTGTCTATCTTTTGATTGATTGTGATTCTAATGTTAAAATATCTGAAATTCTTGATGAAGTGTGTGTTTGAAATTTAGTTTTGTAATAAAGCATGTCTAATCAGTCAAAGAAATGAAGTATGTAGCGTTCAATATGTTTTCGGTAGCATTTGTTCCAACATAGCTTAGTTCCGGAACTTCCAAGCTAGTTCGGAACTCCATTACACAGTCATCATCTAGTTCTAGAACTTTCGACTTAGTTCCAGAACTCCAATATTTAGTTCCAAAATTTTCGGACTTAGTTCCGGAACTCCTGGGTATAGCTCCAGAACTCTCGTGGTTTTGATCCTTAACGATTTCCTATTGTTCGGAACTTCAAAGATCCGAACGATGGGAGTTTATCTATTTTAACCACATCCAGAGATTCTACATCAATGACCCTTTCAATCAAGAAAGGATGAGAAGATCTCTAAACACAGATCCAGGGATAGTTATATTATAGCTATCCGATCACCACACCCAATTCAAATCTATTCTCAAGCACGATTCAATTTCATCAGAATTGTAGAAACAACTATGATTGTAAATGTATATATAAGCAGACTTGCAGTAGATAGAGAGATAATATGAAATAGAGATAGAACAGAGAAGAGAGATATAGACTAAGTACACAAATCCAGTATATTTTGTAATACCAAATGTTTTATCAATAAAATAGCCATTCTTGTTTGAGAGAATTATGAGTTGTTAAATCCTAATTCAAGGAGGAGCAAGGGCCCACTCCCCCAAGGACTAGGATATTCATTTATTTGGTATTTATATTTCTTAAGAAAATAGTTTAGATCTGTCAATTTTGTATTATTTTAATTCTTCTAGTTAAAACTTTTGGTATACTTGTATCCTATAGGTGTCTAGATATATTCTTATTTTCCTTAATCGTTTTCAAGCATTCTAAGTTGAGTGTGTTTACTTTCAGAAGCAAGTGTGTTTATTTTCAAAGCAAAGCTTTTAGTGTGTTTCCTTTCAACAAAGTTTTCATAGTATGATTTAAATAAGGTTTTACCAAGAAGTTCTTAAGACATTGAAAAGATCCCCCAAAAATACAAAAACAACTACAAATCAACTACTAAATCAATAGGATTACTCTTGTTACATATAGCTTTACACACACCCCTGGTTTGATATGACATCAACAAGAAGTTGATTAAATGAAGGGAATAATGACACCCATCACCATACTTTCACAACATCAAACACATTATTTATGACATATTTATGTCTTGATAACCTATGTAATATACCCTATATATGAATTATGTTAGGTTAATTATTAATTAACCATATATTAATTATGCATTTCATATTTCATTATTTAATTAATGTTATTAATTAAATAATGTTGTTATTGGTTTTATTAACCATATTTGTTTTATGTAAACATTAGGGATGTTGTTATATTGTTTTAACAATATTATTGTTGTGCTTCTCGGATGTAATATTTGGAAGCTAATGTATTTTAAATTTGTTGTTGCATTGTTGCAACTTCTCTTTTGTTTGTATTTGCTGTGCAATACATACATACATACATACATACATACATACATACATACATACATACATATATATGCATGCATGCATATATATATATGCATATATATATATATATATATATTGCAGCCTACTTCTGTGTATTTTAGTTTATTTCACAATAATATATTTTACAGGCTTCCATCCCTATTTTGTGAAACTACATTTGGTACCAGAGAAAGAATCTGGACCTGAAGGAGTGGAAGAGAGAGCAGAAGAGATAGAGGAGATTGGAGAAGTGTTTATAGCATCTGAGAGCCTATGTAGCCTCATGCAACCTCCCAGCCCCATCCCTACCTCCTCACATCCTCCTGTTTGTTCCAGTTCTTGCAACACAATTTTTTTTGCACTTTGTGCACCCAGCACACTGGGAAAAACTTGCTTTTATGCAGTATTGAAAATTAAAAAAAAATCTCCCCCATTAGGGGTTTTATCTCTAATATTAGAGATATATTTAGTCTCTGCTAAAACTAGTAGGTTGTTGTATTTAGAGAGTCACTCTATGAAATTTGGAGGACTTCTGCTATTACCCCATAGCTTTGAAGTTGCATTGGATTTTGAGCCTAAAGCCGAAGTTGTATTTAGACTCCAATTGAGCCATATCCTCTTACCATGCATACCATATAAACAAGGGCGTTCCACCTACCCAAAACAAAATCCTGCGAGACCATCCATGCTTGGATATTTTTAAGTATGTGGAGGATCCAATCAAACATATAGATTCGACATTGAAGAGTCTCTACACTACCAATTTCAACAATTTTTTCTTGTACGTATATACGTTTGGCGTCGACATACAAATCTAAGTGGCGATGGTGAACACTACATAGCTCAAACTACATCAAAGAAAAATGAGAAGTGCTCCCATCATCCTTGTCTTCCACAACATAATACTCCACGACCTAATCCATGAGCTCTAAAGACCTACGTGCAAAACAAGATGGAGAAATTAAAAACTGGTGAGAAAACAAAGCAAAAGAAAAAAAATGGCAGTAGCATATACAAATGTGTGAAGAAAGGAATTTAGATCCATTTTTCAAGCTTGGGAAGACCTAAGCCACATGCAAGCCTTCTCCTCTAACATACAGCCCACGTGGAACTCCAGACACTCACATCACATTTTGCCAAAAGGAAAGTCATTTTTACTCTTTATTACATACAATATACTTCTTTTCATATCACAAGCGCTCATAAAGCCTAGGTGGTTAAGAGGAATGACTTAGAAAAGGGAGGTGCATGGTTCGAATCACACCGAAAATGTAAGTTTTTTGCTTTTTCAAATCTGAGAGGAAAATTTAGAAAATCCGCCACATTTGGAGGCATATCTGGTGGAAAAACCTTCACTAAACTTGTTAGTTATAACTAAATAGGTCTAAATTTTTGCAAGAAATCCCTAATTTAGGGTAAATTATTTTCTCCATTAAACTTGTTTTTTGATTTTGGAAACAATTTTCTAAAGGAATACCATCCAAAAACTTCATCTTTGGCCCTTTTTAATGGTTTCGGCATTTTGGGTCATTTTGTGCTCCGTAGGCCACCAAGGCCCGCAAAACAAAAAAAATTTTTCCTGCCATTCATTTTTTCCATATTTTTGAATATAATTACATGCTGCAATATATTGTACTAATTTGCAAGTTACCATAAGTCAACTGTAAACTTTGTAACTGATCAAAAATTGGTAGAATTGTAATAGAAAACAACAAAAAAATTGGTTCTATAACACTCACGAGATCCTAGATCTCATTCGCAGCATTCGGTATATAAAGTGCCTCTGGGAAGCGCTTACAGGTAAATCTGTCATGACTACTACTGCACTTAATGCATATTATAGTTTCAACAATGTCATTTGGGTATTGTCCCTATAAATCGATGGGGAGTAATAAGGTCACAGTGCACACACTATGAGCCATCCCATCCGTCTGTGAATGATTACACGACATAAATCCGGACTGAGAAATTATCCAAGTATATAGCAAAGTTACGTGCACGTATGAGGATATTTCTTTGAGCCGGTGTCAATAATCACACAGACCCCTTTCAGTATTGTCTTGGTACCACGTATTGAATTCTTTCACATACATTAACACCTCTTTCACACACCATCAGTATATACAGAAGGGGTGATTTCTTCCACGCATACCATCGGGTATATCGGAAGAGCGCGTATATATAGAAAGGTTTGATATATCGAGTGATGGTATATAGATTAGGAGACCTTATACCTAGAGTGATAAGAGCCAAAACCTGTCGTCAAGTAATCTCTATAAAATGGGCACCAATGCTCCCAAATTTTTCTTCCAGATTCACAACTACTTAGAGGAAAACAACTATGTTGCATGAAGACAAAAATCAAAACACAACTTGAGTTTGAAGAAATCTGTCTTGATGTGAATGGTACTCTGACCAGATCAACTACTGATACAACACAACAACGATAGTTTGATAAAGAAAATCAGAAGGCCAAACTCATCATCTTGTTTGGATTTTCCGACGATGTGCAACCCCACATTCAAGATGCCAAAACAACCAAAGAAGCGTGGGATAAGTTGAGCACAATATACGAGGCCAAGAACAATAATGTTATACTGAATTTGTAGAGTTAGTTACACACATTGAAGTTCAAACAGAATGAAAAAATAGAATCTTTCCTAAGAAGAGTTATAAAATTGAGGGCTTCACTTCTAGCCCTGGGAGAAGCGGTCACAGATGATGCTCTCATTCCCATTGTTTTGAGATAACTCCCCTCTTCTTACCACATTTTTGTTCCAACACTAAATGTGTCAGATATGACAGTTAGTTTTGACAAGTTGGTAAACCTACTGCAACAAGAGGAAGCCATGCACAATAAGGATGATGAAGAGGAGCATACACTTTCTTCACATCAAAAATGGAAAGGAAAAGGTAAAGGAAAACCTAATTCCTATCAAAATCCCAAAATCAAAATTAGTATCAAGGGGATAGACAACAAAAGAAGCAATGTCCAATCTGTAAAAGAGGACATAACCTACAAGATATTTGGTATAATACTTAAAAGAAAGGTTCATCAAGAAAATTTCAACCTCCACAAAAATCTAATAAGGGACAGTCTAACAACAATCATGGGAAGAAAAAGGGGAACTGGAAAAGAAGACCCCATCAGCAAGGTAATATTGGTGAGTAACAAGAACAATCAGATAATGAAGACTACTTGTTCACTACTCGATCAAGTGAACCATCCACGTCACCTAGTGATGTTTGGTATGTTGATTTGGGGGACACTCGACACTTGATGGCCACTAGAGAATAGTTTATTTCAATGAGGGACACGCCATCGAAAAATCATGTTTTGTTGGGAGATGATTCTTCATATACAGATTCAAGGGATTGGGAACATTTCTCTACCCCTTGGTTCACATAATTGCATACTTTCGAAGTCTTATATGTCCTGGGTTGACAAATAATCTACTTTCAGTTAGTCAACTTCTTGATCACAACCTAAAAATTGACTTTGATAGTCATTTTGGCAAGAAAACATGTTTAATTCGAGATAAAACACGAAGCTCGAAAATAGTTGCAAAAGGCTCCAATGTGGGACGAATGTTCCAACTTGATCTTGTTCACAGATACGATCAAAAACTTATGGCTAAGAACTCCACCTCAACATAGTTGTTGAATCAGAGACTTGGTCATGTAATTTTCAAGTATCTTGAGACACTTCACCGAATATGGTACATGGGCTACCATCTCTTCATAAATATACGAGACAAGTTTCCTCACTACCTGGAAAAAAAAACACAAAGCTTCATTCCAAAAGAGTACATTTCAAGCTCATGGAAAACTTGACTGGTTCATACCAATCTTTGCAGTCCAACGATCAATGCAACCAATTCATTATGGGTTCCACTACTTCATTGTTTGTGTTGACGACTACTCAATAAAATGTGGATTTTTTTCTTTGCAAGAAAAGTGAAGATTTTGAAACTTTCAAGAAGTTCAAAGTAGCAGTTGAGAATGAAACTAGTCATCACATCAAAACTCTCTGCTCAAATCGTGGGGAGAATTCACCGATGAATGAGTTCAAAGACTACCTACAAACTCATGGGATTCGTCAAAAAATGCCTCCTCCACACACACCGCAGCAAAATGGTGTTGTTGAGAGAAGAAATTGTACTATCATGGAAATGGTGCGATGCATGATCGATGAATCTAGAATTGCAAAGGCATTCTGGGTAGAATCATCAAAGATAACAGTGTATTTGTTGAACAGAGTGCCCACAATTTCTCTTGAGGAGTAACACCACAAGAATCATGGTTAAAACGGAAACCATCTATTACACACCTTAGAGTATTTAGGTGCAAAGAAATCATGCACATACCCAAGAAGAATAGAAAGAAAATGGACATGAAGTCACATAAACTTGTCTTCATTGGGTATAATGAAGAGACTCTTGGGTGGAAATTAATGGATCCTAAGACTAGAAAAGTCTACACCAGTAGAGATGTTGAGTTTTTTGAGAAGAAGGAAGTAGAGACTCCTCCTCTAGACTCACCAGATGTAGATTTTTCTCCAGTTGTAAAAATTGAAGCTAATGTTCCCTCAGAAGATGAAAGTGAGGATGGGGATGATGGTGTTAATTAGATAGAACCATGATCCATAGGAATAGTTCAACATTTTCCCAAGTAGTGTACTATCACATTACAAGATGCAAGAATGGAGGCTCTACCGGATACATCCACCCCTAGACCAAGGACTTGTAGTAAAGGAAAGAGAAGAAGTTAAATTTGATTTGATGAGTAGAGTTAATGAATCTGATGAGCCCTCTACACCCAGGAATCCCTACAGTCAAAATCTTGGAAATATGCCATGGACTTTGAATATCAATCAGTGATGAAAAATAACACTTGACAACTTGTTGATCTTCCACCAGGGAAGAAACCCATTGGATGTAGATGGATATTTAAAAAAAAGTACAAAGAAGATGGGACAATGGACAAGTATAAAGCAAGAATTATAGCAAAGGGGTATGCACAAAAAGAAGGCATAGACTATGAGGAGAAATTTTCTCCCACAGCTAAGATCAAAAAAATCAGAATGATCTTTAATCTAGCTACACAGTTTGGCTGGAAAATCCACCAAATGGACGTAAAAGTGCCTTCCTAAATGAATATTTACAAGAAGAAGTCTACATGACTCAACCTAAGGGATATGTAGTACCTGGTCAAGAAGAAAAGGTATGCAGACTTAGGAAATATATGTATGGCCTTAAATAGGCACCTCGGGCATGGTACATCAAGATTGATGAGCATCTTGTACAATATGGATTTGTTAGAAATCCATATGATCCCAATCTTTACCTCAAAAAAAAGGGGGGGAGATTGTGATTGTCATTGTCTATGTCGACGATCTAGTCATCAATGGAAGTTCAATGAGGATGATCGATGCAATGAAGAAAGATCTTAATCAATCGTTTGACATGACCAATATCGGGTTGATGCACTATTTTCTTGGATTGGAAGTATGGTAGAAAGAGAATCTTATTTTTGTTTCTCATATGAAATATACCAAGATTACTCTTGAGAAATTCAAGATGATGGATTGCACACTAATTACTACACCCATGGAGAAAAGATTGCGCTTATCTCATTTAGATCCATCTCCCGAGGTAAGTGCCACTCTCTATCGGTAGTTGATTGGGAGTCTCATTTACCTGACCTACAATAGACCGTAGATATTAGCTTTATAGTAAGCTATCTATCCAGGTTCATGCGGAGCCCAAATTTTTCATTGAAAGCAACAAGGCTCATTTTTAGATATCTCAAAGGATCGGTGGATCTTGGTCTATAATACAAGAAGAATAAAAACTTCTTCTTGAATGGATATTTAGATTCAGATCATGCAAGAAATATTAATGACAGAAAATCCACTTCTAGATTTGTATTCTTTATGGGATCTAGACCAATATCATGGGGAAGCAAGAAACAACACTTCGCTTTCTCACTCTTCCATAGAATCCGAATATCATTATGTACGAGAAGTTGTTTATGAAGTGATTTGGCTATGTCGAATACTAGAAGTACTTTGAATACCACAGGACAAACTAACCACCATGTATGTTGACAATGAAGGTGTTCTCAAAATTGTTCACAATCTAGTGTTTCATGAAAAAAAAAAGCACATTGAGGTACAAGTTCATTTCATATGTGAGCATGTGTTGAAGCACATCCAACTTCAATTTTGTCCAACAACTAAACAACGAGCAGATATCTTCACAAAGTCACTTGCTCGTGACAAGTTTGAGTTGTTTAGAGAATTCCTCTCCTCATCCCTTGAAACAATGCACAATTAAGGGGGGGAATGTTAGGTTAATTATTAATTAACCATATATTAATTATGCATTTCATATTTCATTATTTAATTAATGTTATTAATTAAATAATGTTGTTATTTGGTTTTATTAACCATATTTGTTTTATGTAAACATTAGGGATGTTGTTATATTGTTTTAACAATATTATTGTTGTGCTTCCCGGATGTAATATTTGGAAGCTAATGTATTTTAAATTTGTTGTTGCATTGTTGCAACTTCTCTTTTGTTTGTATCCCGGCTGTGCAATACACACACACACACACACACACACACACACACACACACACACACACACACACACACACACACACACACACACACACACACACACACACACACACACACACACACACACACACACACACACACACACACACACACACACACACAACAAACACACACACCGTAGCC
This sequence comes from Taxus wallichiana var. yunnanensis, assembly GCA_018340775.1. Classification (NCBI taxonomy): domain Eukaryota; kingdom Viridiplantae; phylum Streptophyta; class Pinopsida; order Cupressales; family Taxaceae; genus Taxus; species Taxus wallichiana. Next base: position 575,869,028 of record CM031240.1, read on the forward strand.
TTCTTCTATGTATTTTAGTTGATTTCACAATAATATATTTTACATGATTCTATCCCTATTTTGTGAAGTATACTTGTTCATATAGGTGTCTAGATAGATTCTTATTTTCCTTGCAATCATTTTCAAGCACTCTAAGTTGAGTGTTTTTACTTTCGAAGCAAGTGTGTTTATTTCCATTTTGATTGTGTTCTTTTCACCAAAGCTTTTAGTTTGTTTCCTTCAACAAAGTTTTCATAGTATGATTTAAATAAGGTTTTACCAAGAAGTTCTTAAGACATTGAAAATATCCCCAAAAATACAAAAACAACTACAATAACTACTAGATCAATAGGATTACTCTTGTTACATATAGCTTTAGATACACCCTAGGTTTGATATGACATCAACAAGAAGTTGATTAAATGAAGGGAATAACGATACCCATGAGTCATACTTTCACAACATAAAACACATTATTTATGACATATTGATGTCTTGATAACGTATGTAATATACCCTATATAGACGTTATATAACAACCTTAAGCTGTTTTAACACTTAAGGATTTACACGTTTACATAAAGGGATATGCATATATTAGATAAAAAAATTGTGGAACTAAACAATATAATTAAGAAGATATTGTATCGTTACAAAAGAGCACATAGTTTACCTATACCTATTCCTAGCAAAAAAAAAATTATGTTGCAACACTACTATTTGAGATACTTCGTAAGTTAGTAATTAGCTAAGTTACTATAGATATTATCGTAAATAGATAGTATGAGTTATCATCAAAACAATGAAACCTACATAATATTAAGATAGTTATGTGTGTTATGAGAGAGTGGGATCATGTCCCCGTATATCCATTCAAATGAACCCTATCTTTACTACCTTATGATGGATATGGGAAGAGTAATGAACATTTAATGATGAATGTCATTTAGTAGTCATTATCTTTCTCATAATGGTCATAAGATGGGACTATTAGCATACTATCAAATTGAGAGGTGATTCCTAGATTCTATGTCTTCAAAATAAGATAATTTAATATTAAAAATAACAAATAGGGATCCAAATAACTATGTAGAGTTGAGATGTGGTGATTGGAAAAGTTTGTTTTTCTTATGTGCAATCATGAAACTAAGAATGCAATGCAATGCTAGAAAACTTTGGCCTAAGTAGTGTAGCTAGATGATTACACTATTAGTTCATAGAGTTCCTATATAATTGTGTGAGATGTTGGATGAAACTTAGTTTACTGATTTTCAAGTAGACACTTAGGATCTAAATTTAGTTCTCAAAACATGTTATGAAGGTGTAACCAATTATACACAAGTTATACACACTCGGTTAGAGTGATGTTAAAGGGGATCAAGTAGATCTAAATGACCTTTACAAATACACATGGTTATATTATTATCAAATGGATTGTAAAATTCATTTTATGCTAGATTATAATTGCTGCTAGTTAAAATAATTAAAGGCATTAAATGGGATTAAGGGGTTTGTTTTAAAAAAATCCCCCTTAATTTAGGGTAATTATAAAAAGGGTGTTAGAGTCTCAAAACAACTTGAACAATTACCTAAAACTATTTTTGATCACCAATGGATAAAGATAATTTTAGCTTATCTCTCGCCAAGATACGAATATTTTGAGATGTTGGTAGTAAATGTCTTAAATAGTGTAGATCCCTCATTTAAAAATCTAAAGGGCATGCACCCATGGAGCATAATCTAAGGTAACATTGTGGAAATTAATAACCGCTTACCACCACACCAAATGAAAATTAAAGGAGAGGACATTTCTAAACTCATTTCCATCACATAAAAACCATGGTTTTATTTTTCTCCAAGTCTTCTTAATGATTTTAATAATGAAGAAGCCTACCACTTTCACTAGGAATTTGATGATATGAAGATTATGAAAACCTAAACCCTTCTAGGTCTTGTAACCTTGTGGAGTTCCTTCTTAAATGCAATTATCCATGAGGATCTTATAATCCTCTTAACCCTCAACATTTCGAATGGTGTAGAAGGCATTTCCTTTTCACATAATGTATAATAATCCAAGCCACCAAACTCCTTAGGTAGGAAACATAATTCCTGATAAACTCTATAAAATCATTTTCTAAGTTCTAAGATGGCCCACAAAAAATATCTAAGGAATTTATCAAGTTTGTTGTAAGAAGCTTGGGTAAGGGCCTAACAGAATAATAATAAACATGTGAGGTAATAATAACTTTAGAGAAAATATGGAACTTATCCTCTAATTATAAGGGTTTGGTAATCCAAAGACGATAATTTATCCTCAAATCTATCTACCACATATTTCCAAAGCTAAGAGGGGGTTATTTGTGAATCAAATAAGATGCTTAGAAATTGAAATATTTCTCCATGCTCAATCCAATTCAATTAAATAACAAATAATCATGAAGGTGTAAGAAAAACTAAAAGAATGTAACATTGAGTCTTTAACTACTAGATTCTTGAGGTAGAAGTGAGGCAATACATATCTAGGAAATATATAGTTGGCTGATTTTTATTCTCATCTTCTAATAAGATGTGAAATGATTCATCAAAAGGTGTCCATTAACTAGTTACATGGGAGGAAGGCTTGGAAACAAAAAGCTTGACAATGAGATACCTTTCACCAATCCTTATCACTTGAGTGACATTGGCTAGTAGATAGGAAAAAGTCGAAACTAAATGTAAAGATATGGAGCAAGAGGAAACCTTTCCGAATAAATAAAAATTCCAAAACTTCTCAAATCTAACTTCATTGATAAAAATATAAGCTAAGACATTAATGAAGAACATGGAAATAAATAAGATAAAGGTAGGTCTGAATTGAGTACTCGAGCATGGCTAGAATGAAGTACCGTTCAATCCTGCATAGGATTTCTTAAAGTAAAATTTAAAAACTAATGGTTTTTACTAAGATTAGTGATCCCATTCCATGCCTTCCCATGTGGCCTTTATTAATTAAATTTCTAAGGAAATTGAAGGAAAAATATTTTGTTGGAAGAATAATTTGTTGCAAGGGAAAAGTAGTTATTTTTCACCAATGATATGGGACTAGGTCGCCCTCTTAGGAATGAGAAGGATGAAATTTATTAAATGTGGGAAAATTAAAATATGTGGTAGATGTTAAGTCGGGATCACACATGAATACTCAAATAAACCTATGGTGAATTGCTTAGATAGGATACAAGGGAGGAATTTTCTTGGAGATAGGTAAAGGGCATATAGAATATAGAGAGGAAGGGTTAATGTAATGAATAGAAATATTCAAATTTTAATGAAATTAACTAGTGTAGGTCCACATCCAATAGGAAGAAAAAAACCATGTAAGCAATAATAAGATTAACTAATAAAAGACATAAAATCTAATTGATATATTCCTCAAAGATATAAATCTCTTTCTTGGTTATTCAAATTTATGATGCTCGTAAAGTTGAAAGAAGTATAATAACTATACGAGATGAAAATAAATAGGTCATTCAGATACACACGACATCCGAGGTCGTGTCAATATATCTAGAATGGAATGGGAATGTAATGGGTAAATGGGATATAGGTGGGATGGATGAAATATGTGATAATGATGATAAAACAAGTCAAGGCAAATGAATGTTTTCAACTGAAAAATGGGTATTTTTTTTGTTGAGATCAATGAATTCTTGTTTAACTTGTTTAGGGGTGATGCTATAATCAAGAATGATCATTGTATGAAAATCATGGTAAATATTGATAGAACTGAATCTAACTTGACTTGGTTGAAGGACATGTGGAAACTATCCTTCTTCCTCTATGTATTCATCTCTAAAGAGGGTCATAAAAGTAGAAGAGGAAATGTAAACGGAAAAGTTAATGATTGTGAGGTCTAGTCTCTACCTATTTGATAAGCCCATATTTATTTAGAGGTATCTATATTGTCATTTAAAGAAAGTAACTGGTGAATAATATCAAGAAGGATCATGGTAGTTCTAAAGATAAGCTGATGTAAGCCTTGGTCAATGTATGTCAAATGTGTATCAATGTTTGATCATGGCACAAATGGATCACAAACTATAAGTCATGGTTTTTGTGGACCCTTAATTGTCATGTTGGTAGAAATTAAACAGCTATGGAGATAAACGATCACACAAGAAACTAAAGGGGTTGAAGCTAAGATAAGGTAACGTAGGCCACTATGGAAAATAAGTTTTTTTCATCCCAAATCTAATTAATCATATTTCCTACCTTTAAATAAATAATTCAATAAAATATAAATTAAATTAAATTTTATTAAATTCCCTTTTCATTCAATGAAATCCAATTGGAAGTATTTAATTAAATAAAAACAAAACAAACTAGCTACTTGTTCTTAGTATTTTAAGAGAAACTTTTAAATCCAAATAAATAAAATAAATCTAATTAAGTTATAATATATGTATTTGAGTTTTTGTTTACTGGAAATAAAATAAAATGAAATATACATACAAGGGAAATTTATGCTAAATTAAATAGATCCTACTTCTACACTAAAATAAAATAAACAGGAATAGCCAAATGTGGCTATTACTTTATCAGAGGGTATGGAAATTGATTCTAATTTAAATAATGATATGCTCTAATTTATAATTATGGAAATCTACTTCCTCTAATTTATTCACCTCGAGAATCACTTTGAAGTAAGAAGCTTCTCAGAAGTAATTTCCTCTTTCCCTTGACAATTCCTCGATAAAACAATAGATTCTTTGAGGAAACTTAATAATGAAGAAATATAATGAAAATCATAGACACAAAAGCTTCCTCAAGCTTATTTCCCTTGCAGATCCATAGGGATAAGAAGGGGAAAATTTATCAATTGATGTTTGTTTGTATGCATGTAAATATAATCAATGAAGAAATTGAAATCTACAGGAATTCTAAAATGAAGAAATCATGCACAAGAACTTCCTCCAAATCCTTTCCTGGGAAAATCTACAGGGATAAGACAAGAAGGAAATATCAATGGAATATTTTTATAAGAAAATAAATAACTATGAATTATAACTCTTAAAAATGTTATATTACTTCTATTGATTTAATGACAATATTCTAGATTAAAAGCTTTGAATGAATAAAAAGTACACCCCCAACTTGGTTACAGAGAGAACTGTGAAAACTTATAAGTATGGTGATGGTTTTCTATATCCTCAAATTATTTTCCAAATATGAGTCGAAGTGATCTAGGGAACAATGTTGGTTGTATAAGAAATCAAAAATCAAGAGAATGTTGGAGTAGACCGTTGCGCAGTAAACTAACAACAAGTCCAAGCTATAAACAATAAAGAAATGATCTGTGGTGTTTGTGTACTTCTTAGTAGGATTTCAATAGATTAATGGCATAATCAAAATAAAAAATATCCAACCAATGCTTTGGGAAAAATATTGCTTTTAATAGAAAAATAGCAGGGAAGAAGTCCAACACACTTGGCAATCAAGAAATGCCAGATCATCCAAAAGAGAGGAAGTTAAAATTCTAATAATAACAAGTAGAGAGGAAGAGTTCAATACGTATCCAACAAGATTGAAATTAGGAGAAATGATCAAGAAACATGTGATAAAGACACTTGAAAGATTACAACATGCGTTCAGACATACAATTTGGAGTTTCAAATTAATACGCACAAAACCGCTAGTCTACAAATACTTTGGTGGTTACAGAACTACTATGGTGGTTACACATTGCCATGGTGGTTACAAAAATTTCGTTCTAGGAAGACCAAAAATTGTGTAACCATCATGGTAGTTGCATCACTTATAGTCATGACAACCTAGAAATGAGAAGAAAATGGCTCAAATAGATAGAATTTATTTTGACAAGGATAAATAAAGCAAAATAGGCATGTTGAAAGATAAACAAAAGGATCTGAAATCATCGTTATTTTGGAAAATATATTTATAATCATAGGATAATTTATCGTTTTGTCAATGTAGCACCATGAAATTTTGGGTGCATACATATTTCCCCCTCGAGAATTGTTTTAGCCATGAATGGGTGTAAAATACAAATTTTGAGTATGGTGCTCCCAAATTGGAAGGTTAGAAATTATACCTCATTCATCTGTGTGTTAAAACCATGCCAATCCAAGCTTTCTATCACCTATAAGAGAAACATGGGAATCACGTGCAGCTATAAAACATAATCCATAAAATATTTTGAATTAAAATTAAAAGAGTACTTACCATATCCGTGGGGATAAGAAATATACCTATTCCAGGTTGCTCCAACCCTACATACACACACTTGAAGTGACATTAACAAACATATTTGACATATCTATATATATATATATATGTGTGTGTGTGTGACTTTTTAATATTTATAGAAATCATTTTCACTCACCCACTTAGTGATTTTGGAGCTCTAGATTACCTATGACCATTTCACATGAGAGTACAACCAAATCAATGAGTACTCGAGAGACGATGGCAACACAACAAACATCGGGAATAGAGGGTCACAATCAGGTTAATTATTAACATTTGTTCATTTTCCCCTAAAATGTAGGATTTAGTTAAAACTAGTTGTAGTGGGTAATTTTTAATATTTTTGTAGTCAAAATGATCACAAAGGGGACCCTTCTAGGATATTTCTTTTATTTGACTCAATTTGGTGTATTTATGCTATTTTTGTGTTTTTAACTTTAAGGTCACGACCTAAATTTCTTGGGAAAAGCACTGCTACGGCGGTTACACAACAATCCGTGGAAATTGTGAAACCTGCTGTCGATTTGACAGAGCAACGATTGTGTAACCACCACTATAGTATGAGTGACGGTTTTGTAAATGTTAAGGAAATTTCTAATTTATTGATTGAGTTTGGATTTTTCAGTTTTCTTGCATATTCATTATTTTGTGAGCTTGTTATACGTCTATGAGGTCCTAACTTACTCTTTTTCTACTATTTATGGATGTAGGAGGTTACATTAGGTGGAGTAGATTTTTTGAGAAGGATTAGTATCCCTAGATTTTAGATTCATTGACTCAACCAGAGAGGGACTTAGTGGGTAGGGTTTGTGGATGATCCCCTACTAGAGGGATTTTGGATAGAAAATCTTAGAACAATTAGAGTATCTAGGTGGGTGGATATGGCTCCACTCAAGATCCCATCACATGTAGTATACACACTTAATACAACGTACATGGTTGCACATTCATACCCGGATATTGCTTTGGTAGATGGAGTGAGGAGGGCATTTCTCTTACCACATATCGCACCATTGTTCAACCGACTTACCAAAGTAGTAGAGCCGAGGCTCATTTGATGCTCAAGGTACCCCAATAGTTTGGGTCACCCTCTATAGGTGCTCTTTTTGGAAGTATCTACATTATACATGGGGATACGGAGATGAGAGCCACCCAGAGAGGGATAATTAGAGTGGAGGGTTGCTAGAATTTGGGTTCTTATTGGCACACCTTGGGCCATACCATATTTAGTTGCTAGGGTAGTGATTAGACCAAGTTAGCTAATTAAGATTGATGTAGGCTTGACACATAGGGAGTAGGAGGAGGCACAAACATATTCGGGATTGGGGAGGAGACATAATCGAGTGACATGCCATAAGAGAGGCTTCAACAACTATTAGAGCTGAAGAAAATGTAGAGGAGGAGACAATGTACCCCAAGGATGTAGAGGAGGCATGCATACGGCCACACAAAGGTGGAGGAGGAGGTGAGGGTAGAAGAGGAGGATGTACCAACTCCTACACTAGTACCATTTATTAATCCAAGTAGGATGTTGTAAGACCCGAGTAAGTGAAATACACCTTTCCTATATTTACTATCTAGATTAGATATTAGTAAGATATTTCTCTCTTTATTTTTTTAAATTTTTAAATGCTTTATAACTCGCCATCATTTATTTACACTTTTCAGCCACTACTGATGGATGGTGAGACATTATTCGACGTACACTCCTTGACATGTTTTCGATCCCCATGAAGATGACTCAAGAGTAGTTGCTTACTAATATATGACATCTAGAAAATACTGGTCACCATACTCGATGTGTTCGCTCCATCCTATCATGTCATAGAGGATACAACTTATATGAGGAGAGATATCACTTTACATGAGGATCGAGAGAGACGGTGATTCACACACTCACGTAATGGATTTACTACTACTATTTGTTAACCTAAGAAGTCACATAGATTGACACATAGATGATCTCAAGATGCACTAAGCCCACCTCATCAAAAGAGTTGTAGTAGGATCCTTCATTTTTCCCCTTCGTAGGGATCCAAGAGGGAGTGATAGGCCTAGGGCCTTTATTACTTTGAGATAAATTTTGATATGCATATCTATTTTTTCTATTTTGTCTCTTAGAGAGAATTTTTACCACACTTATTATGGTGTGATGGAATTTTATATGAAAACATTGAGATATTACATATATATATAGACATTTTTGGTTTGACACTAATTTTAAGAGCTGACTTCATTGTAGTTTATTTCATCCGTGTACCCTTAGATGGTTTAGAATTTACGATGTTTTTATGTTTATGTTATGGATGATGATGCAATGTGGTAAACAAAATGATTTGGTATGATTATGCATATGACAAAAATTGTAATTAGGATACTTTAATTTTCAAGTAATATTTAGAATTTATATTTTATTGGAAAAAAGTGTTGAAGGTGGTATGATTAAAATATGAACTCGCTCCATTCTTAACTCCACGCACCTAGTAGGATGTGAGGGATCATCACTAAAAGGCAAGAAAGATACAAGTTATATGACTTGAAGAATGTGAATGTGAATGATGATCAAGATACACTACTTTGACAAAGATCCTTTTAGAAACTTATAACCCAACCCTAATAAAGGTCAACTAACTAGTTCAGAATGAATTTTTGTTACAAGTTTGAGTAGAATTAGATACATGGATGGCCTATTAATTGAAGAAATATGGTTTTGAGGAACAATTCACTCTTAACATACTCATCTAATTCATTTTTATGGGAATTTATGGAATAAATTTTATTTATTTTTTATTTGTAACTTGTGATTTGTTATTGCAACCCCCTACATCTTGCCCCATGCCATTAGTATGAAGCATGGGCTCATCACCAAGGACAAGACATAGGCGAGTAAGGGCACTTCCCTCCTTTCCAAACCTCATGCTACCAATAAGAAGAATGGTCTCACCATTGAATGTTGGTAGGGACAAGAAGTGTAGTTTATTTTCAAATGAAAGAATTTGGTATTATTGTTCATTTATTTGTTTTTCAATTGACTCTAGATTGTGATTTTAGGAGAGAACATTTTCCCTAGTCGTAACCCCATGCAATTAGTAGGATGCAAGGGCTCACCAACAATAGATAGGTGAACAAATATTCCAAGTGAAATGTTTAGAATGTTTCATAGAGATATTTTTAGGGAATATTTATAATCAAGAAGCTTCTAGATAAAACTATGGGCAAGAAACACCCGAATTAGGAGAAATCATGAAGAAGACTAAGCATACAAGTCCTTATAGTATTAATGCCAAAATTTTGTCTCATGAATGGAAATGATAACAAATATTAGATAATTTGAAGATGTAAAATGGATGCTGAAGAGGTATGATTAATGTATTTTCCAATGTTAGAAAGTAAAAAGTCACTTGAAAAGTAAGTTTCGGTTTACAATTTTAATAAGATGACAATACAAATGACAAAATTATATGAATGCAACGATGTATACTATGGAGATGTAAGTGACTATATGTAGAAGTATTTAAGGTGAAGTGAGTTGAAAGACTCACAAAATTCCTCACCCTCCAAAGTACACAGATGATACACACTATTTTTATATGCTTCCATTACTTGATAAGGCCCTAACCATTTCGGCCTAAATTTTATTCCTTCTCCAAAATTTTTGTCTATTCGACTGTCAAGTCTTAACACATGGTATCCTACCTATATTTCTCATTCATAGACCTTCTTGTTGTATTAACAACACATTCTATCAACATATACTTGATGTTGTTATTTGGTTATGAGCCTTCTTTCATCCAAGCTTTCTAATTTTTCTAGCCGTACTTCTCGATCGCATCTTCATTGATAACTCCTTGTAGAGACACACAAATACTTGGTAGTTCCACCTTCTATGGTAAGACCACTTCAAAACCAAAAACTAGAGAGAAAGGGGTTTCCCTAGAAGGTGTTAGCAATGAAGTTATGTAAGCCCAACAGATGGAAAAAGCTTTAAGTGCCAATTTTTCTTATTCTCCTTAACTATCTTAAGGAGGATGGACTTCAAAGTCTTATTCATAGCCTCAACCTATCTATTGGCTTGAGGGTAGTATAAAGAGGATGTGTGATGAGATATTTTAAATTGAGAAAAAAACTCATGTACCTCTTCATTTTTAAATTGAGTGCCATTATCTGAGATAATTACCTATGAGAAACCATATATATACAAATGATTTGGTTCAAGATGAACTTAGAAATGACTAATCCAGCTACGGAGTCGAGGCATGGCCTCAACCTACTTTGTGAAATATTTGGTAGCCGTGATGATAAAATTATGTCCATTTGAGGATGAGGGAGAGAATTTCCCTATCAAATAAAGACCTCAAGTAGAGAAGGCCTAGGGTGTCACATTGGCTGCACAACCTAGGTTGTGATATGTATAGTGTGTAAAAACTCTTCACATTTTTGGAACTTGCACATGTATTCTACGGTGTCATGTTCTAATGTGGGCCAAAATTATCCCATTTGATGAATTTTTAAAGTAGTTTAATGCCCTCCAAAGTGGCCACCATAGAATCCATTGTGGGATTTAAAGAGAATCTTTTCCACTTCTTCTTCATTGAATTATCTCAAAATCATGACATTGAAGGCTCTGCAATAGAGCACTTATTCAAAGATTACATACTTTATGGCTATGATGCGAATTCATTTCCTTTTTTATGAATTTTCTCCCTTAGGATATGTTTGATCTACTATGTGATTTATTATGTTTGTATACAATGAACATGAAGAAATAAGAGGTTTGGATTCTAATTTAGAAAACATATTCATTAAGGTAATCTATATCAACTAACTCTCCACATCCTACGAGGTTATTTACAAACAAATCAATGATGATTTTTCCCTCGAAAAATTTTGATTGATGATAGTGAGATAAAAATCACCTATTAACAGAGATAAAGGCACCACCCTTTTTAGATAATGCTAATTGGGTCAAAAATCTCTGCAACTATTCTCGATTTAGCAATTACCCACGTTTCTTGGTGTTGGCTAGATTTATGCACAACTAAAAACCTAGGTAGTCATGAGATAAAACTCTCTCATTTACCAGTGAGGCTCCCGTAATATTTTTCTAGTTATATTATCTAGTATCTATCTATTGGTATTACTTTAACTATGTAGCTCATGAACCATAGCTAGATAGTTTTGCAACAAGTAAGCAACTCTTTGTAAAAGAAAGGAAAAATCTACAAAATAGGAAAATAATAGGAAATGGGAAGAAAGGAGAGAAGATGTGCAGCCCGAGCTTAATAGTTCATAGAGTTGATCGCATGCACATAGATTAAAAAAATAGATCATGAAATACCGAATTCAAAGAAAAGGAAACTTTCAGATCTAGATCTAGAATAACACAAAGTTTATGAATAGATCTAGAAATAAATATGAGACGAATGCACCATTGACACAAATTTCTCTGGAAATCTCTTCTTTGTTCCTTTTCTTGAAAAAATCTATCAAGGGTCTCAACTCAAAGTCTGGAACACAAGAATGTTGATTACAAATTCCTATCCTTTAACCCATAGGTTCTTCCTCTACTTATAGTGTGTAGAGGGGAAAATACAAATGGTAAAATGAAACTGAACTAGAACATGAAGAATTAGTAAAGGGAACATTTGGTAATCATCTTCCTAGAATTCTTCTCTTAATGACATGCATCAGGAGTCTAAGTCAAAATTGTGCACATCTATCACCTATCTTATAGAATCTTCCTACAAAACTTAAAGTAGTATTTTTTCAACCAATAACTTTAAGTTTACATTTTCATTTGGGAAAATAAGAAATAAGAGAAGGAAGAAGATAAGAAATAAGATCTGCCAGCTGTAACACTTATACTTTCTTTTTGTTCTGATATCAAATATAATTGTCAAACATGTAATTCAACATCTTCCCATCTATTTTAATAATAGCATCTCTCTCGGTTCTGAACTATGAAAACCATCTAGAAAAAGAAACAATGTTAACCTTAACTTTCTCTAAACCAAGACCATATCCCTCAACATCTTCTTGAAGTGTTATGATTCTACCAATCGAATCCATTGTGAAAGGTATTGTGGCTTCATCAACCTCTTTTGGTACAACCAACATAAATTCCTCATGGGAAGCAAGTAATTCATCTAGGATGCTCTCTCGGTACTTCTCCCTTCTTGCTCTCCAACAACTGCATCCTCTGTAACATGAGCTTGAGGATATCTACGTGGAAGGAAACTAAAATTTCTAACTACTTCCCCTTTTCCACCAATCCACCAAGCACAATCTACTCTGTAATCAGCACATCCTTTGGAAATGAGTGTATCTTAGCTAAAGTATCCAGATAACTTTCAGAAACTATGTTATCATCTTTTATTTGTATCATAAAATCCTTTAGCTAAGATACTTCCTTGTGCACATTCTCCAATGCAGCCGGCATCAGTTAGAATTGCTCTAAAGCTTGGTGAATGATTTTCTCCTTCCAGTTGGCAATAGCTCTTACCTAATCCCCTACATCTTCCACATCCTACATCAGATGATCACTCACCTTCTCATGTGATAAAATGGGATGAGAGGAAGGTTTAGAAACCTTAGAAATGATCTCACATAGCTATAACACCTGCTTCTGAAGCTTGGATCTCTCATCTTTCTGCTGTTTTCAAGCTTAAGGAATAAAGCATTCATTAGTGTCTGCATATCCTACTTTAATCCTTCTATGGTAGTTTGACCTATTGGCACTTTGTTCACTTCTATATCAGCTGTCATGAGATCTCCCTTGTGCTTTCCTTTTGCTGGAACAAATAACGTAGTAAACTTCTATCCTGATTCCTCAATAATCAACCTTGAAGTTTTTTTGGGAATTTTAGGTCTTCTATCTCTTCCTCCCAAACTCGGGAGCAGCCAAAATTCATGCTCTTCCGTGTTGATCTCCTCTTTGGTTTCTCGGATTGTCTCAGTAAATATAACCATGATGAAAAATTTCTTCTTGGGGAATGGGAAGACACCGAGTGCACCACCATCTCATGCTTTGATTCCAATCTATCGAATTTGCCACTGTGTTATGAATTATACCCTCTGAATTGTCCAAAGATAATGCATTTTCAAACTCCACCATCCATGCTTTCAACTTCTTTTCCTGGAAATGTGAAGACCTTAGTGGTCGAGGAGAAAATACAAATGACGCTGGATTCAAAGGAGGAAAAAAATATCTCTTTGAGGTTACGGGGTTGCTTGAAGTGCTATGATTTGATAGTGGAGAAGTTGGAACTGAAATGACATATAGATTTGGCCTTCTCCCATGGTAAATTTTCCTGTGATCTGATTCATCAAAGCTTCATCCAGTCAATACCCCTTTATCAAGAACTTGATTTGAAGTGTTAACTAGAACTGCGGAAGATCTTTCTTCAATCGTATGACAACCACCAATGATTTCCTGAAGAGTAGCTCTATCTCCTCCCATCTAATGATATGAGTCAAGTATCACATGCCCATCATCTCGATATCTGCAGGTATCCATGCCAAACCATAATCAAGCATTTGTTATGCCGATAACCTACTGAATTCTTTCTTTCGACTTCATACTCATTCTTACACTTCATCCAGAAGTCCTCCAAAGAAGTCACATGTGAGCATTCCCGGAGATTGTATTCTTTGCTACTCCATATGGGTCAAAGTTTAGCCATGCTTGGAAGAACTCAAGCTCATACTCAGAAAACATTTCAGCTTCGAATCCTCTATCTTTATGGATGCTCTGGCACTGCTGTGGTAACCCACTGTGACTGGAAAGAAACCTATAAACTTGTGGTACTTTGATTGTAAGTCACGAATCTCCACGAGTTGTCTACATAACTCCATGATGACCCACTTTTTATTTATTTACCTTATAAAATTTACTGGTTCCTCCAAAATCCAATCATCCTAAGATAGGTGAATTCTCAAACTGGATAAAAATATAGCTATGCTGAGATACAAATTCCCAAGTTTATTTTCTTACCCTGTTGGTCTTTAGATCACTATTTAGTTTGCAAATGAATTTATTAAAGAACCCATCATTGACCACTTTTTAATCTTTGTGGCACTCAAGAACTATCAACTGTGGATAACAATCAAAGATAGGATCTTTCACTAGTATTCCCTATCTATCCAAGGTTGGAAAATATACCTGTGAGGTGCTACATATACTAGGTATGAAGTCATTTTGAATAATTAAGTCCACCTCACACTCTGAAGTTATTCATCGATCCACATCACCGGTGATCTCTTCCCAATTGATTATCGAATCAAATATGTTGATCTCGATAGTCCTAACGAAAAATACATCCATGAGTGAAAGTTGTGAGTATTGGATTCTCCACTTATCATACAAAGTAATTTAGTGATATCATCCACCTCCTACACCAAGTTGGATCATGGAAGAGTCCTCAAAAATTTTATGGGGACCTAGGTTTCTTCATATATCAGTTGTTCATTATGCCCACACAATCTGCTTTGTGTTTCTCCCATTTGTTACCTATATCCAACATGCTAATTGCAATCACCACCATTCGTGTCGGAATATTTAGACAATAATTAATAAATTGTGCATCCAACCTAATAATTGTCTTTCTCACAACATCCCGATTGTTCTAGAAAGAGGATGATATGATCTTGCACACTCCATGACAAATTTGGGCAACTGAGCTATGACTAGGAATGTTGATGCTGGAATAATTCCACTGCTTTTCATTTCCCACATGAGAAATGAATTTTCGGCTGTGGATCTGTCAATTATTTTAGAGATGGGTTCCGAGGCTAATGGCTATGTCATTGATATCAGAAAATATGGAAGCTATGTATGATTCAGATGATCTCTCTATATCATCATGCTTCATCATGGCTGGAGTAATATTTGTCTGAGAAATCTTTGTCTATGTTCTTTTTCTTTTTATCCTATCGGAATTCTTTATAACTGGTATCAATTCATGCGATCTAGAAATTTCTTCAAATTCAAAAGATATATTCAATGTACTTGACATTGATTTGAACTTCCTTTCACTTGTATGAACACCTGTAATGAATACCTACAATTATTTAAGACAAAGATGAAGTCCAAAGCATGAATACTTGATTTCTGTCACCAAAAATCTGCATATAAAGCCCGCTGCCCTAAAATTTGAGGCTTTTCTTGCATGCAAAGTAAGCATAAATATTTTTAAATTCACTTGGGAACTTATAGCAACATGTAGATAATTATCATAGCATAAATCAAGCTATTCCAACCCTAGGTACCAAACCTTGAAGCTTCCCGACAATGAAAAACACCTCCAGATGCAAAAATCCTCCTTTCTTTGGCACCAAAACTGTCCGGGCTGAAATCCTTAGCAAAAATAATTAATTGCTTCTTCATTATGGCAGCCCATACTTATATAACCCTCAACATTCTATTTCTAATAATTTTCCATCCTATTCCTGGCAATTAATTAATAAACAAACATGTTTATTCACCCAAATTGGGTGCCCAATTTTGCATGTTGCTGGCTGCCATTAAATAAATTTATTTTATTTATTTTTAGCATGCATCCTTTAGTTGTCTTTGGCTTGACCTTTTGCTTTGACTTTCCATTCATCCATGGCACCAAAATTAGGCAAAAAAGCTATTAATAAATACCATTAAAAGCATTGTTTAATGCCCAAATGGGTCGTACTTTTTGACAGGGCTGATTTCTAAATATAAGAAGTCAACTTTGATGGGATTATTTACCATACACTGCGCAGCTCCAAAAATCCTTTCTTCCATTTAAGTTGTTTGACTTCCATAATGGGGGTTTTTACCCTATAAGGTAGGTAATAAATTCCTTCATGCCCTTATACTTGCCAAAATTCCCATTATTAAATTAAAATATCTCCCAAAAAGTGCAACTTGCATTAAAATTAGCCTCCTTTGATAAAGTGTGACTTGCATGGGTGAATAAACCTCTTTGGTGGGAAAAGTTAGCTTGCTAGGCAGAAGAAAATTCCTATCGGTGCTTTAAGTGATTTTCTTTATTTTATAATGGGAATTTTCACCCTGCAAGGTAGGTAAGAAATTCCCACCTGCCTACCACCTCTAATTTTCCCATCGCAGCTTAAGTGACTTTGACTTCATGGGAAAAAGTACCTGCAAGGTAGGTAAGAAATTCTTGCCTTCCTGCCAATACTAAAACTCCCATTGTAGCTTACACTCATTAATTCTAGAAAATGTGACCTACCTTGTGTTGTCACCCTCAAAATTCCCCTCATTTTCCAAGTCTAGACTTAAAATTTTGAGTTGGTGCCTCTAAAAATATTGAAAAAAAAGTATTATGAAATATGATTCTTTCCAAAGGCTTATGGTCTCCTAGAAACTTCTTCATTAGATTGGAAATTTCTTCCCATTTCTGAAAAGGTAAAGAAGTCCTCCTAGCTCTTCATATTTTTCAAGTTATGGCCTGAGCAGACTTGAGATGGTATTATTTGCCCAAGGCGAGCTGTTAGGGATGCAAGAGTTTTTATCACTTAACACCTTTTGGAAAAGGGCGCAATTGGCGATGGTGGGCCTACGAGCCCATGCAGAGAGATAAAAAAGAATGCCTAAGGTCCGCCACCAATCAGATGGTGCCATGTAGCCATGTTGAAAATTCAAAGCGGGATGTGGGTCGGCGGAGAATTTTGAAGTTTTAATCCTTTTTTATCAAAAAACATTAAAAGTAAAAAAGTGATCTGTGACCTTGTTGCCAAGAAGATAATACCACATGTTTGACCATTGAAAAGTCAAAGCGGGCAAGTGGGCCAAAATGTTCCAAAATTCCTTTTCACTGTAAAAGTTATAAATTGTAAATTTTTCCCCCACGCTCACTTCAATTAATTTCTTCCATGTGGGCGGCCCAAATTTAAAGTTGTAAAAGAAAATTGAATGGCCCATATTTAAATTGGTGAAATAATGTAATGGTCTGTGTATTTGAAAATCTGGTTTTTCTACCATTAACGTTTCTTTTGAATCAAGAATTTGAAAGGGTGTGAATGATTGGAATGATTTGTAACCATTTCTTTCTTGCTCGAGGAAGTTGTAACCGTTTCTTGCTTTCTCGAGGAAGTTGTAACTATCTCTTGCGAGCTATTTCATGGGCTTTCAAAGCCATTGTACGAGGTTGGAATTTTGATATTCTGGAATTGTAATTTCGAATCTGAAGAAATCAATACAAGGGTTTTCCCCTTTTTCCTTTGTTTTTCTCTTTCCTTCTTTCTCTGATCTGTGAATCATCTAATCCTTGCATGCTTAGAAACTTTATGTTCTAGTTTATACAATCTCAAGAACTTTGAGTCTGTGGATTGTTCTGTTATAAACGTGAATGGTTCTACTCTATATCTCATTTTCTCAATACATATAAGGGTTTTCTTCTACCTCCTCCTCTCTCTTCAAGTCTTCTATCCTCATGTATTGATAACTTTTCAAGCATAAAACACATTTCAAGATATCAGGAAACCACCATTGAATGAAATATTGTGTATTTGTACATAGGTTTTTCCCTTGCTTTCAATAAGGGAACCTCTCCCATTAAAGAGGAGGGACTTGCTTGTCCCCTGACTGTGGTTTCATTCTAAGTGTAAATCTAAAACCCAACAGTTTTTGGTGACTCCACTGGGGATTTGTTCAAAAAATTCCTTTCTAAAAAGAACAACTAATTTGATCATTTCTTTGATCTGGTGACTCTAAGATACACTTATGGTAGAAGGTATCTTGGAATTCAAGATACCCAATTTCAACTCTTATATCAACAAGGTTTTGACTTCCTCCAACAAGAAGAAATAGAAGAGCTCATTCCACAAGCACACCTCTGTTGAAGACAAAGCTTTTGGTAGTAGCATTCCTCAAGCATAACTTATCCCTAATTATTGTTGGTGTCTCAGTTCCACTTCAAGCAATCTTTCCAAGGATGGCAACACCTCTTCCTTGGGGACAAAGAGTTGGGCCTCTAGCTCTTCCTCAACCATTGCATGAGTTACCTAGGGGTAACAGGAAGAATTTTCCCAAATTTAGAGGTGATGGAAAAGTACACCCTGATGAACACATTGCAACCTTCATTGTTGCATGTGGGGTCCTTGGAGTTGAACATGAGGATGTCTCTGTTAGGCTATTTGTGGAGACCTTGCAAGACAATGTTGTAGATTGGTTTTACCATCTTCCTGCTGGGACCATCACCGATTGGACTACTATGAGGACTGAATTTGAGCAGCGTTTCAAACCTGTTGAAGATGTGCATGCTTTGTTAGCTCATATTTCTCAAATCAAGAAGGAGCCACATGAGCCTATGAGAGAATTTTTAGCCAAGTTCAAAAAGTTGATTAATAAGATTCCACTAAATACTAGGCCTGTTGATTAGATTCAAAAGTGTTTCTTCTTGAATGCTCAATTGTCAAAAGTAAGCTATGCCCTAAGGAGAGAAAATATTGCAACTTTAGATGTTGATCAGAGATTGGCTGTCAGTGTGGAAGATGACTTGATCATGTCTGGAAAGCTAAAAAGGGAGTCTTTCAAATCCAAAGAATCTTCTTCTTCCTCTTCTCCTAGAGGTAATGCAGATCAGTTGGTGTAAAAGCTGGCTAATGACCTCATTTCCATCAAGAAACAATTGGCTCAACATGCTCCATATCAAGATGTTCCAAGGAATAACTTTCAGCCTAGGAACCGCTTGCCCTCTTCTCAAACCAAGTTGGCCATTGAAGGTCCACCCCTCAAGGTGCCTGTCAATGCTACTTGTGAGGTTCTTGAGCCTAATGATGAGGAAGAAAATGGGCTCTATGATGAACAAGAAGAGGAAGATGATGAATAATTAGAGGATCCTGGTGGTTCTTGAGTTCATTTCCTCACCACTGAAGGTGTGGATGATGAATATGACTATGATGATGTAGTGGCTGAGATGAACAGTGAGTCATATGTTGTTATGACCCGGGAGTAGACCAATAAAAGGAAAAAGTGGTGTAACCTGCAAAAATATCCAAGGAGTACCCCATCACCATCCCATTGATTGCAAGAAGAGGAGCTCCTATTCCTACTACTTCCACCCAAAAGGTAAGATCTACTAGTCCTTCTCCCTCTACTTCTACTTCTGAGAATTCTTGTCCAACAAATGATAAAGCTAATAGATCAAAATCTCCTCCTACTCCTAGTAGTGATTCCCCATCCACATATGGATCTTTTGACATTATAGACCATCTTAAAAAGACCAAGATTCAGATTTATGAGGTAGATTTCTATCAAACTCATCATAAAGCCTTTTCCAAAATGGTTAAATTTGTAAATTTTAAATCTAAAACCCCAACCCATTCTTTTAAAGTAATTTTTCCCACTCCTTCTCTACCTCAACCCAGCCTTGTGGCTATAGTCACTTCACCCAATGAGAAGATCAAACCATTCTATGTGACTCTCCTCATAGCTAGCCATAAGCTTAGAAATTGTGTCATTGATTCTGGTGCATTTGATAATGTAATTCTTGAAAAAGTGGCTCATGCTTTGGGTCTAAACCTAACCTGCACTTATGGATCTTGCTATTCCATGGAAAGTAGAGAAGTGCCTTTGGTTGGGAGAATCAAGGATGCAAAAGTAGCTTTTGTTGCTTTACCAGAGAAGAAGGTCTTGGCTACCATCTTGGTTGCTTTGATATCCCTCCTTCCTATGGCATGCTGCTAAGTAGGAACTTTTGCAAAGATGTTGGAGGTGAGATCTAAATGGATTGGTCACATGCCTTGATCCTTGTCAATGGGAAGATGAAGAAGTTGTTTCCTGAGAAACAAGTAGAGTATATTGTGCAAAATATAGATGATCCTAAAGCACAAATATTATATGAATACATTGGGCATGGGAACTACATGATCATGCCGTAAGAGGATATAAGTATGTCAAAGGGAGTGTTGCTTGATCCTAATGGTGTGTGGACTTTAGAGTTTGATGGAAGCTACTCTTCAGCTAGTTCTGGAGCTGGTGTAGTGCTCATTTCTCTTGGGGTAAGGTTCATCCTTTCTCTTTCAAGTTTTAGTTTGAAAATACCAACAATACTTTTTGAGTATGAGGCCCTCATTCTTGGGTTGAGCATGGTGAAGGAAATGGGAGTGAAGAAAATTTTTTTTCATGGAGATGTAGAGCTAATTGTAAAACAAGTTAGAGACCTTTATCAGGTAAAGAACAAAAGGTTGAAGCACTATAGGAATCTGGTCTAGGATTCCATTAAATTCCTTGATGCTTTTTCCATTGAAGTTGTGCCAAGGGAAAGGAACACTAGGGCTGACTCTCTAGCTGTTTTGGGGTCCTTGTTGATTCCTCATCCTAATTTCCCTCAAGAGAAATTCACCATTGAGATGATCCATAGACCCAGTGTTCCTGACAATGCAAATAATTGGCAAGTTTTCAATGATGACCAACATTTGCTTTCTTTCTTAGATCTCAGAGATAACTTTGATCAGCTATAATTTGAAGGAAGTGAAAATCTACCTAGAGAGTGTGCGTCATCAAATGAAGATGGTTTCAAAGAAGAGATGGATCAAGATGGATGCATCAAATTGAAAGGAAACAAAATCCCTAAAGGGATGGCGAGTTTGGAGGATCTTTTTGATAAACATGATAGGTATATGAAGTCTAAATTTTCTCAAGGATCCTGAAAATATAATGAGACTAAGAAAGTGAATATTTGGAGTCTTGATGATCCCAAAATGGTCAACATTGAAAAATTTTGCACTCAAGAAGAGAAAATTAAGGTGGTGAATCTGTTGAAGAGGTATGTTGATGTTATAGCTTACTCTTATGACGATCTTAAGGCTTTTCAGCCTAAATAAATGCAACATTTCATTCCTCTTAAGCCTAGGATCAAACCATTCAAACAGAAGAAAAGGCAATATAATCCAAAGATAGCTGATATAATTTTCCGAGAAATACAAAAGCTTTTGAAGGCTAATATTATCTTCCCCATCCACCATTCAACATGGATTGCTAATATAGTGCATGTCAGGAAGAAGAATGGTGAGATCCAGATCTGTGTGGACTTTAGAAATCTAAATCAGGGTTTTTTGAAGGACAACTACCCTCTCCCCATGATGTACCAAATGTTGCAAGTTGTCACGAGCTCGGAGATGCTATCTACGTTAGATGGATTTTCAGGGTACAATGAAGTAGAGGTGAATACTACATATCAACATAAGACTACCTTTACTACTCCTTGGGGCACCTTTGCATACAATAAGATGCCATTTGGTCTCATCAATGCTGGTGCTACTTTCCAGAGGGCCATGGAATTGGATTTTGGTATTTTGAAAGTGAAATGCATTATTGTTTATTTGGATGACTTGACATTGTTTTCTAAAGCAAGAATAGATCACTTCCAACACCTTGAAATAGTATTGCAGAAGTGTAGAGATCATGGAATTTCTTTAAACCCTAAGAATTCTATGTTTTGTGTCATATAAGGAAATATTTTGGGACACATTGTTTCAAAGGAAGGGATCAAGATTGATTCGAGAGAGTTCAGCCATCCAACAAATTCCTCTTCCATCAAGTAAGAAAGGTGTCCATTCTTTCTTTGGTAAGATCAATTTCCTAAGGAGATTCATCCCTGATTTTGTAGAACTTACTATGAGCATTGCTCACATGATGCAAGGGAAGAAAAATTTTGGTTGGTCCTTTGAAGGGAAGAAATCATTTGAGGACATTAAACAGGCTATTACAAAGACTCCAATCTTGGCGTGCCCTGACTTTAGCAAATATTTCATTATCTATTGTTATGCCACTGAAAATACCCTAGTTGTTGTGTTAGCCTGAAGAATATCAAGATCATGAGCTCACAATTAAATTCATGAGTTATGTCTTGAAAAATCATGAGATGAAGTATACCATGATGGAGAAACATGCTTTTGCAATTGTCAAAGCTATCAAGCAGTTTAGGTTTTACATCCTTAATTCTCATTTTGTGGTGCTGGTGCCTGATACAACAATCAAATCCATTCTTACTTAGCAAGAATTTAGAACCAAGAGAGGTAATTAGGTATCAAAGGTGTAATAATATGATCTTGACATCAGGCCAAAAAATTTGGTTTGAGGTAAGGGCCTTTGTGAACTCATTGTTGAGGGAGCTGCCAAGGTGTTGTCCAAAGATGGAGTTGATGTCCTTGTTGTTCTACTCCTCAACTCGACAGATGTATGGTATCTTGCCACATTTCTCACTTTCCTGACCTATGGAGAGTTTTCATCTCACTTGAGTGGTAAAGAGAAGAGATCCATCAAACTAATTTCTACACAATATTTGTTATGGGAGAATTCTTTTTTTAAACGAGGCATAGATGTAAGGTTTTGAAGTGTGTAGACAAGGAGAAACAAAAGAAGTTGTTATTTTCTTTTCATGACCAGGATTTTGGAGGTCATTTATCCTTTCTTTATAAACAACTCATAAAATACTTCGTACTAGTTATTTATTGGCCCACTTTGTTCGAAATGGATCAAAATGGGTTGGTAAATGTGAAACATGCCAAACATTTGTTGGAAGACCTAATTTGGCTGCTTTTCCTCTCAATCCTATAGTGATTGAAGAGCCATTTCAATAATGGGGTTTAAACTTCATTAGAGCACTCAATCCATCTTATAGTGCTTGGGCATACCCATGTGTTGAATGCCACAGATTACTTCACCAAATGGGTGGAATCCACCCTAGTTAAGAGCACTACTTCCGAGGTAGTTTGCAACTTCATTATGGAAACATATTGATTAGGTTTAGGACCCCAAACAAAATTGTGACTGATAATGCTTCCAAATTTTATTCCGCTGAGATGATGGAATTATACTATGGGTATGGGATATCCCTTGTTCATTCTTTAGATTACTACCCCTAAGGGAATGGACAGAAGAATCAACAAACAAGAACTTGGTGAACATATTTAGAAAGATTGTAAATGATTCTTAGAGGAATTGGCATAAGAAGCTATATGATGCACTTTGGGATGATAGAATTACACCCAAGAGAGTAATTGGAATGTCTCCTTTCCAAGTGGTGTATGGTGTGGAAGCTCAACTAGCTAGTCATAGTGGAATTTCCAGCCTTGCATATGATGAAAACCATTGAAGATTCAAGTTTCAGTAGCTCTTTGGATAAGATAATTTTGTACCTTCAGAAGCTTGATGAGGACAGATTGCAAGTGGTTGACAGGATAACAGCTCATCAGTTGAAAGTGAAGGATTTATTTGACAAGAAATCCAAACCCATAGTTTTCCAAGTGGGAGACATTGTGCTACTTTGGGACAAAAGACATGAGCCATGAGGAAGCCATGGTAAGTTTGATTCTCTTTGGCTTGGTCCTTTTAGAATCAGACATTTTGCTAGGGAGAGAACTCTTTTTATCTAGATTACATGGATGGTTATCCTCTCCCACTTCCTTATAGTGGGAAGTACCTAAAGTTGTTCAAGTCCTAGGTGGCTAGGAAGTCCTTTTGTACATTACATTTGGTTTTTGGTTTTTGGCTTGTTTCCCTTTCTTGTTCTTTGTTGTGTGGTGTGTTTTGTTTTGGGTCTTCCCTTTTGGTTTGTTTTGTTTCTTTTCCCATCTTGTGTGTGTTTCCTTGTATTGGTTTTTCTTTTGACTCCTTTTCCCAATGGATAAGGCATTGGTCCTCTTTCCCAGAGTTATCTATAGTTCTTGATCTTGCCTTGTGTCTTTGTTCTAAGCCAATTCATCCCCAAAAAGAGCCAACTATTGTCACCCTCAAAATTTCCCTCATTTTCCAAGTCTAGACTTAAAATTTTGAGTTGGTGCCTCTAAAAATATTGAAAACAAAGTATTGTGAAATATGGTTCTTTCCAAGGGCTTGTGGTCTCTTGAAACTTCTTCATCAAATGGGAAATTTCTTCCCATTTCTAAAAAGGTAAAGAAGTCCTCCTAGCTCTTCATATTTTTCAAGTTATGGCCCGATGGACTGAGATGGTATTATTTGCCCAAGGTAAGCTGACGAGGTTACGGGGTTTTTTAGCACTAAACACCTTTTGGAAAAGGCTGCAGTTGGTGATGGTGGTCCCGTTAGCCCATGCAAAGAGATAAAAAATGCCTAAGGTCCACCACCAATCAAATGGTGCCATGTAGCCACATTGAAAAGTCAAAGCAGGGATGCGGGTTGGCGGAGAATTTTGAAGTTTTAAGCCTTTTTGATAAAAAGAGTTAAAAGTAAAAAAGTGATCCACGACCCCGTCGCCAAGTAGATAATGCCATGTGTCTGACCATTGAAAATTCAAAGTGGGCGAGCGGGCCAAAATGTTCCAAAATTCCTTTTCATTGTAAAAGTTATAAAGCGTAAAGTTTTCCCCCTGCACCCGCTCAAATTAATTTCTTCCATGTGGGCGACCAAATTTAAAGTTGTAAAAGCAAATCGAATGGCCCATATTTAAAATGGTGAAATAATGTAACGTCGTATATTTGAAAATCTAGTTTTTCCACCATTAACGTTTCTTTGTGAATCAAGAATTCGAAAGGGTGTGAATGATTGGAATGATTTGTAACCATTTCTTGCTTTCTCGAGGAAGTTGTAACCATTTCTTTCTTTCTCAAGGAATTTGTAACTGTCTCTTGTGAGCTATTTCATGGGCTTTCAAAACCATAATACGGGGTTGAAATTATGATATTCTGGAACTGTAATTTCAAATATGAAGAAATTAATACAAGGGTTTTCCCCTTTTTCCTTTGTTTTTCTCTTTCCTTCTTGCTCTGATATGGGAATCATCTAATCCTTGCATGCTTAGAAACTTTTGTTCTAGTTTATACAATCCCAAGAACTTTAAGTCTCCAGATTGTGCCTATTATAAATGTGAATGGTTCTACTCTATATCTCATTTTCTCAATACATATAAAGGTTTTCTCTACCATCTCTTTTCCCTGAAAGTATTGTCTTATTTTTCCTCCCTCCTCTCTTCAATTCTTCTATCCTCATGTATTGATAAATTTCTAGGCATAAAACACATTTCAAGATATCGGGAAACCACCATTGAATGAAAGATTGTGTATTTGTACATAGGTTTTTCCCCTACTTTCAATAAGGGAACCTCTCCCATTAAAGAGGAGGGACTTGCTTATCCCCTGACTATGGTTTCATTCCAAGTGCAAATCTGAAACCCAACACCTAGGAGACGATTTTTGGGCATGATTTCATCTTTTTGGTTAGAAGCTTGCATTTTGAGGCTAATTAATTTTGGTGTTGTGTCGGTAGATGATATCCAGATGCTTCAAGTAATTGAACAGACTATATTGGTGAAGGAATTGACCTAGGGGAATTTCATAGAGAAACAAGAGAGAAAATTGGAGAAAAACACAAACCAAATAAATAAAAGCAAAAAAGTCACCGAAGTTGCAGATAATGCCCTAAATTCATTCCTGGTGAAAACCCTAATGAGATGAGTGAATATTGGCATGAAAAACTTCAACAGGATTCAAATGGAGCAAAATTTACTTCAAATGGGGCATTATTTATTCAATAATTAATTAAATAAAAATTTCCTACAGAAAAAACTTGGTAAAGGGATAAAATGATTTTGGGCATCTGGGTATTTGTCTAAATTGGCTCATATGCTTCACTGGGAATATCCTAACATAATATAGAAATATTCTCAGCGATAAAACAAAAAAGACCCATTATTTTAAAAGAATGAATTTTTTAAAAATTGGTATTCTCACATTTTAGGGTGAAATGCGGGGACACCACTTGGTTAATAAAATAATTCCTTAACCTCTTAGTTATAAAGACAATTTCCAAGCACTCTTTCTTTATTTGAGTATACATCATTTCGTAATCAAGGAGAGTACATCTAATGAAATAAATGGCTCATTCGTGATAATCATCATCCTCATGTGCTAATTATCAAGCTATTGAGAGATTCATAGCTTCGAATATAGAATTAGAGGATGATCATCTTTGGGTGGCATAAGCGTAGGTGGTTACATGAGAAAATGCTTTACCGACTCAAAATCCTTATGAAATTTAGTTGTCCATATTTTAAAACATGTTTTATTTAGCAAGACATTAATAGGGTGAATGAAATATGTCAAATTAGAGATAAATATATGAATTACCCCAAGCTTTCCCAAGAAATATCTAATGCTTGACTCATCTATCGGTGGGGTCATTTCCAAGATTGCTCAAATATTCACAGGATCTACATTGATTCCTCAAGATGAAATGATATAACCCCACAATTTACCTCCCGTGACTCGAACATAAATTTTTTTCAGATTTAAGGTCACACCATATTCAAATAATCACAATAATAAAAAGAACTTTGGGATGATCACCTCATTTCTTAGCTTTTTCTAGGAGATCATCAACATACATCTCCACAATATTATGAATGAGATCATGGAATATATATGTCATGGCCCACTAATATGTGGATCCAATGTTCTTCAAACCAAATAACATGATTAAATAATAACAGGTCCCCTAAGGAGTAGTGAAAGTAGTCTTAGTTTGACCCCCTTAAAAATCCTTCCCCTTAAAAATCCTTATTTGGTTGTACCTTAAAATCCATCCATGAGAGACAATAACTCATTACCACCTATTGCATAAACAATGATTTCAATAGAAGGAAATGGGAAATCATCTTTGGGGTAGTATTTTTAATGTCACTAAATTCAATGCATATCCATATTTTTCCCGTTATTTTTAAGGACATGGAAAATGTTGGACAAATATATAGAGTAGTCCACTAGTTTAATAAACCATACCTGAAGGAGATTCATCACTTCCTCCTTCACCATTAAAGGGACTGTAGGCTTCATAGATCTCAAATTTTATTCTAAAGGCTTTGCATCAAGTTTAATAACTAGGTTAATAACTACCACATCATGAGTGACACCTGTAATCTCTCTGTAACTAAAATCAAAGGATTTGGAATGTTCTTTGAGAAATTTGGTGTGTGCTTCTATTTCCTTAGGCAACAATAAAGAACCAAGCTTCAAATTATAGGCTCTTCTTCCATCCCAATGTTAATGTCAATGGTTCCTTATATTAAGGAAGCATTATAATCTTCAAACTCAAGAGGAGATGGAGGTAGCTCTGGTCCTTCTTCCCAACTTCACAAACTTCAAAGTCCTCCAAATGAGGAAGGATTCATTGTTCTATCTCCAAAGTAAGAAGAAGGGTGAGGGGTAAGGGAAAATCCTTTCTTATGATGTGTGGGATGAAGGTCAATATATGTGTGGAGGTATCCTAAGATTTACTTTTCATTCTCTATAAAATCTAATGTAATAGGCTCATTTTCAGTCTCTACATATGCCAAAATTACATTGTTAGGCATCTTACAAACCAAGGGTCCAACTCGATTAAAACAATTAATTCCTTTTCCTTTAAATCCTCATTAGGAAGAAAATGAGGAAGAAGTAGCCATAGAATCTATAACTTGATTATGCTCTCTACGAATAGATTATATGGAAATAAAATCAAAATCTTTACATAGTTCACACATAATGGACTTGTAAAGTCAAGGTGTGTTGCTCTAGTATCATAAACTTCGAGTTATGGTTTACGATGAGTTGCATGAGTCACCTAGGACTATAATAATGTGCACACCCATTATGTTGGATATAATGAGAATAAGAAGTAGAGATTCATATTCTAATCCATTATTCAGACATTCAAAATTCAATTTAAAAGAAAAGGGCATGAATATCCCTTTTAGAGAAGTGAGAATCACCCCTATCCTGAACCATAGTGAAATTTTGATTTTTCATAGTTGAGGGTCTAACAGTTTTTAGGAAAGATAGATGTTTCATGATTCTTCAAATCACCTTCCGAACCTTAAAATCCTCAACCATGCAAACATCTCCAATGCCATCTAACGAAAGAGATGCTATCCCAAGAGCATGACCTATGCCTAATGAATCAAATGGGAGAATAATTGAAAAATCATTCACCAATAGTTTCACTATTTATGCTTTGGTTTTTATGAAACAATATCTACTACAAAAACCATATTCTAGTTAATATATACCTCTTCACTACCTTAGGTGGCTCTAACTCAATTGCTGAAATAAGCTTTGATGTGGGAACTAGTCCCTAAAAAGAAATGTGCTTGTTCTACTTGGTTCACCGGGAGATCAAATTTAGAATGGCATCCATGATTATTCTTAAGGTTAGCTAGGTGAGTGTCGAAAAGATTCGAGATCACCTTGAGCCACAAAGACCTTCCATAGATAAATGAATACGACATCTTAAAACAATGTAGAGGGAATAACCTTCATCTTGTGGATCCACGATATACCAAGGATCATATTATAGTTGTTTTCCCTATCTATAATATAGAAATCAGTCAAAAAAGTCTTAGGCTCAAGAGAAAATGAGATAACTATAGTCCCAATGGATGTATCTTTAAGGATATCATAGCCTCTCAGTGTGTTTCGAGTTGAAGAACAATTTGTTTCTCTGTAACCTAAATTTTGTAAGAAATAAAAGGGGACAATGTTAACCACAACTCCATCATCAATCATAACTCTCTTGACATAATTATTGTAATCCATATTTGTAAATACAATGCATGATCACTTATCTATGCTAATTTGACATCCGGAGGCATCTTACTGATATCTAAAATAAACCTAGTCTCTCTCATGTTATCTTGGAGGATAGGTGTCAAAATCTATATGGTTAATTTGGGCCTCTTGAGGAGGTGTAATGTGAAGTAAGTGGCCAAGACCTAATAATCCTAACCAAGAAGATCGGTGCATTAAAAATTTATTTAACAAATCCAATATGAAGATGTGAGAAAAGGTCTTGGTTATGTGTGTAACCAAATCATAAGCCCCTACTTGGCTTAGGGACTAATTGTGTATCATCTTGCATTTGAAGGGTAAAAAAATAGAGGTGTGACATGTAGTCACAAGTATGGGTCGTTACATGGATTTCTGGTTTAGTATTTACCTCAACTAGGCCGACAATATTAGTCTACTTCTTTGTTCTAAGTTAGGGTCAACTTGAGGATTAGAAGACATAGAGGCTTCTTGATCACATGTACCTATAAGAATGCCTTTTTTTCACCATGTGGATTAGATTTCTCATTTTTAGTGTGATTCATGAAAGGATATCTATAAATCCCAAGGCTAGTGTTCTATGGAGAAACATGCCCCGTATGGGTACCTTATGAATTTCTTGTGGGGTTGGCTAATAACATCTCAATGAAGAGTTGTATTTGATCTTTCAGAGCCGTTGTATAGATGTTTTAAAATCTCATCAAGACTGGACATTATGATCGATCACTCTATGGAATCCACAATATAAGTTAGGATCATAATCCCTAGATCTTTGGTTCTAGTTTTGTTGTGGTCCATAATTCTAATTTTTGTTGTGATTTTGGTTGTTGTATTTATAGTTCAGAGGCCTTTGGCCTTTGTTCTATTATTAATTCAGGACCTATTCTGAACCAGGTTGAGTGGGAGGATGATTGAAGACAACCGCATTAATATAGGTGTAAGATTATTGTTCTTTTTATTGTTCAACTTCACATTGGTGTCATTATTATTTACATTGTTAGTGTTCACAACATTTGGATTCTTGGGTTGGTTAGTTATGCCATCTGTTGTGACACCACAATTCCGATTGAGGACATTGGATCCTTGATTGATATTTGAACCATTCGATAGTTAGAGATGTTTTGAATGGAGGTGACCAGCCTTTCTTTAGGACCATATGTTTTATGTCTATTGGATATTTCCACTTAGTCAATATGAAGCACACCCTCAAAGGATCCCTTTTAACTATGAAGAGGAAACTTTTGGACTTCCTCCTTAGTCTCTCGATTAAGGGAATGGAGGAATAACTCACAAAGCTCCATTTGATCCATGTTAGGAGCACTAGTGGAAGAATAGAGGAATTTCCGCCACCTCTAAATGAAGTGGGCAATAGACTCATTGTGATTTTGTTTGATATGTTTGAATTCTCTAATCCCTATTCTCAATAGCTTGTTCATGTCAAAAGCCTTAATAAACTCGATACGAGTTGCTTAAAGGAATGAATAGAATTTTCCAGGATACTATAATACCAATAAAGGGAAATCCCTTCAAGATTCTTAGGAAATATTTTTGTGAAAACCACATCCCAAGGGATTAGCTCTCTAATGGCAGTAGTATATGCCTTAATATGGGAATTTGGATCTCCCTCTCCCTTAAATTTGGGGAGGTCTAAAAATGGTTATGGGAGCATGACACCTCATATAGTAAAGTCCATAGGTTATTTTAGGTATTTAGAGTATGTTCCCACTTTGCATAAGATTGGACCATAAAAGATCCTTGATGGGGAAGTAAAGGTGAAATGAGAGCTTGATAAGGTGTAGTGAAAGCATTAGTAGGGGTATAAATATCCTCTTGATGTTGCATGTAAGGACCCGAAAAGGAGTACATATCCATATGATAATATTTTGAATACATGTGCATCATAGGGGTACCACTAGGATATGGGTGTGTGGGCACAAAACTAGGGAATGTTACAATTTTTGAATGAGTGGAATTTTATAACGCACTTCCGGATGACCCTTGTGTCGAGATACGCATATGAAGGATGAAGGGTCATTCCTAGTGTGTCTGATACTATAAGGATGTCACCAGGTTTAAGAGCACCCAAGTAGTCTTATGATGGTGGTTATTAATAGGCACTCATGGAAGGAATATATTTTTTCTTTTAAACATCATGGGAAGTATTTTTGAACCCACAAATTGTGTAGGTTGTGAGGCTTGAGAAATTTATAATTCCTTAATTCTACCCACCAATGTTGAGATCACATTTCCATGCAAAGGTTGTGATTTTTTAAAGTGTATGTTGGGCATTGTTGGGTTGCAAAGGTACATGATACCCTGCTATAAATTGGTATTTTGTAGACCACCCCTCTTTAGGTGTGTTTTCTATTTTGGGAGGAGGGGTGCCGTATTGTTCTCAGAAGAGTATTGGTCAATCCTTGCATCATATATAAGGATTCTTCTATGACATTAAGATGGTCACCACGTTGGCCGAGTCATGCTAGAGGATCGTCATTTTTGGAAAATAAGAAGATAAGGAATCAAGTTGCATGTTGATATGAGGTCTGGACAAGACCCATGGATAAAAACCATGTTCTCTCGTGAACGTCATGTTATTAGAGTTGGAGAAATCTGGTTGTGCACTATAGTTAGGTTGGTCTATCTCCTCAATCCTAACTATTGATTTGGTGTTAAATCCTTGAGGAGGGGTGTGTGAGGAGATAGAAAATTATGTGAGTAGTTATCATCCCACCCACATAATGAGGGAAACTGTTGTATACTGCATTGATTGTAATAAGCTACAAGACTTAAAATGGGTCTCTTTCAGTACTCATGACCCTACATATTTGGGGGATATATAAACACCTTCCAAATAATGGGAGAGGGGAGAGGTGGATGAAATAAAATAAATAAACAGGATATGAAAGGAATTAGTCCTTCACGCCAGTTCACCAATTTCATACTACTAAATTCAACACATGATTTTAGATGCACACGAACTCCCAAGGTCATATTGAGACAACTAGAATGAAATGAATGGAATGGGAATGTAATGGTTAAATTGGATATTGGTGGGATAGATGAAATAAGAGATAATGGTGATAAATTAAGTCAAGGAAAAAAATTGTTTTCAACTAGAAAATGGGCATTTGTTCATTGAGAGAAATGAATACTTTTCTAACTTGTTCAAGGGTGATGTTATGATAAAAATGATAATTGTATGAAAATCATGGTCAATATCTATAGAAATGAATTGAACCTGACTTGGTTGGGAGACACACAAAACTTCCCTTCTTCCTCTATGTATTCCTCGCTAAAGAGGGTCATAAAATCACAAGAGGAAATGTGAAAGGAAATGTCAATGATTGTGAGGTCTAGTCTCTACCTGGCTGATTAGCCCAAAATTATTTAGTGGTATCTACCTTATCATTTAAATAAAGAAAATTGTGAATAATATCAAAGTGATCGAGGTAGTTTTAATGATAAGCTGACACAATCCTTGGTCAATGTATGTCAAATGTGTATCAATGTTTGGTTATACTACAATTGAATAAAAAATAGTAATTTGTGGTTTTTATGGACCCTAAATGGTCATGTGGATACAAAATACACAAATGTGGAGATAAATGAACACATAAGAAACCAAAGGGGCTGAATCTAAGATCTGGTAGCCTAGCCCACTACGAAATGAGGGGTTTTTTCATTCCAAATTTAATTAATCAAAGTTCCTAATTTTAAATAAATAATTCAAGAAAATCTGAATTAAATAAAAGATGATTAAATTACCCTTTTAATTCAATTAAATTTGATTGCAAGTATTTAATTAAAGAAACACAAAAAAACTAGCTACTTGTTTTTGATATTTTTAGAGATTATTTTAAATATAATTAACTTCTAATTTATGTATTTGGTTTTTCTATTTATTGAAATAAAATAAACATGTAATAGCCGATGTGGCTATTCCTCTGTTATAGAGGTATGGAAATTGATATTCTATAATTTTAAATTATGGAAATATACATCCTCTAACTACTTCACCTAAGAATCACAAGAAGGAAGAAGCTTCTCGTAAATAATTTCCTCTTTCCCTTGAGACTTCCCAGGTAAAACAATAGATTGCAAAGGAAAATTAATTGAAGAAATACAATGAAAAGCATAGAGACAAAAGCTTCCTCAAAATTCTTGCCCTTGCATATCCAAAAGGATAATAAGGGAATAATTTATCAATGGAAGTTAGTTTTTATGTACGTATATCTATTTAATGAAGAAATTGAAGTTTATAGGCATTTTAAAATGAAGATGTGAAGAAATATGTGCATAACAACTTCCTCCAAATCCTTTACTAGGAAAATCCATAGGGATAATCCAAGAAGGAAATATCAAAGGAAGCTTCTTATAGGAAAATAAATAACTATGAATTCTACCTCTTAAAATAAATTATATTGCTTCTATTGATTTAACGACAATATTCTAGATTAAAAGATTTGAAGAAATTAAAAGTGCACCCCAAATTCATTGTTGTAAAAGTGTGAAAACTTCCAAGTATGGTGATGGTTTTCTATTTCCTTATATTCCTTTCTAGATATGACTCCAAGTGATCCATGGAACAATGTTATTTATAGAAGAAATCAAGAATAAAGAGAATGCTATAGTAGAATGGCAAAAATGTAAGAAAGAAGGAACCAAAAAGGATCTATGTTGTTTATGTAATTTTTGTAAGGATTTTAGGAGAGTAATGCAAGACAATCAAAATGAAAAATCTC
The DNA here is from genome assembly GCA_018340775.1 of Taxus wallichiana var. yunnanensis. Lineage (NCBI taxonomy): Eukaryota > Viridiplantae > Streptophyta > Pinopsida > Cupressales > Taxaceae > Taxus > Taxus wallichiana. The sequence goes on from CM031240.1 coordinate 575,902,528, forward strand.
CAAACAATGCTTCGAGAAAAAGATTGGTTTTTATAGAAAAATAACAGGGAAGAAGTCCAACACACTTGGTGATAAATTTTTTTAGATCATCCAAAAGAGATGCAATCAACATTCTAATAATAGTAAGTAGAGAGGAAGAGTTCAATACATATCCAATAGGATTGAATTATGAATAAATGATCAAGAAAGACACTTGGAAGATTGAAGCAGTGTTCAAAACACACAATTTGGAGTCTTGGATTAATGAGCATGGAACGGTTGGTCTACATAGACTGGTGGTTATGAAATGTCTAGTACATGTAGTTTGGAAATTGCGTAACTTCCATGGTGGTTATTTAATTGTCACAAAAATTTTGTGAATTAAAGTCGTGAAAACCAAGAAATGAGAATAAAATGGATCAAATCGATATAAAACTTTGCAACAAGGATAAATAAAGAAAAATAGGCATGCTGAAAGACAAAGGAAATGATCTAGACATAATTGTTCTTCTAGAAATAAAATTCATCATCATAGGATATTTTAATCGTTTCATCAATGTAGCACTGCGTAATTTTGGGTGTGTATAGGAACATAGACAAGAAAATAAAGGAAATAACTTATTGCTTATAGTAAGAGAAAAATAGCTACCAACCCTTGGAATGGATAATCCATCACAATTTATAACTTTACAATATGTCTCTTTATCTCCCCCCACATGAATTTTCACATCCCTATCACTTGTGACCTTTCATATTCCTATAGGAATAAAAATAATTGCCTTTCTTATCAATGAAAGATAAATTTTATAATGTCAAATTAAAAGGTGATCTCATGCGCAATAAGTCCCATATTGAGAGATCATCCCATGTTGCAATAAATTTGTTGAGCCTAGTTTCAAAAACAAAGTAAATTTAAGTACCAATACAGTCACTTAAGTGAAAAATATGAAAAAAATAAAAAGCACATTCTCAATGAAGAATTAGAACATAGAGAGAGAGAAGGAAGAAGAGAGTGATCAATCTGAGGATGAATAAGCTTTCGATGATGAAGATCCATCTCTTGAGAACTATGAATAAATTCTCTTAGAATTAACTCCTCATATTTCACTTCTTTACTAAAGTGAGCTACTACGAGTGCAACTTTATCTTCCCATGGAATGCAAACATATCCCAAAGCAATGATCCATGTCTTGGGAAAACTAACAAGGGTCATGCATTGATTGAACCAAACGTGATGATATTTTGTAGTATTAAATATTGAACCTCTAATATCTATGAGGGATTCCAAAGTATTTTCATTGAAAGAAAAAGGATCCCCTGCCTCTTTTAGGACCAAATCTTGGAAAGACTTGAGAAGGTATTCCAAGGATGAATTTTCACTTAGTGGAGGTAATATGAGCTTCTATACACTATTGCTGACATTTTCCAAGATCTAAGATGCATGTTCTCTAAAGAACTCAAGTTCTGAGACAACAAAATTTATCATATAATATCTAACACTCATTGTGTGAGACCACACATGAGACAAATTATAAAATATATAAGTGAATACATTTTTTCTCACTAGGGTGTGAGAATCAAGAAAATTCATCTCGGACACCAATGAGATCACACAATCCTAGTGGAAAATTTATTTCTCAATCTACTCCTTAGTCATTTTAATCTTAGAAACAATGGTAAGGAAAAATTTATATAAAGAGAGAACCTTGGGTAATAGTAATTTTCCCTTTTCCATAATCTTCTCCACCCATTTCTCATTGGATCCCCTTGCATGGTGTACCCTTGAGATATATTGATCACTTGAGGATAAAAATTGATGATGGGAGAGATAACCTCTACCACAGAATTTGTACCACTGAGTTCCATGAAAGATTATACATAGGAAGTGGGGGTTCTCACATTATGTTCCAGCTACTTGATAATCTTTTGATTATATTCTTTTTTGAAAGTAAGTGGCTTACGAGACTCTTTGAATATGTGTACATATCCCTCATACATATCTTTCCCCGAGAGAACCCCTACTCGAGATCATACTCATCTTGTGTCATTTCTCCCATGGGAATTATAACTTTCATTCATACAACTTCCACATATTGAGATCCGAATCCCTAGTGAAGAAACACAAAGTTATCTATGATTTTTTGGTTCAATTGGTCTTGATTTATTTTGATATTACATTAGGATTAGGTGTTGTGGATTTCTACACCATTATTTATTCACCTCTAAGAAAATAGTGTACCCATGGGAAGGTTTCAAATTGACATGGACACAAATTTAGGCATATGAGAATTTTCAGTGCCCGATAAGGAATCACAACCTACCCAAGATGAGATGATTTAGTTGCTAAGGGGGAAACTCTTAGCTTGTGGGGATGAACATGAGACTGTGATGGATAAATCTATCCTAATTCAATGGGTTGAATGGGATTTTCTATTATATTTAATTTCTTGTGAAGCCTTCTAGGGGAGAAACTTTAGTGAACTCTTCTTCTACAATTTTTCTCTTGAAATATTCCCATAAATGATTAGATCCAATGGATTTATCAAATTCCTTGAGATATCAAGTGTGAGATAATTCCTTAAACGGATACATAAGACATCAAGACTCAAAGTGAAAGAAGGCCTCTTACATTTGAACCAATATTTTGACCTTTGAATTACCTGCTATGGTTCTTTCTTTGATGTCACTTAACTATCAAAGTTTTCATGGAGTGGGAGGAAGAGGGGAAGATTACATTGCTTGATATTCAAGATCAAATGTTTTTGACCCATCATATTTTATCCCATCCATATAGTCAAACTTGAATTCTCTCATCCGATCCACTGTCATTCGCATATAATCTCATTTCCTAACCTTGAATTCATCTATGTAGTTAACCCAATAATCCTCAATTTTTGGAACATGATGTAATCATAACAAGAGGAAATTATTTGGAATATTCATAATATCACAATAAGATTGAGATATGTAGAAATACAAACTAAGATCAACAAATATTGTTTCAATGTTCCTTACATCCATGATATTCTTGTAAGAGTAGATTCCCAAGGAGATAGGAAAGGAAACACCTTTCTTATTTTTAATATTACACCTGGTATGGACACGAGACAACTATATACACAATTCAAATATGATGATCTTATCACTTAGAAATACTTGGGTAACCTATATGGAGCAAGATCAAATCCTTCGACCCTTATATGGGTGAAGGTGGGAAATTGGATGAAGTGACTTCCATAATTCTAGATAATTTAAACTACTTGGGATGAAATTATATGCTTGGGATATCCTTCAAGTAACCTTATGATGTACATGGTGAATGCATCATTCACCCTAGAATAGTGAGAGTTACTCTCCGATATGTGAAGTGTGGATATTTATCATAGGATGGAAACTTCTATGGCACATTAGGAAGAGTAGATGGACCTAAAAATTTCTTGTGAAAGTGAGAGCATACACCAGATAAGAAGTCATTGTGAACTTCTTAGATGTGGATAACTTTAATATTTGCCTATGAATTTTGTTACTTATGATTTTCCCCAGCCTAGCATTTGGTCTCCATTTATAATCAATAGATTGAAATAATCCATCCAATATTGGAATTCATTTTTTATTTCATATCTCATCACTCTATTCATTAGGACAATAGAATCATAGTATACTTTATGAAACTCAATCTGAGACAAAATTATTAGGGATGCGAGAGGTTTTTCTTCCCTTTAAACTATGAACCAACTTCCATGCCCTAGAATTATGAGTCTTTCCTCTCCCGTTCCTATGAATAAAAATCCCTAGTGATGATAACTATGTTATTACTAGTGGTAATTAGAAGGTATTAAGAAATGCATTTCAATGAGAGGATTGTGAGGATTGAGTTATCATCTTCATAGATTGTTCGGACTCAAGATCATAGTATTGTGAATAGGTTACGACTATCTCAATTTTTTGAATAGATAGAGGGTGAAAACCTACTCTACATATTTTACTTAGGAATATATTATCCTCCATTGGTTCCTATGGTTCATTCAACATTCTTTCCTTTAAATATTTCTGGCCCATATGGGTTACATCACTCTCTCCCACATTAGAATATTTAGTGTTCACAATAGAAATTGACTCTAGACCTGAATATTTTACCTTCATAATGTGAGAAGCAAGTGAGACAAATGGGAAATGATTATATATGGATCATTTGACCTAGATCCCAACTCTTTCTATTTTAGTAATTCCTATTCTATATGGCTATTTTTAGTAAGTTTCCAAAATTGTCACTTTTTAGTGTTTTTAACTTGCAAGGAGTGATGGGGATACTGAAGGTTTTTTGTTTCTTAAAATATCTATTTTTAGATAAAGAGGACATGTCACAACTTTATTTTCTTATAAAATGGACATATGGGTGTTGAAATGGAACAAAATTGGTCTCAAAAGTTTATGTTTTTTCTTGGGATCTTCTCCTCTAACTTTTAGAGATTTTTAATTTATAGAACTCACAATCTAAAAAGGAAGGTATATGGTATTTAAATTTCCTCTGATTGCTGAAAATTATATAGAGCATCAATGGTGTTCATTTTACAAAGTAAATGTAAAGGCATTTTCAAACGGAATGTAATCGTGAAGTTTCATGGGGATTGGGTGCATGATTTTGGGGTTATCGAAAAAAAAATTTCAAGCTTGGGTTTCTAGGAAAAATTCAATAACATGTAAGTGTAAAATTAAATTGGTTGGAAAAAGTAGAGAATTCAAAAAATGTAATTATTATAAGTGTTTTAGTTTTAAATATCTTTCACTCTATTTATAAATTCTTACTGATTTTTAACTTACCAAGCTCAACTAGGGTTAGACAAGGGTTGAAGTGGAGTTGCATCCTAAATAATAAAAGAAAAATGAATAAAGGGGACAAGATGGGAAAGAGAGTGCACTTTTTCCAGATCTTGATATGTGGCAGTATGTGGTGGCATGAGGATGAGATGAGAGGAGTTAAAACCAAGATCCCTAGAGCTACAACAAGATCCCGCATGTGACCATGGGATGACCTGAGAGGGGGAGTGAAATTTTTTGTCCCTATTTTCACCTTGGATATTGGGACAAAGAAAAGGGAAAACATCACCTGAAAAATGTGCCATGGGTGTATGCATCATGAGGAGTGGGGATAATGTTAAGCTAGAGTAAGCCTATAGGTTTCTAAGACTTATGTTTACAGAGTTACATGATGAAAAATAGAAAAATACGGGGGATTGAAATATATTGTCCCTCTTGTACCATTGTACTAAGCTAAAAGATTTTAAAAACCTCCAAAAATTCACCAAATGGGCCCACATCATGAGGAGAGGGTAATGTTTCAAGTTATGCTTCCTTAACAACCGAAGGCATAAGTTTTAAGTAATGAAACATGTTGGATTTATAGGGTAATAATTTATTTTCACTATTTTCCCCTTACACCAAGAGAAAATGGAAAAGGGATAGATGAAGGTGAAAATTGTGCTCAATCTTGTTATCTTTGTTGATGTCATCCCGCCAACTTGAAATTAGAACATTAGAAGTTCTTTTTTTCTGCCCCAAGAGCATGATGTGGAGTTTAGGGACAAACCTGATTTTATTTTGAATGTAAAACAAATTTTGTGACCATTATAATAATTTCCAAGAGCCAAGTATGCATGAAATTTTTATTTTAGGCCTAGTCACGCATTTGGCTCAAAGGGACAATTACAAGACTTAGGTTATCATGGAAGATTTTGAAGTCTTAGACCAAAATTAACTTGTATACCATGTGTAAGATTCTAAGAAATTTACATTTCCTATTTTTTATCTTCCAAATTCTCCTAAAAATCCCATAATATTAAGGAAAATTCCTCTTTATTCGTTGAGGCATATCATTCTCTACACCCGTAATGATCTTGTTTTTCTTATTTTGTTCCTAAAATCATATGGCTCAGTATAATTTCTTGTAACTACCTTAGATACATTCAATAGACATTTTTAAAACCTATAGATGGGTTGTTACCTTGCAATCACCTTCCAAAGGATATTACTTAGTTGAAAAATGGCTACAAATGACCCTTTTGTGCCTCTAGGAACAAATGTTCTACCTTGGATCTTAGTAACTTCCTCTATCCACAAGGGTATACTTCATTGCACATGAAGAAAAATTAAAAAATGTTACCACATTCTTCTCATCTAGAATGATGATGAAATAGTGGAAAATATGGCTAGAGTAAAGGATTACAATGATTAGAGAAGGAGGTTTTGAGTGTGGGATTGATTTTCATGACCAAAATTTTAAATTTTACATGCTAGACATTTAGCATGAAAATAAATATCTCAAACTAAGGGACATAAACCATAAGGGATAATGAAGGACTTAACAAATTTCATGGAGCAATAGGAAAGTTCCTTATTCATTGGGAAATAGAATCAAAACTTCATCGACGAGTATGAGAAAGAAACACAAATGAAGAGGAAAAAAACAAACACTCACTAGAAAAAGGAAACACACAAAGTGGAAAGGAAAACACACAATTGAAAGGAAAACTATAGTACATGGTTGGGGATAACCTACCTCATTTATTATAGATATTCATATGTTTTTCATTGTAAGGAAACTCCATTGGGGTCCCATTAAGATATGTGAGATAATATGTGTTCTCTCTGTAGAAGTTCCTTATCTTAAATGGGCCACTCTAGAGAGAGTTGAACTTCCCATGGCTTCCTTTGGGATCTTTCTTCTTGTTGTAAAGTAGGACAAGATCTCCACTATGAAAATTTATATTCTGTGCCTTTTGGTCAAATAACTTGTTTACCTTGGATTGGTATTTTCTTAGTACATACATTGCTACCTTTCTATCTTCATTCAATTGATCTAAGTAGCATATCCTCTTATTGAGAGAATATGTGTATTCTTCATTCTCTACTACCTTTACCATTTGTAAGGAAGGTAATTCTAGTGAAAATTTAGATATGAGATTGAAGTACATATTACAGTTGGAAAGGAGAAGTGCCAATGGACTTATTGGGAATTATTTAATTGGACCACAATGCATCATTTCATATTTTATGCCAATCTTTTTAATTATCATCTACCAATTTTTGAACAATAGTAACAATGTTCTTGTTACAAGACTCCTCTTGGAAATTTTCTTGTGGGTAATAATCAATAGATTTTGATGGTGAAATAGCATGTTGTAACAAAAATACATCAAATTAATAGAAGAGATGGATCATTATCAACTACTATATTGTTTGGTACTCTGAACCTGAAAAATGATATTTTATTTCAAGAAATTACACACCATCTCAAAGTTTTCATGCTTGGTTAGATGGATTCACCCACTTCATGAAATAATATATGGTAGTGAAGAAATACACATGACCCCACTAGAGAGTGGATTCAATACACCAACAATGTTCAATACCCGATGTTGGAAGGGTTCCTCTATGATCACAGGATAGAGTAGAAAAGTATCGTGTCTTTGGTTTTAATACATATTGTTAGCATGGATCACATTTTCTACCCATTTGTAGGAATCTAAGAAGAGGGTAAGCCAATAATAGCCACCTCTAAAATTTGTTTGAGCTATTACCAATGCCAAGAAATTCCCTCTACATTCTTGGTCAAGCTATTCTTTGACAATATTCTTCTTTTTCTCTTCTTCAATACACGTTAGGAAAGTTCCATCTAATCCTTTCTTATACATTATATTTTCCAAAATGAAATATTTTACTTATTTTAGGAAACAAGTACTTATTTTCTTGTAATCCCTACCTATGGGATAATCAACATAGATAAGGAAATATGTTATTTATGAATATAAAATATTGGCGATAGTAACAAAAATCATGATAGGAATTTATTTGATTAAACACTTGTACCAGTTGGAATAATCTTATCATTCTTCTCTAACAAAGATTTCAAACAAACCATTTCCTTGTGTAGACACTAAAATTAGGTCATACTCCCTTGGTCCCCCACAAATAAACACCTTAAACATATTAACCTAACCATGGCCCCTTTCATCCCACTCTAATATTAATTAAATTAAATTAAGTCATTATTCTCACAATATTTATTATTTAAATATCCTAATTGAGATAATGCCCACATATCCACCTCATCTAGCCACCTCACCCTAAGACCTATTCTTATTAAGTTGCCATAACTAACTAAGACCTACCCAAACCCTAAAAATAAATGCCTACATTCCCTCTAACCACATTCTCACCCATTAGAAGGAAGATTCCATTCTAATCTGGAGTAAACAAAACGAGATCCCAAAAAATCAAGGGGATCTGACTAATTTAGTAAACCTAGGAAATCCTACCCTAACTAACACCGATTACCCTAAACCACTATCGGTTAAGCCAGAACTACCATCAATTACTATTTAACCCCCAAAACAATCTTATTTTGAGGTTGGAATATTTTTTAGAGGTTGAGACATCTTCTGAAAACAAGTGATGAAACCAGAGCTGCATGCAAGCAAAACCAACATCTGTACACGTATCAAAACATCCATAGCCAGTAATGATGAAGCAACCACATAGCCATTTGCCTTCACAGAACATCCGAGGAAGTTCCATCACCACACCAAGTTCCTTCCATTTTATCACCCACCATTACCAACCAGACATAGAGCTCATACAAATAGTAAGTTTTGTTAAGTTATATTGGTTCTTTATTATTTTAGAAGATCCTTTCACTTTTGTTGTTAGTTTCTATTCTCATTTCCATTCCCCACCATTTTATCTCCATGAAAACTTGACCATCTCTTTATCCACACCCTTAAACTACCCATATCTAGACTTTCATCATTCCTGTGCATATCCAGGACCTACACGAACCTTGTCATTGCCCTTTCATTCTCATCTAGCATGTCATTGCCCTTTCATTCTCATATAGCACCAAATCTATCACCTTGCCAAATTTTATTGAATTTCTTGTACCCCGACCATACCATCATTGGCTACCCACAACCACCACCGGTTAGCCTAAACCGACACCGGTCATACTAGACTGACGTCGGTCTCTGTGTTTTGACCAAAACCTAGATCAAAGCCTAAAACCTCCACCAAATACCCAAAATAGCCCAAAACCTGACCCTGACTAGTACCAATACCCCGACAGTGACCTTGACCTTCAGATTCAATCATAGCCTAGCCTAGTTGTGAATGAATTTGCTTATTGTAGATGAATGAGATACCTAAATCATTTTAACTACAATAGGATTTCCTTTATTATCAGCATTAAGTTGTTTTAAATAGTGGATTGATAGCCATCTAGGAAGTATCACACTTCCAAATATAGCACACGCTAGTAAGCAGTCCACTTGTATATATTGTTCAACTTTTATTTGGTGGTCTTCTATTCCATTTCAGTTGTTCCTCCAAGAAAAAAGTTAGCTCTCATGATCAGTTGTGGATTTAGAAGTCATACGCACATAACAACCTACAACTAGCATTTCAACAGTATTCCTCCTAGCCCTTACCCTTATTTTTTTCATCAACATTCAAAGAAATGCATCTAGAATTAGGTGAAACATTTTGGCACGCCCGATGGGACCCATTTGGGGTTCTTTGCATTATTTCATTTCTAGGTGAAAACATTGTATGTTTGTTTCTTTTCTAAAAATTCTTACATTAAACTTTCTCCCTATAACCTTCTTCTCTTCTATTGTCTAAAAGAAATATTATTTTGGTGCTTAAAATGAAAATTTCTTCCCTTTCATTAGTATCGCATTAGTGAAAGAGCATATTTTCTCTTGTTCATCTATTTATGGCATCAAATTCTACATTTTGATTTGGGTTTAAAATTTATTTCATTTCATTTTGCTTTTCTGCATTAGCTCACATTAATTGAGGGAAACCTATACACTGGAAGTCATTCCCAACTGATGGTTAACAAATGAATCATAGAAAATAACTTCCTTTCTTTTTCTCTCTCTAAGTCTTACCCAAACATCACAAATTTAAAATATATACACATTCTTAAACAACATCTCACCTAGAAGAAGCTGTAGGTGATCACATGATCACGACACAGTGGGCACCCCGCTGGTTATCTTTGTCTAGTACCCCATTAGAGGACAGCCCGCCCCACCATAACATACCTGAAACCTCTCCTTGTAGATATCCTTCTTCATAGGAAGCCATCCTCACCAAAAAACTCTATTTTACAGTTCATGAGTCAGTCCTTAAATAGCATAAGCTAAACAAACATAATAGAAAAAGCACTCTTAGGATCATATTTTTCTTAGTGTTTCTTCTTGGCTTGCGTTTTGAGGTGAGAGGTCATGTTATTCATTTTTCTTATTTCTCCTTGCACACTCCTCATCATAGTTGGTGTATTCCATCTTCATCTAAGTGTGCCTGGACCTTATTCTCATCATTCTCATAATTCTGGGTTTGATTCCACATTTAATTTTAACTCACAACCACATTTTCTTCATTGTTGTTTCAATTTCATAGTAACTAGTGTCGGTCCAGCGACCATCTTCGGTTACCCTTTGGCCGGTCATCGCTTTACCTAACCGGCATTAGTTCACTGTTATTTTGGTTAACCTACCCAAAAGGACACCTATTCCCCTTCGTTAGTTGTTTAGAGTCTCTGTTACTCTTATCATATCCATTGATCTGATAAATCCCATTAGCATTTTATATACCTGGTAAATTTGGCCTTATACCTTGTTTTTAACCAACTGTCCACTTTCCACAATGACTGGTAGTGGTTACCTGTGACCGGCGTTAATTTAACCTAACCGGCATCAATTAGCCTATGTCATTTTCTAGCTGACATTTTAACCCCAATTCACCTACCACTACCTATTTATCCTACCTGTGTTGTATTTCTGTGTCATTTATATAAAGCAATCTTACCACATTAGTACCTGTTCACATGGTACTGACGCATCAACAAGCAAACACCCTCATATTCCATACCAGTTGTCAACCACTCCCACCTATCCCTTCACCACCTTCCATTTTATCACCAGCCATGGAACCTATCCAACCTATCTCTATCGCTACTGCAGAGACAAGGAGTTCACATGACTCCTTGACAAAAATCTTTCCACCTTGTAGTTTTACCTTTCCCACTCGTCCACTCGAGATGCCTCGGGTCAGTTGATATACGACATGCCCGTATCTATTCCCCCACTTCTATTCCCATTCTGCGTGAGCCCCATCTACCTTACCCCTAATCATTTCACAGCTAGGCCCTATACCCATTATGACTGCCACATCTGCTACATCCATTACACCCACCACATCCACTATACCTTCGCCAACCACCCAGAACACAACCTCATCTACGCCTATTGTCTCACATATACCCATAGCTACACTACCACCCCTGGTATTGGTGACCCCTATCCCTTTTGAAAACTTCATCCTTTCTATTCCACAATATTTAGCCCCCATTTCCACTAGGGTCACCACAACCCTTCCACCTCCATATACATACTTCGCTCAATGACCTCTTATTTCATCTATTATTCACTTTGGGCATGTACCCCCTATTTCATTTCCTTCTTCTCAATCTACCTATATGGCAGCACCATCTATTGGAATGCGACCCCCGTTATATGCCCAACACCAACCCTCTTATGCTACAAGAATCACCCAACCATCACAACCTACCAACGACCTAATCAAGATAATGATGGACAAGATGCATACATTGTAGGCATTGGTTTCTGGCTCCCACAACACTCTCACCTATGATGAGATTTGTAATGAGCCTATAAACCCATCCATTCCTATCCATCCATATCCCTTGCATTGGGAAATGCCTAAATTAAACCATTTCAATAGAAAAGAAGACTGCAACAGACATTTGCGGTCTTTCAAACACAAGTCTTATAAGATTTTCCATGATGATGCTTTGCTCCTAAGGACCTTTCCCATGTCACCGATTTGGACCTGCATTAGATTGGTATATTGGGTTACCTAGACACTCTATATTTTCATTTAATTAGGTAGCCAAAGCCTTCTTAGATCACTTATCCATTAATATCATTAAGAAGGTTACCATGACTGACCTCTACTCTACATGTTAGTATGATGATGAATCCATCGCAAATTTTGTTTCTTGTTGGCATAGCCTGATCAATCAACTCACATTCTAACTACCGCAAACCGAACTCACCGAAATCTTCACGTGGGCTTAAGCTAGACATATCTCACTGAATTTGTAGGTCCAAACCTTCAACCTTCGACAAAGCATTCACCATGGCACGAAATCTTGAGATTCGGGCCATTGAAGAGAAGAAAATCCAATTATGCAATAAGAACTTGACATTCAAGTCAAATGATACCTCTTCTTCTTCAAAACCACAAAACAATTATTCAAAGGCCAAGGGGACCACTAATGTAGTGGTACTCAAAGCCGGCCCAACTCATCCGTCAAATCAGGCTAGCCCCTCATCTAATCTCTCACCCGTTTAGACTTTTCAATTCAGACGGGAACAACGGAAGTATACCCCAATTAGGGAACCTTATTCTTTTGTCTTAGAGAAGCTCATCAAAGTTGGGGCCATCACCCTTCCTCCTATGAAACCACACACTAGTTTTGACCCTGCTCACCCCACACCCGCATGGTATAAAGAGCATGATTTCTACAATTATCATCGAGTAAAGGGTCATAGTGACGAAAATTGCATCACTTTCAAAAACATTGTCCAAGAAATGCTTGAGAAAGGTGAGCTAACCTTGGATAATCCTAACACACCTGCTAATCAAAACCTACACATATTTAAGAAACCCTTTCTTAATCATGCCCCTTCTTCTGATCAAACGGGAGAGACCTCAACTCATGATAGTCATACCCATGAGGTCCATGCTATTTTTAGCAATACACCCGCTGCTACCCAATTACCTCATATTCCTTCCATCGAGGAAATCCTAGCCCGAAGTCCTCCACCTGCACTTGAATCCACCTCACCTATTCCTCCACCCATAGAGGAACACCTTTCACCTCCTTCCTCACCTGTGGAGGAGCCTTCCATTAATATCAAAACTATTTCACCTTTGGCTTCTCCACCTAGGGAACCATCACCCACAGTACTTCTTCAGGCCATAAAGGATACTTGTTTATCTCCTCCACCCACAGAGGAGCACCCATCATCTCCTCCACCTACAAAGGAGCACCCATTTTCTCCTCCACCTATCAAGGATCCAGTAGAGATACCTTTTCCTCTAGGTGATCATTCTCCATCAGCTACCCAAGATCCTGCAGACTTACTTTCAGCTCTCTTACCCACAAAAGCCAAAGCTAGAAAATTTTATGGGAATTGTCATTAGGTCCTCATCAACCTTTCCTACATACGTGCCATTCTCATGCTTAGCTGATCACTTAGATTATGTGGATAGAGCCTTAATTTGGGGGTGTGTCGTCACCAATCTAGCACTATGATAATTCTTCACCGGGAACTCCTCGTGCTATGATTATTTACTAATGCACAACCTTTAGTTTGGTGGATGTAATCTGGAAACAAAACAACAACATAACACAAGAATACCATCGACTATGATAAGACAGAATGATGACAAATCTGAAATATCAAAATAAATTATAATATTAACATGAAATCATTCTAATCTCACCCATGGGGTACTTCAAGTGTTATTGACTTCACTTGCCTTTCACCAAGACTATGGGAGAAACTTTACAATTACACCTCTTAATGGCTTCTTCAACACACCTTTAAACTGATGGCTTCCTTCACACACTTCCTACAATATTTCTCACTACTTCCTTCTATGCTAAATGAGGGGGGTGGCCTCTCTATTTATAGAACTTCCAAGCTTATCCATCTTATCTCTAAGATAGGATAAGAAATCCACTCTGACGAATCATATTCCATACCTTAACTCTTATCTGTACATGTAAGCTTATCTTTTAAGATAAGATAAACCTTATCATTTTACATGGGTTCCACATTTTTAGACTTTTTACAAATAAAATACACAAAATATTTATGACCTCACTCCTTGTCTTTATTACCAATATAATATTTCTAATTCCTAATCATGTAGACCCTACTTCTCTAATTACCCAAACTTTGACATTTTAACATTACCGGACCACTTACGACAAATATTTACTTTTTACAACATTCCTATTGTACTTTGATTGTTACCGTACTCCACATTATTGGCGGCACTGTACTGATGGCGCCGTTATCTTCTATCAGATGCTACTACTAATTATACTTAACAACATCCTATTCCTAATACATACATTAATGAAATAGAAATTACGGAGGAAAATTTTAGTGTCAACATCTTCCCCCTTCCTAGCTTCTACTCCGTCCTCGGAGTAGACTATTATGGTGCTTGGAAAATATTCAACTTGTCGTGGTTGACCCATTTCGTAATGGGAGTGCCATCCATTCCTCCAGGTCAGTGCGTACCATTTTCATGCCCACACTACTATTTTGTAGGGCCCCATCCATTTTGGAAGAAATTTTCTCTGTTTTTTTTTGTATCGGAATCATATACTAGAACCAAGTCATTCACATGAAATGGAGACCACTAGATCTTTTGATCAAATTACTCCTTCGCTTCATTTTCTTCTTATGGCTTGTATCCTTCGCTATTTCTCTCATTTCCTCCAGCAAATGAAGATTTACCAACCTTTCTTTTACGGAATCACTTTCATCCATCCTTTCATTTTTCATAACTCTCACAGTGGGAATATCAAACTCAATAGGAAGAATTGGATCAATGCCATAGGCCAACTGAAATGGGGAGTATCCTGTTGCTGACTTTGATGTTGCCCTATATGCCCACAATGCTGCATCTGAGGCATCAGTGTACACAATGAATGGTTTGCTCCAATCTGGATTCTTCAAAACAGGGAAGACACCAGGGCTTCATGCGCCTTATTTCCCGTTCATAAGTAACATCCTTCTTCAAGAACTGGGTTAGTGGCTGTGCAATCTTTGAGAAATTCTTGATGAACCTTCTATAGTAACCCACATGGCCTAAAAATGATCTCAACTTACTTCTATTAAGAGGAAATGGTAAATCTTTGATTTTTGAAACTTTATCAAGATCAGTACCAATACCATCTCTGGATACAACATGCCCTAAAAAAACACCTTTAGAACATCCAAAGACACACTTTGTAGGGTTTAGTGAGGCTTGTGCTTCATCTAACCTTTGAAATGTTGTCTCCATTTGGTGCAGGTGGTCCAACTTGCTCCCATAGATGCAAAAATCATCCAGAAATACTCTGATGAAGGTCCCAATGTAGGGTTCGAACACCCTATTCATCAAATGCTTTGGAATGTTGCTGGAGCATTACACAACCCAAAAGGCATAACTCTATAAGCAAACATTCCCCAAGGAGTGGTGAACGTGGTCTTCAGCTGATCTTTCTCTGCTATACGAACTTGGTTGTAGCCGTTATATCCATCAGCAAAACTATAGCACTCTGGCCGCCTACTTCGCCCAAGAACCGATCGAAAATGGAAGAGGGTAATGATCCTTCTTTGTTGCCTTATTGAGCTTCCTAGTAATCAACACAAATGCATAGCTTCCCATTTTTTTATTGAGATCACAATGGGAGAAACCCATTCTGAATTCTCCATAGAAAATATGAATCCTGCATCAAGCAACTTATCTATTTCTTCTTTTACAGTCTTGGAAAAATTAGGATTCATTCTATATGGCATTTGCTTTATGGGCTTAAGCACAATCTACCACTCAATAGAATGTTCTACCCAAATTACTTGACGGAGTTCCTTGTAATCAAAAGTGAATAGGTGTATGTACCTTCGAAAGAGCTAGAGGTAGGATTCCTTCTCACTCTCCATCACAAAGATCACCAATCTTTATCTATTGGAGACGATCATCAACTTCTTCGTATAATTTTATGGGGTCATGATTTGGTGTGACTAGAAGGATATCCATGACTGAAACATCAACCTCACTTTCTTCATCTTCAGTGTCCACTTCACTGGTACTAGAGTAATCAGAGGATGTCCAATCATCAGTTTCATCACTTGAATCCACAGGTTCTGCCTTATGATGTCGAGGGATCACATTTATCTTCACCCTCTCTCTACCACGTCTAAGTGTCATGAAACCTTCATTCCAGTAGTTTCTTGCATGAACTCTCCTTAGCCATGGTCTTCCCAGCAGCATTGGGTACGCATAGCATACCATTTTTCATCACCTGAAAGTCTACCACACATACCACACCCATAACAGATATTGCCACATTTGAAACTACACCTTCTGGTTTAGTTTTTCCTTTATTTAATGACCTTAACATAAGTGTTGAAGGGCGATCAATTTTTAAACCCAACATATTCATTACAGACTCGGTCATTACATTAACTGCAGCACCTCCATCAACTAAGACATCATGAATTGAAATACCATTACATAATACCTCAGCTTGTGGAGCATAGGGATCTGCCTCTGCCTCCAAAACAGGGACCTCAACCTCCTTCCTTCTTCGAGCATTGAGTCCACCTCGCAACTCCCGCCTCTTCTCAGAAGACATAGCCAAGAGTTGACCATATGTAATATTTGCAGGCCTTTTGGATAGATCTTCCAAGATGGAGTATGGTCCTTGCCCCTGTGAAATCAGAAAATCCTGCACACCCAACTTTCTTCTCCTATGTTTCTTACTAGTTTCTTCTTTCATCTTCTTAGGATCATTTCCATCTTGATTATCTTTTTCTTTCTTTCTTTTTGTTACAAACACATCTACTTCATTGTTTCTGCTCTTATCTACTACATCAAAAGAATTCACATGTGCTTTTCCTTTATCATTATCTCCTTTACCAGATGTATAAGCTCTATCTGGACAATTATACTTATAATGGCCCTTTTTATAACAACCATAACAAACAACTTCAGAAATATTTCTTTTTGGACCTCTATCTCCTCCCTGAGAACTAAATTCCTTTCCTTGAAGAAGATTAATAGTTAACTGACCCATATTTTTGAGTAGATCTTCATACTCAGTAGATGTACTAGGAGAAATATTTGTGCTCACCGGGAGTGGTTGTGGATTCTGGACCAAAGGTGCTGGTGTAGGCTCTACTTTAGCAACAATTTCTTTGGGCTCCTCTTCCATGCTTTCTTCTTGCCTTCTTGCAATCTCCTTTGCTTGTTCAATGGTAGCTGGGTGGTCATACTTCACTCGTTGTCTGGACTTCGGCTTCATCCCAAGAATGAAGTGCTTACAGAGGAGATTATCCACGCCATTCATCAACCCATTTGCTAGTCCTTCCTTCCGATCTGGGCATCGAGCTTCCTCCTTAGCTCTAGAACATGAGCATGATAATCCCTTATCTTCTCCTTCTCTCCTTGGGATAGCTTTGTGATCTTGATCATGAGATCTGCATATTTCTGTTGTTCACCAAATTCTTCAAGAAAACTTTCAGTTAATAAATCCCATGAATTTTTCACATTATCACCTAGTGTTTCAAACCACCTAAGTCTTTGAACCATCCAAAAGGTAGGAAAAAATTCAATCCATTGTTCCCTTCTTATAAGGCCATTACAAATACAAGATCGCTTAAACTCTTGAATGAAAGAAGAAGCATCTTCATTAGATTGAGCTGAAAAAATAGGAATCTTTCCCATTTTCAAAAGTAACCACCGTGAAATACCAACTCACAAGTACAATCAACAAGACTTATGTGTACAAATAATTGGAATCACTATACTAGAAAGTGACTTTACACCTTTCTACTGACGAGTAAAATAGAAATGACCACGGTAAACTATGGTAAGACTTGACTTCTTCGCAAAGAAAAAGCCGACTTTACTATGGTAAACATTATTCACGGTAAAAGTGAAGTTCTTGCATAAAATACTATTCACGGTAAAAGTGACTTTACTATGGTAAATACTATTCGGAAAAATGACTTTACCATGGTAACTACTATTCATGGCAAAAATGACTTTACCATGGTAACTACTATGCACGGATAAAAACAAGGTTACCCTCTAATTGATTTTTGACTAAGTGGGAATATCTCTCCGTAAAATCCACCAACGAGGAATGGTCGCGGCAACGGAACCAAAATGTCGTCACCAATCCGGCACTATGATAATTCTTCACCGGGAACTCTTCATGCTATGATTATTTACTAATTCACAGCCTTTAGTTTGGTGGATGTAATCTGGAAACAAAACAACAACATAACACAAGAATACCATCAACTATGATAAGACGAATGATGACAAATCTGAAATATCAAAATAAATTATAATATTAACATGAAATCACTAATCTCACCCATGGGGTACTTCAAGTGTTATTGAATTCACTTGCCTTTCACCAAGACTATGGTAGAAACTTTACAATTACACCTCTTAATGGCTTCTTCAACACACCTTTAAACTGATGGCTTCCTTCACACACTTCCTACAATATTTCTCACTACTTCCTTCTATGCTAAATGAGGGGGGTGGCCTCTCTATTTATAGAACTTCCAGGCTTATCCATCTTATCTCTAAGATAGGATAAGAAATCCACTCTGACGAATCATATTCCATACCTTAACTCTTATCTGTACATGTAAGCTTATCTATTAAGATAAGATAAACCTTATCATTTTACATGGGTTCCACATTTTTAGACTTTTTACAAATAAAATACACAAAATATTTATGACCTCACTCCTTGTCTTTATTACCAATATAATATTTCTAATTCCTAATCATGTAGACCCTACTTCTCTAATTACCCAAACTTTGACATTTTAACATTACCGGACCACTTACGACAAATATTTACTTTTACAACATTCCTATTATACTTTGATTGTTCTACCGTACTCCACATTATTGGCGGCACCGTACTGACGGCACCGTTATCTTCTATCAGACGCTACTACTAATTATACTTAACAACATCCTATTCCTAATACATACATTAATGAAATAGAAATTACGGAGGAAAATTTTAGTGTCGACAGTGTCTTCTACTTCTTGCCTCAATGCACATGCAAATGTCACTTGTTGATACTTCCACTATCTACCCAAAAATATTTCGCCAATTGAACCAAGCACTAAACCTAGCACTACCTTAGGGGTCATCCTACCACCAACTTTACTCATCCACCCATAAAATTAGATTTAGCTACATCCTCCAAGGCCAATACCAAACCTACTCTAACACCCAAATAGAAGAGCCAACCCCATAAATCTCATACTCCAACCTCACCAATCACACCTTCATCACCTTCACCCTTTTTGTCTGTCTTAGGACCTCACCCTTCTAACACAGTTAAGAAACCTCCACCTGCCGGTAAACTAAAAACATAGCAGCCCATTCCACCATTGCAAACCTCAAACATATCCAAGCACCCACCACGACTTCCACCCACATCTGCAACATATTTACCACCCATACCTCTAATACCATTGATCACTCCTTCACTACCCATGACACTTTAGTCTCTTTCCCTCACACCTTCGGCACGACCTACACCATCTACCTTCATAACACATCTGTTATCCTAGTGGGTAATGCACCCTCTTCCACCATCCACCTCTCCTTGTAGATCTCATGTTCCAAAGATCAACTTTACCCAAGAAGGTACAACCTAAGGAAAAAAATCCCTGCCCTCCAATAAGGTAGTCGAAACAACCATACACTCTCCTGCCAGTTTGTCTACCATACCCCTACCCAAAAAAACATGACCAATGCCTAAGATCACACCAACACCTAAAACCGTAGCTCGACCTACTCCCCCTCATGCAAATACTTGTTCCTCTATAGTCCTCCGTGCCTACACCCAAACCCACCTTCACTTCCCATTGCGATCCACTAGCGGGGTCCTACGCTAAAATTTTAACCAACCTCCTTGAAACTTCTGTCATCACATTACCACCTCTCAGACCTTATGACCCTCTCAAACCCAAACCAAAGGGGTTTGATGACACCAAAATTTGTGCCTACCATCATGTGCTAGGGCACGATGTAGAGAACTACAAAGCTTTAAAAACTATTCTTTTCCAGTTGTGTCCTCCTGAAGAA
Source organism: Taxus wallichiana var. yunnanensis (assembly GCA_018340775.1). Lineage (NCBI taxonomy): Eukaryota > Viridiplantae > Streptophyta > Pinopsida > Cupressales > Taxaceae > Taxus > Taxus wallichiana. Next base: position 575,922,506 of record CM031240.1, read on the forward strand.
AACTTTGACGATGATGACCTTCTTGATGAGGACCCCATTTCACCAACACCCATTCCCACAGCTCTTCCCTCACTGCCTACTCAACGACCCAGACCTTTACCCCCATAGCTCCTAGAACCACCTCTGAGATTTGAAATTAACATGGTTTGCATCAACGACCTTGCCAAACCTCCACCCAAATGTTGATGTGCCCAGCTCATCTCACAAAGTTCCTTCCCACCACTAGGATTTTTCCCTTCATGTCACTATACCTTTCATGGCTCACCTACCTCACCTACCTCCCCACCTCATATCAACATGATCCACGTTGCTACCCATGCTTAGAAGGACAAAGGCAAGGAAAAGGCAACTGACTCACCAACTAATCCTATACCCAACATACCATCTACACCCACACCTAAAATCACTATCTCGCGGCCCCACATATCCTATTTCTAATGGGGTTACACACCGTGCGATGCTAAAACAACTACACCAATCCCCCTCAAAATTTCCTTATATGACCTCATCCAAACCTCATAATCCCATCATCAAGCTCTCATGGAGGTCTTGTAATCTAGTGAGGTTTTACCCAATGACCCTACACCCGTGGCCTCCATTACCACACCCCATCATATAGCCTCTCTCACCAAATTTTCACCTTTATCCACACCTTAACCTACTCACCAAGTAGCCTCCCTTAGCTTCTCAGAGGAAGAGATCACACTACACCAAACAGATGACCCAAACCAAGCTCTCTTCGTCTCTTTCCACATCAATGATATGTGTGTACGACATGTTATGATCGATGGGGTCACTAGCATTAATATCATTTCATCCCATGCATTCACTCAAATACACATACCGATAATTGAATGCATAAACATCCTTTCATGTTGCATTCATTCAATGATTCTATCACCTATACGCTTCAAGTCTTTGTCTTGTCATCCTCCACATTCGCGTGGGCCCCTGTATTGTTCTAAAGTTATTTTATGTCTTGGAAGGGGAATTTCAATATAACTTGTTGCTTGGCAGACCCTAGATTTGTGTTATGGGTTATGTCCCTTCCACTTTGCATCATTGTGTGAAGTTTGAGCATGAAGGACACACCTATACCATTCCAGCTGACCCATCACCTTTCAAAACTTGCAACATGCTTTACCGACCCAATGATGTGCTCATACCCATCAAAGCATCTACCTCCACAACCATTGCCACGTCACCTACACCTCCCCTCACCAGGTCCTAGCCGCTACCTTAACCACACCTACATCCTCCATTCCTACCGCTGCCACAACCTCCATAGCCGAACCATCGGCCTCCCAATTGTTAGCTCCACCCCCGATCTGACCTCTAACACATCGTCTATTCTAGCTACCCACATACCAACCACCGATCCCTTGGAGGGATTTTTCAAAGCCTCACTCTGGGGAGTATCACCTATGTAGTGTCAACACATTCCTTACTCCATAAGAATATGGAAGTCTTCACCAACACCCTCATTATGATCACCGTATAGGAGAATGCCTCCTTTATAATCCTCTCCACCTTCGTACCAATCTCACCTATGGGAGACTTGATATTACAACTTACACACTTGAACCACCATAAAAACCCGCCCATTTTCCGCTGACCTCTAGTCACTCACCAATCATTTGTTTCACCCACACCTTTACTGCACCAATGTGCGTAAAAGGGTTTTGGTTTTGGATTTTATGAGCAAGGCCACCATAATGTCATTCCATGTACTACTTGCAAGCATAACGACCATAGTGGTATCGGCTTTATTGAACCACCTACCAAGAAGGCCCACGTTGAGCTCATTGAAGACTTTAGCCCTTCTCCAACTTTATCAACCCCATCACCATATTCACCGACAGAGTCGATGGATTCGAATCCATTCCTCCTAACTTTTTTTTCATAAACACCATCTCCTTGGGGCCTCTGACTTATCAATGCGAGGGCAAGGCTCCCTCCTCTCTTCCCTTCCTATATCCAAAATGATCGATGATGATACACCTTTGATCAATGTCGTTCAATGTCAAGATGATGAATCTATACTCACCTACCTTGGTGTAGAAGACTCATAAATTCATCATTCCCTACCATCTGAGATGCAAACCATGTTGAATGAATTGACTATCGAATTCAACATTCATACTCAGGATGACCCACACATCCTAAAGATCAGACAATCTTTAGATGTTGCTAAACAAGAAACCATCACTTATTTTCTCAAAGATCATAACCATGCTTTTGCTTGGTCTTACGCAAACATGCCCAATATTGACCCCACCATAGTGGTCAACAATATTGTAACCATTTCGGATGCCAAATCCATCAAACAAAAGTTGAGGAAAATACACCCATGTATTGCCTTCTCGTCAAAGAAGAAATTCAGTTTCTTCTTTCCATTTCCTTCATCTTACCCATTGATTATCCTTGTTGGATTTCTAACATTTTCCCTATCACTAAGGTGACAGGGGGACTCCACATTTGCATGGATTTTTGTGACCTCAATCTAGCTTGCCCAAAAGATGACTTCCCTCTACCTAGTATTGACCAACTGGTTGACCTTACCACTAGTCACAAGATGCTATCACTCATGGATGGTTTCTTGGGTTATAAATAATCTTGTTTGCCCTAGAGGATCAACACACAAAGCGCATTCATCACCCGTTAGGGGACCTTCTCGCTATCAAGTCATGGCTTTTGGACTTAAAAATGCTAGTGCCACATATCGGCGGGCTATGACTTATATATTCCATGACATCATGCATCGTATATTGGAAGATTATGTGGATGATATCCTAACTAAATATAAACACTGCTCTAAGAACCTCACCATCCTAAAAACCATCTTTGATCTCCTTATTAAATATTACGTCCGCCTTTAACCCAAGAAGTGTGTCTTTGTGGTTCTCTCAGGAAAGCTCTTAGGATTTATCATTTCCTTGCATGGTATAGAAGTTGACCCTACTAATGTCAAGGCCATTCTTGAAATGTCTCCACCCACCAACCTTCGGAAACTCCATAGCCCTTTCGGTAAGTTGCAGTCTATTCGACATTTCATTTCACAATTATCTGATCGGTGTCAACCATTTCATCATCTCTCAAGAAGGATGTCTCCTTTAAATGGGATGATGACTGCCACAAATATTTTGAGGCCTTAAAACAATACCTCCTTCAACCACCCATATTCATTCCAACTAAAGATGATCAACCCTTCTACCTATACATCTCAGCTCGACCACTCCTTGGGGGCCATGCTCGCTCATCGTGATGAACAACACTTTGAGAGCATGTGGTTTATTACATAAGTCATACTTTTTTGGACTATGAAACCTGATACACACATCCCGAAAAACTTTTCTTAGCCTTAGTTTTCATTGCCACAAAACTCCGCAATTACTTACTCAATCAAAAACCTATGTTGTGACCAACACCGACCCTTTACACTTCATGTATGCCAAAACTTACCAAAATCAACGTGCCACAAAGCTAGATTGTGCTTCGGCTAACCTCAACCTTGAATTTATTCATCAAAATTCCATCAAGGGCCAAGCTATCACCGACTAAGTATCGACACACCTATTTCTAGGGATTAACCCTCTAATTTTGACTTTCCAGATAAGTCAATTACCACCCTTTCCCTAGAAAAGCCCGCTTACCAAATGACACTCTTCTTTGATGGCTCCAAGTGTCAACGTGGGGGTGGGGCAGGAGTTATCCTCATTTCACTTGATGGTGAACCCATGTCTTTTTCTTTTAAACTAGATTTTGATTGTACAAACAATATTGCTAAATACGAAGCACTCGTTTTAGGTCTTTAAGCTGCCTATGCCTTGGATGTCAAATCCATCAACATCTTTGGTGATTCCCAATTGGTCATCAACCAATTCAATGGTATATACCAATTTTATAATGATATGCTTCAAAATTACAAACATCACGTAGACATAATTTTGACCACCTTCAACCGCTACGCCCTCCAAACCATCCCACATTCAACCAACAAATTTTTTGATACCATGGCCTTCTTGGCTTCTCAAATACCTACATCGCCCACCAATTATAAAATATTTGTCACCGTCAATGACTCCAATCACCCTCTTATTTACCTCATGATGTTTACTCTATTGAAACCATTGCCCCCGACCCAAGTGACCTTTGGTATAAACAATACTCAGACTATATTTCTCTCTCTGTCTTACCTCCCGACCTCACCCGTAATGGAAAATGTGCTTTTCTATAAAATGTCTCTCATTATGTCATCATGGGGGCCTCCTCTATAAGCATGACTTTGATGGTATTCTTTTACGGTGCCTCAAGAGTTATGAAATTCCTTATACCATCAAGGAAGTTCATGATGGCATATGTGGAGGTCACTTCAGTGGCCTTCTTTGTTGCTAAGTGTATTCTTCACCTAGGCTATTACTGGCCAACCCTCAACCATGATTGTTACGACTATGTCAAATGTTTTGTAAAATTCCAACAACATGCTAACCTTCATCATACACCCAGTCATGCCTTATAGGTCACCCGTGACCTTTGGCCCTTCTCTTAATGGGGTTTGGATCTTGTCAGAGAGATCAATCCCCATTCTTCCCAATGCCATCAATGGATCATCACCACTACCGAATACTACACAAAATGGGTTAAAGCCATACCAATCATCTCCATGAAAGCCAAGAAAATATGTGAGTTCATCAATCATCACATCATTTTTCGCTTTGGTGTTCCTCATTGCCTCATCACTGATAATGAAAAACAATTCAAAAATAAAACATTGCAAAAACTTTGCGACACCTTTGGCATTCAACTAAGTTTCTTGTCACCTTATTACCCATAGACCAATGGCCAATCTGAATCCACCAACAAAACCCTAAACAAAATTCTCATGAAAGTGGTTAACGATACTAGGAAGGACTGGCATACACACATTCCTTTTGCCTTATGGGCATACCGCACTAGTATCTGTACTTCCATTGCTGCCATACCATTTTCTATGGTCTACGGTATAGAGGCTGTTCTGCCTCTCAAAGTCCAGATTCCCTCACTCCACATTTCTCTCCATGACATGCTCAATGATGACAAATTTTGTTAGGACCGTTTAGCAAAACTTGAGTTATTAGACGAAAGTCATCTTAATGCTCTTGACCACCTTCAAGTTTACCAAAAATGTATCAAACATGCCTATGATAAACGTGTCCATAAACGAACCTTTCACGTTGGCGATTTCATCCTAAAAGAAAATCAACATGTAACTAAAGCAGAAAAAAGTAAACGGGAAAATTTTCTCCTAATTTTCTTGGACCATACATCATGACCCATAATTTTGGATCAGGTTCTTATCATTTATCTTCACTCGATGGTAAACCCAAACCTGAGCCCCTTAATGCCTTGCATCTTAGACCATTCTACTATTGAATTTTAGTCCTACCTCACTTTTTTCCTCTTTCCATTCTCGTCCCTTGAGCGCTATCCACTTCCTATGCCATCACCAATGATTAAACAAGAATCATGTGCATACCCATCACTTTTTATCTTCTCTTGAATATGTGTACCACGACATTGCACATAACATGATTCTCATGGATACTTTTTCGTCTACCTTTAGATGAGATCCCATGGTCATTTCACTCTACTTTCTAAACAAGAATCTTATTCTTAACCTTAGTCTTGTCCATGACTTAAAGACACTCACATAGAATCTAACTCCTTGAGTCAAACTTCCAATAAAAAGATGACTCCCTTAAAAAGACATCTTCCTCTCTACAATCACTATAATAAATAGACTGCTCCCTCAAAGTACAACTATGTAAAGCTCTTTCAAAAAGAAGAAGAAGAAGAAGAGAGAATATGAAGCTTCCTGCATCGATCATCTTCACGAAGACCTCAAGGAGTTAATTTCCTCATCTCATATAGACTTCCTGCATCGATCAGTCTATCTCAAATATCAGTCAAAATAGAAATCCTTTTAGTCATGGAATTTCCCATTGTGACCTTGGATCCCTTTCCCAAAGAGCATGCTACCTCGTACCATATAAAAAATTAACCACCTTTCATCCCTTTCACCATTCATACTCCCATTTCCCTCGCCTCAAGGGACCTCTTGGAACTGTGACATTTGGTGATCATGTGACTATTATTCACCTTTAGGATAATCACTCATGCAAATTCTTTAGGGTCTTATGTTCACTAGCCTACCTACGGTATGGTCCACCAGTTATGATCCTCACCAATCAGGTGGCTTTCTTGCCCCCTCTTATCTTTTAACCTTCTTTATTACATATTGATTACCTTATACAAGACTTGGTCCTCAATGCTTACCTTTGGGTAATCTTCTTCTTCTACCACAATCAAAATCACCTATACCAAGTTTCCCACAACTCACCCACACCTAATAGACCTAAACCCAAATCATGCCTAAAACCTACCAACTCATTCTCATACCTCCTCATATTCTTCCCTAGCTTATGGGAGAACTACATTGGCCTGAGGTCCCTTTTCATTGGGACTATGTAGGCAACACTCCGTGGGCATGGGGCCCTTGGAGGTTAGCTCAGCCACTCTCTACCCTAACCAATTCATCTTTCATTTTCCTAAATCACATTCTACCCTACTTCATTTCCTTTTTATATCAAAAATTGGAAATTAAACCAAACAAACAACAAATTGCTTCACATTTTTATCATCATCAAAACATACATTTATTTTGATTACCATTTCTTTACCAACATCATGCATGTATTATAAAACATCTTAAACATGACCCATATCATCATTCATTACAAAAATTAATGAATTACAACCTCCACAACCTAACTCAACCATGCCTACAACATAACTCAATCCATGCCTAAAACCACGACCTAACTCCATCATGCCTAAACCAAAACCTAACTCAATCCATGCCTAAAACCATGACTGACTCAACCATGCCTAAAACCATGACCTAACTCAACCATGCCTACAACCTAACTCAATCCATGCCTAACACACCTATCATAAGTCCATCTATGCCTAATAATAAAATGTTATCGACACAAACACATAATTCCCATAATCACCATCATCTATATAACTATAACCTTCAAAACCTAACTCCATCATGCCTAAACCAAAACCTAACTCAATCCATGCCTAAAACCACGACCTGACTCAATCATGCCTATAACCTAACTCAATCCATGCCTAAATCCATGACCTGACTCAATCCATGCCTAACACACCTACCATAAGTCCATCTATGCATAATAATAAAATGTTATCAACACAAACACATAATGCCCATAATCATCATCATCTATATAAATACAATATCCAAACATGTGTATCCATATACATAATCACAAATGTCCTTAAGCACGTAGTCCAAAAGATACAAAAAAATATACAAAAATCTAGTACATCCTCACCATCTTTGGCATGCAGGCCGGTATATATCAAAAAATGACTAAAATACATCAAAATACAGGAATGGGCATCAAGCCTCATCCTACCGGACATCCTCCATGTCAGTCTCTCTGGTCTCCTCCTCGGCTCCTATCCGTTGGCCTAATATCATCTCACCGCCCTTGGTTGCACATCACTGGAGCTGGTCTCCGTGAGTTGGTGGCCTCTCCTTGATCCTGTCTCGAGCTCGATGGCCCCTTGTGCTCTCTACACTGTGAGTTTGGGATCTAGTCCTCTCACTCGAGGCCTGCTATGCCATGTACTCTCCATAGGATAGAAAATCTATCTTGGCCACCATCAACTGATCTTGGTAGTATCTGGCCTCACCTAGGGCATCCCATAACCTAGATATGGGAATGGTCTATGGTGGCCCCATAGGCCTCGGCCCCTGTACTCCCTATGGGACCCTGTCTTGCCCCTTCTTGTGAACTGGGCCCCTATCTCGGTGCTTGTGGAGGTGTCATCGGCCTTGCACCCTGTGCCTATACCTACACCTGTAATTCTTGAATCTACGCTTTTGCCATGGCCAACTAGCCCTGTAACCCTATAACCTATGCCCTTAGGGTGGCCACATGACCATCATCACCATCCCCATCTCTACCCTAGGCCATCTGGGCTTGAAGATTGGACACATGTGCATACAACTCAGCCACCTCTGCCTCTCGAATCAAGCACTACCCCTTGGAGGGTGTCTCTTTACATCATGATAGTGGTTAAATCTGGCTACCTGTGTCTGGTACTTCTCGTAAATGAGCTTCCCACCACTGTCTATATCTATCTATCACTCGGCATCATCGATCCGCCGGTCTACCACCTACTCCTCCTACCTTGTGGGAACTATTAGATTTGATAGAGGTAATGGCCTCTCGACATCATCTCTCCTATACTACGGGAAGGGTGGAGATATGTCCTGTAGTAGCCAAAACTGCTGCCTAACCCTATCAACTAGGATCATCTCGTGCTCCCCTGACATGGTGCCCCTCTATCCATCTCAGTAGCTAAAGGCCATCTAGCTCATCATGCATCCATCTGTATGAGGGATAACCCACATACGGTCTCCATATGATGTCCACCTAGAACACCCCTCCAATAGACACTGTAATATGCTACATCATGTGTAGCCCTGTCTGATCAATACTCTCCAATCACGGGAACCCATCACTTGTACCCCACCTGAACCAATCTTGGTAGAAATGCATCTTCTCAAGGCATACCCACTGGCCACACATAAACTATGTGCTCATAGGCCCAATAGTGTAGAACAAACATGTAACATAAGTTAAACCTGTGTAGATGCCCATACGCCCACAACTCTCTGTATAACTACACCAGGAATGCTGGCACCCAGGAAAAGCAGGTCCAATCCATCACCATGTCATGTAAAATCCCCATCGGGAGTGGGAAATCTCCCACCCTCTACATCCGGTAGTGCGAAATAGCACACTTTGCCTCCATCAATAAAACAACTAGCCTCATCTCCTCTGGATGGGCTAGGTACATCCCCATAACTCAAGCTGGCACTATGGAACATCATGTCTAGCCAGTCCCTCCCCAAACACTATCAACATCAACTCCTCCAAGGCCTCGGAGGAGATCAAGTACACCTGCATCCCTAGTATTGGTAACCGCAGGATCCTAAACACATCCTCTAGGGTGACTATCATCTCACCCATCGGTAGGTGGAACATGTTGGTCACTGAATCCCATCTATCGATGAGGGTGACCATCGAATAGACTACCGGAATTCATGCCAATAGCGTCAAACCCCAATCAGGCCCACCTCCTCCATGTGTCACCACTCCTCAACTGTCACTACGCCTCACACTCTCAAGAGCAAGGGTGGCACCCTGTCTCTCATCCGCAGCTGATCTCTCCCCTGCATCCAACACAAACATCAAATTAATCTACCTTCATCATACCCACACTCAACACCTCACCTATACCTACTTGCCCCATCTCATTCTTTCTTCCCCAACCTACCTTTGTATCACATTTCTATCTACCCACCCCCACTCTCACCCACTATCATCTACCCATGCCCATTTCACCCCGCCTATGCCATATTTTGCACCAAAACACCTTCTTTTCCCCTACCTCTCTCACCCACTTGACTTGGGGCCCTTTCGGCCCCTTTTTCTCCAAAACCTGACTGGTGTCGGTTATCTCTAACCGACCCTGGTCACCCCTAAACCAGCATGGGTCACCTGTTTCGTGACCGATACCGGTTTGACCCTACCGATGTTAGCTAACCCCGACCAATGCGTCACTATCGTGGCAAAACCCGCGACCCCCAAACCCTCCCCTCTTAAAAAACTCCCTCTCCTAACCCTTCTACCCACCCATTCTCCCCTACACTTCCCCTCAACCCTATCCCACCCCTCATTCACCCACTTACCTCTCTCCCGTTCCTATTCTACCCAATTTACCCTCCCACATTTCAAATTTCATTTCCCCCACACACCCAATATTTCCAAACCTGACCTATCACCTAATCTATCTCACAAAACATGGAAAGGGTTTGATGCTTACCTCATCATGCTATCATTTTCATGGTGGCATGTCTGGTTGCTACACCGATGGTCCGCCCGATCCCTCTTCGGCCTCTGCCATCACCAATTGGTCACCTCACCTCCAACCACCTGAATCTAACAATATGATCTCATGGACCCACCTCTCAACTGCCAATCACCCACCATTTGGCTTGCCAACTCAGCTTTTTGTTTCGTTTGGACACTTTCCAACTTTCTCTCTCTCTCGTGTTGTTTTCCTCTATTTTTCCTAGGACAAATGATTCTAAAAAATGTGGAATTTTTTTCTTTTTTATAACATCCCCGACCTAACCAACGTCGGTTTTACCTTCATCGACATCGGTCACATGCCCTACCTTACCATGGTTAGTTACCCTATCCGACATCGATCACCCTCTCTTCCACATTGCCCACAATTTCACCCTATTACCCTACCCGTCACTCTTTTTTCCCTCACCCAATGCTTACCCTGACCATTCACCTCACCCTCCTCACCTCATCATTCATCACTCACTCTTACCACCGGGTGGGGCATATTTTGCCTCTCCCACGCTTTACCTATGCCATACCCATCTACCCACACCAGCCCCTTGGGGTGACCATCGACCTTACACACTCACTCTACCTTGTGATGATGTTACCACGATGATTAGCCTTATAACCTTACCTTGCCTTCGGCCGTGACCTTTACCCAAACAAACCTTAACCCTTTGGATGTGTTAGAGCCACCCTACGCATTCCTACATCTTACCTTGTTGAGTGCCCAGACCGTATCCTCTACCCTGGATACTGGACCTCCACAACCCGTGTTTGGATAAACCTACCGACCTTAGACATTGTCGATTTTCCCGATCTTCAACCTGTATTGTTTTTATAGTTTATATGTGTGAATACGTTTAACTTTCACTACCTTTGACCTTGACCCATTACCTGGATTACCCGAGTGGACCTTTTTCCCTTTTTACCCATTACCCCACCTTCTTCTTCTTCATCACATTCACCTTTTATCAAACCACTCACCGATTCTTCCTTCTACCTCATCAGTTCCTGGTTTGAGGGGGATCACCTTCACCCACACATGGGGCAACCACATCTTATTTTTGTCAAAGATAAACTACAGGATACAAGCTAGGTAAAAAAGGGGTAAAATGTAGACACTAAAATTAGGTCATACTCCCCTTTGTCCCTCGTTAAATAAACACCTTGAACACATTCACCTAACCATGGCCCCTTTCATCCCACTCTAATATTAATTTAATTAAATTAATTCATTATCCTCACAATATTTATTATTTAAATATCCTAATTGGGATAATTCCCACATATCCACCTCACCCTAAGACCTATTCTTAGTAAGTTTCCATAACTAACTAAGACCTACCCAAACCCTAAAAATCAATGCCTACATTCCCTCTAACCACATTCCCACATTAGAAGGAAGCTTCCATGATAATTCGTGGAGTAAATGAAATGAGATCCCATAAAATCAAAGGGATCTACCTAGTTTAGTAAACCTAAGAAATCCCACCCTAATCAATGTTGGTTACCCTAAACCACCACCGGTTAACCCGGAACCACCATCGGTTACCATTTAACCCCCAAAATAACCTTATTTCAAGGTTGGCACATTTTTTTGAGGTTGAGACATCTTTTAAGAACAAGTGACAAAACTAGAGCTACATGCAAGTAGAACCAACATCCATACATGCATCAGAACATCCATATCCAACAACTAAAGCAACCACAGAGCCATTTGCCTTCACGAGAACATCCGGGAAGCACCAATACCACACTGAGTTCCTTATATTTGGTCACCCACCATTGCCAACCAGACATCAAGCTCGTACAAATAGTAATTTTTGTTAACCTACATTGGTTCCTTATCGTTTTAGTAGATCCTTTCACTTCTGTTGTTAGTTTATGTTCTCATTTCCATTCCCCACCATTTTATCTCCATGTAAACTTGACCATCTCTTTATCCACACCCTTGAACTGTCCATATCCATACTTTCATCATTCCTTTGCATATCCAGGACCTACATGAACCTTGTCATTTCCCTTTCATTCTCATCTAGCACCAAATCTATCACCTTGCCAAGTTTTATTGAATTTCCTATACCCCAACCATACCATTGTTGGTTACCCACAACCGCTTCCGATTAGCCTAAACCGACACTTTGGTCATACCCAGGACCGACGCGGTCTTTGTGTTTTGACCAAAACCTAGATCAGAGCCTAAAACCTCCACCAAATACCCAAAATAGCCTAGAACCTGATCCTGACCAGTACTAGTACCCTGACAATGACCTTGACCTTCAGATTCAATCATAGCCTAGCATGTTGTGAATGAATTTGCTTATTCTAGATGAATGAGATACCTAAATAATTTTAACTATAGTAGGATTTCCTTTATTATCAATAGTAAGTTGTTTTAAATAGTGGATTGACAGCTGTCTAGGAAGTAGCACACTTCCTAGATCTAGCTCACGCTAGGCAGTCCACTGCATATATTGTTTAACTTTTATTTGGTGGTATTGTGTTCCATTTCATGTAGTTCCTCTAAACAAAAAGGAAGCTCACATGATCAGCTATGGATTCAGAAGTCATACATGCGTAACAACCTACAACCAACATTTCAACAGGTACTCCTCCTAGCCCTTTCCCTTATTTGTTTCGTCAACATTTGAAGAAACGCATCTAGAATCAGGTGAAACACCTTGTACCAGTTTATAAGGTTTACTTTGTCAAGGTCATATTATTGGATTTTTATGCCTAATTCCCTTTCTTTTCATTGGGAACCTTCTAAATTAAAATGGAATTAATAGCTAGGATATGTACCATGACAATTGTGTGTGATTTCAAGAAATAAAAAATGAAATATTTCAATGCCTTCACCATGATGTAAGCGTGATTCTCATGTTGTGAATAATTAAGTTCACATGCCTTCAATGGTGCACTCATAAATGCAATGGGTGAATTAACTTTATATTCATTCTCTTGAACAAGGAAAACTGAGATGATATACAAAGATGTAGTAGTAAATAATGAATTCCTTGTCAAAGTCTGAATAGACAAAAGTGGGTGCCTTTGCAATAACACATTTGATTGATTCAAAATATCCTTTACCTTATTTTCTCCATTTGAAGGATTCCTTGGGTTTCATCATGTTGATAATATCCTTAGTGAGCTTAGTGAATTTAGGAAAAAACCTTCTCAATAAATTCACCTTGCCAAAAAATGAGTGTACACTGGTTTTTTCATAGGTAAAGAAGACCTTTGGATGGATTCAACTCTATATGGGTCATTTTTGTTCCCTCCTTGCTCACAATATGACCAAGGATTTTTCCTTCTATTACACCAAAGATTGACTTCTTCAGATTAAGAGAGATGTGATGTTTTCTACACCAGGTTCAATACTTGTGCTAGCTGTCCCAAATGTTCCTCTCTTATTTGAAAATACCATTAGGTTATCCTAATATGCCACTATGCATTTTCCTCTTAGGTACCTGAAAGATAAATAAATTTCCCTTTGGAAAGTGGCACCTAAATTGATTAACCCAAAAAGAATATAATGACATACAAAGGTGCCCCAATGGGTGTTAAATGCATATTGAACTAATATTTTTTGATTACCTCTATTTGGTTATATCCTGAGAATCCATCATAAATGGACATCATTTCTGAACCAGTGAATGCTTTCAAAATATGATCCATGACCAGTAAGAGGTAATTATCTTTCAATGAAGCTTGATTCAAATTCTAAAAATCCACACAAATGTGGATCTCACCATTCTTCTTTCTTACCAACACAATATTGGCTATCCATGTTGAATGATGGATAGGGAAGATGATGCAAGAATTGAGTAACTTTTCAACCTCTTCTTTGATGGTTGAAATTTTGGGATTGTATTTTCTTTTCTTTTTCCAAAAAGACTTTACATAAGGTTTAAAGGGAATAGAGTGGTTTATTGATTGTAGTTGAAAGGACTAAAAATATTTATAGGAATAAGCAAGCACATCAGAATACTTATTCAACATAGTTGAAAATTTTTAACATTCGTTAGGTGAACAACACTTTCCAATGTTCACCATCCTCGGATGATCACTTGTTCTGATATTCATTTTATTATATTTAGAAAAATATATAGGTTAATTCTTGGATTTTGCATGGATGAATCTATCACACTTATCAAATAATTCCTTAGGTGAAACTAATCCCTTCATAATTATATTTACCTTCAACTAAATCAATCCATATTTATGAATTTGATCACTCTTGGCACTATCACTTTCATTAGTAGTAAAATCCATAGGGATGGTATCACTTCCTACAAAATATACAGAACTGAAATCACTAGTTTTATATAAGAAAGAAAAATATAGTTGTCATCAATGCCCACTTGTCATCTCTCTTGATAAATTTGACCAATTTTTCAAATTGTTCAGGGTGAGTTTGTAGGTATTCTAATTCAAATATATGAACTTTAGATTTCTTTACACAGTCTATGATATCAAAGGTAGAAGAACTTCCGAGAATACTTTGCAAATACTAGGAGTAGGATGACTTGTTATAAGAACAACAAAGGAATTTTTTTCATTACTCTTTTAAGATGAAGAAGTAGAACCACTATTCTTATAATGAATCAAATTTATTTAATTAGCCAAAATAGAGGATTCTTTAAGAGTGGATGCGGACTTGGGATTATTCCTAGATCACTCCTAAGATGTCATAAGTGGAGAACCTCTCTTAGTTACTAATATTTTTAGTTGTAAAGTCACTAGTTGGAGGTCCTCTTTCTCCTTTTAATTATGTTTAGATGATTTATTTTTGTCAAGATTTTTAGAACATGTTAAAATAGAACAAGAATGGTTGTTTATGTAAAATACAATTTTTTTCCTATTCATCTTTGAAATAATATACATATTCAAATAAACCAAATTCTAAAGAGCCTATATGTTTAGTGATTAACTCACCTACTTCATCCTCTTCCCTTGGATTAACTTCTTCTTCATTGTACTCATCCAAAAAATTCCCACAAGTGGCATTCACAAGTGGATCTTTAAGTGCAAGAATTTGAGGCACATCAATAATTATTTGTTTTCTCTAGAAGTTCTTCCTTGGGATATCTCTATATGGAGTGCTTTGGGAAATCCATTTTTAAGAGCAAGCACATCATTAGAATTTTTTTGCACTAAGGGATATGTAGATATGGATCCGTAAGTCCGAGCATTATCCTTGTGTGACCCTTTTCTAATTTTTCTTGAAATAATGAGGTCATCTTCCACATCAACTATAAGTTCTTAAGCCTCATCTAGGATATTAGGTTGAGATCTTCTAAGGATGAATCCCACCTCTAAAAATTGAGAATATGTGAATAACCTCAATTGATTGTCTTCACTATCTCTTGCAGCTTCATGATTTTTTTAGAGTAATATGTTGAATTTGGAAACAAATTCCCTTATAGCCTCATTTAGTTCTTTATCTAGATAATATAATTATGTAAGTAGTACATGTGAATCTTTGAAAAAATTGAATCTAGCCTCAAACATTGCCTTCATTTGGGCTCAATTTGTAATGGATATCCTTCATGAGTGGTAGAACCAATCTATAACAACTTCTTGCAATGATTCCACAAACATAAAACCAATACATCTTTGTGTTCAAATCCTAATACACCACATGCTATGATGAATGCAACAATGTGCTCATATGGATGTTATTTTCCATCCCCTTTGAACTTGGGGAAGTTCTTCCTTGAACCTATAGGTAAATCATGAAGTGGAGGAGGTAGGGCCAATGGGCCTATATTATGTTCCCATGGCACAAGTGCAACCATTTATTCTTCTTATTCTTATTATTCTAGAGGAATGTTATCTAATGATGCTGCAAATGGTTCTTCAAGAGGATCATCAAGATGAAAGTTAAGGTTACATTTAGGAAATAATTCTTTCCCAACTTCTCTTGATGTTTGGACAATAGGAATTCTGAAATCATCCTACTGTTTTTCTTCAAATGCAGGGTAAATTAGGACACTTTCTCGATTATATCTTGTATAAATTTTTTCCACCAACTTGTAAAATAATTTTCAAAGAAAAATATGGAATTGGTATCTTAGAGAAAAACATTTTATTTAGAAATCAATAATAAATTTTTAAGAAATGAGTTTATGAATTTATATTTTATGAATGTTAATAATTTTAATATATTTTATTTTGTGGATATTTATAGGGTGCATAAAAGTAAAATATTACCAACGGTGGGTGCCAAAATTTTTGGTGAAATAATTTATCGCAAGGGAAAATTAGTGATTTTTCACCAATACTTCGGGACTAGGTACCTCCTCTTAGGAATGGGGAGGATCTCATTTATTGAATGTAGGAAAAGTAAAATATATGGTGGCCATTAGGCCGAGGATCACACATGAATACTCTGCTAAACCTATTGAAAATAAATTATATAGGAGGAATTTTTGGAGAGAGGTGAAGGGGAGATAAAAATATAGAGAGGGAGGGTTAATGTAATGAATAGGAACTTGCAAATTTCAATGACATTAACCAAAGTAGGTACACATCCAATAGGAATAAAATAACCATGTAGAAAATAACATGATTAAAAAATCAAAGAAAAAATGTTTAATTAATTTATTCTTGAAAGATACAAAAATATTTCTTGGCTATTTAAGATTACAATACTTGCAAATTTTATAGAAGTAGAGGAACATACACAAGAAAATATAAGAAATAACTTCTTTCTTGTAGTAAGAGAACAATATCTATCAACCCCTTGGAATGGATAAGTCATCCCAATATATAGCTTTATAATATGTCTCTTCATCTCCCACCACATGAATTTTCACATCCCTATCACTTGTGACCTTTCATATTCCTATAGGAATAAAAATAATCCCCTTTATTATTAATGAAAGAGAACTTTTACAATGTTAAATTAAAAGGTCACTTAAGTGAATAAGATGAAAAATTCAAAAGTACATTCCCAATAAAGAAATAGAATATAAAGAGAAAGGTAAGAAGAGAGTGATCAATATGAGGATGAAGAAGCTTTCAATGATGAAGATCTAACTCTTGGATAACTATGGGGAAATGTACTAGAATGAACTCCTTGCCTTTTACTTATTTACTGAAATGATCTCTACAAGTTCCATCTTCTCTACATGTGAAATGCAAACACAACCTAAATAAATAATCTAAGTCTTGAGAACACCACCATGGGTATTATATTGATTGTACCAAACTCGGTGATATTTTGTAGTATTAGAGAGAGAGCCTCTAATTCTATGAGGGATTATGAAACATCTTTATTAAAAGAGAAAGGATTCTATGACTCTTTCTGGACCAAATCTTGGAAAAACTTTAGGTTCTCTTTCAAGGATGATTTTTGATGAGATAAGGTGGTATGAGATTATGCAAAACAAGTGGATATTTCACAAGATCTTAGATGCATGTTCTCCATAAAATTTCTAAGATAACATCATTTATTGTATCTTATGTAGCACTGATTGTGAAAGACCACACAAGAGAAAAAACTATCCAAAATATAAGTGAATAAATTATTTCTCACTAGGGAGTGAGAATCAAGACAACTCATCTCAGATACCAATGGGAACACACTATCCTAGTGGGCCTTTTCTTTCTCAATATCCTCCTTGGTCATTTTCACCTTAGAAACAATGGCAAGGGAAAATTTGAATAAAGAGAGAACATCGGTAATAATACCTTTCCCTTTTCCATAATATTCTCCACCCATTTTCATTGGCTCTCCCTTGCATGGTGTACCCTTGAGATCTCTTGATCACTTGAGGATCAAAACTATTAATGGGAGAGATAGCCTCTGCTAGAGGAAGTGGTACCACATTGTGTTCTAGGAAGTATTATACATAGGAAGTAAGTGTTCTCACATACTCTTCTAGTTTCTCCACAATTTGTTTATCATCTTCATGTCTGGAAAGAAAATGGGATACACAATCTTTAAATATTTGTACATCTCCCTCGTGTGTATCTTGTCCCAAGAAAACCATAGTTATATCATATTATTCTTATGTCATTTATCCTATGAGATTTACAAATTTCAATCATGTAACCTCCAAATACTGATATCCATGAGCCCCAAAAAGAAATGAGAAGTTATATGTTCTTTCTCGATTCAATTGGTCTTGATGTATTTTGAGATGACCTAAAAATTAGGTGATGTGGCTTACTTGCACCATTCTTGATTCACCTCCAAACAAATATTGTACCCATGGGAAGGTTTCAGATAGTGTGGAAAAATATTTAGGAATGGGATAATTTTCCAATGCCTAATAATAAATCACATCCTTCCCAATATGAGATTATTCAAATATCGAGGAGGAAAAACTTGGATTACAGGGATGGACTGTGATGGAGCAATATATACTAAGTCAAGGGGCTCAATGGGATTTTAAATGATATTTTCTTTCTTGTCAAACCTCCTGTGGGTAGAAACTTTAGTTTACCATGCTTCTACAATTTTCCTTTTGGAAGATTCCTTTGAATGAGTAGATCTCATGGCTTTCTCAAATGCCTTGAGAGAAGAAGTGTGAGATTCTTTCCTAGATGAAGACAAAATACCACCATACTAAATGAAATAATCCATTTTCAATTCAAACCAATCCTTTTACCTTTGAGTTACTTCCATGGTTCTTTCTTTGTTGTCACCTGACTCTCAGATGTTTCATGCAGAGTGAGAAATAGGGAATATTGCATCGCTTGATATTCAAGGTCAACTAGGTTTGACCCATCATATTTTATTCCATTCACAGACCAGAAAAACTTGAAGTATCTCATTTGATCCACTATTATTTGTATATAATCCTATTTTATGAACTCAAAGTCATTTTTGTAATTGACCCAATAATATTCAATTTTTGGAACATGATAGAGTATTGGTAAGAGGAAAGTATTTGTATTCTTCCTAATATTATATTCATATCGAGATATATAGGAATACTAACCGAGATCAAAAAAATATGTTTCAATTTTCATTACATTTGTGATACTCTTGCATGAGTACATTCCTAGGGAGATAACAAAGGATACACCTTTGTTATGTACACTCTTGTACCTGGTATGGACATAGGACAACTGTTTGCAAAATTCAAATATGATGACATTATCACTCGGTACTGGTAACCCACAAAGGCATGATCAAATCCTCCAACCCTTATATAGGTTATGGTAGGAAATTAGATGAAGTTAATTACATACTTCTTGATCAATATAACTACTTGAGATGAAATTATACACTCAGGTTCTCCTTCAAGTAACCTTATGATGTACATGATGAATGCATCATTAACTCTATAATAGTGAGATTAAATCTCTTGATGTATGAGTTATGATATTTCTCATAGGATTTTAACTTATGTGGAACATTAGGAGCAATTTACATACCTCAAACCGATATTGTGAAAGCAAGGAATAAATCAAATAAGAATTCATTATTACCTTCTTAGAGGGAAAACTACAAAAGTTATCGGTGAATGTTGTTACTTAGGTTTTTCCTCTAGTGCACCATTTGGTCTCCTTCCATAACCACTAGAATGAACTAATCCATCCAATATCAGAAGTTTGTTTTTGTTTCTTCTCCCATCAATCTATTTAGTAGAAAAATAACATCGAGTATGTTTCATGAAACTCATTCCAAGATAAATTATTAGGGATCCAAGAGGTCTTCCTTCCTGTTTAATCCATGAGCCAACTGTTAGGACTTGTAATTATGATTCTTCCTCACCCATTCTTGTGAAGTAAAATACCCAGTGATGATAACCATATTATTCTGTTGGAATTTGTAGGAATTGAGAAATTCCTTTTATTGTGAGGACTGTGAGGATTTATTCATCATCTTCCCATATTATTCTAGAATAAGGATCATAATGTTTTGCATAGGATAGGAATATATCAATAGTTTGAACAGATATAAAGATAATTGCACATTCTCGAATATTCCACTCAATAATATAGTATCCTCAACTAGTTCCTATGGTTCATCCAACATTATTACCTTTTAATCTTCAAAGTCCATGTTGTTTATATCACTATCCCCACATTGGGATACTCGGTGTTCAAAGTTAAAATTCTCTCTAGACCCAAATATTTGACATTCATGATGTGATAAGTAGTGAGACATATGAGAAATTAATATATATGGAAGGTTTTACCCCAATCCAAACACTTTCTACTTTTAGTAGGTCCTATTTTGGATTTCTATTTTTAGTGAGTTCTCAAAATGGTCACTTTTTAGTGTTTTGACTTGCAAGAGGTCACAAAGGTATCTTGAAGGTTTTCTTTTTCTAAAAATTGCTATTTTTAGACAAAGATGACCTATCACTACTTACTATTATTAGAAAGTGGAACTTTGGGTGTCCAAAAGGAATGAAACCAATCTCAAAATTTTAGGTTTATTCGTAGATATTTTTCTCTAATTTTTAAAGATTTTTAATAACTAGAACTCCTATATTTGAAAAGGTAAGTGTGGGGGACTGAAAAATTCTTCTAATTTCTAAAATTTATACATATCATCAATTGTGTTGAGTTTACAATCAATTTAAAGGAGTTTTTAAAAGGAATGTATTGGTGAAGTTTCAAGGAGATCGAGTGCATGGTTTTGGAGTTATGAGAAAAAATTGTTTTCAAGCTTGGGGTTTTAGGAAAAATTCAACAAAATTTCTATGAAAAATGGAATTGGTGGGAAAAATTAGAGCATTCAAAAATATGAAATTATTCTAAGTGTTTTAGTTTTAAAGCTCTTTCATTCTATTTACAAATTCTAACTCATTTTTAACTCACCAAGCTCAACCAGGGGACATACAAGAGTTGAAGTGGAGTTACACCCAAAAAATAAGGGACAAATGAAGAAAGGGGATAAGAGGGGCACAAAATTTCACTTTACACAAGATTTTGACATGTGGTAGCATGCGGTGGCATGTGGATGAGATAAGAGGAGTTAAACAAAAGCCATGGGAGCTATAACAGAGAATCTTGTATGTGACCAGGGACTGACTAAGAGAGGGGGAGTGAATTTTCTTATACCTATTATCCCCTTGGATTTTAAGAAAATTACAAGGACACCATCATCTCAAAAATGTTCTATAGGTGTATACATCATGAAGAAGGGTGACAAGGTTAAGTTAGAGCAATTTTTAGGTTTCCTAAGACTCGTGTTTACAAGTGTTAAGTGAAGAGAAAAATCAAAACATGGGGGAGCATACTTTATTATCACTCTTATAACTTTTCACTAAAGTAAAAGGAAACACAACCTCAAAAAATTCACCAAGGGGGCCCACATCATGAGGAGAGGGAAAGTTTTCAAGTTGTTCTTGAACCCTAACAACCCAAGTCACAAGTTTTAAGTGATGAAACATGTTGTCTTGATAGGGGGTGTGTAATTTTATGTCCCCCATTACCATTTAGACTAAGGGACAAGATAAAAAGGAAAGATGAGGGTGAAAAGTGTGCTAAATATTGTTATTTTTGTTGATGTCATCCCAAACAACTTGAAATTAGAACACACAAAGTGATTTGTCCACCCCGAGCATGAAATGGAGTTTATAGGCCAAAAATTATATTATTTTGAATTCAAAACACCTATTGAGACAATTCCAACCATTTCAAGAGATAATTATTCCTCCATTTTGAATTTTAGGCCCAACCACTCTTTTGGCTCAAAGGGGTAGTTGCAGTGACTCGAGTTATCAAGGAATATTTTAAATTCATGGAATAAAATTGATGTATCTAAAATTTTGAGGATTCCAAGAGATTTATATTTCCTATTTTTATCTTTCGAATCCTCTCGAAACTCCCAAAATCTTCAGGTCAAGTCTTCTTTCTCAATTGAGGCATGACATTCCTTGTCCCTGCAATGACCTTGTTTTGTTTGATTGATTCCTAAAATCATATTAATCCATATAATTCATTTACAATACCTTAGATACATTCAATAATCCTTTTTGTAACCTCTATATGGGTTGTGCCATTGTAATCACCTTCCAAATGATATTCCTTAGTTTAAAAATGGTTAAAAATGGCCCTTTTCATGCCTCTAGGATAACTATTCTACATTGGATCCTAGTAACTTCCTAAAACCACCTAGGTATACTTCTATGCACATGAAACACACTTAAAAATAATGTTATCATGTTCCTCTCAGCTAGAATGAGGATGAAATAGTGGACAAGATGGCTAGAGGGAAGATTTATAAAAACTAGAGAAGGAGGTTTTCAGTGGGGGCTTGGTTGTCATGACCAAAATTTTAAATTTTGCATGCTAGACATTTAACAAGAAAATAAATTCTAGATTCACTTAGAATATTTCTTTTCCAGCTACCAAAGTGTGGTCCATGATCGAGCACTAGTTAAATATGAACACACTAAACTACAAGTAAATAAAATTACAAGGATTTATGCGAGAGAGGAATAAAAATGAGATAAAATTAATTGTATTTAGAATATAAAAAGATGATAAAATAACTCTATAATAGGTGCATAAATACATGTTTAATTCCCATTTATCATAATGACACATAAGCAATCTAAATACATGTGTAGTAAATACCATAGAATGAAATAAAAACCTACACTAATAACCCCCTTAAGCATAACTTGGGTGGGTAGAAGAAGTGGGTTATCTAAACAAGGCACGATAATGTACTTGAGTACGTTAAAAATATCTCAATAAGGTATGATAGAAAACTTATAAGATAATATCCTCCCTAAATAAGAGAAAATGTAAGTACATCAAGTATATCCCTTAATATAAAATACCTCCCAAAAACATGTGCCAAAAGAAAAAGATTTTTAAAAAACAACACTATCAACTTGTTTTCTGAAACCCATGTTATTTTTTAAATATAGAATATATGTTCTTGGTTCAAGGTTCCAAATATTTTTCTTGAAAGTTTCTATGACCATGTCATCAAGACAAAAGAAAAGAAAACCCTAAAACCACTTGTTTTCCTAATACACCCCTTAAGGATTTTGATTATTATTATTTTTATTAATATTATTTTATTCTATTTTATTATTTCATTCTTTTTTCAGTATAAATTCATTAGTTTTATATTTTTGTGTTATTATTTTTATTTTTTCTCATAAACATACTCATAATATAATAATTTTCTCATTGATGCAAGCTCATTGATTGAATGTTTCTTAAATTTTTCATTGTTTAACAATTCAATTTCATTATTTGCGTAGGGTTTACAACAATGCAATACATCACAATGGTTTTTATCCATTAAAAAAACCTTGGAGGGTCAACATGGGTCAATGGATCCTAGCTACACTAATATAAAAACTAGATCAAGTAGTATAAAATGGGCTTGTAAAATGGTGAAGAATATCTTGATGGATTTTTAATGGTCCTTCCTATTCTCTACTATGTAGAGAATCACGGAAATTGAAGGGGTCCGAAATTGGTAAGTGAAGCTCAAACTGGAAATGAATTTCTTACACGCCAAAAGGGAAAAAAACCTTAAAAAACAACTCTCTTGCTTAAGGGATTATAGATAAGTAGCTAGACCTAGGTATCACCCAAAATATGAAGCTTCTTAAAATCTTGATAAATATCATAGACTAAGAATCCTACTCTCAAAAAAGGAATCAATGAATACTGCATAAAAATAAGCAATGCCAAATGCCACACTAAAATACTTTGGATCGAAAGAATAGGAAATGAAGACTATCTCTATGTAAGAGTGGAAGAATATCTCCAAATGTTTCTCAAAAAATCCAATGCTAAATTATGAAAAGGGTTGATGAATAATATTAGTTACTAAATAGGAATTATAATGGTTCTCAATATTGATATGAGAATTGAACCAAGACCTAGGTACTTCTATAAAAGGAGTCAACATGAATGATGACAGACGTGAATCATAGGGTTGTGCTACCATGTAAGCATGTAGTGGTAAAGAAAATACATCCAGAGAAGTAGAAGCAACTCTATCAATTTTTTCATCAAAGAGAGAACACATCCTCAATATTATTCATCAAGATATGAAAGGTGGGATTCCAAAAAAATATGAAATGTACAATAAGTATACTTCCCAATGAAGCGGATCTTGTATACATGAAGAACCATTTTGTATAAAATCATTGGAATACTTTAAAAAAGTGACTCTAAAATATATTGAAGCAAAAGGTGATAGAGGAATTTACTACAAGAAAAAAGCTATGTCTTTGAATGATGTCATCTAGTTCTAAAATGTGGGACTCTATAGAGAAAGAAGATATTTTTGGTCCTAAAGACATATAATACTACTACAAATAATCACTGGAATCCCTCAATGAAGATAATTTAGACTTTGAGTTAGAAAGATGTACATGAGGAATTTCCTCAATGATAGATGGGATGTCAAAAAGAGGAAGAACATAAAAATCTCAATATCATCCACATATGATTTTTTTCCAAGGAAACATCAATCTTATATGGATAATAAAGGTATCCATACATATATTATATTAAGGTCCAAATAGTGAAAGGGAACTCATTGTACTCAAGCTAATGTAGAATATCCTTAGAAGCAATGAAACATATTAATCAGTAGACCATGTAATTGTTGTTTAACCACTCAATATTCTATTTATGGTCACTAGGCTCATGAAATATTCTAAGGAGATATGGAATTATATCATGCATAATGTAATGATATTGTCTCCCTTATTTCCAAAACACAGTTATTTGAATTTAGCCAAAAAAGAATGATGGAATTTAGTACCAACACTCATGATTAATCCCCCTTAATGAAAATTTATCTCAGTTCATGATTATAAAAATCAAATATTTGGAAATTTATATTTTAGTGTATATATAATTTTTACAAGGCCTAAAAGTATATAATATAGAAAAAACAAGGAAATGAAATAGCACAAATGTAAAGATCTTGAAAAAATACACAATTAAAAAAATAGAGATACTAATAAAAGTCCATTTGACACTTGTTCATTTAGAATTGAGATAAATAATTCACCTTACAAATTAAAGGTTTAGAGAAATATTTCATCTTGTCAATGTTAGCATGCAAAAAAATTACATCTCTGGAGTTAAGCACTTTTTATTTTCTTATGACCAGGGGCATAAACTCCATGTGATTAGGGACTTGGGCTTGGAAAAGTGGTGAGGTGACCTTTTACAAAAATTGCAAATGTGTGCTTACCATGTGGGATTTGTGTACTTTCTTATCAATATTTGTGGTAATTTATCAAGCACACATCACCTAAGCCAAAGATAAATGCCGAGGATTTAGTGCTTCTTATATTAGCAAAAAAATTAATTTAGCATGTAGTCTCGCAACATCATAAAAGTGTAGTGATATGTACTACACATCACCATTAACATGAGGAAATCTATATCTATCTTATCCAATGTAAAAATAACCCAATTTTTTTATATAATATACAGTGGTAGGTCCACATGTGGGTACAACAAGTGAACACGTCAATCCTTCTTGTAAACAAGTACAAAAAAACCCCACAAGATATCATGAATAGATCATGCTCCCATAGTTTTACCAAATCCTTGGCCACAACCCTTGTGAGAAAAAGTGAGTGATAGACACACTTATGTAGGTACATCAACCAACCTCGCCAATATATGCATCCACAAGTAGACACTTCAACAAATCATTTTAAAAAACATATTTATAGCAAGTACATTGACAAGAAACATGGACATATGTGCCAATCGATATGTGAAACTATAAGACACCCCAAAAATATCAAGAAACCTAGAAAACTAAAATTTCTACTAAACATAGATGTTATAGAGTATGCCACCATATACCCTTGAGATTCTACAAAAACTCAAAAAATACCAAATCCAAAATAATTCACAACATATTTTAGTTTATAATCATTCATAGGGTTTTGGAATGTTCCAAACACAATGAAGCATTTTATTTCTCCAAAGAATATATGGGATGGATAATTTCTCAAAAAAACCACTTATACAAGGATATTTCCCTCGGTTTTTTATTTCTCAAGATCATCCAAAGATGCAGGATAAGAGCATACTTAAATAGACTAAAGGATCTAAATAACAAGCTTGAATACTCAAAATTCCAAAATAAAATAAACATAAAATAATGACGTTCAATTACTAAAATGAGCTCGATACCATGTGAGAGTGTGGGCAAAGAATGGGAATTGGTAAAATTTAAACATACTAAAATAGAATCATAGCGAACTATAAGTGAAAAAATGTTGTTGCAAGAGAGAGAAACCAAAATTGAGCCAAAAATAGTTTATATTCAAAATATGAAAAGATGATAAAACAACTCTAGAAGAGGTACATAAATAGGAAGTAGAGAGGTGTAACTCCCATCTATCCCAATGAAACATAAGATATCTAAATACATTTTTGTTGGCGAAATAATTTGTCACGAGGACAAATTAGCTGATTTTCACCAACACTCTAGGACTATATCCTTCCTGCTTATGAAAGGGGAGGATCCATTTATTGAATTTAGATCAAAAAAATAATGTGGGTGGCCAATAGGCCGGGGATCACACATGCACACTCCACTTGAACCTCGCTGAATATGTTTTCACCTAGTGCAAGGGAATAATTTTCTTAATGGGCGAGATAGTAGGAGTGAGAACTATGAGAGAGGAGTTAATCTTGTAAATAGGATCGGACAAATTTTTACAAGTTTTAACTTGAATTTATCCACATACAATTAGAATAAACCAATTTTTTTATAATGGCAAGACACAATGAATCATGAACACAAAATTTCATTTATCCATTCATCAAAGGATCTAACACCTTTCTTGGTCATACAAGATTGTCATATGCACAAAGCTCTAAAAGAGAGATGGAGGAAACACATGGAAGAGATTAAAAAGAATGCCATCTATTTATTTTTTCTTTTTAGTGCACTTGATATCTACTTAAAGACTCAAAATTGAAAACCCCTTTGGAATAAGGGAGTCATACAATATATAGATTTCCAAAATAACTCTTTTCCTACCCCCAAAGGAATTATCACTAACCCTTACAACTTGTGACCTTTTGTATCAATAGGAAAGAAAGTGAGTCTATTTTTATTTATTGGAGGAAACTCATTATAATGTTTAAATATAGGTCATATTTAAATGAATAAGATAAAAGTGAAAAATAAACCCCATAATGAAGAAATAAAACATGATAGAAGAGAAGAAAGGGGTGGGAAAAAGAGAAGAGAGGAGACAACTACTTGGAAGAAGATAATGCATTTGTCGAAAAAAAGATCCACTTGCTGAAGGAACTTGAGAGAGTGCCTCAGGAAAAATATCGATTCCCTTGATCTCTTTTATGAAATGAGTTGGTGTAGGTACAACATTATCTTCTTGAGG
Source organism: Taxus wallichiana var. yunnanensis (assembly GCA_018340775.1). Classification (NCBI taxonomy): domain Eukaryota; kingdom Viridiplantae; phylum Streptophyta; class Pinopsida; order Cupressales; family Taxaceae; genus Taxus; species Taxus wallichiana. The sequence goes on from CM031240.1 coordinate 575,949,843, forward strand.
AATGTGGACAAAGTTTAGATCTTTAAGACAATTCTCTGAAGTACCGTTGATAATTTTGAATTTTGTGAACTAGGATTAATGCTAATTTTTAGTGTTGGAAACAACACATCTGATCTCTGTAAGAGATTATAATGTGTCTTCATTGAAGGAGAATGGGTCTCTAACCTCTTTTTTAACCAGTTCCTCGAATGACTTTAGGATATCATTCATGAAGGTGTTTTCATCTATCGCATGTACTCAAAGATTCTACACTTCCTTGTTGATATCTTATTGCATATTTGAATTGATGTCATCACATGAAACCAAATAATAAAGAACATGATTCAATATCTCATATCAAGAAACCGAGTTCAAGACCAAATTTGAGACATGTTTTCTTACGTAGCATCTAACACATTTATGTCTACTAATAAATAAGAATTAATGATGCCCATCTCATTCACTAGTGGAAATACCTGATCCCAATGCTCTTTCTCCTTTTTAATATCATCCCTAGTAATATTTTCATTTGTAGTGGTGGTAAACATGAATTCAAAAAGTGAAATAGTTTTTGAAACAAGGTCTTACCTATCTCAATGATTTTTCTCACCCACTTGTTGTTGGCTCTGCTTTGCATTGTGTAGCGATGTTTCATCTTAATTGATTCTAGATAAAAGCTAATGACTCAGGCGTGAATTATTTAATTGGGAGAGATGGGAAAAATTAGGCTCCATGAAGGATTAAACATATGAAGTGAGAGTTCTCATGTGTTCTTCTAGTTGTTTAATCTTATCCTTGTACTCCTCATTTCTTATAAGAAGGTGAGTGGAAGATTATTTGAATATATGAGCATATCCTTCATGTGTTTCTAGCCACTAGAGGAATTTTGGTCATTTCATAGTCAGATGAGGTCATCTCACCAATGAGATTTACCACCTTTTGCAGAGCTACTTCCACATGCTAATTTGTTGAGGAACCACTAAAGAAGTGGGAATTAATTTGACATTTCTTACCTTGCATTGTTTTCAACATCATAAAAATAAATTGAAAATCTATATAAGCACTTTCATTAGACTGTGTGAGTCTATCATATGATAATTTCTTGTACCCCTGGGAATATATCTATTGTCTTAGGTTTGAAACTAGGTATGATTGTATTTTTAGGCTCGGTGCAGGACAATACATATGGAATTTGTTGAGTTGGATCAGTCATAGAGGAGGAGATGTTTGGAGACTAAAGAAATATTAGTGGATGAGAAGGATCAATATATCCTTACACCATATCTTCTCTACGGTCTTCAATGAATAAAAATTTCTTATACAACCTCATGTAGTGGGGAAGCTTAGTTTCTATTGATTTCCTTTTTGCAGGCTCTCTTAAGTGAGTGGTTGTAGTTCTCTTGATTTATTTTTGAGATGAGAGATAAGATGTATATATTATGATAGTTTGAAGACCACCCGATTCAATTATTTCATCCCTCTTTTTCTTGAACCATTCTTCACACCTTAATATTACCATTTCATTTATTTCATTGATGTATCCTAACTCATGAATTCTCCATGAGATCTGTGGGAGGGTAAATAAATTCATTACTTGATATCTAGGATCATAGAATTCGGTGCCATCATCTTCTATACCATACAAGAACTAATAAAATCTAAACTTTATCATTTGAATGATGGTCATTCTCATGTGATCTTGATTTATTACCTCAAGATCATCATAGTAGTTGACCCAATAATCCTAAATTTTGGGAACATGGTGAAAATAAGGAAGATGGAAGCTCTCAAAATTTATTTGAATGTAAAAATATACCCTATGTGTATATGAATAGAGGTTAAAGGGGGAAAATTATGTTTCAATATTTGAGGTATCATTCACATTCTTGTAAGAAAATATTCCAAGAGAGATAATAAATGAGATACCTTTCTTATTTTGGTTTTTGAGTTTACCACCGACATGGGAAAGCTACCTAGATAGCTCAAACATCACAATATTATCACTGAGGTATCTCGAGAGCTTGTGAGGAGCGATATCAAACTTTGAAACTCTAATATATTAGAAGGTTAAGAATTGTGTGAAATGGAACACATATATCTCGATCAATGTTGCAGATTGAGAAGATAATATCAGCTCTAGGTTACCATCTCACAACCTTATAATGAACATGGTGAATGCATCATTCACCCTTGAGAAATGATGATTTATTTATTGGAGAGTTAGTTGCGAGTATATTTCATAGGAGGGTGCCCTCTAAGAGACATTTTGAGCAATTGATGGTGGATGTTATCACTTATGATTTTCCCCAATTTATCATTTAAGCTCCTTATATGAAAATGAGGATGAATTGTGACATCTAATATTGAAAGTCTATTGTGGCCTCTTCTCCCATTACCCTACTAAAAAAAATTATTGCATGAGAATAGCCTTCATGAAACTCATCTCTAGAAAAGATTTTTAGTACACAAGAAGGATTCCTCCCTTGTTTCAACCATGATCCTAGTTCAAGGCCTTATAGATATGATTTATTCTTTGAACACTTATGAGATGAAACATAATTTATGACTATGACCGTATTGGTACCTATTGGGATTTGCATAATCTGTAAAATGCCCTTCGAAGGGAGCATTGTAAGTATAAATTATCCTTTTCTCTTATGATCCTTGATTCTAGCTCATAGTGTTGAGAAAATGTTAGCACCAATTTTGTATTCTAAAGTGGCATGGGTTGAAATCCTGCAACATACAATCCACTTGTGAAAATATTATCTTTAAATGGTTTCCTTAGGCCTACGAACATTAGACTCTCCAGGTCTTCTAAGTCCATATGAGAAACATCACTATTACCCACATATTCTGAATCTAGGGTTGAAATAGGTTCCAGACTAGATAAATTGTACTTCATGTTTCAAAAATTATAAATATGAGAGAAAATTATACCCAAAACAACTTTTTACACGTGAATCCGAAACTTTCTAGTTTTAGCACGTAGCGTTTAAGAGCTTATTATTTGGGAATTTCTTTTTCTCAAATTTAGTCTTGTGAAGCTCTTAAAGTACTAATATTACCTTCATCAATTTAGGTTTATTGTTTTTAGAAACTTTTTATTTTGAGTATCTTTTTGGGTACTTCTTTTTGGGAAATCTTCTTTTTGAAAAATTGCATGTTTTTCCTAGTTTGTCATTTTCACTATTTTTTGAATATTATGAGCTAAGAGATCATATAATTTTCATATGTTTTATATATTTAATAAGTGACACAAACAAAAAAACCACTATTTTTATAATGTTCACTTACTAGTGTCCTTTTTGCAATGAAAATACCTTCATCGGATTCACTCGTCTCCAGATCCTATGCTCCAATTTTCACGTGATCTGTCCAATGGAACTCATCTAAACTAAAAAATTGAATTTTAGGGAATGGTTTTCACATTTCATGTTGTTAAAAAATATAGGTCATCATAAGTTTTTAATAACAATATTCTCAAAGGCACTGGGATGATGACCTACGAGAAAATTTCACTAGAATTCGGTTTCAAACTTGAAATTTATGAATAAATATTTGTTTTCATTTTCATGGATGCCATGGAATTTTTTTAATAGAATCTCTAGTGTTTTTTCAGGTTTTTAGAGGTTTTATGAAATCAAAAATGATAGAAAGGTTGAACTTGTGTGAAGAAATGAACTTGGAAGCACATTGTTTTATGTTTTTAAGTTACCCCGACATCTATTTTTGTTCACGGGTCGAAAACAACATGATTTTTAAAATTAGGGTTTTGAAAAATTGATTATGAATTCAATTTTTTTGTCCCATATTTACCCTTTGGAATAAGGAAATGGATACGATAAAAATATTCCTTAACTAGATCATGACAAGTGTCATTGTGAGTTGCAAGATGGGAGAGATGGATAAAAAATGCCTTGACACATGGGAGCTACCAAGGTAGGTCATATGCAAAACATAAGGAGGGGATAGGATGGGGAAGAAATTTTGTGTCTTGTATATCCACTTGGTAATGGGGAAAAGAGTGACAAGAAAATTTTCCTCAACCTGATCATGACAAGTGTCATTGCGTGTTACGAGGAGGGGGAGATGATCTTAGTTTGATTAACATTTTATCGGCTTGAGATGGGTCATATGGAAGACTAGAGATGAAAGATGAGGCGGGAAAGATTTTTTGTCCCATATGTCCTATTGGTAAAGGGAAAAGAGTGACACAAAATTGTGACATGAAGCCGTAGGGTGACACATGTCACTCCAAAAATGACTAAGTATGAGAAGCATACCTTGCATAAGAGATAACTTGATGCTACAATTTCCGGAGCTCCCGATGGTATTTTATAATGAAATATTGTATGATTTAGACTCCAATGATCATTTCAAGAATAATGGGAAAAAAATTAATTCATCAATTATACATGTATATTATAAAATTGGCCCCTTTTTCTTCAGGACAACAGGTGTATCGCCTAAGAATGAGCTACCTTGAGAAACCATCGACCTTTTGAAAGATGTGATGAGTGAACCATGTAGAGATTTAATTAATATTTAAAATTATTATTTTATTGAATCATAACACCTTACAGATCTCTCAATATCATCCGGTGAAGTTTAGGTCCCAATTTTGACTACACAATCCATACACCTGAAAACCACGCTTTTACACCAATTTTCCCTAAACCTCTCAAACTTTTTGAAATATTCCTAAATAAATTCAAAACATTTAGAACTCTCCAATACCACATCTAAATTATTATGGAATTTTAGATCCTTCTTGGAGGATCCACACCTGCCTTAAAATGACCAAAATAAGCCTTTTTAGGCCTATTGAAAGACTAATTTTCGAGGCAAGTTACCAAATGATATGAATGACCCTATTACAAAATTTTAGACAAAATGAAAAACTTTTTCAAAACATTGGGAGGAACTATAAGGTTAGGATGAGCATGATATAAAGGACAAAATGATTTGGAGAGGGGTTTAAGGGAATTTTCAAGCAAATTTTTACATTTGGGTTAGTTGTCATGGTTCAAGTTTGAATTTTTGGACCTAAAAATGTATGGAAATAGATGGCCCTCACTTTGGGACTTGATTTGGATAAAACATAGTGTGGGAAGGAAAAACACGAACTCCATAATTTTAAGACACAACATTGATCAATGCCTTATCCATTGGGCTATAAAGTCTTTATTACAAGCAACAAATATGAATGGACCAACACACACACACACACACCAAAAAGGAAACACACCACACCGAAAGGGAAAATTAATCCAAAAATGGTACTTAATTTTTTTGAAGTACTTAGAAAATTTTCAGATGAACAAATTTTAATAGACTCAACATTGATCATGAGTTCAATTATCCAATTTTGGGTGTCTTGAAGCCCAATTTCCAAAATGATCAATTAATCTAATTTTTCCAACTTAAGTGAATTTACTGATTCTATTACAAAACCATTAAATAATTCACAAGTTGAATTAAAATATGCACTCAATTTGAATTCTTGATTTCAAAATCTAATAGTGCATTCAGTTATCTGATGTGGGTTATGGATACTAGAATTTTCCTTCAATCTGTTTACTCCAATTTTGTGTTTATTTTATCAATTAATAAAATTAATCAAAAGATGAATTTTTATCTGATCAAAAGCTTCTAAAAACTGAATAAAAATACCACAACTTAGAAATTGATAACGAGTTCACCCAAAGGCTACGTCTCTAGATTCATAGAAAGTGAATCAATCTATTCAATGTCTAATGAAGTAAAATAACCCTTCAATAAGGACTAACAGATCTTTTTACCTACAAATGAGATGATCAATGTCCCAAATAACTCTGAAAATTAGCAAAAATTGTCCCAAGAATGATTTGTGGCTCTATAGTTCTTCTTCTATTTGTTTCTTGTGAAAATATTTCCCAAAAATTCCTATAAATTTAAATGTACAACACCTACATGAAATAATTTCTCATTTCTAGAAAGCTTATGAAATTTTGAATAACTTCCCTTTTTACTCCATGGCTTGGTTTAGACCAGAAGTTCTTGGAAAATTCATATCTTTGTTGGTTCCTCATGCATGTTCTATGCAACTACGATGGAAAATCACCTACATAGGAAAATATATATCACTTCATGAGAAAATAATACTGTCATTATCTTCGTCTTAAAATTTTGAGAAAATTTTATTTTTACTCAAAGTTCGGAAAGTTCCGCTAAGTGCCTCAAAACGGAGCTTGACCGTAAACTTCCTGTCTGGTCTCCCCCAAAAACTTAGAGCACAAAGCTATTTTTATATAGGCGAGCTCATGTTCTATCCCGTATGAGCTCGGTGGTAATTTTGTTGGGCTATTTGGATGGTATGGGCTAGGTCGGGGGTTCGATACCCGCCTATCTCCTTTTTCGTCGGCGACCATTTGGAAAAGGTGGGGATAAATCCCACATTAATTGGCGAGGCGATCATTCAAGCCTTTAATAAGGAATTCATGGATAGTTGTAAATGTGACACAATCCATGCCAGAGCCTTTGTTTGGCTTCACACTATTTCTCCTGAGATGAATGCTGAGGTATTAGGTGAGATGACGGGTTATGAATTGTTTGTTTCATCTGATGTTTCAAAGTTGGTGTGTTTGAATGCCTATTCAAAAGGCCGCCAAATTTTTATGTGATAAGCCCAATGTGTTAGGAATTGAGGTGGTCACTATTTGTTGTTTGGTTTGTTGAACCTCTCATATTAATGCCAAGCTCCTCATTGTTCATAAGCCGAGCTATGTGAAATATGCCTGTTGAGGTTAATGGGATAAAATGGATCCCGAACCATATAATCCTAAGCCCAAACAATAAGGTGATGGAATCGCCAAGTTATACGCCGAGTCATTGGTGAGGTAACTCGTTATCAAATGCGATCTCTCTAGAAATAAGGAAAAGTAATCCAATCCCGAGCAATGTCGAATTAAACTCAAATTTTTTTGATCCATATGAGAAATGTGGAAAATGTGATCAACTCGGTGGGGAGTTAATCACCCCACCAAGCAAGAAATCTAGCTCAATAGAGCTGATTATAAAACTATGAATGTAAAATCAACTCATAGTGCAAAAATTCAAACTCAAAACAAAAAATCAAGCTCGAATGCAAAATTGACATCTGTGTGGTGGTTTGAGAGCCCACCACGTCGGAAAATATAGCTCTCACGATGGTCGATCCCTTAGTTACAAAATTTGATCCTCTTATTCTTTTATAGCTTAACATGAGTGAAAGATCGGAGGTCCAAACCATTTCAAACAAGCTGTGTAACCTTTTTATTCTTGCCACGTGTCACGTTTGGATTAGACTATTGACCATGATTGACATGTTTAAGACCTTAGATTTGATTGGAAATATAATTTTCATACGAACTCTATTTCTAAAGTTCAACATACCATCGAAAGGTCTCAAGAATCCCTTCAAAGATGGTCTAGATCCAGGGAATTTTAGGGAATATCTACATACTATAAAATCCTATGGATCACTCCTCCTCGATAATAGACAATTTTGACCTCAAAATGGAAAATTTACCTAATTGAACTGTACACACATTCTCTGCATATCACAAACACAAAAACTAGTTTATAGCATGGTAATTTTTCCAAAGTTTCTATAATCAAATGCCAATAAAAGTAACATAACCCAATGGCTTGAATTGTAACTCGATATGACATTTTCGGGGTTCATTTTAAGATACCTCTTAGAAATCAGAGGTGGAAAATACCTGGTGAATATCCTCGGAATCTGGTTTCACGGGAAGGCAAATTTTTAGGGGTCCGACAAAAAAAAATTCCTGATTTTAAAGTGGTGGGACGAGAAGGTCAGACACGCGAGAGATATTTGCTTTGACACACATCAACAAGGTGGTGACGCGCATCAAGAAACCTCATTGATGCATGTCAACAACCTTGTTAACGCACGTCAATGGGGTTTGTTAACGTGTGTCAACCACCTTGTTGATGTACATTAGCAAATCTCTCTCACGCATCTACACCTTTGCCATCTAGTCGCGAACAAAAAAATCTATGTGTCATGCATCTACATCCTCCGCGCTCCCGCCACACATCAACAAACTCTCCCTGTCGTGCATCAAAAAACTCTCCCTGTCATGTGTCAACAAACTCTTTTTCACGCATCTGCAGCCTCCACCCTCCTGTTGCTGTTTACTGTACTTGATAATACATATGCCCCCAGTTGGTATGAGTGAACTAATAGTGTTCTACCTGGTGAATAATATAGGATTTATATAGGGGATAGTTTCAAGGGTAGGTGAAGTTGACCCCTAAAAAAATTAAACTATAATTTTTAGGCGAACAAGTCACTGACCCACGCTAGAAAATTTTCCTTTATAAATTTTTAAAAATGGAATATTCACCATATTATGAATATTTGCCACCAAAATTATCCTGGACATTGCAGAATCGCTAGTTACTATTTATGCTTAAATAGAGAAATAAGTTGATGGGATTTGTCAAAGAGTTACGGGAAGAAATACGGACCAAGGATGTTCTCTTAGCAAAAGCGCAACAAGGTGAACGAGAAGAAGGAAATGCCTTCCAAAGAATATATGCAGTACTATGACAAGATGCACTGTAAGTTGTTCACATTTTAATTCTTCCTCTCATTTAGTTTTAGACATTCCTTTGGGTGAATTTGAAAAACATACTAACGGAATTAGGTCTAAGATAATGTGTAAAATGGGATTTAATGGAAGATGCCTTGGTAAAAATGGCCAAGGTGATGCTAACCCAATACAGGTAGAGGAACAACCTCAGTTTGTAGGTTTGGGTTATTCTAGTGGGAAAATGGAAATTGGAGAAAATTCCAAAGCAAATGAAAAAAGTGTCTACGCCACTATATTTGCAATATTCCTCCATCAAGAGGAACAATGAAAGGTGTAAGAAATTAGGTAAACGATGTAATGAAATTCCACCTCTTCTTACTTACACTAAAAATAGCACTATTGGGAAAATGAATCCTAAGGTTTCTAAAACTCTCTTTCATCTGAACAATATAGCTTTGGTAGACAAAAGTATGTGTTTCCTTGCACATTTTGTGAAGGTACTAATCATTCTACAACTTATTGTTGGAAGAGGAAAACTATGTTAAATAGTTTAACACCTTTTGGAATTATAAGGCAAAGCTTGAAGACCAATCTCACTATGAAGAGGTGAGAAATGGAAAAAAGGTTACCTCTCCTAAACAGAGGAATCATTCTCCTAGATAGAGCTCAAGAAATGGTAAAATGGGTAAGAATCCTAAAAATAGGGAAATTAAATTTTGTTCCCATTGTAAAAGGAATGGTCATGATGTTAAGATGTGTTGGTATGTTCCTTCAAAGCAACATTAGAAAGTTGTTAAAAAGAACAATAATGTCAAACCAATAGTTGTGGATCTAACTCATGTAGATGCTCATTTTGGTATTGAGGGAAGTAAAACCACCTAAATAGAAAAATCCAAGTAATTGGTTGGGTAAAACATTCCTCAATTTTATGTTTGCATTGTAGTAACTGTTGATAGTATGCAAACATTTTCAGAGCTAATTGTTGGGAATTCTTGATGTATATTGAAGAAAGGAAAATTTTCCCATATGATGATATTTAGCTTTGAAAATTTATGGAAACAACCGTAGGGAAGATTTGAGTGATAGGTTCATCATACTCATATTGTCTTCTCACATTTTTGGTTGGAAATTCCATTATTAACAACAATATGTAGGGATATGGGCATGAACAACATGTCTAATTTTGAAACTTGTAGTTTTATAATGTTGTCATTTGTACAAATTTTTAGATGTTTATAAGACCCATTCGGGTACCTGTTTGATATTGTAATAAATAGACAAACTTGTTGTGTCCACATGTGTTATTTACACTAATTTTTAAGACCCTCATGTTGGGAAAAAATTGATTTTTGTAACTATCAGATGTGGTTGCAATTAGGGTGTAAATTTATTACACTAACAAACTGGTTTACAAGTTGTACTAGGTGATCATTTTTGTAGATTATGGTAGTTCACTAATTTGGGTAAGCATACAATTTGTTATCTATCCTTCTACAATTGATTATGTATGGATAGAATTGACAAATTCACGTGGATTCAAGTTTTTGACTATAGCTATTTTTGGGCATTGATAGTCTAATTTATTCGGATAGTGAATATTTGCGGTTATTACAACTTCGGATAGACAGCTAGCACTAGCCTAATTGTGGGAAGGTTAAATGTCTAGTATAATGATCTGTGTTTAAGAAATTGTAATTTTTGGTAATTGATCAGTATCACAAAGTGACAGTAGAACACTATCTTTCTATATTATAATGGGTTTTATTATTTGGTCTGATTATTTGTGATGGCATTACAGTGGGGTATGACAGTTCACAATTGTGTGCAGAGTTGACAGGGTTGTAGCATTTCAGTTGAACACTAGCTTAATTGGGTGTTATTATCTAATCGGTTATGTAATTAGCTAATCAACTATTTGCATTTTATTAACCTATAATGTTATTTCAAGTTCTTTTATGTGTTTTTGCAATGCAAGAAGAGATAACATGTTTTGTGGGTTGATACACAACTTTTGTGGACAAAAATCCTTCTCAGTAGGGAGGAGTGATCAGGGGATCAATTTCAGTGTCAAATGTTCCCTAAACTTCCTAAACCATGATAATGTAGTATATCCTTTAGAGAGATTTCTAATGACTATAAGAACGTGAAAACCAAACACTCGAGCTCCGGATACGTCTCATCAAATTTTGGTCAATGAGTGGTCAAAGTTGGTCAAATTGGATAATTAATTTTCCTAAAATCTCACAAAATTACTTCTATTTCATAGAGATTGTCATTATCTTTCCGGCACATTTTTAATGGACCAAATTTGAGTCTCAGATGTGTATGATGAACCTATCACTCAAATCTTCCCTACGATTGTTTCCATAAAATTTATTATAAGCAACAAATTTGAATGGACCACCAACACACACACACAATAAAAAGGAAACACACCACACCAAAAAGGGAAAATGCACAAACAGGAATGGAAACACACAACCTAAAATAACCTGTGGTACAGGAGGAGGACAACCTAATTTCAATGCTTCTACAATATCAAATATTTCCTTCTGCAAGGAAATTATAGATAGGAACCATCCAAATATGAAAGATAGAAAGTGTTTTCTCCATAGTCTTCCCAAATATGAAATTATTTTATCCATAATGAGTCAAAAATTCAATGACTACCCTTAGGATCTCTTCTTTTATCCCATATAAAGATAAGATTACTTGACCGAAAAATCCTTTCCTTCACTTTCTTTTCAAATATATTTTTACCTTCAACTAGTGTTATCGAATCCGATCAACCACCATCATCCTATCTTCACCAATATTTTCCAAATAAAATATCCTCTTATCAAGATAATCATGGAAGTTAATGTCTTTAGTTGGCCTGACCAAATGTAGAGAAGGAAATTCAACTATGACAGAAATCTTAAAATTGATGCCATATAGCAGATGGAATGGATATATGCTAATTACTTTCTTTCAATTGATGTTATCTACCCAATATGCATCATAAAGCCTTTTATGCCAATTTGTTTTGTTTCGATCAATAAACCTTTAGACAATTGTCATAATGTCCTTATCGATATATTCAACATAACGATTCATGTATTGGTAATAGTGATATGCATGTGTAAGAGAGATCCCATAACATAGAAAAAATCATTCATTTCCATTTATGAGAGATACGTTTCATTATCAACTAAAAATATTTTGAGGTATTCTCAAGTGAATAATGATGTTTTCATTAATAAAGTTACATACCATCTTTGAGTTTGATTTATTGAGAGGTATAGCCTCCACCCATTTGGTGAATTATTTTGTAGCTGTGAGTACATAAGTATGGCCTAAAATTTAGAAAGGATTCAATAAACCAATGAAATCCATTCCCAGATTATGAAAATATTCCACTCGATAACTGGTCACAAAGGGAGTGCAACAAGTTGGGGTCTTCCCACAAATTGTTGACATGGATCACACTTAGAAACCCACTTTTGAGTATCTAAAAATAGGGTAGGATAGTAGTACCTACCTTGGAGGATTTTATGTGTAGTTACCATGGCGGAAAAGTGTCCACAACAAGCCTAGTCATGGTAGGCCTTCAATAACTTCTCCTGGTGTTCCTTGTCAACACATCTTAGAAAACATCCATCTAATCCTCTTTTATACAACACATGGTTCCATATGACATACCTAGTATATTTCAACTAGAGAGTGCCTTTGTTTATAATCGAGGTGTGTCAAGAACTCCCTATAAGTGAGGAAGTATGTAATGTCGAGTACTTCTCATCGGTGGTATTCACAAGGAGAACAAAATTCAAGTCTTTGTTTGGGCATTCATAGAACTGAAATTTACCTTTTTCATTTTGAGTCATGTCTGACTCATCCTCATCCATTAATCTTCATAAACCATTTCATCAAACCAGATTTTATGGTATGATGTCCAAATCATACTCTTTAATCTTAGCTACTAAGTTAACTCTCTTAGCCCATAGATCTTGTTGAATTAAATTTGAATTTAATACCGATCCTATAACCATAACTACAATGTGTGAGTTTAGAATGTATAAGTTGAAGTTATTGAATACCTTAACCACATAATATACATGTTTATCCATCTTATTGTACTTTAATTCATGATATTTCAAAGGAAATATCATGAAGAGAATTGGATCTTCAATACCTTCTTCATTTATATAAACTAGGATAGCTGAAAGAGTGTGTTTGGAGGAATAATAGTATAGAATAAAGTCTATAAAAATTTAGGCATACCAAAGTAGGGTATTTTTTAATTGATTTTTGATTCCTTTGAATGCCCCCTTTACTTCTTTAATCCACCTGAAGCTTGTATTTTGTTTCATCATTCTAGTAATATGCTTCATTTGTTTAGCAAAATATGGATTTAAATAGTGGGGAAAGTTCACCTTCCCGAAGAATGAGTGAACTCCATACTTTCTTATGGGAAAGGAGAGTCCTTGAATTGATTTTATTATTTCAAGATCAACCTTAGATGCTTCCATGTTCATGGTTTGATCGAGGAGTTTACCTTTTATAAAGAAAAATATATTTTTGGGATTCAAAGATATCTAGTGTTGCTCACATTTGATCAACACTTTCTCCAGAGTTTCAAATAATCTTCCCACTTTTTATAAAATACCGTGAGATCACCAAGATAGATGGTGATAAAATTATTGAGATCCTTGAAAGAAAAATCCATTTTCCTTAGAAAAGTAGCCCCAACATTAATGAGACTGAAAGGAATTTTGTTGTACAAAAAAGTGCCCCACAAAGTGGTGAAAGAAGTTTTACGTCGGTCCTCCTCCACTACTTCAACTTGATTATATACAAAAATCCATCAAGAAAAGAAATAATTTTTGGATCTAGTGATAGCCTATAGGATATGGTCCATGATGGGTAGCGGGTAGTTGTCCTTTAATAAGGCTTGATTCAAGTTTCAAATTCGACATAAATTCTTATCTCACTATTCTTCTTTTGAAATGGGAAAATGTTGGTGACCCATGTGGAGTGATGAATAGGAAATATAATTCTTGAGGTCAACATTTTTAGAACCTCTTCCTTGATCGTGCCAATAATATTAGGACTTGTATGACCTTTTATTATTCCGAATGGCTTGGATTCGATCTTGAGAGATATAGAATGGTATACCAATTTTGGTTTGAATGGTTTCATCTCATCATATGAATATGTTATAACATCGTAATATCTCCTCAATAATGAAATGAAACTCCTTTTCTCTTTTGGTGAATTTTTTTTTTCAATGTTAAACATTCTTGGATGCTCCAGAGTGCAAATGTTTTCCTTTTCAAAATTAGTGGTGAAAGGAGAAGATTCTTTTACTTTCTCTATGATAAATCTATCATGCTCATCAAAAAAATATTCAAGAGAAACTGGGCCTATGGAATTTTATTACCTTTTAATATGATGACCCCCTCCAAATCAATTCCATCAATCTCACCCTTTTCATATATGGTACAAATTAACCACCTTGGTTAATTAGAAAACTTAAAGATTCATTCTGGTTTTGACATAGATTTAAAGGGTTGTGTGTACCATGTGTTCTCCACCTTGGCATATTTACATGGTTACAATTCTTCACATGCACCCTCACACACCCTTCCTACTTATTCCTTATGTTTTTCCTCTCCATCACTTCTTTCCACGTGATTTCATCCCTCTCCTTATATTTATGCTATCTCATTTCATTTCCCTCATGCACACTCCTTGTGCACCCACCATCATTCCAATAGTTTTGTGTACTCCTCATGAGCATCTACTAACTCGCCTTCCATTATGGCTAAGTCCTTGACATGTTTTTCCTATGGATGATGCTTCTCAAGTTCTACACATCTTCAAACATACTCATTCCCCTTCCACTTTCTATCTCATGAATTTACTTACATAATTTCCTCTATGCATCCTTATCTTGTACTCTCCTTTTCCCACGCTTGTGTCTTATTTTGTGCACTTCCTCCTTACCACGCTTCATTTCTCTTAACCATATTTTTTTCCCCTTCTACATACTTGTATGATCTTACAGATATGCACCTTTCTTCCACTCTACATGTAACTCTCTTACATGTGTTTTCAAACCTTTACATTATTATCTCTCGTACCTCTTTTTCTCGCGACTTTCCAAGTGCAATCTCTTGCACCAATCATAAAGTTCCCTATGGAAATTTTCCGATGAATTTTGTAACATGTAACCTATCAAAACATTCCAGCTACACACTAAATCCTCACATCAAATGAGTTCCTAACATGTGGTAGAAAAGACAAAACAAATTAAAAGTTAGCTGAATCTTTTAACAAAATAGAGCATGCCACATGTCATTGCATGTTAAGTTTGTAATTTAGAACTTCAAATTGCCATAAATTCTTCCATAGAGATCAGATTCCCATGTACATGGTCTTGTTGGAAAAATGTTGATGTGAGATATGCTATAAGATACTTAAAATCATATTTTTCTAGGATTTGGTAGGCGGAAACTAGGGTGACGTTACTTGGGTCGTTAATGCACACATCTAGTTGACCCAACCACCCATATTTTATCTGATTCTACCTCCTTCCTTCTTCCATAAGATAAATAAACATGGAGAGGCACATATGAAAACCCTATAGGTTTATTTTCAGAAATTCATTCCTGATTGTTGGTGATTTGATTTAAAATCTAAGTTTCCCTCTTCTTTATCTTCCTCTTATCTCCTTCTTATATAAATAGCTTAGCATTACTCATTGTAAAAGGTTGGAATATTTTGGTTTGATAAGGCTATTGTTCATAGCATTGCTATTTTTCATTTTGAGTTGTAGGCTTTTACATCTGAACCTTTTTATATGGATTCTTTCCTTATCCATCATTATAATCAATCGTGCATTATCTCAAAGTAATTAAATCTTGTTTTTGGTTATCTTTGCCTTAACTTGCATTTTATTTCAACTACTTGCCTCTTATTTACATTTTTTCATTTGTTACACAATTCTATGTCCCATGTACGTTCCTTTTTGATTGTGCTCCATGGAAATGATTGTGAAAATGTGTTTTAGATGGTAGAAAAATTATCTTCCCTCCCTATGTGCATTTTCCTTCATTTTTCACTCATCCAAGCTTATTCATCCCCCTCTTTCTGGTACTATCACCTCCCCTTAACTTAGGATTTCCTTTTCATGCACCTCCATCTTACCCCGGTCCTTGGAATTGTAGAATAATGATAGGTAGCTTTATTTACCTTCGTAGGAGTAGTTTTAGCACTAGAAATAGGTAAAAGAGTTTGACCTTCTCTAGAGGTATGTCTCAAAGAGAAATTACCACACCTTGGAGATAGTACCATGTTTCTTCAAAGCCCTAGAGTTCATATTGAACCGAGAAGAGTGTAATTTTGATCTCCAAAAATTTTGGCACGCTAAATGGGAATAGTATTGAAAGATTACATTTCATCATTGCTAAGTTCTAGTGTGTGACTTAGTAATTTTGAGCCTTTAGAGGATTTTTAAACATATTCAATGACTCAAAACATCTAGATCTACTAATTTCAAAAGTCCGCAAGTCAGTTTCATGAGAAGAATACACACAAGGTAGAGAAAAGTAGTTGAAGGATATTTTAAAAACTCCAGCTATCTCCAAGAAAAAGTAAAAAAACCATCGTGTACACATCTCCAAATTTTGCACGCATAACACAATATAATCATCCTCTTGTTATACCTTCCATGTGCTTTACTGTGGTGTTTAAACCCATTTTTGCTATGGGACAAAGAAATATTCCATTTTTCTACTTCACCGATGGTATTTCTCTGGATATTTCCATGCAACATGATATACCACCGGCGCGCTCAAAAGTATACTATTTTCACCGGTGAGAATCATGTTACCCTTCTTTGAGAAAATTTAAGATATTATAAACATATGCTCTATCCATCTAGTTACTTAGGATGATGTAGTTGTAAGGCTGTGTTCTTCTTCACTTAAAGGAAAAGCACTTCAGTGGTACATAAGTTTAAGACCCACCTCTATCAATAACTAGGATGGACTTGGCCCCACACTTTGAAAATAGTTTGTGGAGAAATATGATAACATATCATTATTAGAACAACTCACACTGATTAAGAGAGATCCAAATGAGCTCATGGCTAATTTCAACTTTAGGTTGTATAAAAAAAAGGACAAAATTCCTTTCCTCTTAAGACCAACTCTTCAAGGTGCTTTCCTTTACTTTTTAAGATCCCTAAATTATGAAATTTTAGGGATGATACAATTTATGCGTGGTGCAAAAATCCTTGATGCTTATGTTATAGCCATTATGGAAGAAAATTGTCTCATCCAAGCTAGCAAATCAGCCCTTAGACCACCTACACCTTATTTATTGAAATCCCTCTAGGGTCCCAACCTTCCATTGCTCCCATTCTTGAGAAGAGTTCTTAGCCCGCTTCCTCTACATATTATTCTCTTGCTCAACAAAAAAATATGAAGAAATGAAGGCCTTGATTAGAAATTTGTTCAATAAAGTCATATCTCTAGAGAAACAAGTAGGCGTAAGACCTTAGAAATAACTCTAATAAAGGGTTTAATTAGATCCATCAACCCTTTAGAAATAAATATAAAAATAAGAGATATGTGGAGAACCAAAAAATGACCAATGACAGCCAATACGCACCTTCCGTTGTAAATGGTTCCTCCTACTCAACATCTTCCAATTCCCAACACAATAAAAGTGATATTTCAAGTTCAAAAGAACATGGTCCAAGAGATAGAATGGTACTTTCCCTACGATTTGAATCACAACCAAGTCTGACAACTAAGTAAATTTCTTACACACTCAAGCCTACATGATTCAAAATGTTGTAGGTTATGAGAATTCCACTAGTGTGTATGGTAGAGAAATGAATAAGTACTAGAAGTTGTTTCGGAGAAAATATTATGTTGTTCGGGGCTGAAGACTTATGTGCAATAAAACGAGCTATGGAAAAATCAAGCATCTTTGCATGCCCAAGTTGCTTTGAAACACACGGTACAAAAGAGAATACTAGAGATTGGCAAGCAACCCTCTGCTCATGCCATCTATACTAATCCTTAGAAGAAAAGATATATAGATAATATAACCAATATTATTAGCATGAAATTTCATGTCCATGAGGTTCCACGTAATGTGTTAGCATAAGTGGTGTGAGCCCATATTGTGGTAGGTCAAGCCTCTGCACAAGATAAGGCCCCTACCTTTGAACTGAAAAATGAAGAAAAGATGTTGTTGTTCCTCGGATGCACAATTTCATTGGATTTCCATTCAACATTATGGACCGGATGAACAAGAAAAATGTGAATTTCATAATATGGGATGCCCTATCCATTCCATCTCAATGTGACCTATTGCATGAATTTATGGCACAACTTCCACATGTTGATACACTTATCAAAAGAAATCATGTTATTGTCAACATTTTTCAACTAGATGAGAAGTAAGTAAGAAAAACTATCAAAACCACACTTGTAGTCTTTAATCATTGCTTTCCCCAACAACCATTCCCAAACACATTGGCATATCATCCAATTTATCCTGGAAGCTCACACGAGATGCACGCAGCACCAAGCCCCTCCTTTATGTGAGATTTGTGAGACCATTCTTTCTTAACACGAGCATATAATACAACCAGAAAATAAGTGCATCCATTTATGGAAATTAAGATGTAACAATTAACTCCTAGCCTAATGCACCCGAGCATAGAACAACATGATCAACTTAATGACAATATAATCATCCATAATATATCATCAAGAAAACCCTTAACATGCATATGAACATAAGGAAAATGCACGATGATCAAGATCCTTTATATGAGTGTTTGAGAATCACTTCATTATATTTATTAGCCAAAATATGGTAGCCAAGATTACATAAAAATATTCCCATTCATGGAAATGTTCACACTAAGAAAGCTTTCTTTACATCAAAAATATTTCCATTATACATTACAAAATATCACTCTATCTCTCACTCCATATGCTTTCTTACTTCCTCCCCTCTTTCTCTTCTAAATCCATCTATCCTTCTAGAATAATCATCCTCCTTCCCTCTTAACCGCTCGTCATTCTCACTTGCGAAATCTTGATGGAATCGGTTTATGATTACTCTACCACTACCCAGAATCTATTAGGGGTCTCCATGCATTTCCCTCAATCGAGTTCCTTTTAACATGCATGTGTCACTAATCCTTAACAACCTTGACTCCTTATCCTTTCATGATAATCATATTAATTCTTTAGAATATCCTTTCCTCAAGTTGCAAGTATCCATGTCTTATCCACATTTGTATCTAGTCGCTTTTCCATTTAATCCGTACATGTGTCTTTTCCTAGTTTCCAAAACTTACTAAGTCTCAAGACCATCCTATTCGGGCGTGAGCCTTCATGCCTCTCTAATAATTAATTCATGTGTGTGCCCTCATGCCATGCTTTTGCACACCACAACGCTTCATGCCTTAGGTACTTAGTTACTTTAGGGGCCCAACATCACCCCACAATAAATTGGTTACCACCTCGACAATCCTCTGTGATTCCTAAATAAAAATATTGTCAACCAGAATATTTCTCTAAAGAATAATGAATAGTTACAGGGAGAGAATATGAATAAAGAATTGAGGAATGGGGGATGTTATGCAAACAATCGAGAGGAGTTCGAATCCCACATCTATCTCATCCTTCAATTTCTCCTAGGCATTCAAATTTTATAAGGCCTTCCCTAGCACTTCACCTACGACACTTGGTAGATGGTATGGGATGATTTCTTCCACCCTCCCCATCAGCATGTTTATATCCACCCCCAAATCCATGTAGACACGCTAAAACTCATCCATCCGCTTAGTGATGGAGTATCAAAGTTCACTAATTCTGAAGTTCACATTCTTGCACTTTGTCTTTATTTTCTCTTTTCGGTTGTGGTGTTAACAACCAACTATGCACGCTTCACCTTGTTGGTGGGGACGGTATCCTAAAAAAAATTGAGGGATACCTCTTCTTCTATTACCCACGTGTCGATGATAGTATCACATTTATATAGCTATTGAAGCCCCTATCTACCAATATATTTTCCTCCTTGAGTTGGGAGAGAAAGTCTTCCAACTCAGGTGATGTAAGCTTTAATGAAAACCTTTTTCTCTTCTCTTTCTTATTCTACTTTCATGGGTGGGATTGGCATTCCCTGTGGCTTTGGAAATGGGGAGTTCTTAGCCTCCACCTCAATTACCTCATGTTTTTGTGGCACAACTGTGTGAACACCTGATGAACATATCCATTGATGGAAACGTAGACACAGGGGTGCATTCCAAAAGTTCGGCTCCAAAACTTTGATATAGGAAATTTGAGTTCCATACTTGTATGTAGCATGTAATGTGTGAACATTAGCATCCACCTTGACTCAATCACAAATATGATTTTATGCATCCTTGATCTAGTTGATGGAATACTTCATATATTTGGCTATGAAAGTGAAGGGGAGCTTGCACCATGGCCCCATATCTCCTTTGGACATCATAAATTTTTCTAAGAAAAAATGTTGTGTAACGAAAATATTACACTGGTCTCCAACAACCTATGGTAACTCATGAGGAATGTGCCTCTCATTCTCAAAAGCTATGCAAATTCACTCTAACCACATGTTCATCTGAGCCTTGTAAGTGCTAGAGATGGTCCCATCACATGTCAACTTCATGAAGTAGACTGCAGGGGACACGTGTATGGGTGGGTGAACCACAATGTTCCCATCTAGTTAGTTTGGGACACCAATCTCCCAGGACATGATCAATACTAGGATGGAGCCCTATGTGATCTTTGCTTCTATCTAATTTTACACCCATGCCTCTTTGATAATGCCATTTGTAATAAATTAAATGAAATTGTAGTGTTCCCTCTTTGAAATCCTGTAGGCCACATATAGGAACCTCTGGTTAATGTCCTTCCACCTTTCTAATGCACCAAATTTGTAGCTAATGAACCAGGAGGAAATAATAGGTTTAGAAAATCTGAAACTACCTGCGTGGCCTACCTCCCTTCTCGTATTTCAATTTCTTCACCAGCTCCTCAATATTGGAAGTGACACATAAATCAAGTGCCACATCATCTCCAATTTTCTACAGGCCTGTATCCATATGAATCAAATGGTTTGTGATCCTCATTCTTATTCCTGTGAAGTAGAATAAGTCTTCGTGCACCCACAAAATTAACCACCCAAGCAATGAGGCAGGTTTGGCAACGAAAGGAAGCTCCCATAGCTACAAAACTCTATTATTTTGTAGCTCCTATTGTACTGAGTCATCGACCTTAGGGTTTTTAAGCTCATCCACCATTGGAGTGTTTGATACTAGGGCTTCCCACATCAACTTCCATTATTGGATGTTTTTTGGTTGTATTCAATGATCTTGCATTTTTATAGCTTGAGCTTCACTTTTTGCCTTGATAAATCCGGAGGGTACTTGAATTTATGAGTAAATTTCCATGGGATCCTCCTTTTCCACCACCGATCTCTTTGTTCAAGCCTTCTTCGATGCCATCTTCCTCCTTCTTTCCCTAGTTCCCTAGGTGTATTGATCCCCTCTTTTGTGCCTGCCCTAACTCAATAGCTTACCCGCTTCTCTTTCACTCAAACTCATTCCTTCTCTATTGTCTTATCTCCTCCTTGCTATGCTACAATATTACACTATAGCTTGAACATGTCCACTGGTTCATGATAGTGCTTCGCATTGTTCTTCTTCATAAAACCCTCGTCGTACTTTGATCTTGGGAGAATAAAAGCAATTATCTTAAATAAAAGTAGTTAAAATGACTATTCTTACCTCTTATTTATACTTTATCAATGATTTAGAGTTCCTCTGACCACATGTTCTAATGTCACTTTTTGATAAATCACTTTATTTCACTTAAATAAAGTTTTGAGACTTCCTTGTGCTTTGCGATTTATAACATTTTGGTGTCCCAATACCACTAAACCGCCATAGTCCTCCTTCATGCGCATCATCATAAGAAAGTACATAACCTATGCGCTGTCTACTAAGTATCTCCCCATGGTGCTGCCTACATTATGTTATACTAAGTGATAATTCCCTTCTTGTGGTCTTTATACTTCTCTCAAACCACATTCATAACAACACAAATTTACGCACCTTAGCCATCATGTTTCTCATTCTTCTGTTTTCACATTAATTTTTCTCGAGCAGTCCTTTGTCAAAGAATTTTGTTGTCAATCGTGTTCAATATATCTACTACATCACCTCACACAAAAATGTATGTGTGATCCATGTACATAGAACCTCTTACAATTTAATAAGCTACCAATGCACCAACGCACAAAACTAAACCAAAAATGACGATAAAGGAAACAACCAAAAGAAAAAAAAACAATAAGGAGATCTAATATAATTGGCAATACTACCTTATTTTTAATACATAGAAGCCTTATTTATGTTAGGGCTTTAGCCTAGTACCATTGAAGGAACCCGGTAACCTCATCTCATCAAGCGCTTGAATCGAAATGCACCAATCAATGATGTAAGAGATGGTGTATGGTCCTAACCAATGGAATTTCAGTTTCCAAGGGTGGCATAAAAATTTAGAGTCATAAGAAAGAGCATCTGGAAAACCTCAAACATTCTTTTTTTATATGACGATCATGCCATCCTTTTTTTCTGCCTTCTCAATCTTCTAACTCCACCTAGCAAGTTATCGCTTTTCGTCCAACCGCATTAGCTTCTCCATGTGCTCTTGTAGTGCTTGCTCGTCACTAATCCTCCTTAGCACACTATCCATAGAGAAGACCTAGCATAAATTATCTTTGGTAAAACAACTTCCATCCCAAACACCAATTGAAATGGCATGACATTGTTCAATCTCTTGTAGATTATTCTATATGGCCATAGTATAGCCGAGACTTTGTCATCCTAATATTGTCTCCCCACATCACAAATTTTGGTCAGCATGTGACTCGGTATCTTGTTAAATTCCTTAGTGGTTACATTAACTTGAGGGTGATATGGGGTGGTCTTGTGATGGGCCACCATGAAATATCCTAATAAAATCCTTCCATCTCATTCAAAAGTGTGTTCCTCTATCATTAATCAAGCTTAAAGGACACCCATACCTATTTATTATGTTTTCCCATAGGAATCTTGCTTTGTTGTGGTCATTGTGAAATCCTTTGTAGGCATTGCCTCTTCCTAACTTGTTAAGTAATTAGTGCAATTAATGATATAGTGTGAACCCATCCTTCACATGAAAGGTGAAATCGGTCCTACAAAATCAATCACCCACTTCTCAAATGGTTATGCACTAGCTATCAGGTCCCAACGACATTTCATATCTTCTTCTTGGTTTTCCAAGGTGCTAATAATGGTCACAGGCCTTGTAAAAATCAATACAATCCCAAGTACATGCTTTCACACCAAATCCCTACCAGTAAAATCTTCCACGTGGTGGCATTCCCTACATAGTTTCCTCCTGCAATCCCATTGTGTGCTTCCTCCATGATTGCAACGTGCTCATGTTCTAACATGCATCAAGGTAGAATATTATCATGAACTAATTTTTATAAATCTCCACCAATTAATATGTAGAGTGTGACATGTATAGCCAACTATTTTATTTCCAACATATCCATTTCCTCGCACCATGCCTATTTTGAGAAACACAAATATCCTCTAATTTATAGGGCATTCATTGCAGCATAAACATTTGTGCATCTAACATTGTATCCTCAATGCTTTTTGTGTCCTCCCTTGAGTCAATTATTGATAAATGGTTAGGTCCCAAGTTACTCTTACCTAGTTTTACAACAATCATAAACTCAAATTATTGAAATAATAGGACCCATCTACATATGTGCCCTTGTAAAATAGGTTTATTTACCGAGTACTTCAACGTCATGTGGTCTGTGTATAATATATCGGGTGTTTTCATAAGATACTTCCTAAATTTGTACATCATGTAGATAATTGATAATGTGTTGTGCTTTGTAGTAGTATAGTTCTACTTTGTTGGTGTCAACTTCCTACTTGCAAAATAAAGAGGGTGATCAACAATCCCTTCATAAGGTTGTGCTAACATTGCTCTGATGGCCATCCATGAGGCATCAACATGCACATATAAAGGCTTATCCTAGGAAGGAAAGTGTAATATGGGCATAGTGATAAGCTTGTTCTTTAATGTGTCAAACACCTTGTATTGCGCCTCTCCCCAATGGAATGCACATTTGTTCTTCAAAAATTCATTCAGTGGCACAACAATTTTGGAATAAACCCTAATAAAATTTTGGTAGTACCTCGTATTCCCAAGGAATCCATGCATTGCACTCTAGTTTATGGGTTCTTCTAATCCTACAATAATAACAACTTTAGCAAGATCCACTAGCAAGACTTCCTTAATTATGATATGCCCTAACAAGGTTCCAAATGGAGTAGTGAAGATCCATTTCTTGATATTGAGGGATACGTGTAATTTTAAGCATCTCTCAAACATCAACATCAAATTATTGCAATGGTCCTTCACTAGTCAAGTAAACCGTCAAGTCATCAAGGTAGAATTGAAGAAACTTATGGATGAATTATTGAAATTTCTGCACCACAATGTGTGAAAACATGGCAGCACATTATTTAGTCCAAAATGCATGAATGTGTAGGTAAAACTTCCCCATTCAGAGTGAAAGTTTTATTTTCTTGGTCCTCCTTTCCAATCCTAACTTGATGATATCCACGAGAATACATCGTGAACGAATAGCTCTTGTGCATGGATACTCCTTCCAGGATCTCCTCGGTGAAAGGGGATGGAAAGGGGTCAATGATACATCTTTGCATTCAAATCCCCGTAATCAACATAGATCCTTATCCTCCCATCCTTTTTAATTTTAATGGATATTGGGCTTATCCATTATGATTCCTCAACATATTCAATGATACCTAAAGTGATCATATTTTCTATGTCTTCCTTGACCTGGACATGTAGATATGGATTCATTCAGTAATGTATCTTCCAAATTGGGCACGTTCCCTCCTTTATTTTGATCTACATCTCCCTAAAGAGTGGTGAACTCCCTTAAGCTCATGGTACCCATGCAGAAATAAATCCTAAAACTCACGCAATAGATCAATGATATTTGAAACCTCCTTTTTATGACAAGTAATCCTTGATAGTAGCCTCCTTAGGTTTTGTATCTGAGCTAATGTTAACCTTCTTCATTTTGAGAGGTTCATGGTTAGCGTGTACTTGCTCATCAACATTATCTGTTACCTTGCGCGTACCCATAGTATGGTTAACATCCGAGTTCTCCACTTCCTCGCCATCTATCACATAGAACAACTTTCCCTTCTCTTTCTCCATGTAGGAGTGCTCAAGCTATAGTTCCTCTAGTTCCTCCACATCAAAAAGTTCCTCTAAATCAGGTTCTCCCAATAATTCCAAAATTATATCCTCGACCATGGAATTTTCTCCCATAGTTAGGTGCTTAACAACTTGTAACACCTTGTTCACCAATGGCTTAGTAATTTGATATTCAAAGGTTTGAATCAAGTCATCTGTTAAATCTCACCAGTTCCCTATCTAACGGCGTAATTCTAAATGAACATACCATGCTTGGGAATAAAATTATAGAGTGGAATAAAACTTGTGCACCCAGAGGGAAGGGGTTAAATCTTTTGCACCTACCATTCATGTTCTCGACATTGTTGAACATGTTACGAGGTGGGTTCCCCTCCATCATAGCCACATATTTTAGTAGGAATGTTGCTCCAAAAGAATCTAACAGATTGCATTCCTCATCTCACAAATTCTAGAAGATTGTCTTGGTGTGTGTCCATTATCATGTTGTGGTCCCGTGTAACATGTAAATAAGTATGCTTCACATTTCAATCTCACATCTCTACTAGGATTGCATGGCTCAAAAGAAAACATCAGGGTTTCCTTCCCCAGTGTAGCTCGACAACTATTTTCCTCTAAAATGCCTAAGTGGGCGTGCTCTTATCACCCTTGTAATAGAGCCTCATAATTTTCACCCAATTAAATCATATGTCCTATTAACCCAATTGTCACATGTTACACTAGTGGTATCACTCATATATTGATCATCTTCCCACTTTGAATAAATCCCTCCATAGGGTGTATTACCTCGGGATCCCCGATAGCACGTACATAGATTATGTCGAGGATTATTCTCCCAAGGGCTCAGTATAGGGTGTTGACTTCCTATCGGTCAAGGGGAGGATAACATGTTCTTCATTGTTCTAAAAAATTATATATCCATTATTGAACCTTAGGTCCACATTATTCTTATAGCACTAGGGGTGCCCAAGTAATGTTGGAAATTTTCCTACCTCAGCTAGTGCCAAGACTTCAAAGTATCTAGTGGATTTTTCCCCTTGGATAGTGATAGAAACATCCTTTAAGACACTAATGGGCATTGTATTTGTCTTGTTAACCATATATAGAACATTTGAGGATGGCTGTAATGGGGGCCTTCTCATTTAATGCCATGCATCTAGGGAGAAAACATTAACCTCCACACCCGTGTCTATCTGAATATTTCTTAGGATTCATTTGTCAAATACTACATTTAAGGTAATATCCTTATCATAATCAATGGTGTGAGGGGGAAGGTTAGCATGTAAGATCTGTCACTCACGCTCTCCTCCAAAGCCGCAATAATTTCTCCTGTAACCATTCCTCTAACAAAGGGATGATATTCTCTTGCCTCAACATTTTGCATACTTCCTTGAATTCATCCATATCCTTATGTGGATCCTCAACGCATTTATTTTTCTCTAACTACCACGACTACTTCTTTAGGCCTTTGGATCTCTCCTTGTAGGCTTAATCACATCCATGTTCTCCTAATAAACCTCTTTTTGATGAGTAGGATCCATATATTTCCCTTGCACCACCTCTTCTCTTGTGACAAGTGGTATTTTTTTGGTATTTCCCTAGCACATGCATCCTTAGCTCACATTGTCACCAGTACAGGTTCTAACTCCAACTCACGTGCCACCCTTGGCCTTCTTCATGCTTACCATTCTAGAATCTTTATCCTTCCACTATTTCTAGCTCATGTGCTCAAATACCTCTGGGCACTCCTCATACTTGGGCATCTTTCCACACATAGAGCACTATAGTTGGTTATAGCATTCGCACTTGTAATGTTACGTGGACCTAAAATTATAATAGGTCCCATGGGGAAATTCACTTCCTACACCTACATGATTACCATGGCCTCTAAATCCTCCAAAAAAGCCTCACCCATGAGCTCCTCCATCTATGCGAACTTAATAGTGATGACCATCATGCTTGGAATTGTTTGCAACACTAGTTTGGAACACAAAAATATCAATGACATCATGTATCGATCAATCAATCTACAATCCTTGTTATCACGAGTAGTAGAAGTGAAAATCTTGCAATAGCAAGACACGTTATTACGAATCATGCATTATAGCAGCGCACACCTACTTACATCATGATCCTCATGGAAAAGCTCATAGTCTACTATTATCATGCCTATCATTCTATGAGGAAAACTTTATTTTGTATGCCCCTCTACCGCATAATCCATGCACCATAGGCCATTGTGAGTCTCATGTGTTGAGTTCACAGATAGCTTCTCTAGCTAATTTTCCATGGCAGCAATATGAGATTCAAGAAAAGGACTAACACTAGTATCCATGCTTCCCATAGCCTCAAAGCGTAGGGTAGCCTCCAAGGCCTCGCATGGGTCTATTAAATTCTTATGTGAAAGCACTCTCCTAAAGGGTGTTATTATTCCTCCAAAAACTATTGAGCATGATGAGAAGGATGAATATCATAAGACAATTTTGATAATAGAGTTTTAAAATGCACATCATACTCCCATACACTCTCTTCCATACCCTATTGAATATTATTCACCGTGCTAATTCTCTTCTATTCAAACTCAGGAATATGGAATTCAGCTCGGAAGGAAATACATAACACGGTATAATTTACTATTTTTTGGTGTAAGTCATACTTATGATACTAACTATGCGCATGCCTTTGCAACATTGTTCTAAACTCGCTTACCTTACATTCCGAGGTAGTGATCCCCTTCGTATGCCATAATAGATCACCTTTCTATACATGTTCTACAACATCATCAACACCTTTGTAATCGATAGATGTAAATAAATTTCAAAAATACTTTTGAGGCGGTTGAGGCCCTTGTTTGCTTAATCCGAACCTTGATCCCCTCTAGTTTTCCTCCACCAATAGATCCACTAGATTCACCAATGCATATTCCTCCCGACTGCCACATCTTCTAGATCTTCCATGTCCACCAGTCCGCTAGCTCCTACTCCACCTAACCCACTAGATCCACCTCCTATAGTTAGCAAGGGTCCTGAAGAAGTCGCGCCTTGTGTCCCCACTATCACACTAAACCGCATGCCGAATGTTTGTGATATTGCACTACTACTATATGTGTACCCCATGCCATTTCTAGTCATGATACCCATACAAAGTGTGAACCCATACTTTTCCCAACTATCGTTCTAGATAATATACCTCCAACATAGAAAATGATTGTGCAACCATAGATGTGCTAAATGAAAAGTTATACCTCCTATGTGGTGATTGGTTACCTCCACCAATACCAACTAGGTTAGTAATACTTATCTTTAGATTTGGAAAACAAAGCTCTAGGGTTAGTCACCGGTGGATTCGGATGCGTGCCAACGACTCTTCTCCTTTCTCTATATGATGAGCTCTCTCCAAAGTTGAGGGGTTTCTCTTCCGCACTTGCAATGATGATGGGGTAGTACAGACTTATCGGGTTCCATGTCCTCTGCATCAACCTCAAATACTTCCTGCAACATCTTCCTCCATAAATCCATCACTCCCACAACTTTGTGTTGTCTCAATAGCTCCTTTCATGAGCTTCATTATACATAAGCCATCTCTCTTCCCTTTTGTTTCAGCCACAAGGTTTACCATATTCCTCCACTTTAGCTTCCTCACAAAACACTCAGAGGAAGTTTAGCCGGCCATAGGAAAAGCCTCCAAACTTAACATAATTCACAGGATCTTGATGGCTAAGGGGATGACACGTAAAAATGATCCTCTAGGCTCCCTCAAGAACTCAAACTCAACAAAATATGGACAAGAATACATATAAATGGTGTATTCGAGGGTATAAATTGTTAGCACACTTTTCCACCAAAGGTCAACCACATGGGTCTAGGTCATAAAAGCATCATGCATCTTCTCGATACTCATCTTGGGTCCATATGCGAGGTCTATAGTAATAGCTTGATATAGATGCATATGTCAAAAGATATTCATACAAATCCACTACAAAACAACAAAATAAGGTCTCATACAGCTCATGATACAAGTGCTCTTCTACATATTTAAGTGCATCAAACTCAGGTCCATTATTAAACATATGAGAAAAATCATCCTCCATGCTTTTAAAAAATGATTCAAAACTATCCAACGTCAAGCGCTATGTCATCATGTACCATTATCACAACAACTTCGAAAATAGATCGTGGAAATGAAACCAAAATGTAGTCTTTAATTAATGCTTTCCTCAAAACCATTCTCAAACACGTCGGCATATCATCCAATTTATCCTAGAAGCTCACCCAAGGTACGCGCAGCACCGAGACCCTCCTTTATGCGAGCTTCATGAGAACGTTATTTCTTAACATGACAAGGATGTAATACAACTAGAAAATAAGTGCATCCATTCATGGAAATTAAGATGTAAACATTAAATCCTATCCTAATGCACTTGAGCATAGATTAACATGATCAACTAAATGGAAGTAGAATCAACCATGAAATAACATCAAGAAAACAAGTAACATACATATGAACATAATGAAAATGCAAAGTTCAAGATCCACCACATGAGTGTTTTAGAATCACTTCATTATATTTATTAGCCAAAATATGGTAGCCAAGATTACATTGAAAGAGTCCCATTCATGGAAATATTCACACTAGTAGAGCTTTCTTTACATCACAGAGCTTGCCATTACACATTACAAAATATATCTCTATCTCTCACTCCATATCCTTTCTTACTTCTCTCCCCTCTTTCTTTTCTAAATCAATCCATCCTTCTAGAATAATCATCCTCCTTCCCTCTTAACCACTCATCATTCTACCCTACAAAATCCTGATGGAGTTGGTTTATGATTTTTCTACCACTACCCAGAATCTTCTAAGTGTCGCCATGTATTTACCTCAATCAAGTGCATTTTAACATTCATGTGTCATCTAATCCTTAACAAACTTGACTCCTTATCCTTTCATGATAATTGTATTCATGCCCTGGAATATCCTTTCCTTGAATCACAGGTCTCCATGGCTTATCTACATCTGTATCTAGTTGTATTTCCATTTTATCCCTACACGTGTCTTTTCCTATTTTCCAAAACTTACTAAGTCCCAAATCCATCCTTCTCGGGCGTAAGCCTTCGCGCCTCTCACATAATTACTTCTATGTTTTCCTTCACACCTTGCTTCAAGTGCCAAAAGGCTTCACACCTTAGGTACTTAGTTACTTTAGGGGCCCAACACACACCCTTTTATATGTCCTTGATAATAGGAAAACACCTTGTCTATAATTGTATGATTGATTCAGGGGGCTAGTACTTTTTCATTGCAAAAAGAAAATTTTGATTTCCTAGGACTTAAGTACACCCCTATTTCTATAGGAGTATTACAACTTGATGCCTCTATTTTTACTAACTTTGGAGTCATCAAGGATGTTGAGTTAACCCTTCATGCATATATAATCCTAACATTAACTCATGTTGTGTCAATCATTGATTTTCCTCCATTATTTTCCATTTTCCTATTAATATATTTCACTACCAAGGTGGGTGGTTACTTGTCTTCTGATTGGTCTCATATGCTCTTAAGAACAATGTATGGTACCCGGTTTACCATACAAGTTGAGATTATATTTTCCTATCATGTTGAGTCATATGATCTATCCCTTATCTAATATAACTACCTTATCTAAGAAGGTGAAGAACCAAATTCAGTTCGGAAGAGAAGCCTACTCCTCCTTCAATTCTTGATATTCTACTAGATGAATGGGTGAAAGAGCACTCGAATTTGATCCTTATGATACAACTATTGGCTGGTCTCGGTACTTACTACATCATTGAAGAAGAGTGTGAGCAGTCTACCATGCTCAAGAAAAATGATGAAAATTATCGATGTGGAAAATATATTTTGATGGCTCCAGAAGAAGAAATGGCACTGGCACAGGTGTTGTTCTTATCTCTCCCAAGAGTGATAATTTCTTCTTCACACACAGATTACAGATTTTCATGCTCCAAGACCATAGAAGAATATGAAGCATTGGTGCATGACCTTATTATTTCGAGAAGAGATAGATGAAGGTGCTAAAGATATTTTGGGACATTGAATTGGTTATCCATCAGGTCACAAACAAGTGTGCAACAAAGAGGGAGCTTCTTAAATCTTATAAACATAGAGTTTAGGACCTCTTAGAGATATTTGAAGCTCTAAAGTTGTAGGTGGTGCCAAGAAAATTAAAAAAATAAGAGGATTAGATGGTAGCACTCAGTTCACAATTATCACTTGCTAAGGATTTTATCCAAGGTAGCACACAACAAATCAAGATAGTGGTCAAACCATCTATTCTAGATAATGAAGTTAGTTGGCGGGTGTTTGAAAATGATGTGCAAATTGTCCAATTCATGCGAGAATGAAGACGATTTCTCTTCAAACGGACAAGTTGAATTACATGACAATTATGGTGACCAAGTGATTACACTCAAGACTAACAAGTTTCATAAAGGTATGGTCACCTTAGAGAACATGTTCAACCCTTCCGATGAGTTCAAGGGTGAAGAAAATTATATGCATGTGTTGTAAGAATACTGCACCCCAATCATTTTTTTCATGCGGCAGGAGTTGATTCTTGGAAAATACTACTCGTAAGATGAAACATAGGCATTTGTCTCTCTCTTTCATAAATACAGTGATATCTTCTCATTTGAGCATGAATATTTGAAAGGATTTGATCCAATTTTTTCTCAACACTCCGTTGAACTTGATCTTAGTATTAAGCCCATCAAATAAATAAATAGGCATGTCAATCCTAAGATAAAACCTCTTATGAGGAAGGAGTTATCCAAAATCATTAAGGAAAAAAATATTTTTCCTATCACGTACTCTAATTGGGTGGAGAATTTGGTTCCAGTGTGTAAAAATATTGGTGAAATCAGACTTTGCATTGATTTTAGAGATTTGAATAATGCATCTTTGAATGATCATTATCCTTTACCTTTTATCAAGCAGATTCTTTAGATTGTGGCTGGTGCGTAAAGACTTTCCATGTTGGATGGGTATTATGGTTTTAATTAGATTATGGTCAAGGAAAAGGATCAATTCAAAACAACATTTAAAACCAAATGGGGTACATACACCTATTAAAAAAACCTTTTGGTTTTTCAAATGTAGGTGTAACATTCCAATGGGCCATGAACATTAACTTCAAAGGATATATAAATGAGTTCATCCTAGTTTACTTGGATGACATAACTATCTTCTCAAAGAAGAGTGCAGATCACATGATGCATCTAGAGAAAGTATTTGAGAGATGCATAGAGAGTTTGGGGTATCTCTTAACCCCAAGAAGTGCAATTGTTTTGTTACACAAGGTAAGATTTTGGGCCATGTGGTCTTAAAGGATGGCATTTCCATTGATCTTGAGTGTGTTTCTACCATCCTTTCTCTCTCATTACTAACGCACAAGAAGGTTGTGGAATCATTCCTAGGAAAAATCAAATTTGTTAGGAAATTCATTCATAAATTTACATGATTGGTTAGGCCTGTCACCCTCATGCTCAACAAGGATAGAGTCTTCAAGTGGATAGTAGAAGGAAAATAAATTTTCACAAATATAAAGAATGAAATTACTTACGCGCCAACACTCATAAACCCAAATTACTCAAAGGATTTCATCCTTTATGCTTATGGATCTAATGTGAGTGTTATTGTTGTTTTAACTCAAGAAAATAAACAAGGACAGAAGCATCCAATGTCTTTCTTTAGTCGACAATGAAGGATTACGAATTCAAATATATTCACACAAAGAAATATGATTTTTCCATCATGCATGCATTGAAGAAGTTCAAAATTATGCTCACCAAAAATCATGTTAAGGTGTTATTTTCACACTTTTGTGTGAGAGAATTCATCATGGGAGTAGAAATCAATGAGAAGATATCTAGATGGGTGACAAAAATCATGGAGTATGATGTAACTATCAAATCCACTAAGTTGGTTAGAGGTAGCATGCACAAAACAAACTCGAGACTTCATTATTTCTAGATGAGAAACCCGTACACACTAAAGTTGGGCGATTGAAGATTCTAGTGTTCACACCTAGATGGAAGACATGGTAACATTCCTTTCTTCTAGCGTATATCCTCCTGGACTGAAAAAATCTAAGATATTATATCTCGAGGCTACAATATATTCCATATGTGTTGATTGATGGCCTTCTCTTCAAAATATGTATTGATAATGTACTACTTTTGAGATGTATTGGTGGCATGCAAGTTGACAAAGTGGTAGCAAAATTTCATGATAGATTCTTTGGTGGAGATGTCTCTACCAAAGCAACAACATTTAAGATTATTAAAGTAGGATAATTCTATCCTCCCCTCTTTAAATATGTGCACAAGTGGGCCTAAAAATGTAAATAATGTGCTTTATTTGTAGGTAGAAATAAATTGGCAATGCTTTCCCTCCAACCAGGTCCAAGTGGATAATCCTTTTCACAATGGGGTCTTGAATTCATAGAAATAACCAACCCACCTTCAAGTGGTGGTCATAAATGGGTGTTCATAGCTACGGACTACTTCACTAGATGGAAATAATTTGTTGCGCTCTAAGAATTAACCAAGTCATTCATCCTTGAATTTATCAAGGGAGTTGTAACAAGGTTTGGTGTTCCACATATCATTATCTATGATAATGAAAAATCCTTCCTTGGTACTAAAATTTCTGATTGGGATCTTAGCCTTGGTATCTATTTGAAGAATTCTTCTAATTATTATCCTCAAGGTAATGGTCCGCTAAGTCTACTAAAAACAACTTGATCAAAATCATGAAGTAGACAATGAATATCAATAAGAGACAATGACATACAATGTTCTCATACGCACTCTTGGTAGGCAAGATCACAATGAAGAAGGAAATTGTTAATTCACCTTGTAAACTAGTTTATGGTAAGGAAGCTAGAATTTAATTTATCACTTGAGTTTCCTTCATTAGAGATATCCCAACAACTATAGTTTGAGGGCATGGATCAAAGACAAATAAGAATGGAAGAGCTGATTGAACTTGAAGAATTGAGAAACTCTTCCATGATCAAGTTATAACAACATCAACAATCAACCAAATAGTGGTTTGACAGAAAGGATAGGCCTAAATATTTTAAGATGGGTGATCTAGTCTTAAAATGGGATGCTCACAGAGATAAACATGGGTGCCATTCGAAATTCAATGCACCTTGGAGTGGCCCATACATTATCATTTTTTGCAAAGAGGCTAAATATTTTGAGTTTTCTCATCTTGAGGGAGATGCACTACCAATCCCCATCAATGGGATTCATCTCAAAACTTTCATTGAGTCCTTTTCATCATTATATATATTAGAGTAGTTACAATTCCAACAAGTGCACGTTGCACACATTGTCTTGTTTGTACATAGTTTTTCCTTCCATGCATTTCCTCACATGTGCTCTTTTATTACTTCCAGGATGGAAGTCTACTAATATTCTAGGAAGTATTCATTAGTTTTCAACTCTCTTAAAATCCAAGTAAAAACATCTTCTTAAAAGAGCGATAGTTTTGCACGAGTTTAGGAAAGTATTTTCAAGTGGGTTCGGGGGTTTTCTTCAGGTTGCAGATCAGAAATTCACATTTTTCAGGGAAAACTCCATGCTCAATGGATTCTTCTAAGGTGATGATCTATTTCATCTATCAAGAAATGGCCTTGAAAGTTTCCAAAAAAAATTCCAAAATAAATACCTAGTTATTTGGACAAATTACATATTCATTCTAGTTTTAACACCGTGTTATAGGTTTTGTGCACCACAGTTCCCCACCATGTCATATTTGTATGGTTATTATTCTTCACATGTACCCTTGATCTCCCTTCTTGCTTATTCCTTGTGATTTTCCATTCTA
This sequence comes from Taxus wallichiana var. yunnanensis, assembly GCA_018340775.1. NCBI lineage: Eukaryota > Viridiplantae > Streptophyta > Pinopsida > Cupressales > Taxaceae > Taxus > Taxus wallichiana. The sequence continues at coordinate 575,984,632 of CM031240.1, forward strand.
TCACTTCTTTCTATGCGCTTACATCCCTCTCTTTATATTTCTTCTATCTCCTCTCATTTCCCTCATGCACACTCCTTGCGAATCTTTCGTCATTCCAATAGGTTTACACACTCCTTACGCATGTCTAATGACTTTCCTTCCATTATGGATAATTCCTTAGCATGTTTTTCCCACACATGTTCCTTATTACGAGTTCGGTGCATCTCTGCACCTACTCATTTCCCTTCTTCTTTCCATCTCGTGTAATTCCATCCTTTTCTTGCGCTCTCCTTTCAACATGCTTGTGTCATCTTTCATGCACTTCTCTTAACTAAATGTCGTGACTTCGTATATTTGTATACTCTTGAAAATATGCACATTTCTTCCACTCTTCACATAACTCTCTTGAATGCATTTGTAAACCTTTGCATTCTTCCATCTCGTGCCTCTTATTTTCCCACACTTGCCAAGTGCAATCTCTCGTGCTAGTCATAAAGTGCCCTATGGAACTTGTCACATGAAGTTTGCAACATACAACCTATCGAACATGCTAGCTACATGCCAAATCTTCACATAAAATGATTTCCTAACATGTGTTAGAAAACAAAAAACAAATGAACATTCAATTTGAATCCTTCACCAATCAAAGCATGTCACTTGTCATTGTTTGTTTATTTTACACTACAGAACATAAAATCACCATAAATTTTGCTACAAAGCTTGGATTTTCACACACCTATTATTATTGGAAATATATTGACATGAGATACACTCTAATCTATTTTAAATCATATTTTGGTTGGATTTGGTAGGTGAAAAATAGGGGAGATTAGTTAAATCATTAATGCAAACATCCATTTGACCCAACCATCCATATTTGATCTAATTTATCCTTATTCCACAAGCTATTGAGACATAGTGAGGTGCATTTGATAGTCCCGCAGGAAAATTTGTATGCATTCATTGTTGGTTGTTGGTGGTTGGATTTAAAATACAAGTTTCCCTCTTATTTTTCCTCCTTTTCTCTCCTTCTTCCTCTATAAACAACTTAACATTTCTCATTGTCAAAGGTTGGGATCTTTTGGTTGGCTAAGGGCATTATTCATAGAATTTTTCTATTACATTTTGAGTTGCATGCCTTCAAATATGGATCTCTGTATGTGGATTCTTTCTTTTTCCATAATTGTAATCGATTGTACATTATTTAGAAGTAATTAAATATTATTTTGTATCTATTCTCTACCTTAACTCACATTTGATTTCATCTACTTGCCTCTCCTTTGCATTATTGGTTCACTTTGAATTTCTATGTCCTTGACATGTTCTTGTTCGATTGTGCTCCATGGAAACAATTATGTTAACATGTTTTGTAATGTGGCACAGTTGTCTACCATCCCTATACATATTTTATTTCATTTTCTCTTAGCCAAAATTCTTCATCCCCCTTTTTATGGTGCTATAAAATTCATTGCTTAAGATTTACTTTTATGCATCTTCTTCTTAACTCGGTCCCTTAGAATCATAGAATAGTGATAAGTAGCTACATTTCCATTCATAGGCATAGTTTTATTATTAAAAATAGGTAGAGGAAGCTCGACATCTTTGCAAGTCTATTTCAAAGCGCAAGTCCCACAACTTGGAGACAATTCCATATTTCTTCAAAGCCCCAGTTCATCCCGAATCAAGACGGGATCAATTTTTAGCTCCAATATCCTCATATGAAAAGGAATCATGGTAAATAGCATCATTTACTTCATAGAATAGATTATTGAACTTATAGTTTTACTCTAAGAAAGAGAGAAGATGATTATCATCATTTAACCCTTGTCAATGATTAACATTACGTAGCACACTTGGCCTAAAAATCATCTCAACAATAATGTTATCCTTATTGAAAGAAGAGTGTGGAGTAATTAGAGAAGATGAGACTCGATATAATAACCTTCTCATTTTGTTCATGAGGAATGGCCTGAATAGATAAAGCATTGAAACACTAAATATAATCCCATACTCTATTCCTGTAGTGCTTAAGCTTTGGATTCTTGAATTTATTCTGATTTATAACTTGTTTGATAATTACTTTGACATCTCCTAGACATTTTGAAAAAAATTTAATACCCATGGAATCAACTACATTCATTCCTACAAGGAGAGCTTCATATTCGTGGAGTATTTTTTTATTCTCAAACTACAACTTATAAGAAAAAGGGAGAAATTCACCTGAAGGAGAGGTTAGAACAACACCAGCTCCTGAGACAGTCTTGGAATGAATTCTATCAAACTCCATTGTACATAGTTGATTCTCATCATCTTATATGAGAAAGGGCATATTTTCATCTCTTCATGAAGTCAAGAAATAATTACCAAGTCCTTTGTCTTGAAATAAAACATTAATTGTTAGATCCTCTGATTTCTGAATACCATAGTTCATATTTTTCATAGGAAGCAATTTCTTCGTTTTTCCCTTCACCAGAATAGTTGTAGAAGACTAATCCATCTGGATCTTTCCTCCCAATTCTTGACATAAAATTTTGATTAACAAAATTCCAAAATATGTCAAGATATTTGCTACTAAGATAGTAAACAATACTTTCTTGTCCGTAGAAAATTAGTGAGATCCACCTGTGTATCCTTGATTCACCCCACAAGTGGGACTTCCTTGGAATCTATGGAGTAACAAGAGATAGTGGCTTGTGTCAAGGTAAGTATGAGAGCATTCAATTTTTTTATCGGCATCACAATGTCAAAAGCTCCCAAATATATTATGTAATCGTTTAAATGATGACCTTTAATAAGAAAGAAGAGATAGAAAGGATCAACTTTATTGGTCTTGGATGCACTTAAAACAAACATGTTTTGAGATCATGTAGGGGTTATAAGAGTTAGTGGTAATCCTTTGGAACTAGGAGTTATAGCATTGGGGTTTGAACTATTGTCTTTGATATAAAAAATAAGCCTATCAAATTAATCTGATGAGTTTGCAAGAATTAAAATTCAGAAATATGAAATATAGATTATTTTTTATATGATCAATGGTTTTAAATGGAGAGGATAGAGATGAGGATATGTACCCTCAGGGTAGTGAGTGATTTGGAGGGAAAAGGAGGTACTAAGTTTTGAATTTAGAACAACTTTAGTGATGGTAGTAGGTTTTTGGGTAATGGTAGATGATTTTGCAGGGAACACTTAGAAATTTTTAATGGATGGATTTTGCGGAAGAAAAAAATTACATATAAGATAATCATTAGTAGAATTACTTGTAAAATCAGCTTTATTACTTGCTAAGATGTCCAACTTCTCTTTTGTAGACTCGCTTTAGAAGGTGGAAGTGGAGATCCTCTATTGATTATTTTTTCTTATTGAGTCACCACCCCAAGATCTTCTCATCTTCTTATTTTTTGGAATAGCGGAGGAGGAACCTCCGTTATGATATTTGGAGTGGGTAAATACTACACATGAGAATATAGGAACATATTCATCATCATCTTCTTCTCCCGATTAATAATTGAGGAAACTAAATTGTGCATCATTTTCCACTTCTTTAATCAGAGGACATTTCTATCATATTTTTATTCCTCGGCTCTTCAATTTCTTCTTCCTCATTAGAATCACATGATGTATTTATAATAGGTTCTTGTAGAGTAATTATTTGGGGTGGTGGACAAATATTTTGCTTATTCATAAAATTATTCCTAGGAACATCCTTATACATGGAGATTTGGGACAACTGCTTCTTAAGAGAGAGAACATCATTAGCCAGTTTTTGTACTAATGATTATGTGGTTCCTGAATTTAAACTCTAACACTTCTCTTTGCTTGGACCCTTTATAATCAAGTCATCTTATCGCTCAACTGCAAGTTTTTGTGCTTATTCCAAATCAACTAGTTGAGTTATTCTCAACATGAAAATAACTTCAAGAAGTTGTGCATTACTGAAGAATATTTATTTATTATCCTCAATAGGTTAGGAAACTTCGGGATCATGTAGAGAATTCTATTGAATTTAGTCATAAACTACCTCACGAGCTCATTGAAATATTTCTTACACCGAGACCATTGTGAAAGTAACACGCTAACATCCTCAACTAGTTTGAATCTAGATTTAAATTTTGATTTCATATCATTCTAGTTAGTAATAGATATTATGGGTTAATGATAGAACCAGTCTTGAAACAACATCTTGTAAGGATTTCAAAAACAGACAAACTGATACATCCTCATATCCTACACCCAACACCCCACATGCTATTATGAAATCTATAATGTGATCATCAAGGTGTTTCTTCCCATCTCCATAGAATTTATGAAAGGTATTTCGGGACCCTTTTGGGTAACTCATGTAACGAGGATTTAGAGCCAATGGGTCCGTGTTTTCCCCAAGATAATAACATGTTTTAGGACATTTCTCGGTTCTTCTTCCTCAAATGCTTATTCTTCAAATATTTCTACGTTTCTTCTACAATTTATTCTTTAGGAGGAATTTAACTTAATGGTTCAAATGTTGATCTCACAATGGAATATTCAAGGAGTAAGGTAGGATTAAATTCAATAACTTATTGTTGACTTATTCTCCTTGTAATTTGAGTGATAAAAAGTTTAAAATAAGATTACAACTGCTCTTTAAAACTCAATTTCGTAGCACCACTAGCTCTTGAGGCCCTCATATATCTTCTTTCTTCCAGCTTGTTATATGAATGCAAAGTTCCAAAATAATTCTTCTAATCTCTTATTTTCTGATTTATAATTTTTCTTGTAGGTTATAGAGCTTGAGCATGTTCTTCTTCAAGGTCCAGAACTATTGATGTTGCATGATAGTGATTAAATATCTCTATGTTATACAAAATGTAGTTTCTTAAATAATATAAAAGGTTTTCTTGGGTATCCTAAAAGAAAAGGAGATTATGTTGTACCACAAGAGGATTTCTAGGGATATCCATGGAGGGAAAAAAGTAGAGAATTCATGAATACTCTTATGATTTTCAATATCTATTTTTAAATTTTTATGGATTTTATGGTTATGAGGTGGTGCAAAGACAATAAAATATTCCCCATGATGGGTCTCAAAAACTGCTGGAAAAATAATTTATCATAAGGAAAAATTAGTTGATTTTCACTAACGCTTTGGGACTATGTCCCTCTTGCTTGTGAAAGGGGAGGCTCCCTTTATTGAATGCAGATAAAAAATAATGTGGGTGGCCAATAGGCCAAGGATCACATAGGCACACTCCACTAAACTTACAGAAAAATTTTTACACCTAATGCAATGGAAGAATTTTCATGAGCGGTAAGATAGTAGTAGTGAGAACTTTGAGAGAGGGCTTAATATTGTAAATAGGGTTAGGCATTAGGGTTGGTCATAGAGGTGGTGCAGAGCTAATAAAATATTCCCCATGATGGGTGTCAAAACTACTAGAAAAATAATTTTTCACAAGGACAAATTATCTTATTTTCACCAAAGCTTTGGGAATATATCCCTCTTGTTTGTGAAATTGGAGGTTCCCTTTATAGAATGCAGATAAAAATAATGTGGGTGGCTAATAATTCAAGTATCACATAGGCACACTCCACTAAACTTGCAGAAAATGTTTACACCTAATGCAAGGGAAGAATTTTCATGAGGGGTGAGGTAGTAGGAGTGAGAACTTTGAGAGAGGGGGGTTAATCTTGTAAATAGGGTTGGGCATATTTTTACAAGCTTTAACCATAATGTATCCACACACAACTATAAGAAAAAAAAATGTTTACAATGTTAAGACACAATGAATCGTGAACGAAAAATTTCATTTATCCATTCATCAAAGGCTCTAACACCTTTATTGGTTATACAATATTGTCATATGCACAAAATCGTAAAAGAGAGACAAAGGAAACACATAGAATGGAAATAAAATAATGCCATATATTTATTGTTTCTTTTTAGTTCACTAGCTATCTACTTAGAGAGTCACAAATTGACAACCCTTGGAATGAGGGAGTCATACAATATATAGATTTTCAAAATGACTCTTTTCCTACCCCCACATGACTTTTCACTAACCTTTACAACTTGTGACCTTTCTTATCCCTAGGAAAGAAAGTGATTCTCTTTTTATTAATTGGAGGAAAATAATTAAATATTTAACTATAGGTCTCATTTCAGTGAATAATATAAAAGTGAAAATTAAACCCCATAACAAAGAAATAGAACATGATAGAAGAGAAGAAGGGCATGGGAAAGAGAGAAGAGAGGAGATAACTTCTCTAAAGAAGATAATGCATTTGTCAATGAAGATCCACTTTCTCAAGGATCAGTGGGAGAGTTCCTCAACAAAAATATCGATTCCCTTGAACTCTTTACTCAAAGGAGCCGCTTCGGGCGTAACCTTATCTTCTTGAGGAATGTGAATGAAGCTTCATATTTAAGACAATTATCCAAAGTACCATTGATAATTGTGCATTTTGTGAACATGATTAATTCTCCTTTTTAGTGTGTGAAATAACACATTTTATCTATGTAAGAGATTCTAAGGTGTCTTGATTGAAGGAGAACGTGTCTCACACCTATAGTTTAACTAGTTCCTCAAATGGCTTTAGGAGATCATTCACTAAGGTGTGCTCATTTTTGTAGGTACTCCAAGCTTCTACAATTCCTTGTTGATGTATTTATACATATTTTAAGTGATCTCACCACATAAATCCAACTCATTAAGAGCATGACTCAACATCTCATATCAGCAAACTAGAGTTCGAGAAAAAAATTAGAGACATGTTTTATACTAAAAATTTGAACACATTTATGTCTACCAATATAAAATAATTGATGTTTCCCATATTAGTCATCGTGTAAATAATTGATCCCAATCATATTTTTCCTATTCAATCTCATTCCCGGTCATCTTCACTTTTGCAAAGGGTGGAAAAAATGAATTCAAAAAGTGAAATATTTTCTAGAAACAACATCCTACCATTCTCAAGGATTTTACTCACCCCGGATCTACCTTGAATTGTGTATCCTTGTGTCCTCTTGATTTATTCTAGATTAAATTTTTTTATTAGAGTGACTTCTTCGACTAGGAGAGATGAGACAAGATGAGGCTCCATGAAGGATTGAAAATATGAAGTGATATTTCTCATGTGTTCTTCCAGTTGTTCAATCTTCTCTTTGTACTCCTCATTTATTGTAAGAAGTTGATGAAAGGTTATTTGAATATATGAGCATATCATTCATCCGTTACTAGCCCTAGAGGAATTGTGGTCATTTCATAGTTAGATGGGGTCATTTCAAAATGGGATTTACCACCTTTAGCTGAGACACTTCCACATAATGATTTCATGAGGGACCAAAGTGAAGAAGTAGGAAGTAATTTGAGATTTCTTACCCGGATTTGTTTTCTTCATCATTGAAATAGATTGAAAATATGGAACCACTTCTTGTTAGACTATACGATTCTCTAATCTAATAATTTATTTTACCCATGGGAAGATGTACCTTATCTCAAGTTCAATACTAGGCATGATTATAGTTTCAAGCTCAAGTGTGGGAGGGTACATATTGTATTTTTTAATTTTTCTCTCTGTCAGTAAAGGAGGATATGTTTAGAGACTAAAGATGGATTGGTGGATGAGAAGGATAACTTTCTTCTTAATCCATATCTTCTTCAGGGCCTTAAATTACTCTTTCTTTATTTTGCAACCTCATGTAGTGGAGAACCTTAGTTTTCATTGATTTCCTTTTCACAGTCTCTTCTAATTGAGTAGAGATTGCAGTCCTCTTGATTGCCTTATGAGCCAAGATATGAGGTGTCTATCTTATGAGAGTATAAAGACCACCTGATTCAATGAGTGTATCCCTAATTTTATTTAACCATTCCTTTGACCTTTGGATTACCATTTTATTTATTTCATTGATATCTCCTAACTCACAAGTGACCCATGAGATCTTTGGGAGCGGAGAGATCTTCACCGCTTGATATTCAAGATCATACAATTCGGTCCTATTATCTTCTATACCATCTATGAAATAATTAAATTTGAACTTTCTCACATGTTTAATGGTCATTCTCATGTGATATCTATTTCTTACCTCAATATCGTCCCAAAGAGGTTACCTAATAACCCTTAATTTGAGGAACATGGTGTAAATCGGGAAGATAAAAGGTCTCATGGATGCTTTGAATTTCAAAATTTTCATTAGGTGTATATGAATAGAGGTAAAAGGGGGAAAAATTAAAATGATGTTTTAATACTTGAGGCATCATTGACATGCTTGAAAGAAAAATTCCAAGAGATATAGGAAATGACACACCTTTCTTCTTATGATTTATGAGTTTTCCAATAACATGGGAAATCTTTCTGCATCACTTGAACATCACAATATTTTCACCGAGGTATCTTGGGAGATTTAGAGGAGTGAGATAAAAAATTAAAAATATAATATATGTGAAGGTTGGGAACCGAGTGAAATAGGACTCATATCTCTTGATCAATACCGTGTCTTGAGAATATAATCTCAGCTCCAGCTTACCCTATAACAACCCTATGATGAATATGGTGAATGATAATTAACCCTTGATTAATGATGATTTATTTATTTGAGATTTATTTTTGGTATATTACATATGAGGGGGCCTAAGAGAAATTAAGTGTCCGGCCTCCTAATGGAATTGTACTTATGAGAGCGTATAATAGATAATATGTCATTGTGAAATTTATGGTGACCTACAACTAAAAAAATTCATGGTAGATGTTATCACTTATGATTCATCCCCAATAAATCATCTGAGTTCCTTCTATGACAATCAGCATAAATTGTTTCATCCAATCTTGAAAGTATTTTATGGCCTCTTCACCTATTACCTTGCTCAACAAAATGATTGCATCGAGAATTAACTTCATGAAAATAACATCTAGACAAAGCTTTTGGTACATGAGAAGGAATCAAATAATTAAAAATAATTTGTTACTATGAAAATATTATTACTTATTGGGATTTAGATACTTACAAAATGTCTTTCAGAGTGAGCACCGAAAGTGTGGAATTATTCTTTGATCTTATGATCATTAATTCCGGATCATAGTGATGAGCACATGCTAGTACCAATTCTATATTTTTAATAGACATGGGTTGAAATCCTACAACATACAATCAAATTGAGAAAATATTATCTTCAAATGGTTCCCTTGGGCCTCTAAACATCTGAATCTTCTTGTCTTCTAAGTCCATGCGAGAAACATCATTGTCACCCACACCTAGATATTATGAATCCATAGTTGAAATAGGTTCGAGACCAAAGAACTTGAACTTCATATTTCCAAAACTCAAAAAAATGAGATAAAATTAAACTAATAATAACTTTCTACACTTGAATCCAAAACTTTCTATTTTTAGTAGGTAGCGTTTAGGAGCTTCTTTTTGGAAAATTTACCTTTTTGCTAAAATTTAGTCTTTTGAAGATCTTAACATACTTTGAGATAACCTTAATCTATGTTTATATTTTATTTTGAGACATTTTTAAATTTTATTAAGTTTCTTTTTTTGGAACTACTTTTTGGGAAAATTTCTTGTTTTGTCTAGTTTGTCATTTTCATTGTTTTTGAATATTCTGAGTAGAGAAATCATATAATTTTTGTATGGTTCATATTTTTAGTAAGTTTTATCACCGAATCATATAAATCTAAAATTTTCACAAGTGTGTGTATTTGAGCTACTGGTGTGACTAGGTGACATGGGTATTATCTCCAAGTTGTGGACTTGCTACTTAAGGTAGACCTCTAGAAAGTTGGTTCTTCTTCCTAATCCTAGTGCGAACTAACTCTATTGAGATGAATCTACTATCTATATCCTATAATTTCTAAGGGACCATGGAGAGAGAAATAAGATGAAAATGAATAAAAACCACACTACATAGGTGATGCACCAAAAGAAGGGAATGCGAATAATTTCCAATGTGTGAAAATGGAATAAAAATACATATCATAGAGGGTGATGACAGTTCTCCACAATCTAATAAAAAAATTTACAAAATTTTTTCATGCATACACAATAATAATAGGTCCCTATAAGAGCACAAAGTAGACACAAAATTATGCAATAATATTAAAGAGGCAAGTAGAATGCAAACAAACACAATAAGGGAAGATACATCCACAAACTTGCATCTATTGCTTCATTAATATGCACAGTCCAAACTATTACAAAGGGAAGGCACGGATGACCATGCACCGAGTCCACTAAAAATTCCTCCATCACATTGGCTTCATAAAACTAAAATGACAATTTTTTTCTACTCAAACTATCCTCCTTTACAAAGAACCCAACACATTAATTAATAGAATTTTGGAAGAGAGAGAGAGAGAGAGAGAGAGAGATGCAATTCCTGAAATCTACTTTCCAACCACTTGAAAGATGTCATAATTATTCCCAAATTGTGATATGTGACCTACAGAAGACACCCCATACTATCCCATGACTTGCAGCAGTGAAAAATGTATGCCCATGCCTCATTAAATGCTTCTCCAACCACTTTTCAACAACCAAATAGAATTGGGATTGTTTTCCTTAAAATTACCATAAAAAATTCATCAATTTTTTCATTTCTTAATTTTTGTGCGTCACTTGGAACCATGATTCCAATAATACCAATTTTTTGAATTTTTTTTGAATATTTCTCAAGTTATGACCCTCTGAGTGTGATCAACTATTTTGAGTTTGTCAGGGATTTATTTCATTTTACGAGAATGGATATTTAAATTTTTGGATCTGGAGATGTTTCTTTAATTTTCACCTACCTATACTTATAAAAAATCACGAATCTAGTTTTTTTGGTGTAGAGGATGTTGAGAGATTTACGAAAAGTCCAATTTTGTCAAAATTGGAGCTCTGGGTCAAATGTTATGCCTTTGAAGTTCAGGGTCGGGGTGTTCCACATGGGCTCTCATAATCCACATTAAACCAATTTCCATTTGTATTGCAGGTATTGTGGGTTTTTAGGGAACTCATGGCATTGGGGTAAAGGGGTCCCTTGGGCCTCCAAACTCCACTTTATCCACGATGCACTTTGTCTCCTTGATGTGTGGTAATTTCACCTCTGTGGGGAACTCATGTCCATGCAATACTTGGACTACCTAGGCTAGGAACTTCCACCTTTTCCAAAATACATTAGATTCTCTTTCATTCCTTTGCAAATCAAGTATTGCATGGTTTCAATGAACTTGTGGCCCAATGGAACCGCGATCACCTGGGCCATAAACTTCTAACTTTTCCACAATACATTAGATCTACTTCAATGCACTTTGCAAACGAGTCAAGTCAAGATTTCGGGGAAATCATGGCTTGATGGAACTTGTGCTACATTGGCCACTAAACTTTGTTTTATCCATGAATCATTTCTTCCTTAGTATTTCTAACCCAAGTCAAAGACAAGGAACCCTATTTGAATCTGTAGTTGTTCCACCTGCAACCCCTAGACCCACAATACATTAAAATAGGTCTCTTTCCGTTTTTTTAAATTTTAGCAAATTTTCACTAACTCCTTATATTTTTCTTGAAAAGGGGAGTTATAAAAATTCAAAGGGCTGTCCTTAACATCCAAAATTCTTATTTTTTCCATTTCTATCTATCCGAGTCTCAAGAAATTGTGCAAGTTATCAAAATATCTTGGGGGTAAATTTTGGATAATAGTAAGCGGACAAAAAAACACCTAATAATTTTAGAATTTGCACTTAATAAAGTGTCCATTTGTAGTGAAAATAACCTCATCGATTCGGATCACCTCTAGGATCATGTGCTCCAATTTTCACACTTATTTGTTCTCTAGAAATCGTTCAAACCGAAAAAAATCTAAGGAAATGTTTTCAGGATTGATACTATTTAAAATCTAGGGCATCATATTTTTTTGATAAAATTCTTCTTAATGTCTCCTAGGATGATGATCTATCGAGAAACATTCACCGGAATCCAGCTTTAGGACTTCAAAGTTATGAATAAATCTATGTTTTCATGTTCATGGTTGCACTAGAAAATTTCTATTAGAATGTATAGTGTTTTTAAGGGTTTTGGATATTTTATGAAATCAAAAATGGTAGCAAGGTTTAACTATATGAATAAATGAACTTGGAATTAAGTTATTTTATGTTTTTAAGTTACCATGACAACTATTTTTGTTCATGGGTGAGACAACATCTTGAGTTTTAAAATTAGGGTTTTGAAAGCTTGAGTATGGGGAAAATTTTGGTATCCCATTTTTCATCTTAGGAATGGGGACAAGGGGGATAAGACAATGCAACTTAGCAAGATCATGATAAGTATCACTGTAAGGTGCAAGATGGGAGAGATGAAGAAAACATGCCTTAACACATGAGAGCTGTAAGCAAGTCATATGAAGAACCTAAAGAGGAGATATGCTAGGGAAATATTTTTTCCCCACTATAACCTTGTGAAAGGGGAAAAGAGGGATGATAAAATGTGGCTCAAAATTATCATGACAAGTTTCATTGTGTGGTACGAGGATAGGGAGATGAGCTTAGCTTTATTCACTCTTTCGGATTGAGTTGGATCATATGTAGGACACCATACGAGTGATGAGGTGGGGAAATTTTTTGTGTCTAATATGTTACCTTAGGAAAGGTATAATAGGGACATGTTGGTGGTCTAACTTACACCCGTGTTTGAGATTTGGAAGAATTGAGTTAACAATGGGATTTTTTCCAAGTTATGGGACCTTGCACGCTTGAGATAGACCTCTGGAGAAGGTCAGTTCCTTTACCTAATTATACATCTACTGCTACTCCTATTGTTGAAATGAAAACATACGTTGAAAATGCCAAGGGACCAGGGATATAAGGATATGTAGAAATGGAAAACTAATCTAAGGGAGGTGATGACACCAAAGAGAAAGGGGATGAACATGATCAAATTTGAGTGAAAAAGAAGGAGAATGCGTAGAGAGAGGCTAGAAAAATGTAGCATAGGATAGAATGTAACCACACAACCATTTTTGTGATACACTATGAATAAAGGAAATGAAAGGTATACAAAAAGGCACATCAAACATGCACCATGAAGGAAAGATAAGAAAGAAGAATAAAAACAAGCTAAAGAGGAAGATAGCCAAAAATAATGCTTTTATTACTTCGAAAATGCACAATCGCTTATAATAGAATTTGAGGCTGATCTTCACATGCAAGAACCATAAATGAAGGTATACAACTCAAAATGCAAGGAAAATCCTTTAAAAATTGAAATGATCCAACCCTTATCAATGAGTAATGTTCTTACATTTATAGGTAGATCGATGAGAGACGAAGAGGAGAAGGAGGGAAAACTTGGATTTGAATCACAACCACCATAAAAATTAAATGCCTATAAATTCACCTATAAATTTGTCAAATTATATTCCCTTATATATTTGGTTTGTAGGAGAAGGAAGGAGGTGAAATATGAATCAAATTAGGTGGTTGGAGCAATTAGATCCTACATTAATGGCATTAAGGAAGTTTTCTAGCTTCTCACCTACCAATTCCTACCGATATTTGAATTTGAGTGATCCGAGTGTATCCCATGTCAATATTTATCAAATAAGATAAACCATGCCCTATTATGAGCTCTCAGTAGCACAAGTTACGATGATATGAAGTCTACATGTTACTTTTGACACGTAAAGAAAAATGACACTCTAAGAGTGGTTGAAGGATGGCCAATTGTACATCCAATTTTTTTGTTTCGCCACATGTCAAGAAATGATTTGTCTTCGATTCGGTTCCCTTTTGGCATGCCTTGATTGGTTGTGTGTAACACACTCAATATCTAACAGTCCTCATGGCACATGAACTGACACAAAAGAAGGGATGGAAGGTACACATAGCGGAAAGAAGCACTTGAGAGGGGAGTGGAAGGAGGAGTGCAAAAGTGATGCATGTGGGAGGAATGGAAGAAAATACTTCCAGAGAAACATATAACAAAGGTCCAATCATTACAATATGATGTGTGGTAATAAAGAAGAGGGCACGTTGAGGATGTTAGGGACTTAACTAGTTTGGGGAGAAAGTCTAAGGTGTGTGCATGGGATGCATAAATTTTTGGGAGGAAGGTGGGTGTCTTTGAGAGGGGTGCCATGGAAAATGAAATAGATAGAATAAAATGAAAAGGAGATAACACACACGAATCAGGTTGAAGAGTGCAATATGGCATGCGCGAAGGGTGTAACCAAGAGAATTTTGTCAAAAGAACAATTGAAGTGCACATAACCTCGTAATATAGTACTTCAGATTCTCGAATGAAAATATAAGTTATCCAAATAACTAGGGGAGTTATTTTGAATAACAGCTTTGGAAAATTTCAGGCCATCTTCCTCCTAGATGAAAGAGAGAAGTAGCTTGAAGCATCTATTGGGCATGGAGTCAATGTGTATATAAACCTCGATCTGCATCTTTAAAATCTACCCTTGAGTCACTCAAAGCATTTTCAAACTCTATTATGAATCATGCAAGACTGTTTATAAATAATGGAAGATTACTAACATCCTAGAAGAAAAATAAGATCATGCACAAGAAGCATAGGGAAAGAAAGAATTGTATACAAACAAAAAAATGTGCATGTAATGCACTTAGAGGAATTGAAACTATTCTAATATATACAAAATATGTATTAAGCTTAATGGAAGGTTTTGAGATAGACCCCATTGACTGGTATTGATAACATACCTCCATAATGATGAGAAAACTTGAAACAGTTAGCCTCTTTGTAAGAATCAATATATGGACCACTCCAAAGTGCATCAAACTTTGAATGGTTCCCTCGATTTAGCTCTGTTAGCATCCCATTTTAAGACTAAGTCCCCAAATTTTAAATCTTGAGGCCTAGCCTTTTTGTCAAACCATTTCTTTATTGATTGTTAATGTTGTTATAACATGATCATGGCAGAATTTCTTGAATCTTCAAGTTCAACTAGCTCTGTCATTCTAATTTCTCTCTAGTCCATGCCCTCGAATTCCAACTGTTGGGAAAGTGCTAATGAATTCAAATCAAGTATAAATGGAAGTGTAGCCTCCTTGAAATAGACAAGCTTATAAGGAAAGGTTATTATTGCCTTATTTATTGTAATTTTGTCTACCCAGAGCACGCGTGAGACTTTTGTATGCCACTGTATTTGGATGATGTTCATTGTTTGCTTCATGATCCTAATCAGGTCATTATTTGTTGAATCTGCCAAGCCATTACCTTGAGGGTAATAATTGGAGGTGTTATTCAAGTAAATACCAAGAATAAGAGTGAAATAAATAATTTTGGTACCAAGGAAGAATTTTACATTATCTAAAATAATGGTTTGAGGTATTTCAAACCTTGTTACAATACTTTCGAGAAATTCTAAGATGACCGACTCGATTGATTCCTTGAGCGCAACAACTTTTGTCCATCTAGTGAAGTAATTTATAGTTTTCGGCACCCATCTGTGGCCAAAAATTGGAGGATTGATCATGCCTATGAAGTCAATATCCCATTGTGCAAAATGCTGATCCATTTGGATTGGTCAGAGGGGAAGTGATGCCAATTTCTTCTTTCTTGTGAAGAAAACATATTATTTACATTTCACGACCCACTTGTGCATGTCCACAAACAGGGTAGGCCAAAAGAGTCTTGCCATTATGATCTTCATCACCATAGTATTGGGAGAGAAGTTCCCACTAGATAATCCATCATGAAATGATGTTATCAATCTTTCAATTTACGTGTCATCTATGCACATCAGCAACATGTAATTAAGATTTTTTTTAATGAGAAGACCACCAATCAAAACATATGGAATAGATTGTAGCCTTAGATGTCTTCTCTTTTATTTGTTTTGACTAGGAGAGTATGTGCCCTTGGAAAGGAATATGATCATGTATTTCATGTAATTACACATGCCAGGATTCATTCCACTTAGGTTTTGTGCATGGAATCTCTTCATCTAGGAATAATGAAGTCTCGGGAACATTTTGTGCATCTTCAACAAGTTGTCCTTAGAGCGCGCTACCTCCAAGAGCTTTGTGGATTTAATAGTCACATCATACTCCATGATTTTGGTTATGAATTATGCTCTTTTATAACTGATTTATGTCCCCATGATGAAGTATCTCACACTTGAGTGTGAAACTAATACCTTGATATGGTTTTTATATAGCATTCTATTGAATTTCTTGAGTGCATGCATCATGGCATGAACCTATTTTCTCTATGTGATTGTATTTTAATTCATAATCCTTCAGTTTTTGATGAAGAAATCAACTAGATTCCCAATACTTATTCATTTTATTGTGTCAAGACAAATGCAAAACTCGTATCAGCTCCATAAGCATAAAGGATGAAATCCTTAGTGTTATCCAAGTGTATGAGTGTTGGCGTGAAAGCAATCACTTACTTGATTTTGTTGAAGATTTATTTTCCTTCTATTGTAAATTTGAAGGCCATGTCCTTCTTGAGCATGAAGGTGATGGGCCTTACCAATCTTGTAAATTTAGAAATGAATCTCCTAACAAATTTTATTTTTCCAAGGAAGGACTACAAGGCTTTCTTGTGCACCAAAAGGGAAAAATTCAGGATGGTTGAAACACACTCGATCAATATCGATACAATCCTTTGAGACCACATGTCCTAAAATATTTCCCTAAAGTCTGGAAAATTTCACTTCTTGGGGTTAAGAGACACCCCAAACTTTCTGCATCTCTCAAAGACTTTCTCTAGGTGTGCCATGTGATATGTGCTCTGCTTTGAGAAGATGATTATACCATCAAGGTAAACCAGGATGAATTTATTGATGTATCCTTTAAAATTAATGTCCATGGCATGTTGAAAGTTCATGCCTTCATTTGATAGACTAAAGGGAATCTTCTGATATGCATATGTTCCCCACTTATTCATAAACATTCTTTTGAATTGATCCTCTTCTTTGACCAAGATCTAATTAAAGCTGGAATACCCATCCAACATAGAGAATCTTTGTACACCGCCACCGTCTACAGAATCTACTCCATAGAAGGTAAAGGATAATGATTCTTCAAATATGCTTTGTTTAGATCTCTCAAATCAATACAGAGTCTGATTTCAACATTCTTCTTGTCCACTTTGGAACTAGATTCGCAACCCAAGTAGAATATTTGATTGGAAATATTATCTTTTCCTCAATGATTTTGGATAATTCCTTCCTCGTGAGGGGATCTATCTTTGGATTGAATTTCCTCTTCTTCTATTTGATGGGTTTGATGCATGGATCAAGGTCAATGGAGTGTTGAGGAACACTTAGATCAAATACTTTTAGGTATTCATACTCCTATGAGAATATATCACTATATTTCGATAGAGATAGATGAATTCCTACCTTTCATAATGCGCATAATTTTTAATGAGCAACAAATCCTCGGTCGCATGTAATACTAAATTTATTATAGTCTTCTTGCACTACATGCATATTATTTTATTTTCGCTTAAACTCCTCATCGGGGCTAAAATTTTTCTCAAAGGTGACCATCCATTTAGGAAACTTGTTTTTCTTCAATTGATTACTTGGTCACCATAGGTGTTATGTAAATCAGCTTGCATTCTTGAAGAAAACTCAAACTTCATTCTGAATCAACTAGATAATTTTTGTGTCACTTTCCCATAGGTTTTGTTGTCTAGAATGGATGGTTTGATTACCATTTTGACATGTTGTGTGTTTCTCTTGATTAAATCTTCGGTTGGCGAGAACTACAAACCAAGCGCAACCATCTGATCTACTTCTTTATTAATTTTCAATGGCACCACCTACAGATTTAGAGCATCAAAGATCTCAAGGAGGTCCCGAAATCTATGTTTATAAGTTTTGAGATGATTATTATTTTTCACGCATTTTTGGTGACCGATGGATAACCAATTCCATGTCCCCAAAATCTATAAAGCACTTGAATCCTTTTCTTTTCAAAATAAGAAGACCATGCACCAACACTTCATATTCTGCTACATTGTTAGAGCATGTGAACTGCAACTTGTGTGTGAAGAATAGTTTCTCATTCTTGTGATAAATGAGAACAACACTTGTGCCCACACCATTTTTGTTTCTAGAACCGTCAAAGTATAATTTCCACAAACCGGAGTTTTCTTTATTTTTCTTGAATGCACGCGACAACATAACTTCTTCTTCAAGGATGAAATAAGTACCAATCCCAGTTTCAAAATATTTAAGATATTCAACATATGGATCAAATTTTTGGTGCCTTTCCACCCATTGATCTAACACTAAGTCGAAGAGGAGGAGTGGCATGCTACTCTTCGAGAAACTTGTTCGGGCCTTTTTGGATTAGGCGATTGGCTTGGAGAGGAGATGGATCATATGACTCAACATGATATGAAAATATTGGATCAGCTTGTATGGTAAACCAAGTACCATACATTGTCTTGAGTAATATATGGCACCAATCAAAAGACAAGTAATCACCCACTTTAGCAAGTGAAAATCCCTTGATAGACATAGGGGAAAAAAGGAGGTAGGTCAATGATTGACACATATTGAGTTATTGTAAGGCTTGGACATACATGGAGGGTTAACTCAAGATCCTTGATGAATCCCAAAGTGGTAATGGTCAAGCCATCAATTTGTAGGACTCATTTGGAGAAGGGGTTATACATAAGACCTAAGTCATAAGGGATTTTCTTAGCCATGACAAGTACTAGTACCCGAGTCAATCATACAATTATGCACAAGATGTTTTCCTATGATCAACGAAATATAAAAGGGTGGGATTTTGACAACCTTATTTACTTATTTCTCCTCTACTTGAATAATATTGACATCAACATGTGGCTTCCGAATAGTCGGGTCGGTGTGTAGAAGTTGAGTTAGAGCGTCATGCAACAAGTTGCGTTGAGATATAATGGCTAGAGCATCCCACATTGTGAAATTCACATTTTTATTCTTCATCTGATCCAAAATGTTGAATGGAAGGCCCATTGACTTGTGTATTTAGGGCACAAAAAATCCTTCCTTATTTGTTTAGGCACAGAGGAAGGAGCCTTAGCTGGTGTATACGCTTGACCTACCAAAGGAGTGGCGTGCACTACTTTAGAAGGGCATTACATGAAATTTTACACGTAAGAAATTACAAATTTTCTTGTTGGATGCCTTAGTTACAAATTTTTCTTTTTAGGATTGGTTTGTGTTGCAGAATTGAAAATTGTGTGCTAGATTCGATAATTCTCTTCTTGTTCCTTGTGTTGTCAACAACTTGGGTGCGGGTTCTATCAAGACTGCCAATGGTTTGATTAATTACACAAAATTCTTTAGTGCCAAAGAACATAAGAATTGCCTCTAAAGGGGCTCCTAGAGTTTCTTGATTCTTAGGCCTGCTTGTGCTTGTGGAAGTATCACATTTAGAAGTAACATGAATCATGTAGGCATGCGTGCACATATCATTGGCATAATGATATTGACTATGAGGCATATTACAAGGGAATCATCATTCTAACTCTTACGCCACGTTGTTTTGAACTGGAAAAAGTTTTTCACTTGTGATGGGCACTGAGAGAGGTTGTCCAGGAGGGACCACTTATAAGGGTAGATGTGCATTAACATGTTATCTATCATTTTGTTGGTTTTTCCCATATCTTTGTTTTTCATATTGATTCCACCATGGCTGATTGTTTTAACTATTCCCTTGATTAGAAATGTTCTTAAAGGCTTACAACTCTTGTTTATCTAAAGATATGAATTTATTAAACAAGTTTCTAATTAGGGTCT
The DNA here is from genome assembly GCA_018340775.1 of Taxus wallichiana var. yunnanensis. Taxonomy (NCBI): domain Eukaryota; kingdom Viridiplantae; phylum Streptophyta; class Pinopsida; order Cupressales; family Taxaceae; genus Taxus; species Taxus wallichiana. The sequence goes on from CM031240.1 coordinate 576,004,338, forward strand.
TCATTTCTTCATATTCTTTATGCTGCATGGGAGAGTATGATGTGGATGCAAAAGGTTGAGTTATCTACTCAGAATGGGAGCAATAAAAGGTTGAGGCATATGAGACATTTCTAGGAACAAGGGCGCGGAGGGTTATATGTCCCATGGATTAAAGCAAGTAGGGTTATAAGAAGCAAGTAGGGTTATACGTCCCATGGATTGAATCATGACTTAAATGTCACTATTCAAATCCCTTATATAATATAGGAAATCATGTTGGGTTATAGGCCTTACCACTTGAGGGATTTTGTCCCAAGTCTTCTAGAATCTGATATTGAAATCAATCATTTGTTCATTAGCATCCTCTTCATTATAGTAAGTTGCTTCACTAATGATAGATGATCTGATTTATCTTTGAAATAGTTGCATAGAGTCGTTCTTAACAAATCCCATGTAGCAATCGATGTGGTTCTCAAACCTCTATACCACTAGAGTGCTTTACCTTTAAATGAGGTTGTAAGGAACCTAACTGCTACATCATCATGCGTGATCAAATATACAAAGCACACATTTGCTACATCCTGGATATGCTCAACAAGGGTGACTTGATTCTCACCAATGAAGTATGGAATAATTTTGAGTGCAGCTATTGGCATATCATGTTGTGCATTGATATTGAGAGGGCTTCCACTAGTGAAGCTAGAAAAGTTCCTCGGAGGAGGAGGTGGTTGTAGTGCCATGACAGGACGTGCAAGTCTATTGTGACGAGTGGATTGTGTGTGATGCACTAGAGATAGAGATGCATGCATGGGTGTTTCACTACATACTATTCTCGGAGATAGTTGGAGGTACTTGATGGGTGTCATTAGTCCCTTCATTTAATCTTGACTTCTTGTTGATGTCATATCAAACCAGGGGTGTGTCTAAAGCTATATGCAACAAGAGTAATCCTATTGATCTAGTAGTTGACTGTAGTTGTTTTTGTATTTTCGGGGGGATCTTTTCAATTTATTAAGGATTTCTTGGTAAAACCTTATTTAAATCATACTATGAAAACTTTGCCGAAAGGAAACACATGAAAGATTTGCTTTGAAAAGAAACACACTTTGTAGAATGGAAATAAATGCACTTGTTTTAGAAATAAACACACTTGCTTCAAAGTAAACACACTTGCTTTTGGAAATAAACACACACAACTTAGAATGCTTAAAATGATTGCAAGAAATATAAGAATCTATCTAGAAACCTACAGGAACAAGTATACATCATAGTTTAACTAGAAGAATTAAAGAAATACAGAATTGACAGATCTAAACTATTTTCTTAAGAAATATAAATAGGAAATAAACAAATATCCTTGTCCTTGGGGGAGTGGGCCCTTGCTCCTCCTTGAATCAGGATTTAACAACTCAGAATTATCTCAAATAGGAATGGTTATTTATTGATAAAACATTCAATATTACAAAATGTACTGGATTTGTGAACTTAATCTATATCTCTTCTTTTTTCTATCTCTATTTCATATTATATATATATCTACTACAGGTCTACTTATATATACATATACAATCATAACTGTCTTCTACAATTATGATGAAATTGAATTGTGCCCAGAATAGATGTTGAGTAAGATTGTGATTGATCAGACAGTTGTAAGATAACTATCCCTAGATCTACTTTCAGATATATTCTCATCCTTTCTTGATTGAAAGGTTTGTTGATGTAGAATCTTTGGATGTGGTTAAAATAGATAAAATTCCATCGGTTCTAAAACTTTAGAGAAGTTCCAAAACCATAGGAAATCGTTAAGGATCAAAACTGTGAGAGTTCCGGAGCTATACCTAGGAGTTTGGAACTAAGTCCGAAAATTATGGAACTAAATAATGGAGTTCCGAAACTAAGTCCGAAAGTTCCAAAACTAGATGATGACTATGTAATGGAGTTTTGGAACTAGCTTGGAAGTTCTGGAACTAATCTATGTTGGAACAGATGCTACCAAAAACATACTTGAATGCTACATACTTCATTTCTTTGACTGATTAGACCTACTTTATTACAAAACTGAATTTCAAACACACACTTCAAGAATTTCAGAGCTTTTAAACATTAGAATCACAATCAATCAAAAGACAAACAATTACATCCTAACTTATATCAGATCAAATAAAATTCACAAAATGCAATCAAACTTAATAAAAAGGAGAGTAAGATGAGATCATATATTATACATTAATCAAGCATATTCTGGCCTCATCATTTCCCCCAAACTTACTTGTTTGTAAGTCCCTTTACAAACTTCATTCTTCAAAAGTGGTACTGTACCTAGATCTTGCTTCTATTTTCCTCTCCAACTCTTCAAATTCAATAGGATCTTGAGGTTATCTATTTTTCCAAGGAGAAATGGGGGTAAGAAGTATAGGGGACTTGTTCGGATTCCAATCCATATTTTCCGTAGCTCTCATTGATCCGAGGAATTATTTGCATAACACTTTTTCCCTTTCTAAACTACTGATTAAATTTGTGGGGGATATTACTTCCCTTCTTCTCAAGGAAGCAATAAGTATTTCCCACCTCTTTGAGCATCCTTCTTAAATATCTTAAAACTTCTCATCCTCATAGGAGGTAAATACATCAATACTCTTTTGTAGAATGGAAAAATAATGTGTCTTGAATCGCTCATCAAAGGCATGAGTTCTAAAATGTATGAGGAAGGCAGAAGGTTTACCATAGTGAGCTCTCATACAGAGACCACATGAGCTAGCTTTCAATAAAAAATCATATTACCTTTCCTTCCATACAATTTGGTGTTGCAGAATAGAGACAAATTCATGGAGTTGGTTCTCCCCACATACAAATTGATCATAAATCCTGTGTTTTTCTCTAGCATAAAATTACAAAGATAAAATTCACATAGAAGATTTTTCTGCTCAGGACTAGATAAAGAGTAAGTTGTCATGAATTCAGATTCATCCTTTAGTTCATGTGGAAGTCCACATGCAATCCTTGACAACTATTAGTGAATGAACTACTCTTCTAAAAACACACTATATGTAGGAGAGGGCCTCCTGCAGGCAAGCAATTTTTCACTCATAATGCAGACCATATGAATTTTTGCAAGACATTTATATTTGTTTCCTTCTTCCTTATAAAATTTTTCTTCCCACTCTTTTCTTGCCTTCTTCTCTTCTTCCATCTTGGTCTTCAAATCTTCATTTGATGTTTTAGCTTCTTTGAGCTCCCTGTAGGTGTCATTCCATAGTTGTTTGAGTGGAAAATAGGTTAACTCAATCATGCAGAGAATGTGGACACAACATTTTGTTTTCTTGAAGTCTAACATTCTTTCTCTTTTCCATCAGCTTGTTTCTTAATTACCGATAACTCCTTAGTCCCGTTGTAAGTGAGTTGTTAGCTCTCCAATGAGCATTTCCTTTGCTCTAATTTAAGTTTGAGGAAATCCAATTTCTCATCCTTTTCGTGATAATGAGATTTTCTCTAGACAATAATAGAGCCCGTTTAACTGATGTCTTTCTTCTTCCTCTAAAATTACTTGAGGAGTTGAGTATTCTTCCTCTATCAAACGAAATTTTCCTTCTCTTCTCCAGGATGCCAAATCTTCTTCTTCATGTGCAATGCCGATGGTTCAGCCAATTCTTGAAACTCCTGCTCTTCAAGTCTCTCATCTCCTCTGTCCATCTCAGCTTGGCTTGGTTCAGAGGAGTCATGGCCATGCTGCCCAAAATATCAACAGCTTCCTTTTCCATATTTTCTTGTTCACTCCTTCCCTCTGGGGTTTCCCTTGTCCTTTTATGAATTTTCCTTCTCTGGGGAATTTCAACATGCCCAGTGGTGGATTTATTTCTAGAGCTTCTTCTTACTCTTGTTTCTTTCTCTTGCACAGGTGAGCTATCACCGTCAGAGATAGATATTGGCTCCCCTGAAGCTATTGTAGAAGAAGGAATTTCCTTCAAAGGCACAGAAGGCTCTATTGTTTTGATTTTTCTCACAGACCTTCTTCTTTTTGGTATATTCTCTCTTTCCACTTCCTTCTGTTCTTCTATAGGGGCATCAATTTCCAAATTAGTTGAAGGAGAAAATGGAGCTGGAATTGTCCTTTTGATAATATTAGGGTTTTTCTTGAACTTGCCAAGAAACTTTTCCCAAATTTCTTCTCCATTTTTCTTTGACAGAAAATGGTGCTTTGGCATACTAAATGAATTAGCCCATGATGCTTGATTGTCCCAACACCCTAGGAATACCTCTAGGCCATGGTTTGGATAGAATAAAAAAGAAACCCTAGAAGGTTTATTATGTACTTAGGTTTTGTGGATCCATACTTCAGATATATGAGCATTTTTAGGACTTCTTTTCTACAGACCCAAATTGACCATCACAGAGTTAAATATTTCACTATCTAAAATGCTACCCGATAAAGGGTTTGGGAAAAATAGCCCTTCTCGACCCCTTTTATGATTTTATTTGTATTGTGGATGTACTTGGCGTTCAGCTCCTCCTTATAGTAGGATTTCAACCAGCTTCTTTCAATATCCCTTTGGCAGGATGTGGGACATGCACAATTGGCACTCCAGACACATTACTTAATATATTTATAGAAAAAGGAATAAATATATTTCTCACTTTTTTCCAAGATTGCTCTAGGTTTATGATGAATTCTCTTACTAATTCTTCATTATACTTTGAAAACTTGTTCAGGAACTCTAGCCATCTTGCATGCTCAAAGATAGATGCCACTTCTTCTGTCTCATGAGTAGCTGGGAATCATCCTCTGGTTCTGATTTCTTTTTAATCCCCATATCGGCTTGAGTTTTGTTTCCTTTGATTTTGTGCAAATCGAGTTACAAGCCTTCTTGCTTAGCTACTGAACTGATAAATTTGGTTGTGGAACCTTTGTTCTTAGCTATGAAACCTCTACTCTTAGTCTTAGGCAAATCCTCTATTCTTTGCTACGAATACAAGCTTAATTCACTGCTTCTCAAAATCTCTCTGCAACTTATTTCACTTGATTTTGCACTTAATGATTACCAATAATAACCATGCCACCACTTATCCCATCCATATCATCTTCATGATTACTCACTTGTAATCATAATGTATAAATAGATGACTCATCATACCAACTTTTAAATCAAGTCAAATCACACATGCAAACATTTAATTTAACCCTAAATAAGTTAAAAGATATAATTACCATCCTTGATGATGTAATCCTTTTGTTATGATGACTCGTCATTCCTACAAGTGGAACAAAACATGGTTAGATAAGACAACTAGAATTCAAAATAATTCCCTTTTATTTGAATTAGCCAAAAGAAGAGGTCAACCGCCATTTCTGGTTTTCAATTGACCTTTGAGAGAAATATATTTATTTATTTTTATTTTTTTATTTTTTGGGGAAGAAAACACCATTTACTAGTTTTCATTTTCTTCCCTTTATTATGGATCTATCATCTAGTTATTTGATCATTTTGAAGAACCAGGTTCTTCCATTTGATCAAATTATATTTTTGCTTCAATCTTCCTAAAGAATTCAGCCTTAGTGGGAGGCTTACTATAGAGTTTCAGCCTATGTCCATTGACCAAGAGTGTTCTTCTACTACCATCAATGGGAAGTAATCAATAAAACCATTGTCAAATATCTGCTCTAATCGATAGGGTCCCAACCATCCGGTTCTCAATTTTTCCTTGAATTTTTGGTACTTAGAATCAAATAGCAATGCCCAATCTCCTTATTTGAATTACCTTCTCTTGATATGTGTGTCATGTCATTACTTCCTTTGATATTGGATTATCTCTCGCATCTGGTGAAATGCTTCCATCCTCAATTAATCCAACTCATTGACTTGAAGGATTCTTTCTTTTTAAGCTGCATCCAACTCAATTCCCACCTTAACTATTGTCCTCAATGTTTGAAGTTCAAACTCACTGGGAAACAAGGGATTTTTCCCATAGACTAACTCATACAGTGAAAACCCTGTTACAATTTTTCAAGTTGTATTATAAGCACAAACAACTTCAAGTAGTCTCTTTACCCAATCTTTTCTCCCAGCTTCAACTATTTTGGTAAGGATGTTCTCTAATTCTTTGTTTGTTACTTCAACTTGTCCATTTGACTATGGGTGATAAGGAGATGAATTCTTATGATTTATTTGGTAATACATTGTGAAAGATTGGATCATATTAGACATAAATTGTGGTCCCTGATATGAAACTATGCTCCTTGGTGCTCCAAAATTTACCATAATTATGTTCCAAAGGAAATCAACAACTACTTCTTCAGTGGCATTTGTCAATGTCTGCACTTCTGCCCACTTTTTCACATAGTCAGTACACACAAGAATATATTTCTTTCCTTGTGGAGGATTAAAGAGACCAACAAAATCTAATCTCCATCTCTCAAATGGTTCAATTACTACTTTAGGTTGAAGAGGAATTTCATAGGTGAAAGTTGGTTGTCCCATCCTTTGACAAGGATTGCATTGCTTGATATATCTCTTTACATCCTTGTACATAGATGGCTAATAATAACCAGTGCCAAGTATCTTATGAGTTGTTATTTTCACTGAATAGTGTCCTCCACTTGGTTCATCATGACATGCTTTGAGTATGTAAAATATTTCATCTTCTCTTACACAATGTGCAAAACAAAATCAGACCCACATTTAAATAGCATTCCATTTAACCATTTGAATTGTGCACTAGTTTTGATTAACTTCTTTATTTTTTTATTAGTGAAAGGAGGAAACTTCCTACTACAAGATAGTTTTCCATATCAGCAAACCATGGTGTACTTGCTGAGATAGCAAATAGTTTTCATTTGGAAAGCTATCCTTGACTGATCCTACTCCAATGTAGTGGTTAGTCTTGACAAAAATCAGCTACCACATTAGATTTACCTAGATTGTCCACAATGGTAATATCAAATTCTTACAAAAGTAATAACCATATAATTACTCTTCCTCCAACCATTGGTTTATTCATTAAATGTTTAATTGTTGAATGATCTGTGTGTATAAATATCTTGTAACCGGTAATGTAATGTCTCAATTTATTGACTACATAAATCTCAAAGAAGAAATTATTTTTAGTGGTGGTGTAGTTCTTTTCGAGTGGGAGTAAAATTTTTACTAAGATAATAAATAGCATACATTTTTTCATCGTCATCTTTTTTTCCTAAAAATACACCAATGGAATTATTTGAAGCATCTATTTGGATATGAAATGGATTTTACCAATTAGTTCCTCTCAATATTGGAACAGTGATTAACTTTTCTTTAATTTCTTCAAAAGCATGCTGACACTTTCATCTAAAAGAAATTCATAGTCCTTGGTTAGCAAATTAAACATGGGGGCAGAAATTTTACTTGAATCCTTTATACATCACCTATAGTATCTAGCATGTCCTAGAAATGACTTGACATCTATGGGGGTCCTGAGGAATAGGTAAATCTAAAATGATCCTAATTTTATTTTTGATCAACTTGAATTCCTCTTTTTGAAATATGGTATCCTAATAAAATCCCCTCATCAACTATCATTAAACACTTTTCATCACTAAGAGATAGATTGTGTTGTTCACATCTTGTTAACACTCTATCCAAATTTCTCAAAGCATCATCAAATGTATCTTCGTTTGCAGTGAAGTCATCCATATATACCTCAACACAATCATTTTTTAGATCAGCAAAGATTACAAGTACAACTCTCTAAAAATTTACAGGAGCATTACATAAGCCAAATAGTAACACCCTATAGGCAAAGGTACCCCATGGACATGTAAATGTAGTTTTGTCCTGATATTCAACAACAAATTTGATTTGATTGTATCCACTAAATCCATCTAAGAAGGAAAAGTATCATGTTTACTGAAAATTTTCTAAGACTTGATCTATGAATGGTAAGGGAAAATAATCTCTCAAAGTGTGGCTTTGTTTAGTTCCCTATAGTCAACACATATTCTCCATTTTCATTATTTTTAGGAACTATTACAAGAGGAGATACCCACTGACTATCTAAGATAGGGTAGATAAAACCTAATTGTAATAGTTTTTCAATTTCTTGTTTGACTATATCCCTTAAGGCTAGGTTAATCATTCTCTCGAGGCTACCTACATGGTTTAACATTTTCAGTATAGATGTGAAGAGTGCATATACTTGGGCAAATTCCTTCATGTATTTGTAATCCCAAGAAAAAGCTTTAGTATAATTTTTTAAAACATCAAACAATTTAGCTTCTTCATCATCCTTCAACTAGTTGTTAATGTTCAAAGTTTTACCTGGTTGAATCTCAACATATTTGTTTCCAATGTGTGATGAACCAATTTGTTGAAAGGGTTCCACTAAAGTATTTATGTGACATGCATGTGGTAACAACATATAGTATGTAGCACATCTCCAAAAGTTCCTTGACACGAGAATCTTTGGAAAAGGACATAAGAATGAGAATTATGATACTTATCTCTTTATAGGCCAAACTCTTTGTCACTGCTACTTTCTAGAAATTCTTCACCACTCCTTGATGTATTTGAAACTGAAGCTATTGATTCTTCCTCTCCCCATAAGAAATCTCATTCCACCGGAGTGAAATTATTTCCAATCATAGAGAACTACCGTTGTCCCGGTTTCAAACTTCATGTGGTGGTTCCAGAATGAAATTCACAAGTTCCAACTAATTTCATAGGTTCCAAAACTAAGTTTACAGGTTCCTGAACTATAGTCATAGGTTTCTCGGTTCTATTCCATAAACAGGAGTTGTTTGTTTGTTTCTTTGGTCTGCTACTAGATGTACAGGTATTTGCATTTGGAATACATTCTCGGTTTGTGAATTCTATGCAGGGATCCCATAATGTCTGTTGATTCTTATTTATATATGTTCTTCCTTGAGTATAATTACTACGGTTCCATCTAGGTTGTTACCAAGCATAAGGATTTCCTTGACCAACCCATGGTTGTTGATGTCCCTGAGAATACCAAGCTTTATTTTCCCAGTCTTGAGGGTTCCATGTTGGTTGAGGTACCCAAGGTGGTTGTCCCCAATTTTTTGGTACTTTCTGAGCAGCCCATGACATCGTCCAAGGATTAGGAACTAATCTTGGCATAAACTACCCTTGGTTAGTTTGTCTCTGAACAAAATTCAATTCTTCATTGTGGATGATGTACTGGTTTGTTTAAGCTGATTCTTTATGACTGGAAGTAGAGAAAAAGCATCAATATCATGTTCTTTAGATTCACAGATAAGACACATTTTTGTTTTATCCAAAGGACAGTCTCTTATTGCATGCTTCTTCCTACATCTAGGACAATACATAGCCAATGGTTTAGTTTTGGCATTTTCTTTAGCTTGTAATCCATCCATAGTAGAGGTTAATTGAACTAAAATGTTTTTTTAAATTTTCTAACTCATCCATTAGTTTTTTCATATATGGATTCAGGACTTTTCACCAATTTTCTTTTTCTAGGTCCACATCTCGTTCTGGAATAGCTTCTACAAATCTCCTTAATTTCATTCATCCTTAACTAATCAATGACTCCACCTCCTATCAAATTAAGGGATTCCCTAGATTCATCATCCAAACCCTTAAGAAAAATGGTTTTACTTAACTCCTCTTGAAGTACAAATTTTTCTCACAAAGAGGAATCTGTCTAAATAATATTCTATATTTTCATCTTCCTCCTACTTGATTTTGAAGAATTCTTACTTCTTATTTCTCCCTCCACAATAATATTGGTATTTGTCTAGGAACGAAGTCTTCATTTGTGCCCAAGTGGAAATAGAGTTGGATGTTAATCCCATGAACCACCTCATTGCTGCATCCTTCGAGTGGATGGAAACAACTTGAGTTTTTGATTATTTATTTTATAGTCATAATACCTTAAAATAAAACAAAAATTGGTCAGGATCTTCAAATGATATCCCTCTAAATGTGGGTAAATGTGTAGGTGTGATATTTTTTATTGATGTATCATCATCTCCCAATTGGATTAGATAAGTAGAGGTCCTATCACGTACTCTTTCAGCTTCTCGTGCCATTTTTAAAATATTTTCTAAATTTTCCTCCCAATCAATGTGGTACATGGTATGCCTTAGGGAAGGTGAAAAATTAGAAGTAGGAGGTTGACTACTCAATTGAGAATCAAAACTCTCCCTAAATGGATCTTGAGTAATAAGCCTTTCCTAAAAGTTCCACTTCCTTCAGGTGACTGATCTAAGAATTCCAAAGGTGGAAATTTTGTTTCTTGTATGATAGGGGATGATGGTGCCTCTAATTCTTGATCAATTTCCCTATTTGGACTAGAGGATGTTGTGAATTCTTGTGAAGATGTTCTTGGGAGGAATCTACCCTTTGAGTGTTTTGTTCTAGTCATATATTTTATGATATAGTAGGGAAGATCCTTCAACTACTAGATGTATGATTGTTGCTCTTGCTAACACTTAATTAGAAAATTCCAACTAGTGTGTCCCCGAAAATGGTGCCAAAAATGATGGGTGTCGTTATTCCCTTCATTTAATCAACTTCTTGTTGATGTCATATCAAACCAGGGGTGTGTCTAAAGCTATATGCAACAAGAGTAATCCTATTGATCTAGTAGTTGACTGTAGTTGTTTTTGTATTTTTGGGGGATCTTTTCAATGTCTTAAGGACTTCTTGGTAAAACCTTATTTAAATCATACTATGAAAAATTTGCTGAAAGTAAACACATTGAAAGCTTTGCTAAAAAGAAACACACTTTGTAGAATGGAAATAAACACACTTTCTTCAAAGTAAACACACTTTCTTTTGAAAATAAATACACACAACTTAGAATGCTTAAAATGATTGCAAGAAAAATAAGAATCTATCTAGACACCTGCAAGAACAAGTATACAACAGAGTTTAACTAGAAGAATTAAAGAAATATAGAATTGACAGATCTAAACTATTTTCTTAAGAAATATAAATACCAAATAAACGAATATCCTAGTCCTTGGGGGAGTGGGCCCTTGCTCCTCCTTGAATCAAGATTTAACAACTGAGAATTATCTCAAACAGGAATGGCTATTTATTGATAAAACATTTGGTATTACAAAACATACTAGATCTGTGTACTTAATCTATACCTCTCTTCTTTGTTCTATCTCTATTTCATATTATATATATATCTATCTACTGCAGGTCTACGTATATATACATTTACAATCATAATTGTCTTCTACAATTATGATGAAATCGAATCGTGCCTAGAATAGATGCTGAGTCAGATTGTGACTAATCAGACAACTATAAGATAACTATCCCTGGATATGCATTTAGATATCTTATCATCCTTTCTTGATTGAAAGGGTTGTTGATGCAAAATCTCCATATGTGGTTAAAATAGATAAACTTCCATTGGTTCCAAAAATTCGAGATGTTCTAGAACCATAGTAAATTGTTTCTAGATCAAAACTATGAGAGTTCTGGAGCTATACCCAGGAGTTCTAGAACTAATTCTGAAAATTCCATAACTAAATACTGGAGTTTTGAAACTAAGTCTGAAAGTTTCAGAACTAGATAATAAATGTGTAATAGAGTTCTAACTAGTTTGGATGTTCTAGAACTAAGATGTGTTGCAATGACAGATGCTACCAAAAACATATTGAACACTACATACTTCATTTCATCAACTGATTATACTTGCTTTATTAAAAAAATGAATTTTAAACACACACTTCATTAGGAATTTCAGAGCTTTTGAACATTAGAATCACAATCAATCAAAAGAAAAAAAATTGCATCTAAACTTATATCGGATCAAATAAAAGTCACAAAATTTAATCAAACTTAATAAAAAGGAGATGAAGATGAGACCATATATTATACATTAATCGGGCATATTCTAGCCTCATCGATACTCTAAAGATGCTTTAGATATTGCACTTTTTCTTGTATGCACTCTTCTCATGAAAGACAAGTAGGAATTTTAAAAATAGTAAATCTAGATGTTGGGAGTCACCAGATGTGTTGAAACTAGCCTCTAAAGGCTAGAAATTACTAAATCACACACTAAACTTAGCAATACTAAAATTTAAGCTTTCAATGCTCCTCCCACTAGGTGTGCTAGAAATTGTTGTTGGTCAAACTTGCACCCATGTCTCATATCTAGAAGAACTAATTCATTTAAGTCAACAATGGGACTGTGTTCAAGTTGTGGGACCTTACACGCTTGATACATACCTCAAGATAAGGCTGGTTCCTCTCGCTTACTTCTATTGTTATTGCTACTCCTAATGTTGAAATGAAAACCTAAGCTAAACATGTCAAGGGACCAGGGATAGATGGATATGCAGAAAATGGAAAATTAATCTAAGGGATTTGATAACAATAGAGAGAAAGAGGATGAACACGATCATCTTCAAGTGAAAATGAAGGATAACATGTAGAGGGAGGCTAGAAAAGCATAACATAGGCCAAAACATAGCCACATAGCCATTTTCATGAAACATAGTCGAAAAGGAAATGTAGGGGACACGAGAAGGCACAAAAACACACAATGTGAAGGAAAGGAAAGAAAGAAGAATAGAAACAAGCTAAGGTAGAAGATAGCCACAAAAAATTGATTCTATTACTTGCATAAATGCACATTTGCTTACAATGGCATCTAAGGATGATATCCACATGCAAGAACCAAATTTGAAGGTCTGCAACTCAAAATGCAAGGCAATGCCTTTACAAACTGAAAGGATCCAACCCTTATCAATGAGCAATGATCTTACATTTATAGATATATCAATGAAAGAAGAAGAGGAAAAGGAGGAAAACTTGGATTTGAATCACAACCACCAAGAAAAACATTAAATGTCTATATATTCACCTATAAATCTATCAAACGTGCTTCCCATACACTGCTTTATGTTTAAGAGAAGGAAAGGGATGAAATCGAATCAAATCAGGTGGTTGGAGAAATTAGATCTTGCATTAATGGCATGAGGGACATTTTCCATCTTCTCACCTACCAAATCCTACTAAAATTTGAATTTTAATTATCTAGAGTGTAGCCCACATTATAAACTATCAAAAATACAAATTATTCCCTATTCTAATCTCTGCGGTAACAAGTATGACGATCTAAAGTCTACAGGTTACTTTTGACACATAAAGACACATGTCACTCGAGAGTGGTGAAGGACGACCAACTATGCATCCACTTTATCATTTCTTCCACATGTTAAGAAATGATTTGTATTTAAGATTTGATTCCCTATTGTGCACCTTGATTGGTTTTGTGTAACACACTCAATATCCGACAATCCATGTGGCATAGAACTGGTGCAAAATAAGGAGTGGAAGGTGTGCATTGAGGAAAGAAGTGCGGGAGAGGGGAGTAGACGGAGGTTCACAAAAGTGACTCTTATGATAGGAATGAAAGGAAATCCTTCCAAAGGAATGTATAGAATAGGTCGAATCATTACAACATGAAGTGCGACAACAAGGAAGAGGATGCGTGAGGATATAAGGGACTTAACTAATTTGGGGAGAAAGTCTAAGGTGAGTGCGTGGGATGCATAAATTTCTAGGAGGAAGGTGGGTGCACTAAGAGTGGGGCAAAGGAAAATTAAATAGATAGAAGAAAAGGAAAAAAAGATAACATGCACGAAGCAATCAAGATCACGATAGGGCATGCGTGAAGGGTTCAACCAAGAGAATCGTGCCAAAAGAACAATACAAGTGCACATAACTTGTAATATAGCACTTCAGATCCTGAATGAAAATATAAGTTATCCAAATAACTTGGGATTTATTTTGGATAACAAGACAAAAATTGCACCATGAAGCTAGAAGGTGACATGTGTCACTAAAAAAATGACAAAGTATGAGAAGCGTACCTTTTACAAGAGATAACTTGATGACATAATTCCCAAATATCTGGATAGTCTTTCAACATGAAATATTATATGGTATTTACTTCAATACCATTTCAATAAAAATAGGATAGGTTCTAGACTCAATTATTCTTTCATATCAAAAAATTTCCCCTTTTTATTTGGGACAATAGGGTGTATCTGCCAAGAATGAGATGCCTTGAGAAACCATCAGGTATTATGAAAGATATGATGATTACACCATGTATAGAATCAATTAATATTTAAAATTAATTTTTAATTAACTCCTAACTCCTTATAGAGCTCCCGAAATCATCTGGTGAAGTTCAAGTCCCAATTTTGACTACACATTACATACTCTGAAAAACTGCGTTTCTGACAATTGTCCCTAAACCTCCAAAACTTCCCTAAATATTTCTAAATAACTTCCAACACCTTCATGAATCTCCAATACCACCTCTAGATGATTATGTCCTTCCCAAAGGATGCACACCTGATTTGAAATGGCCAAAATAGGCCTTTTCGACCTACTAAAAGGCTAGTCTTCAAAGGTACTTTACTAAATGAGATGTATGGCCTGTTACAACATTTCAAAAAAAGACTTAAAATGTCGCAATGATCATGTTACAAAGGAAAATATGATTTGGAGAGGGGTTTAGGGAATTTTCAAGAAAATTTTGACATTTGGGCTTAGTTGTCATGGTTCAAGTTTAATTTTTAGATTTGAATAAATGCATGAAAACACATGTCTAGGAAAAATGAGATAATGCAAAATAAAACCTACACTAATAAAAATTTTATGGTAGAAAAAATGTGTCTAGTCACCATGCACTCTTATCATCCATTCAACTACGGTATTTGAGGCAACAAGTATAGGAGACACCAAGACCAAAAAAAATAGAATTAAAGGGGGTACATGGACTAGTATGATCACATAACCCAATGGAAGTAACCCTTACACTAGGAAAAAATAAGGTTTAAGAAGAGGAAGGAACCATATGTAGGTATTGACACTACAAGGGGAAAAGAAAGATAAAAAAGCGTGCAAGGATTATGCTAATCTAAGGAAAGCAAGTAACATGAAACAATTGTAAGAACTGAAATGCAATATGCTAACCTAGAATATGCATAAAAACTAAGCCAACATAAAGCATGTATCAAATGTAGAAACTACTCTATAAAAATGAAAAAGTGAGTTATACAACTTACTTGTTTGAGGAAGTCATTGATGCATCTAGCTCCCAAAGGATCATACAAAAAGATAGAAAAAAATTTACGTGGGGAAGTGTAGTGCCCACTTCCCTTTGACACTTTTGATACTGATTTTGATACTATTGATCATATTATGGACACTACTATGTTTTGTTTTAGTATGATGGTTAGATGTTAGATCATGGATTAGTATTGATCTGGATTCAGTTATTATGATTGATGATTACTAGAGACATTTTCTATATGTGGTTGATGATATACTGTTGTGACATGGACATATTATAGATGTTGATTTGGACTTATGATATTGGATATTTGAGTAGATCTGGTATGGTAGATTTTGATGATGATATAGTTGATTTATTTAATTAAAAATGATAATGTTGAATTAATGATATTGTTGTGATTTGTGTGTTTAGATGATTTTGAGATATTGTTTATATCATTTTGGATGTCTGATGCGGCCATGAGGCCGAAGGAGGTATTTTCATTTTGTAGGTTAAAAATCACAACAATGTCAGGGGACTAGAGACTAACCATATTGAAATTTTGGGTGAATTCAACAAGGTCACCATGGCAACTGTATTGTTTGTGTGTGTTGTGTTTTGCTAGGAATTCCCATGGGGGGATTTCCATTATATGTGACCATGGGATATGTGTTTTATTTATGTGTTCCTTTTTATTATTGTTGTATGTATTTTTATTTGTAATGTGTTCTTTTTTAATTAATTTAAATGTGATGGATTTAATGTGAGAGTCACATAGTTAAACTTTATTTAAATTTAATTGGGACATGGAATGTAATTAATAAAGTTGTTGAGTTTAAATAATAATGTTGGAAGAGTGTGTAAGTTAATTTGTAAGGATGTGTAAGAAATATGTAAGAGTATGTAAGGCTGATTTTGGAAGGTCAAACACTCCATCTTTTATAAAATTCGAATTTGACCTTGGAGGCCAAATTTGGAGGCTTGTGGGACAAGTTAAACTTGTCCCACACCTCTTAAAATCATCCACCAACCATGCCTATGGTTTGGAGGTTAAATTTAGGCATTTTTAATACTTTTTGAAGTGACAATTTGTAAGTTTTAATTGCACTTCCCTTACAAGTTTTTAATTCAGTCCTTGTTAAAGTATGGGTTAATTTTGAGTGTGTAAGTTGATTGTCATCTCCATTTAATGTGATTAGTTGTGAAGTTGAATTTCTCTTTTGGGGTTGAGTAAGAATGATGTGGCATCCCACTTGGAATCCACATCATCCTCTCCCCTCCCTCTCCTTTAAAATTTGAATTCTTCTCTTGTTTATGGTTGTTGAAACTTTGTTCTTCCTCCTTGGGTCGAATTTTTTTGCTGTTTGGAGTCTTACTTGTGGAGGGAGTTTGGAAATTCATTTGCATGCTTGGTGTTGTTGTTCTTGGACTGATTTTTGGTCATTGAAGAGCTTGTTGTTTTGGAAACAAACTCCATAATGGAAAGGTAGGATCTTGTCCTTTTTAAATGTTGTTTTTCCCTTTTCTTGCATGAATGAAATGGTGAATGTGTTTTGTATTCTTGGCTGGTTGGGTAGAATGCTTAGGAAAGGTGTAGGAGAAGGCTATGGGGATTTCATATGGGGGCATAAGGGATTGCCAATGGCACTATTTTATTGAGGAGGGAGTTTTGGTTTTGGGATCCACCTTGGAAAAGAAACTGCTTACATTTCTTACTATGGGGGGGGATAAGGGATAAACTTGGGGGGGCATAAGGAGGGGTTGGGAGATATAAGGTTTATGGGTTTGATGTGTTTATTTGGTGGTATGCATTTTGGTGGATGCCCAATTCCAAATTGGGAGGCATAAGGAGATCCCCATAGTTCTTGCTCTTGATGGCTTGCTTGATCAAGCCCATGTGTTGTGTGTATGATTCTTATTGCAGTTGTGAACTATTGTCTTTGTTTGGACTGTGTATTTTGTTGTTTTATGCATGTGAAAAGAATGTTGTTTGTTGTGATAGAAGCCTTGTTGCCATGTGTTGATGTTCATACTCTATTTCAATATGGTTGGGGCTCGGGGGCCAATGGGGAAGGATGGATTCTCCTTTCCCATTGGATGTCTTGGTTGGGTGGAGAGCATTGCCTTTCCCCCTTCCTTGTTGTGATCAAATGAAAAGATGAAGAAATCAACATGCTGTTGTTTTGGAGCTTGAAGAAAATACAGTTTGACAGTCCCTTCCTTTGAGAAATTTCATTGTTATCTTCCCACTTGAAGTGGATGAATTGTATTATTATTTGTAATGAGAAGGCACCTTG
Source organism: Taxus wallichiana var. yunnanensis (assembly GCA_018340775.1). Taxonomy (NCBI): domain Eukaryota; kingdom Viridiplantae; phylum Streptophyta; class Pinopsida; order Cupressales; family Taxaceae; genus Taxus; species Taxus wallichiana. The sequence continues at coordinate 576,021,668 of CM031240.1, forward strand.
TAATGCAAAGGAAAAGATTGAGATTCATTGGGAAATGTAAAGATTTATTATTCTATTCTCTGTTTTGGAAAAGAATGTCATACGTTTGTAAATTGCATATTGAAATTTAAAGGAAGAAATAATCTGTTAATTATTGTTGGAAATCAATAAAATAAATACATTCCTTTCTCAAATTTGTATTGTTGTTCTGAATTGGAGTTGTTGTTTTGAAATGATATCTCTGTGTGAAAATAAAATGCGTATGAGTAGAATGTATATGTATCTTGTAAACTGTATTTTGAAATCAAATAGAAAGGAAAGTTGTAAAAGTGTATTGCACAATTGATTTGAATTATTATTGAAAGTTGATTGTTGTTGAAAAGAAAAGAAAGAATGCATGGAAATGATAGACAATGTTGTATTCCTTGCAAGATGCATATTTGAATTGAAATATGAATTGTAATCTAACTCGAATTGCATAGAAGACTTAATAAGCAATTATATGACACCAATTAGAAACTATACACACTTTTAAATGATAAATTGGCATGCAGACTTAAAAGAAATAGTTCACTGATTTAAAACTTCATTCTGGCAATCCATGTTTTATTAAAAATGAGCAGTTCAGACTTATACTCAACAATAAGTTTTGAAACTTTAAATTCACATTCAGAAGACCTAAGGAACTCTAATTCACTCTAACAGTCAAGAATGAACCTCCAAAACTTAATAGGATTCAATTCGGAGCTTGCACGGTCGTTTTTCCCATCTATTGCCGAAAAATGCAAACTTGAATAATTAGAAAAATTGACTTCACTAAAACACTCTAAACCCTCCCTAGACTAATCCTCCATGTCTGTTTGACATGATGAGTGAAGGAGGAGTTCAAATTTTATCAAAATTATAAGTTGAAAAAAATGCCAGTTCACATATTAAAATCCTACAGATCGATTTCATAAAATTGACCCTTTAAACTTCATCAAATTTTAAAATTGGAAACTCTTGTGCGAAGAGGGCATCGAGAGATTTCTAAAAGTCCTTGTTTTCCCAAATCTAACATTCCTATCAAAGTTATGGCCATTTGAAGTTTTACTTCAAAATGGCCATCCAAAAATTAATCTAACTGTTTAAAAATCAAAATTTAACCTTTGGAAAAATTTCCCCAAAAATTCCATGGCCCCACCACCCTTGCAACCAATCAGATGTTGCCATGTGGCACTTCGGAGGGTGGACTCTTTTTGAAACTTAACTTTTTGAAAATTTGACTTTGGGAAAAATTTCCCATTTTTCCCCGTAACCTCGCAGCCAATCACGTGTTGACACGTGGCTTGGAGGGTGCACGGAATAAATTTTAAAACTTAATATTTTTACTCTTTTGGAAAATTTTCACTTTTTCCTCTACGGCCCCACACCCCCACATCCAATCACATGCTGACACGTGGCAATTTAAACCTCGGCGGGAGCGCGAATTTCCTTTGCCATTGAGATTTTAACTTCTAAAAATCTCAATTTTTATTTTTTCTCCGTCGGTCCACAAACCCCGTGACTAATTGGATTTTGACATGTGGTAGGGGTTTTCACCTTGGCAGGAGTGTGTGATGAATTTTTCCTTTGGGATTTTGGCCTAAAAATTAATTTCCTAACTCTCTGCTGCTCCACTTTTCCCCGCACCAATCGGGAAGTGACATGTATCTTCCCTGTCGGACCAATAGGTGCGTGAAGTCATTTTACGCTCTTACACTCAAGGAGGGAAAATTCTCAATTTTCCTCCCTACTCCGCCGACTGCTCAAGAAAAAAATTCTCCCTAAGCCCGCGGACTCCCCAAGGGAAAATTTCTCCCCAAAACTCCGTCGGGCCATAACTTGAGATTTATAAGGAGTTAGGAGGAATTCTTTATATGGTTGGAAAGGTGAGAGAATTTCCTATCCAATGGACATGATTTAGGAATTTTTATGGCTCTAAGTGTGTGAAAAATCAAGTTGAACCCTGTAAGCCTGTTAGGGCAGAGATGAGTGAGATTTCACTCTCCTAACCTAAGTGATGAATTTAACCTCTTATTTTGACCTTGTGCCTTGTTGATATTAGTTTCTTGAAGTAATTGTTGCAAGTCAGTCTTGCTTGTTAATCCTTATTTGGTTTGTGCTAACTGTGATCTTGTGACCCTCTTTGCAAACACTCTAAATAAAAAAAAAAAGTATTCCATAATTTTCCTAGCTACTCCTAGTTTGTTTCTTGGTCTCAAGTGGTAGTTTGAACCAAGGAATTACAAGAAGGGGAAAAAATCCAGTCCTAGCTTACTATATTTGACCAAAAAGTAAAAACAAACCACTACAAGTAAGAAGAATATCCAAACCAAGAGTCAAGATGCAAGAAATCCAGAAGCTAAGTGAGAAGGTGTAAGTTAGAGCAAGAGAATAAAGCTAATGGTGAGTTCTGCATAAAAATGTTTCATGTCATAATGTGAAAATGAGTGTTGGGGTATTTATACCGATGCCATCACCCATGGGCAATCACATTGGAAGGGAATTTGAAATTTCATCGACACAATCTCCCACATATGATGGTATTTTAAAGGGAGGAAAAACATGAGGAGATGTGAAAGGAGATATGAGAAGAAAGGATAATGCAAAATAAAATAAATGGGCTCATGAGTAAGAAAGAAGTTGGAAGAATGAGGAGAAAAAAAAGAATATAAGAGCAAAAGTAAGAGGAATGATCAAAAGAAACACATAAATGGGACTGAAAGCTTCTCTCTCTCTCTCTCTCTCTCTCTCTCTCTCTCTCTCTCTCTCTCTCTCTCTCTCTCTCTCTCTCTCTCTCTCCATATATGATCCCTAAACCATTAGTTACATTAATAACCATACCCTTATCTTGGAACTATCCCCTTAATGCATCCATTGCAAAGATAGATGCATTAAGAACCTTTAACATGAAAAGAGAATTGTTGATAACATGTATGAAAATAGAAAGTGTAAAAATTTAGGTGTATACATATGGCCCATCCATTGATTACCACATGTAAAAATATAGAAACATGGTGTAATGATCATAAATAATGATATATAAAACTAAAACTGAAATTAAATGTTGGAAGTAAAGAAATGACTAGCTAAACTGAAATTTACTTATCAATAAGTACTTGATAGTGTCGGTCCTCCTCCTACAAACGGGTGCAATCTATGATACTAGAACCCCGTGAAGAAAAATGAAATAAAAACTATAGGATAATTAATAAAATAATACATAAATTACCTAGTAAGGGGCCCATGGGATAGATGTCATGTCATAGGATCATGCGGTAAGGTGTCATAGATAATAGCCAAGAGGTGGGTAACAATGCTAAAAAGTGTAAAGAACTATGAGATAGATGTCATGATAATAAGAGAGGTAAATAGTTCAAGAAATAATATGAGTCTAAGGGAGTATGCACAAGACTGTGACAATCCCATAGGAAAAGATAGGGTGAATAAAATCTAAAATAGGTTGAATCAAATCTAAAATAGGTAGAATCAAGACCGCGACATTCCGAAATTAGGAAATGTTAGGTAAAAAGAATCTAAGGTAAGTGGAATCAAGACCGTTATATTACAATATTAGGAAATGTTTGGTAAAAATAAGCTAAGGTCGTGGTTCATTTTAAGAGACCTCTTGGAAATTAGAGGTGGAGAATACCTGGATGAATATCCCCGGAACCGGTTTCGCGGGAAGGTAAATTTTTTGGGGGTTGTATGAAAAAATTTCACTTGATTGTCAAGTGCTGCAACAGAAGGCTGTAGACACGTCGGACAACACCCTCAGCGACACACATCATTACAGTTGTTGACGCACGTCACTGAGCTCGGTTGATGCGCGTCAATGCATTTTTTTTGACACGTGACAATAAAATCTCCTGTCGCGTGTCTGCAGCCTCCGACCTCTGCTTTCTCATCAAAAATATCGTGTCACGCATCAACAAAATCTTTGTTGTGCCTCGCTATGCGCGAATATCTGTTGTACCTCCTTGCACGTCAACTATCTCGTCAAGGTCATGCATTAATAAATAACCCTCATTGACGCTGTTAACGGACCTTAGTGACGCGCGTGTCATTACGGTTGTTGACACACGTCACTGAGGTCTGTTGACGCGTCAATGCATTTTTTTGATGCGCGATAGAAAAATCTCCTATCGCTTCGTCTACGGCCTCCCACCTCTTCTTTCTCATCAAAAAATCTCCGTGTTGTGCATCAACAAACTCTTTGTCATGCATTTGCTATGCGTCAATATCTGATTGTACCTCCTTGTCGTGCGTCAACTATCCATCAAGGTCACATGTCAACAAATAACCCTCATTGACGCGCATCAATAGACCTCTTTGATGTGCATCAACAAGGTTGTTAACACGTGTCAATGAGGTCTGTTGATGCGCATCAATGCATTTTTAACACGCGACAACAAATATCCTGTCAAGCGTCCTCAGCTTCCTCGCCCTCTTCTTACTCATCAAAAAAATATCCATGTCACTAGTCAACAAACTCTTTATCATGCGTCTACTATGCGTCAATATTTACAGTATCTCCTTGTCTTCAAACCCTCCTTATCGCGCGTCAATAACTTACCCCCTTGTCACGTGTCTATAATACGAGATATATCATATTGTTGAAAAATGTGAAGTAGAAGTGTTCTACCTCGCGAATAATCTAGGTTTATATAGGGGATATTTTTCAAGGGTAGGTGAATCCGACACCTAAAAAAAATTAAAGTGTAATTTTTAGGCGAACAGGTCACTGACCCGTGCCAAAAAATTTTCCTTTTCAAAATTTTCAAAAATGGAATATTCGCCATATTACGAATATTTGCCACTAAAATTTTCCCAGCTAAGGTAGGTGAAATCAAGAACGTGAAATTCTAATGGTAAGAAATCTCACGGAAAAATAATCCAAGATATGTATAATCAAGAATGTGACATTCGACGATAGGAAATGTCATGGAAAAAGAGAAATGATGATAAACCTAAGCGGGGCAAGGATCCCAAGTAAGGATAAGAGAGCTTAAAGATGTACCTAAGACCTAAGGGGGGGTTGAGAGCCCAAGTGGAGGCAAGGTTTTGAAAAAATAAAGATTAATGAGATTCAGAATGGGGTGGTAGTTCAAATTTAGGTTGAGGTCGAGTTAGTCAAGGGTAAGGCGGGAAGCTCCAAGAGGATTATTTATTATGCTTCGAGTGCATGAAGGGGTTTCGATGATTGGATGTTTGCTATAAAAACATGACAGAATTTATTAGTATGTTTGTGATACAGGATGAGAGAAGAAGTAAAAGGTTGTGTATCCTTCTTGGTTTGGTCATGTTTAACTTTAGCTTCAATATTTTTCATATGGTTTCGATATGATCTATAATTAGAAAAACCATGCCATATATCCCTCTCGCCATGTATAGTATGGATCTAGCAGAGGGTCGAGGATTTATAAGGGAAAGGGGTAAGGGGACACATATGTTGTAGAGGGCTAGTGAGAATGTATAAAAGAGGTACTAATGTAATGGGTGAGGATGAAATCGATGGAGTAGTGTGTCGTTTAGTCATTGAGGCATGATAAATAGGATCATCACCCTTGAGGTCAACAGTGTTGTAATCAAATTCGACAACCTGATCTACTGTCAAGGAGAAAGGGTTGGCTAAGTCAATGTTGGTATGAGGAAATATGACCAGTGGATCAATAAGAGGAAAAATAACCAATTAGGAAGAAGTGTCAATAACATTTGGGACTTCCTTTGTAATATCATCCCTACAATTTTTTTTGATAGGGGCCGATGGTGTATGTAGAGAAATTTTCATATCTAGAAACCATCAACCATGTAGAAGATATTCCACGAGGGTTAATGTAGTTTGTAGAGGCATTATCATATCTAGACACCATCATCCCTACAAAAGGTATTCCATAATGAACAATGTAGTTTGTAGAGGCATTGTTAGATCTAGACAACATTGACCCTGCGAAAATATTCCATAGTGGTCGATGGTGTCTGTAAAAGGAGGATTTTTGTCTTGGGAAGCTTGTTACTAAGGTACAAAAGAGTATTGAGGTGTTCTTAGGAATCTATTGTAATATATGTCAATGGTATTGGTTTTGAATCTAGAAGACCTCATTTGAGCCAAGGCATGTTGATAGTATGAAGGCTCTATGGTGCCCACAATATTTTCATGGGGCTTATATGATATTTATTTTGGACCATTTGTGATATCTCACTCTGGATTTTTGGAGGAATATGATTCCTATGCACACCTACCAATTTATGAGGTGTATGAGAAGGTGTTAGGAAATAAGCGATAAAATATGTGGAATAATCCCTCATAGAATCACAACAAAAGAGAAACTAATATGCATAAAATATTACAAATCTCAAATCAAAGTGTAGAGTAAAATAACACAACATAAAGAGAGATGTATTTAACGTGGTTCACCCAATTTGGGATACATATACTAAGAATCACTTGCTCGATGATTTTACAAGCCACCACTCACAATACAATACCCAGATCTATTTAGAGCTATGCTCAACAAACTCTACAAAATTCACACCAATTCAAAAACATATGCACAAAACCACATGAGTAGACAAATTCTTAAGTATTTTTACAAAACCGTGGTATCAAAACCATGGGCCAAAACCGTCACATAAACTTATGGGTCAAAAATCCTGCCCATATGAGAAAAAATACATTTCGGAGTATATCGGGCACATTTTAAGGCCAATTTTTTTTCTCGGGCTGCGCCCAACTCCCTTCCAGGGCCCGACTCCGACCCTACACCCCATTGAGAAAACTATGGAAAGTGTACAGTACTCTTAGTGTATAGTCTTCAACAATTTCTCACATGAAAAAAGGCTCCACAACCTAACAGAAGGCATGCTAGGCACCAAATTTTGAGATATTAACTCAAAGATTGCATTATGCATCCAAATCATGCTAGCTATGGTGGTAGCCTCGTATAAGGCCATATGTTCTATGAGTTTTATTATCACTATGTTAATTTCTATAGAAGAAGAGTGACCTTTAGAGGTGGGTTATTATCTATGATTATCATGCTCATTAGTGGGAGTTTTAGTGGACTCACTCCGATCAGTTTTGCAAGGAGAAGCCTTATCATGAATGAGTACTTCTTGATTAGAATGAGGCCTAGTTATTTCCATGGCAATGGAAAGTATCCTTTAGAAACCTCCATATTTTTCAGGAGTAAAACATTCATTTCTCTCAAGTTTATTAATGATGGATATGGGCTCTATCTTCCCAACATCAACCACTTTACACTCAAATTTGAATAACCTTTCTCTAGCTAATTAAAGGGAAAGGGTTGGGACAATAGAGCTTCACAAGTTGGATCAAAGAATGTGGGAATACTAGTGCTTGTAGGATGGGAATTAGAACATTTGGGATCATGAAGATGAGATATAAGAATGAATGAATATCTTATAGAGAAGTTAAAATGATTCAACCGAGCCAAGAAGATCCGAGAGGAGACATTGACACAAGTTGGAAATTGAAATAAAAATTGGAAAATTGAAATTAAGACGCAATTGGTCGTGCACAAATTTTTCACAGGTACGATGGTGTTGGGAAAGGAAAATGAAAAAATAGACACAATTGGTTGTGCACTATTTTTCACAAGGGGCGATGGCATCAAGAATGAGAGTGAACTAAAACAAACAGGATTGGCCCCGCATAGAGATGACATAAGAGATGATGACATCTAGGATAATTTTAGATAAAGCACAAACATAATCTTCCCTATAAAAATGACATAGGTGCTAATGGTGTCTAGAAAGATTGATTTTTAGGTTTTGATGGAATTTTATAAACGAAACAAGAAAAAAATGAAAAATGGGTGCTTTTACTAAGTTGTACTCAATATAAAAGGATAAAATAGGATTCATGTCAGGTTCACCTAGGATGTATGGTGGGTAAAAATGTCTCTAGACACCATGCACTCTTATCATCATTGACCAACCAGGGTATTCAAGGCAAAATGTAAAGGACACACCAAGACCAACACACAAAAGGATAGAATTAAAGGGGGTACAGGGGATCGATATGATTACATAACATAAGGGAGGTAACCCTTAAACTAGGAAAACTATGGTTTCTAAGGCCTTAGGTTGAATAAGAGGAAGGAACCATATGGAGGTATAAACACTACGGGGAAATGAAATATAAAATAAGCATGCAAATAATTTGTTAACCTAAGGAAATCATATAATATGAAATGAAGAACTAAAATGCAATATGATAACTTTGACATGTCCTGTAAAACAATAAGCTAACATAAAGCATGTAACAAATGTTGGATCTACTCATAAAAAATGAAAAATTGAGTTAGAGCACTTACTTGTCTAGGGAATTTGTTGATGCACCTATCTCCCAAAGGACCATACACCAAGAGAGAAAAACTTTCAAGTGGAGAAGGAGAAACAATCCAATCTTAGCTCACTATAGTTGACCCAAAAGTGTAAGAAAACCAATCCAAGAAAGAAGAAGCTACAAACCAAGTGTCAAGATGCAAGAAATCCAGAAGTTAAGAAATTAGGTGCAAGTTGGTGCAAGAGAGAAAAGATAATGGAAATTTCATGTATGAAAATATGTGAAGTCCTAATGTGTAAATGAGAGTTGGGTAATTATACCAATACCATATCCAATGGGTGAAGGTTTCGAAGGGAATTTTAAATCATACCAATACAATCACCCACAAAGCGATGGCATCAACAAGAGAGGAAAATCATAGGGAGATGTGCATGGAGACATGAGAAGAAAGAATGGTGTAAAATGAATGAAATGGGGTTATGAGCAAGAAATATGTCGGAAGGATGAGGAGAAAAACAAGAATATAAGAGATAAAATAAGTGGAATATGAGAAAAATAAACACATAAATGGGACCGAAATCTACTCTCTCCATGGTTGATCCCTAACCCAATGGTTACTTGTGAATAACCATAACCTTATCCCATAACGATCCCCATAAGGAACCCATTCTAGAGATAGATTCATTAGCAACTTCTAACCTAAAAATAGAATTGCTAGTAATAGGTATGAAAAAGAAAGTGTAAAAATTTAGGGGTATACACCAACCACATCACAAAGAGTTCTATAAAATTTGTATGGTTTACCATCTTGACCTAGGGATTCATCATTAGCCATTTTAGAAATGGCTGCATGAATATCCTTGATGGATAACATTCTATCGCAAGACATCTTTTAAGCTCAAGAAACATTACAATGGACCTCAACAATGTATTATTCAAGCACCTCTTGTTTCTTATGATAAGGATCATGTACCTTGAAAACGTGTTGATAATTGTGGAGAAATTCCTGAACCATATCCAACACTTCAAAAAATGCTAAGAATCTTCATAAATGGATTTGATTTTTTGATGTACCCACTTGGATTTCAAGAAATAGAAGAATTATTTAGAAACTTTAGACACTAAAATTTGGTAACTTTTCTTCTTAGAATGCCAAGTTTGGCTATGCTCTCTTGCTAAGACAAATGCTCACATTCATAATATCATCAATATATCTCTATAGATCTTTAGTAAATTTATTATTTTTACACTTTTCTATATCATCAATTTAGGTAATATTAATTAATATAAGTAGTAAAATAGCCATGTACATCATTCTACAACTTCCTATTTTTCATCACATCTCTCATCTCTAGGACTGTACAATTTGGTCATGATGTTTTATATGGTCATGAAATTTTTTATCTCTCGATTTTTTTTGAATTTTAATAACTTTATTTTGTCATTTCATCTTCCTAGTGTTGGCATTATTACAATATTTCACCTATAGGAGGCTATATAAACAAAGTGAATATCAATTTATAACTCACCTCAAACTCTTATAAATTATTATTGCAAATATAATTTCAAAAGAACTCAAGGCTCTCCTACATTTACCTAAATTAGTTACACATCAATTAGAGAAACCCTAATAAGTGTCTAAAGCACTTAACTAGGTCAAAGAGTATATATTTCTCTATTTATATGCATGTAAAGTTTGTATAACCATTTCTTAGTAAGATAAAAATCATTGTAAGCATTGTTATGTCACATAGTTTAAGCACACCACATTGAACCATTACCATATTGGGTACATTATATACTATATACTATATACTATATACTTAACCCATTTTATTTGTGTAAAGATACATGAGGGAACTCACAGGGGGTTATCTTAAATCACACTCACACTTACACAAGAACCTAACACAACTACATGCTGCTTTATCTTACATGAGGGAATGTAGTGTAGAAATTTGACTCGTTTAGTTGGTTTGAAAGAATATGGTAGTCAACAATCACCAAACACATGATTTTTATTTTAGTTTTATAAAACTCGATGAAGGGTGTTATAGGTTTCTATATTTTACACTTTATTCTAGGCTATTGCAGGTCATCGCTTGGTTTTTTTTAAACATAGTAACATGAAATGAATGACATTTATTTAAAATTAAAGAACATAAAAAGTTTTCAATACTAACTATCAAAGGGCATAGACCGTACAATCCCAATCATCACCTTTAACTCTAGGTCATGACCATATAACATTTATATGGTCCTTCCTTGCATATTTTTTTAAATTCTAGAGTTCACAATGAAGTATATCGAGTTTCTTATATTCCTTTTCTACCCATCTACACATCCAAATATTTTCTATGTTAGCATATTGTTGGTCGTCAGATAGGACTTTTATGAAGAGCAACAGTCAGGGGACAAAAAGTCCCTCCTCTTTAATGGGAGAGGTTCCCTTATTCAGAAACGAACTTATTTACAAATGTACAGAACATTGTTTTATGGTCAAACTTGGATTTTACGAAAGTGTTTTCCACAAGGATCATCAATTACACAAGGACTGAGGAAAGGGAATAAGAAGATGAGCAGAATAGCAACATTCAGAATTATAGATAGCAGAATAATTCCTCGTGTATGCGAAGCTTCAAAGAATTTAAGACAAGATCATTTGCGTTGGCTGAATGAGATTAAATTTAAAGACACAAAGTTCCATAAATAACCTTCTTCAGATTTATTAATCAAGGACACAAAGTTCCTTCTTGGTTGTACAAGATCACTGTATTTGCAAAACTGAACAGTATGCAATCAGAGAGACTAACGAGTTAGGAACAAAATGATCTCCACAATATTAAAGGAAAACACAGAGATAACAAGAATTAGATAGACAAAGAATGAAAAGCCCTTTTGTATTGATTTCTTTAAGATCTATTTACACTTTCAGCAAATATTCCAAGTTCTTCCTCCCTTTTTAAAATGGCGTGGAAAGGCCATTATATAGCTTACAAGTCAGTTACTCTTCGTAACCGTTTCTTTTAACTAAAGAATAGTTAAGGACCGCCAGTTGCAATACCTTAACTAATTACAAAGAATACGAAAAGAAAGGGAAGAAGAGAAAAGAAAGGGGAAGGAGACAGGTGGCCAGCTACTGGGAGGGGCCCACTGTCTTCAGAATCCGCTGCCTGAATTTCTTCAATGACTCAGCTATATCTCTGCCACGAGGGACTGACGTGTTGGCTGCAGACTGAGTCCAAAATCCCAGACATTTCTCCATCTCTTTATCAAACTCGACGTGAGTATGATAATCTTTGTTTGCTTCTTCAATGGCAGACTGAAGAGAACAAATTTCCTTCATCTTTTCCTTAGAGATGGAGCTTTCCTTGAATAGATGATCTTTGACAAAAGCTCTGAACTGAGCTTTGATTTCTTGCAAGGACAAGGAAACACCAGAGTTTTCATCTTGAAGATGACAATGTATATCTTTGAAAGTAAAGCAACGCCAAAGGTCTTGAAAGCTTCTCCCTCCCGCCCAATTTGTTCTTCATTTCTCCCACAGCTTCCTCCAGGACTTTGATTTTCCACTCTACGCTGTAGACCCAGGATTTTGATAGATTGTCTTTGGCATCATCGAAAATCTTATTCGCCAGTAAGATGTTCTCATCTGTCTGTCCCATGAGGCGAAGGTCTACAATGCAACTGCTCCAGAGTTTAAGCTCTTTATCCATAACCCCAATAGTAGAGGATAGATTCATTGCAAATTGTCTACCTTTCCATGTAGTTTAAAAGCTTCATCGATGAAGTTTAGCCCAGCAACAAGCATGTCATCTACCATGGCTTCAATAGCTCTGCCATAGACAGAATACTTGTGCATATCTTTAATACTTTGCACTTCATCTTGGCTTAGAATCACCGGAGGCGGTAGAGCAGTCAAGGGGGTAGGGTCCAAAACTTTGTCCTTAGACAAAAGTGACTTGATAAAACTTGTGAGAACTTGGGCTTGTTCTTCCAGCTGTTCAATAGTCTGCTGCCCTTTCTCTACCCTTCCAATGACTCTTGTGACTGTTTCCTGGAGGTTGTGAATTTCACCTTCAGGAGTAGACTCTCCCATAGGGATCCTTGAAAGCTCTAAGTCAGATGTCAGCAAGTCTGATTCTGATTTGTCTACTGTAGGCTTAGCAATCTCCAAGAATTGCTGACCTTGGGCATCAGACACAATTCTAGAGGTGGTTCTGGCTTTCTTGGCACGAGAAGGAGTGGTGCCCAAAAAGGTCAAGTGACAAAGATCAAAATTTGGTCCCAAGCTTTGAGAGGAGGATTTCCTCTTCCTTTTGTCAACCAGAGGTTGCACCCAAGCAAAAGAGGAAGAAGAATCTGCAGGAGGGGCAAGGGGACCAAGAGACAGGGAGCTCATGACACTCAGGGTCTGCGCAGCTGTTGACTCAAGCTGAGACGTGAGTAGAGCACTGGAGGCAATGGCAGTAGAAGAATCAATAGCACCCGGAAGTTCAGTGCTCTGGACCTCTTTGTCCTTATCTGCTGGGTCTTCAGGAACATTTGCAGGAGTGGGCATCTCACTTTCTTCACTTTCACTGAGAACAATGATGTTCTCTGGCCCTATAGGCAACTCTACCTGTTTTCTTGGAGGATCATTCTCTGCAGGTTCCTTCTTTACCTCTTTGAGTTTCTTCCTGTATACCTGGGTAGATGGAGAAGGAGTAGATTCTACAGGTCCCCGAGCTGTTGAGGCAGGAGGGGTTTTCACTGGTGTTCCAGACTCTGGAACTGATGCCTCTCTTATGGGTGTCGAATCATCCTTGGAGCTAGATTCTCCTGAGTGCCTCTTGAATTCTCGGATCTTCTTACTGAACCAGACCCTAGTCCTGATTAAGACTGGAGCAAGAATCTCAGCCAGATCATCTCTCTCTTTCCTGTTCCAATCCAGGTCCTCCAGAGGGGTGTGCTTAATCACATTTTCATACTCATAAGAGTATAGCTCAGAATTGTCATCCTGGAGACCTTCAGGAACTTGGTACAGACTGAGTTCTTGGATCAATTGCAGGGAGAACCTGCCACAATGCCTTCTTCGGCTTCAAAATCATCTCGCATGCACCACCCAAGAGTCTTCTCGTATTCCGCCCGTGATGATAGACTATCTTAATGTTCTGCTTCATGAACTTCTTCAAGTCAAAACAGTTCTTGGCTTGAAGAAATGAACAGTGATAGGGACCAGGGCTCTTTCTATGTTCTGAGCATCCAGAGCTGTTTTGCATGTGTAATTTCCCAGAGAGATGGGAAAGTGCAAGCCAGAAATCTTCTTGTCTCTGCAAGTTCTGTGCAACTTGTCTAGTTGCCTGCATATTTCTATCAAGGCCATTTTGTCATTGCAGAACATGGGAAGCCGCAGAGGGGTGTTCTCATAGCCAGCAAGCCTGATATAGGAAAATTTCCTGAATTGAATGAAATAGGCTCCATACTGTGATATCAGGTTCATGGCTTCATCTGAAAACCTTCTTGCAGTATCACCTTCGAGCAATCTGACCACGTACATGGTGAAAGCATCATTGACCCTTCTGAAATTGCGGTTGCTGGTCTCCAAGGTGAACTGCGGGCAATAGGCATACACTGGATCATCTTTGTGTGCATCTATATAGGAGAAACCAAACCACTGCCTTGATGCTGCTAGGGTATACATCAGGTATGAAGTCATATAGAACTTCTTTATTTGTTGGACGTTGGATAGCTGCTCCGCCAAATTCATACTGATGATCTCGCCTGGGCAGCTGATATTTTGTGTTCCTCGCACACCATGCTTTGATGAGCGGGCACATCCGAAACGAAACTCATTGGTGGAGGGCAAACCCATAACCCGAGCCAAGAGGGATTATGAATTCTGATGATTCTTCATTGAAATCTGCTCGGAAGAGGGTTTTGGTTAGGCGAGAAGCACCTTTCTTAGGGTTCTTCAACCAAGACTTCGCCACTCACGCCTTATATTTGTCACTGTCTTGGTCGAACATAGCCTGTGCTTGATCCCGGGAGACGACTATAGCATTGTCCATCTCTGGAATCCTCAGAGCAGCGCCAATGGCGGCGGCGCCTAGCTTGGCAATGAGTTCCCATGCACATTTTTCAATTCGCTCAAGCGGGGTCGAAGTGAGCTCCACATGAAAGAACCGTATCAAGACATCAGACCGAGATTGGGAATCCTCTGGCAAAAGCTAAACCACTATCATTAATCATCTGCGCCATTGGTGTAGGGTTTGCATCTGTCATTCTTGCCCAAAAATTGCCGAAGTCGAGATGATGAGATTCGTTGTCCCCAATATTGCTAACAATGAGAGACTCAAGCGGAGAAATTTGCTCCTGTCCCTGGAACTTGATCTTCATATTGATAGTCTCGGAGCTGCAACCTAGACTTCTGGAAGGAATTTGCAAATGGAGGGGGGATTGCGCAGGTTTTCAAATTGCAAGGGTTCGAGCAAAAGATAGCATGGAAGCAATGCGAAAAATGCAAAGGGGAATGCTCGTTATATAGCCGTTTGGAGAGAGGAATGACTTTAATGCGCATTGAATACACAACCACCAATTTGAAAAGCATCATACTCGGAGTGAGCGGGAAAAACTAAGTGTGAATGACACTTGGTACGCTTGGGACATGTGAGACGCGAATGCGCGAAACACACGGCTCGGCCGGTTCGGGCGAAACAGGGAGAGGACGCACAAATGCATTTGGGACAAATGGGACGAAAATGTGTGAAGTACGCGATTCGGGTGTTTCAGCCGAAATTGGAACAAAGGGCCCGTTTGGACTTGGGACATTCGGGACAAAAAGTTCCGAAGTACGCGACTTGACCGGCTCGGCCGAAATTGGGAAAGCTCGCACTTTTTAAAATGGGGCAATGGGACAAAATTGCGCGGAGGACGCGTTCTGGCAAATCGGCAAAATGGGAAAGCTCGCACTTTTTAACTTTGGGACATTTGGGACAGGAAAGTGTGAAGTACGCGGGAAGGATGATTCGGCCGAAATTGGAACAACATGCAAAATAAGTTTTGGGACACTTGGGACAAAACTTTCCGACGGGCCCGAAAAATGGGACAGCTTCGGGGATTTCGGCCGGTCGGGTAACAGAATGCACTTTCGTACTTGGAACAGTTGGGACAAAAAGTTCCGACAGGCCCGAAAATCACACAAAATGACCCAAAACATAGATTTTTTCAATTTCACGACTTAGGCACCTCAGAGAAAAACCCTAAAACTCAAAATTTTGAAAATTTTACTCTTATCAGAGCGGGGAATTTTGAGTGGACAACAGCTGGCTCCTTCTGGGATGACTTGGCATAAATTCTCGAATGAGACAAGGCAAGAACTTAGACAAACTCGGTGAAGCAGACCAGTGCCTTATCCATTGGGCAAAGGAGTCAAAAACAAACCAATACAGAGGGCAACACACACAACAACAGAAGGGAAACACACCGAAAGCAGAAAAGCAAAAACACTGTATAGAATATACAAAGGGACTCCCTAGTCACCTACGACTTGAACAACTTCAAATACTGCCCACTATAAGGAAGTGGGAGGGGGGAACCATCCATGTAATCAAGATAGAAAGAGTTCTTACCAGCAAAGTGTCTTATCTTGAATGGTCCGAGCCACAGGGAATCAAATTTTCCATGGCTGCCACGAGGTTCATGTCTTTTGTCCCATAACAGCACGGTATCTCCAACTTGGAACTCTCTGAACCTAGCTTTCTTGTCAAACAGAGCTTTTACCTTCTGCTGGTGAACAGATATCCTGTCAGCAACCTCCAATCTGTCCTCGTTCAGTTTGTGCAGGTACATGATTCTTTTATCCAGAGCATCACTGAAACTAGTATCTTCAATGGCCTTCATCAGGTGCAAGGCTGGCAGTTCCACTGTCACTGGAAATTGAGCTTCCACTCCATACACCACTTGAAAAGGAGACATTCCAATGGCTCTTTTAGGTGTGATCCTGTCTGCCCAAAGAGCATCATAAAGCTTCTTATGCCAGTTTCGCTGAGACTCATTGACCAACTTCCTTATGATAGTCACCAGATTTTTGTTGGTGGATTCTGCTTGTCCATTTCCCTGGGGATAATAATCTGAAGAATGAGCCAGAGAGATGCCATACCCGTAGCAGAAATCCATTATCTCAGTTGAGGAGAAGTTCGAAGCATTATCTGTTACAATCTTGTTAGGTACACCATACCTTACCAAGATGTTCTCTTTGATGAAGTTGCATACAACTTCAGAAGTAGTGCTCTTGACTGGAATAGCTTCCACCCATTTGGTGAAGTAGTCAGTGGCAGTTAGCACATGCGTGTGACCAGCACTAGAAACAGGGTTCAGTGCACCAATGAAGTCTAGACCCCATTGCTGAAATGGTTCCTCAATCACAACTGGCTTGAGAGGTAAAGATGCCAATTTAGGTCTTCCCACAAAGGTCTGACAAGCTTCACATTTATCCACCCACTTGGATGCATCTCTGAACAAGGAAGGCCAGTAATATCCTCCCCGGAGTATCTTGTGAGCTGTGACTGTTGATGAATAGTGCCCTCCACATGCCTGATCATGGAAAGCTGAGAGCAACTTTCTCTGTTGTTCCTTGTCCACACACTTCAGAAATCTCCCATCCAAACCACGCTTGAACAAGGCATTTTCCCACAGTACATATTGCGCTGATCTCAATTTAACAGTCCTCTTTTCCTTGGTAGTTAAATGAGAGGGGCATTCCCCATAGGTGAGAAAATGGGCGATGTCAGAATACCATTCATCGACTGAACTAAGGAATAGAACAGTAGGAATGTCAGCTTTCTCCTCTAGCAACTCATGTTTGGCTCCTTCAGCAATGAGCTCACAAAGACCCTTTCCATGAACCAGCTTGGTTGGTTTGATATCAATGTCATACTCCTGGACTTTAGCCACCCAGTTTCCTCTCTTGGACCCAAATTCTTGCTGTGTAAGAATTGACTTAACAGTCGTATCTGGAACCAGCACCATAGAGTGAGAGTTGAGGATATAGAAACGGAACTGCTTGACAGCTTTGACTACTGCAAAAGCATGCTTCTCCATCATGGTGTATTTCGACTCGTGATCTTTCAGGATATAGCTCATGAAGGCAATTGGTAGCTCATGTCCATCAGAGTCTTCTTGGGTTAAGACAGCAGCCAGGGTATTATCTGTAGCATAGCAATAGATGATGAAATCTTTGCTGAAGTCAGGACAGGCCAAAACTGGAGTTTTAGCAATAGCTTTCTTGATACCCTCAAAGGATTCCTTTCCTTCAGAAGACCAACCAAACGTTTGCTTCCCTTTCATCATCTGAGAGATGTTCAAAGTTAATTCAGCAAAATCAGGGATGAATCTTCTTAAAAATTGATCTTACCGAAAAAGGAATGCACGCCTTTTTTACTGGTTGGGAGAGGAATTTGCTGGATGGCTTGAACTCATTCAGGATCAATCTTAATACCATCCTTGGAGACAATGTGCCCTAATAGTTTTCCTTCTGTAACACAGAAGATAGATTTTTTAGGATTTAAAGAAATCCCATGCTCTCGGCATCTTTGCAGAACTGTTTCCAGGTGGTCGAAGTGATCTGCTCTTGTCTTTGAAAACACTGTCAGATCATCAAGGTATATGACAATACATTTCCCTTTCAAGCTTCCAAAAGCCAAATCCATAGCTCTCTGGAAAGTGGCACTGCATTAGTCACCCAAAAGGCATTCTCTTGTAGGCAAAGGTACCCCAAGGAGTGGTGAAGGTTGTCTTGTGTTGATCTGCAGTATCAACCTCTACCTGATTGTATCCCGAGAACCCATCAAGCATAGATAACATTTCAGATCCTGTTACTGCTTGCAATATTTGATCCATCATAGGCAGAGGGTAGTTATCTTTCGTAGAAGCCCGATTCAGGTTCCTGAAATCAACACAGATGCGGATCTCACCATTCTTCTTCCTAACAGGCACAATGTTTGCAATCCATGTTGAATGGTGAATGGGAAAAATGATTTTAGCCTTCAACAATTTCTGAATCTCCTGAAATATAGTGTCAGCTATTTTGGGATTATACTGCCTTTGTTTCTGCTTGAAAGGCTTGATTCCTGGTTTGAGAGGGATAGAGTGCTGCATGTCTTTTGGCTTGAAGGCTTTTAGATCCTCATAAGAATATGCAAGAACATCCTTATACTTCCTTAGAAGATCAATTGCTCTTCTCCTCTCATCGGTTGTGCAACATTTTCCAATATTTACCAGCTTGGGATCAGTAGAACTCCCTATATCAATCTTATCATACTCAGCTGATTGCTGAGGTCCAGTAGAAGCTTTAGATTTTACATATCTGTCATGTTTATCAAACAACTCCTCCAAACTCACCAAACCTTTGGGAATCTTGTTTCCTTTGAGTTTAATGCATCCTTCCTGATCTGTTTCTTCTCCTTGGGTGACAGCTTGGTCAGAGGACACACTCTCACGAGGCAGGTTGTCACTTCCCTCAAAATACAGTTGCTCGAAATTCCCCTTGAGTTCCAGGAAGGAAAGAAAATGCTGGTCATCGTTGAAAACTTGCCAGTTATTAGTATTGTCAGGTACACTAGGCCGGTGGACCATTTCAATAGTGAACTTATCCTGAGAGAATTCAGGATGGGGAATCAATAGTGACCCTGAGACAGCCAGTGAATCAGCCCTGCTGTTCTTTTCTCTAGGTATTGCTTCAATAGAGAAAGCATCAAGGAATTCAATTGAATCCCAAACCTGATTCCGGTAATGCTTCAGCCTCCCATTTTTTACCTGAAAAATGCTTCTGACTTGTTTCACAATCAGCTCTGCATCACCACGAGCCAGAAGATTTTTTACACCTCGTTCTTTGGCCACTTGCAGTCCAAGAATGAGAGCCTCATACTCTGCTGTATTGTTAGTGTTTTCGAACTGCAACTTAAATGAAAAAGGGTGTAGGCAGCCTTCAGGTGACACTAGCAGGACACCAGCTCCAGAACCAGCCGAGGAACAACTTCCATCAAATTCTAAAATCCAAACACCATTGGGATCTTTGGGTGATACTTTGGAGGGTTGGATTTCATCAGGGGACAGAATCATGTAATTACCATGGCCCATATCCTCATAGAGTATTTGTGCCTTAGGATCATCCGTTTTCTGCACAATATACTCAGATTGTTTCTCAGGCAGCAGCTTCTTCATGTGTCCATTGACAGGTATGAGTGCATGTGACCAATCCATTTGAATCTCTCCACCCACATCTTTACAGAAGTTCCTACTTAGCAACATTCCATAAGAAGGAGGAATGTCTCACATAGGATGGTAGCCAAGACTTTCTTTTCGGTAAAGCAAAGCAAGTAAGCCACTTGTGCATCTTTAATCCTCCCAACCAAAGGCACTTCCTTACTTTCCATGGAGTAGCAAGATCCATAAGTATGAGTGAGGGTCAAGCCTAAAGCATGAGCTACTTTAGCAGGCATCACGTTATCTGAGGCTCCGGAATCTATGACACAGTTACTGAGCCTATGGCCAGCTATAAGAAGTGTTACATAAAAAGGCTTGATTTTGTCACCAGGCGAGGTGACAGCAGCTACCAGACTAGGCTGTGGTGCAGAAGGAGGAGTGGGCAAAAGGCCTTTAGAGGTGGTCTTGGAATGGGAATTAACAAATTGGATCATCTTGGCAAAAGCTTTGGGATGGGTTTGATAGTATTCAGCTTCTGAAATTTGAACCTTGGTCCTTTTTAGGTGATCAACAATATCAAAGGATCCAGAGGTAGATGGACCATCATCATTTGGAATTCTAGGCTTATCAACTTTAGGAGAAAAAGAAGGAACTTTGCTAGTAGGATTGGCAGGACTTACCTTTGGTGCAGATGAGGTAGGGATAGGAGATCCTCTTCTGGCAATTACAGGAATAGTTGCCGGCTGCTCCTTAGATTTCTTCATGGGCTGTGTTACTTTCTCCTTCTGCCTTGTCTGTTCTCGAGTCATGACAGCAAATGATTCACTGTTCATATCTGCTACCACTTCATCATAGTTATCTCCATCATCAGTGCCTTCGGTGGTAAAGAAATTAACCCGAGATCCTTCGAGTTCTTCCGCCTCATCATCAAATTCCTCCAGGAACTCCTCACGAGCTTCATCATCCACATCATCATCTGGCTCTTCAACTTCACAGGTTGCATTCACAGGAACCTTAACAGGAGGACCTTCAAGTGCTAGTCTTGTGTGAGGAGCAGGCAAATGATTTCTGGGCTGGAAATTTCTTCTTGGAACATCTGCATACGGGGCATGCTGAGCCAATTGTTTCTTTATAGCTACTAGATCATTTGCAAGTTTCTGGACTAATGGATCAGTATTGGGTCCAGAGGTGGAAGAGGAAGAAGCAGCAGATTTAGATTTAGGAGGATCTCTTCTCAACTTCCCCGACATGATCAAGTCATCCTCGACACTAACAGCCAGTTCTTGATCCAGAATTAACGTTCCGAGATTAGCCCTTCTTAGAGCATAACTGACTTTAGGCGTTTGGGCATTCAAAAAGAAACATTTTTGAATTTGATCAACCGGTCGAGTATTTATAGGAATTTTGTTGATCAGTCTGTTGAATCGAGCCACAAATTCTCTCATGGGTTCTGATGGATCTTTCTTTATCTAAGAAATTTAGGCAAGCAGGGCATGCACATCTTCTGCCGGCTTGAAACGGCTTTCGAACTGAGTTCTCATTGTATTCCAGTCGGTGATGGCACCAGCCGGAAGGTGATAGAACCATCAAGACATTGTCCTATAACATCTCGGCGAATGCCTCTTACAGACGTCTTCATGTTCAACCCCAAAACTCCACATGCAACTATGAAGGCTGCAATATGTTCATCAGGGTGTACTTTGCCATCTCCTTTAAACTTGGGGAAGTTCTTTCGGTTACCTCTAGGTAACTCATGCAAAGGCTGAGTAAGGGCCAGGGACCCGACACGTTGACCCCATGGCAATTGTGCCGCCATTCTTGGAAATACAGCTTGGAGGGGAACTGTAACACCAGCTAGGATCAAAGCTCGTAGATTGGGACTAGCAGGTTCTGAAGGAATACCACCCGTAGGACTTCTATCTTGAACAGTGGAGTGCTCATTTAACGAGTTCTTCTATTTGAAGGAAAGGAAAACCTGTTGCTCCAAAAGCTGGCCCGAGAATCTTCGATACCAAGGGACCTTCTCCCTCGAGTGAAACGCGGAGTCGCCAGATCAAAGGATGATCGAAAAATTGCAGTACTGGAATGCGATTTTCCCCAGCGGAGTCGCCAAAAACTGTTGGTCATCAGATAGGACTTTTATGAAGAGCAACGAGGGGACAAAAGTCCCTCCTCTTTAATGGGAGAGGTTCCCTTATTAAGAAACAAACTTATTTACAAATGTACAAAACATTGTTTTATGGTCAAACTTGGATTTTACGAAAGTGTTTTCCACAAGGATCATCAATTACACAAGGACTGAGGAAAGGGAATAAGAAGATGAGCAGAATAGCAACATTCAGAATTATAGATAGCAGAATAATTCCTCGTGTATGCGAAGCTTCAAATAATTTAAGACAAGATCATTTGCGTTGGCTGAATGAGATTAAATTTAAAGACACAAAGTTCCATAAATAACCTTCTTCAGATTTATTAATCAAGGACACAAAGTTCCTTCTTGGTTGTACAAGATCACTTTGTATTTCTGCAAAACTCGAGACAGATGCAATCGGAGAGACTAACGAGTTAGGGACAAAATGATCTCCACAATATTAAAGGAAAACACAGAGATAACAAGAATTAGATAGACAAAGAATGAAAAGCCCTTTTGTATTGATTTCTTTAAGATCTATTTACACTTTCAAAGAAATATTCCAAGTTCTTCCTCCCTTTTTAAAATGGCGTGGAAAGGCCATTATATAGCTTACAAGTTAGTTACTCTTCGTAACCGTTTCTTTTAACTAAAGAATAGTTAAGGACCGCCAATTGCAATACCTTAACTAATTACAAAGAATACGAAAAGAAAGGGAAGAAGAGAAAAGAAAGGGAAGGAGACAGTGGCCACTACGGGAGGAGGGGCCCACTGTCTTCGAATCCACCGCCTGAATTTCTTCAATGACTCAATATATCTCTCGCCACGAGGGACCGACGTGTTGGCTGCAGACTGAGTCCAAAATCCCAGACATTTCTCCATCTCTTTATCAAACTCGACGTGAGTATGATAATCTTTGTTTTCTTCTTCAATGGCAGACTGAAGAGAACAAATTTCCTTCATCTTTTCCTTAGAGATGGAGCTTTCCTTGAATAGATGATCTTTGACAAAATCTCTGAACTGAGATTTGATTTCTTGCAAGGACAAGGAAACACTGAGTTTTCATCTTGAAGATGACAATGTATATCTTTGAAAGCAGCAGCAGTGTCTTGAAAGCTTCTCCCTTCTGCCAGCTGTTCTTCATTTCTCCCACAGCTTCCTCCAGGACTTTGATTTTCCACTCTACGCTGTAGACCCAGGATTTTGATAGATTGTCTTTGGCATCATCGAAAATCTTATTCACCAGTAAGATGTTCTCATCTGTCTGTCCCATGAGGCGAAGGTCTACAATGCAACTGCTCCAGAGTTTAAGCTCTTTATCCATAACCCCAATAGCAGAGGATAGCTTCTGTTGCAAATTGTCTACCTTTCCATGTAGTTTAAAAGCTTCATCGATGAAGTTTAGCCCAGCAACAAGCATGTCATCTACCATGGCTTCAATAGCTCTGCCATAGACATAATACTTGTGCATATCTTTAATACTTTGCACTTCATCTTGGCTTAGAATCACCGGAGGCGGTAGAGCAGTCAAGGGGGTAGGGTCCAAAACTTTGTCCTTAGACAAAAGTGACTTGATAAAACTTGTGAGAACTTGGGCTTGTTCTTCCAGCTGTTCAATAGTCTGCTGCCCTTTCTCTACCCTTCCAATGACTCTTGTGATCAAGCTTTCCTGGAGGTTGTGAATTTCACCTTCAGGAGTAGACTCTCCCATAGGGATCCTTGAAAGCTCTAAGTCAGATGTCAGCAAGTCTGATTCTGATTTGTCTACTGTAGGCTTAGCAATCTCCAAGAATTGCTGACCTTGGGCATCAGACACAATTCTGGAGGTGGTTCTGGCTTTCTTGGCACGAGAAGGAGTGGTGCCCAACAAGGTCAAGCACAACATCAAAATTTGGTCCCAAGCTTTGAGAGGAGGATTTCCTCTTCCTTTTGTCAACCAGAGAGTTACACCTGAAGCAAAAGAGGAAGAAGAATCTGTAGGAGGGGCAAGGGGACCAAGAGACAGGAGCTCATGACACTCGGGTCTGCGCATTGCTGACTCAAGCCGAGGCGTGAATAGAGCACTTTGGAGGCAATGGCGAGAGAGGAATCAATACAACTGGAAGTTCGGTTACTCTTGGACCTCTTTGTCCTTATCTGCTGGGTCTTCAGGAACATTTGCAGGAGTGGGCATCTCATTTTCTTCACTTTCACTTAGAACAATGATGTTCTCTGGCCCTATAGGCAACTCTACCTGTTTTCTTGGAGGATCATTCTCTGCGCAGTTCCTTCTTTACCTCTTTGATTTTCTTCCCCGTATACACGGTAGATGGAGAAGGAGTAGATTCTACAGTCCCCGAGCCGTTGAGGCGGGAGGGGTTTTCACCGGTGTTCCGGACTGAACCGATGCCTCTCTTATGGGTTTCGAATCATCCTTGAGCTAGATTCTCCCGAGTGCCTCTTGAATTCTCGGATGTTCTTACTGCGAACTGCACCCTAGTCCCGATTAAGACCGGAGCAAGAATCTCAGCCGATCATCTCTCTCTTTCCTGTTCCAAACCAGGTCCTCCAGAGGGGTGTGCTTAATCACATTTTCATACTCATAAGAGTATAGATCAGAATTGTCATCCTGGAGACCTTCAGGAACTTGGTACAGACTGAGTTCTTGGATCAATTGCAGGGAGAACCTGCCGCAATGCCTTCTTCTGGCTTCAAAATCATCTGCACAGTCAGCCCAGTAGTCTTCTGTATCTGCCCTATGATGATAGACTATCTTGATGTTCTGTTCAATGAACTTCTTCAAGTCAAAACAGGTTCTTGGCTTGAAGAAATGAACAGTGATAGGGACCAGGGCTCTTTCTATGTTCTGAGCATCCAGAGCTGTTTTGCATGTGTAATTTCCCAGAGAGATGGGAAAGTGCAAGCCAGAAATCTTCTTGTCTCTGCAAGTTCTGTGCAACTTGTCTAGTTGCCTGCATATTTCTATCAAGGCCATTTTGTCATTGCAGAACATGGGAAGCCGCAGAGGGGTGTTCTCATAGCCAGCAAGCCTGATATAGGAAAATTTCCTGAATTGAATGAAATAGGCTCCATACTGCGATATCAGGTTCATGGCTTCATCTGAAAACCTTCTTGCAGTATCACCTTCGAGCAATCTGACCATGTACATGGTGAAAGCATCATTGACCCTTCAAATTGCAGTTCTTTGGTCTCCAAGGTGAATGCATGGGCAATAGGCATACACTGGATCATCTTTGTGTGCATCTATAGAAGAAACCAAACCACTGCCTTGATGCTGCTAGGGTATACATCAGATATGAAGTCATAAAGAACTTCTTTGTTTGTTGAACGTTGGATAGCTGCTCCGCCAAATTCATACTGATGATCTCTGCCCAGTTGATATTTTGTGTTCCCTCGCACACCATGCTGATGAGCGGGCACATCCAGAAATGAAACTCATTGGTGGAGGGCAAACCCATAACCCGAGCCAGCAGGATTATGAAGTCTGACAATTCTTCATTGAAATCTGCTTGGAAGAGGGTTTTGGTTAGGTGAGAAGCACCTTTCTTAGGGTTCTTCAACCAAGACTTCGCCACTCACGCCTTATATTTGTCACTTTGTCTTGGTCGAACATAGCTTTGTGCTTGATCCCGGAGACGACTATAGCATTGTCCATCTCCGAATCCTCGGAGCGAGTGCCAATGGCGGCAGTGTCCATCTTGGCAATGAGTTCCCCATGCACATTTGTCAATTCACTCGAAGCGGGGTCGAAGTGAGCTCCACATGAAAGCACTGTATCAGCACACTGTATTGAGATTGGGAATCCTCCGGCAAAAGCTAAACCACTATCATTAATCATCTGCGCCATTGGTGTAGGGTTTGCATCTGTCATTCTTGCCCAAAAATCACCGAAGTCGAGATGACGAGCTTCGCTGTCCCCTATATTGCTAACAGCAGACTCAAGCGGAGAAATTTGCTCCTGTCCCTGGAACTTGATCTTCATATTGATAATCTTGGAGCTGTAACCTAGACTTCTGGAAGGAATTTGCAAATGGAGGGGGGATTGCGCAGGTTTTCAAATTACAAGGGTTCGAGAAAAGATAGCATGGAAGCAATGCGAAAAATGCAAAGGGGAATGCTCGTTATATAGCCGTTTGGAGAGAGGAATGACTTTAATGCGCATTGTATACACAACCACCAATTTGAAAAGCATCATACTCGGAGTGAGCGGGAAAAACTAAGTGTGAATGACACTTGGTACGCTTGGGACATGTGAGACGCGAATGCGCGAAACACATGGCTCAGCCGGTTCGGGCGAAACAGGGAGAGGACGCACAAATGCATTTGGGACAAATGGGACGAAAATGTACTGAAGTACGTGATTTAGGTGTTTCAGCCGGAATTGGAACAAAGGGCCCGTTTGGACTTAGGACATTCGGGACAAAAAGTTCCGAAGTACGCAACTTGACCGGCTCGGCCGAAATTGGGAAAGCTCGTACTTTTTAAAATGGGGCAGTTGGGACAAAATTGCGCGGAGGACGCTTGGTTCGGGCAAATCGGCCGAAAATGGGAAAGCTCGCACTTTTTAACTTTGGGACATTTGGGACAGAAAGTGTGAAGTACGCGTGAAGGATGATTCGGCGAAATTGGAACAACATGCAAAATAAGTTTTGGGACACTTGGGACAAAACTTTCCTACGGCCCGAAAAATGGGACACTTGGGATTTCGGCCGGTCGGGTATGTGAATGCACTTTCGTTTGGAACAGTTGGGACAAAAAGTTAAACACAGTCCGAAAATCACACAAAATGACCCAAAACACGATTTTTTCAATTTCACGATTTAGGCACCTCGGAGAAAAACCCTAAAACTCAAAATTTTGAAAATTTTACTCTTATCGAGCGGGAATTTTGAGTGGACAACACATATATAACTAAGTCTTCATATACTCTTATGTATTTATGATACCATTAATTTTTTTATCAATAGTTTTAAGTATTAATACATTATAATGGTTATGAATGGTCAATGTAAATTTATTAGAGGAGAGTAATCCCTTGTTTCAAACCTTTACATCCTCTTTATTGTTGTGCATTTCCACAAAAAAATTCAATTAGGGTGTAAACACTTGGTGAACATGAATTTTGAATCAAATATATTCTTCAAACCCTAAGAACAACAATGTTTAATTGTTTTTATTCTATATATGTTTTCTCTCCATGCCCTTTTCTCTCCATATCATTTATTTTTTCTTTTGGTTTGTTAAATCTCTCGATGAAGGGTATTATAGGTTTCTATGGTTTTCACTTTGTTGCAGGTGATTACGGGTCATCCCTTGGTTGTGTGAACATAGTGAAATGAAAAAATGACATTTATAGGAAAGTGAAGCACACAAAAAGTTTCATATCATAAATATCAAATGGTATTGAATGTACAATTACAATAAAGACAAAATCTAGGTCATGACCTTACAACATTTCTATGGTCCTTCCCCTACTCATTTTTTTCAGTTCCAAAATTCACAACAAAGTATATCAACTTTTTCATATTCCTTTTCTACTTATCTACAATCCATATCTTCTCTATTCTAGCATATATAGCTAATTCTTCATATCCTCTTATGTAGTTATGCTATCATTTATTTTTTATCGATCGTTTCAAGTATTAATGCATTATAATGGTTGATTGTAAATAGATTAGAACATAATAATCCCATTTTTGAACATTTGCATCATCTTTATTGTTGTGTAATTCCATAACAAAATTTTATGAGGGTTTAAGCATTTTGAAAACATGAATATTAAATCAAATATATTGATCAAAACCTAATAACCCTAAGGTTTCATTGGGTTCAATATGTATATGTTTTCTCTCAATGCCCTTTTGACATAAAAATTGGCTTAATTTATTAAGAACACTGATATTTCTTCTCCTAATCACAAGTGACATATCCTCATGATATCTTCCCCCCCATGTTTCTATAACCCCTTTAATATTTGATCACAATGTTAATGAGGTTCCTTTAAATGAAGTGGAAACATATAGTGAACATGCTTTTGATTTTTATCATACTGAAGATGACGATGTAGAATAAGAATATTGAACTTAAATCCAATTTACATTCTCACCACCATGAATAACCTCATCATATTAATCCTCTCATCTACATTCTTATTTCTTCTAAACTTGATCATGATAAAAAATCTAATGAACAGTCCTTTTTTGGACCGTCTCGCACATAACTACTAATTTTTATTGTTGTACTTAAATTTTAGGTCATTTTAATTAGGTTTTAGATTATATTAGATTTGATTTTGGATCTTACAAAGATGTCATAAAAGAAATAATAACTCATATTTTTAATTCAAATCAGATAGAAAGAATATAACATAAACTAATCAACCTAACATGTAATTGAAAATATGAAACAAATGTATAGAGGTACTCAGTTGATTAAAAATGACTTATGAAGATATCTAGGACTATGAAACAATGAAATTGGGAGGTTTGAACCTAAATTAACCTCACAATAGAGATGGAACTATGAATCAACCTAGGGTTGGGCCATACCACACTTCTATAACTATATCGTACGGTCCTGACCTTAATATATGGTCTTGGATCTGCTCTTATTTAGTTAATGTAACTTTTTAGTGCCCTTCATTATTAAACCCTAGTTATCACACATACAATGAGGCTCTTTGAATAAAATATGATTCATCTCAAACCCTAGTCATAAATTAAGAGTTCTACAAAACAAAAATTATAGGGGTTATGGGCACCCTTGTGCACTACTTACGTTGACACTACTCAAAAAGCCTCAAACCACACGTATTTCTCCACAAAACTTGTGTTATCTTGATATATCAATCAGATTTAGAACTTACTTTAACCATACTTGTTTTGAATTTGATCATGCTTAAACACTTAAAAAGAGTATGAGTTATTTTAGATGAGAGATATGACTATTTTGACTTGTTTGTAGCTTAAGATTTGATCTGGGTACTTCCCTAATGCATTTAGATGTGACAATGTGAGATTTAAGAGCTTTGGATGTTTTTTTCATGTGTGTATGAAGTTAGTTCTCTAGTGAATTTACTTAGGTGTTCCAAGTTAGAAAATGAGGTATTTTTACTTATGTATGATTATGTAGATGATTTATCTAAGAAAATATGACCCAGATGAAGTATAAGACCAAAAAAAAAAGATATTCATTTAAAAGAAGAGTTAGAGGACATGTCACTCCAAGACCATATAGATTGGCTAGGAATAAATATAAATTCATGACCAGGACTATACAAATCCAGGACTTAGAGAAATAAATATGCCACATGAAGTTTGGAGATGATAAAATGATGTTTTTCTATTGATTTTGTGTATTGTATTCTCAGAATGTGTCGACATGTCAGTGTGCAAGGTTAAAGAAGATAAATAATAGAACTTAATAAGTTTTAAATTGGAATGGAACAGTTATATTTATCATAGAAAGGTTACATATTCAAATGAAGAGTTTTGAAAGTATAAATTACCAAATTTGAATTTCTACATTTATCCCATTAACTATGAATTAAATATTACATAAAGGAAAATACACCGAAGTGTGTAAACACACTTTACCTTTGCTTGATTGTTTGTTTTGTAGCTATGTTGTTGTGCTTGGTGTTTACATGATCCATGATGGAACCTACACATATATTGTAATCAATGTCCATGATAGATGATTGAGTTTAGCTCAAATAAAACATGTAATAAAATAGTTATGTATTTGTATATATGTGAAGTGAAAAGATGTAAATAAGGAAATAATACACCTATTTTCTTGTGATTTGCATTTCCTTAGAAATTTTTATTTTTTTAACTTTGCTAAATGATTGGGGGTGATTAGTCCCCAATGTGTGCCAAGGAGAAACCAGAGTGTTAGGTACATGAAACCCAAATAGAAACGTGAAAGAGAGAGAAGAATAAAGAACTAGAAATGCACCCACATAAAGGAAGAATACCATGTACCAAATTGTTTAAAAAAATTATATCTTTCTTTTTAAGTGTAATAGGAGAGGAAATTATACCCATGAATCCCTTAGTTACTTCATTACCTTCCATAACCCCAAGGATGAAACCAAAGCAAACAAATCTAAATCCTATTTTATAAACAAGGACATACATTTAAAAAGAGATTAGGTGCTTCAAAAATATCCCCATATACCACATAATTGAGTATGAGATGAATAAGTGTGGGAATATTCCTTTAATGTGCTAATAATCATAAAAAAACAATTATGAGATCCATACCATCGAGATTCATGAAATTGATCCTGAAGCTAAGTGTTGAGGTGAAGACGGAATAAACACTTTCATGTGCCAATGTACTAATATTAAATGATTATATTAGATATGAAAATTTATTGAAAATTTGTATTCATGGGTGAAAATATGAAAATGCTAAAAACCTTTTGAACTTACCCCAGTGGTCGAAATGTGTTAGTGGTCGGGACCATATTATATGGTTATGACCAAATTGTATAGTTTTTACCTTGTGTTAGGTTTAAAAAAATCTATGTATGACTAAATATTGGGGTTCCTATACCTTATATGTACCTACATATACCCCGAATATTATGTCTATATTTTCTTAAAATGTAGAATACACCTAGATAGATTTCCTCCTCTTTTAAGGCATTTTTGAAAACTATGTTGAGCAGAGTTGATCAATAGAAATAGATGTGTACTATTGAAATATATATTCGAGGAGATTTGTAGAGTGTTGAAGAGGTGTCCACCTTAGAGAACCTATACCTACAAAAATAAATGTATTTTACACATGGTGGAAACCATGGAACACAAAAAAACAATGTTAGTAACAAACAATAATAGTAGAAACTAGAGAAACTAGTAGGAACAATACATATAGGAGAAAAGGATAACAATATCAATGCATAAAATTGAAAACATTGGCATACAAATTCATACAATAGGATTTCATCCTACATACATGGGACACACATAGTGTCACAAGAAAATAAATTCCTTAGGATGGTAAACAAGAGCAATCACGGGCATATAAAAGAGGCATAAAACCACAATCATGAGATATCCATAGTGTCACTAGAAATCAATCTACTTAGGACAAATAAATGAAACAAAAAACAATAACACTAACAACTATTAAACATTTATAACATACAAGAGTGTTAGAATGCTATAAACAACAATAACTATAGCAAATAAAAGATGCCAAAATTGTACATGACACACATGTTAGTCTTGTTAGTTTGAAAATAAGTAAGTACATAATGTGTGTAATTGAGTGTAAATGGGGAAGTGAAAAGGAAATATAATAGAAGAATAGAACCTATAGAATGTGAAGGAATTCCACCTCAATGATGAGAATGTAAGAAATAAATAGTTCTCCTATAAGTTTGAATCCATTTGTGTGTCATGAACCTAGACCAATATTCCCATCAACATATATGTGTAATGAAATAAAGCATGTTATCTATCAAACCAAAGTGAAAAAATATAATGTAAAGTTATAAAAACCTAAGCAAAATGCATAAGTCTTGATTTTTTATTTTTAAAAGTAATGGATTGTTTTTGAAATATTACAATGTACACACACACACAAAGTATGAAGTTCATGAAAACTATACAATGAGAACCTCCTATAGAGGTTGAGTAATTGGAAAAAGAGGGAGGCTTAGGCCTTAATTGTGATCAAAATGCCAATGGCAATGTAACTGTAATATGTGCCAAACAAGAATTTAGAGATGAATTTAGTGAAGTATCTATACAAATAGTGTGTGAAGTAGGAGACTTTGATTTGATATTTGTGATTTGGTTACAATTTCTTGAAGAGAGTGTAATTGGTTAATTTTCTTTTATGCATGAAATCTATTGTCATAGAAGAGGTTTGTTTCCCGCATTTAGAATTCCCCTTCTCCATATTCTTCCCTTCCATCCCACCTTCATTTCTCCACCCTCTTTTCTTCCAAAACTCCTTCCCCTCCACAAGAAGAAATTAAACCTCCCCTTCCACCTCAACAATTGCAAAATCATGTTATAACCTAGCCCACCCCTCCTCTTGCATTCCCAAATCCATTTTGGGAAGAAACAAATCAAAAAATCAAAGAAGGAGGGAAAAAAGTTGAAGAACCCAAAAATAAGAACTTGTAAAAAATATGAAGGAATGGGATGCAAAATTTGAGTCCAATCAGATGCCACAACTAGTTAATCCTTCAACAGAGGTTGGAGTTGAAGAACACAAGGTGGAGGCTGATTTTGTAGAAGAGAAAGCACAAGAAGAAGATGACCAACAATATATATTATCTCAATGTAGAGTGTATGTTGGCACCATATTTATAGAAGTTTCTTATTCACCTCATCTTGAAAAATATAAAGAGGATCACAAGGAGGATGAGATCTAAGAGGAGTGTCCTGTAGAGCTTGAAAATGAAGAGGATGATTTTTATCAGACATGGAATATTACATTGGCGAAGAGGAACCCATTGAACTCACCACTTTTGTAATTCCACCATTTTTCTTCCAGCACAGAGAGCCTATTGCTACAAAAAAACTCCTAAGAGTCATCCATGGAGGAGGAAGAAGAGCATGATGACACTATTTCCAAATCGTCATTATTGAGGAGGCAATTTTTCTTGCAGAAGCAAAGAAAAGTTTAGATCAACTTGTAAGAAAATCCATTAAGTAAATTATGCAAGATAATCCCATTCATGGGATTAAGCTTCAAAGAAATGAGAAAATTCAAAGGATTGGCCCATTGGTTCTCAAAGCCCCTTACCCAATCAAGTATCTGGATAGCTTGGATCCAAAATCAAAGTTACAACCAGTCATGCTAAATTCAAAGCATGAGGATGATCTTCAAAGAACCAAATGTCAGAATCAAAACCTCCAAGAACCAAATTCAAAAACAATTAAGGAGGTATACATTTTGTTTGATGTTGATCATTTGGTAAATAGGGTGAAAAATCAACTTCAAGTTAATTTTTCACTCTTTTTTAAAGGCCATGTTCATTGCCAGATTAATTATATGGCTGCACTTTGTAAAGAAGGGAAGCTATTTCTCCCTGCCTATATCAAGATTTTTTTATCTTCTCTATATTCTAGTTAGAGTAGAGTAGATAGTTTTTCTTTCAGTAAAAAAAGTGCATTGTGCACACTCAGCATGTCTTCCCTTGAAGAATGCATGATTTTCACAATTATATATAGATTTTTGAGGGATTTTGTTGCTTTTTCATAGTTCATAGTTTCTGTGCCTCTCCCTTGGTCAAAATTTAGTATTTTGGGATTGTTTTAAAGAGAATCAAAAGTTCCAAGAAATTGTCTTATAGAGCAGACCAAGGTTGTTTTCAATTAAGATCAACATGATCAGGTTTTATGGTGGAATCAAATAGTTGGGAAACTTCAAAGCTTCATTAAGAGCCCACAAATCAACTTCAGGTAGTTTTAGCTTGTGCTAAGTCCATAATAGGTATAGGGTAAGAAAATTTCAAGTTCGGACCAATTTTCCAAGTTTTTCACTCGAATCAATGTAAAATGGATTACATAAAAGCTACAGATCTAATCTAGCAGAAGATTACCCCGAGAGGTTACTAATTTTTATCCAAAAATACTCCCAGGGTTATTTTGAATTTAAAAATATTTAAAATAGACTTAGCCATTTTTCAGGTTGGAGAAATTTTTTTAGACGATCTTCAAGTTCCACATCTCAAAATCATCGGTCGTTGGAATTTGAAAAAACTACATAAGACTATAAATTAGTGTTTCGTGGGATCTCCTAACCTACGAAACAAAGGAGCATCGGTATAAGACTTAGGCGGGTGTTATTAAACCCACAGGAATAAATAAAACCCACACAATAAAGAAAATCCAAAGCCAATCAAAGACTAATACGTGGTGGGATTCCAAGGCTCCTCATTACTTTTGGGCTTCAACATACATCAAGCCCCATAATGAGTTGCATTCCATAGCATTCCGAGCCTGGGATTGGTTGGCGAACTCAAAGAATGTGTTGTAGGTGAAGGTAATTATAGATGGTAGAAAATAAATGGTCGGAGTGGGACACATGTTGACATTTTAGCAGTCTTCAAGGTAGATTTATTCTCCGGACCTCAAGGACTGTGGAATGAAACAAATTTTAAAGGGAATCGGGTCCAGAAGGTTTGAAGAGTCAAGGTAGACATTTGAAAAAATTTTGATAAGGAAAAAAGTTTCTAGGTCCTCCCAATGGAAAGGTTTCTATACAAAGGAATGGCCAATTAAAAGTAAGCACAAAGCAATGAGATTGATAATTGTGAAAGAGCATATAGCTTTCTCATTAGATCACACTTCGTAATTGTCAAATGAGACTATTAAGGAGTATGAGAACTTTAGGTACGTGGGATGATCTCATTGGATGGGATTTCACAGGGGACATAAGAGCTAATCAAAAGGATTAACATTGTAAAGAGCATGGAAATTCCTCATTGGCTCACACTTTGCAATGTTCGATTAGGGTATAAGTCAATAGGTAAATTGTGAAGGAATATGGAAATTTTCTAGTGGCTCATATTTCTTAATACGATATACCTTTATAAAGCTAAAAGAAAAGAAAGAAAAGGGGAAAAGGAAGTAAAGACCGATCTTGTGATCCAATCAAAGAATAAAACATGGAAAAGGAAAATTTTGTGCACACGTTGGTAGATCCCGATCCCCAGAGCTAATCACAGCTACCGGATGTCAAGTTCATGTGCTTCCCGATAGGAAAATCTATAGAGGCCCATATCTTTTGACTCTAAGCTCCAAATCACAAAAAAATTATGTCTCTGGAAATATATCCTTGAGACCTTCAACTTGGCATCATCAAAATCTAATTTTGGTGGCATCTAATGGATCAAAATGGGAAACACGACTTTAGAGGGAGAAAAATAAGTCCTTGCCATGTAAACAATCAAATCGATGGCTCAACCACCAAAATTGATGAGTTGTCACTTTATTTCCTTCTACAAAATAGAATAGACATGGTAATGGCCTTGTAGATTGCCCATGTGCTTTGTAGGTGAATTCAATATAGAAGCTTTGTGGTTGAAAGTTCAAAAGTCATGCCCCTTCTCTTTTCCCTCTTCTCTCTCTTCTCTCTTTTTTCTGAGATATACATTGTAAAATATTTCATTATTGAAAGCTAGATATTCTAAAACTATAAAGGAACTATGTCAAAATGGTTTCTGAGCATCTATGAGCAGTCAAACCTCCATTTTAGGCTTCATAATGTGTTCTCATGCCTTCATTTGTAATTGTAAAGGACTTTGCATACTTTTATCACAATAAATCTTGTTTTGTGGCAAATTTATCTATCCTAGCTTGTTTTATCTATAACCTTGCCTCTATTTTTCTTCTAGCATCATGTTGTGAATTTATTTATCCTTTCTGAAGCTCATTTTGTTGTGCTTCATGGAGAATAGATCATGAATAAATCTTTGGGTATGCAACACTTATGTCTGGCCTCTCCCTTATCCATTTCCTTCTCCATTCTCCCTCACTAGAGCATCTCCACCCCTTTTAGCTTAGGATCTCCATTTCATACATATTTCTAACCATGTCTCTCTCTACCTAGTCCCTTGGAATGGCTAGTTTAGGATTAGTTAGCTACATT
The DNA here is from genome assembly GCA_018340775.1 of Taxus wallichiana var. yunnanensis. Taxonomy (NCBI): domain Eukaryota; kingdom Viridiplantae; phylum Streptophyta; class Pinopsida; order Cupressales; family Taxaceae; genus Taxus; species Taxus wallichiana. Next base: position 576,056,917 of record CM031240.1, read on the forward strand.
TCCCTTTTTAGTATTTTTAGCATTAGATTATACATCCTTATCTGGAGGTCCATCCGAAGTACCAAGTCCCACAACTTGAGATATGATACTATGTTAGAAAAAGTAGGGATCTACAACACATAATACTAGGGCTCTACTTTTTGTTATAAAAATTACTAAAACATGTATTTATCAATAACATATATTTTATTGTATGTGTACCTTAGTTGATGGAAGGAACTTTCAATATCTTTTTATTCACCTAGTTCTATTGTTTTGCATGAAAATCCAACCTGGATTTCCATCCACCACCTTTGCTTATGTTTCATCCCCTTTTCAAACCATGTTTCTCTTTCTAAAACCACATTTTTTGTTCTTCCCTAACCAAAGAAAATGTAATCCAATTTTTATTCTTTCAGAAAACAAATTTTATTATGTTCTACCATAGCTATTGTATTCTTCTCTATTAAACATGTTTCCTTTTTATCCCTTTTATGTCTCTCTTTGGTTAAATTTTGTGGATTTTTTGTTCTCCTTCATGCTATTTTTTTCCTTATAGTGATGGCCTGTATCCCCATTTGCACAACATTAGCCGCATATTCATTTTTAAAAAATCATAATGGTTTGATTTAGTATAGTTTAGGTAGTCTTTTTGAATTCGTTTAATGATTTTTAATATGAAATAAATAATCTGGCTAATTATTTCAATCTTCATTATTTATATGATTTCCACGTTGATATATATTTGTAATTATATATGTTTTCCCACGTATAAATAGTCAAATGTAATGTCTTTAGCAAGCATTTTTATGTAAAATAAAAGGTAAACATATTATATATACGCGTAAATATTATTAAATATAAATTTTAATCATTATATTTATAAACATATATTTCCTTTTGTGGACCTTATGCTATGCCACAAAACCACATAGCTTTGTGTCCTTTGTGATATAATTCTAACTAAATGTGAACCCAAAGAATAATAGATTTATATATAATTTAATTTTTATTATGCTACATATCATTGGCAAGATATAGAATTTTGTGAAATATATTAATACATGATTGTACTCATATATTTATGTATCTTTTTGTAAATTCAATCATGAAAAATGTTGTGTATCCTAGCTTCCGCTGAGCTATAATTCTTCTTTGTCGAAAAATTTTATGTAGAAGATAATTAGTAATGACTTACTTGATAACTCAAATTTAGGCTACGATAATAATTTTTAAACTATCTAATACCATATTCCAAGACTAGAGGCCGCCAAGATGGATGTTTAAAAATTTATTTGTTATTACAAGAATAGACAAGGTAACAAATATCCCGGGATAAGACAAATGTTAAATATTTTCCTGATTACACGTATTCTAACAAGAATTGAGATTAGCAACTGTTAGGATATTTGTTTTCTTACATACAAGACAATTAGTAATGACTAGCTCAGTAAAATGAGCTAAGCTCCGTTTTTATATTTATATTTTTCTATCATTATATGCGAAACCTAGCGACCACTAAGGTCATATATTATTACATTGTGTTAGTGTAAAATAACAAACAAATGAGATTAGTGGCCATTACGGTATTTTTTTTTACATACAAGATAATTAGTAACTAAGCTCCATTATTATATTTAGATTTTACAATATGATCTTAAAATACTAGTGACCACTAGGGTGGATGTTTACTACATTTATTTGATATTCTAAGACAAGACAAATATTAATGATTTTTTTTTAATACACGTATTCGAACATGAATCTTAATCCTAGATGACGATAGATTAAACATGATATTTTAATCCTATCACATGATATTAGAAGCCTAACATGATTTTTAAATCCAAGCGACCCCTAAGGTTGAAGATTATTATATTAGTTAGTGCAATATAACAAAGAATTGGGATTAATGATCGTTTCGATATTCTTTTTCTTTCATACAAGATAATTAGTAATGACTTATTTGACAACCGAGGTAAGCTTCATTATTAATTTTTAGATTTTCCAATACAATATTCCAAGACTAGTGGCCCCTAAGCTTGATGTTTACTACATTTCTTTGATATTCCAAGACTAGACACGACAAAAACTATTTCAATATAAAACAAATAGTAATGATTTTCTTGAATACACGTATTCAAAAATGAAACTTTAAGCCTAGTGACCATTAAGTTCAACATGATATTCAAATTATATCACATGATATTCGTATCCTAACATGATATTCAAATCCTAGTGGCCACTAAAGTTGAAGATTATTATATTCCGTTGGTGGAACATAACAAAGAATTGAGATTAGTGACCACTACTACACTAGCAGAAGATAAGGTAGTCCATGATTTTTTGTTATTCGATAGCTAACTTGAAAACAAGAAACTATTGAACATTGAGTTCATACACCCATTGATTTCAATAAGTAATGGATCCTAGTGGTTACTAAGCATTTTCCTTTATACAATCTGATATGAATTATGTGTTATACACAATATATCTTATAAGAACTACATAAGGTTTGATCCCTATAGAGGGTATGTAGATAAGAAATTGGCTCCACTAGGGATAGTCCAGTCACTATGATTTAATTAATTATAAATATTGAAAAATAATAGCGATCTAAAGTTATACAGATTGTTTTTACATTGTTGGAAAGGAATCCTAGAATATATAGAGGCTAGCAAATGATAGTCTTCTCATCTACCAACAAATTGAAAACATAAAACATGCATTGATTTTAATTAACTTATGTTAAATGGAATAGCATAGCAGCCACTAAGACCAAACACAAGGAATAGATCTTAGAGGTTGTTGATCATTTTCCTTAAAACGAACCAAAATGACATATGTGTTATACACAATATATCTTATGAGAACAACATAAGGCTTTATCCCTCTCATGTGTATGTATTGTAGCCTAACGAATATATGAGATATGAGGCCTTTAACCTATTCATTAAATTCCAGACAAGATAATTAGTAATTATTTGAATGAAAAATTAGTGACTGGGAAACATGTGCCAAATTTATTAGCGATTAATTGTTGAAATTGCTTTGTGCAACACATAAAAATACTTTTATTAATGATTCCTTGTTTTTATAATTAAATTATGGTTGAAGGGTCCCTTTCCATTTACATTAAAGATATAACAAGAGGATTAATCCAAAAAAATGAACAATCCAACGTAATACTTTGCTAAAAAAACCCAAGAGACTATGCCAAAAACACAAGTGGTTGGGAATAAAAAAACCCAAACTAATAAGACAGACTAGATGATTCAATTAATATGGAACTAACAACATTATATAACAACCAAAATAAAGATATAGAATGAAATTTTTTTAAAATGTAATGCCCCTCAATTTAAGACAATGAGACACCTTTGTCGAGTGGCAATGGAAGGGCTCAAGTCTGTCAATTTCTTGGCATAATAATACAAGCATTGTATTTGAGGTCCGAGACATTACTCATGAGGAACCAAGTTGTTATTTGGAGTTTAGCGGTGATTTGATAGATGCGCATAATAAGCTCTCCCAAAGAAATGGCCCACTCCAAAAGATGATCCTTTTCACTTCATGGACCTCAAATTTCTCAAAGAAGCCATAATGCAGGTGACCTCGGAAGGAGAGTGAGATGGAAAACACATAAGCTTGTATAGTTACTTAATCTAATACAAATATATTTATAATTTAATATAAAAAAAAGCTAAATGGAGAAAGGCGAATAAGCTCAAAAAACATGCAGTTAGGGTTTTTTTTGTCTTTTTGCTTTTGGAATAGGAGAGTTTGGAGGGGGCGGTAGAGAAAAACCAGAGATGTTTTTTTCATATTCTCCTCCATTCATGCACAGGGCGGGAAACATGGTTTCACAGATTGTCATGGTCGCAGGTTTTTCTCGAATCGTTGTGCTTGGGCATTTTTTCTTTGTTTTTTCAAAAATGCTTCGCTAGATGTCATCTCATGGAGTGCCATCACTTTGTGGGCCTCCTCCCACCTCCCAAACCATGTCAAGCATCCTCCTGCTCATGCGTTAAACATGAGTTTGTTTTTTTACCCGCATGGGTTCATTTTCAATGCATAAAAAAATAGATGGATTATGTCCAATGTTGTAGTCACATATGCTTTGGGGGGGCACTTTTTCAATGTTTAACCAAATTATAGAACGAGAAAACTCCTCATGGAATTTGTATGCTGCTATACATGGGAGGATGTGGGTCCCTCATAAGGTAGTCATGTTGTTTCACCGTTTACATCAGACAGGATCCCAACCCAATCAGTTACATTTGCCAGCATACTTCCAGCCTATGCCAAAATGGAAGCTTTGGAGCAGGGTATGGAAATCCATCAAAGAATAATGGAGAGAGGAATATTGTCAGATGTTTGTAGTTAACTACACGTAGACATGTATGCACAAAATGGATTTGTAAAAAGGCACATGAACTATTGGATAGAAGAATGCTTCAAATAGATGTGGCCTCATGGAATGCCATGATGGCAAGATATGCACAAATGGGTTATTGAAAAGGATTTTAAAATTTATGGGAAAACCAGAATCGCGAGATCTAAAGCCCGTGTCCATAACCTTTCTAGCATCTCCGTCCTGCTCTGTTCGGATACTGTTGTGGAACACATTATGGACATCCTTCAAAGTATAAAGAGTAGAGAATTGGTTTCAAATCTACAGTTAAGAATTCTTTGATAGACATGTATGCAAAATGGTGGAGCTGTGGATGCTCATGAACCGGTTGGCGAAGTGCCCAAGCAAGAGATTGAACCGAAGCCTGCAGTTTTGACCGACTTCATTCTCCAGGCATGGTTCATCTTCCCTTACCTCTCATAATTCTCATGTTTTAGCTCTATTTTGCAACTTAATAGAACTTTAAAATATTAGGATTTTAATACCATCAAATTTTTATTTCAACTCGTTGCAAAAACAATGTAATGTTGTGTTGAAAACTCACTAAGCCAAAATAACTCGTTTGCATTAAAACATGAACTTTCACCCTCATTCTGAGGTGATTTAGAAAGCTTCCTACCTAGTTAGATCACTACAATAATTGTATATCGACAAGATGAGTATGAATTCCCAGCAATTATGTTGACCTTCTTCTTGTTAAATAGTTAATTTTGGCATTTTTGGAGACTCATTAAGTACGCTTCTAAACTCTAAAAATGAGAAGTTAGGTTTCATTTGTGTACCTTTTATGTGCGGAATCACCATGACATATAGATTTACCCCGAATGAACATATGTGATATTTTCAACGCTCTCATAGGAGCCCTGTAACACTAGTTTACAGTAGTAGAAAGCTGTCAAATCTAGAAAGTTGGCTTTTGTTTTGAACCACCATTTGAAATCTGGATAGAGAAATTAATTCCCGTCTTCGCAAACCTCTAGTGTTTATACTAGACAATTGCATGGAACATTCAGTCTAGGGAAAAAACTTTTCTAGATAGTTTGGAAAAGCCATTTTGTAGGCCTCCGGTCGCAGTTTGACGAGGTTCAACTGGACCAATTGTGACTTGTTGCTCCAGAAAACTTGTCGCCGTTTGAAAGTGGTTTTCTAGTTCTTAGTCCCGTCAACTCTGATGAATTCTCCTCATATAGGGAACTTGTAGGAAGTGTCTCATTGCATGCTCATCCATCGAATGTCAGTTATGGACGCGGTTTTCTGGGCCCTCGAGCTAAATTTTGTTCATTTGTAACTGGGTCAACTACGACCAGTGGCCCCAAATGCAAACTGTTCGATTTTTCCTGATTCTGTCAGTGGCTATGAACTCTTGATATATCTAGGGACACGTAGAAAGTTGATTATAGTGTGTGTTCTCATCGAAAGATAACTTTTGGAAGCGGTTTCTTAGCCTCTGAGCCCGTTTTGTACATTTTTGTAGCTAGTAAGAAAATGTAAAAATAGAAAGCTACGGACCCTCATAGGGTTTCCAGACCACCTTGTAAACTCTTAACACATGCAAATAACTATTTAAAACTCTATAGTGGAACCTGTTGTGTGCATTACAACTTTTGACAAAACGTTGTCTTTTCTCTCTTCCCTTCTCTTTCTCTCTCATGGATTACAAAATGAAAAAAATGAAATGTAATGAATACATGTCTCTAAACCTTTTTATTTTCGATTGCAAATTGTAATTATTATATGAAAATGGGAAACTGAAAATGATAATTATGTTAGATTAGGGAGGATGCCACGCCAATGATTTATCGTTGATATCTTGCTCACGTGGTTTATGCAGGATGAAAGAATGATGACGTAAAGGTGTTGAGTAATTCTTTGTTTATTTTTGGTAATATATTGAAAGACTTATTGTGGAAATTGGTAGTATGTAAAAGCCGTTACATTATTAAGTGCCCAAGAAATTGGTATTTCTTTCATGGATGTTATTTTTGATCCCAAAATTTGTTATGGTAAAAGTGGAATACAAATGTCAAAAGGAATTGAAATTATTACCTTGTAGTGAAATTTCATTGTGCAATTATTGGTTTAATAATTGGTGTTGCGCTTCTTACCTTGAAAATGTAATAAAGGAACCTAACCACAATAGTCAACCCTAGTTCAAAATTTGTATATAACTAACCTACCAATGTTAATCCCTTAGCGTAGAAAATTGTGACCTTCAAAAGAACCTTTACACTCGATGGAACATCCTAGTTTAGGAAAATAAGATCCCAAGAAAGGGGTTTATCGTCTTAGTAGGTACGTTTAGTGACATCGACATAAACCAGACATATAGGAGCAACACAGTCAAATAAATCTTCTACATCGAATGAATTTCTTGTGGGATCCAGATGACATCATGGAGCTAGTGGAATAGTGGTTCTATCACTTAAAATTTTGTTAAGGAATAGATCCTCTTAGCTATATGTACTATCTTTGGCTAGTGACTATAGGGTGCTTTGATCAGTTACGGAGGGTTTATAGGGTGAATATGTTTTGAATCTTATTCTAATCTATAATAGAGCGTAAAGCCCTAAGTGAAAATTGGAATTAAACTAAACCCTAGTTGATTAGGATGTTAACTTGTGGGTAGAAAACTATAATTTAACTCCTTGCATATGAAATTGTTTTGAAAGATGTTGATTCTAGAGAACCTTAGAAAATGAAATCTTGTCCCATAATCCCTTGTTATGTCATTTTATGGCATTAAGGAATAAATAATATTTCTTATGCGGAATCGTGAAATGCAGAGACATGGGATCTTCGTGAACATAGGTCACTTGTGGTTCATGTGTAGTTTATAATGCTTCTAACCATGTACTTTCTTAAGATGTCAGACAAGTTCTTTCGTAAATATTTTTGTAAAACGATGGTAAAAATGTGACCATAATGTGATGTAAAAGTAAAGCATAGAAGAAAAAAAAAATGAAATTTGAGGTTAGGAATAATGTCACACTTGGAGTCCTTATAACTTAATTTAAACATTTCCATGTGTTACAAAGAATATGAATTGCCAAATGGTGTGATCAAACTTCAAGGAAACAAAAGATATATACCTATAAAGCTTTTTTTGGAATTCAACAAGTTATTGAATTGGAATAACTATGGTAGGGAAATGATTATCCCGTGATCGAGAAATGTTTTTGGTAAAAAGCTACCTTGTTTCTAAATCTCCGTTAAATCCTTTTATTGTGTTCTAGATATCAGGTCACTTTCACTTGAGTTATAAGGGTAAAATCTGTAGACATAAAATAAATTTTGGAGAAGAATATTCCTAATATAATAATAAGATAATTAAGTACTTTATACGCATTTGAATTATGCCAAATAATTATGCAAGTTATGGAAAGTGTTGTAAAGGATAAACAACCAACTTAGAATGGTCAAACTGTAAATTAAAAGTGGAATGAACTTAAGATCTTGTAGATGGAAAAAGGAGAAAACTATCCTTGCACAATAATGTTCTTAGAATGTTAATCGTAACTAAGATGCAATTAAAGAAATGATGTTTTATGGGTTCGCCGTTCCGGAAGTCATGTTTCTTGTGGTTGGGTCATTGCTAGTATTCATTCATTACGAGAAGTGTGGCATCGACATGCCTCTATTATTTTCATGTGTGTCTATGTGAGTCGATGACTTATGTGATTGTCGCATGTGAGTCAAGTTTCTATACTTGGAACCCTTGATCTGTTGTGTGTAGTGAGAAATGTAAGTCAAAAAAAAATTATCCTGGAATTTTACTGTTGTAGTTGTGTGTGTAAAAATGTGGGCACTACATATGGTATCAGAGTGGAGGTTCATGCTCTTGAACCTCTCGGGACAGATTGAGTTGTGATGATTACGCATGATGGTGATGGTGGTTCATGAAGGTGATAAATATTGGAAGAGTAATGTGATTTAAGAGTGATGTGATCTATGTTGTAATTATGATAGTGTGAACACACATGATGTGTATGTCACTTAGTGTGCATTTGTTATCATGTTGATGTGTTGGGGATGGGAGTATTCTCTCTCCTTCATGTGGATTCTATGAAGAATTCACGTGTGAATTACTACTTGTGATGAGAGTATTGACTCTCCTTTTCGTGGATCCAATGAGGAATCCATGTGTGATGTACCACCTTGTTTTGTGTGAAAGGAATGATATTGTGAATTACAGAGTGTTGAAACATTTTGACCTTATGTGATGTGAAGATGTATTGATGTATTGCATGAAAAAATTGATGTAAAGTGAATTGCAGTTTATCGTGATGTCATCACCGTATTGTGATTAGTTGTGTGCATCATCGTGTTGTTTTGCAATTGACTATATGCCGTAAGGTTAGACATTGTTTTCCGCATACGCATAATTCATGTAATATGTGATGGTTCATGTCATGTTTTAGGGGCATATGGTGAGTGTGATCCCTAGTGTACAGTGATTACACTATGGGTGCAGGATGTGGTAATGTGATGTATCGTAACCCGTGAAAGTAGTGATTGTGTTATACCATGTATATATATACCATGTGTAATACGTTATGGTTGTTGTGTGTGAATTACCATTGTGTTAGTGATGTAGTTATGTGTATGTTATGGACCTTACACTAGACAACCCTAAGGGGATAAACTGTCAAGAGTGTATGTGTGGAGAGAGGAGGCATGGACTAGGTTTTCATAATCTTGAGCTGAGTACAAGTGAGGAAGTGGAGTCTTATATAGACTGAAAACCCACTTCTATCTATTTAGTATACTTCGAGCTTGCTCAGTATATTATGGGTGCACACCACCTTAGGCTCAACTTATGCAACTAGAGTTCCCTGCTCTTTCCTATTGGATTGTTCATTGGACAATCCTATGTAATTTTGACTATGTTGATCCTTGTGGGAGTTTGGAGTAATGATTCAGCAGAGATGATGACAGATACATTATTTGATTTACTCATTTCTGGTTACATGTATATTTTTACAAGCTAAGGCTCGATGTCCGAGTGCCAGCAACTCAATGAGTACCCCTTTGGTGGTGGTATGAGGCCACATAGTGATTGTAATGTGCTATTTTTCTTAATACATATTTTATTCATAAATTGATCATTATTTTTTTTAGATAGAACCAACCGATTTCCTTGATTGACATGTTCTTATATTTTTGGCATTTACTTGATTGTTGCATTAACAGTTGGATGTTGCACTAACCATGGCTAATTAGCCATTTTTTTCTTAGTTTTAAAAACTTTCTTTTCATATTTAAAAGTTTTGTAGCCTAGCCCAAGGCTTTTAATTTTGCCACTTGGCATTTGAATGGATTGTTATGCTAGTTATAATGTCGTAATGTGTTGGAATAGGGTCATGGGATTCACCATGGAGTGAGGGAACCTATGGACCCGCTTTGTTGTATGGGGGTATGCCCCAAGGAGTTACAGATAACTAGCGGGTTGTTGAACCACGAGTTATTATGTCACTTGGGTTTGGGGGTGATGGGGCTCTATATGCCCAGGGTCATAGGGTGACCTGACCTCATTAAAAGGAGAAAGGAGATGGGCCTCTATGGTTGAGTGACCCAGCTTGGTTTTGACACTATGTTTCTTTCTCTTTGGGAGGTATATGGAGATTATCTAGTGATGCTTTGGGGAGTATATGGAGTTTCTTTATGATACTTCGGGAGATAGATGGAATTTTACCTTGTACTTTTGGAGATATCTGGGGTTTGTTTCGTGATGTCTTGTTATGTGGGAGTTGGTATAGTGAGTTATGTGTACCCTTGTGAGCCTTTTTGACACCTTGTTATGTTTGAGGTTTGACTCTCCCCTTGGTTGGTATGGGCTATTGAATATTGCCTTGGCACTATGTGTGTGTACAGTCATGGTTTGTGTTGGGTCATGTGATACCCGTTGTATATGTATTAGCGTGTTGACCTGGTTTGTCAGTCATATGTGTGTACTAGATCTATGTCAAGGACGTAATTGTTGGAAATTATTTGCTATGTGGTCTACTTGTTGTCATTCCACAATGGAAATTGAAGTCTTGTGGTGTTATACAGTCGTGAAAGTATGTAGCAAGATGTCTTGTGGGTCGTTTGTGTTGTGTTAAGTTTGGGTGACATCTTGAGGCCAATTACTATTGGGCACCCATGAACATAAGACAATTGAAAATTCTAAACAATGAGTCTTAAGATATTGAGATAAGGAATACTGTAAAGAAAAATACTAAGTAATAAAGTAAAAGAGAACTACCAATATTCATAGAACATTAAAATTCAAGATATTGTAAAAAAATTAGTTTGCTTCCTTGTGGTCGTGTTGTACCGACAAGTTGTTTTGCTAAACGACATGTGGCATTATTGATGTATCCTTCAAGCTTCGGTGTCATGTCACATCGAGGACGATGCTCTTATAAGGGGAGGGAGATGTAATGCCCCCTCAATTTAAGACAATGAGACGCCTTTGTCAAGAGTGGCAGGTGGAAGGGCCTGCGTCCTGTCAATTTCTTGGCATAATAATACAAGCACTTTATTTGAGGTCCAGAGACATTACTCATGAGGAACCCAAGTTGATGTTTGGAGTTTAGCAGTGATTTGATAGATGCATGCAAGCATCTCTCCAGCAAATGGCCCACTCCGAAAGATGAGCTTTTCACTTCACAGACCTCAAATTTCTCAAAGAATCCATAATGCAGGTGACCTCGGAAGGAGAGTGAGATGGAAAACACATAAGCTTATATAGTTACTTAATCCAATACAAATATATTTATAATTTAATATAAAAAAGCTAAATGGAGGAGGGTGAATAAGCTCAAAAACATGCAGTTAGGGTTTTTTTGTCTTTTTGCATTTGGAATAGGTGAGTTTGGAGGGGGTGTGGCGAGCAAAAAACCGAGATTTTTTTGTCATATTCTCCTCCATTCACGCACAGGGTAGGGAAATGTGGTTTCACGGATTGCCATGGTCGCAGTTTTTCTCGAATCGTTGTGCTTGGGCGTTTTTTTCTTTGTTTTTGTCAAAAATGCTTTGCCAAATGTCATCTCATGGAGTGCCATCACTATTGGGCCTCCTCCCAGCCTCCCAGCCATGCCAACATCCTCCCAACCTATGCTAAACATGAGTTTGTTTTTACCTATGTGGGTTCATTTTCAACGCATAAAAAATAGATGGATTCTCATGGATGTTGTAGTCACATATGCTTTGGGGGGCACTTTTTCAGTGTTTAACCAAATGAAAGAACGAGACAACTCCTCATGGAATTTGTATGTTGTTGTGCGTGGAAGGATGTGGGTCCCTCATAAGGTAGTCATGTTGTTTCACCGTTTGTAGCAGACAGGGTCCCAACCCAATCAGTTACATTTGCCAGCATACTTCCAGCCTATGCCAAAATGGAAGCTTTGGAGTAGGGTATGGATATCCATCAAAGCATAATGGAGAGAGAATATAATATGTTGTAGTCGCAGATGTTGTAGTTGTAGAAAAGGCACTGATCTGTTTGATAGAATGCCTCAAAGAAATGTGGTCTCAGACATGTATGCACAAAATGGATTTGTTAAAAAGGCATGTGAACTGTTTGATAGAATGCCTCAAATAGATGTGGGCTCATGGAATGCCATGATGGCAGGATATGCACAAATGGGTTGTTGAAAAGGCTTTAGAAATTTATGGGAAAACCGTAACTGGCAGATCTAAAGCCCGTTTCCATAACCTTTGCTAGCATCTCCCGTCCTATGCCAGATACGAGTTGTGGAACACATTATGGACATCCTTCAAAGTATAAAGAGTAGAGAATTGGTTTCAAATATGTAGTTACAAATTCTTTGATAGACGTGTATGTAAAATGGTGGAGCTGTGGATGCTCGTGAACCGGTTGGTGAAGTGCCCAAGCGAGATGTTGAACCGAAGCCTGCAGTTTCGACCGACTTCATTCTCCAGGCATGGTTCATCTTCCCTTACCTCTCATAATTCTCATGTTTTAGCTCTCTTTTGCAACTTAATAGAACTTTAAAATATTAGGATTTTAATACCGTCAAATGTTTATTTCAACCCATTGCAAAAATAATGTAATGTCGTGTCGAAAACTCACTAAGCCAAAATAACCCATTTGCATTAAAACATGAACTTTCACCCTCATTCGACGTGATTTAGAAATATTTCTACCTAGTTAGATCACTACAATATTGGTATATCGACAAGACGAGTATGACTTCTTAGCAATATTGTTGACCTTCTTCCTATTAAATAGTTAATTTTTGCATTTTTCAAGACTCATTAAATACCCTTTAGAACTTTGAAAATGAGATGTTATGTTTCATTTGTGTACCTTGTTATGTGAGGAATCACCATGACATCTAGATTTACCCGAATGAACATATGTGATCTTTTTGACACTCTCATATGAGCCATGTTACACTGGTTTACAGTAGTAGAAAGCTGTCAAATCTAGAAAGTTGGCTTTCATTTTGAACCGCCATTTGAAATCTGGATAGAGAAATTAATTCCCGTCTTCACAAACCTCTAGTGTTTATACTAGACAATTGCATGGAACATTCAATCTAGGGAAAAATACTTTTCTAGATAGTTTGGCAAAGCCATTTTGTAGGCCTCCGGTTGTAGTTTGATGAGGTTCAACTGGACCAATTATGACTTGTCGCTCCAGAAAACTTGTCACCGTTTGAAAGTGGTTTTCTAGTTCTCAGTCCTGTCGACTCTAATGAATTCTCCTCATATATGGGAAATTTTAGGAAGTGTCCCATTGCATGTTCATCCATCAAAAGTTAGTTATAGATTCAGTTTTCTAGGCCCTCGAGCTAAATTTTGTTCATTTACAACTAGTTCAACTATGACGAGTGTCCCCGAGAGAACTAGCCGCCAAACGCAAACCGTTCGATTTTTCCCAATGCCGTCAGTGGCTATGAACTCTTGATATATCTGGAGACATGTAGAAATTTGATTGTAGTGTGTGTTCTCATCGGAAGATAACTTTTGAAGTGGTTTCTTAACCTCCGAGCTGTTTTGTACGTTTTTGTAGCTAGTAAGAAAATGTAAAAATAGAAAGTTGCGGACCCTCGTAGGGTTGCCAGACCACCCTGTAAACTCTTAACACATACAAATAATTGTTTAAAACTCTATAGTGGAACTTTTTGTGTGCATTAGAACTTTTGACAAAATGGTGTCTTCTCTCTCTTCCCTTCTCTTTCTCTCTCCTGGATTACAAAATGAAGAAAAATGAAATGTAATGAATACATGTCTCTAAACCTTTTTATTTTTATTGCAAATTATAATTATTATATGAAAATGGGAAACTAAAAAAATGATAATTATGTTAGATTAGGGAGGATGCCATGCCAACGATTTATCGTTGATATCTTGCTCACGTGGTTTTTGCAGGGTGAAAGAATGATGACGTAAATGTGTTGAGTAATTCTTTGTTTATTTTTGGTAATATATTGAAAAACTTATTGTGGAAATTGGTAGTATGTAAAATTTGTTAGATTATTAAGTGCTCGAGAAATTGGTATTTCTTTCATGGATGTTATTTTTGATCCCAAAATTTATTATCGTAAAAGTGAAATACAAATGTCAAAAGAAATTGAAATTATTACCTTGTAGTGAACTTTCATTGTGCAATTATTGGTTTAATAATTGGTGTTGCGCTTCTTACCTTGAAAATGTAATAAAGGAACCTAACCACAACAGTCAACCCTAGTTCAAAATTTGTATATAACTAACTTGCCGATGTTAATCCCTTAGCATAGAAAACCGTGACCTTCAAACAAACCTTTACACTCGATGGAACATCCTAGTTTAGGAAAATAAGATCCCAAGAAAGGGGTTTATCGTCTTAGTAGGTACGTTTAGTGACATCGACATAAACCAAACATATAGGAGCAACACAGTCAAATAAATCTTCTGCATCGAATGAATTTCTTGTGGGATCCAGATGACATCATGGAGCTAGTGGAATAGTGGTTCTATCACTTAAAATTTTGTTAAGGAATAGATCCTCTTAGCTATATGTACTATCTTTGGCTAGTGATAATAGAGTGCTTTGATCTGTTACGGAGGGTTTATAGGGTGAATATGTTTTGAATCTTATTCTAATCTATAATAGAGCATAAAGCCCTCAGTGAAAATTGGAATTAAACTAAACCCTAGTTGATTAGGATGTTAAATTGTGGGTAGAAAAATATAATTTAACTCCTTGCATACAAAATTGTTTTGAAAGATGTTGATTGTAGAGAACCTTAGAAAATGAAATCTTGTCCCAAAATCCCTTGTTATGTCATTTTATGGCATTAAGGAATAAATAATATTTCTTATGTGGAATCCATGAAATGCAGAGACATGGGGTCTTTGTGAACATAGGTCACTTGTGGTTCATGTGTAGTTTATAATGCTTCTAACCATGTACTTTCTTAAGATGTCGGACAAGTGCTTTCGTAACTCTTTTGTTGTAAAACGATGGTAAAAATGTGACCATAATGTGATGTAAAAGTAAAGCATAGAAGAAAAAAAAATAAACAAATGAAATTTGAGGTTAGGAATAATGTCACACTTGGAGTCCTTATAACTTAATTTAAACATTTCCATGTGTTACAAAGAATACGAATTGCCAAATGGTGTGATCAAACTTCGAGAAAACAAAAGATATATACCTATAAATCTTTTTTTGGAATTCAACAAGTTATTGAATTGGAATAACTATGGTAGGGAAATGATTATTTCGTGATCGAGAAATGTTTTTGGTAAAAAGCTACCTTGTTTCTAAATCTCCGTTAAATCCTTTTATTGCGTTCTGGATATCAAGTCACTTTTGCTTGAGTTGTAAGGGTAAAACTGTAGACATCGAATAAATGTTGGAGAAGAATATTCCTAACATAATAATAAGATAATTAAGTACTTTATACGCATTTGAATTATGCCAAATAAGTATGCAAGTTATGGAAAGTGTTGTAAAGGATAAACAACCAACTTAGAATGGTCGAACTGTAAATTAAATGTGGAATGAACTTAAGATTTTGTAGATGGAAAAAGGAGAAAACTATCCTTGCACAATAATGTTCTTAGAATGTTAATCATAACTAAGATGTAATTAAAGAAATGATGTGTTGTGGGTTCGCCGTTCCTGAAGTCATGTTTCTTGTGGTTGGGTCATTCTTTGTATTCGTTCATTGTGAAAGTGTGGAATCAACATGCCTATGTTGTTTTCATGTGTCTATGTGAGTTGATGAATTATGTGATTGTTGTATGTGAGTCAAGTTTCTATACTTGGAACCCTTGTTGTGTTGTGTGTAGTGAGCAATGTAAGTCAAAAAAATTATCCTGGTATTTTACTGTTGTAATTGTGTGTGTAAAAATGTGGGCACTACAAAACAAATCATTTATCTGAATTAGATTACAACTCCAAAATTTCCACTTAAAAAGGCTAGTAAATATGAGTCGATCGATGTTGGAAAAATATACTCTTTACCAACAATAGCATGAATCTTTAACCAATCGTATGGATCACGCCCTTAGATATGAATCGATCCCAATGATCTAGTTCTAGCTATAGTGGGGAATAAAAAGCATAAAGGTCGGACAAGTTGATTGAATGGGATTCCACCATTTAGCTCTTGCTAAAATTGGACACAAAATCCAAGAATTGCATTAGGACATCAAACTGGTTGTACAAATCTCCAAAAATGGCCCAATCCAACAAAACTTACTAGATATAGTGAGCCTCAGAAAGCATGGGCTACAACATACTCAAAGTTTTTTCCATTTTGGATTACATGCCAATCTATAAGTTGGTTTGATCCAATGATGCCCCAACTCCAAATCCCAATCCTTCACCGGATGTATAATAAGTAGATGAAAAATGAAGGTCGAGGAAATTTTTCCATTAACACTTGGACAACCCTATAGAGAAATATAATCAGCTTCGAGAACTCCCTCAATAGAAACCATATATTTCTCTGATCCAATCCAAAAATAAATTTAAGAAAATGATGTGAAATATTCATATAAAACACCATTTCACACATCGAAGCAGAGAATTACATGAAAGGAAACAATGGAACATCCATGATAGATGAAATGAAATCCAAGAAAAAGAAACCTAAAAGGTGTGAAAATAAGGGAGAGCGGATTGATAAATATATGGAGTGATTATGCCATCGCATGCTTGTAATTAAGAAAATATTATTATGGCCTTTAATATCAACCTTTATTGGAAAAGGTGATGAATTCCAACCAATCAAAATATTTATTACCAATCTTATCATGCTTGCTCAATCCCTTGATTTGCTAAAAAATCTTCCTCTTTATTAGCTTCCCCATAGATATGATTTAAGGTCCAATCTAGAATTAATGAAAGCATAAAAAGGAATTTTATTCACACAAGATTGATTTTCCCGACAAGGACTGATTTTTAATGACAATATTAACAATAATATGAGAGTCACCTTCAATAATTAATTCATTACTATTCAATTCATTAGCTAGGAAAAACCACGTTCCAATGCTTTAATTTATTAATTTATTAATATTCAATTCATTAGTCAAGTTATTAATTATGAGAATAGCCTATGGAAGAGGATCACCCATTTTTTCAACTATCTTTCCATACGTTCTTTGAGGATTGGAGAGAAGCTGTCACAACCATTTAGCATTTAGAGACATTTTTTTCCTAGTTTAAAATGCCTTCTCCCCATAATATTTAGGAAGTGAAACATCATCCCATTTGACCATAGGTATTTTCTTGGCCTTGTCCATTCCTTTCCAAAGAAAGGTTGACATAATTTATTTATTTTATCAATTATAGAATTGGGGATCCTTAGAGTAGAAATCATATAAATGGAAGTTCATCAAGATTATATCAACAAGATTAGATCAATGTAATAGAATTTCATCATTTAATCCTAAGTGAGAATCTTGTTCATCTTCACCCTGCATATTTGGTAGATCATTTAGGTATATTTTATTTGAAGGATCAATTTTTAGAAAATATGCAAGGCCAAGATGGACAAGATACTTCTTCAAGTTTAAATGGTGTACTTCTATTACTATTATCTAACCTTGCTTAACTATGCCACTTTTTTATAACCAGAAACTATTAATCCTAGCAATTACAAAACCATTCCTTTCAATAAGTATTGACGTTTAACGGTCACTAAGAATTTTCCTTGATATGAAAATATATTAATTATGTTTTATGCACAATATATCCTATGATAACTAAATAATGCATCAACCTTCTCGAAGGTATGTATTGTAACCTTTGGCACTACCAGGGATAGTCTAGCCAATATAATATAATTATAAATAATGAAAAAAATATCGATCAAAGTTGTTCAAATTATTTTTGCATTGTTAAAATGGATCCCTAGAAATAATAGAGGCTAGTGGTTCTTAGGATTCTCATCAAAAAATAATTGGTCAACATAAAACATGTATTTTTGTTCATGGACTTGCATCATTTAATCTTGAGAAATAATTGTGTTCATCTTCACCCTACATATTTAGTAAATCGTTTAGGACTATTTGCTTTAATGGGTGATTTCAAGAAATATGCAAGGCCAAGATGAACAAGATACTTCTTTAGGTTTAAATTATGTACTTATATTACTATGGTCTACCCTTTCTTATCTATGTCGATATGGTAGATAGTGAATTTTTATTCGATCGTTATTTTAAAAACCAAAAACTATTGAGCCTACTGACCTCCAAGCTAATCCTTTCAATAAGTAATGGAACTTAGCAGTTGCTAAGAATTTTCCTTGATACGAACCAATATGAATTACATGATATACATAATATATTCTACGATAAATACAAAAGTATTCATCCTTCTCAAGGCTATGTATTACAGCACTTGGTTTCAATTTTTATTTTCAATGTTAAAATACATTCCTATAAAATATAGAGGCTAAGACCTAACGGAAGTAATGGAGCTTAGTTGTACCTAAGAACTTTAATTGATAAGAAATAATATGGATTATGTTCTATACATAATATATCTTATGATACATGTATAATGATATGTCTATATTGAGGGTATGTAGTGCATCGTAACAACCATTTGAGATAAGTGGCCTTTAGCCTAGTTTTTACATTCAAGAGGAAAAAATTAGAAATGATTTTCTTGAATACTTTGTGACTACTTGTATGTTCTGCTAATTTGATAGTATTGATTCTTCACATCACTATTTTTTCCCACAAGGTCTCCTAGTTCATTATCACAAGAATTTTTACTTCTACCACATACACTAGTTAGTCACACTATTCTTTGGCACACCTCACCCAAAACAATCATGGCTAAGTTATGAGCACATTTTAATTCATCCCATGTGAGAGTTAATAGATATTTGGTGGATAACGTGTGGATAAATCATGCATGTCATGCTATAACAAATGTCCTTCCTTGTCAGAGCGGGTGTTATTAATGAAAAAAATGATAGGTTGAGCTCCTCTTCTTCACATATTCTTCAAACTATGAAATGTCTATTCTTCACATATTGTTATTTTTCTTGCATAAAAGACACTACTTAACTAATGTTGATTTTCATTATTATGTTTAGACATTCGACATGATATTCCTTTCTAGCGGATGCTAAACATGACATGTATTACAATGATTTGATGTAACATTATGAATAGTTGTGATTAACAACTACTAGTCGATTATTACAGTCTATACAAGCCTTGAATGATGTAAATTAATCTACAAAGTAATTTTCCTTTCCATTCATATTCTATAGCATGTTGAAAGTTTTCCTAGTGACCGTTAAGCTCTAAATATCCATTGGTAATGATTTTTAATCTATAAAAATAATCAAATTAAGATACAACATCTCCTTGCTATTGCACTATTGAAAAAAATATTTATCCTTCCCATATATTTATGAATTATTAATTTTTAATTCCTTTTACAGTAATATGTCTTCCATTGGTCACACTTCGTTCACACAAATTCCATTCATTGAAGGAGAAGAGGGTTGCAATAAGAGAGACGAGGAATTTTTTGTACAAATGCATTCCTCCAAAAACTATCACGTTGATATGTGGTTATTTTTGTTGATGATGATGTCAACCATGAAGTCAGTATGGTTCTATCTTTAAAAGTTATTGATCAACAAACATTGTGTATTCAGGTTGAACGCATTGACATTGAAATTAATAAGTTCCTTATTATTGACATGGAGTGGAAGTTTCCTTGTTCAGGAAATAGGAAATGAAGGATTCTATAGAAAGTAAGATGTTTTATTGTTATAAATATGGTTGGAATTTGGGGATGTTCATACACTCAGAAAAAATAGGTGTGAAAATGCCCTTGAAATTCATAATGGCATGAATTTGGTATTTAAAAAATTGTATAGATATGATAATACCTCTTCTATTTGTCATTATTTGAATAGAAATGTTTTCTTTCTCCACCAAAACATGCAAAGCTATTTACAATGCTAAGGAAATCTTATTTTTCTAAATTAGAGATAGATTCCTCTAATTTGAAGTTGCAAGGATTAAAAAGAATAATAAATTGATTTTATTGTTGAAAAAAGTAACCACTATATTCAAGAAAGCGGAATCATTAACCTGTTGAATAATTTAATTTGTCTTTGTTCAATGGTGATGTTTTTCCAATTGAAGTTTCTAAGTGCCATGTAACACCTCAAAAATATCAATTCTGTCATGTAGATGAGGATAATGTTGATCTTCTTGTCCATTCAATGTTGATTAATGTTATTCCTACATAGAGGGATACAATTATTCTTCCCTTTTTACATTTTACAAAGGAACTTGTGCAACTAAAGGATCTAGATGACCTGAAAAGGGATAATGTGCAGTTCTACATTGTTGATGGCCAACATACAATTTATGCCCAAATTTTTTTTTTAGCTGAAAGCAATTGCAATTCATTACATACTATGATGCAGTTTAGAAAGGCTCGCATTCTATCTTCAAAAGTATCTAACGAAGACATTATTATTATTTTTAATCATCAACATGAAGTAAATAAAACTTGGATTGAAACCAAGTTTATTGATTTACTCTATAAGGCTCGATTAATTTTGCAATTGTTATATGTCCTCGAAGGTCGGGAGTGGGAAACATAAAAACATAGGAGTGGAGGGTAATGAAACTTAATTTTAATGCATTAGTATTTAAAATTTATTTTTTGTAATATGCACAAAGTAAATATACTATTTTCACTTTGAATGTAGAGTTTTGAGAAGCAATGTCTTGTTATTTTCAACGTGTCTAAGACATAGAGTCTTTATGATAAATGAAATTTTCTATTGTTTCCTAAGGATATGTGAACAAAATGGAAAACCTTTGATTTTTTTAGATTATTTGGGATTTCTTATTCTCCTTTTAAGGACAATGAGCCTTATTTTCATCCAAATTCACTGACAAGGTTTATGGCCAATTCCTTTAGGGGTGAGAGAGGAATGACTAATGAAAAACTATCATTACTAGCTGATAAAGTGAAATTAGGAAAGTATGCATAATTGGCTCTATTGAGGTAGATATAATTGTAGATACTTTTGAATATGATTTCCAAAAGAGTAAAAGATGATAGAAAAAGAGAGGAAAGGTTCTAAAATATTTGAAAAATAAATATCCAAATAATATTATCTTAGAAGAATGCAATGAAGCCAAGATTACTCAAAAATCATCTTGAATGAATCTCACTACCACCAATTTTGTGTACTATTGGGATAAGAGAAAAAAGGAAAAAGAAAATTTGGTTCCCAAGGAAGTGAAAAATCAACAAGAAGAAAATTTGTGTTATGTTTTGGAGCCTATTTTCATGTGTGGAAGTGTTGAAGACTGAACACTAAGAGTATTATACACTTTCCATAATTATCTTACCAAGGTTTGAGAAACATTCTCTTCTCATATGGGTGGGATATTTGACCCATAGGTTTGTGGGATAGTTTTATCCCATGGTTTTTATACCCAAGGTACTATAATACTACTTAAGTAGTTGTATATTTATGTGGTTTTGTGCATATGTTAGGGTTAATGTAACATTTCATATGTGTGTGAGTTCAAGTGTGAATTCTGTAGAGTTTGTTGAGCATAGCTCCAAACAAATCTAGGTATTGTATTAAGAGAAGAGGTGGCTTGTAATAAAATATGAGCAAGTGATTCTTGATGGATGTAGCCTAAATTGGGTGAACCATGTTAAATATTGTCTCTATGTGTTGTGTTCTTTTTATTCTGCACTTTTATTTCAAATTTGTAATAATTTCTACATATTAGTTTCTACTATTACGATTATGTGTGGGAGTTTTCCACGTATTTTATCCCTTATTTCCTAATAATTGGTATCATATTGAGGTTTGGGTTTTGAAGCGTTGAATCACTTGGAAATTTTTGCTCGAGTGGGAGCTATGGAAGATTATGGAAGATCAAGGGTTGATAAATTCAATAGGTAGAATTTTAGTCTTCGGAAGATGTAGATGGAAGATTACCTTTATCAGAAGGATATTTATATTATGATGTCTGAGAAAGGGAACAAATATTCTAGCATGATGGATGTGGAGTGGGATTTTATGGATAGGAAGGTTATTGTAACAATCTAGCTATGTCTTACATATTTGGTATTACTAAATGTTTCAAAGGAAAAGACTACAAAAGAACTTATGGATGCATTAGGGACGTTGTATGAAAAACCCTCTTCCTCTAACAAGATATTTTTAATGAAAAAGTTGTTTAACATGAAGATGTCTGAGAATAGTTTATTAACAGATCATTTAAATGATTTTAATATGGTTGTAAATATAATATCTTTGGTTACAATATAATTTTATGAAGAAGTTAGGGCTTTATTAATTATGTGCTCTTTACCTGAGAGTTGGGATAGCCTAGTAATGGAGATAAGAAATTTAGTTCTAGATAACTCGAAGTTGAAGTTTGAGGATGTTTTAGGGGTAATTCTAAGTGAGGAAATGCGAAGTAAAATCTCTTGGGAATCTTCTACTTTAGGGAATGCTTTGACAAGTGGAAACTAGAGGGAGATAGAAGAATAGAGGAAGCTATAGAAAATTGAAAGATCGGGAAAGGTCAAAATCTAAAAGCAAGATGGTATGTTGGCATTATGGAAAGTATGGGCATACAAAGGACTATTGGGATATTTGGGATAAGAATAAACAATAGGAAGAAAACAAGGAGGAAAATGTTGCAACGGGTAATGTAGGTCAAGATGCTTTGATTCTTTCTTTGTATAATATTGTTGAATCTTGGGTTTTAGATTCAGGGGATTCTTTCCATGCTACTCCACATTAGCATTAATTTGTTGATTATGTTCAAGGATATTTTAGGCATGTTTTTCTTGGTGATGATGAGCCTTACAACATAGTTTGAAAAGGTTTTGTTTAGGTTAAGATGTATAATGGGAATACATGGTTATTGAAGGATGTCATACATGTACCTACATTAAGATGACATTTGATATCGATGGGGTAGTTTGGAAGTGATGGTTGTCTTGTGATATTTACATCGGACTCTTAGAAGTTTATCAAGTGTAATCTTGTGGTGACAAGAGGTAAGAATGTTGGAACCTTGTATTTAACCATTGATAGCACTACTTTTGTAATCTTGTGACTTCATAAGTAGATACAACATTGTGGCACTATAAGCTCGATCATATGAGACATAAAGGAATGGAGATCATAAATAATGATTTTCCTAGATATACGAAAACAAGTTTGGAGTTTTGTGAGGACTGCGTATATGGGAAATGAAAGTCGAGTAAGGTTTCTCAAGTTTGGAGCTACGAAGAAAGAGATTAAGTTGGATATGGTACATTTTGATGTGTGGGGGATGACTCAAGTATCATATCTTGGGGGTTCAAATTATTATGTTAATTTTATTGATGATACAACAAGGAAATTTTGGGTGTATTGTATTAGAAATAAATGTGATGTATTTGACACATTTTTTAAATGGAAAGCCTTAGTAGAGAATAAAATAGTTCTTAAGCTAAAATGTCTTAGGTCAAATAATGGAGGGGAGTATTGCAATAATGATTTTGATGATTATTGTTCTAAGAATGGAATACACATGCTACAAATGGTTCCAGAACTCCACAACGAATGCGGTGTCGAAAGGATGAACAGAACAATAATGGAATGTGCTAGGAGCATGAGGTTAAATGCAGGACTACCTCTTTATTTTTTGGGTAGAAGCAGTGAACACAACTATGTACTTGATAAATAGAGGACCCTCAAGTGCTTTGGATGGAGGCATACCTAAGGAGGATTGGTATGAAAATAAAGTTGATTATTCATTTCTTAGAGTCTTTGGATTTGAGGTGTTTTCCATATAGATAAGGATGATAGGAAAAAGCTAGAGGCTGAATCATAAAAATGCACTTTCATTGGTTATGGTGGTGATGAATTTGGATTTAAATACTAGAATATTAAGGACAGTAAATCATTCAATCTAGGGATGTGGTCTTTAATGAGAAATTCATGTATAAGCAACACTCTAGAAAAAAGGAAGAATCCAAGAAAGAATATGCAATCTTGGATGGGAAAGTGACACATGAATCAGTTTATGAACCTACTCAATAAGAACCCCAAACTCTTATATTGAGGAGGTTTTCTAGGATAAGAAGAGAACTCTGAACTTTTTTCTCCTTCTCTTTATTATTTTTACTCACTAACAAAGGTGGAGAGCCAAAGAGATTTGATGGGGTAATGAATGTAGATGCCAGGAAAACTTTGGAGCAAACCATGGATGAGGAACATCGGGCTCATGGAGAACCAAACTTTGGATTTAGTGAAGCTACCCAAGGAAAAAAAAGCATTACGAGAATAAGTGGGTGTACAGAGTTAAAGAGGAAAAATGAGGCAAGAAAAGATACAAGGCCCAATTGGTGGTCAAGGGTTTACACGTAAAAAAGGAATATATTTGATGAGATTTTGTTTCCTGTACTAAAAATGAATTCTATTAGAACTGTTCTTGGAATAGTGGTAACAGAAGATTTCAATTAGAACAACTATATGTAAAGACTACATTTCTCCATGGTGATATAGAGGAGGATATATATATGCAACATGTACCAACGGACGATGATGTCAAAGGTAAAGAGGACATGGTGTGAAAACTCGAATAAGAGATTGTATGTCCCAAACAAACTTCACGTCAATGCTATAAGAAATTTGATAGCTTTATGATGGAGAAAGGTTATATTAGATGTCATTCTAACCATTGCATTTATACAAAGAAATTTGAAGATGGAAGTTATATTATCATGTGCTTGTATGTGGATGGAATATTGGTTGCAGAAAAAACATGCAAGAAATAACTAAGTAACTCCTTTTCTATGAAGGATTTTGGGGCGGGAAAACAAATCCTTAGTATGAGGATATCTAGAGATAGGAAGGAATGGAGTCTCAATTTATCTCGGAAGAGTACGTTAAGAAGGTATTGGAGAGGTTTACTATGTAGTATGTTAATCAGGTTAGGACTCCTTTGGCTGGGCATTTCAAGTTATCAAAGGAGATGTATCCCAAGAAAGAGAGGTAAAGAATCCAGGATGGCCAAGGTACCTTACTCATCGGTGGTTGGTAGTTTGATGTATGCCATGGTGTGCACAAGGCCCTGATATTTCCTATGCAAAGTGTGAGATGTGAGTAGATTTATGAGTGATCTAGGTAAAGATTATTGACAAGAAGTAAATTGGATCCTTTGATACTTGATAGAGACCATGGGCACATTTTTGTGCTACTGATAGAGATCGAGACGCCACTTTGCATGTTTATGTAGATTCATAAATGGCTAGAGATGTAGATAACATGAGGAGCATGATAAGTTATATTTTCACTATAGGTGGGACAACAGTGAGTTAGATTTCATGACTACAAAATATTGTGGCTTTTTCAACCATAAAGGCCGAGTATGTTTGTACAAAAAAGGAAAGCAAAGAGATGATTTTTTTACAGCAATTGCTTGAAAAATTGGGTCATAAGGAGGAAGGGAAAATGCATAGTGATAGTTAGAGTTTTATAAATATAGCTAAGAACTATTCTTTCCACTCTAGGACAAAGCATATATAGCTTAGGTACCATTTCATCAAGAAAAATTTGGAGGAAGAGAATTTGAAGTCGGAGAATATTAATATGAGTCAAAATCATGCAGGCATTATGACCAATGTGGTAGCAAGGGATAAATTGAAGATATGTTAAAATTTGGTTGGTCTTCATAGATGAAAGTGAAGGGTTGAGAAAGATTTCTCAGAGGAAAACTAGTATCCAAGTGGGATATTGTTATGTTGTGTAGCATGTTTTCATGTTTGGAAGTGTTGAAGATTGTACACTAAGATTATTGTACACTTTCCACATTTGTCTCACCAAGGTTTGGGAAACATGCCTGATATATCAAGAAACATTCTCTTCTCATATGGGTGTGATATTTTATCCATATTTTTATGGGATGGTTTTATCCCATGGTTTTGTACCTGAATATTGTAAAACTACTTAAACAATTGCCTAATTATGCGGTTTTGTGCATATGTTAGGGTTGGTGTAACATTTCGGATGAGTGTGAGTTCAAGTGTGAATTCTATAGAGTTTGTTGAGCATAGCTCCAAAAAATATGAGTGTTATATTAAGAGAAGAGGTGGCTTGTAATAAAATCCAAGAAAGTGATTCTTGGTGGGCGTAGCCCAAATTGGGTGAACCACATTAAATACCGTCTCTTTGTGTTGTGTTCTTTTTTTTCTACACTTTTATTTCAAATCAGTAATAATTTCTGCATATTAGTTTCTATTATATGTGATTTTGTGTGGGATTTTTCTACATATTTTATCTCTTATTTCCTAACAAATTGATGTTTAATTTGAAGATATTCTTCCAAAGTGGAAGCTCAAATAATTATAGAAAACTATGAGATTTCAATGGAAGAACAAATTCCAGCAAGGATGTAAGACACAAAAGAGTTTACCTATTAGTGTATATATCCCTTCCAGCTCCAATAAAAAATATCATATATTCTGTCAACTAATCCATTCAATGTACAATGTGTGATCACAGATTTCTGTAATTTTTCTAGTGATATAAATTTTGATGCAATAATGAACCCACTTAAAGTCATTGGATCTAGTCTCGCTAAATTGTATTATTATTATTATGCTCTTACCTATTGCTTATTCAAAAATGTTAAGAGAGATGATAAAAACATAGATGAAAAAAGTTAAAGACAAGGGGGGAATCGGTTGTGGATGTCTCTTACATATTTTATGAAAATAATGGAAAATTTAAGAGCTTATGTCTTATGTACACAATAATTGGTGTTCACAATTGTGATGCTAACGATGGGGAGAGAGAATAAATCATCATGGATGGTAAATTTCACAACAATTTATGACTACGAGCAATATCGGCCTATAAGGAAAGACACATCCTTTTATTAATGAGAGATATTATGAGTTACGGTTTCATAACTTCACTCGACTCTCTTCCAAAAATTCTTTATAATATTCCTTCACGGGGATAGTGTTGCATTGCATGCTTTTGTTGACTTAGGTTTATCTACGGTTTTTATTGTTGAATCACATGATCAAGAAATGTTTTTAAAACATTATTATTCTCATTTCAAAAAATGTACATTGATTAAGACCACATTAAATAATTCTATTAGTTTAATGACTTTGAACTGATTACAATATTCATGTATACAACCAAAAAATAGAGGAAGACATTGTATCTTATAGGCCACATAAAATCAAAGGAGATGATGTCATTCTTAACATGTTGTAGCCCATTCAACTTGTTGTGCCAGATGTTGCTGACCATACATCCAATGAATCTATACAAGGTGATTGGCATTTACTCATTTTATAAATTTATCACTGCGATAAGTTTTCAATTGTCATTGTTTACATATATTTAATAACACTTTAAATGTTTTTAGTTTTGATGCCAAATGGGGAGGTTATTGGCACGTCACACACAAATTCACAGAGATAGAACCTAGTATGTTAGTCATGTTATTTATTTGTTATATTTATTTGATACTGTGTCTATACAAAGCATGACACCCACTAATCTCATAAATTATTGTCCAACCAAACATAGTTGAGGAAGTAATGGCTTAGTGTAGTAGTCGATAATATACATCTATATCTATGCAATATTTTCTAGAAAAAAGGTAACTTACATTATATAGAAGCAAGATGTATCAAAAATTTATTTACCTTGACATGAAATTTATTTTGAATTGATTAATGTATTTTTAAATAGAATATGCATCACAAGAACCCACAGAGGGGGTTGTGAGGGAATCAAGCTGATCTCAATCAAGTAAGTGTTAACTTACTAAAATGTTGATTATTTTAATTGGTTAATATTAAATTGCAAATAATTGAAAAAATACTTATGTGTAACTGGCCATAATGATTATTTAATTATTTTAGATTTGGAGGGTTTGCTATATGAGAAAACCAATCCCATAAGGAGATGACATTAATGTTCGGTAAGGAGACCATCGAAATATGAGGTTTCCTCAAGGATTTTTAAAGTTACCATCAACAAACCGTGAAGTGGGATTTTGTTCCAGCTATATTTATCTTCCGCTGAAGTTGAAAAGATGATAAATTATTTTTAAAAAATAGTACATGAATTGAAACTATTTATTTTTTAGGAAAATAACATTGCTTTATAGAAGATGTGTAGTGCCCACACTTTACACACACAAATACAATAGTAAAATACCAGGATAAAAAAATAAATAAATTACAATGCTCACTACACACAACACAACATGGGCTTCAAGTACAGAACCCGACTCGCATACGACAATCACAAAAATCATCGACTCACATAGACACATGAAAACGACATAGGCATGTTGACGCTACACTTTTCCCAATGGAAGGTTACTAGTAAAGACCCAACCACAAGAACATGGCTTCAAGAACGGCGAACCCACAACACATCATTTCCTTAAATGTATTTTTTTTTAAGTTAACATTCCAGGAAATTACGAACAAGGATAAAAATTTTCGTTTGTCCACCTACATTTTCTTAAGTTTATTCCGCGGTTGAAAATACAATTCGACCTTCTCAAGTTATCTTCTTATACTTTATATAAATTTCCATAACTGACATACATATTTGGCATAAATCAAATTACATACAAAATACTTAATCATCTTACTATTATGTAAAAATATTCTTCTCCAACGTTTATTTGACATCTACGCTTTTACCCTTACAACTCAAGTGAAAGAGACTTGATGTCCAAATTGCAATCAAAAAGATTTGACGAGATTTAGATACGGGCAGCTTTTACCAAAAATATTTCTCGATTCACACTATATTTATTTCCCTACCATTGTTATTATAATTTGAAAACTTATTGAATTCCTATAAGATTTATATATATTTATATATACATATCTTTTGTTTTCTCAAATTTTGTTGCACCAAGGTAACTTATATTCTTTGCAATGCATGATAAAGTTTAATTAAGTTATAAAGACTCCAAGATTGACCTTAGTCCTAAACTCCAATCTCATGTGCAACATTTATATAATATGCTCTTACATCGCACTAAGATCTTGTTCTTAGCGTTGTTTTGAAATCAGGAGTTACATAAGTATTTGACTAACATCTTGAAGGGGTACACGACCGGAAGAATTGTAACTATACATGAACCACATTCAAGAAAATACCAAGATGTTATTTTGATGGAAACCAAGGTAGCACCGCTGAATCGTTCCTTCAAACAATGACTCCTAAGGTGCCTTCTAAGGCGGTCTTCAACACTCAACCTGATGTCGGACCTGAAGAGAGGACATTCTTCTCGTGATTACCAAAACTAGAAGGAAACCGCATACTCTGGGTAGGTTGGACCATGTCATTCCTAAAATATGGGTTCACGACAATGTCGCTAAACCTAATGACTATGACGGTAAACTCCGACTAGGGGTTTTATTTACCTAACCTAGGAGGTCTCATCGAGTGCAAAGTTTAAGGTCGTTCTACGGTTTTGAATTTCTTATATGGTAAAAAGGATCACACATGCAGAAAGCTATGCACGAGTAATTTATTAGAGTTGATTGTTCCCATTAAAACTCTTTTTGTGTTTGCAAGGTAAGAAGGTAATCTAGTAATTAATTTAATCATTTATTGAAAATCGAGAAAGTACTACAATGTATTAACTTCAATTTCAATTTACTATATATAAATCAAATCCCCATTTTTTTCCATACACAATTAAGAATCAAACTGAACCGGTGATTAGATGTACATTTCCTAAGTTATCCCTAAAACTAGCATCTCCTACATATTAACAAATTTCAATTATAGTTTTTCTGTAACAAGAGACTACATTAGACAGTTATTCATTTTACAATGACCTATAGAAATTACAGTAGTAATAATTAAATTACACATCACCTTTTGGACGTCATTCTTCCATCCTGCAAAACCCACGTGAGAAAGATATCAACGAAAATTCACTGGCATGGCATCCACCCTAATCAATCATAATTTTCATTCTTTAGTTTCCCATTTACATCTGACAATCATTACAATTTGAAAACGAAATAAAGAGTCTAGATCATGTATTCATTGCATTTCATTTTTCTTCATTTTGTAACCCGGGAGAGAGAGAAAGAGAAGGGAAGAGAGAGAGAAAGACCATTTTTTCAAAAGTTATATTTCACACAACAGATACACTAAATGGTTTTAAATAGTTATTTTCATGTGTTAAAAGTTTTTAGGGTGATTTGGAATTCCTACGAGGGTCTCAGTTTTCTATTTTTATAATTTCTTACTAACTACAAAAATGTACAAAACGTGCTCGGAGGCTAAGAAACCGCTTCCAAAAGTTACCTTCCAATGAGAACACCCTCCACAATCAACTTTCTATGTGTTCCCAGATATACCAAGAGTTCATAGCAACTGACGGAATTGAAAAAGAGCGCACGGTTTGCGTTTGGCGGCTAGTTTTCTAGGGCCACTGGTCATAGTTCACCCAGTTGTAAAAAGACAAAAGTTAGCTCAAGTGGCCTAGAAAACCATGTCCAAAATGATGTTTGATGGAAGAGCATGAAATGAGACATCTCCTACTAGTTCCCCTATATAAAGAGAATTCATGAGAGTCGACGGGACTGAGAACTAGAGAGCCATTTTTAAATGGCAACAAGTTTTCTGGAGTGACAAGACAAACTTGGGCCAGTTTGACCTCATCAAACTGCGACCGGAGGCCTATAAAATGGCTTCGCCAAACTATCCTGAAAGGTTATTTTTCCTATATTGAATGTTCCATGCATTTTTCTGGTATAAACGCTAGAGGTTTGCGAAGACGGGAAGTAATTTCTCCATCCAGGTTTCAAATGGTGATTCAAAATGAAAGCCAACTTTTTATATTTAACAACTTTCTCCTGTTATAAACTAGTGTAACAGGCTCTAAAAGAGCATCAAAATGATGTCATATGTTCGCTTCGGGTAAAACCAAAGGTCAAGGTGACTCCTCGTATACCAAGGTACATGAATGAAACTTCACATCTTGTTTCCCATTTACACCTGACAATCATTACAATTTGAAAACAAAATAAAGAGTCTAGAACATGTATTCATTGCATTTCATTTTTCTTCATTTTGTAACCTAGAGAGAGAAAGAGAAGGAAGAGAGAGAAAAAGACCATTTTGTCAAAATTTCTATTTCACACAATAGATACACTAAAGGGTTTTAAACAGTTATTTGCATGTGTTAAAAGTTTTCAGGGTGATTTGGAAACCCTACGAGGGTCCGCATGATTTTCTATTTTTATAATTTCTTACTAACTACAAAAACTGTACAAAACGTGCTTGAAGGCTAAGAAACCACTTCCAAAAGTTACCTTCCAATGAGAAAGCCCTCCACAATCAAATTTCTACATGTTCCCGATATACCAAGAGTTAATAAAGAATCGACGGAATTGAAAAAGAGCGCACGGTTTGCATTTGGCGGCTAGTTTGCAGGGCCACTGGTCATATTTCACCCAAATTGTAAAAAGACAAAAGTTAGATCAAGTGGCCTAGAAAAACGTGTCCAAAATGACGTTCAATGGAAGAGTACAAACGAGGCATCTCCTACTAGTTCCCCTATATAAAGAGAACTCATGATAGTCGACTGACCGAGAATTAGAGAGCCATTTTTAAATGGCAACAAGTTTTCTGGAGCGATAAGACAAAATTGGGCCGGTTTGACCTCGTCAAACCGTGACCGAGGCCTATAAAATGGCTTCACCAAACTATCCCGAAAGGTTCTTTTTCCTATATTGAATGTTCCACGCATTTTTCTGGTATAAACGCTAGAGGTTTGCGAAGACGGGAAGTAATTTCTCCATCCAGGTTTCAAATGGTGATTCAAAACGAAAGCCAACTTTTTATATTTAATAGCTTTCTACTACTATAAAACAGTATAACAGGGCTCCTAAAAGAGCGTCAAAAGGATGTCATATGTTCATTTCGGTAAAACCAAATGTCAAGGTGACTCCTTGTATACCAAGGTACACGATTGAAACTTCACATCTCGTTTCCCGGAGTTGCGAAGGGTACCTAGTGAGTCTCCAAAAAATTACAAAATTTAACTATTTTAAAAAGGAGAAGGTCAACTTGATCAAGTGGAAGTCAAATTTTTCTGGTCGATAAAACGATATTGGAGTGATCAAGAAGGGTAAGAGTTTTCTAGATCATCTCGAAGCGAGGGTGATAGTTCATGGTTTAAAGTAGATGAGTTATAATGGCTTCAAGAGTTACAACACGACACTTTATTGTTTTGAAATTAGTTGAAGAGACATTTAACTGTATTTAAAAATCCTAATAATTTAAAATTCTATTTAGTTGCAAAAGAGAACTAAAACATGAGAATTATGAGATGTAAGGAAGAAGAACCATGCCTAGAGAATGAATTTGGTCAAATCCAGAGGCTTGGGTTCAGTCTCTTGCTTGGCACTTCGTCAACTAGACCACGAGCGTCCCCAGCTCCACCATTTAACATACATGTCTTCTGGATTCGACCCACCACTTGTTGAGCATGATCAAAGGGTTTCTTATTGTTGTTGTTTGGATAGGATGAGATCTTCCTCCTTTTGTGCGTAGCCTCAAATCTTGCAACCATTAGACCAAGATTTTTGAAGGCGTTTAGTCAAACACTTCACATGCCTTAAGCATGCCTCCACATTTTGCACATTCTCATGTGCTCATCAAAACCAGCAACATAATGATTAATTTTCGGCATGATTCTACAAGAGGCACTCATGCCAACGAAGTATTTACAACCCTCATGCACTGAATCCTGCCTGGCTAAATGCTAAGTAAACAAAATTGAAGCTTACATGGTCAGGGTATGTTCCATAAGACCACATCTCTTTGAGGCATTCTGTCAAACTAGATCATAGGCCATTTTACACATCCATCTTGTGCATATGCTGCCATCATGGCATTCCATGAGACAACATTTCTTTGAGGCATTCTACCAAACAGTTTATGTGCCTTTTTAATAGACCCATTTTTTTCATATCCCGCTATCATTGCAGTCCCTGGAACTACATTTCTTCCATGCATTTAATTAAATATTTCACATGATTCCAAATTTTGGCATATGCATCTTCTAAGGTGCTTGCATCAGACACATATGACAAAAGAAATTTATCTTCCATGCGCTGAAAGGGGTCAACCAGACTGGGCGCATTTTTTTTTACACAGGCTAGGTATTTTCTATCAAATGAAGACTGAACAAGATGGAGACCTATTTGATGTACGTCCATACTCTGTCCCATAAGCTTTTGGTGCTTACAACAACATCTAGCAAACTCCCTCTCTCCAACGCTCATTTTCCCCACGCAGGGAGAGTGGCGCAGCCTGGGTGAATGCTGAATGTTTGTGGAGTCTGGCTTTGCATAAATCAAAGCATTTGCATGAAAGTTTCCAAGGCCATTTCAACAAACTCATTTTTTTTTGGTGTGCAGATCCTGCGCCCCAAACCAGCCGCCCATTCCAAAAAATAGCGACCAAACCCTAGCGCAATGTTTTTGGAGCTTTTTCCACCCTTCTCCACTTGCCCTAATCTGCCCCCACAAACACGAATATTTTAAATTTTAGTTCTTTTATTTTATTTTTATTATTATTATTTTATTTATTTATTTTTTAAAATTTTCCTTTGCGTACAACAACCCACACAACGAGACGAACAAGACTCCCCTTCTGTCCCAGAGGCATTCGAAACTAAATGCAAGACACAGACCGACCACGGCGTCACAACAAGAGACTGTCTTCTTGCGTGGAACGAGGTGACCAATCCACATGAATAAAATCGCTTATCGATAATCAACAATAAAATTGGTAACACATCGACGATCAACTGAAGAAGTTATCGTCCATCGATAATTAAAATACTAATATTGTTATCATCATTATTATTATTATTATTTACTTATTATTATTATTATCACTTAAAATAATTATTAATCATACTACAAGACTGACATGCCCGCTCGACAAAATGGGTAAACAATAATACTATCAAATAGAGGCCAATCGTCAATTAAATTAAAATATCATTATATATTATAAATATATAAATGTAATTACTATTCACATTGATAATGACTATCGGCCCCACTTTACTAGGCAACAACAAGGTCCTCCTTCAAACAGGTCAACGAACAGGACATTACATAGTCCACACACAAAGGTGTCGATAACGACTCGAGAGAGCAAGGAGAGGAAAGGTGCTAACACATCACTAAGACAAGGACAAGGTCAACAATGGTCAACAAGAGCCCATGCACACAAGTCTCCCAGGATTAGTAACAGTGGCAGGTCAGGGACTAGGAAACATTGAACGGGGCATTACATTCTCCTCCCCTTAAGAAAGCATCGTCCTCGATGTGACATAACACAGAGGGAAGAAATGGTACGCAACCAATAACAAGTAAAGGGAAAAGTACACCCTATGGTTTAAAATTTTAGCTACTTAAAGCATGG
The DNA here is from genome assembly GCA_018340775.1 of Taxus wallichiana var. yunnanensis. Classification (NCBI taxonomy): domain Eukaryota; kingdom Viridiplantae; phylum Streptophyta; class Pinopsida; order Cupressales; family Taxaceae; genus Taxus; species Taxus wallichiana. Next base: position 576,091,279 of record CM031240.1, read on the forward strand.
CCACAGGGTAGTCTTAGAAACATTTGGTAGAAATTTCAACTTTCAAGGTTCTGTGAAGATTGGCAGTTCTCTCTTATTTGTTATTTCATTAATCTCTTTCCATTAACATTATTTTTAATTTCAAGTCCTTTAAAATTTCATTTTTATCAAATTTTAGTTTATTCATTCCTATGGGTTCCCATCATGAACTACAGTCACAACACCCTACCAGGGTTATACACAACACCAAATTTTCACAAGCATACCTTTACATACTTTCACGACCGTACCACATCACAAGGGTTTCACCAAACCATGAAATGACAATGAGTAGACCACATCACAATTAATTTCCAACACTTACGTCCTAGACATAGATCTAGTACACACATATGACTAACAAATAGAATCAACACATTGGTACATATACAATGGGTATCACCTGACCCAAAACAATCCATGACTGCACCAACATAGTGCCAAGACAATATCCAATAGTCCATACCAACCAAGGGGAGAGTCAAGCCTCATACATAACAAGGTGTCAAAAGACTCATACAGGTACACATAACTCACTATACCAATCTCCACACATCACAAGGCATCACGAAACAACTCCAGATATCTCCAAAAGCAACAGAATACAACTCTGTATACCTCCCCAAAGCATCACTAGATAAACTCCATATACCTCCCAAGAGGAAGAAACATAGTGCTGAGCCCAAGTCGGGTCACTCAACCATAGAGTCCCATCAAGAATATCAGGTCACTCAACCATAGAGGCCTATCTCCTTTCTCCTTTTAAATGAGGTTGGGTCACCCTATGGCCTTAGGCACATAGATCCCCATCACCCCCAACCCAAGTGACATAATAACTCGTGGTTCAACAACCCGCTAGTTATCTCAGTAACTCCTCGGGGCGTAACCCTATACAACGAATCGGGTCCATAGGTTCAATCACTCCAAGGTGAATCCCATGACCCTATTCCAACAAATTACGACATTAGAACCAAAGCATAACAATCCATTCAAATGCCAAGTGGCAAAATCAAAAGCCTTTGGCTAGGCTACAAAACTTTCAAATATGAACAAAAGTTCTAAAACCAAGAAAAACAAATGGCTAATTAGAATTGGTTAGTACAAAATCTAAATGTTAATGCAACAATCAAATAAATGCCCAAAATATAAGAACATGTCAATCAAGAAAATGGTTGGTTCTAGCTAAAAGAGAGATTAATTTATGAATAGAATACATAATGAGAAAATAACACAAGACAATCACTATGTGGCCTCATACTGCATCCAAAGGGGTACTCATCGAGTTGTTGGCACTCGAACATCGAGCCTCAACTTGCAAAATATACATGTAACCAGAAATGAGTATGTCAAATAATGTAACTGCATCCTCTCTACCCGAATCATCTCTCCATACTCCCACAAGGATCAACATAATCAAAATCACATAGGATTATTCAATGAACAATCCAGTACGAAAGAGCAGGTAACACAAGGTTGCATAAGTCAAGCCTAAGGTGGTGCGTACTACAATATATCGAGCAAGCTTGAAGTATACTAAACAGATAAAAGTAGGTTTTCAGTCTATATAATACTCCACTTTCTCACTCGTACTCATCTCAAGATTATGAAAACCTGGTCCATGCCTCCTCTCTCCACACATACACTCTTGACGATTTATCCCCTTAGGGTCATCTAGTGTAAGGTCCACAACATACACATCACTACATCACAAACACAAAGGTAATTCATACACAACAACCCTAACGTATTACGCATGGTATATATATACAGGGTATAACACAATCATACATTCACCGGGTGTAATACATCATTTTACCACATTCTGCACCCAAAGTGCAATCACTACACAATAGGGTTCATAGGCTCACTGTATGCCCCTATATCACAACATGAATCATTACATGTTACGCAAATCATACATACGATGGACATAGTAACATCACAACATAACATTCATTTTCTACATACAAAGTGATACACACATCTCTTCAAAACATGGTAAAATATCATGATACAATTCAATTCACTTTACATCAATCCAAATATACAACATATCGACATACCTCCATATGACAATATCATTCCATTCACAACAACAAGGCGGTACATCACACACGGATTCCTCATTAAATCCACAAAAACAAGAGTCGATACTCTCATCACAAGCAGCAAAGAACATGACAACAATTACGCACTAAGTGATATACACATCATGTGCATTCACATTATCACAATTACGACATAGATCACATCACTCTCAAAACACATTACTCTTCCAATGTTTATCACCATCATGAAACACCATCACCATCATGCAACCCATCATGTAACACCATCACTATCATGCAAAATCATCACAACTCCAATCCATCCCAGAGGTTCGAGAGCATGAACCTCGCTCTGATACCATATGTAGTGCCCACACTTTACACACACAAATACAATAGTAAAATACCAGGATAATTTTTTTTTTTTTTTGACTTACAATGCTCACTACACACAACACAACATGGGCTTCAAGTACAGAACCCGACTCGCATACGACAATCACAAAAATCATCGACTCACATAGACACATGAAAATGACGTAGGCATGCTGACGCTACACTTTTCCCAATGGAAGGTTACTAGTAAAGACCCAACCACAAGAACATGGCTTCAGGAACGGCGAACCCACAACACATCATTTCCTTAAATGTATTTTTGGTTAAAGTTAACATTCCAGGGACATTACGAGCAAGGATAAATTTTCTCGTTTGTCCACCTACATTTTCTTAAGTTTATTCCGCGGTTGAAAATACAATTCGACCTTCTCAAGTTAGCTTCTTATACTTTATATAAATTTCCATAACTGACATACATATTTGGCATAAATCAAATTACATACAAAATACTTAATCATCTTCTATTATGTAAAAATATTCTTCTCCAACGTTTATTTGACATCTACGCTTTACCCTTACAACTCAAGTGAAAGATACTTGATGTCCAAATTGCAATCAAAGGATTTGACGGAGATTTAGATATAGGGCAGCTTTTTACCAAAAATATTTCTCGATTCACACTATATTTATTTCCCTACCATTGTTATTATAATTTGAAAACTTATTGAATTCCTATAAGATTTATATATATTTATATATACATATCTTTTGTTTTCTCAAAGTTTGGTCACCAAGGTAACTTATATTCTTTGCAATGCATGATAAAGTTTAATTAAGTTATAAAGACTCCAAGATTGACCTTAGTCCTAAACTCCAATCTCGTGTGCAGCATTTATATAATATGCTCTTACATCGCACTAAGATCTTGTTCTTAGCGTTGTTTTGAAATCAGGAGTTACATAAGTATTTGACTAACATCTTGAAGGGGTACATGACCGGAAGAATTGTAACTATACATGAACCACATTCAAGAAAATACCAAGATGTTATTTTGATGGAAACCAAGGTAGCACCGCTGAATCGTTCCTTCGAACAATGACTCCTAAGGTGCCTTCTAAGGCGGTCTTCAACACTCAACCGTATGTCGACCAAAGAGAGGACATTCTTCTCGTGATTACCAAAACTAGAAGGAAACCGCATACTGGGGTAGGTAAGACCATGTCATTCCTAAAATATGGGTTCACGACAATGTTGCTAAACCTAATGACTATGACAATAAACTCCGACTAGGGGTTTTATTTACCTAACCTAGGAGGTCTAATCGAGTGCAAAGTTTAAGGTCATTCTACGGTTTTGAATTTCTTATATGGTAAAAAGGGATCACACATGCAGAAAGCTATGCACGAGTAATTTATTAGAGTTGATTGTTCCCATTAAAACTCTTTTTGTGTTTGCAAGGTAAGAAGGTAATCTAGTAATTAATTTAATCATTTATTGAAAACCGAGAAAGTACTACAATGTATTAACTTCAATTTCAATTTACTATATATAAATCAAATCCCCTTTTTTTTCCATACACAATTAAGAATCAAACTCGAACCGGTGATTAGATGTACATTTCCTAAGTTATCCCTAAAACTAGCATCTCCTACATATTAACAAATTTCAATTATAGTTTTCTCGTAATAAGAAACTACATTAGACAGCTTATTCATTTTACAAAGACCTATAGAAATTACAAGAGTAATAATTAAATTACACATCACCTTTTGGACGTCATTCTTCCATCCTGCAAAACCCACGTGAGCAAGATATCAGTGAAAATTCACTGGCATGGCATCCACCCTAATCAATCATAATTTTCATTCTTTAGTTTCCCATTTACATCTGACAATCATTACAATTTGAAAACGAAATAAAGAGTCTAGAACATGTATTCATTGCATTTCATTTTTCTTCATTTTGTAACCCAGGAGAGAGAAAGAGAAGGGAAGAGAGAGAAAACACCATTTTGTCAAAAGTTCTATTTCACACAACAGATACACTAAAGGGTTTTAAACAATTATTTGCATGTGTTAAAAGTTTTCAGGGTGATTTGGAAACCCTACGAGGGTCCGTAGTTTTCTATTTTTATATTTTCTTACTAACTACAAAAACCATACAAAACATGCTTGAAGGCTAAGAAACCACTTCCAAAAGTTACCTTCCAATGAGAATTCCCTCCATGATAAAATTTCTATGTGTTCCCATGATATACCAAGAGTTCATAAAGAATCGACGGAATTGAAAAAGAGCGCATGGTTTGCGTTTGGTGGCTAGTTTTCCAGGGCCATTGGTCATAGTTCACCTAGTTGTAAAAAGACAAAAGTTAGCTCAAGTGGCCTTAAAAACGTGTCCAAAACGATGTTCAATGGAAGAGCACGAATCGAGACATCTTCTACTAGTTCCCCTATATAAAGAGAATTCATGATAGTCGACGGGGTTGAGAACTAGAGAGCCATTTTTAAACGGAAACAAGATTTTTGGAGCGATAAGACAAAATTGGGCCAATTTGACCTCAAACTGTGACCGGAGGCCTATAAAATGGCTTCACCAAACTATCCCGAAAGGTTCTTTTTCCTATATTGAATGTTCCATGCATTTTTCTAGTATAAACACTAGAGGTTTGCGAAGACGGGAAGTAATTTCTCCATCCAGTTTCAAATGGTGATTCAAAACGAAAGCCAACTTTTTATATTTAACAGCTTTCTACTACTGTAAACCGAAAGTAATAGGGCTCCTAAAAGAGCGTCAAAAGGATGTCATATGTTTGTTTCAGCTAAAACCAAAGTTCAAGGTGAATCCTCGTATACCAAGGTACACGAATGAAACTTCACATCTCATTTCCGGAGTTGCGAAGGGTACCTAGTGAGTCTCCAAAATTGCAAAATTTAACTATTTTAAAAAAGGAGAAGGTCAACTTGATCAATGGGAAGTCAAATTTGTCTGCAGGTCGATAAAACGATATTGGAGTGATCAAGAAGGGTAAGATTTTTCTAGATCATCTCGAAGCGAGGGTGGTAGTTCATGGTTTAAAGTAGATGAGTTATAATGGCTTCGAGAGTTACGACACGACACTTTATTGTTTTGAAATGAGTTGAAGAGACATTTAACTGTATTTAAAAATCCTAATAATTTAAAATTCTATTTAGTTGCAAAAGATAACTAAAACATGAGAATTATGAGAGGTAAGGGAATAAGAACCATGCCTAGAGAATGAATTTGGTCGAATCCGCAAGCTTGGGTTCAGTCTCTTGCTTGGCACTTCACAACTGCACTCACGAGCGTCCTCATCTCCACCATTTAACATACATGTCTTCTAGATTCGACCCACTACTTGTTGAGCACGATCAAAGGGTTTGTTAGTGTTGTTGTTTGGATAGGATGAGATCTTCCTCCTTTTGTGCGTAGGCTCAAATCTTGCAACCATTAGACCAAGATTTTTGAAGGAGTTTAGTCAAACACTTCGCATGCCTTAAGCATGCCTCTCACATTTTGCACATTCTCATGTGCTCATTAAAACCAAAGCAACATAATGATTAATTTTCGGCATGATTCTATAAGAGGCACTCATGCCAACGAATTATTTACAACCCTTATGCATTGAATCATGCCTAGCTAAATGCTAAGTAAATGAAATCAAGCGTACATGGTCAGGGTATGTTTCATAAGACCACATCTCTTTGAGGCATTCTGTCAAATAGATCACAAGCCATTTTACACATCCATCTTGTGCATATGCTACCATCATGGCATTCCATGAGACAACATTTCTTTGAGGCATTCTACCAAATAGTTTATGTGCCTTTTTACCAGACCCATTTTTTGCATATCCCACTATCATTGCAGTCCCTAGAACTACATTTCTTCCATGCATTTAATCAAACAGTTCACATGCTTCCACATTTTGGCATATGCATCTGCCAAGGCGCTTGAATGCATACATCTCGATAAAAGAAATTTATCTTCCATGCATTGAAAGGGGTCAACCACTGGTGCATTTTTTTACACAAGTTGAGACTCGTTTGATGCACGTCCATACTCTGTCCCATAAGATTTTGGCGCTTGCAACAATATCTGGCAAACTCCCTCTCTCCACCGCTTGTTTTTCCCATGTAGGGGAGAGTGGCACGGCTGGGTGAATTTTGAACATTTGTGGAGTCCGGATTTGCGCAAATCAAAGCATTTACATGAAAGTTTCCAAGGTCGTTTCAACAAACTCATTTTTTTGGTGTGTAGATCCTGCACCCCCAAACCAGCCGCCCATTCCAAAAAATAGCAACAAAACCCTATCACAATGTTTTTGTAGCTTTTCCCGCCCTTCTCCACTTGCCCTAATCCGCTCCCACAAACATGAATATTTTAAATTTTAGTTCTTTTATTTTATTTTTATTATTATTATTTTATTTATTTATTTATTTTAAATTTTCGTTTACGTACAACAACCAACACAGCGAGATGAACAAGACTCCCTTCTGTCCTAGAGGCGTTCGAAACTGAATGCAAGACATGGACCGACCACGGTGTCACAACAAGAGACTGTCTTCTCACGTGGAACGAGGTGACCAATCCACATGAATAAAATTGCTTATCAATAATCAACAATAAAATTGGTAACACATCGACGATCAACTGAAGAAGTTATCATCCATCGATAATTAAAATACTAATATTGTTATCATCATTATTATTATTATTATTTACTTATTATTATTATTATTATCACTTAAAATAATTATTAATCATACTACAAGACTGACATGCCCGCTCGACAAAAAGGGTAAACAATAATACTATCAAATAGAGGCCAATCGTCAATTAAATTAAAATAACATTATTATCATTATATATTATAAATATATAAATGTAATTACTATTCACATTGATAATGACTATCGGCCCAGCTTTACCAGGCGACAACAAGGTCCTCCTTCAAACAGGTCAACGAACAGGACATTACACAGTCCCCACACAAAGGTGTCGATAACGACTCGAGAGAGCAAGGAGAGGAAAGGTGCTAACACATCACTAAGACAAGGACAAGGTCAACAATGGTCAACGAGAGCCCACGCACACAAGTCTCCCAGGATTAGTAACAGGGTCGGCAGGTCAGGGACTAGGAAACATTGAACGGGGCATTACAAGATGAAATTCGAGTAAAATATCTCCAAAATATTTGGAGTAGAGGAATTTTTTTTTTTATTATTGGTAAATAGTTTTTTGTAAGGGACTATACCCTTGTACAAAAAGGCTCAAAATCTAGATATTTCAATTAAATCAAAGCAAAATGAAAAAAATCAGGATAGAACATGAATGCCCAACAACATAAATTAGTCTGCTTAGAAAAGTACCAACACCCAACATCAATCCAAAGATAAAAACAACTCGATGAACAACAACCACCGCAATAATAACACTGCAGCACCATTGCAGAGCCAAAAACTGCTGCTCGGCAAAGACAAGGAACAATGTAGAACAACCGAACAATAGAAGAGAATCAAATCATTGAGGCGAAGAAGTGGCATTATTTAAAATAAACTTTTTCTTTTTACTGGACCATTACCCATCCTGATGAGGCCTCCACGATTGGAGGGTTAGATAAAGGAGGATTATTTTCCTTAGTTGTAATAATTCCAACTGAAACAACATTATTATTAACTTGAGATAAATTTATTTTATTTTCCTTACTGTCAACAACTAAATGAGATAAATCAGTTGCATTTTCCTTGCTGTCATCAATTGGATTTTCCGATAAAGGGGTTTCTGGGATAAATTCATATTCAACTTTTGCATTTTAATTTGATTCTTGGTCTTATTTCGCACCGAAAACCAAGTGTTCCGAGAGGGCATATTTCACCAGGTTGTGTTTCTCATGTTGGCACTTTTCCATCCCACAATTATTAGAGGTGTGACCTAAAAAAACACCTTTCGCATCGAAACGGAAGACCTTCGTAATCTAAAGGTCAGACCAAGTTTTGTTTTGCACTCTGTGTAATCGAGGTTTGAGAATCTATCAAAAGTGTAGTTCCCAAGGTGTTTCCAATAGATTTCAAAATTTATCACTCCAAAATTGGAGGGGTAAATGGGGAAATCGGATCCAAACAGTTTGCATGAAAATACTCAATGAACAAGTTAAAAGAGGGGAACCATGGTTTAATGACCAGATGCTTAGATTGGAAAACCCAAAGTTTGGATGCAATGGATTTTTCATCAACTATTAAAGAAAAATTCACAATGAAGATACCTTTAGCACACGGGTATAAGTCTAACCTCCCAGAGAGCATTGGATTCTAGTACTTGGAGATCCATCCATGTAGGTCGTCGAAGGTTGGGCCAAAGTCCTCCGAATCTACGTGATCGAGCATGTTCCTTCTAGTATTTTTCATTTGAAATGACCTCCTCCCCAAATGTTATGCATGGGGTACTATCTCGCAGTTTCATAGAGAATCATAGCCCCTTAATACATCCTTGAATGAGGTTACATTGGGGCCATGGATAGATGCGCCTTGGCCAGTCCCGCCAAGAACATGGTGAACTCCCAGTACAGATGCCCCACCTCCACCAGAGGGAGCCTGACCGGTGCCAACATCGTTTCTTATAACACAACCTCCATCACAATTTAGATATTGTGTTCCACAGCAAGGATTTGTGTTGCAGCCCTTAGAAGAAGTTTGAGTTGTAATATTGGAATTACCTTCACGGGTATTGAAAGCAAGATTAATCCAGGATAAGGTAGAGTCCTCATAATCACCTCCGAGTAGAGGCAATATTTTTTTGGCTCTACAAACACATTATGTATTACAATAGGAATAAAAATAAACCCTCTCGAAAAATTTTATAGTGGGGAGGAAATCCAATGGAGAAAATTGTTTCAAAGATATATGGTTGATGACCAATTTGTACACAAACATATCAAAGATATCGTCTTAGGGTTTGAGTGATATAGAGGGCATAAAAATATCAGCAGCAAGAAAAACTATATACCTTTTAATTATTTCAAAATGTTTTTACAATGATATTCATTCGTACATTCATACCGTCACTCTTTATTTTATATGTTGAGATTACTAATTTCAAAGTTGGAAGTATTTATATCTTCACTATTTTTAAGTTGAGATTATATTTTTATAATTTGTTTGTGTAAATTACCCAAATAAAATATTATCACAACAATATGTTGACCTATTTTTTATCACTTTTGGAAGCTTAAATTAATTATGAGTTGTTTTTATAGATCCAATTAAGAATCCTAGGAAATTACCAGCTTTGGGAGTCAAGGTTTGTTGTTTTGAATTTGTGTTATTGGAAAAAAATACCTCGTATATGGTTTCAGATTTTGGATCCAGGGATACTAAATACTTTGAACGAGTATTTATTATTGAATTGATAAGAACTACATCAAAATATTTTGAAAGTTCCTTATGGTATTCATTTATGAATTCAAAATGATGAAGTATGTTTTCATCAAAAAAATTAGTTGGTTGTGAGATACCCACTTCAGGTTCATTTGGGGATGTCACCAATGTAAGCTCAAAACAAATACTAGTCATGAGATAGTAGACATTTTTGGTAATGTATATGGTGGAAACAATATACTTTTGACTGATGATGTGATATTCTTGTTGTACAAAGTCAAAGAAGAAATTACTCTCAAAACCACAACACCCTAGATATTTGACGGAAAGTATAGGAATGATTCATTAATTTACACTCAATTATGTCCATGGCTGAAACGCGTGAGAATAAAAGAACATGTGTCTAGATAGTTGAAAACCTTCAAACATACTATTGGCATTTTAATTTTATTTTTTTCTTTCAAATCCAACAATGTATTGTGTATTTATTATAATGACCCATCGATGTTTCTCCAGTCCCCCGGCATAATGACCTTATTGCTAATCCTGGGAGACTGGTGTGTGTGTGCTTTCATTGACCGTTGTTGACCATGTCCAGGTCGCAGTGAAGATTTTTCACCTTCCCTCTCTTTCTTGCTGTTGGGTCGTTGTCGACACCCCGAACTGTGGACCTCGTAGCATCATGGACAGTTATCCAGTTAAAGGAAAATTTGGTTCTCATCTCTTCGAGTTTGTCGGGTCATCGACATTAATAGGATTAATAATTATTATCTTTATTAAGCCGTAAAATTATTAAAATAATGTTTATAATACTATTATAACTCATATCGCCGACTTCGATCAGTCGCTTTTGTGTCAAAATTTTACCTCTGGTAATGGATTGACTTTAAGTTATATTTTATTTATTTGTCTACTTTGTTTTAGGGTTTTATGGCATTTTTAGATTAAAACAAACAAAAAAAAGATAAATAAATTTAAAAGGAATTAAAAACTAATAATAAAATCAAAATGCCCGTGAATGTTGGGCGGTTTAGGGAAAAGTGGAAGAAGGTGAAAAAGTTCAAAAATAGTAGTTAGGGTTTTGTCTTTTTGGCTTTTAGAATGGGTGAGTTTGGGGGCAGCGGTGGAGCAGAACCAAAGATATTTTTTTCATATTCCCCTCCATTCACGCGCAGGCAGGGAAATGTGGTTCACGGATTGCCATGGTCATAGGTTTTTACTTGAATCATTGTGCTTGGGCATTTTTTTTTTGTTTTGTCAAAAATGCTTCACCAGATGTCTTCTCATGGAAGGCTTTGGTCCTAGCCCATGCCAGCATCCACCCATCCTGCGTCCAAAACAAAAAAATGAGCCTACTCTTGCGTGAATAAAAGAAAGAGAGAAATTTTGTCAGATGTGGTAGTTTCAAGGCATTGGTGGGCATTGTTTTTAGTGTCTGACCAAATGAAAGAACTAGACAGCTGCTCATGGAATAGGATTACGGCTGGGTTCAAAAAAATGTGGGGGTTTTCCTCAGGGGGTAGTCACAATGTTCCACCACACAACAAATAGGTCTCTAACCCATTCAGTTTTCATTTGCTAGCATACTCCTAGCCTGTGGCAAAATAAGAGCTTTGAAACTGGAGAAGGGATCCTTGTATGTTTCAGTTGCAAGTGCCCTGGCATATACATATGTAAAATGTGGAAGCATGTGAACTGTTCGACTAAATGCAGGGAAGAAATGCAGTTCTAGGGACTGCAATGATAGCAGTTATGTAAAAAATGGGTATGTTAAAAGGTGTTGAACTGTTTGATAGAATGCCTCAAAGAAATGTTGTCTCATGGAATGCCATGATGGCAGCATATGCACAAAATGGATGTGTAAAAAAGGGGGCTGTGATCTATTTGGCAGAATGCCTCAAGAGATGTGGTCTTATGGAACATACCCTAACCTTGTAAGCTTCATTTTTGGTTTAATTAGCTTTCAGCCATGCAGGTTCAGTGCATGAGGGTTGTAAATACTTCGATGGCATGAGTGCCTCTTGTAGAATCATGCCAAGAATTATTGCCTCACCTCTTCCAAGTGCAAGCTTCGGACTATTCTGTTAGAACCATTAATTAATGTTGCCTACGCATTGTATTTGAAAGTCGTTCCTCAGAGTATTCGTTTGCACAAAAATGAATTTTGTTGAAAAGGCGTGTGATTTGTTGACATAGAAAATGTGGTCTCTGGGATCAAGATGACTTCTTGAAAACACAAAATGGTTCTTTTCGATGAGACATGGGTGCACAACGAATGGCTTGGTTTGCACATGACTACCTAGCATCAGATGGCAACAATGGTGGTCTCGACGGATCACGAGTGTAAACCGCTTAGAGCCCCTTGTACCATTTCACTCATCATTTCCAGGCATGGTTCTTCTTCCCTTACCTCTCATAATTTTCATGTTTTAGTTCTCTTTTGCAACTAAATATAATTTTAAATTTATGGGATTTTTAATATAGTTAAATGTTCCTTCAACTCGTTGCAAAACAATAATTGTCGTGTCGTAACTCATGAAGTCATTATAATTCACCTACTTTAAACCATGAACTATCACCCTCACTTCGAGATGATTTAGAAAACTCTTACCTTTCTTGATCGCTCCAATATCATTTTATCGACCAGACGAATTTGACTCCCCATTGATAAAGTTGACCTTCTCCTTGTTTTAAATAGTTAAATTTTGTAATTTTCGGAGACTCGCCGCACCCTTCGTAACTCTGGGAAACAAGATGTGAAGTTGCATTCGTGTACCTTGGTATATGAGGAGTCACCTTGACCTTTGGTTTGACCTGAAACAAATATATGACATCCTTTTGATGCTCTTATAGGAGCCCGGTTACACTAGTTTGCAACGGTAGAAAGATGTTAAATCTAGAAAGTTGGTTTTCATTTTGAACCGTGATTTAAAACCCTGGATAGAGAAATTACGTCCCGTCTTCGTAAACCTCTAGCGTTTATACTATACAAATTCATGGAACATTCAGTATAGGAAAGAACACTTTTTGGGATAGTTTGGCGAAGCCATTTTGTAGGCCTCTGGTCATAGTTTGACAAGGTCAAACTAGACCAATTTCGTCTTATCACTCCAGAAAACTTGTCGCCGTTTGAAAATGGTTTACTAGTTCTCAGTCCTGTCGACTCTAAGGAATTCTCCTTATATAGGGGAGCTAGTAGGAGATGTCTCGTTACGTGCTTCTCCATCGAACGTTAGTTATGGATGTAGTTTTCTGGGCCCTCGAGCTAACTTTTATCATTTTACAACTGGGTGAACTACGACCAGGGGCCCTAAAGAACTAACCGCCAAACGCAAACCATTCACTCTTTTTCAATTCCGTCATGTAGAAAGTTGATCGTGGAGGGCGTTCTCATCGGAAGATAACTTTTGGAAGTGGTTTCTTAGCCTCCGAGCACGTTTTGTACGTTTTTCTAATTAGTAAGAATATATAAAAATAGAAAGCTACAGACCCTCGTAGGGTTGTCAAACCACCCTGGAAAATTTTAACACATGCAAATAACTGTGTAAAACCCTTTAGTGTATCTGTTGTGTGAAATAGAAATTTTGACAAAATGGTGTTTTCTCTCTCTTCCCTTCTCTTTCTCTCTCCTAGGTTACAAAATGAAGAAAATGAAATGTAATTAATACATGTTTCTATACCTTTTTATTTCGATTGCAAAATTGTAATTATTGTCGATGTAAATGGGAAACTCGAAAAATGATACTTATGATTGTTTAGGTGGATGCCATGCCGTGATTTATCGCCGATATCATGCTCACGTGGGTTTTATAGGATGGAAGAACGATTTACGAAAAAGGTGATGTGTAATTTAATTATTATTATTGTAATTTTTATAGGTCATTGTAAAATGAATAACTATCTAATGTAGTCTCTTGTTACCAAAAATTTATAATTGAAATTTGTTAATATGCATGATATGCTAGTTTTAGGGATACTTAGGAAATGTGCATCTAATCACCGGTTCAATTTGTTTCTTAGTTGTGTATGGCAAAAAAGGGTTTGATTTATACATAGTAAATTGAAATTGAAGTTAGTATATTGTAATACTTTCTCAGTATTCAATAAACGATTAAATTAATTACTGGGTTATCTTCTTACCTTGCAAACATAATAAAGAGTTTTAATGGGAACACTCAACCTTAATAAAATATTCATGCATAACTTGTCTGCATGTGTGATCCTTTTTACCATATAAGAAATTTAAGACCGTAGAATGAACTTAAGCTTTACACTCGATGGAACACTCTAGGTTAGGTAAATAAAACCCCTAGTTGGAGTTTACCATCATAGTCATTATGTTTAGCGGCATGGTCATGAACCCATATTTTAGGAATGTCAAGGTCCAACTTTATCTAGAGTATGTGGTTTCCTTCTAGTTTTGGTAATCGCGAGAAGAATTCCCTCTCTTCAGTCGACACCAGGTTGAGTGGCGAAGACCGCTTTGGAAGTCACCTTATGAGTCCTTGTTTGAAGGAACGACTAAACGGTGCTACCTTGGTTTCTATCAAAATAACATCTTGGTATCTTCTTGAAGGTGGTTTAGTATATTTGTGTCTCGCTTGCCTTAAAATTATATATAGTTGAGGCATAGATCATTAGGTGCATATTGGAATTAAACTAAACCCCAATGGATTTTGTATGTTAACTTGTGGGTAGAAAACTATAATTTAACTCCTTGCATGCGAAATTCAGTTGAAATATGTTGATTCTAGATAACCTTAGAAAGTGTAATCTTGTCCCTTAATCCCTTTTTATGTCATTTTATGGCATTAAGGAATAAAGAATATTTCTTATGCAGTAATCATGTAATGCAAGGACATGGGATCTTCGTGAACATAGATCAATTGCGTTCATGTGTAGTTTTTAATGCTCCTAGCCATGTACTTCCTTAAGATGTCGACAAGTGCTTTCATAACTCTTTTGTTTTGAGACGATGATAATATCGAGACCTTAGTGCGATGTAAGAGCATATCATATAATGTTGCACACAAGATTGAAGATTAGGATTGAGGTCAATCTTGGAGTCCTTATAACTTAATTAAACTTTTTCATGCATTGCAAAGAATATAAATTGCCTTGGTGTGACCAAACGTCAAGAAAACAAAAAAATATTCATATAAAAACCAAATTTGGAATTTAACAAGTTATTGAACTATAATAATAATGGTAGCGAAATAACTATTCTGTGATCGATGGATGTTCTTGGGGAAAAAGCTATTTCAAATCTATGTCTTCCTTGATCCCAAGATTTCATCTTGACATCACGTTAGGTTCACTTGTGTAGCAAGGTTAAATTCTAAACTTTGAATAAGCGTTTGGGAAGCATAATCTTAACATAAGAATGAGAGAGTTATAATTTTTTATAAAATTTGAAATATGGAAAAAAAAATTATGTAAGTTATGAAGAATGGCATAAGGGTAAGGAGCAAAATCAAATGGTTGAACAAAAAGTGAAAGGTGAAACGAATTTTCAGAACATGTAGGTGGAAAAAGGAGAAAAATTTTCTTACATAATAATGTTATTGGATGTTTAACGTACTCTAGAGGTAACCATGGTAATGTTGTGTTGTGGGTTGTCAATCCTTAAGTCCCTTTTTATTGTGGTTGTGTTATTGCTAGTATTCATTTGTTGGGAAAAGTGTGGCATCGACATGCCGATGTCATCTACATGTGTCTATGTGAGTCAATGACTTATGTGATTGTCGCATGTGAGTCGAGTTCTGTACTTGGAGCCCTTACGGTGTTGTGTGTAGTGAGCAATGTAAGTCAAGAAAAATTGTCCCGGTATTTTACTTATTGTATTTTGGATGTGTAAAATGTGGGCACTTCATTTATATGGAATAAAGTAACAACCTTAAAGTTATTAAAGAATCCTAGTGCACAATCATTTTTTGAATCTATTTTTGCAACAAAAAACATTATTTCTAGTACAATGTGACAAAAGGAATACAACTTTTATTTTTTCAAAATTCACCACCCTCATCCATTTGATTTTTTTTTCTTCATTTTTAGATAAGAACATATCAAACATGAAACTAATAATATTCGATATAAATGGCATTTTTTCATACACCATTCACAAGGCTGATTCATCACATGAGATGTTAAAAACATTTGAGGCATCGAGATAAAAATAAATATTATTTTTTAATACCTAATGTCAAATATTTCTTACAACGTTGCATAAAAAATTTCAAAATTTCTTTGTGGACATTGGCAAGAAATTCAAATGTTAATGACATGATTCCTTTATTCCTATGATACATTGGCTTAGAGGTTGAAACTTCAATTTTATATTTACACAAGAATATTGCATCATGACCAAACGTATTGATTATCGAGGTTCTAGGAATCCCAACATATTTCTCAAAAATATTTGCATCATTTGGAGCAAGTGTAATTCATATTACAATTGTAAAAATATAGTTCTTATAGATGACTCGAGAGACAAAACAAGTTCAATGATGTGGGGAACTACATAATTACTAACACAATAAATTGGGGCCTATATTAAAACTATCAAGGATGTGGAAGATGTCTATGATTTCATTAAATCAATAACCCAATTATAATTATGTAATTTTAGCCCCTTGGGTTTTGAAAAATTAATTTCCTTGCCAACTTTGGGGTTTATAAATCAATGGAAGCCTTTATTCATAATCAAACTAATGCATGGGAAAATATTGATGAGGCCATCCATCGTGGATAATTTTAGTGGTGAATATTCCATTTTTAAAAAATTGAAAAGGTGAATTTTCTAGTGTGGGTCAGTGACTTGTTCGCCTAAAAATTACAGTTTAAATTTTTTTAGGGGTCGGCTTCGCCTACCCTTGAAACTATCCCCTATATAATCCTATATTATTCGCCAAGTAGAACACTATTAGCTCACTCATACCACCTGGGGCATATGTATTATCAAGTACAGTAAACACGCGACATGAGGGCGGAGGCTGCAAATGCACAAAAAGAGTTTGTTGATGCGTGATGACAGGGAGAGTTTGTTGACGCGCGACAGAGAGAGTTTGTTGATGCGCAACAGGAGTGCAAAGGATGTAGATGCATGACAGAGAGTTTTTTGATGTGCGACATGGAGATTTTTTGTTGCATGACTAGACGGCGAAGGCTACAGATGCACGAAAAATATTTGCTGATGCACATCAATAAGGCGGTTGACGCACGTCAACAACCTTGTTGACGCATGTCAATGGGGTTTGTTGGCACGTGTCAACCACCTTGTTGATGCACATCAGCAAATCTCTATCACATGTCTGCAGCCTTCTGTCCCACCACTTAAAAATCAGGTGAAAAATTTTCTGTCAAACCCCAAAAAATTCACCTTCCTATGAAACCGGTTCCGAGGATATTCACCAGGTATTTTCCACCTCCGATTTCTAAGAGGTCTCTTAAAATGAACCCTGTCATCCATTTTTTAGTATGCCAACCTCCCTTACACTTTTTAAGGGACTAATTAATTGGGTTGTGCTTTCTACGCTGCCATGACTCGCTTTTTTCTCTGTTATTTTACCCTTACCTCTCATGGCATCTACCTATTTTTATTTCATCCTCCTACATAGAAAGAATCCCATAATGGATTTCCTCTCTCATGTGTCTTCCACTTGTTTGTGCCATTTATACCACATAGGCTCCACACCTATTACGAATGCGATTGAGAAAGTCCTGGGCATGGATTATCTCTAGAGCACCGGGAGAGATCATGTCAACTCCAAGATTATAGGCATATTTGTGTTCAATTATCTATTGTTTATGTGTAGATAAGGTAGTGGTCATCGTGGTTGCATCCCATTTAGTTTACCCATGTCATCACGTGGGTTTAGTTGAATCTCTAGCGGAAGTATGCCTTCATATTCTCTTTTCCAATGTCAGTCCTTCTTCATCTCCTCTATGGGTTGACAACATGATTTTTGATGCCCTAGAACTAAAAATTCAGCTCATACTACAATTTTTTGATTTTTTTGATAGCATGTGTTTCTTTAATGGGGCATCTATCTCTAAGGTGTCATCCCCAGACCTGGTCACACTTGCAGAACCTACCTCGCCCCCTCTTAATCATGTGGTGGATTTAAAGACTATTCTTGGCTTGTATTTCTCCTTTATCGGAAGATTGCAACACTTAATGCAACATACCAATTAGAGGTGGAACCCTAGGTTTTCTCAGTCATTCCCCTCTCGTTTTGTGTTCTAAGCTCTATGTTTTTGCAAGCCTGGTTGTTCATGTTACATTTTGGCCTCATTTTTTACAATCTTTCGTATTAGATTTTGGTTTTGTATGTAGATATTCATCGATATAATCTTTCGATACTTGTAGGGTGGGGACCCATCAACCCTTCGGTTCATAGCTCCAGTCAAAAGTGTTTAACTATCTAAAAAAAAAAAATGTAATTTGTCCTTAAATTTATTTGAGAACAACTTTATGTATAATGTGTGTGACTATCTTAATAATGTTATTTTGTATAATGCGTGTGACTATATTTAGTAATGTTATAATATGATAAAGGATTTAAATAATAATAGATATGTTAATATATAAAAAAATGTAAATAATATTTTTATTTTTGGTGAATTCTAATTTGATTAATGTTAATTTACCTAGATAAGCTATGCAAGAATTACCTAGCGATGATTAAGTTTTTAATATCTTACTTTCATTTTTAAAGCCATATAATCCTCTCGAATTCAAAATGTCCACTGTACAAATTTTTCACATCGGTTTAAGGAATTTAAGGAATTGACAAATTCCTAACTACCTCAACAATCAGTGCGTTTATAGGTATAGTGTAATTTTTTTAAGTTTCTATGATTTATTCTATGAATTTGGGATCCCATCGAGACAAACCTTTTAACAATGAAATTCAAATCATTCTAAAATGATTTACTATAATTATAGCTTTAGAAAATGAATTTTAATTTATTTCATATCTATATTTAAATACGAAAACATATCCAAGATGGTTTTACAGTTAATTTTAATTAATATCGTATGTATATTTAAATATGAAAATATATATGGAATTGTTTTACAATTAATTGATATCTATATTTAAATATGAACATACATCCGGAATGGTTTTATATTTAATTACATTCTCATAGTTTGATCATTGTCCTCTCGATATTTTATTCAAAATATATTTTGTAATTCTTTGATTATGCTTGAGGTTAAATCACATCATACTAAATGAACCTCAAAGTGTCTATCATCTCTTGAATTTCGTTATCCTAGTGGATGATAGCCCATATAAAACAGAAACATGTTCAGTTTATTGTTTTTCGACCAATGTTGGATTCCCTGAAATCATTAAATGATTTTTCCAAGATATTTATAGTTTAATATTAAAAACATTTGAAAACTTATAAGAACCTTATTCCAAAGCATAAATTAAGCCCAACAACATCGCCTATAAAACAAAAAAATATATATTTATTATTTTTTAGATCAATGTTGGATTCTCTAAAATCATTAAAATATCTTCCCAATATCTACATATTTTAATCTTAAATACATTTTAAAACTGATAAGAAACTTATTCCCAAGAAAATGTAAACCTAGTGGCCGCTAGACCATATAAAAAAGAAACATGTTTGGTTTATTGTTTTGCAGACCAATTTTGGCTTCCATGAAATAATTAAAATATTTTCACAAGATCTGCATAGTTTAATATTAAAGACATTTTAAAACTGATAAGAACCTTATTTCAAAGCATAAATTAATCCTAACGGCCTCTAGCCCATATATAACAGAAACATGTACTCCTTATTTTTTATAGATCAATGTTGAATTCCCTGAAATCATTAAACGATTTTTCCAAGATTTGCATAGTTTAATCTTAATGACATTTTAAAACTAAAAAGAACCTTATTCCAAAGCATAAATTAAGTCTAACAGACAGTATCTCATATAAAACATAAACATGTTATGTTTATTGTTTTGCATATCAATGTTGGATTCCCTAAAATCATTAAATGATTTTTCCAACATCTATATAGTTTAATCTTAAATAAATTTTAAAACTAATAAGAACCTTATTCCAAAGAAAAAATTAAATCCTAACAGCCGTTATCCCGTACAAAACATAAACATGTTCTATTTATTATTTTGTAGATCAATGTCGGATTCCCTGAAATCATTAAATGATTATTCCTAGATTCATTAATTTAATCAGTAATATGATATATTGGACTCTGAAAGGAGGTATAATGGGTTGTAATATTTTGATTTTTGGATTCCAATATATGTGATTTTGGAGTGCAGTAAATTCCAATATATGTGATTTTGGATTCTAATATATATGGTTTTGGATTCCAATATATGTGATTTTGGATTCTAATATACGTGAATTTATATTCCAATAAATGTGAGTTTGAAGTATAGTAAATTCCAATATTTAACATTTTGGAATCCAAAACTACTAATATTGGATTCCAATATTACCTATTTTTTAAATTACTCGGACTAGAATAAGTCAAGATTTAGTGAAATAAGTGTTCTTCCTTTAACTTTGTAATCTCTTCCATCCACACCTCATTAGCCATTATTACCTTCCTTTAAATTTCTTTCATCTTGTTGTAGTAGCCACCTAACAAGAAACCTCTCATTTTCACTCTCTTTTCTTCTTAACTCACTCTTTTCTTCTTCACAAACAAGTCTTTTCCACCTTTCTTCTTCTCAACACCTCATCCTAGTCCTACCTAGTCTTTTGGTGCTAGTTTTATATTATTTTTATCCTCAAATTCTATTTCACCTTGGACTTCTTACTTTTTTCTTATCTTCCTCTTTAATCCTTCAAGGCTAATGTTTCTTTGTTTACTACACTTCCACTCTTCACTTCTTTTATTCCAAAACATATATTTCTTCATTTAAGAGCACACCTACTTTGATACCAAATGATAACAAAAGAACTAGTTAAACCTTCACAATGCAATGATAATGTTAGATATGAGTGCAATTTTATCAAATATGTCAATTAGCTCCTAGAACTCAAGAACTATACATGCCACCGAATACCCAATATTTTACCTCCAACCTATTTCAAGGTTTATAATCCTCTTGAACCTGCTTAATATCACCAAACATACGTGATCAAAACATGCCCAAAGTATCACAATGTCATTTCACCTTCATAACCTTAGTTTCTCTTCCCAAATGCTCTAGTAGCCCTAAAATGATGCAAAGCTTGTAGCTTAGAGAGATTCACTAGGTCTTAGACCAAACCAAACATATTTTTAGATACCCTTTAGGCTCATTCAGCTTATATCCAAAATGCATGTCCTGAGGTGTAGTACAACTCCTTTAAACCACACTTTTTGTTCCCAATTAGGCCTCTTATATAATTAGCCCTGTCTGAGTGCAAATCTTGATGTTTAAAAAAATTTATTCCCTTTCCTGAAAAAGTGAAACTACATTTGAGTACCCTTTATTGTCAATTTCACAAACTAACTCCAAGCCTAAACCCTTTAACGTACTAATCACCTTGGCAACTTAGGTCTCTTGGTTGTTTAGGACTGAGTTTCTAAAGGTTATTTTTATTTTTCTTAACTAATAGTTCCACAAGAATTATAAACCATATTTAAACACATGGTACAATTTCTTATCAACTCTTAACTCTTCCATTTTGTTCTAACACCATTTTGGCTTTCAAAGACAACTTGTTCTCTTTCTTGGACTAAGACCCAAAACTGGGTATTACTGTACTCCCTTAGATTTTGTACTAACCCTTCTTAATTTATACTTTCTCTCTTCCTTTTCACCTTCTTCAAGGACCTATGCAACAAGTATTTAAGAGGTCTTGTCCTTGTTTTACCTTTCCTAAGAGTTTTCTCACACTTTCTTGACTGTGTAGACTATCCTTAAGTCTGTAACAGGCTATAACTTGATGTTTTGGACACTTGAACCATCCTTACCTCCTTTCAATCCTTCTAACACCTCAAACATATTGCATTCTTCCCATAAAAGTTTCAACAGTGAAATAAGAGTCAAGGTTTGTTATTCTACTTTTCCTTGTTCTACCTCTCAACTGGGCTTTGCATGCACTCTGCCAAGACTGAGTTTTCCACATTTGGTCAATCTAAACTTTTCTAATCAACTTGAAATTTTGAACACATCTCTTTCCCACCAATATATTCCTTTCTACCAAATTCCATGCCTTCATTTAGAGTACAACACAAGTTATGTTGGTTTTACAGTTTTACTCATCAAACCCTTCAAACCAGGGTGTATAAAACAGTTTTGACTAAGTTTTGCATTTTGAGATATATTTTTTTCTTAATTTGATTTTATAATTCAAAAACACTTTTTCTCATCTAATTCCTTCCCACAAGTTTTTATAGTTTTTCAAGGGGTACAAGTGTGTTTTTATAATAGTTTCCCTTCTCAAGCCCTAGACAAGGTTGCTCAGGGCAAGTGCACAGGTGTTCTTGAGATTAATTTACTTTCTTGACCTCTCAAGATAAATTTAAGGTTTTCTAAAGCTCCTAAATACCCGTAACAACTTCCTCCAAAACCTTCCAAAACTCTAATACCTTCTTATGTTCTTAATCATGCTCAATAGCAATGCCAATGTCAAGAAAATTGGTCTTACCAGGCCTGTGCACAAAGTTATGAGGTTTGGACTCTTATTCAAGGAAAACCCCTAGTATAGACTCAATCTACTCCTTTGTATTAGACAACAACTTTACAACAATACAATGGAAACCTCTTTCAATTTAAACCCTCTGATTCTTTCAATCATTTCCCATCATTCAAAACACAAGTAGGTCAAGGTTCTTACCTTTATATCTTGCCTTTGTCAAATCTTCTAAGAAAACATGATTTCTTTGATAGTTTCCTCCCTTACAGAATCTCATTCTCTGCCACTCATCTTTCATTTTTCAAATCACACTTCATTCCATATAAACTTAACATTTATCAAACATTCAAGATTAAGTACACATTTCTTCATCCGAGAACAATCAAATACAAACAGTTCACAACTTACTTTCATGGAAATCTATACATTTGATCTTCCTTACAATAGGACAGACCTCCCAGAGCCTCTTCATGTTCCTTCCTATGTATTCTTCCCTCTAAAACCTAACCAACTTCTTCTCTAGTTTGATTTCTTCATATAAGATCTTGACTCAAGTAGTTACACATGGTTCACTAACTCAAACTGGAGTCAAATAATGAGTTTAACACATGAAGCCTTATGAGAGGGATAAAGACATGTTGTTTACAAGTGAAGAGGTCATTAATGACCTTTACATCACCTTATTCCACAAATTAATTCTAAAACTCCTAAACACCACTAAACAAATTCAAATATTTGAAAAGGAAGTTTTGGAGGGAAACTCCATAACTTCATCATTACATTTCCATGGAGGTCCAAATGGACTCAAGACACTCTAAAACACCTAAAAGGACCCTCTAACACCTAAATCAAGCCAAAACTAATGGAAAACCAAAATTTTCTTATTTACTTTATGAATCTCCCGCATCAATCCCTTAACGGTCTCTTTATATTACTTGGTGGACTTTTAATTCTTTAAGCAATTTAAAAATTAAAAAAATATCCATGTTCCTGAATCTTCAAGGTTCGAGTGAAAATTTGGTGGATATTTTAAGTGCACAAACAATACATAACCCCACTAAGATCTACAGTAGGCATATGATTTTCATATTCAAGTCAAATCTCAAAGATGGTCTATGATGGGGTTTTTAGTGTACAACTTTAGTTCAAAACACTATAGTAGTGTTGGTAATATATTTCACACGTAAAATTAGAATAAATATCCATGGTATTGTTTGAAATCAAATAATGTGCAAACACAACTTGAAATAATATGTAATACTATGCCAAATATATCACATGCTCAAATAAGGAAAATGATCATGCATGGGTATGATAGATAATTCATGTGTGCATGCATCTAATAACTCCAAAGTAATATTTAATGGGGATCTAAAGGGAATTATGGTTCAAAATCACATGGTAATGTTGAGGAATAATCTATTGATTAAAAGTAAGTCATATCTCTATAAAGGTCTAAGAAGGGTCTCAAATTGTAGAAACAATCCAAAATCCTGTAATCTATCAACCTATAATTTTCATGTGTAAGAGACTCCAAAATTCATGTTCAATGTTTGACAGATGTTTCACGTTCACATGAAATTCAAACTTATGTAGGTAAAAATGATAATTGATGAAGGGAATATAGGTAGCATATGTGATTTCTATGGTAAATTTGATATCCATGTAGCTTTCATTTGTGTATCACAATCAAGGAGAAATTCAAGTGGTAATAACTATTCTTCAAGGATTTAAATGGTTCCAAATCAAGTTCTTTAGAAATTTTTATGGATTTATTCAAAATGGACATAGTTTCCGGTATCTATCAACCACATTTTAGTAAGGGAAATTCAATTAGCATTACCAACTTATTTTATTTTCCTCCAAGCATGTTTTTCTCAACAAGTTAGTGAATGTTTGAGAAGACAAATTAGAATCTATTTGAGCTAAGAATCTAGATATGTTATCATAGTACCGTATCCCTCCCCATTCTCTCTTAATTTTCTATATATAGTAAGTTATCATATTATAAAATGGAATCTCTTTCATACAAAAAGTTACCCTTCTCTTGTGCGTTTCCAAGTACGTTGTGTGTATAAATATTTCTTTTTGATATTTTACAATGAATATACTTCCTCTTGCATTGTTTTAGTAGTTTGTATATGTTTTAAGCATTATTATGATTTTTATTATTGATTTTATATTCCCTATGGATTTTAATTTGAATATACTATGTGTGGGTGTAATTTGAATTTTTTTGATGTTTTTATCAACTATAGAAAAAGGGAGGTTGATGCCCAATTTATCCGGTACATCCCTTTTTTATATATTTTAAACTTTCACAATCCTTTTCCCCTATATTTTTAGCTTAGGCTTATAATTGTGTTAACATAGACTAGTTTGGATAAGAACTCACCTTCCTCTAAATATCTACCATAAGGATATTAGTCCCAACACCTTGGGGATATCTCATTGTTTCTACAAAGAAATCGATCCTTTTTCTATGCTCTCGGTTGTGTATTTTTCATTGAAAACACATCCCATATTGAAAACCTTTTATATGGCACCTTATGATGAAATAAAAACTTTATCCTTCATTGTATCAATTTAATATACTTCTAGCTTCAATTATCCCACTCCACTCATTTTAGAAATGATTATGTTAGATATGAGATTGCACTCTTTCATTAGTGTAGGTCTAAAGGTACATAGGTGCAAAAAAATTCATATTTCATACCCATTTAATCAACCTTTCAAATCCATAGGAGGGGGAATAACACTAATATCTAAAATAAAAGATAAAATATATATTATCAAATCAAAATCAATCAAAAGGATATAGAAAAAGGTAATTACTAGAATAAAATCAATCACAATTATAAAATACATGGTATAATAATATTTCACACACATCCTATCATAGTTGAAATCTAAAACTCGTTGAACTTTTATCATTATGGTATGTGTTTTCATTGATGTCAAAACTGTAGAATATGGAAGAAGTGGGGAAAAGGGTTTAATTGGTAAAGTGGGAAAATAATGAAGATGAAGTTTGATTGGTAGTGTCAACTCATAGAGAAAGCATCAGAGTCAGAAATCATCCCAAGAGAGCATATGGAGCAAATTGAAGATTGAACCAGGTGACTACATGATAGTGGAAGTGAAGGATAAAAAATGTTTCATCAGTACGAGATAGCCTCGGGAAAGTGAATTTGGTGTTTAGAATTCAAATAAGGACATTAAGGATTAGTTAGATGTGAAATATGCTTCATAATGATCAAGGATAAGTTCTAAGGGACTTAATCAGGTTTTGTACAAGTCACAGATATGAGGAGTTAGCTGAAAAAGTCTTGAAGAATTTGCTGAAGTATTGAAGAAGCCGCCGAAGTATATAGAAATCCATGGAGGTTTAGTGGAAACTACAAACAGAGAGAAAAGTCACGGAAGCTCAGTATATTTCAAAGGTAAGGGAATGATGTTTCCAAAGAAAAGGGAGCTAAAGTAAAAACCACGTATGAGAAAGGTGAAGCTATGAATATAAAGGAAGAGCCACACAAGTAAGAAGAAATTGATGACAAATCCATGGAGTAAGGGAAGTCCGGATAAATCCAAAGATAAGTAGAAAAGATGTCAAGAACTAAAATGGATGAGAAGAACTTGAGAGAATAGTATAAAACTATAAAAGCCACAGGATAAAGAGATAGAGTCACATACATGGACCGAATCTACGGGAAGGTAGCAAACAAATTGGAACGCCACGTGACATTGTAATATATAAAATATGTATATAAATTCCACAGATAACTAAATAGCGACCGAGAAAGGAGAAAATATGCAAATCAAAGGAAATCACAAAGATACAAAGGAAAAGGTCACAAAATCCAAGGGAAGTTGTGGATCAAGAAACTATGAACTAGAGATGGATCAAGGACAATCAGATAGAGTTTAAAATCGAAGAAGTGAGAGTTA
This sequence comes from Taxus wallichiana var. yunnanensis, assembly GCA_018340775.1. NCBI lineage: Eukaryota > Viridiplantae > Streptophyta > Pinopsida > Cupressales > Taxaceae > Taxus > Taxus wallichiana. Next base: position 576,117,649 of record CM031240.1, read on the forward strand.
GTATCCAAAATCGATGATGATTCGATTGACATAAGATTATGGATATGTGTATAACTGGAACTCCACAAAGAACAATGAAAACTATTATTCTAGCTACCAGAATTTAATGTTTGTGACTTCAAATAAATTTAGTTACAATCTCCTTGAAGATTTTTGATTCCAAGGCACAAATTAAATACTTGAGAAGAAAGGGGTTCATTTATTAATGATCATGAAGAAATCTTAAAAATTTAAATATATATTTTTATGTGTCGGCTCATAAATAATTTTTGGAAGATACATAGAAGAAGATGAAATTAAGTTGAATATAGAAAGAACAAAATCTAGAGCTAGAAGCATACATTTAGTAGCTCAAATTCTCAAGATATAAAGCAGGAAGTGTACATGACACACAAATAAAAGAAAGCGAATGGGTTGATGGGAATATAGAAATGACTTTGAGCCAAATGGAGGAGTTTCTCGAGTGGGTAAATGATGCAACAAAAATGAAGGAGCAATAGAAGAAAGGGAAGATAAAACAATTATGCAATCAAGTTGAAGGAGACAAAGAAGAAGAGAGAGGTTGAAGAAGTAATACAAATATGAGAAAAGAGTCTAAGAATTAATTAGATGCATTACAGATTGATAGATGCAACAAGAACACTCTCATGAAATGAAGGGAATTTTTTTGAAGATCTCAATAACAGAGAAAGAGAGAGAAAGAGTAGATGAGCCAAAGAGCTTCGAAAGAAAGAAATGACACAATTGTTGTTAAAAATGTGATGTTAATAAAGAAGAGAAGAGTTATGAAAGGAAATAAGATGAAGTCACATAATCTGATTCTCTAAAGAGAAGAGCAAGGAGAAGTTGAGGACATAGTCACTGCTGAGAGGAAGAAATAAGACATGGCATAATAATAAAGATCTAGTGTAGAGAGAAAGAGAAGAGTTGTGTGTAGAAGGAGACAACATTATCAGATGAAGAACTGATGTGCAGAGAAAAGTAGAAAGTATGATAATTCAAATGTGAAGAGAGGAGAGACCAGAAAGAGGTAAAGAAAACATTGCATATCTAACTTTGAAGAGTGATTGTGAATGAATGAAATAGAAGGTGATCATAATCAGTTGTGTATGCAACATAGAGACTAAATGATCAAAATGTGTATGAAAAATAAGTCTAAGTTGTAGCTTAGCATATTTAAGGGGTTGGTGTTCCTTTTGGGGTTGGTGCCTCACTAAAGAAATCTCTTGTGATGTGTAATATTCACTTGAGTTCTTTGTTGTGTATAATATCAACAAAGGTGTAAGGGGTTGGTGCCTCACTAAACAAATCTTGTAGGATGTGTAATATTCTTACAAGTCCTTTCTTTGAGTAATATAAGCAATGGTTTTAGTGGGTTTTTGTCTCGAAAGGGTTTCCCACATTATATTTGGTCTCCTCATGTGAATGTGTGTGTATGATTCTTATTTCTATAGTCTCATGGTTAATATTGCATGCTTGTGACAATCAATAATAGTTAACAAAAACAGATACAAAAAGAGGAAATTGATTGTAAGTTTTATCAACATTGATTCACCCCCCTCTCAGTGCCTAAAATATCTAACAATTGGTATCAGAGTAGTGGTTCTCCTATGTAAATCTTAACAACTTAGAGTTGATCCTAGAGAAAGATAAGCATGGAAAAATATACTTATAGAAAGTATCAGGATGAAGCTCATAAAGAAAGGTTGATGATGGCAATGGAAAGTTGCAACAACTCCAGAAATGATTCAGATGATGAAGAAGATGAGGTTAATCTAGAGGTCAAGCTAGAATGTTCTCTAGAATAATTAGACAAGATCAAGAAGAGAAACAAGAAGTTGAAAGCCTACATCAGTGCCTATGAAAAGCACATCACTCTCCTTGAAAATAAGTTGAGAAAAAAACAAGAGGATGCTCAAGAATGTGCAAAAGATGATTCTCAATTAGAAAAAGTGTCAAACTCTCTCAAGCTCAAGGATGAAGAAATTATCAACTTAAGGACCTTGGTGATGGAATAAGAAGGACAAATCGACAACATGAAGAAGAGTTGTCCTGAAAGGAAAAAGAACATGTAAAAAATTTATAATATATTGAGAATAATTCAAACTGATATCTAAGGCTCTCAGGGACAAAATTAAAGAATGTGAAAAACTCCGAATAGCCAGAAGTCACTCTAAGATGAGCTAGACCAGAAAAGAGAGAAAATGCAAAGAACAAAAAAAAAAGAGGAATTGAAGAATCTAAAAGATACATTGCAACAAGTGACTAATCATCAAAATGACATGTGAAGAAAACAAGGACACTTTTCTAAAATAAAGCATAAGGTATGTCAAGAAATGATTCAATTCAAGAATGACGAATGTAGTAGATTAAATGTTGATATAAGGAATCTCATAAAATAATTAGAGAAAGCAAAGAAAAAGGGGTTGAAAAATGAATCAAACCATGCAAGTTACAAATCATGCTTAGAGAATAAGGAGGATGAAAATGTTGGTTCCAGTATGAAACCAAACAAGAAGCAGACCAAGGTGACTAACACTAGATGATTCAAGTTAATCAGACAACCCAACGCATCCAGGTATGAGAGAAAATTTAATGGATATTGTTACTCATGTTATGGTTTTGGTCACAAGGTTGTGGAGTGTAAATGGCTCAAGATAGACAAAGAACATCCATGGAGGGATAGAATATCTAAGTCTGAGAAGAATAGGATGTGTTTTAATTGTCATGAAAGAGGACACATCACGTACTTGCTTAGAAAAATCCTTAAGACAATTTAGCAATGATCACTCACATTCAGATAAAAGGATAAATCATGTAATGTGTTATACATGTCATAAAATTGGGCATTATTCAAAGCATTGTCGTTAAAATGAGATACCTAACTATAGTAGTAAATCTCATACCTTAATATGGCAAGAAAAGAAGGCCTCTATCATAAATATGGTTCCTAAGAATCATACAAAATCTTCCTAAAATAAAACATCTTTTGAAGAGAAGAAGATCATATAGGTATACATGGTCAAGGAAATAAAGCCAATGAAATCAAAGAAGAAAAGAAGGATAAGAAAAAAATATGGGCAGATGATGTAGAAAATCAAAATCCATCGAGAGATCATAAGGAAGAAAAACCAAGAATAAACAAAGTGAAGAGTTTCTTCCTCAAGCACTAATAGAGAAAATGCAACATATGTGTCTTACCAACATACAAGTTGAAAAAGAGAGGTCAAGTGATATGATATTCATGCAGAGATGCATTCAAGAAGATTTATAAGAGAACTAAGACCAAGACAAATGAAACTAATTCATCATATTGTTATGATGACTTACTACTATTTTGACAAGACCTAAGAAGACATGATATACCTTCTCTAAGATTCTATAAGGTATACCTAATCTAGAGGAAGCATAGTCTAGAATTCATCATGGTGAATTTGAACAAGAAATTCAAGAATGTTGGTTGATTCCTATAGTTGTTGTGCAATGTCTCAAGCAAGATGTCAAGGTATGTCATATATGATTTTCTCCATGTTATATAGTGTTGTATACATTGAAGTCCTTGTGTATTCCCTTGAGCCAACATAGGAAGAGAAATTTGTAAATTGTTTCCTGATCATGTATGTATCTCCTTAACCATGTCATTATAGTCAAGAGAGAAGTGGTTCCATGAGAGAAATCTTGAATCAATGAACAAGTTGGTTGTATGGTAAAATCTGAATCAAAAAAATGATATTCTTTGTGTATGAATGGATATGAGTTTTGGTTGAAGTCATAAATTGGCTAGTTGTTATCTGCATCACATGTCCATGGTTGAAAAGAGTCACGTGGTTATAAAATCCTTGTGCTTTGAGTCATGTAAAGGAAAATCTATCTTCTGTTAAAGTTTATCATGAAAAAATGAAACCAAGTAATGTCAAATCTGACTTTAGCATGTATTGGTCATATGTGAATCTTGATGCCTGAAAAATCTAGTCATAAGTGTCAAGTGTCAATTCTATTGTCATGAATCCTCAATGTAAAACATGTAAAGTACATGTGTGTGTTCATCATAGAAGTGCATATTCCAAAATTGTGAATTGTTTCACACAACCTATTGACATAAATGAATATATGCAAGATCTTAATGGTCCACAAGTTTGAGAAAGGATGACAGAATGTGTGCAAGTAACCAGTGATGAGAAAATGATTACAGAATAAAGGTATTTAAAAAGGATTCATTATTCTATAATTCACGTATTAAGATCTCAAATATGATGTTGAAAAATATTAGATGATTTGATGGTGAAGATATATTCTAATGAGTACCCTTGCATAAAAATTGATGTAACAGTTGGTATTTCCAAACTATGCACACTACATACTTAGGAATTTTCTTTTGAGAAAATTCAATTTGAGTTAATGACCATCTATGGATGATATTGGAGAAATTGGATAGGATACAAGACTGAGAATATTAATTCAATCCATGAAGTGGAAACATGAGAGACGTTAATGGATAAGTGTCGGGAAGCTAGAGACCAATAAATTAGAAGAGGACATTCATACCTTGATAAAAGTGTCTAGGATAGAAATCCGCAACATACAAGAAGAAATACAGCCTCAACACAAGCATATGAACAAGGATATCTTAGTTCTAGTTCAAGAAAAATGGAGTAAATCACAACATGCAACAAAGAGAGTGTTTTAAAACTAAAAGTGTAACATTATCCAAGGGGAGCTACTAGTGATCAAATGGATCAATTTTGTTACTAATAGGAGTAAGAAAATATGGAATACAGTCCTAGGGGGAGAATTTTTATGAAATATTAGCTCAAAATCAATGCAAAATACTTCTTGCGAGGGGGAGAATTACTACAAGACACATAAAGATATATGGATAAGAAACATAATCTGAAGGGGAGCTTCTTGAGGTAAGAACATGTTATATCTATCTTAAACACATATTCAATTTTATGTGGAATAGCTGGCCCTTTGTCATTGTTGTCAAAGGGGGAGAGAAACTAAATTCGAAACCAACTAATCATATGTCAAAAGGGGAGAATATAAACCATGATTGCCAGTGTTTTTTCCATCAATAGTTATAGGTTTCTGGGTGTGTTTCCATCAATGAAAAAGGGGGATATTGTTGAACCTTTTTCATTATGGTATGTGTTGTCATTGATGTCAAAACTGTAGAAGATGGAAGAAGTGGCATTGATGGAAAAAGGGTTAATTGGTAAAGTGAGCAAATAATGAAGATGAAGGTTGATTAGTAGTGTCAGCTCACAGAGAAAACATCGAGTCGAAAGAAACTCACGAAACATATGGAGAAGATTGAAGATTGAACCAGGTGACTACATGATAGTGGCATTGAAGGATAAAAAATGTTTCATCAGTATGCAATAGCCTCAGGAAAGTGAATTGGGTGTTCAGAAGTCAAATAAGGACATTAAGGGTCAATTAGATGTGAAACAGATTCAAAATGATCAAGGATAAGTTCTAAGGGACTTAATCAACTTTTGCGCAAGTTTAAAACGGATATGAGTAGTTAGCCACCGAAGTCTTGAAGAATCTGCTAAAATATTGAAGAAGACATTGAAATCTATAGAAAACCGTGGAGGTTTAGTGGAAACCGAGAAAGATAGAAAAATTCGCAGAAGCTTAGTAGATGTCTTGGGTAAGGGAATGATGTCACCAAAGCAAATGGAGCTAAAGGAAAAGCCACATATGAGAAAGGTGAAGTTGTGAGTGTAAAGGAAGAGCCTCACAAAGTAAGGATAATTTTATGATAAAGCCACGAGTAAGGAAATTCTAGGTAAATACGTGGATAAGTAGAAAAACCATGGAGAACTAAAATGGATGGGAAGAATGAGAGAACTGCATAAAGCTATAATAGATGCAAGATAAAGAGATAGGTTCATAGACATGGACCAAATCTCAAGGAAGGTAGTAGACAAGTAGGAACACCACATGACATTATAAAAGTTGTAAGAAGCATAAAAAAGTTACAAGATAACTAAATAGCTACCGAGAAAGGAGAAAATACCCAAATCAAAGGAAATTAATGCGATACAAAGGAAAAGGTCAAAAAATCCAAGGGAAGCCACAAATCAAGAAAATATGAACTGGAGATGGATCAAGAACAATCAGATATAGTTTAAAATGAAATAAGTGAGAGTCAGTATCCAAAATTGATGATGATTCAATTGATGAGAATATTGCGGTTGTGTGTACAATTTGGAACTCCACCAATAACGATGAAAACCATTTTTCTAACTACCATAATTTATTTCTTGTTGACTTAAATGCAATTCAATTACACTCTCCCTGAAGATTCCTCATACCAAGGTGTAAATTAAATACTAGAGAAGAAAGGTGCTCATTTATTCCTGATCATGAGGAAATCCTAAAAATTCAAAATCCTATTTTTAGGAGTCGGCTCATAAATAATTTCTGGAAGATGCATAGAAGAAGGTGAAATTAAGTTGAATATAGAAAGAAAAAAATTGGAGCTGCCAAAGATACATTTAATATCTTAGATTCTCGGGTGACAAAGCAAGAAGTGTACATGACACATAAATTGAAGAAAGGGAATGGGTCGATTGGAATATAGGAATGAATTGGAGCCAAATAGAGGAGTTTCTTGAGTGGGAAAACAATGCACTAGAACTGAAGGAGTGACAGAAGAAAGGGCAGATCAAGAAATAAAATGATGCAATCAAGTTGAAGGAGATAGAGAAGAAGAGATAGGTCAAAGAAGTAATGTAGATATGAGAAACAGATTGAGAATTAATCAGATGCATTACAAATTGATAGATGTAGCAAGAACACTCTCATGAGATGAAGGGAAAAAGAGTTGAAGATCTCGAAGAACGAGAAAAGAGAGAATGAGTAGATGAGCCAAGGAGCTTCTCAAAGAAATAAATGACATAGATTTTTTGAAAATATGATGTTAATAAAGAAGAGATGAGAAAAGAGAAGAGATGTGAAAGGAAAGAAGATGTAGTTTTATGATACAAATTTGCTTAAGAGAAGATCAAGGAGAATTTGAGGAAATAGTTATTCTTTGAGAAGAAGAAATAAGATGTGACAGAATAATGAAGATATAGTGCAAAGAGAGAGAGAAGAGTTGTGTGCAAAAAGAGACAACATTATCAGATGAAGAACTAATATGTAGAGAAAATCAAAAAGTTTGATAAGTCAAATGTGAAGAGAGGAGAGACCAAAAAGAGGTAAAGAAAACATTCATATCTAACTTTGAAGAGTGATTGTAAATGAATGAAATAATAAGGTGATCATAATCAGTTGTGTATGCAACACGAGAGAATAAATGATCAAAATTTGTATGAACAATAATTCTAAGTTATAGCTTAGAATTTTTAAGGGGTTAGTGCTCCTTGTGGGGTTGTTGTTGGTGTATGGGATCCTATGTGTCCTCCACTCACATATGGAGGGTCATCTCACATGGGTTAGGTTTAGGGTTAGGTTTAGGGTTTTCTTGTGTGTCATGCACTAGGGTTACTCAACACCCTATATGTACCCTTTCATTTCTAATTTATGAGTATGCCAAGACACTCCACTTGTCTTTCCTCTGTGTGAAGCTTTATTTCATTGAGCAAGTTCTTCCATTATTGATCAATCCTTGTGATTACAATGGAGCTATATTGATTCCATTTGAGTGCAACTACTTCGTGGTGCATCGTTTCTGATTCGATTCTCGCAAACTCTTTCATGCTATCAAAATTTAGATCAGGTAAATGTTCATTCATCATCTGAGTTGCGATTACTCTTGGTTTCGTTATTTTTTACTTCTTGTGTAAGTTTTTTTATCGTTAGATTTTAGAATCTTGCTAACATTTTTAACAAGTTATTCTTGGAAATTTGTTTTGGTTTTGATGTGTTCTTCGTGCATGTGCGGTATTCCTAAAGATTTTAGGAGTTTTATAGCAACATTTAGCTAACTGCAACTAAATCAGAGTAGATCAGTTAAAATAAGAGGTTATTTTCTGGTTTTTTTAATTTTTATTAAGCTAAAAATTGTAGATCTCTGTCTTTTTTTGGTTTCTCTCACTGTTTGCATGTTGGATTTTAAAATCCAGGTTCAAAATTTCGGTTTGAAGGTGTGTTTTGGTGTTCTACTCCACTGAGCTCCTTCAACTCTCCCTCGAGCTCTCTTAGCTCGGTCAAAGCTCTTTTGGCCTATGTTTTTTTCTTGGTGAGTCGTGTTCTAGTCTAAGCCATCCTGGCCTAAGTTATTTCATCGCTGCTCTAAGTCATGCTCTACCCCGAGCCCTCTCCTCTCCCTGCGAGCTTCTTCTTGTGTCATGGCTCTCTCTCTTGAACTACTCCCCATTGGGCTTCAACCCCGCCCACCTGCATATCCATTGGACTCCTATCTCCCACAAGCCTGCTCCCCGCGTGCTCCCACCAAGCCTACTTCACACTCATGACTAAGCTCCCGCCTTTTCATGCCCGCATTGTCTCCTAACCCCGCTCAGGGATACATCCCCGCTCTTTCGAGCTCCTCCTCTACCTCACGAGCCTTTAGCTCACACGTGTCGCTCTAGGGTTCCTCTACGCATGCCCCGAGCTCGAGTCCATCCTCCCCGAGCCTGCTCTAGCTTTGCTTGTGTGCCGAGCCTACCTCCAATGGCCTCCACTCAACTTGGGATCCTCCCGCACCAAAATGTCCCTTTGACCCCCAACATGGGATCCTCCTCTCAACTCGGGATCCACCCGATTGGTCTCCACCTCCAACAAATTCCACCGAGCCACATTTTTTGGTAAGTTGGTAAGTTGGTAAGTTTAGTAAGTTTTTTTAAATTCTTTTTTGGTGGGTTACTTTTTCAGGTGATCTTATTTTAGGTGGGAATTTTTTTTCAAAAGGGAAATATATTTAAATATTTAATTAGGATTTAATTTTTAATTAGATCTTAATTAGTATTCCTTTATTAATCATAATTAATTAGATTTAATTATATTAAATCTAGTTTATTTATCTTTTCAATTAGTAATAATTTAAATCGTCTTTTAAATTAATGTTAATTATCATTTTTTTACTCCCATAGCTTTAAAATTAGCTATATTGGACATTTCAAAATGGTAATTTTTAGGCGTTATTGTTGATTTTTTTTACTCATCATGCGCTCAAGTGTGCAGTGACACTCTAAGCACCTATTTTCCTTCCGAGTACTTTTCTGGCATTCTAAAGATCATCGGGACTCATCTTGAGTTCATCTAAAACTTGTATTTACCCTTATTATTGTTTTGCGACTAGTGAGTGCATCCACCACAATTTGCAGCAAGGGGGTATCCATTGCGACGTGAGATGCTCTTTCTCACAACTAGGATTTGATTTCACCTCCTTCCTAGTTTTTGCAAGTTGTGCTTGTATATGGTGTCACTTTGTTGCGCTCCACGAAACACAATTGTGGTCTCCTCTCTTACGCATTATTACGTTGATTGCAAGGTAAGTTACCAATTGTTTCAAGACACACGCTCGACCCGATTATATTCAACGCACTAAACTTTAAGTGCCGAAAGTAGGGGTTATTATATTGTTCTGGGTGGTTGTGATTCTTGTTTTTATTTTTATGCATTCCTTCTCTCTCTCTTCACTATGGATGCACTTTCAATTCCTTTTCTTACACCGTTCAACTTCTTCATATGGAGATCAAAAATGATTATGAAACTAAGGGGTAAATGGTTACTCTACATCACCATGGGAATTGAGACTGAACCAGATGATGACCCTAAAACATCTAAGTGGTTAAACCGTAGTGATGAAGCTTTAGGTATCCTTTGCATGTCTATTTCTCCTGACTTTCTCTTCCACATTGAGTTATGCAAACACCTAATTTTACGTGGAAAAAGTTTGATGGAATGTTTGAACAACAAGAAGACATGAGAGCACATGAGTTGGAAAATGAACTACTAGGGTTAAATCCTAGTGATTTTGAAAACCTACAAGCATTCTTCTCTAAGTTTGTCCACACTATATTGTTGTTAAAGGAATGTCAAGTAGAGAAGAAATATTATCAACCGATCTTATCAATTCTCTCTAAGTTAGGTCTTGAATATTTTGTCTTTGTGTCAATTTTTTACGCTACAAAAGTTGTCTTGGGCAAGGATTGGAATATGACATCCTTTGACTATTTTTCATCCTAACTTATTTGAGAATAGGAAGAACTCATTCAAATGGGATCTCTCAAGTCCAATTCACATGCCCTTATAGCAAGTACTAGTAAAGAAAATAATATTGAAAAGGAGAAAGAAAAAAAGGATCAACCTAAGAAGGAAACCAATTCCAAAACTAAATTTAACACAAACACTTCAACTTCTGATCCTAGAGCACGAAAAGAAGTTTTTGTGTTCCTATTGCAAGAAGCCTAGTCATAAAGAGCATATGTGTATGAGAAAACAAATTGATCACCTTACTCATTTAATTGAGAAAAATAAAATAGGTGTTCCTAATTTTATCAAACAAAATGCTCCAAAGGCCGAGTCTTCTACTGCAAAAGGGTCTAAAAATGATAAGAAGAAAGGAAAGTCCCTTTTAGCCAAATTTTCTCCTTCATCAAAGTGGATTATAAATTCTAGTGCCTCGCACCACATGGCTTCTTCGCATGTTGAGTTCTCAAACATCGAGCCTTGTGGTATGTCCCAAATCATGATGGGTAATGGCACGACAATGTCGGTCTCTCAGTAGTGGATCGGTAGAGATGGATGGGGAACATTCAACCAAGTGTTGAGTGTTCCTGATATCTCTACCAATATCCTATCGGTTTACCAGATTACTCACCTTAGTGAAGGAATATGAGTGGAATTTGGTCCTAACTCGGTGATTATTCGTGATCTTAACGATGACACTACAAAGTGGTTGAGGGAAACACGGATCACCGTTCATGGTTGTATAACTTTTCCACTTTACTTCGATTCTACACCCACTTCCTTGCTAACTCATGCAAATGAGGTTAGTAAGTTATGGCATAAGCATTTTGGACATCTAAATTATCGCTACCTTGAACAATTGATCCAAAATGAAATGGTCAACGGGTTACCCCGCGTCAAGTTTTCTAAGGATATTTGTGAGGTTTGTACCCTTGGAAAGCATCCTGAAAAGAACTTTGACAAAGGAAAATCCTAGAGCTACTCGTCCCTTCGATCTTTTTCACAACGATATTTTTGGTCCATTTCCATCTCCTTTGTTTACTAGATCTCTGTATGTGCTCACCTTCATTGATGACTATTCGCGATATACTTGGGTATATTTTCTTAAGCTTAAGTCTGAAGTCTTTGAACATTTTCAGGACTTTAAGGCTCTTGCTGAGAAACAGTGGAATGGTCTATCAAGGTTCTCCAAACCGACAATGGAGGTGAATATGTAAACAATAGGTTCATGGATTTATGTACTTCTGAAGGGGTCTACTTGCAACATACAATTACTTATATCCCTTTGCAGAATGGAGTCACAGAAAAAAAGAACCATACTCTTAAGGAGATGGCCACTTGTATGATTCACTCAAAGTCTCTTCCTCCGCGGTATTAGGTTGAAGCAGTGAATTATGCTAATTACATTCAGAACTGTGTTCCACACAAGGCAATAAGAGGGATGATACCCTTTGAAGCCTAGTTTGGACGCAAGCTTGATGTTGAGAACTTTCGATTCTTCGAGATCTAAGGCTATATCTTGGATTCCCAAGAAGAAACACAAGGCATTGGAACCACAATCCAAACCTTGTATCTTTATAGGGTATCCTAATGGTGTGAAGGGATATCAATTGTTGAATCCTACTTCTCATGAGCTTTATATTGAGAGAAGTGTTAAGTTCGATGATTATTCTTCAACTTATACTTCTCTACCTATTGAGGTTCTTCAACTCACTGATTCTTATTCTGACTCATCAGATGATGATGTTATTAAGCGTGATCCTCTTCCTGATCCTCCCAACCATCAAACCTTTGAGTCTTCCACCCCGACAAAGTAGTGATGATGAGGACTATGTCCCTTCTCACTCAAGTGAAGAATCTTTTGACTCTAAGCCTGATCCTCCTAGTCCTCTTTGGGCTAGGAAAACTTTGTAAAGTGTTAGAGATTTAGTTGGAGATACTTCGGATATGAGACGTACTCGCTCATATTTCATTGGACCCCACTCTTTCTTCACCTCTGCTTTTGATCCATAGTCTTTCTGGGAGGCTTCTGGTATTCTTGAGTGGGATTCTACCATGGATGAGGAGTATTCCTCTCTCATGAAGAACGATACTTGGGATCTCACCCTCTTCTAAAAGGAAGAAAAAAAATTGGTGTAAGTGGGTGTTCCAAACAAAGTATGGAGTATATAGAGACGTCAAAAATTTTAACGCACGATTAGTAGCTAAGGGTTTCTCCTAGATAGTTGGGGTTGATTATACTAAAACCTTTGCTCTGGTTGCGAAGATGACTTCTATTCGACTGACCCTTGCCATTTCTGCAGCAAACAGATGGAAAGTCCATCAAATGGATGTTAAGAGTTCCTTCCTTCATGGTGACCTAGAGGAAGAGATCTATATGGAACAACCTCTAGGTTATGTCCATGATCCCTCCCTCGTTTGTAAGTTAAATAAGTCTCTTTATGGCCTTAAACAAGCCCCTCGGGCTTGGTATGCCAAGATGGACTCCTTTTTACTTACATCAGGGTTTACTAGGTGTCACTCTGATCCAAATGTTTATATTCTATGGCAAGATGACTCCATACTTATTATTTTTCTCTATGTTGATGACTTGTTGATCACAAGCATATCTTCCTCTATCATTGATTCTGTGAAGATCGCCTTGGCCAACAGGTTTTCCATGACTGACTTAGGTCTACTTCATTACTTTCTTGGGATCCAGATTTCACAATCTGACTTGGGAATTTTGATTTCACAACCTAAGTATGCTCTTGACTTGCTTTCTCATTTTCATATGTCCAATTACAAGTCTTCTCCTACTCCTTTTCTTTTCGGGGTTAAGTTGGTTTTTAATTTCTCTACTCCCTTGGTTGATGGTACCCTTTATCGACAGTTGGTGGGGAGATTGATTTACTTGACTCACACTTGATTGGATTTATCTTATGTTGTTGGGATCGTGTCCAGATTCATGCAGGAGCCACATGAGCTGCATTAGAAAGTAGCTAAGTGGATCCTTCATTATGTTCATGGCACCTATACTGATGGCATTCACTATTATGGAGGGGTGGATATTGACTTGATTGGGTTCACAGATTCTGATTGGGCCGGTGACTTAGATCATCAAAAATCTACCTCTGGCTATAGTTTCTCTCTTGGTTCAGGTCTTGTTAGTTGGTCTAGCAAGAAGCAGAATGTAATTGTGATATCTTCTACAGAGGTAGAATATAGAGGAGCAGTTAACGCTGCCACAAAGGTTGTTTGGCTACAAGGTATTCTGACAGAGTTTGGCATCCACTTTTGGCAGCCTACCATTATCTATTGTGATAACACGAGCACTATCTCAATTTGTAGAAATCTAGTTTAGCATCAGCGGACAAAGCACATTGAGATCCATATGCACTTCATACGAGAGCTTATTCATGATGGTATCATCGACATTCAATACATTCAGACAACTGATCAAATTGCATATATATATATATACCAAGCCCTTCACTAAAGTGAAGTTTCGATGAAGGGGGGTGTTGGTGTGTGGGATCCTATGTGTCCTCCACTCACATATGGAGGGTCATCTCACATGGGTTAGGTTTAAGGTTTTCTTATGTGTCATGCACTAGGGTTACTCAAGCACCCTATATGTACCCTTTCATTTCGATTTATGAGTATGCCAAGACACTCTGTTGTCTTTCCTCTATGTGCAAGCTTTATTTCTATTGAACAAGTTCTTCCATTGTTGATTGATCCTTGTGATTATGTTGGAGCTATCACAATTCCATTTGAGTACAACTACCTCGTGGTGCACCATTTCGATTCGATTCTCACAAACTATTTCAGTTGTTTCCTCACTAAATAAAAATCTTGTGATGTGTAATATTCACTTGATTTATTTGTTTTGTATAATATCAGCAAAGGTGTAAGGGGTTATTTTTCCTTATGGGATTGGTGCCTCACTAAAAAAATATTGTAGGATGTGTAATATTATTTCAAGTTCTTAATTCAAGTAATATAAGACACTATTTTAGTGGGTTTTTATCCTGAAAATGTTTCCCACATTATATTTGGTCTCTTCATGTGAATGTGTGTGTATGCTTCTTATTTCTATAGTCTCATGGTTAATATTGCATGGTTGTGACAAAAAATAATGGTTAACATCAACAAATACAAAAAGAGGAAATTGATTGTAAGTTTTATCAGCACCGAATCACCCCCTGTCATTTCCTGAAATCTCTAACAAACTCCACTATTGATATCACTACATATCTTGAGGTGATTTTTGTTACATTAATTTTGTCAATTGTGGTAGGAGTTATTCTATCTAAAATTTAATTCCCCTAGCTTCTCACACGAGTACATAATATTTCAATTATCCCTATATATCCTTAATTAATATCATTAATAAAGGTTAGAATGCTATGGTAATAAAGGATACATAATTTACTATCATAAATGACTTGGGATATGTATTTATACTTCACTAGTTGGCCTAATATTGACTCATATACTTGGGTTCATTATCACCTAGATGTTGAAAAAATCTAGTCATATCATTTTTTACTATAGTGTCTCATCTTTTCTAAGAATATTATGTCACCATTATGACAGTTTACTATTTACTCTTTCATGTTGACTCCTTTACTCACCTTGAGGGATAGTATCAGTACTTGACCATGAGTTTTTCACCTTTACCACACATTAATATCATGTTATAATCTTAAAAACATCATCATAATTTTTTGAGTACGATTACATGAGCTTTGGACCTTACTCAAAAATTTACATCCCTTTTTTCATTCACTCCATCTTTACTCATCCTATTCATACAATATATGGTAATGTTTTATCTCCTGATAAATCTAATGCAAGTATTGATTGTGATCATATTTTATTATGGCACTTCCATTTTATCTTATGTTATGTTTTATTTTTCCTTTAGTTTGATAAATTTGAATATGTACCATTATCATATCTTATGTTTTTTTCCATGTCTTATATTTCATTTAATATATGTTAAAACCTTATTTTCACATCTTATAATTTCTTTTATTACATTCTTCTATTTTAATGGGTGTTTTATAATATTTTTCCATGCCTTATAAATTATTTGATATCTTTCATATCTATTATTAGGTGTCATAATAATTTAGAATTTCTTATGATTTCTTTTATTTTTTTCACACAATTTATTACAAATAATCTTACCAACCTCTTAAAGCACATCTCTTTATTTACAATTTTTCTATCTTTTTCATTACATGTTCATTTTACCCATTATTTTGTCCTTTATGTATTATTTATTAGCCATACATTTCATCACATTTGTGAAAATTTATGAAAATTTAATTAAATATACAACCACACATCCAAAAATATTCAAAAATAACACATTCTTATGGATTGTGATGCTTTACTAAATGGTTCATGTTTAAACCTTATTTGATCAGTTTCCCTATTTTTACAACTTTTTAAGATTGGTAGACTAGAATACTCTTATTAATGATCCCTTTATCCTATTTATATCATCCTTACATAAACTCTATTAATATTATGACCTAGTTATGATCTATTTATGATCTAGTTTTCTAATCTATCTTCTTAGCTAACATTGTCCTATCATTCTTACATTCGCCCTCTTACCTTGGCGTTTATTACTTCTTTATTTAATTTGTAATTTATAATTTATTTTATGTTGTATATTACTTGGGTTCGATAGTATCTCTTTCTAAATTCTCATGATTCACTATGTAAACACACGTTATGGGAAGGTATGTATGTACGTAGGTATTCTTTTATCACTTTTTATTTCTCATTCACTACATTCATTTGATTTTGAAGTTGCATTTTATTTTCTCAAATACCATTTAATGTAAAAAAATTCACATGTGATGGTATTTAATAAAGGAATATGTACACACCTAAATTTTCATGTTCACTATTTTTTTAGCTTTGCAAGAATGCTTAGTGCATTGTCTTCCCTAGAGTTTTATTATTACAAATATTTTCAAGAGAGGACCAAAATAAATGGTTACATTTGGATGTTTGGAAATGGTACATGTGATATGGTATTTATGTGGATTCCATAATCCGACACCTGTAGACTATCACATTTGGTAACTTTTCCTTTGGAAATAACACTTGTTTAGCTTTGATCATATGCCAAGATATTGTACATATTCTCACATTCCTCTCTCTCTCTCATTGCTCATATTTTCCTATTGATTTTATTTTCATCAAGATAATATTAATTAAATTAATTATTATTTCACCCCTACACATCATTATTAAAAATTTAGTGACCCCTTAATCGGTGACAAGAAAAACACAATAGAAATTATTTTTCTAAACCATAATTTCAAACCACCCTTACGAAAATGGGTACATTAATTGATACCTCTTGATTTCTTATTTTATTCTTAACAAACAAACACATGCAACAAGGAATATAAAATAAATACAAGTAATCAAAGTTTTATCCAATATAAAATATTAGGTTGTGTAATTAATTTTAACTCATATAATTTACTTCTATTTAAGTTCAAAAACGAATCAACAATTTATATAACATCAAGTACAATTACTTACATGACTTATCATATAATTTTTCATGTAATTATACTAAGGATATTTTGGTTAGTCCATTAACATGTGAATTCCATTTTCATCCATTCAAATAAACATTTAACAATAACATGAAAATTATATTTCCATGAAATGATTAATTTATCAATTATTCAATAATATATCCATAATTTATTTACAAGTTACTCCATGAATTGTAAATCCATAATAAGGTTTACAATGATCAATATTATTAACAATAATACATTTGAATAAAATACATAAGGTTTTTATCTCATAAATTGTGTTACAATCATTAAAAACATGATAGGTATTTCAATTTACAATAGATTCCAACATAAAATGGTAAAAATTAATCTATTCTAATATAAAATATAATGATTATCATGAATAAAATATGTGATAGCTACATTATGAAACCTTTTCTTCCTTTTATGAGAGATCCATCATGATGTTAAACTGTGTAAGGAGAGAAATATTATCACAAATTTATTTAACTCTAACCATGAGACTTGTGGATCCATGTACACCTCTCACAAAATGAGAGTGTCCCTACCATTTGTGAGAAGTAATATATAAACAATAAATAAGCTAATGGAGAGAACCATGTGTTGTGAAATTACATAATTTAAGGTAGGAAGATAACATCCTAGAAATAATAATAGTATTGAATATGATTTTGGCGAAAAGAATTAGGAAAGAAGTATTTATATTCTTCTAATACATTTTTACAATGTAACAGGGCATGAAGCAATCCTACTGACTAGTCATGAGGAAAACCTTAATTCTATCTATATATACCTAAAATTTGAAACTAGTTTAACACTAGTTCAACACCCATAATTTCCTACTATCGCTCTCCCTAAGTATTCAATCCCCCTTACTAATTATTCCTTTATCACATAAAACCCTATTAAACCACACATAACCCTTCATTATGTTTAAATTGTCTAATCACAACATCTAATATTTTAGGATATTAAAATTACTACTGACCTACCTTCACTTAACCTCCTAACCTCTCCTACATATCCTCAAAATAATCTCTCATCTAATCATCATTAACATAAACTTATCAAATCCTTTTTTATATTTTTCCATATATTTTAAATTTATATTATACCATCTTTGGTGAATTTCAAATTTCCAAAATCCCTCCCACCTCTAGAACCTTCCTTATCCTCAACTACAAGATCAATCTCAATCATAGAATTAAATACATCATGGCTTCATCTTAAACATTGAATATAACATATTCTATATATAAATCAAAATATCCATCATCTTAGATAGGTGTAGAAAAAAAAATATCATGGTCATGAAATAAATCAAATAAGATACTCTCACAAAAGTGTTTTCAAATCTTAATCCATTATTTTCTTATCAATCAATCATCAAGATTCCAAGGGGATTTGATAAAAAAATTCATACATAAACTCCATTTTGAATAAACCAAAATCACCAATAATCTTAATAAAATAAAAAACTTCATAATGGATCTATTTTTTTCAAGTACAATGCATATTTTATATCCCCGATCCACTCAATCATAGTTCTACATTTGAGTTATAGTGGAGAGATTTGGTATTGCATCCTTGATTTTTTAGTTTATGCTATGATTTTACTACACACATTTCTAGCATGTCTAGTGGGAATCCCACTTTTTTTTTCTTTCATTTTTAGAATTGATTAACATAAGACTTGTAAAAATATAAGATCCATTATGGTGTATAATTTTGAAAACTATTCATTTTTATCTTCTCATTTCCACGTTCTATGAAATTGATTTTTGACCTTTGGAACACTATTTTTGATATGATAATGTCACTTTTTCTTTTTAGTTCTACACCAATTTTTCATGTTTTTGTAGGTACCAAGAGAATGAATAATCTATATCAAGCTAACCGTAACATTCTTGTGACATTCAAAAAAAAATTCATTAGCTAATGATGTTTTTAGACCCTCCAAAATTCATTTTTGATATAATAATGTATTTGTTAATCCACTAATTTTATTATTATCTATCATACCCGTTTTCATTTTTTATTATGGTGTAAAAAAACTTTGATATTGGGAAACTCGTAGACATAGGAACCAACTTTGATATACTTCCCATGAATATGACAACATATCGGTACTTTTCATTGTGTCCTGCAAATTTCTGGATACCACAATTTGTGTAAGTATACCTTAAATATTATGAATAATCGACCCTTGTTGTGGATAAATATATGACTTGTTGTCATACTTTCTCATGTTTCTTGGATTATAACCATTTTTATGATTTTTGGATATAGTCATAGTTGATTACGCTAGCAATTGATATTGATAGCAATGAACTTGTTATTATTACGATGTTTATTAAATAATCATGTCTTCATTTCACCGTTGTGTTGATACTATTTTGATTAGTTATGTGATCATATTAATGATTATAGTATGAAATTCATGTGATTTTAACATGTTTTTGAATAGTTGCAACATTTCCTATGTTGTTGTTAATTGGATAAAACCCTTAATAATTTGGGCAGGGAAATAATGGTAAGTATAATATAGACCAGGTTATGGTCACTGTCATATTGCTTCAAGGCTTGGTCAAATAAAATGATGAACAATCGGTTTATATTATATAAGGGTTATGATTATTTCAATGGTCTAAAGACCATATTTCTTGTGAAATTAAATAAAAATGGTCATTGACCATGTGGATAGGGTAATGTTGTTTTGTTATTGTTAATATGTTTGGATGAACACTAACACCAGGTATAAATATTAACAAATTTAATGGATTCATTATTTTTTTGGCTACTAAAGCCAAAGTTAATAAATTATATTAAATTTTTAAATGGGCCAGAGGCTTACCATGTTCGATGAAGCTCCATACAAGATTGAATGGTGGAGATTTACTCCTAAAAATGTGTTCGAATCTAAACTTAGTTGGCAGTTGGGAATGCCAAAAGTTTAGGAGGGAAAATGGAACTTCATACTTTAATGTATTAACTGCACCTCCACAGACCTCGGGAGAAGCTAGAAGCTTATTAAGGAATTTATTGCAAGTTTGGGTTTATTTTTGGCATCCAGCTTTTTTTCTATCTTCTTTTACTTACATGGAGCTTTGCATGTGTGAGGAATGCAATCATTCTATTTTTGAAATGAATTTTTTATTGTTAGAGGGAACTACGCCATTATTTATTTTGTATTAAAGCTCTATAATATGTCATTAGCAAGGTTGAAATTTGGAAGTAATTGGGGGAATTTGGTATTGAACAAGTTGGACTGTGCGAGTTTGAAAGATTTGGGTTCTCGACCATGGAATTCAAGAGGAAGCTTGTTGAAGAATATATTATTCTATTATAGGAATGAAATTTTATCCCCCTCATCTTTGTAGTTTAAATCATTATGATGCTTGTATGAGTTAATCTCTGCAATACATATTCATTTACAATATTATGTGGGGTT
Source organism: Taxus wallichiana var. yunnanensis (assembly GCA_018340775.1). Taxonomy (NCBI): domain Eukaryota; kingdom Viridiplantae; phylum Streptophyta; class Pinopsida; order Cupressales; family Taxaceae; genus Taxus; species Taxus wallichiana. The sequence goes on from CM031240.1 coordinate 576,137,812, forward strand.
ATGTGTTTGGTGTAAAATATAGTTATGGTTTCCTTTCAACGTCTGCAGTGATTAAATGCTTTGGGGTTCATTGTGATTGTGTGAATTCATATTCATACCTTTGATTGTTAGGCTAAAAACCTAATATGGGTTCATTATAGATCTTGATGTTTAATTTATTTGTGTCTATATAGCTATTTTTCAAATATCTAATGCAAAATAGTATATATACATATATAAAAATTTCCTCAACATTCATGATCATTATCCTTTATTCTTGTTTGATTATTGTATGTGTTAGATATGGGTCGAATATATATATATATATATATATATATATATATATATATATATATATATATATATATATATATATATATATATATATATATATATATATATATATATATATAGGTTGTCTCTGTATTCATGATTATTATCCTTTATTCTTGTTTATGTATGTAAAAAGTTACCTCTGCATTCATGATTATTATCCTTTATTCTTGTTTGAGTATTATACATATATACATATATTATATATATATATACACACACACACACACACATATACACATATATATCTTCAATTGTTGAAACCATTTGGGGTTTATGATTAAATGAAAATACCCTACCAATCGATGTGTATTTAGGCGTATGCATAGTCAATGCCTTATTTTAATTTTTATCTTTGGGGATAAAATACAAATATTTTCATTCCTTATTTTAGACTACGGTCAATGCACCTACATTCAAACATCTCAACTTATATTCTTCCATTTTTGGCGACACTTATCCGAGTACTTAATGGTTTTATTATAAGGCTAAGTTGAGTCAAGATTTTGATTTGTTCCATTTAAGAGAATGGGAAATTTGTATATAATGCTTATTTCACTAAATTGGGACATATTCTAGTGAATTAAGACTCCAATATTTCAAGTATGGGAATAAATCCATCTCTATTTTTTCGTATATTGGATTCCATTTTTTTCTATATTGGATTCCATTATTACTATTATCAGAATCCATTAGTAGCAATATTAGATTCCAATATTTTCATTATTGGAATTATTCTAGTTCTAATTTCACTATTATTAGATTCCAATATCGCTATTATTGGATTCCAATATTGCTATTATTGGATTCCAATTTGGCTATTATTGGATTCCAATTTCTCTATTTTTATATTTGTAATGTTGAGAGTATGTAAGGCTAGAAACTGCTAACTATTATTTGTTGAGCCCATTGTATTAAGGTGAGCAGTTGCTAACTCTTATAAGTCATGAGCCTCGATGTAAGGTGAGTGGTCACTAACTCTTATAAGTCATGAGCATCGATCTAAGGTGAGTGGTCACTAACTCTTATAAGTCATGAGCCTCGATGTAAGGGTGAGTGGTCGCTAACTCTTATAAGTCATGAGCATCAATCTAAGGTGAGAAACCACTAACTCTTATAAGTCATGAGCCTCAATGTAAGGTGAGCGTGCATTAACTCTTATAAGTCATGATCCCATTGTATTAAATGAAAGTGAAAAATCCTCGATGTAAGGTTAGCTACCGGTAACTATTATAAGTCATGATCCCGTTGTATTTAAGTGTGATCCCCACACTCTAAAAGTGTAAGCCTCACTATATGAAAGTACGAGCCTAAAACTCTCAAAGTGTGGGGCTTGCACTCTGAAATTAGGGCTTGCACTTTGAAATTCTAAGAGCCTCACAGTTTTGAAGTGCGAGCCACACAATCTTGAAATTTTGAGAGCCCCGCCACTTTTTAAGTGTGAGCCCTACACTATGAAAATTTTGAGCCTCACACTTTTGAAGTGATATCCCCACACTCTAAAGAATCCAAGCCTCGCACTCTGAAAGTGTGAGCCTCTCCCTCTGAAAGTGCGAGCCCCACACTTTCAAATTTTGAGATTCGCACCTTGAAAGTGTGAAGTCTTGCACTCACACTTTCAGAGTGTGAATCTCAAAATTTGAAAGTGTGAGAACACACTTTCAATGTTTAGTATGCACATATCCTTAAATTTGACATTGGCCTTAAATGCTAGTGGTGTTATTTTGAATTCTGGTGGAACTCACAATAAAATTACGTTCTCACCCCGAAATATACCTTGTAATAACTCAAGTATTGTTTTTTTAGATTGTACAAGTTCACTAGTGTTTATTATTATAAACTATACATGTGAGTAATCATTAAAATAAAACAACAAAGTTGGGAGTTTATGTATATCAAAAATTATATTACTCTGAAATATAGTAGACTTTATGCTTGTAAATTGTTCCATTCTCTCGTATAAACAATGAGTCACTTCCGTGAGCAAGAAAATGAAATAATCCTTGACACAATGCAAGAAAAATGTTTTTGAGAAACGTTGTCTTACACCCTCAAAGATACATTGAACCATTATTTTATAGTTTACATCAATCAAAACACTCATTGTGCCATAATTATATTTTTTCTGAGTCAAGAAATAACAAAACTGATCTATCATCATCTTTACATTGAAAGGTTCTATCTGTACATTTTAAATTTGTTACAAATTCATACATATACAGTTGTAAATCTTATATGAGGATTCATCACCTTTTGTGGACAATTTTATTTGCACAAAACATGAATACATTTTCTGCCTCTAGAATGGGACTGCGGTTTGGATACAAGTAGTGTTGAGTAAAGTAGTAGTGGAGGTGTTATCAAAGTAGAGACTAGTATTTATGAGTAGGCAGCAGCAGAAGAGTGTACTACAAATTTCTTATTCTCGCCTTGATGTTCTTGCATATTTTGGGTCAATGTAACAATGGTACCCATAACATAGGTAGAGGTGTGGTGTTTTGCTGAGGAAATGTAATTGGAAATTCCAAAGTCTAACAAATTTGCATCAAAATTATAATCCAAAAGAATGTTAGAAGTCTTCACATCCCTATAAACAATGTGGGTTACAATCATAATGAAGATATGGCTATCCTTCTTTAGCACCATGAGAAATATTTAGCTAATCATTCCAGTCTAGCTTAATCTTCTTTGATGATCCTATATGAAAATAAAAATTAATAAAACACTTGTTAGATTTTCCAAATATCCATTTTACTATGAAGGTTAGAGGTTGATTGGACACTTCTATTTCAAAAATTGAATCTATAATGTACAGATTCATTTTTATTCATAACATAAACATCAGGTATCCAAGTGGAGAAAATGAACATCCATGTAGAATCTTAAGATTTTGATGCTTTATACTTCCAACTGTTACCACATCAGTTTCAAATGTAAGCAAGCTTAGTGGGTAGCGACTGTACATTCTCTTTATAGAAATTAGCTTAGAATTCTTTGTTTGTAGCACCATAGCCAATTACATATTTCTATTTAAGATTTTTTATATTTTTCATTATGTCGACATTCATGTAAAGATCCATGTTCATGTGTAGTATGACCAACCTTGGAGAACCTAAACGCAACAAATAAACATGTCAATAAAGAAATTGTAATATGATATTGCTTTTTGATTTTTCGTTTAATAATCTAAACAATATGAAATCATGTCTTACCATGTTAGTTGTAACACCTAGCTCTATTTTTTTTGCAGAGACTTTTGTAAATACCTTTGGATGATTTGAATAGTACATAGCTATAATTATGCATAATAGTAGTACATAACCGTAACAGATGCAAACAATTGTCAGTTTTTAGATGGATGTTGTTCATTGCATTGGGCCATAATTTTGTTAGACAACATCATACATATCCAAGTTTACCAAAAATTTTATAACAATAGAACAATGTCTCTAGAACTCGAGATATCTAAAAGAAAACTAATATTTATTGCATTGTTTAATTGGTGACATCCAAAAACCATAAGAAACAAAACTAAATTGAGTACGAAGAGGAAATTTTGATGCGCCAAAATTAGCAAGAACTTGAAATGGTCATAACTTGAGCTTCGGTGTCCTTTTGAGTCTGTTTTTTAAAACCACATGTTTCAATGAGATAAACACACCGATCAATCATGCCTAATGGTTGGAGCAAGTTTCGGTACTTTTTCGGGCCCGAAATCCACCATCTTGAGGCCAAAAATTAGGATTTAAGTTATAGTTCGGGTTTTTCCTATTTTAGAGCATTAGTTAATTTTAGTCTATTAGTTGCATTATGAGTTGAAAAGCTGTGAATTCCTCTAATTTAGGCATGTAGAAGATGTGTGGCAATTTCTATGCCCTTATGAATAAGCATGCAAACTTACTAAGAGCAAGCATGTTCTAGTAAACTACTAAAAATAGTAATTTCCGCCACCTAGAGTAGATTTAGTCAAAGTTAGTTAGAGTTTTTTTGGCAACTCGAGTTGGGAGTTGTTTTCCTATTTAGGAAACATTGTAATTCATGATTCAATAACGAATAAGGAGATATATTTTCTTTTAGATTTGATATTATTTTGCATTATATTGTGTTTGTTTAGAATTTGGCTACATTAAATTTGTATTTATATCTACAACTATGTGTAGGAAAAAATGAAAAGTTTTTAATAACAGAATTTCTCTAGACATATTATTGTGGAAGAGGTTTCTATAAAAGAAATAGAGCCATTTACATTATCTTCTATTATTAGGGAAAGAGAATTAAATTTATTCCTTTCTCAAAGACCTCCATAGATTTCAAAAGTGAAGACCTCCAGGTTTCCACAATGATGTGTAATCAGTAACTCAATTTTTTTTTAAATGATGGGAAGATAGCCATCAATCCACTATTAGCTCCTCTATCCTAAAGTTATATAGATTGTTTTTACATTGACAAAAATATATTCTATAATATATTGATGCTAGCGGCCGCTAGTCTTCACTTCTAGCAACGAATTGACATCTTCAAACAAACCAAATTTAATAGCGATTAATTGTTGAAATTGCATAGTGCAACGCACAACAAAAAAAATTATTAATGATTTCTTTATTTTTATAAGTGAAGGAGGGTTAAAGGGTCCCTTTCCCTTTACATCATAGATATAATGAGAGGATCAATCTAAAAACACGAACGATCCAACAATACTTTGGTGAAAAAATGCTTAAGGGCCTATGCCAAAAAAACAAGTGATTGGGAATACAAAAAAACCTAGACCAGTAAGACAAACATGATGATTTGGTAACAATGCAACTGAAAAGGCTATATAAAAACCAAAACAAATTTACAACTTGATGATTTTAGAAGCACTTATTTATTTGAATCAGACGACACCTTCATAACCTCCACTTTAATGGGGATGAAATTGGTTTTCGCAAGCAATTCGGAAAAATATGTTCTTTTCCAATAGAAGCCCGACTCTTTAATGAATGGTATGCCTTGCGACCTTCCTAGAAAATAAGATCCCAATGTGTCGATTCCTCTTGCAACAGAGAAAACATATCATCTATGTTAGGCAAGGGGAGTGAACTATCTCCCACCCTCGGTGTCTCACCCCATTTGGACACACCAAACACGAATCACATTAGGACATCAAACTGTTTGTACAACTCTAAAAAAAATGGCCACGTCCAAAAACATTCCTATTTATAATGAGCCTCAAATAGCAAGGGCCATGATGTACTCATGGTTTTTTCCATTTCTACTTCCATGCCAACCCTATACGTTGGCTTGATCCAGTGACAGCCCATCTCCAAAGCCCAATCCTTCATTGGATGTATGATAAGAAGATGGCAAAAAAATGTCAAAGAAACTTTCACTTTTACCTTTGTCGTCCCTCAATAAAGATAATCATCTCCAAGAACTCCCTCAATATCAACCAAGTCTTGATCTGTTTCAATTTGAAAAATAGATTTCAAATGACGATGTGAAATTTTGGTATAAAATTTCATTTCACGAACCGACGTAAAATTGCATGAAAGGAAACATTAGAAAGGCCATGACAGACGAAATGAAATCTAGTGAAATAAATATGAAAGGTGTGAAAATAAGGAGGAGAGGATTGGTAAATATGTGGAGTGATTATGCCATCACATGCTTGTAATTAATATAAGCTTACTAGGGGCTTTAATATTGACCTTTATTGGAAAAGGTGACGAGTCCGAGCGATCAACATATTTATTTCCAATCTTATCATGCAATTTTCTATAAAATCTATTTTTTTAGTAGCCTCCCCATATATAACATGTAAGGTCCAATCTATAATTAATGAAAGAGTACAAAAGTATTTTTATTCACACAAGTTTTTTGATGGCGGTGTTAGCAATAATATGAGAGTCACCTCCAATAATTAATTCATTACTATTCAATTCAATAGAAACAGACCAACAATGTTCTAGTACTTTAATTTATTGATTCATACATTTATTAATTTACATTGGGTGGGATCAGGGTTTGTAATCTACAATCAGGGACAACCTCGGTAATCAATATCAAGATACTGCATAATTTAATCTTCAAACTATTAATAATCATTAAAAATATATTTTTATATATTTGGTCCTTTAAGTAATCTCAATAATTTTACATATAATTTTAATTTACTAATTTGGGATTGATGGTGTGTTTTATTTATGAATAACATCTTATATTCTATTAACAAGTAAAATGATATAAGAATATTCACCAAAAATTGGTGGTATGGAAGCACACCCCAAAGCCACGAGTTCAAACTCGGAAGAAAAAAATCCTAAGAGTACATCTAATTACAAAACATCACAAGACAAAAAGAAAAAGAAAAAAATTAAGCCTCAACTATGAATTACTGACCAGCAGTGCACATATCTTGATAATTCCATCAAGAGCCAAGACAATTCCCTTCTGTTGCTTTCCTTCAAAATAAAAATATCGGTGTGGTCTTGAACAAAAAAACTCATTACTTAAAATTTAATGAAAATAGTCTAAAACTTCCATACTTCATCTTGTTTCATGATACAAATCATATAGCTGGGCAATACGAACCACTATATTGGGAAAAAATGATCAATACAATATTGTATCGACAGGGTTGGTTAAAGACAATTCCTTCTACATAAATTATACACAACATGCTTTCCACTAACATTATTTTCTCAATACCCTCTTCAACATTCTCTGTAATAACACCTTTCACATTTGTGAATTGACTTCTCGAAATTTACTACATATCTACATAACCACACTAACTAACGACATTTATCAGTTGCAAAAATTCTAGTGGTTAGTCATCCTTCTCAAAGGTTTGTATTCAAGGACTTGGCTCTGCCAAGGATAGTTCATCGAATATAATATAATTTCAAATAATGACTTCAAACCTGTTGAGATTATTTTTTTGCATTTGTTAAAATAGATTCGTGAAAATATATAGGATAATGGTGATAGCCTTGTCATCAATGAATAATTGGAAATCATAAAACATGCTTTGTTCTTCACGGTCTCGAGATCATTCATTCTTGAGCAAGACCCATGTTCATCTTTTCCCTCCATTTTTAGTAAAATGTTTAGGACTATTTTGTTTAATGGGTTATTTCTAGAAATATGCAGGGCCAAGATGATGAGGATACATCTTCACATTTAAAATATGTACTTCTATTATTATGCTCTAACAAGTGGGACAAACAGACAATGATTTTTATTTGGTCGATATTTTTAAAAACAAACAATATAGCCAAGTGAGTGCCAAACCACTCCTTTCAGTAAGTAATGTAGCTTAGCGATCGCTATGCATTTTCTTTGATACTGAACCGACATAAAAATGCCTTGCGATATGATTTCATCCATTCATATGATCTATTATCCGAGTGCTACGTTCTATAAGTATCGTATCTTAGTGTTTTTAAGCATTTTTTGTAATACTTAACTTTTTTATTTCTATTTTCTTAATTAAGAAACAGTTTAGCCTAGAGGCCATTGTTACCTAAATAAATCTCCCGATTATCCGGGTAACATGTATACATATATATTCTAGATCTCGGTTCCCATTGAAGGCTACACGTACTAAATTTCAATTGCACAACTCCTTGGTTGCATAGCTTTCCCTTTTTTTTTCCTCGAGCGCCCTTGTGCACTTTTTTGTTCTCTCCTTCCATTTTCATTTTCCTCTATTCCACTCCCCCTGTGTGCCCTTGCTCACCTTCCTTTTGTCATCTTCCTGCACCTCATTATTCTATGCACATCCTGTGTGACCTCCTTTCCGCCATTCTCAGCGACGATGGCATATTCCGTCATGCTTGAGTGTGTCGCGCATTACTAGTCAAAGTGCACCAACAAGGAGGTGAATCCTTACAACAAATTAGTAAGTGAAATGTGGCGGAATGAAAAATATTTACACAATTGGCCATCATTTAAGCCAAATTACGCGTACCACGTGTTTTGCATGCGTCAACGACTCGAAATCTTCTAACAGCTGTATCTTTTTCTACAAAGATCAGATTAGCACGTACCTAGACTTGTCAGAGAGCTACTAACATTAGCTACAATGCTAGGAATTCAAATTAAAATTTTGGTAGATCTGGTAGGTAAAAATGGGAAAACATCTCTCTGAGCATTGATGAGAAAATTTGATTGCTCTAACCACTCGATTTGATATGATTTTCCCTCCTTCCCTCTTCAACACACCAAATAGGCTTGAGGAAGCGTATTTCATAGATCTCCAGGTGGATTTTTAGGCATTGAATGCTTTTTATTGGTGGTTGTATTTCAAATTCGAGTTTTCCCTCCTCTTCTCCTTCTACAGATTCATCTATAAATGTAAGAGTTAGGCTCATTTGTTATGTTGGACACTCTGGATCCTTACACATTTTCTTCTAAGGAATTCATATTTTCTATATTTTGAGTTGGAGACCTCTAAATCTGGCTTTCGTATGTGGATATCGGCCTCCTTCATCATTGTAACAGCATTAAGAATTTTTGGAAGTAATGAAAACTTCATTTTGTGACTATTCTTTGTCTTAATGTGTTTACATTCCTTCTTCTTGCCTTTTCTTTTGCATTGTATGCTAGTTGTGACATTTCAAGTCCCTTGCATTTCCTTATTTAGTTGTGGTCCATGAGAACGATTTTTTGAATACGTGTTCAGCTATACTACTCGCTCCTAGCCTTATTTCACCCATTTCCTTTCATTCTCACTCGTAATGAGATAGTGTTCATCCCTCTCTTATGGTGTTATCACCTTTTAGTGTAGTTTCCTTTCATATCATCTTTCTACCCTTGGTCCCTTGGCATTATTATCTTATTTTCCTTCCAAAGACTAGGAGTAGCATTGGTAGTAGAAATAGATAGAGGAACTGCCTTCTCCAGGTGATCTCGTCCCAAGCGCGTAAGGTCCCACAACTTGGGGATGGTTTCATTGTGGTCTCAAACACCTTGGCCCTTCCAAGATCTAAGATGCGGGTGCATGTTTGAGCAACCAAAAATTTTTGTAATGCCCTATGAAACCAGTATTGAAATCTCAAATTTCATATCTCTATGTTCGTGTGTGGACTTAGTGTTTCATCCTTTTGAGGCTCATTTCAAAACATCCGACAACTCCCAACATTTCAAGATCTTGGTTTTAGTAGTCCCGAGTTCCTTTCATGAGAATATTGGACACAAGAAGAAGTGCAACAACTAAATGTTCTTTCCCAAACTATCCCCGAGAAGAGTTCATTCCAAAAAATCCGTGCGTGCATCTCAATCTCTCACGCGTCGTACCCATTCAACTCCTCCTCAAAATAGACAACCTGTGCACCCTGTAATGGCGCATCAGCCACCTCCTCCACTTAGGAACTTTTCAAAATTTGTTGGAGGGAGTCCCTTACTACTTATTGTGCAAAATGATATGCCAAATGGCACGTTCAAAAGTATTCCATACTTTACTTGGTGATAATCAATTCACCCCTTAGGAGCATATCCAGGATATAACAAATGTGTGTTCACTCTATTTGATCACACATGATGATGTAGTAGTTAGGATGCTTGCAGCCTCTTTCAAAGGTAAAGTGCTTCAATGGTACCGAGGCCTGAGACTTGGATCTATCACCACCTAGGATGAGATGGGAACAAATCTTTACAATTACTTTGAAGATAAGTCAGATCACCTATCTCTAGTGGAGCAAATCGAAAAACAGCAAGGAGGGTGCCCAAGGAGCAAATGACTAATTTCAACATCAAATTTTAAAAGACTTGGGATAGAATCCCTCTTGTGGTAAGACCTATAGCCTAACATGCTTTCTTGTATTATCTGAAGGTACTCAATAGCAATATCTTAGTCATGATCCAATCCATATGAGGTAGGAATTTTCCAACTACCTATAGCATTACAAAGGGGCAAAAAAATAGTCTTATTCAAGCAAGGAAGTTATCTCCTAGACCACCCATGCCCTTGTTCCCATAAATGTCACAAGCGCCCAAGCCTTCTGTGGCCCCTATTCTTGTCCCTGAGCAAAGTGCACAACTGCTTGCCTTAACGTCCTACTCTCCAAATAAGTAACAAAAGGAAGATGAATAATTGAATGCCCTGGTTAAAAATTTATCAAACAAATTCATATCATTAGAAAAGCAACATGAACAATCCTATAAAAGAAATTCTAATCAGGTGCATATCCAAATTAATCATCCTTGGCGAAATCAGCATGGAAATCAAACATACGCACACAACCAGAAAAATGATAAATGACATCCTAATGCACATCTTCCCTTGCAATTTGTTCCTCCCGTGCCTTATCTTCCAGCCTTCGAGGCACTCATTCCATTCGAACAATTTGGCACAAGATTAAGAATTGTGATTCCCTTGCAACATGCCTCATATTTAATATCATTGTGTCAATGCCATGCACACCCAGGCCTTCATGATCTAGAATGCTTCAGTTTGCGAGCCCTAAACAAGTTCTCCTGAAGAAGATAACCAAGGAAGACTAGAATCTCCTTCAGAGGAAAACTTGATGTTATTTATCATGGAGGACTTCTGTGTAATAAACCATGCTACAAAAGATACAAACAGACCACGTGTCCAAGTTGCAGACAAAACAAGATATAAGAAGAGAATGTTAGAATTAGGTGTGCAAGTCTCACTCCCAGCAATGCAAGCAAATCGTCATAAGTAGAAAGATGCAGACAATGCATTTAGTAGTAAATCACTCAATTTCCTATGCAAGACATGTTACACAAAGCTCCTTTTGAAGTAGTGTGCACTCCTCCTTTAGTAGGTCAAGCCTATACTTTAGCTAAAGTCTAGGTTTCCACGCCTAAAAAGTCAATAAGGGATGTTACTCCCCAAATGGATAAGATGGGCGGCCTTCCATTTAGCATTGTGGATCAGATGAAGAGAAAAACATAAATGTCACAATGTGGGATGCCCTAAGTATTCCTTCTCAAAGATATTTGTTGCATGAAGCTCTAGCGCAACTCACGCACACTAATCTAGTTGTGCAAAAGCCACACACTTCTATCAATGTCTACCAAGAAGAGGATAAACAAGTAAGTAAAGTTGTTAAAACCCCACCCTTCTATATTTCCTTGATCATAGGCAAACACCTAGTGCATAATTACATGTTTGACTTAGGTGCCGATTTACATTATGACTAAGAAAATTGTTGATGTCTTAGGTCTAAAATATAGCCCTTTGTCTAAAGGATTCCTGCTGCAACTTGATGGTTCAACTATCACCACCTTAGGATTCATCAAGGATCTTGAGTTAACCCTCTATGCATGCCCAATCCTGACAATAACTCAAGATGTGTCAATTATTGACCTACCTCCTTTGTTTTCCTATGTCTATCAAGAGACTTTACTGCTAAAGTGGGTGGTTACTTGTCTTCTAATTGGTCTCATATGTTACTCAAGACAAGATATGGTACCTGGTTTACCATACAAGATGAGCCTATATTTTCCTATCATGTAGAGTCATATGTCCCAACCTCTCTCCAAGCCAACTATTTAATTGAAGAACAAGCTTCGAGTTCTGAAAAGCAATATCTTCCACCCTCTATTCTTGACCTAATGCTTGATGAATGGGCAGAAAGGTACCATAAATTTGATCCATATGTTGACGAACTGGAAGCTTATGAAACTGGGCTTAGTACTTCCTGCATTCTTGAAGAATAAGAAGTACTGCCGCGTGCACTCAAGAAAGGCAAAGTTGAGCTAGGTCTGTGGAAGTTTTACTTTGATGGATCTAGAAGCAAAAATGGTGAGGGAGTGGGAGTGGTTCTCATTTCCCCCAAGGATGATAAATTCTTTTTCATACACATGTTGCAGTTCACATGCTCCAACAATGTGGAAAAGTATGAAGCGCTGGTACATGGCTTGCTCATTCTTTGAGAAGAAGAAAATTAAGATGTTGCAGATCTTTGGGGACATAGAATTGGTCATCCACTAGGTTACCAATAAATTCTAGACAAAGAATATTTTTCTCAAATATTATAAGCATAGATTTTGGGACCTCCTTGAGAGCTTTGATGCTATGAATCTACAGGTGGTGCCACGAAAAATGAACAAGAAAGATGACCAAATGGCCACATTGGGTTCACAGTTCTCTCTTGCTAAGGACTTTGTCAAAGGAAACACTCAACACATCAAGATGGTGATTAAACCATCCATTCCAAACAACAGAACCAGCGGGTAACTGTTTGAAAGTGATGCACAAATCATCCATTTTATTTAGAATGAATCTATATTTTCATCAAGTATGCAAGCTGACTTGCATGAAAACTATGGTGAAGTGATACAGATGAAGAAAAACAAGTTGCCTAAAGGCCTGATCAACTTAGAGAAAAAATTTAGCCCTGATGATGAGTTCTAGGGTGAAGAAATGAACATGTGCACCACACAAGAAGAATACTCCTCAATCACTATTACACATGGGAAATATTTCGTACTCAGTAGGACTTGTGCGCATGAAGAGAAACATGCCTTCATCTCTCTTTGTCAAAAATACAGTGATATCTTCTCATGGCAGTATGGAGACCTCAAAGGTTTTGATCCAAATGTTGCTCAACACTCCATTGACCTTGATCCTGATAGCAAGCCTGTCATACAGAAGCATCGACCACTCAATTCAAAGATAGAGCCCCTCATGAGAAAAGAACTATCCAAACTCATTGAGGAAAAAATGATTTTTCCTATCAAATACTCTACCTGGTTCACAAATATGGATCCATTGTGCAAGAATAATGGTGAAATCAAACTGTATGTTGATTTAAGAGATTTGAATAAGGAGTCTCTAAAGGATCATTATCCTTTTCCTTTAGTGGAGTAGATTCTACAGATTGTGGCTGGCACATAGAGATTCTCCATGTTGGATGGGTATTCAGGTTTCAACTAGATCCTGGTCAAGGAAGAGGATCAATTCAAAACAACATTTACAACCAAATGGGGAAGATATGCATAACAGAAAATTCCCTTTGGTCTGTCAAATGTGGGCACCATATTTCAACGCGCTATGGATATTGCCTTCAAATGTTACATCAATGAGTTCATCTTGGTTTACCTTGATGACATAACAGTCTTCTCAAAGAAAAGCATGGATCATATAACACACCTGGAGAAAGTCTTTGAGAGATGCAGAGATTTTGGGGTATCTCTTAACCACAAGAAGTGTAATTTTGCGGTGGCACACAACAAGCTCTTGGGCCATGTGGTTTTAAAGGATGGTATCCCAATTGATCTTGAGCGTGTTTCATCCATCTTATCTCTTTCTATGCTAGCGCATAAAAATCCCTAGAATCCTTCCTTGGCAAGATCAATTTTGTTAGGCATTTTATCCCTAACTTTGTGAGACTAGTTCAACCCATCACCTTGATGCTCAAGAAGGACATATCCTTTAGATGGATGGCGATGGAAGAGAAAGCTTCAACAAAATCAAGCAAGAAATTAATTGCGCACTAACACTCATCAACTCGGATTACTCAAAGTATTTCATCCTTTATGCTTATGGTGCTTAAGGCAAGTGTTGTTGTTTTCCTAACACAAGAAAAAAACAAGGGCTGGAACAACCAAAGGGCTTTCTTCACCATATGTTGAAGGATTATGAACTAAAGTACAGTCACACAAAGAAGTAGGTCTTTTCCATCACGCACATGCTCAAAAAATTCAAGAGTATTCTCGCCACCAATCATATCAAGGTGTTAGTCTCCCACTCTTCTATCAGAGACTTCATCATGGGAGCATAAATCAGTGAGAAAAGAGCACGATGGGTGACCAAAATCATGGAGTATGATGTGACTATTAAGGCCACAAAGTTGGTAAGAGGTAGTGTGCTCTATAGGCAGATTTCTGAGGATGCACATAATGAGCCTAAGGCTTCATTAATTACGAATGATGAACTCCTGTGCGTAACTTGAGCGAGAATATAGATCTTAGCAAACATGACTGGATGAAGGACATGATCACATTCCTTTCCGAGGGCGCATACTCTCCTAGTTTTAAAAAAGCAAAGAGAAGACATCTAAGGTTAAAATCTATCCCTGTGTTTTGATTAATGGATTTATCTTCAAAAATAATATTGATGGTGTGTTGTTAAGATGTATCAACTACAAGCGGATCTGAAAAAGTGTTAACATAATTTCATGATGGATTCTCTGGTGGACACTTCTCTGGTAAAACTACAATGATGAAAAGCATAATGGTAGGTATCTTTTAGCCTACTCTGTTTGCAGATGCACACAGGTGGGTCACAAAATGCAAGGAATGTGCTTTCTTTATAGGAAAGAAAAGATTGGCAGTGCTTCCCCTTCGACCAATCTAGGTAGATCAACCTTTTGTGTAATGGGGTATCGACTTCATAGGCATGATCAATCTGCCTTAAAGTACTGGGCATAAGTGGGTGTTGAAAGCTACATATTACTTCACCAGATGGACAAAAGCTATCACACTCAAGGAATCAACCGAGTTAGTCATCCTTGACTTTTTCAAAGGTATAGTCACAAGGTTTGGCATTCCTCAAACCATTATCTCTGATAATGTGAAAGCTTTCCTTAGTACTAAAATCACTGATTGGGCTCTAAGTATAGACATTTATCCAAAGACTTCTTCCAACTATTACCCTCAGGGAAATGGTTTGGAAAAATCAAAAAACAAGAACCTGATCAGAATCATGAAGCACACAATGAACATCAACCAAAGATAGTGGCATACAAATGTCTCGCGCGTGCTCTGGGTAGATAGAATCACAATAAAAAAGGAAATAGGAAATTTTCCTTACAATATTTTCTACAGTAAGGAGGCTATACTTCCTTTGACACTAGAACTGAATTCATTAACGCTTTCCCAACAGCTGGAATTTGAAGGCACAGACCAGAGAGAAATCAGAATGACAGAGTTGGTTGATCTTAAATAACATCAACAAGCAACAAAGAAATGGTTTGACACAAAAGCTAGGCATCAAGCTTTCAAAGTTGGGGACTTGGTTTTGAAATGGGATGCTGATAGAGCTAAACCATGGTGTCATTCAAATTTTGATGCACTTTAGAGTGGCTCATATATCATCAATTCCTACATGGAGGCTAACTATTTTGAGTTAACTCATCTTGATGGAGGTACGCTACAAATCCCAGTAAATGGGATCTATCTCAAACCCTTCTATTAATTTTTTTGCATCATTTTGTATATATTAGAGTAGTTTCAATTCCTCCAAGTGTGTGGTGTGCACATTGTTTTTTTGTACGTAGCTCTTTCTTCTCATGTGCTTCTTGCATGCGCTCTTCTCATTGATTCCATAATACGAGAGATTGTTTCAACAGCTGCAAGATTCATAATAGATTCAAGAAATGATCATTCAAGTGACTACAAGGGAAGTTTCATGATTGCATAAGCATGCTCCATGCCCAATGGATGCTCTAGGCTATTGATCATCTTAATCTAGTAGGAAAATGGCCCTGAAAGTTGCCAAAACTCTGTTACAAAATAAATCTCCCAATTATCTTTGTAACTTGTATACATATATACTCGGCTCTCAATTCCCCATTAAAGGTTACACAAACTCAAGCTTAATTGCACAAATCCTTGGTTGCGGTTTCCCCTTTTTTTCCTTAAGCTCCCTTGCACGCTTTCTATTCTCTCCTTCCATTTTCCTTTTCCTCTATTCCACTCCCCCGCATGCCCTCGCATGCCTTCCTTCTATCATCTTCCTGCACCTCATTCTTTTGCACACATCCCTATGTGCCCTCCTTTGCATCATTCTATGATAGGCATCTTCCCTCATGCTTGATTTTTCCATGTGCAACTAGTCAAAGCATGCCAACACGATGTTGAATCCTTACAACAAATCCAAGTGAGATGTGGCGAAACGAAAAATATTTACACAGTTGGCCATCATTTCAGCCAAATTGCGCACGCCACGTGTTTTGTGTGTGCCGATGACTTTGACATCTTCTGATAGCCATATATTTTTCTATAGAGCTCATATTAGCGTGCCCCTAGACTTGTCAAAGAGCTTCGACATCAATTATAGTTATAGGAATTCAAATTAAAAAATTTGGTAGATCTGGTAGGTAAAAATGGGAAAACGTCTCTCTAAGCATTGATGAGCAGATTTGATTGCTCCAACCACCCAATCTGATATGATATGCCATCCTTCCTCTTCAACATACCAAACAAGCTTGGGGAAGTGTATTTCATAGATATCCAGGTGGATTTGTAGGCATTGAATGCTTCTTGTTGGTGGTTGTATTTCAAATTTGATTTTTCCCTCCTTCTCTTCTCCTTCTACAGATTCATCTATAAATGTAAGAGCTAGGCTCATTTGTTATGTTGGACACTCTGGATCCTTACGCATTTTCTACTAAGGACTTCATATTTTCTATATTTTGAGTTGCAAACCTCTAGATCTGGCTCTCGCATGTGGATATTGGCCTCCTTCATCATTGTAACAGATCGAGCATTTCTCGGAATTAATGAAAACTTCATTTTGTGACTATTCTCTGTCTTAATGTGTTTACATTTCTTCTTCTTGTCTTTTCTTTTACATTGTATACTAGTTGTTCCATTTCAAGTCCCTTGAATTTCCTTATTTAGTTGTGTTCCATGAGAACAATTTGTTGAGTACGTGTTCAGATGTGCTACTCGTGTCTATCCTCCTTTCACGCATTTCCTTCCATTCTCACTCAGAACAGATAGTGTTCATCCCTCTTTTCTAGTGCTATCACCTTTTAGTTTAGTTTCCTTTCATGTCATCCTTCCATCCCTGGTCCCTTGGCGTTATTAGCTTAGTTTTCCCTTACGACTAGGAGTAGCAGTAGTAGTAGAAATAGATAGAGGAACTAGCCTTCTTTGGAGATCCATCCCAATCGTACAAGGTCCCACAACTTGGGGATCATTCCATTGGGGTCTCAAACACCTTAGCCCTTCTAATATCTCGAGACACGAGTGTACGTTTAAGTAACCAACAACTGCTAATATATTCCTTTATCATTTATCAATAAATAATAATTGTAGAGCACTATGTTCTATAAGCATTCGATATTAGTGGTTGCTAGGCATTTCTTTTATACAAACTATTTTTTTATCTCTATTTTCGAAATTAATAAACATTTTAGCCTTGAGGTGGATAATCTATTACTTTCTTAAAATACCTCCCTAGCTTTTGACGATAAACAATTTTTATATCTCACAAATTTTGCATCTAAAAATTTCACAAAAATTCCTAGTGCCCAACAATATCTATTACTATGATCTGTTATTACAACACTATGTTCAAAATAAGATGTTGTTCAGCCTAGCTTCTTGTAAATCATTCCTTTCTATAATTAATCAAGCTTAGTGGTTGCTAAGCATTTTCTTTAATACGAACTATTGTTTGATCTCTATATTCAAAATAAAAATTAATTGAGCCTAGTGGCCACTAATCTACTCCTCTTGACAAGTAGCGGAGAGCTTAGCGATCACTAATCATTTTCATTGATGCACACCAATGTGTAAAAAAGGAAAAGATGCAAAGGTGTGTGCCTAGCAGTCCCTATGGTGTTATATGAGCACCCTGAAAAACATTTTTATTAATCATCTTTCTTCCCGACTATGCAAAGACCTCCATAGCTTTCGAGAATAATTTTTTCCATATCTCACCTATCTTGCCATCAAAATATATTATGGAAAATGCCTAGCGACCGCTAATATCTATTACTATGATTTGTTCATAAAGCATCTATGTTATCAAGAAATATTTTAGCCTATTTTCCACATAATCATTCCTTTTGGTGAGTTTTGAAGCTTAGCGGTCGCTAAGAATTTTCTTTCACAACCACTGTTTGATTGATCTTGTTCAAGTAATGGAGCTTAGCGGTCGCTAAGTATTTTACTTGATACAAACCAATATAAATTATGTGTTAGACATAAAAGAACTTATGAGTAATATAGAAGTTGAGAAATCTTTATATGGTATGTAGTGCCACACTTGGTTGTGGAAGGAATGTATAGTCAATAAGATAAGATTATAGTTGATGAAAATACTAGTGATTGAAAAATGTAAAGATATTTATTTACATTGTTGGAAATGAAACCTAGGAGTTGTAGAGGCTAGTGACCGCTAGGCTTCTACTCATCAAATAGAAAGACAACATACGACATGCAAAGTTGTTCATTAACATGTGCTTTGAAGAGAATACCCTGATCCCCTATAAAATCTAAGTATTTATTATTTTGAATTTGGTGTTGCAAAAAATTATTCTAATGGAGCATAACATTCACTATTTTCTTTCCTATCTATAAGGTACTCTCAAATTCGGGTGTAGAGTAAAATTATGTTTTAATTTTTCTAGAGTAATGCGTAAATAACTCCAAAATATTGACGATCAAGAGATATATTAGAAATTTCATGCCACGTGGCAACATTTTAATGGATTACAGTTACACCATAATAATGCGGATTTTTATAGGTTAAAAATATTTGTTAATTTTATCGCTAATTAAAATTTTCTTAATAAATGTGTCAATTATATAATTGTGTAATTAATTGGTTCAAACTTTCAAGATGCCACATTTTATTGGATTTTTGAATTAATGTAGACGATAGCTAAAAATATCGAATTCGCACTTGATAAAAATTAATTATAAACGAGGCGTATATCGCTCTCTTAAAATTTATTTTTTTTTGTTTCGTAACATTCACTTCTATTTTCTAAATGGTTTTTTATTATGCTTAAATTAATATTTTTCATTTTCCCAAGTTCACAAAGAAACTTTTGATGCCACCCCACCAGTTTCTAAAGTAGGTAGTATTAATAAATTTTAATTCCCCGTATCCCATGCTATTCCCCAAATTAACGTGAATTATATTTATAAAATACCGAATTTGCACTAGATAAAAATTAATAATTAATGAGGCATATATCGCTCCTTAAAAATTTAATTTTTGTTTCCTAATGTTCAATTCTACTTTCTAAATGGTTTTTTATTATGTCGAAATTAACAATTGTCGTTTTTCCACGAATCCACAAAGAAAATTTTGTTGATGTCCCACTTGTTTCTAAAGTAGGTAGTATTAATAAATTTGATTTCCCTGAATCCCACACTATCCCCCGAATTAACACGCAATATATTTTAAAAATATCGAAGTCGCACTCGATAAAAATTAATAATTAACTAGGCGTATATCACTCTATTAAAATTTAATTTTTTTTGTTTCCTAATGTTCACTTCTATTTTGTAAATGGTTTCTTATTATGCTTAAATTAATATTTGTGGTTTTCCGAGTGTTCACAAAGAAACTTTTTTTTCTGTCCCACTTGTTTCTAAAGTAGGTAAAATTAATCAATTTGATTTCCCCATATCCCATGATATGCCCCGAATTAAATGCAAACATTAATGATGGGTTAATTAAAAGTACAGTATGAGAAATCCCCTACATTAAATGCCAATATTTGAAATATAAAAATCCCACACTTTCGCTTTAAGAAGTGGAAATTCAAATTTTGAGATTTCCTATTCCCACTTTTTTCAGTTTTCTTAATTTCTTTCATTGAATGCATTTGGAAAAAACTAAATAAACTAGAGAAATATATATTAGGGTTTCTTTTTTATTTTGTAAGTGTAGAAAAGGATCTCTTGAAATCATAATACAATGTGCGTACACACTAATTAATTGGTTTGAGTGCTCGATTCCTAGATGTTTATTCGAACAATAAGATATGATAGCAATCGTAATCGCGTTTGGGGGCATACAAACAAGACAGAAAAAATAGTGATTGTGGATAGATCACGGGTTGGAGTGTAGATCAGGAGGCCCACAAAGGAAAAAATCAAAAGAGATGAGTAAAACAGGTTGCAGATAGAATCTCATTGATACTGTGTTTTAGAGAGAATACGGAGCTTAAACAGACATTATCAAGCACATCAAAATATAAGATATAACTAAAACATGTATTTATCAAAAGCATCTATGTTATTGTATGTGTACCATAGTTGATGATGAGAACTTGTAGTCACTTTGTATTTTCCCAGTTCTTGTGTTTTGCACCACAATCCATTATTGCCTTTCATTGTGGTGCCTTTATAGTTCCTTTCCATCTTCTTGTGAATACCACATTTTTTCCACCCATGACCAAATATTTTTGTCCGCCCATGACTGAATATTTTATCCACCCATGATCAAATTTTTTTGTCCGCCTATGACCAATGATTTTTATCTCGCCCATGACCAAAGATTTTTGTCCACCCATGACCGAATATTTTGTAATCCCTTTTAAAATATTTACTCCTTCCGAAAACCCATTTTTTTGTTTAGCCATCGCTCAAGTATTTGTGTCTATTAAATGGGTTCCCTTTTCAGCCCTTCTATCTGTTTCTCTAGTTTTTAATTTTAATTTTTTTCTTCTTTGTCTACTTTTTTCTCGTAAGCACTGACATCTATCTCTAAACAAAAAATGAATCACGTATTATTTTTATAAATTGTAATGGTTTGCTTTTGTATAGTATAGGTAATCATTTTGACTTCCTTTAATTATTTTTTAATATGAAAGAAATAGTCATGACTAATTCTTCAATATTCGATTCTAAATTGATTGCGGCGTTGATATACATAGTTTTTAATTTTTTTCCCACGTAGAAATAATTAAATGCATTGTCTTTAAAAAAATTATGTTTAGTAAAAGGTAAGCACATTATATGTACTCGTAAATATTATTAAATATAAATGTTAATCATTCTATTTACAAACATATATTCCATTTACAATTAGTAACGACTTACTTGATAAATGAGCCAATCTAAAGTAACAATTTTAAAATTTTAAAATAACATATTCCAAGACTAGAGGCTGTTAAGCTCGATGTTTCGACATTGCCTAGCTATTACAAGACAACACAAGGCAACAAATATTCCAAGACAAGAAAAATATTAAAGAGTTTCCTGAATACATTTTTCAAACAAGAACAGAGACTAGCGGCCGCTAAGATTCTGGTTGACTCGCATACGATACAACTAGGATGGCTCACCTGAAAATATGAGCTAAGAACCATTATTATATTTAGATTTCTGTATTAATTTATTAGAATCCTACCATGATATTCGAAGCCTAACAACCGCTAATGTCAAATATTATTAAATAACATTGGTGCAACATAACAAAGACTTGAGATTAGTAGCCGCTAGGATATTTGTTTCCTTACATACATGATAATTAGTAATAACCCAACTGAAAAACTAACTAAGATCCTTTATTATATTTGGATGTTACAATACTACCTTCTAAGACTAGCGACCACTAGGGTGGATGTTTACTTTCTTTCTTTGAATATTTGTTGTCTTCACATGATATTTTCTGCATTGCAGCCATTGAGTTCAATATGTTATCCAAAGTCTATCACATGATATTGAATCCTAACGGCCGCTAAGGTCATAGATTATTCCACTGTGTTGGTGTAACATAATAAATACTTAAGATTAGTGGCTGCTAGGATAATTCTTATCTTACATTCAAGATATTGATTAATGACCCAACTAAAAACCCAATACTAAACTAAACTCCAACACCAATAGCTTATCCAGGTAGCCTCTAAGTATAAAATGTTATTCAAAGTTTATTGCATGATATTCTTAGTGTCCGCTACGGTCAAAGATAATTACATGGTGCTCTAGGAAAATCACAAATAATTTAGGTTAGCGGCCGCTAGGATACATGTTGCTTGCATTCAGACAATTTGTAACCACTTGATTGAAAATCTAACTATGCTCCCCATTATTATATTTAAATTTTAAAAGACTATTTTCAACAAATGGTGACCGCTAGGGTGGTTTCTCACTACATTTCTTTCTTGAATACTAGTGATTCTAAACATAAATTTAAGCCTAGTGGTCACTAAGCTCAATAGTATATTTGAAGTGTATCACATGAATTCCAAACTAAAATTTAAGCCTAGTGGCCACTGGGTTCAACATGTTACTCAAATACATGACTAGACAACAAATATTTGAAGACATGATGAACTCAAGGTCTTGGGATATTGGTGAGTTACATGTTAGGTATACATATTTTTCGAATATATATCTTTCCTAAATACTCATGATTCCAAATAAAAATTTAATCCTAGCTGATGCTAAGCTCACTAGTATATTCGGATTCTATCACATGAATTCCAAACGGAAATTTACGCCTAGTGGTTGCTATGTTCAATTTTAAGCCCAGTGGTTGTTGGGTTCCATATGTTATTCAAATCAGCATTGTTGCAACATCACAAAGGCTTGAGGTTAGCGGCCATTGGGATATTTTTTGTCTTTCATACAAGATAATTAGTAATGACCTGATGGATATTTAAATTCATAACTAGAAAACAAATATTCAAAGATAGGATGAACTCAAGTTCTTGGGATATTGGTGAAATACAATTAGTTTGTAATAATCAACCTAAGTTTCATTCCTATTGAGTTCATTGGATGCTTTCAATAAGTGGCCATGAGGAAAACTTGAGTTAGGGGTCAAACTTTTTTATATGGACCAAGTAGAACATAATGGGCGCTTCAAATATGGATCTCTTGGTGGACATTAAGGACCCAAGTCCACTTCCATGTCCCGCTTAGAAAAAGTGTTCATCCACCACTCTATTTCATATATATGGTATAATAAAGTGTTTACCATCCAAAATTTACAAATAGTTTGTATTCATCAACCCAAGTTCCATTCCCATTGAGTTCACTGGATTCTTTCAATAAGTGGCCATGGGGACACCTTGAGGTATGGGTCAAAATTCTCCATATGGACTAAGTGGAACATAGTGGGGTGCTTTGAATGCAGATCACTCGACAAACATTAAGGACCCAAGCCCACCTCCATGTCCCGCTTAGAGAAATTGATCCTCCACCACTCTAGTTCATAGATTTGGTATAATAAAAGTGTTTACCATCCAAAATTTACAAATAGTTTGTAATCATCAACCCAAGTTCCATTCCCATTGAGTTCACTGGATGCTTTCAATAAGTGGCCATGGGGACACCTTGAGGTAGGGGTCAAACTTCTCCATATGGACCAAGTGGAACATATCGGGAACTTCAAATGTGGATTTATCGATAGACATTACGGACCCAAGCCCACCCCCATGTCCCACTTAGAGAAATTTCTCCTTCACCACTTCGGTTCATAGCTCTGTATAATAAAAGTGTTTACCATCCAAAATTTACAAGTAGTTTGTAATCATCAACCCAAGTTACATTCCCATTGAGTTCATTGGATGCTTTCAATAAGTGGCCATGGGGACACCTTGGGTAGGGATTGAACTTCTCCATATGGACCAAGCAGAACATACCGAGGCACTTTGAATGCTCCCCGCAATTATATTTCAATTTTAAAAGACTATTTTTAATGACAAATGACTACTAGGGTGGTTTCTCACTACATTTATTTCATGAATACTCATGATTCCAAACAAAAATTTAAGCCTGGTACTGCTTGAGCTCAATAGTATATTCCAATTCTATCGCATGAATTCCAAACAAAAATTCAAGCCTAGCAGTCACTGTGTTAAATATTAATCCTAGTGGCCGATTGGTTCGATATGTTATTCGAAGCAGCGTTGTTGTAACATCACAAATGCTTGAGGTTAGCAACCACTAGGATAGTTGTTGTCTTACATACAGGAAAATTAGTAATGACCTAACAGATATTCAAATACACGACTAGAAAAAAATTCAAAGACAGGATGAACTCAAGTTCTTGGGATATTGATAAGTAACAAGTAATTTGTAATCATCAACCCAAATTCAATTCGCATTGAGTTCACTTGGATGCTTTCAATATATGGCCCTAAGGACACCTTGGGGTAAGGGTAAAAATTCTCCATATGGACCAAGTGGAACATAGTGGGGCACTTCAGTATACGGATCACTCGGTAGATATTAAGGAACTAAGTGCACACCCATGTCCCACTTAGAGAAAGTGCTCCTCCACCACTCGGTTCATAGCTCTGGTATAATAAAAGTGTTTACCATCCAAAATTTACAAGTAGTTTGTAATCATCAACCCAAGTTATATTCCCATTGAGTTCATTAGATGCTTTCAATAAGTGACCATGGGGAAAACTTGGGGTAGGGATAAAACTTCTCCATATGGACTAAGAGGAATATAGCGGGAACTTGAATGCTCCCCACAATTATATTTCAATTTTAAAAGACTATTGCGAGCACTAGGGTGGTTTCTCACTACATTTCTTTTCATGAATACTCGTGATTCCAAACAAAAATTTAACCCTAGATACCATTGATATAACTAGTATATTCAAAGCCTATCACATGAATTCCAAATGAAAATTTAAGCCTAGTGGCCATTGTGTTCAATCGAAGCCTAGTACCGGGTTCATTATGTTATTCAAATCAGCGTTGTTGCAACATCACGAGGCTTGTTATTAGCATATGCTAGGATAGTTCTTGTCTTTCATGTAGGACAATCATTAATGACCTTACGTATATTCAAATACACAACTAGACAACAAATATTCGAAGACAGGATGAACTCAAGTTCTTGGGCTATTGGTGAGTTACAAGTAGTTTGTAATCATCAACCCAAATTCCATTCCCATTGAGTTCATTGGATGCTTTCAATAAGTGACCATACGAGATACCTTGGGGTAGGGGTCAAACTTCTCCATATGGACCAAGTGGAACATAGTGGGGCACTTCAAATGTGGATCTCTCGGTAGACATTAAGGACCTCATCCCACGCTATGTCCCACTTAGAGAAAGTGCTCCTCCACCACTCTTGTTCATATCTCTTATATAATAAAACCATTTACCATCCAAAATTTTCCACCCCCTCCCACTTTTCGAGAACTTACCTTTGACGGAGCCTTGAAAGGAAACCCAGGCCTATTAGGAGCGAGGTGTTTAATTAGAGATGTGGATGGAAGTTTAGTAATAGCTGGGTCCTTTCCTTTAAAAGATGACACATGTAATGAGGCAGAGGCTCAAGCTTTTTGGTAGGTATCAAAATGGCGGTCAACATTGGATGTGAAACTTTTAAAATTGAAGACAATTCCTGTGGTAATAAATGATGTTTGAAAGGGAAAATCTTTGTCCTAGAAGTTGGATTATTATATCACCAACATTTTGCATTGGTTTTGATGTGGTTTTCTTCAAGAATTCATGTTGTTTGTTCTAAGGGGCTTGGGAGGATGTCTCAGTGGGTGGGAGAATGTCTCTGCAGCCAAGAAACTCAATCTCTCAGGTGCAATTTCTTGTTCATATCCCTAGTTTTTAGTAGTCGGGTATTTTGTTTGTTATCGATATTGGGTTTAATCGTCTTGCATCGCAGTTATTTTTTGTGGTTTTTTTTTTTGGGTCGTGTGGTTTATTGATTATCTTTCACGTTTTTAATTGGGTGGGATCTCGTCAATCCCCAGGTTCTAAGATCTTGTCAAAAGAATTGAATCATCTAAAAAAACTATTCAAAGACATAACAGATATAAATGATTTTCCAGATTACACGTATCCCCTAAGATCAAATCTTATTATACTCCCTTCATGTAATATAAAAAGTTTCATGATTACACATATTCCAAAAAGAAATTTTCAGCCAAGTAGCTAGTGAGTTCAATACTTTTTGTGGATTTTTATACAATTTTGACTATAGATTTGAACCGAGAGGTTACGGGACCACACCCATACAATATAGAACTAATAAAAAAACCAAGTGATGCAAAAACTCAAGTCCCCACAACAAGGAACACCACGAAGGGGAGATAAACCAAGAGAAAAACCAAAGAACCAAAATAGACTAGGAAGCACCAGAACCAAACATGAATATGAGCCAAAAGAGTGGCGCAAACAAGTACCAAAGATGCACCACCCACTACCCATTGAGAAGCCTTGCCAAGTAAGAGAAGAAATTTCTCCCTAGCTAGGGTGCAAAACTTGTTAAGGTGATCGATAGATGAATCAATAGGGAAACGGGTAGTAGGTAGATCCAGGGCAGAATATTGAGATCTAGGCTGCCATGATAAGGGGAATCATGCACGTTCTCAACATGAATGAGCAGTTCGGTTTTTCTCCCCGAGCCAATGAACCCCATGCCCAAGATCGATAGCGTGTTCATCAAACTCTTCCACTTAAATCAAGGGATGTGACAATTAGCCAATTCATCATGCAAGAATCATCTTTGAACTGGGTAAATGAAGTACTCTGTTATAGCCTCGACATATGCCTTGTCCGAGGTAAAGTAGAAGACAATTGGAAACAAAATCTGCATTTATATCGAAGTGGCCCACGCCCTATTAGAATCTTACATGTTGGACCCCTAGAATATTGGTCAAGTATGAAGGCATGTAGGCACGTAAGGTCCCAGTTATGGAATGGCACGTAAGGCAAAAGCGCACAAGAGAAGGGTATAAGGAAGCATGTAGCATGCACGACGTGCAAAAGGATCAAGACTTAGTCATTTTGGATGTCCGGAGTAGAACACATGAAAAGCATGACCTGGTTGCACATGGATAAGATGTCAGCCTGACGACAGGTTGGCCCAGGATGGAGCATGCTTGTGATGGAATATTCTAGAAGAACATCATGGAATAAAGTGGAGAGCTCAGGCCTAGAGAAGCATGCTCGCATGGAGGACCACATTCGGACACTTGGCACTGGATCTGAGGGCACTGGAGGACAGGTTGGCAGTCCAGGAAATCTATAAATACAAGTTCCTGTAGAGACATAAATATACAAAGACATATAGACATAGAGGGATACACATATGGAGGTATATATACAAGTATCCATATAGACACCTAGAGAGTGAGCGGATCTCTACAGAAATGTTGTGAGGACTCTGTCGGTGAATAATTGTATTCAGGAGAGAATGTATTAGGTCTAGGGGTTGTAAAATTTCTTTTGGGTAGCTTAGTTACATAAAGTCCAGTGCAATGCATGACTATGGTTTGCTTCTCTACAACCCTTTACAATGGTTCCATGGATGTAATTATTATCCAAAATGTGCCCCCGCTCATTTTTGTGGCTAACTCCTTGTGTTCTTACCTCTCTTTTTCTCAGTCTCCATTTTTTATTTTTAGGCACTCAAATCTTTCTAAAAATGGCACCATTGGATAGAGCTCTCTCTCAGCTTTCCAGAAAGGTAAAGTTTTCCTCCTAACTCCTCATATTTTTCAAGTTATGGCTCGGTGGAGTTTTTGTGGGAAATTTTCCCTTAGGAGGCCCACGACCAATAGGAAGCCACCACGTGGCACCTGGAGTGGCGGAGCGTGGGGAAAATTTGAAAATTTTTCCAAAGACCAAACGGGTAAAAATTCAAATTTTTGCCCGATCCGATTTTGGCCTATTTTTGCCCTAAATTTTCAAATCGCCATATCTTTCGATCCAGAGCTCGGATTTTTGCGTTCTTTATATCAATGGAAAGCTGGTGAAATTATCTACATGATTTCAAGGTCAATTTTGCATTTTGGTTGAGTTTGGAGAGATAAAATCAAGAAACGCCTCTGGCACATGGTAATGGCCAGAAATGACGTTTCAACAACTAGTTTTAATGCAAAATGGGTCGCATTCTTCTTCAGCATGGCCAAAAATGTCAGGGCATGGGTCTGTAAGGACGCCCATGCTATTTTAATGCATCTTCATTCAATGGGGAATGGCTTCCACGTTTTTTACACGTTTTCTCTCTCCTGGGCTCGACCCATGCATTGTAAAAGCCAGATTTGGCTCATTTTTTGAGGTTGAACATTTTTTTGGATAGCAAGCTTCTTCTTTCACCTTCAACAAGTGATTTTTACAAGTATCATACCTTCTTCATGATTGTAACAGGTTTCTGCCTCTTTGATGTTGCAAATGCAAGGATTTTGACAGTGAAAAATGACAGTGCAGACTCTGTGATCAATTTTTAGTCCTTTGTTTGTATTGTCTTGCTTCATTTCAGACCTCTAATTGCATCTTATCAGCCTGTGTATGATGTTTCATGTTGCATTTTATGAAATTGTGTCAATTTGCATGAACAAGAAGTGTTCATGTATCACCTATTAGTTTAGTTTCAATTTTTACACTTTCTATCTCTGTCTCCTTGGAATTTAGAGTAGGATTAGGATTCAAACCTCTCGAAATTGTGCAAATAACGATCTCGATCGGAGGAGTTTAAGGAACCAGCCTCTAATCTGGATATTCCTCTCTCATTTTACAAGTCTCACACTTGGAGAGAGGTTTCAATGTTGTGCAATCACACTTTGGATGCCCGAATCATCAACTTAGAAACCTTATTTGCATCCGGGAGTCTGCTGATTTGCAACAACAGTTTTGGCATGCCCTAGTGGGACCTTAGAGGTCTTCATCTTCATTGCAACAAAATTGATGTGCATTTGTTGCAAGTTTCTTTCTTTAAAAGAGCTATAAATTACACATCTGGCGACTCCAAGGAAGAAGAATCAGCTGGTTTTAGCAGTGCAGACCTGAAAACTCATGAGAAGAATCACTACAAGGTCAAGAGCTGGAGAAGAAGAGGTGTTGTTTGAATATCTGCAATTATCTCCAAGAAGAAGGCAAAGTGGGAGGAGAATCCAAAGGTCTCCATCTCCACCAAACAGAACTCTCTCAACTCCTCCACCTGGTAGGCCTTTCATTCAATCAACAAGGGTTTTAAGGCCAATCAGAATGGCACAAAACAACCCCTATGTCAATTTCACTGGCAGTAGCCCACTTGCTCTCAATACACAAAATCCAATCCCAATTGCAGCATTGAAGAACATTCCATACTTCACTGGAGAAAATCAGACCACTCCTGGTGATCATGTCAAGGATATTGCTAACATTTGTGCAATCCATGAGATCAATGAGATGCAAGTTCTTTGTCAAAAATACTTGGCATCTTCATTCAAAGGGAAAGCTTTGCAATGGTTCAGGAGTCTTGCCTCATGTTCTATTCAAAATTGGAATCAGCTATGTATAGCCCTCCATGAGCAGTTTGGGGAAAAGGGAGACAACTTGTCCCTTTTGGAGCAGCTGACAACTATCCAAAGAGCTCCTAATGAGCAAATGATGATTTTAATTTCAGATTTCAAAGAACTTGAGAGAGAAATTCCAGTGGGAATTAGGCCAACAATGAAGGTTCTTTTCTTTATTACCTTAAAGCTTTAAGTTTTGATATTTCTATGTTAATTCAGTCCATGGGAGGCACAACTATCCCCATTACTTATAGCATTGCCATTAGAGCTGAAAATTGTTTGATTCAAGCTGGCAAGCTAGCTCCTAGGCCTCCAATGCCATTATTTCCAAGTTTAGAGAGCCCAAGTACTAGCCAAGTGCCTAATTTAGCTTCTATTCCCACTCCTAGAAATTAGAATTCAAGTGAATCTTCCACTTCATCTTCTAGTGCCTCAAATGAACTTCAAGAAGTCATGAAGCAATTGCAAAATCTAGGTAATGAGCTGGTTACACTCAAAAGGCAGCAAGCTCAAGGTTTTAGACCTTCCTTCCAGCCTCAAGCTCAGCCTAACAAGCAACCATATCAACCTCATAGACCACTCAATCTAGCTGCAAATCTAAATCAAGCAAGGCCTCCTGCCAACAGACCATTTCAGCCCTATAATCCAAATGTTATATCTGCCTCTAAGGCATTGGTGCCAACACAAAACAACGTTGCTCAGGAGTATGATTGGTGTTTTCCATGCAATGAACCTCACAACCAATCTATGTGCTTCAACGGTGCCTTGAATCAAGCATTAATGGTGACAACTACTAGTGTGGAGGGTGAGGGTAGTCAAGGAAACAACCAACAACAAGAAACATTCTAGCAACAATCAGCTCCAAATGACACCACACTTGTGAACTGGCAGGCAGAGGATTTTTGTGGCATAAATCAAATAGTCTCTCAAGGTGTTGCAGCCAACACAAGGTCAAAGAGAAGAAATTTGGGTGAAGAACAGCCATTGGCCCCAAGTAATTCATGACCTTCTGTCACTCCACAAACTATTGGCAAACAAAATGCAATCCCAAGCACACAAGGATTGCCTAAAACAGCCCCTAGGCCAACCCAAATGCCATTTGTTGTTGCCCATGTGCAAGGAATGAATGTGCAGGCCAAGGGACAGCAGAGGGATACTTCATCTCCATTCAGTATCATTGATCAGATGAAGAAGACAAATGCAAACATATCAATGTGGGAATCACTATCTATCCTAGACAAAGAGATTTGCTACAAGCTGCCATGAAGGACTGGTCAACTTCAAATCAGCAAGTCCAAATGCAAGAGAAGGTGCTCACAAATGCTGCCCAGCCTAAGGGGAATCATGGAGGACAGCAAGGTAAAATATTGAAGCCCCCTCCATTCTATGTTTCATTGATCATTGGGAACCAATTAGTACACAATTGCATGATTGATTCCGGGGCAAGTAGTTCAGTAATGCCCAAGCAAATAGCTGATCAGTTGGGAATTTAGTATGAAACCATATCCAAAGGGGTGGTGCAGTTGGATGGGACAGCAGTAACAACAGTCGGGGTGATTAAAAACTTGAGTCTTACTTTGCATGCCTATCCCAACGTGGTTGTTTTGCAAGATGTCTCAGTAATAGACCTTCCACCACTCTTTGCCCTATGTTTGTCAAGGGATTTCACAGCTAAGATTGGAGGTTACTTGTCTGTTTGATTGGTCACACATGTTGTTCAGAACAAGATATGGAACCAAAGCCACAATCAGGTTTGAACCTATTGCAAACTTTCACATTGAGCCTTACACTCCAAGTCAGATTAATGCCAATTGTTCAGCGTTTGATCAAGAAGATCATCCAAGCACTGATGAAGCTGACACCAAGGTTGGAAGCATCCCATATTTAACTCTTGATGAATGGGCAAGCAAGGTGCATGCTTTTGATCCTTATCAAGAAATAGAAGAATCTGAGCTGGGAGTCTATTGCATACATGAAGAAAATCAGCCTATTCCTAGCATCACCAAGCCAAACCACAAAGATGACAATGAGGTATGGCAGTTGTTTTTTGATGGATCAAGGAGTAGACAAGGTGCAGGAGGGGGATCCATGTTGGTTTCACCTCAAGGAGTTAAGTATTATTCAGCTTTTAGATTTCAGTTTGCATGCTCTAATAACACTGCTGAATATGAAGCCTTGGTGCAAGGACTGCATTGGGCAATCAAGAGAGGAATAAAGAACTTGCAAGTCTTTGGTGACAGTGAGTTGATTGTCAACCAAGTTAAGGGGCAGCATGCTATCAAGAATGATCTACTCAAGTGCTACAAGAACAGGGTGTGGGACCTCATTGAAGATTTTGAGGGCTTTAGCATAAAATCCATTCTTAGAAAAGAAAACTAAGCTGGCTGTGCCGACAGGCTTGCAGCGGCATTGGGGCAGCCTTCGATATTGTGGAAAGCATTCAAAAGGACAAGGTATAGCCAAACATCCATGTGATTGTGAGGCCTTCAAAGGCCAGATAACAATGTAAGTTGGCAAGTATTTGAGAATGACCAAAGAAAGCATCCATTTCTTACAAGAAGAAGTTGAGTTCTCGGCTAAAAATCAGGAAAATTGGAACAACAGTATGGTGACATAGTGGTACAGCTGAGAACTAACAAGCTACCCAAGGGACTTATCACTTTGGAGTCCATTTTCAATCCCAATGATCAGTTTAGGAAAGAGAAAGAAAACATTCAGGTCAAGAGAGAAGATTCAGTATCCATCTTGGTGGAAGAGAACAAACCATTGCAAATTGGAAAGATGACAACTGAACAAGAAAGGTATGAGTTCATACAGCTTTGTGTCAAGAGTTCCCTGATGTGTTTTCTTGGAGCTACGAAGATTTGAAAGGTTTCAATCCTAAGTTAGCTCAGCACACCATTGAGTTGGATCCAAATACCAATCCCATCAAAGTGCAAAACAAAGGCCAGTCAATCCACACATGGAACCTCTCATGAGGAAGGAATTGAACAAGTTGATTGAGTCAAGAATCATATTCCCAATCAAGCATTCTAGTTGGGTTGCCAACTTAGTTCCAGTCAGAAAGAAGAGTGGAGAGATCAAATTGTGTGTTGATTTCAGAGATTTGAATAGAGCATCTCTCAAGGACCATTACCCACTTCCTTCTATGGAGCAGATTTTACAAGTTGTTGCTGGCTCCGAAAGGTTTTCATTGCTTGATGGCTACTCAGGGTACAATCATATTATGGTGAAGGAAGAAGATCAGTTCAAGATAGCCTTCACAACCAAATGGGGAACTTATGCATACAGGAAAATGCCATTTGGGTTGTCCAACGCTGGAGCTACCTTCTAAAGAGCAATGGACATGGTGTTCAAAGGTTTAATTAATAACATGGTGTTGATATATCTTGATGATATCACTATTTTTTCAAAGAATGCAGCAGACCACCTCTCTCATTTGAGACAAGTCTTCCAAAGGTGCAGGAGATTTGGAGTGTCTTTGAATCCTAAGAAGTGTATCTTCCTAGCACATGAAGGAAAGCTCCTTGGCCATATTGTCTCCAAAGAAGGATTAGCAATTGATCCAGAGAGAGTTGAAGCCATAAGAGCACTACCATTGCCAAGCCACAAGAAGGCACTTCAGAGTTTCTTGGGGAGAATAAATTTTGTTCGGAGGTTTGTCCCAGATTTTGCAGCCCTTGTCAAACCTATCACCAAGATGTTGAAGAAAAGCATGGATTTCAAATGGACAGCAGAAGGCAAGGAGAGTTTTGAAGCAATCAAAGAAGCCATCTCTCAAGCACCAACTCTCATCAACCCGGACTTCTCCAAGGATTTCATCCTCTATGCATTTGGGGGTAATGATACCATTTCTGCCATTTTGGTACAGCAGAACAAGGACAATGATGAGCATCCAATTACTTTCTTCAGCCAAAGCCTAGATGACTATGAGGTGAGATATTCTTTTATTGAGAAGCATGTACTTGCAGTAATCAGAAGCTTGAAGAAATTCAAGCATCTAGTCTCAAACAACAAACTTCAGTTGTTGGTCTCTCATGCGGGAGTAAAGGACTTCCTCCTCAACAAGGATTTGAATGAGAAAAGGGCAGGTTGGATCACTCGTGTCATGGAGTATGACATTGAGATGAAGGTCGCCAAGCTGGTAAGAGGAAAAGGATTATGTGAGGAGCTGATTCTGGGCAAGCAAAAAGGAGTATGCAATAAAGAAGAGGTTGTTTTGACAGTTCAAGACAGCCATGTGCAAGGTAGCACTCAAGAAGAGGATAATGTTGTCCACACTCCTTGCTGGACCCAAGGTATAATGCACTTCCTAAGCATGTGCCTATGCCCTCAAGAGATGAACAAAACCCAAAGAAGACACTTCAGATTGCAGGCTGTCCCATATGCCATAGTAGACGGTGTTTTGTTCAAGAAAGATGTGAATGGAGTGCTACTGAGATGCATTAGCACAAATCAGATTCATAGGGTGTTGGAAGAGTTCCATGGTGGACCAGCTGGTGGTCATTTTGCACCAAGAGTGATAGCTCTAAAAATCATGAAGGCTGGTTATTATTAGCCCAAGATTTTCAGTGATTGTTTTGCGTGGATCAAAAGGTGCAAGAATTGTGCATTCTTCACAAGTAAAGAGAGGCTTGTTGCCTTCCATTGCATCCAATTTCAGTTGACCAGCCATTCATGCAATGGGGTTTGGACTTCATTGGAGTCATTAATCCCAATTCAAGCCAAGGGCATAAGTGGATTTTGACAGCCACAGACTACTTCACCAAGTGGACTGAAGCAGTAGCACTCAAGGAAGCAAATGAGTCTAACATCTTAGACTTCTATGAGGGGATAGTAACCATATTTGGCATACCTACTACAATAATCTTAGATAATGCATTAGCATTCATTGGATCCAAGGTGACTGAGTGGGCTGTCAAGAACGGATCTACCTAAGTACTTCATCAAACTACTACCCTCAGGGTAATGGCCAAGATGAATCTACAAACAAGAACTTGTTGAGGATCATTAGGAGGACTCTTGATGAGAATCAGAGGTCTTGGCATACCAAACTGAAATCAGCCTTATGGGCTAATAGGATAACTCCCAAGAGATCCATAGGTAACTCTCCATTTAGGCTTGTTTATGGAAGAGAGGCAATCTTGTCCATGTCACTTGAGTTGTCAACATTGGAACTCATGAAGCAGTTAGAGTTGCTAGAGTTTGGGCCCATGGAGGTGAGATATACAGAGTTGATGGAGCTCCAAGAGATCAGAGATTAGGCATCCCAAGCAATGGAGAAGGATCAAGCTTTGATCAAGAAGACCTTTGATAGGAAGGCCAAGAGTAGATATTTTCAAGTTGGAGATCTAGTGTTAAAATGGGATGCAGATAGAGCAAAACCGGGAAGGCATTCAAAATTTGATGCCATTTGGAGTGGTCCATACATGGTCACAAAGTGTAAGGACAGCAATGTCTTCCAATTTTCTTCATTGGATGGCGAAGAACTCAGAGATTCCAGTTAATGGAATCTATCTAAAGCATTACTACTAAAGGGAAATTCTCCACCTTGTAAATATTAGCTTAGATTTTCATTCCTCCAAATGCTTGTGCACATTGTTTTGCTAGTAGGTTGTTTTGCTTTCCCTAAGTGCTTTGGCACAGGCTTGTTGTCCCTGGAGATGTTTTGCAGTCCTTGCTTCCATCAGGTGATATTCCATCTTCCTCCTTACAACATTCTAAGTCAGTTGGGGTTCCGAACAGAAAATTTTATGACTCCATGCCCAATGGGCTGCTTCAGGCAACTGGTATCTTCATCTAGCAGGCAGATGACCCCTCTGAGTCGCCAAAATTGTTATCCAAAATGTGCCCCTGCTCATTTTTGTGGCTAACTCCTTGTGTTCTTACCTCTCTTGTGCCTCAGTCTCCATTTTTTATTTTTAGGCACTCAAATCTTTCTAAAAATGGCACCATTGGATAGAGCTCTCTCTCAGCTTTCCAGAAAGGTAAAGTTTTCCTCCTAACTCCTCATATTTTTCAAGTTATGGCTCGGCGGAGTTTTTGTGGGAAATTTTCCCTTAGGAGGCCCATGGCCAATAGGAAGCCGCCACGTGGCACCTAGAGTGGTGGAGCGCGGGGAAAATTTGAAAAAAATTCCAAAGACCAAACGGGTAAAAATTCAAACTTTTGCCCGCCGATCCGATTTTGGCCTGTTTTTGCCCTAAATTTTCAAATCGCCATATCTTTCGATCCAGAGCTCGGATTTTGAGTTCTTTATATCAATGGAAAGCTGGTGAAATTCTCTACATGATTCCGGGGTCAATTTTGCATTTTAGTTGAGTTTGGAGAGATAAAATCAAGAAACACCTCTGGCACGTGGTAATGGCCAGAAATGACGTTTCAACAACCAGTTTTAATGCAAAATGGGTCGCATTCTTCTTCAGCATGGCCAAAAATGTCAGGGCATGGGTCTGTAAGGACACCCATGCTATTTTAATGCATCTTCATTCAATGGGGAATGGCTTCCACGTTTTTTACATGTTTTCTCTCTCCTGGGCTCGACCCATGCATTGTAAAAGCCAGATTTGGCTCATTTTTTGAGGTTGAACATTTTTTTTGGATAGCAAGCTTCTTCTTTCACCTTCAACAAGTGATTTTTGCAAGTATCGACCTTCTTCATGACTCGTAATGAGTTTCGCCTCTTTGATGTTGCAAATGCAAGGATTTTGACAATGGAAAAATGACAGTGCAGACTCTGTGATCAATTTTCAGTCCTTTGTTTGTATTGTCTTGCTTCATTTCAGACCTCTAATTGCATCTTATCAGCCTATGTATGATGTTTCATGTTGCATTTTATGAAATTGTGTCAATTTTCATGAACAAGAAGTGTTCACCACTCCTTTGGTGTATCACCTATTAGTTTAATTTCAATTTTTGTACTTTCTATCTTTGTCTCCTTGGAATTTAGAGTAGGGTTAGGATTCAAACCTCTACAATTATGCAAATAATGAGATCGATCAAAGGAGTTTGAGGAACCAACCTCTAATATGGAGATTCCTCTCTCATTTTACAAGTTCCGCACTTGGAGAGAGGTTTCAATGTTGTGCAATCACACCGGGATGCCTAAAACATCAACTTAGAAACCTGATTTGCAACAACAAGAATAAGGTTACTCGTCATAATATATACATGAATATCAATTATTCTGATGCATGTTTCTCTCTTATGAATTCTCTTTCCTTTCATGCTAAGTATGAATGCTTGTATGTTTCTTTCTGTCACAATACGTGTTATGGATTCTATTAAACACTCGGTTTGAAGTGACTGCAAGGATCTAGAGGCCGTTCTAAGCCCTATGGTTCTTGTATGTCTTAAAATTCCTTCTGAAATCTCTTACACTAATCATAGATGATGTTTCCCACTAAAATCACATAAAAGAGAGACTCAGTACTGCAGTGTGCCTCGGGTGGGTGCTCAGCTTTCACTGGGTGATAGGTTGGTGCACATGGGGTTCCTTTCTTTTGTGATAGGAGTAAAAATGACTACATCTTGGTTTTGTTTCCGGGACCTCTTTTCGAAGTTGTAGTGGGATTTAGCATACATCATGATTTATGTAATGAGTAATGATAGAGCGGTTAACATTAGAAAATGTTGAATCATGGTTCAAGAGCATGGAGGATGAATTTGCTCAAAGATTCAGCACTGGACCTGAGTTTAATGCACGTATATGGGTAGAAGATAATCTCTACCATGATCTGTATGAAACTTTTTTCTAGTTGTTTCCCTATGGAACTATATGAATGGCTCTCAGCCTACGCATCTAGATCAAGTTGGTGTTATAGATCATATGTGTGGACCCAAGAAGAGTACCAAAGGCTATAGGATGTAGATCTAACATGGACCTATGTTGTGGATCATTTGTGGAAAGGAGTATTGGCTAGCTACACTCTGGAGTACGCCATTTCCACATATTCTTGTCCGGAGGTTGCTGAGTTTGAGTTTCTGAGGGAGCTCAGAGGATCATTTTTACGTGTTGTCCCTTTGGCTTTGAAGATCTTGATCATTACAATGAGTTTAGAGGCTTTCCCAATGGCCGGCTAAACCATTCTCGAGAGTCTGGGTGAGAAACCTAGGGTGGAGGAAGATGGCAGACATTACTACAGAGAAAGAAAGGGAGGAGAGATGAATCAAGTATGGTGAAGCGCATGAAAGGGAGATTGCTAGACAACGCGAGGTTACAGGTGTGATGGATGTATGGTGGAAGATGTTGCGGGAAGGATTTGAGGTTGACGCTGAGGACGTAGAGCCTGAGTAGTCTGTGCGACCCCATCTTGGTAAGTGCGTGAGAGAAACCCCTTTAGCTTCTAATGAGATTTTGTCATGCAAAGAAAGAATAACTGTTGGCGCACATCTGAGCCCACCTAGTGACCGGACCACAGTGCGTGGTTTTCCGATCGTGGGATAATATTGATAATCCAGTTGATTACATTAGAGGTGATCATTCTACACCTAGGAGGTATAATTTCTCGTTTGGTACTTCTATGGCTGCAAACACTGGCCAAGTGTTAGGAATTTTTGAGCAAGGTATAGGCACACAAGTGTTTGGTCTCGCGTCTGAAAGTGGTGCGGGGTATACTATTAGTAGTGGGGCATTATCGGAGACCGTAGGCATGCAGCTCAGTGGAACTGTGGGAACCCTTGGCACAACCACTTCAGGACCTGGTGGATCTGGTGGTTCAGGAGGAGTAGGAGCTAGTGGGTCTAATAGTTCAGGGACCTCGTGGGCCCGGTGGATCTAGCAATTCAAGACCTAGTGGACCTAGTGGATCAGGTGGTGAAGGAAACATAGGCGGAAACCAAGGATTTGGCAGAGGAGGATTTAGACCCCAACCACCTCCACAAGTTTTCTTTCAAATGTATCTACATTTTCCCGATTATAGAGGTATTGAGGATGTTACGGAACATGTTCACAAGTGTAAACTACTATGACACATGAAGGGTGTCACAACCCCAGAATGGAAAGCTAATCAGTTTACAACCACATTGCAAGGGCACACGCATAGCTGGTATAGGAAGTATTACCCTCATCAGACAGTAGTGGATTATACTGCCTTAAAGAATGCATTCTTGGTAGAGTTCCACATTCCTGAGTTTGAGCAGAAGAGCATCAACGCTTTGAAGGAGATTCAACAAGGAATGGTAGAGAGTGTGCGGGAGTATGATGCACACTTTAAAACTCTCTTGTCTAAATTATCATATGATATTCACCCTTCACAGCATGCACAGTGGTTTGTTGGAGGGTTGATCACCCCTTTTAGAAGGGCCTTATCTCATAAAACTTTTACAGACCCATGTGAGGCATTGGAGGCTACCCTACGCACCGAGGTTGTTGGTAGTGTTGATATTGGCGTTAGCCCATTCTTGGAGGCCTAGATTGTTGCTATGGCCAAGCAGTTGGAAAATTGTCTAGCGAACTCAACCCATGAGACTCGTAGTGGTTTGTGGTGCACAAATTGTGAGATAGAGGCGCGTTAAGGATAATTTCCCGAGGATAGTACGTGCTATGGTGGTAGAGTATGAGATTTGTCATGGGGACCATGATGCAAGTAGATGTCCCTTGCTACAGCGTGCAATCAGGAGAATGTATCTTGTTATTGCAATATTTTCACTTCTACAACCCATGATACTAAGGACTGTAGGCTCATTGATCAAATCCATGAGGCCATCGATCATGGGGTGCATTAAACCAATGTTGTAAGTAGTTCCAAGGGTGATGATCACCATTATGAGGAGCGCACAGATGGAGGCACGCGTGGAAGAGGTTTTCGAGGAGGATTTCGTGGTCATGGTAACCGTAGAGGAGGAAGGAGTGAGTTCCCGCATGGAACCTATTTCAACTATGGATCTACAGAGCATTACAAATGTGAATTCTCGGACCTGTTGCAGTGCTCGTGGTGTGGAAAGAAGCATAAGTATGAGGAGTGCCCGGAATTGTTTGAGCATATGAATCAACAGCACCGGAAGGAAAAGGGTGCTGCAATGGTCAGTATCAAGAAGGCGGACATATAGTGGATGCCTCAGGTAACACGGGATGCAGGTTTGGAACCTATCTTGGTAACAATAAGGGAAGAAGTCGTGTGCGCAAGAGAGGTACCAAGACAAAAGAACCTGGTTTCAAGGGAGGAGGTTGTTCATGGAAAGTATCCAGACCCCACGTATCAAAAAGAGATATATCAGGACACCATGGATGTTATTAGAAGCTTACAAGGAGACATCCAATGTCTAAAGGAGAAATCCAGGAAGGAGGAACAAGGCAAGAGGGTCAAGGCGCACAAGGATGACCTGGATGAGGTCAAGGAGATGTGTAAAATGCAAAGGTAGGAGAATATCATTCCCTTGCTAGGATCATGGTTGAGAGAGAAGGTACCATGCACCAGAGGAGAGCGCAAGAGATAGGTATTACACATGAACCTTCCCCCTCATAGCCTCAACTATGACAAGGAGATTACGTTGAATGTAGTTGTAGATGGATGGATCCTCAGCAATATCCTCATTAACACAGGCGCGGAGGTTAACGTTCTAACTTTGAATGCATGGCATCAAATAAGAAGACCTGCATTACAGCCATCTTCAAATGTGTTGTACATGGAAGACAAGACTAAGGCAATGCCCATCGGTGTGTCTTAAAGGATGTAGATATTACTATCTAGGAGCCAAGTTTACTAGGGACTTCAAGTCTTGCGCTCACCGAGGCGGACAATTTCCCAAAGACTACTTGGGTGCCCTTGGTGTTACAAGAACAATGTGGACCTTTGGTTCAACAAAGGGTACATCAACTTCGAGAACAAGGAGGAACAAGTCATTATACCCCTGGCTGATGGGAAGTCGACACCCTATATTGAACCGTTGGGGGAAGAATTTATGAACATGATATATGTGCACTCAATCAGAGACCCAGAGATAATACACCCTACTAACGGGGTTATCTAGTTTGAAGATGCTCAGTCAGTGAGTGATACCACCAGTGCTAGCATGTGACAATTGGGTGCATGGGACTTATGAATTAATGGGACAGCAGTTGAGAGGGTTGGTGACCAATGTAACAAAGGCGCGCATGGTTAGGCACCTTGGAGGAAAAGAACTGCCAAAGTATTCAGGAGGAACCTTCCCTGAGATCTTTCTGTAGGAGGTGGAATCTCAGTGGAAGGATGCGAAGGAATAGAAGGGGATGTTCAGTTATTTCTTGCATGGCATAGCAACTCGGTGGTGGGCTACACATCAGGAGAGCCTTTTAGAGTGACGCGAGGTAAGAATTGCTCTCTCTGTCATATTTTCTAGGAGCAATGTACCCACCATCATCAAGGAGTACCATGGGAAGGAGCCCACCTCTTTCCATATCTAGGAGTGTGAACGGGTCTGGAGAGAAGGCACGAAGCTTTGCCACCATCCCTCTGGGTGCACAAGTTGTATTCTACACTGCAGGGTTGCGTGCGTGCATGGTATATTCATTCGAGACACGCCGCTAGACAAGGAATTGGCAAGAGCTTGCAGCTGACCTTATTCAAACCTTTGAGTATCGGAGTACCAAACCATTGGTTGATAAGGCCTTGTAGGGTATCAAGTGCCTTACCATGGGGGATAGTGCTAGGACAGAAGATAGGCTATTGGAATTACTAGGTGAACCAAGATTGGGGGCGTGCTTTGAAGAAGAAGTAGAGGAAATAGAAGAGTTACAGCTTGAGCGCGCGTGTTTGGAAAAAGAAAAGGAAAGTTGGTGTATGTGATTGATGGAGAGGAATTGGAAAGCTTAGATGTTAGCCATTTTGTAGGGATGCACGAGGTAGTAGACAGTGCAGATACCGCGTGCGCGCCTACCATGAGCCCTTAAAGATGAAGAAGGTTAACATCGGTTCAGGAGAAGAACCTAAGGAAGCTATTATTGGAGATTACTGGTCGAGAAGGAAGTATCTAAGATCATTGATCTGTTGCGTGAATTTGAGGATTTATTCCCGCGCGGTACCATGAGCTCAAAGGCGTTCACCATTCCTTGGGGAGATGAAGATAAAACTGAAGGATAGTGCGCGCCCGGTTAGGAAAAGGCCTTACCGGATGAATCCCAATTTGCGTGTGAAGGTTAAGGAGGAGATAGACAAAATGATAGCCTCTGGGATCATTGAGGCAGTGGAAGAATCGAGTGGATAAGTCCGATGGTAATCAACATCAAGAAGGATGGGCGGATTAGGATCTGTGTGGATTATAGGGAATTGAACGTAGTTTGTGTCATTGATCCCTTTCCGACCCCCTTCACTGAAGAAATTTTGGAAGGAGTCACTGGACATGAAATCTATTCCTTTACGGATGGATTTTCAGGGTACCACCAAGTCCAGATTGCAAAGGAGGACCAGGAGAAGACAACTTTTGCCACCGAGTGGGGAAGTTTTGCATATACGGTCATGCCCTTTGGGTTGAAGAATGCGCCTACTGTTTTTTCGCGCATAGTGGTGCAAGCATTCTAAGACTTCATCCATAAGTTTCTTTAGGTCTATTTGGATGATTGGACAATGTATGGTCTAGTTAAAGACCATTGTGATAATTTAAGGCTAATGTTTGAGAGGTGTAGGCAGTTGAGGATATCCCTCAACATTAAGAAATGTGTGTTTGCTACACCCTTTGAGACTTTATTGGGGCATATCATATGTAAGGAGGGTGTTGGTAGATCCCGCTAAAGTTGTAGTTATTGTGGGGTTAAGGGAGCCTACTAGCTAGAGCGCAGTACGCGGATTCCTTGGGCATACGGGCTATTACAGAAAATTTATTAAGGGGTATGCCAAGATCGCCACACCTTTAGAAGCGTTGCTTAGACATAAAAGTGCCTTCCATTGGGGAGAGGCACAATAGAGGGCATTTGATACATTAAAAGATAGGCTTATCACCGTGCCTATTTTACGTTTTCCCTCTTGGGACAAGCCCTTTCATGTCCATGTAGATGCCTCAAGGACCGCTATTGGAGCAGTGCTTGCACAACCAGGTGAAGGGATTATTGATCATCCTCTATGTTTTGCAAGTAGGAAGTTGACACCAACAGAGCATAATTATACCACAACTGAGTGCGAGGAATTATCAATTATCTACGTGCTTTTCAAGTTTAGACAGTATCTGTTGGCAACACCCTTTGTGTTTTACACCGACCACATGGCATTAAAATATTTGGTGAACAAGCCCGTCCTAAAAGGGCGTATATGTCGGTGGGTGTTGTTGTTTCAAGAATTTGAATTCACCGTTGTAGTAAATCCTAGAAAAATAAATTGTGGGCCTAATCATCTGTCAAGAATTAATTCAGGGGAGGATGCGCAAAGTATTGAGGAAACAATGTCGACGCGCAAAAATGTTTAGGTTGTGGCACATGCCCTCGATTTGGAAGAGAT
This sequence comes from Taxus wallichiana var. yunnanensis, assembly GCA_018340775.1. NCBI lineage: Eukaryota > Viridiplantae > Streptophyta > Pinopsida > Cupressales > Taxaceae > Taxus > Taxus wallichiana. Next base: position 576,180,440 of record CM031240.1, read on the forward strand.
TGCAGTATTTTTTTTAAAAAGGTGTGGCACCAAAAGGAATGAAGACTTTAGAGAAAAAGTAGTTGGCCATATGCACCGCACCCTACATGTTAATCAGTGGAGACTTATACAAGTTGGGACATGATGAAGTTTTACGCAGGTGTGTATTAGAGCATGAGCACTGCCATTATGGAGGAAGCACACGGAGGAAGTGTGGGTGGGCATTATACAGGTGATGCCACCACGCATAAGATATTAATGGCAAGTTTGTGGTGGGAAACCCTGTACAAGGATTGTAGAGACTATTGTAAAGCGTGTGACCATTTTCAGCACCTTGGCAAACCAGAAAGAGAGATGAAATGCCTTTGTGCCCTATCCCTAGCACGGAGCCTTTTGAAAAATGGGCAATAGACTTTGTAGGACCTATTGCACCAATGACGCGTAGGACTGGGTCACGTTATGTCATCACTTGCACGGATTACCTAACAAGGTGGGCAGAGGTAGCTCTGACTAAAGATTGCACAAAGAACAACAACGGCAAGGTTCTTGTGGGAGAACATTATCATGAGGTATGGATGCCCATTGAGTTTGACCAACAATAGGGGTACACATTTCTTGAATGAGACCGTGAGGATCCTGTTATTAGAGTTCATGGTAGCTCATCACAAGACTATGCCCTATCACCCACAAGAAAATGGAACCGCAGAAGCATTCAACAAAATACTGAGTCATACCCTGACCAAAATTTGTGATGTCAGAAGACAAGATTGGGATGACAAAGTATCAGTAGTATTGTGGGCTTACAGACAACGTATAAAAGGTTGAACAAAGCCACACCTTTTCAATTGGTGTTTGGTGTGGAAGTTGTCTTTCCAGTTGAATTTATGTTACCTTCTCTGCAAATAGCGTGTGCAGGAGGGTTAGCCGATGAACAAGCACTGGAAGAAAGAATTGATGAGTTAATGAAGTTGGATGAGAGACAATCACTCGCCAGGTGGATCCAAACAACAAAAAAATCAAAGCAGAAGGCTTGGCATGATCGCCACATTAGAAACAAGAAGTTTGAGGTTGGGCAGATGGTGTTACTATATGATTCTAAGTTTTTGTGCCATCCTAGGAAGTTGAAAGTCCATTGGTTGGGTCCTTACACAATCTCATACATCCTTAATTCATGTGCGTGCCAATTACAAGTGTTGGATGGGACAAAATTTCCTGACACTTCAATGGGAGTAGGCTGAAGCCCTACTTTAAATAAGTCTTCTTGGTGTTTGTAAATAAGGCAGTTTTGCCAGTTAGTTTAGAAGTTTCCTTTATGCTTTTCCCTTTCTTGTGTTTCCTTTCGCGTTGTTGTTTTATTTTGCGCCTTGGGCGCCGGTAACCTTATTGTTATTTTGGAAAATTTGTGAGTGTGCAGAGGACCGTGCATCATTTTAAGTGTGGGGTGGAGAAATGTGAAGGAGCGCATGATTAGAGTGCCAAGAAAGTTGTGTTGAAAAGCCTTGTTGAATGGCCCGGTTGAAACAGGTGTATGAGCAGAAAAGATGGAAGAAGAATGGTTGGTGCCATGATAAAACTACTTGTAGATCCCACGTACTAAGGAGGAGAATGCACATTTAAGCAACACGAGGTAGGCAAGAGCAAGAATCAGGATAGAAGAAGTGCCTTCGGTGCAGGTTACGCATGCGCAAGAGTCTCCTATCATGTTGGATTGGTTGCATGCCAGAAGGTTGGAGGAGTTTTTGTGTAGGTCGGGTGTGTGAGTGAAAGCGTTGAAGAGGGGCTTTGTTTGAAAAATCTGCATTAAATGAAAAAAGTATAGTGATAGGTGAAGTACCATTTAATGTTCAAAAAGAGAAAACTATAAGTAAAGGGTCGAGGCACATTCACTTTCACTTTACGAAATAGAGAAAGGAGAGAGTTTCATAAACTAGGGTTTCTAGATTTGATCGTGCGATTGAAGTGTGAGCAGCTAGTTTGAGTTTGCAAACCAGAAGGAAGGGGTTACACGGCGTGAAAAGAGTTGTGAGGAGGCGTTGTCTCGTGGAAATTTGATCCCAGTTAGGGTTCGACAAACTAGGGCATGGGTTCAAGAGATTTATATCACGGATTTGAGACCGGAGGTTGGAAGAAGTAGGACAGAGTAACAAGGAGGGAGTGGAGTGATAAGAAGACCTCGACAATGGCACCCAAGAAAGGAAAGGGCAAGGGCAAGGCCAAACAATAAGAACTTGATGTAAACACAAATGAAGAATGGTATGCGGAGATGTAATACCTAGATGGAGTGATGATGGGTAAGGAGTGGGAATCCCACCTGAGAAATGTGCCTGTAAGTGATTATAACCACCAAAAAAACATGATAGAGAAGGAAATGGCACTGGAATTAGTGTGCCCCACAAGTAAATGAACACCAGAGGGCTTGCCAATCTACGATGATGACGTTAAGGTCAAAATGGAGAAGGCAGGGTTGTTGCAACTCTATGAGTTGCCCTATTTTGGAAAACTAGAGCGCATGTATCAATGGTTAATGTCGTGGGTACACAAAGATTACTTCCACTTTGTAGGGCACAAGATGCACGTCACTCCCCAGCTTATCTCTCACTTCACATGCCTTATATGTGAAGGAAACAACTTGGAGGATGACCTGAGTGATAAGGAGGCAATTCAGGAGACCATAAACGAATATGCCTGCAAGAAGGGGTCAAGGTATTACGACATTTCAGACATCAAGGACCCCGTGATGAAAATGGTTGCGCATCTGGTAACAAAGTTGAATGGCCAGGAGAGATGGACCCAGGTCAATAAGCCTTGGTTGCATGTTTGTAGAAAAATTGCAGAAGGCACTATATACAACTTGTCTGCTTACATTACGGAGGAGATTGTTAGTTGCGCAAAGGAGGGGGACAGAATCCTCTTTGGAAACGTCCTCCTGACCATTGTATTTTCAGAGATTGGAGTGCTTGATGCACCAGAAAAGTTCGTATGGGAGTACCCCATTGAGGATCCTTTGCCCACGAAGAGATTCGAGAAGTATGCCTATGACACAATGATGGCACCCCACAAGGCGCAACTGGAGAAATGGTATACGTGCCTAAGGAACGCATTCGGGGTAGAGTGGAGGATCCTTGAACAACTCCTAGTAGCCACTGAAGGGGAAGCCGAATTTTTGTTTATCAACATTTCGCCTGGGCAGGTTCAGGCTGATAGATGAGTCATGGAGCCCTTGGTGTAAACTTCCTTTCACATTCACTACTCAATACTTCCAAGCGGGAGTAAACAGATTTAAGGAATCAAAGAAATTGAGGCTGGAACTAGGTAGTCTGGACCGGGAGCATAGAGAGATGCGGAAAATATTAAACTACCCCAGTGGCAAGCGCATGTATGTAGAAAGGTACGTGTCGTACGAGGTCCAGATGACAAGGCCGATGACACTACCCATTGCAAGAGGATCTCGTGGCGCATGTGTACCTCCGTATAAGGCCAAAGTTTGAAAAGGGCGCATACTTGGAGAATGAGGTCTCCATACTGAGGATCCCATGGGTAGGAAGAAGCCCGTGCCCAAGAAGAGGGGAAGAGAAGATGAAGAAGCACCAAGTGTGCAGACTGCTCAAACAGTGAGCATGCCAACAACAAGCACCAAGCCAAGCACTTACATGTGGAGGAAAAAGTCCCTGGTGAAGGAGAAGACACCAGAAGTGGAGGCACCTAGGCAACCACTCACCAAGGAAGAGTCACCTGAGGAAGAAGAAGAGGCCGAATCCCCATCAAGGAGACACCTCTCAAGAAAAAGCAGAGGGTGGAAGAGGAAGCTGACTCGGAGGAGACCGACAGCTTGGAGAAGTACATGGGTAAAAGAGAAGGTGAGAGTGAAGAAGACGATAGCAAGGAAGAAGAGCCTGAGAAGGACCAGGAGCCACATGTGTTCAACATGTATGACTTGGGAGAAGAGAGCGGGGAAGAGAAGCAGGAGTTCATATTCGCGTGGCGCAAGGGCGCACAGGATGAGGAAGGCACCAGAGACATGGAAAGGAATGAGGAGGTTGGCGGGGACAAATAGGGAGCTATAAGCTTCACAAAGGAGCAGATCACTAAGGTGGTGGAGAGAGAAGCAAAGAGAATGCTCGAGGCCTTGGTAGACCAAGAGTTGTGTAACAAGTGCCCCGATGATGATACAGTCTCCTCACAAGGTGTTCGGGATCCGAAAAGCCCTCGAGTATGCGTTAACATCCCGCATGCCCCGCTTAGCCCCCGCGCCTTTGTTTTCCTCTTTTTCCCTCTTTCCTTGGCCTCTTCAAGACCTTCAAGCCACCCCAAGGGCAGGGGCGGCAACCGCCGCCCGCCGTAGCGGCGGCGGTCCCGTAACCGCGCCCCCGCTCGAGCGGCGGTCCCGCGCGCTTTTCCGTAACGCTCTTTTGACGCGACTCGCGTGAAATATCACGTTTCACCAGCTTTTCTTTGCCGACTTGAGCATGCATTAATGTTTTTGGTCCCCTGGAATGTTGTTTTTCTTTGTTTATTGTTTAGGAGTTCAATTTGGTTTTGGTTTTTGAGAGTTGGAATTCCTATAAATGCATGGTTTGTGTACATGCAAATGGGCAGAATGTAGAAGAATTTGGTGAAGAATTTGGTGAAGAGTTTGAGCTGGAGCTTTTGGTCACCATTTTTCCTTGTTAGAGTCTTCTGATTTTTAGTGTTTGGTCTAGCTTGCTTAGGATTGATAAAGATAGTTCATTTCATACTTGGTTAGTATTGTTCACCGCTGTCGGTAAGCCACGCACTCCATCTTGTGCAGCAAAGTGCTATTTGTTCCATCCAATCCAGCTAGAAGCTTGCCTCTCGAATTTCTCTCTTTGATGTAGATTTGTTTTATCGTGTCTTAGAGTTCTTAGTTCAATCCATTATATACCCGGTTAGCTTTATTCAAATTGTGTAAGCCACATATCCAACTTCAGGTGCAAGCAAAGTGTCTTTATTTTATCCAATCCATTGGAATAATAGCTTAGGAAGCCATTAAAGTTGCAGGTTTTGCTCTTCGTATAGGATAGTTACAGTTCTCGGTCGCTTCATGTTGCATGACTCGCAAAGAAAATCCCGCTAGGAATCGCATAAGCCAAGCTCAGACTCTTGCGCTATCCCTCTCCTACTCGCATTCTCTGGTCTCGCATTCGAGTTGTCCTTGTCCCAAAATCTACTCCTATCGGTGCTAGCATTACACGCTTTTCTGGATCCACGTGAACACAAAGAACGAGAGATCATACCGAGGGGACGAGATCACATACACCATCGGATTCGCCACCGTTCTCGCTGGAGTCCAGTGTTTTAAATTTCAAAGTTCTAGTCGATTCATATCAAATAGAGTAGTTAATCGCTTTATTTCATTTCATTCTATTCTCGATATCGCCAGTGAAGTCATGGGGATTGATAGTTTCGAGAAACTATGATTCACTCCTCACTTCGAGGTAGGATCGAGAATCTTGCAGTAGATTAGACAAACTGCTTTTTTTCATTTAGAATAATTCTATAAATCGCATAGCAAATAACCACACTCGGTTATCTTGTCTCTGCTTTAAATTATTGCTTAGTTATTATTTCTAGATACGCTTAAAATAGTTTGCTTTCCTTAAAATTGTTAGAATATTTCTTAGAAGAATAAAAGTTATATAATTAGATTTATTTCACGTAGTTAGAATTTGTTTCATTACAGCTTAGATTTGCATTTTGTTTCGTATGACAATCACGGACCTCAAGAGCCTGTGGAATATATATTTGAGCCAATCGTGCCTCAACCAAACCTCGTCACACAAAATAGTTGACATAGACCAAAATCTCAGATACAAGTATTCCGAACAACCACGATTTACAACCGATCGGGCTCGCGCTAAGAGGATTAAACATAGAAGACGACCAAGCACATGCATTTTGGTCAAGTCACACCAAACTACATTACTCTAGAAAACATCCACATGACTGTAGAGGGCTCGAAGAGAACAAACATTCGGTGTGATCCTCTAGTTCCACAAATGATTACGCTGGAGACACCTCTCGTAGATATAGATACCACTTAAGAATCCAGGTTGCGAGAACGTCTGTAAGGTATTCTGAGAAGATCGCACAACTATTGGTTCTAAACATAGAAGCTGAGAAAGCATACGATTACTGGATACTAGGGATTAGAACTTGATCTCGCATATGACCATAACAGGACCGCAACAACCAAGAGTCTACGGTTGTGATCCACAGATCCCACAGCCCAACGAATCCACAAGTCAGTTAGATATAAACACTGGCCTACGCACACTAGTATTTCAGTCCACTCCACTTCCACCTATCATCATCGAACAACTGTCCTTACTAGATATAGCGGCTAACGGCTTAGGGAATTCTCGACTAGGCCAGAAAATCGTCCGTAGAGCCAATTATATTCATCATCCACCATATGACCTTATCGAGATATACACGAAACAATCCTGTGTCATTTTCCACGTATTCCGCAACCCATAGATCGAATCACGCCGAGCTCGATATTGATTGAGCCTTCGAGCAGTCATCCTCGCCGATCGATCTATCACACCACCCAAGCTTAGAAGGGCCTTCTTTGCCTTAGATTCACAAATTCCACTAGTGCGTGTCGAAGACATTAGACTCGCTAACTAGTTTGTCTCGCATATTCCATCCCCACCGGCTGTCTCTGCACGACCTCGGAGGTCGGGTACGCGAAGAGTTACTTGCTGATTCTCACGCCGCCGTCGCTTTTCCGATACAAAATTGGTGAACCCGACGTGAAACAAACAATCTGTTTCACCTTCTCTTTGAGAAGTTTCATCTTCTCTCATCCACCTTCGCTCCTTCCCATTATTCTCGCGGGTATTCATATACCCCCGAATATGTCGGATTCGATGCATACGGCACTCCCCCGGGTCTCGAGGCATACTACGCCCAACAAAATAGGCAATCATCACCCTCGCTCTCGCATGGGGTGACAACTATTCAACTAATCAATTGTCAAACACAAACCCCAAGAATCGATATAGTTCGTCTTTTCAAACCGAGGAGTTAGATCAACCCCTCGAACCCAACAAACAAAGCCTTCAGTTCAAACAATATGACGCTTACCGAGAATCTGTTCATCTCCTCAAATGTTACTCGACCACAAATTAGTAGGCAATCGTATCCATACCTGGTCTTAGATGATGGACAATCAACACGTTATCCTAGGAGTGAACAACGCTCCCGGGGAATGTACCCATCTATAGGAGGTTTACAAATACAACCCGAAATCTCTTTTCAAGAAAATACCTCTACGCCACCGCATACAGAAATATTCTGGAGAAACTTGGCAAGATAGCGATCACTTTATGACAGATATCACGTACCTTTACAACACCAAGGTATACAACAAACGCCGCTCAGTAAGTACCGTGACTTCACCAAATGAAGTCATTTCAACGTTAGTAGAAAGAGTGAGAGGGTTAGAACCGCTCAAGCAAGTCAAAATTCTCCGCTTCATACAAACAGAAGTTCCAATCCTCCATACCACTCTAGTCGTAGATCTCTTACGGAGTAGGCACGTTAGGCATGCCTCCTCAATATCCACAACAAACGCCAACAAGGCCTATCATCTCTAACACTATTCCTCCCGCCTAGTGTCGAATGTCCATTCCTCGACAATACCCCCGTCCTACTTAAACATATACTCTAAATCACCACAAGGAGATATGTTCTCCTCTCCCTCGATGTTTTCTCAAACGCAGGGACCTCCCTATGCCCCCGCCAACGCATACGCCGCACCGTATCAACAACCTATCCCACCACCACTCCCTCAAAGAAACACCATCAATGGTCGAAAGCTATGCATAGGGACGTATTCAGAATATCTAAAGGAACCCTTAGATTTCACCATACGAAGCGTCATGCTTCCAAGACCTCTCCCTGATTTGCCTAAGTTCAAGGGTGAGGGAGATCCAAACGCACATATCAAAGCTTACGCTACAGCCATACGAGAATTACTCCCTTGGGATGGGGTTGTTGCTAAAATATTCCCCAAAACACTGGAGGGCATTGCTCTCGATTGGTATTATAGAATACCTGAGGCTTCCATACATTCATTTAAACAACTCGTGTCAGAGTTCATCAAAGCCTTCGACATGAACAAACTACTAAGAACAGGAATCAGGGAATTCTTGCATATCAAACAAGAACACAATGAATCTGCCGCCATTTCATCCAGAGGTGGCGTACGCTTCTTTACTTCATCAAAAGAAGTGCTCCAAACATGGATCAGATGGAACTATGCGATTTATTCCTTCATTCTCTCAGCAGAGAAGTGAAGGAAGAAGTCCAGAAGTTCCCACTAAGGACTTATGATGAAGTACTTGAGAGCGCTCTGCGAATAGATCAAGCAACGATAGATAGTGGTCGTAAGACATACGGAGCAAATGGGAGGTTAATCACCTCCACTCAAAATACTACAACTACCACAAATGTCAATCAAGGACCCAAAATCCTTAACAAAAATCGTGGGGTAACAACGGATGGGGTAACCGACCAGCCCAAGAGGGTAAATGTCGTTAATACTCCGTCACAAACAAACAACCAATGAAACAACAACTTTACCCCAACGGTCAATACAGTGGATTTTAACCATCCACAACAACAACAACAACAACAACGGCGAAAATCCCATACAAGGGCTAAGCTAAAACTCATTTGGTTACCAAAACCAAAGTCAAAACCAAAAACAACAATTCCAAAACTTTGTCCTAATAGCAATGCTTGATCGAATTTTAGGCCACAATACACACCAAACCAACAAAACGGGAATTATAATCCCAATTTTATTGTGGTTTCCATAAAATTCATGGTCACGACACTAGAACGTGCCGTGACTACAATAAATTTATGCAACGCTTGCCGTAAGAACAAAGACAGCTTCTTCACAGCACTGCTTCGCGTATCCCGCCTCATCATCACCAAATACTCTCGCAGGGGCGCTTCTCTCGTAATGCTCCCCTCAAGATCTTTAATGATCCGCTCCCAAATCATGACAAAGAATAGGCAATCCAACCGAACAAACAAAGGTGCAAAGACGGAAACAATGACCATGAAGCCTCGACTTCATTAAATCCACAATACCGCGCCACAGTTGGGAGCTCAACCGAGACCTAAGATAGTCAGTTTGGTAGAATTAGACGCTGAACTACCTATCGAAGCTATAACAAGAACACGAGAGTATTTCTCTCAACCAAGCCCAAGTCATCTCGCCGAGACAGATGATAAGAGTCAAAGAAATAGTTGAAAACCCATCGGTGCCTATGATTTAATTAGTGACCTAACAAAGACCTTTCACACATTTCATTTTTGGACTTACTAAAGAACTCTCCCCTCACAGAGCTGCTTTTTTAGAAGCATTAGGTCTAGGCCATCTAATTAACATCACTCCACCTCCCGAAACACAAGTAAATCACGTAGATTTTGATATCCACCCTCCGGGGCAGCCGGACAAGGATGTCGAATTCATCTTCGAAATAAGTAAAATGCCCACAGATGCTGAGATCGCATGCCGAGGTGACCTAGCCTTACACTTGCAAGTGTGGGTTTATAATAACTATGTAAAACGGGCAATGGTTGACGATGGGGCTGCGCAGCTAACATAGTCCCTTTCTCTTCCTCCAAAACTTGATATGGAGAAACAAACTGCTCCACTACACGAAATACCTCGAGAGGCTATGATAGCCTTAAAGCCACTTCGATAGAACTATAATACCGCCGGTCACCTTAGGGCCCAAAACCATCTTGACTCGAGTTTTATATTATAGATCGGGAAACTAACTATAATATGATCCTCTACCGACCTTGATACATCGAATGAAGGCAATCCCTTCCACGCTATTTCAAGAAGTAAGATTCTTGCATCCGGGAAAGGTATTTTCAGAGCCAAAGGCGATCCAAAACCTTTCGATTTGCACCTAGCTGATTTAAAGAAAAGACCAGGGGTGCACTCTGCACTTTGAGCTGCCAACAAACCAACTTAATAAACCCTCTGACCCAAAGCCAGAGGAAAAGTTGATACCTACAACGGATCTTGAAACTACCAGCATAGCCAAAACAACTCCAACCCCTAAAGGTAAAACTAAAGAAACAAGATCATTAGGGACTACTCATGCGAAAATCGTTGAATTGATAGAACAAGATTCACCAATGTTCTTACCATTCGATTCAGTAGGCATAGGATTTTCCCTAGGTGTTGGTTCCTTACCAGCAGAGGATCTCTGTATGATAGAAGTAGAGTGTGCAAACACAGCAGATGCCCCAACATCTACACTCCCGCTAAGTATTGGACTCTCCATTTCGATGGAGCTAAATGTCATTATGGAGCGGGGGCAGGTATATAATTTTACTTCGCCCGAGGAGAAGGTCCTCCCATTCTCATTTAAGTTAAACTTTGAATGCACAAACAATGGCGCCGAGTACGAAGCCCTCCTCCTCGCCTCACCTTAGCCAAGAATTGGTATTAATAACATCGTAGTCTCGGGAGACTCGCAATTAGTAACAAACCAAGTTTCAAGTATATGAAACTAAAGCCAAACATTTACAACTCTACAAAAATGTCTGTATTAGATTTAAGCAAGGCGTTTAACTTCATATCCATCAAGCGATCCCGCGAGAGAAAAATCTTCTCGCCGATTCAATAAAGAACCTCAAGATCACGCTTTTACTCCAAGCAATGAGCTAGAAGATACTCACTTCACAGTATCCATTCGTGACGAACCATTAATAAAAACAATGACAAATCCTCTTTTAAGCGGAAGTGAATCTACCATCCTAGACCATGTTGGAAATGATGCGGCTACTTTGGATTATTTAAATGCCTATGCAAAGATTACATCTCTCCTATCACATGCTAGATTTATCCCTGATCCCACATTCGTCCTCCTACTTCGGAAATCCCGTAACGGATCTTCCGTCACAAAGGGAACCTAACATATACGCAATAGAAAATGGGGATGATTTAGATTTACCTCCAAAGACCACCCGAGTTCAAGAGGGTAACGCCTCTTTAATCGAAGAAACAATCGATGTCAACATCGGGACAAAGATGAACCAAGAATATTGAAACTAGGTTCTTCGCCGACACCAAAGAAGTGGAAATACATACTCAGTTCTCAAAGAACATCAAGGCGTTTGCAGATTTAATTACAAGGAGATGACGGAGTCGCACCCCACATCATGCGGTACACAACCTCGCTCACTAGATCGATGCAAAGCCAATTAAACAAAATCAAGACCCATGAAACCCAAAGTAGCTCTCATGGTAAAAGAGGAAGTAATAAAACTCCTTCGTAGGATTCATCAAGCCAAGAGACTACTCCCAATGGGTATCTAATATCGCTCCCGCTCTCAAGAAGAATGGAAAGATACGCATTTGCATAGATTTTCGAGACATCAACAAAGCGTGTCCTAAAGACGATTTCCCATTACCATCCATAGACGTTATTGTTGATGCAACAAATGGTTTTGAACTTTGTCTCTCATGGATGGATTCTCGGATACAACCAAATCAGAATATCCGAGCAAGATCAAGCTAAAACCACGCTCATAACTCCTCGGGGAACCTATTGCTATGTCACATGCCTTTCGGTCTCAAAAACGCCGGTGCTACATACCAAATGGCTATGACTTATATATTTCACGATTTAATTCATAAAATCATGGAATCCTACGTAGATGACTTGTTGCTAAGGCCAAGAAGCGCCAGTGACCATCCCAAGTACTCCGCGTCATTCTTTCACGTTTAATAGAATACGGAGTTACGCTAAATCCAGAGAAATGCGTCTTTGGTGTAACAGGAGGAAAGCTCCTAGGTTACATCATATCATCACGAGGGATCGATGTTGATCCAACCAAAATTCGGGCTGTCCTCGAAATGGTCCCACCTTCGAGTGAATCTGGAATCAGATCATTTCTCGAAAGCCGGGGTGCAATCCGAAGATTCATCCTGGACTTAAGCTTCGCTATTCATCCAATCAACAATTTACTCAAGAAAGACTATAGCATTGATTGGACCGAAGACTGCAATGAAGCTTTCAACGCAGTTAAACGTTTCTTGTTGTCACCACCTACGCTAATGCCACCTAAGCTGGATCGCCCGTTAATCCTATATTCGCGAGCTACCAATGTCTCGCTGGCCTGTATGTTGGCCCAAGAAGACGATGACACAAGAGAGAACGTGTGATTTATTTCATTAGCCAACACCGCCGACTATGAAACACGCTATACACAAGCAGAGCGAGAATGTCTTGCCATAGTCTTCGCTACTAAACGCCTAAGACATTACATGTCAATCAAGAAACAAAGGTCATGGTAAAGACGGACCATTTACTGGACTTTTCTCACACAAGGTTCCTTATCCAAAAAGGCTGGACGTTTTATAACCTTAATGGGAGAGTTCGAATTAACATTTGTAAATCAGAAGTCAGTTAAAGGACAAATCATCGCGGATTGGTTAGCTGACAACCCATTAGACGGAGGCGATCTAGTAGATTTGGATTTTCCAGATGAATGCGTATACTACATCGAAACTCGACCTGCTATTTCTGAGTGCCCTTGGTACACTGATATCATTAATTATATCATGGACCATACGTACCCGGATGCAGTGACACCGCAACAAAGAAGGCGATTACGCATAATCGTAGCCAAATATGTCATTATAGAGCAGGTGCTCTATCGAAAAGCATTCGATGGAATGCTCTTAAGGTGTGTCGACACAGAAGAGTCCAAGAGGATTCTCCATGAATCCCACAGCGGTATATGTGGAGGCCACTTCAGTGGCCATGCCACTGCTCGAAAAATACATCGAATGGGCTATTTCTGGCCCACTCTAGAACATGACGCGATAGAGTTTGCACGCAGGTGTCATAAGTGCCAAGAATTCTCCCACGAGATCCACATGCCAGCACAAGCTCTACAACCAATCGCAACTCCATGGCCCTTTTCTACATGGGGCCTGGACTTGATAGGGAAGTTCTCTCCCTCATCCACAGACGGCCATAATTTTATAATCACGGCCACTGAATATTTTACCAAATGGGTGGAGGCCATGCCTCTTACTACTGTACCTGGTTCTGTAATCGCTAAGTTCATTTTAAATCAAATCATTTGCAGGTACGGTATCCCGCAAATCATTATCTCAGATAATGGAACTTCTTTCAAGAATGAGGAAGTTCGTGAACTATGCAACAAATTTAAAATAAGCCATCATACGGCTTCCTCAGTATTATCCCCAAGCCAATGGGCAGTCAAGCAACAAACAAAACACCGAAAGCCATTCTCCTTAAAACGGTGAAAGAAAACAAGCGAGATTGGCATTTGAAGTTATATCCGGCCTTGTGGGCCCACCGAACCTCAATAAGAACACCAACGGAGCAACTCCTTTCTCGCTAGTATTTGGGGCAGAAGCAACTTCTCCCGCTTGAGGTGGAATACCCCGTCTCCGCATTTCACTACAAGGGATTCTGGATGAAGACGCTTACAGAGAAGCACGTCTTTCCCAACTAGAAAGCCTAGATGAAACTAGGTTAGATGCTGAACAACGGCATAGAGCTTATGCTGACCGAATGTGCCGGCAGTATAACAAGAAGGTTTATGAACGCGATATATACGAAGGTGATCTAGTTCTAAGACTAGATAGCTGGATCGACAAGAAGACCGGCGAAGGAAGGAAATTCCGCCCAAATGGTTTGGCCCATACCGAGTCACGAAGGACTATGGAAATGGTGCATACCTCTTATGCACGCTAGAAGGTGAGGAATTTGGCGAAACAACAATTCCCCGCACCTCAAGCGCTTCTACGCATAAGCAGCTAAGCACTACCTATATAACTATCTACATCAGATCTTCATATAGATTTAGATCATTTTGTCCACTTGTTCTTACACAAATTGTGATCAAGGAATCTATTCTCAAAGTAATTCATTACAAACTCATGATGTTGTTGCACAAAACTTTCTAATCATATCTCTCCATTTTCACGATATCATCAATCACTTCGAATCTTTTATCAAATAAAATCAAACATGACGAAGTCTTAACGGTAACCATACCAAGATCTCGCAAGTTTGTTCTCGCTTTGATTTCTTCTTAGGATTGGTGTCTTGCCTATGGTCTGTTCTAGAAGCTTCATGGTGTCACATCTATCCCATATACACATCTCTTTGGAAACAAGCATATACCGACATTTTACTCAAAAAGACAAGTCAAAAAGTGATTAAACAAAAATTTTATTTTTACACATTTCCTTGCCCTACCAACCTTCTAAGTGATGAGCTTGGCTCTTACTAGTGACGTAGGGTTGGGAAAGGATGGAAATGCCCTTACTCGCCTATGCCTTGCCCACGGTGATAAACCCATGCTTCTTACAGGTAGCATGGGGCAAGGTGTAGGGGGTCCTCTAGACAATGCAAACGTTAAAAGGTCATAAACAAACTATTCAAACTTTGAGTCAAAAACGAATGAATCAGATGTTCAAAATTCCAAGAGAGTTAAAAATCCTAAAAACCAGATTTTGTCTACTATGTGGCCATCTACGGGTCTAAGTCTGGATAAACCGCAAAGCAAGTCAGCACCCAAAACTATGAAGTCATTCGGGTGGAGTAAGCTTGTAGTTTTCAATTTGGTTCCACCAAAGCTTCATCTGTCTTTCATCACTATCATTTCACCATATTTCATAACTTGCGCCCTTCTTAGCTCTTGGTGATGAGCCCTCGCATCTTACTAGTTGCGTGGAGTTAGGAGTGGGGCAAGTTAATCTGTTCATCATACTAGTTATTTTCATCACTTTGCCAAAACAAACATGAGGTATCCAAATTGCTCACAGAAGCTAAGATTTAAGATCACAATATATCTACAATATCATGTATCAGCATCATGAAACACAAAAAGAAAGCAAGCATTTGCATCATCTGTTCTCCATTGCATACATTCTAGAAAGCATATAAAACATACATCGTAGTATACACGAGGAAGCTGGAAACAGAAAGGGAAAATACGAGTGACAAAGTTTTGATCCAAAAGCGAATGCATATATATAAATAACCAATGTTTATATACAATGCCATCATGCTCTAGGCATGGTCAAAACGCTCAAAGAGCCCGTGATGTACAAAAGAATCTACAGTACAAAGCATACAGGGCCAAGTCGCCTCTCAACCCCTACGCGACCCCTCCGAGGGTGCGCGCCCTCGCCTAGGACTCCGGCTACGCCGGCGCTCTGAATGCACGGAGGGCTCAGGGTCTCGAGGAGCAGCCGCGGTCTCACCACGAGAATGACTCCTCATAAGACGCTCGGCGTCCTATAGCCTCGCCAACTCGACGGAGAGTCGACACCATCCCGGCCACGCCAAACAGGAGCGAAGACGCGCATGCCTACCGGCCGCCCGAGGCTCCCGGCATCTACACAGATAGCTCCGCACGGGTCTTATCCATAGGGATCATCGTGAGAATCAGCATATACCCTACGGATTAGATCCCGCCACTCACAACAGCCTCTCAAAACAAAGAAGAAAACGAATTAGAAGCTAGGCAAGAGACTAAAAGATACAATATCAAAACATAAGGAGAGATAGCAATTAAAAATCCTAAATTAAACAAACATTGAAAAGATGAGAGGATAACTTACTCGGATCACCGGGCCTCCAAGATGGGTCGCTGGGGCCAGCACCCGCCGCAGATGCCGCTGCCGACTGAGGGGCTGCTCCTGTAGTAGGAGCAACATGACGCCCCGCAACTGACTCATCCTCTCCACCATGGCCCTGGGAGAGTGGCTCCTCTGAAGCTAGAGTCTCTCTCTCTCGCACTCGCTCGGCCCTCTCTCGCTCGCAAAATATCCCGAGTGTCATGCCACTCAGGATCGCTATCATCCGTCTGCTCCTCTGACCCTCCCTCTGTAAACTCCTCAGAATCGGAGTCAATATCTATGGGGTCATCGCTACTGTGAGCAGGACCCGCAGCAATCTGAAGCAAAGGTGCCCGGGCGCACTGCTCTCCCTCTAGCCCGAACTAACTACCCTCCCGGCTGCAATGGGAGTGCCAGAGTGATCACCGCCCAACCACGGCCTCTAGCCCCTCTAGCCTCGCGGACTCGATCTATAAACCGGTGCCGTCTGGGGAAGCATGCCCGCATATGGAAGGCCGAATCACGAGGAACTCGCCAAAAGGGTGTACTCCACCCGCCCCACGCGGTCGATAAGCTGCCCCGTGGTGGAACAGAGATCAATGTAAGGGTCTCTCGCCCCATATGCCGCCATAAGCCGGCACGGCGTCGCTCCATATCTGCTGTGGTAAGGGAGGCAATCTGGCCGGTGAGGTGCTCTAAGACCGACATATCTCGACCATCTAGCGCCCTCACAGCCCCGGGTCTCGCCACCTCTACCCTCTCGCCATAAGGAATAAAATGCTCATACACCCAACTCATGACTAGAGTCGGGTGGCTCAATGACTGTCCCCGCAAACGGACCACCCCGTATAAGTCATGGTAGGTGGTCCCTGCAATATCTCGCGCCCTGCATATATCCGGCCATGCCCTCTATCTCGTGCAATGATGGGGGCCCAAAGAAGATAGTAAAGTATCTCCTCCTTGTCCCCGATCAGCCTCGAGGCAAGGATCCCCATGATAGCCTCATCGAAATACGGGATGGGCAAAGAAGGAATGGATCGAACTCTCACTCCCTTCTTCGACCCCGTCGAGATAGCCGCATCCCCATGTAGCCTCGCCCACCGTGCAACTGTGCTCGAGACCCCGCTGCCTCCAAGCAGAGTCTCCTCCCGATGATCGGGACCCCCAGGATACGGTAGACATCCTCCAAAGTGATGGTCCACTCACCGCGGACCCCTGGCAATCGGAAAGTGTTCCGATCTGCATCCCAATATGAGAATAAGTCACAAAGAATGTGACTAGATGGCGTGACATGGGGCACGCGTGATATACGCAATATGCCGGCCCTCTGTAATGTATCCTCCTCATCCTGAGAAAGGGCATCCAATACCCCCGAAAGCCAATCACACTCTCTCTCTCGCCCATCTCGATATACTCCTCCTCGCCGCCTCGCATACACCCAAAACACACAAAACAGGGCAAGTTAGTATCTAATCAATATCGAGAGAGTCATAAAAGCATATAGAAATGATAAAAATACAAGTGCAATCTCAAAAGTTAAGCTCTTTTGCATTCTCAGGTAAACCGCCGCCCGAGCAGGGGGCGGTTTTGTAAACCGCCGCCTTAAGGGCGGCGGTCAGTAACCGCCCCCGAACAGGCGGGCGGCGGTCATGTAACCGCCGCCCGCCAGGCGGCGGTCGCGGTCCGAAACCCGCGGGTTGTTAACCCCAAAAAGCCCAAAATGAGCAAAAATGACCTTTTAACTAAAAACAAAGCCTACCCAAGAGGCGCCCCCTAGATGGACCTTTTCAACCTAACATTTTCAAAATAATCCCCCCATTGCAAAGAATTTGCCATTTCAAATTTGAAGAGGGAAAAACACAAAATGGAAGAAAACCAACCTGTGATCGCTGAGGTCGGTGTTCCGCTCGTGGAGGCATGATCACGATCTCGCTGCGAACGTTTCGACTCTACTCACGCATGAGAAACCGTCACCGTGGGTCCCAGAGCTCAAAATCAATCAAATCGACTCGCACAAATGAATAGGAAAATGGGCCCACTTTCATATATATATCGCTCGCTTCGCTTTAAAATGACTTTTTCGCAGTTCGAGCGCTGATGGAGGTAAGTTTCTATCCCCGCACGAATGGTACGCTTCTCCTTCCCTATTATTTTAGCGTTTATCTTCCAAGTTATCAGATCTATCTCGCACTTGAGTTCTCTTTTCATTTTGCAGTAGCGGGAATTTCGATGGCGCATCTCAACACACCTGACGAGTAAGGTATAGCTTCTAACTCCCCATTTCGGGACTCGCCATACTTCGACCCACCGCTTTATGCCTCTTCATGGCTAAAACGCTTCTCCGAGGGGGCAATATGTACGTACCCAAAATCAGAAGGTACAGATCGCTGCAATGCAGTAACAAGTGCCCCGATGATGATACAGTCTCCTCGCAAGGTGTTCGGGATCCGAAAAGCCCTCGAGTATGCGTTAACATCCCGCATGCCCCGCTTAGCCCCGCGCCCTTTGTTTTCCCCTTTTTCCCTCTTTCCTTGCCTCTGACCTTCAAGGATTTAAACCGCCGCCCCAAAGGGCGGCGGTCTCGTGACCGCCGCCGCCCTCACGGCGGTCCTCAGAACCGCCCCGCCGCAGCGGCGGTCCTGTGCGCGTTTTCCAGAACACTCTTTTGACGCGACTCGCGTGAAATATCACGTTTCACCAGCTTTTCTTTGCCGACTTGAGCATGCATTAATGTTTTTGGTCCCCTGAATAGTGTTTTTCTTTGTTTATTGCTTAGGAGTTCAATTTGGTTTTGGTTTTGAGAGTTGAATTCCTATAAATGCATGGTTTGTGTACATGCAAATGGGCTCGATGTAGAAGAATTTGGTGAAGAATTTGGTGAAGAGTTTGAGCTGGAGCTTTTGGCCACCATTTTTCCTCATTAGAGTCTTCTGATTTTTAGTGTTTGGTCTATCACTTGCTTAGGATCGATAAGATAGTTCATTTCATACTTGGTTAGTATTGTTCACCATCGGTAAGCCACACACCCATCTTGTGCAGGCAGTGTTGTTATCTCATCCAATCCAGTTAGAAGCTTGCCTCTAAATTTCTCTTTGCTGTAGATTTGTTTTATCGTGTCTTAGAGTTCTTAGTTCAATTCATTATATACCTGGTTAGCTTTATTCAGCGTTGGTAAGCCACATATCCAACTTGTGCAAGCAGTGTCTTTATTTTATCCAATCCATTGGAATGAATAGCTTAGGAAGCCATTAAAGTTGCAGGTTTTTCTTCGTATAGGATAGTTACAGTTCTGGTACGCTTCATGTTGCATGACTCGCAGAAAATCCCGCTAGGAATCGCATAAGCCAAGCTCAGACTCTTGCGCTATCCCTCTCCTACTCGCATTCTCGGTCTCGCATTCCGAGCCGTCCTCTGTCCCAAAATCTACTCCTATCGGTGCTAGCATTACACGCTTTTCTGGATCCACGTGAACACAAAAGAACGAGGAGATCATACTGAGGGGACGAGATCACATACACCATCGGATTCGCCACTGTTCTGCAGAGTCCAGGTTTTAAATTTCAAAGTTCTAGTCAGATTCATATCAAATAGAGTAGTTAATCGCTTTATTTCATTTCATTCTATTCTCGATATTGCCAGGGAAGCTATGGGGATTGATAGTTTCTGAGAAACTATGATTCACTCCTCACTTCTGAGGTAGGATCGAGAATCTTGCAGGTAGATTAGACAAACTGTTTTATTTAGAATAATTCTATAAATCGCACAGGCAAATAACCACACTCGGTTATCTTGTCTGTTTTAAATTATTGTTTAGTTATTATTTCTAGATACGCTTAAAATAGTTTGCTTTCCTTAAAATTGTTAGAATATTTCTTAGAAGAATAAAAGTTATATAGTTAGATTTATTTCACGTAGTTAGAATTTGTTTCATTACAGTTAGATTTGCATTTTGTTTCGTATGACAATCACGGGACCTCAAGAGCCCAGGGAATATATATTTGAGCCAATCGTGCCTCAACCAAACCTCATCACAATGAATAGTTGACATAGACCAAAATCTCAGGATACAAGTATTCCGAACAACCACAAATTTACAACCGATCGGGCCACGCTAAGAGGATTAAACATAGAAGACGACCAAGCACATGCGTTTTGGTCAAGTCAGCCAAACTACAGATTACTCTAGAAAACATCCACATGACTGTAGAGGGGCTCGAAAGAGAACAAACATTCGGGTGCGATCCTCTAGTTCCACAAATGCACCCGATCTGAGACACCCTCGTAGATATAGATACCACTTAAGAATCTAAGTCATGCGAGAACGTCCAGTAAGGTATTCTCGAGAAGATCGCACAACTATTGGTTCTAAACATGTAGAGCCGAGAAAAGCATACGACACTGGATACTAGGGATTAGAATTTGATCTCGCATATGACCATAACAGACCGCAACAACCAAGAGTCTACGGTTGTGACCCACGATCCCCACACCCCCAACGAATCCACAAGTCGGTTAGATATAAACACCGGCCTACGCACACTAGTATTTCACCACTCCACTTCCACCTATCATCATCGAACAACCGTCCCTTACTAGATATAACTAATAAGGTTAGGGAATTCTCGACTAGGCCAAAATCGTCCGTAGAGCCAATTATATTCATCATCCACTATATGACCTTATCGGAGATATACACGAAACAATCCTGTGTCATTTTCCACGTATTCCGCAACCCATAGATCGAATCACGCCGAGCTCGATATTGATTAGAGCCTTCGAGCAGTCATCCTCGCCGATCGATCTATCACACCACCCTAAGTTAGAAGGGCCTTCTTTGCCTTAGATTCACAAATTCCACTAGTGCGTGTCGAAGACATTAGACCGCCTAACTAGTTTGTCTCGCATATTCCATCCCCACCGGCCGTTGTCTCGCACGACCTGGAGGTCGGGTACACGCGGAAGAGTTACTAAAGAGGAGGAGCATGGAGAAGACCCGAGCTTGAAGCGGGAAGAGCTTATCAAAGTGCACGCCTAAGGCGCGAGTTAAAGGAAGAGAAGACAAAGGTGCAGAAGTGTACAAGAAGATGGAATCTATCAAGGGCGCCATCCTTTTAAAGCACCCAGACTTAGCGCCGCCCGCACATAAGTACTCATCCCTTCTGGAATGTATAGAATATCTAACGTGCATCCTCACTATGGAGAGACAAACTTTGGCCCTGGAGTCTGCAGAAGAAGTGGCCGCGCACTTAAAGGAGGAGGATAGGTTGAAGGTGGTAGCGCTCGTTGCAGAGTACAGCCAGGTGCTCATAGAAGTTAAAGTCGTTGCCCAATCTGCTGAGGCCACATATGATACCTGCACAGATAGGGATAAGGTAGCAATCTCCTTGGTCGCCACACTTGAAGCAGAGCTGAAGGAATTCCAAGAGAAGAACAAAAGAAATAGGGTAGAGAGGGATAAGGTTCTTGCCGAAGTGAAAATAAAATCTGAGGCGATTGAAGCTTTAAGGATCTCAATTAAGGCCCGGCTAAAAGAACTATATCCTCAGATTACCAAGAGGATGGACACGCTCGAAGACTTGGGCAAGGAGATGGAGAAGATTGTGGACACTTTGGGCGCCTAGGGAATTGGCTTGAGTTTTGACGAGGTGAGCATCCTAGTTGGCGACCTCCTGCCGGAAGACACGAGCGAGGTCGACATTTGGAACAAGTTGGAGGCAGACTTACAGAGGGATTTTCCCATCTTGTTGAATTGATGCCCCCTCCCATTCTTCATTCTTCCCCTATTCTTTCATTCCTTTATTCTTTTACAAAATGTAAGAATACACCTTGGTTCTTTAAGGAAGCCTACATTCTTGGCTAAGTAGATTATTTCTGCGGACGGAGAACAGGTGTAGTGTGGGGTGATGTTGGACCCCTGGAATATTGGCCAAGTATGAAGGCGCATAAGTGCGCAAGGTCCTAGTTATGGAATGGCACGCAAGGCAAAGTGTGAAAGAGAAGGGTATAAGGAAGCATGTAGCACGCGCTACGCGCGAAAGGATCGAGACTTAGTCATTTTGGACGTCCGGAGCAGAACACGTGAAAAGCATGACCCGGTTACGCATGGATAAGATGCCAGCCTGACAACAGGTTAGCCCAGGATGGAGCATGCTTACGATGGAATCTTCTAGAAGAACATCATGGAATAAAGTGGAGAGTTCATGCCTGGAGAAGCATGCTCGCATGGAGGACCACATTCGGACACTTGCATCGGATCTGAGGGCGTTGGAGGACGGGTTGGCAGTCCAGAAAGCTATAAATACAAGCACCTATAGAGACAAAAATATACATAGACATATAGACATAGAGGGATATACATATGGAGGTATACATACAAGTATCCATATAGACACCTAGGGAGTGAGCGAGCTCTGCAGAAATGTTGTGAGGACTCTATCGGTGAATAGTTGTATTCGGGAGAGAATGCATTAGGCCTAGGGGTTGTAAATTTTCTTTTGGGTAGCTTAGTTACATTAAGTCCAGTGCAATGCATGACTACGGTCTACTTCTTTACGACCCTCTGTAATGGTTCCATGGATGTAATAAGGTTACCTGTCATAATATATACATGAATATCAATGATTCTGATGCATGTTTCTCTCTTATGAATTCTCTTTCCTTTCATGCTAAGTATGAATGCTTGTATGTTTCTTTCGTCACAATACGTGTTATGGATTCTGTTAAACACTCGGTCTGAAGTGACTACAAGGATCTAGAGGCTGTTCTGAGCCCTATGGTTCTTGTATGTCTTAAACTTCCCTTCTGAAATCTCTTACACTAATCATAGATGATGTTTCCCACTAAACTCACATAAAAGAGAGACTCGGTACCCACGCGTGCCTCGGGTGAGCGCTCGATTTCGCTGGGTGATAGGCCGGTGCGCATGGGGTTCCTTTCTTTTGTGATAGGAGTAAAAATGACTACACTACATATATGATTCACCCAACACACATTTGATCATTTCAGCTTCACAAACAGATTCATAACAAAATACATCTTGAAGATGGTCACAGGAGATGGCCGATGAGAAGGTCAATTCCCACTTTGAGAAGGAAGAGAGAATCATGAGGAAGGAGGATCCAACACCTAGCTAAATAATGAAAAAAATGAGCCATCATTAATGATGGATGTAGGTTCCGTTCTTCCCTTCATGTGAAATGATATCTACCAGACCATTCCAATCTTTAGAATTTCACTAAATCAATGTGACGTTGGGACCATCGATGTTTGCGTTAGCAAGATGATCGATAGTGCTATTAGCATTGTTGATTTCAATATGTTGTTAGATTAGCGGCTACTTAGGATGATTCTCAATAGTCTGCCAATCACATGCTTGAAATTAATACAAGCATGTCGTGCTTTAATATCAAGGTTTATTGGAAAAGGTGATGAGTCTAGCCAATCAAGATATTTATTGCAAATCTTATCACAAAATCTTCCTATTTAGTACCTATCTTAATAGGTAAGATTTAAGGTCCAACTGGAGTTAATGAGAGGATACAAAGGGAATTTTAATCACACAAGATTGATTTTCCCTGACAAGGTATGTGTTTTAATGATGGCATTTTAATATGGGATTCAGCTCCAATAATTAATTCATTACTATTTGAGTCATTAGCTAGGGACAAATAACATTCTAGCGCTTAAACTTACTAATTTATACATTTAAAATTTTACTAAATTTCTAGTCATTAGTCACCCATTATTTTTTTCACAGCTACCATTAGTTGCTTGAATTCAAGTTAAAAATTAAATAAAAACTAGCCAATAAAGTAAGTCACATCAAGTCTCATCAATAAATTATCCAATGAAATGGTGCCACGTAGACAACCCATAAAAGGTGATTTTATATTAAAGTAATGGGTTTCCTTAAATTTATTTGTACTTATTTTAAATCCCTTAAAAATATGTTCTCCACATAATTTAAATGTCTAAAAGAAAATATGCATATTAAAAAAATCATGAACTATTAAAGGGTAGTTTGTAATCATCAACCCAAGTTCCATTCCTATTGAGCTCATTGTATGCTTTCAATAAGTGGCCATGGGGACACCTTGAGGTAGGGTTCGAACTTATTCTTATGGACCAAGCGAGAACATAGTGGGGCGCTTTGAATACGGAATTTCGACGGATATTGGCTACAGCACTCCAAGCCTACCTCCTTTTCTCGTATAGTGAAAGTGATCCTCCACCACTCCAATTTGTAGCTCTTGTATAATAAAAGTGTTTACCATCCAAAATTTACAAGTAGTTTGTAATCATCTACCCAAGTTCCATTCCAGTTGAGTTGATTGGATGTTTTCAATAAGTGTCCATGGGGACACTTTGAGGTAGGGGTAAAACTTCTCCATATGGACCAAGTGGAACATACCAGGGTGCTTTGAATGCGGATCGCTCACTAGACATTAAGGAACTTGGTCCACCTCTATGTCCCACTTATAGAAATTACTCCTACTATTATATTTAGATTTCCGTATTAATTTATTGGAATCCTACCATGATATTCAAATCCTAACGGCCGCTAATGTCGAAGATTATTAAATAGCATTGGTGTAACATAACAAATTCTTGAGATTAGTGGCCGCTAGGATATTTTTGCCTTGCATAAAGGATAATTTATAATGACCTCGACTAAATAACTAACTAAGCTCTTTTATTATATTTGGATGTTACAATACTACCTTCTAAGACTAGTGATTGCTAGGGTGGATGTTTACTTTCTTTGTTTAATGTTCGTGGTGTTTGTGTAACATAACACAATCTTGAGATTAGCAGTTGCTAGGATAATTATTCACTTGCATTAAGGCCCCTCAAACCTAAAGCTATAAATATTGTTTTTTTACATTAACGAAAAGATATCCTAGAATATATAGATGCTAGTGGCTGCTAGTCTTCACTTCTACCAACAAATTGAAAACTTGAAACAAACCAAATTTAATAGTGAGTAATTGTTTAAATTTCTTACTGTACAACACACAACATAAACTTATACTAATGATTTCTTGTATTTTATAGTTAAAGGAGGGTTGAAGGGTCCCTTTCCCTTTACATTACAAATACAATGAGATGCAATAACTTGGTAAAAAATGCAAGGGAAAATGTCAAAAACACAAGTGGTTGGGAATGCAAAAACCCTAGACCAGTAAGCAAGACAATATGAATAGATAACAATGGAACTGACAATGCTATATAACAACCAAAACAAAGATACAACATGATGGATTTTAGAAACAAGTTTATTTATCTCACACTGACCGAGTTATTTATTTATCATAATCTCTATACCCTTTACGTGGTCATTCATGAAGCTACGAGGGCACCCGATCAATGGTTCAGATAATACTTCAATGCCATATATTTAAAGCTAAGGATTCTTAGTCTTGAAAACTGAACCATATTTCAACTATCGAATATATCAGTTCACTAATTATTTAAGGTAAGTTTTATTTACCTTAAAAAATCGAATCCCTCAACTCCTGCAGACCCCTAATTGAGGAAAAGTCCAGAGACTGTGGGAAAGAACAGAACATAGACCCCAAGTTATTTCTGGAGATCACCTCTATATTATGCACAGTGACTGTTTTAATATCTCTAGCAGTAATTTGCAAATTTTCAAACCACAACACTCCAAAATTTTATCATCATTGTGAATTTGAATCAAGAGAACAACTGTACGGAAATGCTATAAAATGCAACAAGACTTCCTGGCTGGATAGCCGTATCCTATAAAACCCTTATGTGTTTTGATGTAAACAATTGTCAAGTCCCAAGCCATCAAATCAACTGTGTAGGACTAAAGAAAATAATGAAAACTGTAACCAGTTTTAGCGAAACGATGACGACAGAAGAAAACCATTTCCATTTTAAATCCTGAGTTCATACCATGGAATGGTATGTCGATATCATTGTTTCCTCAACAGTATCTAACCCCACAGTCGAGAAGTCTCAACCTATAGAAACCCCATACAATTTTCACAATCAAAAGCTCAGATTCAAAATGGGTATTCGTACTAATAGAAAGCGTAGATCCCAAGACGCTTATATTTATAAGTTATTCCATAAAAAACATAACACTCATAATTACAGACAATAATGTAACCATCCAAATTTTCTCACTAGATTCTGATATCGAAATACAAGTAAACATATAGAAACAATACCGCAGAAACTCCCAGATCACAAAATCAACAAAAAAAAGTTACAGAGGTTTTACTTATGAAAATAATAAATGACACAAGCTTATAACGGGGAGAGGGAACAATTCGTGCCTTAGATATTTACAGGCTTTCATCCAAATTCCAGCAAACACCCTTAACATCTTCTTCACGAAACTCTTCAATAGAGATCAACGATTCTAGTTTTCCCAATCTCCACAAACTTGAAAATAGATCACCGCCAGAAAACTCCTAATATTTCTCATAGATTTCACTTTTAAAGTCCCTCAAACCCACAATGGAAGCCACAAAAATCATGGTTTATTTCCTCTAAGTAAAGGATACAAAATCATGGTTTATGGCATCACAAAACATTCAAATGTAAAGCTCGCAGAGCTCGAGTTTGAAATTCCAAATCAATCAAATGAAACCATCGCCAATTTCGAGAAAATTAATGACCATTAATGTCCAAGGTGCCACATAGGTGGCTTATCAATCCACACCACTGCCTTCCAAATCTCATTCCTTATTTGCCAGTTGATTAAATTAACAATAATTTAATTTTTAACAGATTCATGTTCAGTTAACCAGAGTCATTATAACTACCGCATAATTGAGAGTTTACATACACGGGGTCGATTTGACCTTCAAGTCCACAATAATCATAAACATTGATAACACTCCATGACCACCTTTAACCATGTTCAACAATACATAAATATACCCTATTTACTTACCTTTTAATATGGCATAGTAAGATATGTATCCCAAGCAATCAAATGCCCATAAGTATGACTAATTCAATAGTCCAATCAACTTATTTCATTAGGCGTGGTGATGCTTATCACATAAGATATAAACAATATAGGTTCCATTACCATCCATTTTTATTTCTTTATATGGGCTTAATATTAATGCCCACACTTTAGAAACATTAGACCCGTCATGTTAGATTAATACATTACAAGACGTTAGCCATAAGTCTAGATCTAAAGTGTTGGATAAAGCAAGCATGATCTAAATGCTAGTGCAAGTATAATCTTGCTATTTACTTAAGCCCAAGATTCAATTGTATTTAATGGATCGAACCATTAAAGGAGATCATTATTGTTCTACCCAACCGGGAGTAGGGTCTAGGACATCGAATAGTCATTCATAGCATGCTATGAAATAATACCTTGATTACTTAACTTCACATGTACATTGTTGGGGTAACTATTACAATTTATGACCTTTGGTGTCATTCCGCAAAAAAGAAGGTTAGTATTATCTCAAAGAATGCCTTTAAAATAGGTATGATCATCCAACAATATAATAAGCTTATACACGCCATAGGAATCTCACATAACATCAAACAATGAAATCACCGGATAAAAATTATCCCCTCGCAAACACAAACCGAATTTGCGGGGTGTGACACTCTCATCAAATGCCAAAGAGGCATCTCTACTACACTTTCCCAATGTAGAGAGGAAGTGATCTTGTGGTCCCTCACCTTTTTTGGGGTTCTCATCACTTCTACCAGTCATCATTCTTCTCAATCTCAGCACCTCCTCAATTTCCCATTGTCGCACATCATTATATGTGAGTAGTCTTCATTCCCTTTCTCTTTCTTTTTCTAGGGCCACCTGGCATCCTTCGCAAGCCTACTTCCTGCCCCTACGTGCGGTGTGGTTGTAACCTTCCATCAAGTGGGGCTTTCCATTCCTAATTAAATCATCAAGATCTTGATAGTTAAAGGTGTCGCGTGCAAATAAGATCCTCTTGGCTTGCATAAAAACTAGAAATATGCTTCCTCAAGGCCCAAGTATGTCAAAATTGCATACTCCAAGGTATAATTATGTAGCACACCATCCTAGCAAAGATCTACAACTCTATTCCATGATGCGTCCAAATCAGAGAGTGTTTGGTAGTCTTCCTGTCTCCACACTTGATTTCTTCCTATTTGGACACCTCTTTTATCTCGCATAAGTTTCCAACCAAGGGTATAATTATACTAGAAAATATATTAAGAACATTTCGTAAATACAACAATCATAGATATTGTCTTCCACCCACTTGCGCACATTAAAATCAGGTCCAGTGTTATATCTTTGAGAAAACACATCTTGGTCGTCATACACCTATATCTCAATGTTATCCAAAGATAATTGAAATGCCATGTGCATGCAACATCTGGATGAATAGATTACAAATATGTCTCAAAGAACGGAACCAAAATGTAGTCTTTATATACCCAACACCTAGCTATACATGCTCGCACTTCATCTAGACAAGTTTGGAATCTCACCCAGAGTGCTCAAGCCACCAAGTCGCTCCTTTATTTTCTTATAAAGAGGTTAGACATGCATATTCATGATCATAACCATTCATGTAAAAGGATACATCATAGCATAGAAATTTGGAAACCATATAATAAGGAAATCAATCATACAAAATGAATGATAAGATTTGAATTCCCATCAAGCCATGTTCAGACATAGTCACTTTAAAAATCCATTACAACCATAGAATATGATCACATCACAAACCATTAGAACTAGGTGTTGGACCATGTTTGCTCACATACAAATTCTAGCATAAGATTACATCAAAGAAGACTCATAACTATTCAACACTTCCGAACTTTACAATAGATCAAGTTGTAAATATATTGCTTTAATTATGCTTTAATTCCTATAATTAGGACCTCACCATGTGTTTCCCTTGTCTTTATCTCGCATATGCTTTATTTTAACAATAGACCTTGCTTGTGTCTCAAGTCATCATGTTTTTCTCTATTTTTATCCCTTGTCCCAAAATTGGCTAAGTCCTCAATATTTTACATGTTCTTATGTGTTGACTTGTTTCACCGCATGGTGCACACTTTTTCACTATGTCCTATCTCACTTTACCCCTTATGGGTGTTCTTTTGCATGGTTTTTCAAAATTGTAAGGCTTTTTATCCTCTATGCAAGTCTTCCTACACACATTCCTTCACGCATAACTATCACTTAGTCATTTTGCGACCAACACTCTCCTTCTATTATAAATAACAGGTTATACCCTTCACAAACAATCCTTAGAATCTTTGTGCAATTGTAGTAAACCTCTACCCATTTCCTTTGGAATGCATCCTCATGTTCATTTGTGCTCATAGAATTTCCTCCAATATTTGGAAGAAAAGTTAGAGAACCCACAATCAAATCATTCTAAGAGATTCAACAAGTGTGACACTTCAACAATCTCATCTTGAGGTTTACAAGAAGACTATAAGGGAAGTTTTTTTAATTATTTTTTTACTTCTTATTCTACTTATATTTTTCCTTTCTTTTAGTCACTAAAGAAATATTAGAAAGGAAAGCATACCTCACCTTCATAGGAGTAGACAATGAAAATGTTACACCATAATGATTAGGTAAACTAAGTACATGACAAAAAAATTCTCCCCTATCCCCTCAAATTGAAACAATTATTTAACTTATTGAATGATAAGTTTTCCATCCCGTGTTTTTGAGAATTTTATAACTTATTTTTTTGGAATGAGAAATCATGAAACTTAAAAGAAATGTATAAGGAAAGGGAAAATAATCACATGTTTCAACCATCTTCTCTATCAATGATGTAACTAAAATAAATTTTTAATTGTCATGGCTTTACACATATGAAAGAAGGAATAATTACAATCATTAATGTAAATAATTTTTGGTGAAGTATGATCATCATTTTCATGGATGATTCACTCATGTTAAATCAAGCCACATCATGTAAAATTTGAAATAATTCAATAATCACAATGTAAGTTTATAGGAGATATTTATTTTAATTGGATTATCTAATATTTTAATCCCTAACAAAATGTTTACTAAATTAGCTCTAAGTATTACATACCTATGATGACTCAAGGTTTTCTACATCACCGATTAGGGAAAATTGTCACTGTAAGAATTGTATTTCTTAAGGAATCTGATAAACATTATTATTAGCCTCATAATTTATTAGAGAACTAATAGGAGAACATGGCGGGGATTGGCAAAACCATGCAATACTACCCTTTAGTTTAGTATAGCATCATATGGTGACACTTTGCACCTTATGACTCATCTACAACTCGATATACTCTTACAAAGGACACTTTTAAAAAATGGTAAAATTAATGGTATTATTCCTTTGGCTTCAATCTCACACAAAGGACATATGTGTAGTGACCATTGACACGACCACATTCAAGAAATATTTCGAAATTTCCTTCAAAATTTACAGGACTCTGTTGGAAAAAAACATAGTGATTCTAGACACATTATAGATATTAGCACCCTACACCATCTCAAGTATTAGACTCTCTATCTTTGTCTCATGGAATGAGGAAGAACTAAATAATGAAAAGTGGTATAGATTGGTGAAATTTAAACCATGTAAATTCCCATTACATAAGATTAAATTTTTCAATTTGAAGAAGAGGGACATATGGGCACGGGGGTGTCAAAGAATACATTTTAAAGGTGTATTAACATTATACAACATGTTTTCCCTATTTCTCTTATGTGTACACATAATCAGTAATGAAGCCGACTAATTCATTTTAGGAAGATTCCCTTGAACCAAATGAGTAGTGCCGAATTGTCATATGATCTATTTTATAAGTGATTATAATTTTAAATGAAATTTTAATGAATGTTAGAGTGAATTTTTAATAGATAATATATAATATAGTTATAGATTTTTAGGCATAACTTTTGAATGTGATATCCATTTCTATAATTTTTAGTACCATTGGAAATATTATTTAGAGATTTACAATGGTTCTTATTTTTGGAAAAATTATTGAGGAATTGATGAGAGTTTTGTGATATATTCTTTGAGTTATTTTTGGTTACATAATCACATCAAATAGAGCTCTTAGAATATTCCTACCTTGAAGTTCTAATTTATTGGACAAATAATAGCATCATCTCAATCCATTCTCTTGATTTAAAGGGTTTTCATGTAATTTTATCATGGATAAAAATTTGTGCCTTCTCGGGATCACTTTTATGACATTGTTTTCTTACTTACAAGCATTATTTATATTTTTCCATGTTGATTTGAAAGGAGTGATCCAGAATGCTCCTATCTCCTCATTCATTGGTGGATGGTTTGTTTCCACCTAATTCTAACAAAGCAATCCTTCTCAACATTTAATTTCTTCTATAGGAATATCCTAATTAAGTTTACTTTCCACTTCTCGAGAGGACATTATATTATTTTGAGGAAAAAACCTTCTTCCTGATCTTTTGGCTCATAAGCAAACTTTTTTCCCTAATCAAGAATTACATTTCCCGATCATGAACATGTCATTAATGATAATTATTCATGATTTAATAAGTAATTATCATAGGATGTTGAACATTTTTTATATATTTTTAGATGGTATTGGATGTGTAGATTACTATTTTGTAATGAGGTACTTATCTATGCGGTGCAAAAATATGTAAGTGTCAACTTATATATTTATTTCTTAATATCGAGTTCTCTATGTTTTGTAAATCGTGTCAATATAAGTGTATTATCATGCTATGGTATGTTTTTATAATAAATAATAAAGGGTCTATATAAGATAATATCATTATATGTCTTAATTATGGTGGATCGGGAAATAATTGTGTAGATTGTTGTCCTCTTTTGGTTTATCTCATCCCATTTTGTTTACATTTTGGATAACCCCTACCCAATGGACTATAATCTTTGATCATGTCCAATATAACAAATTCCTTAGGAAATAGTTTACCAAATAGTTTACCGTTATGAAACACCCCTTTATCTTTGTAAAGTGTTTGAGGTTTCAACTATTATAACTCAAGATTCAGGTTTATAAGCTCCCATCTGTTCATATATTTTGTCTTAAGAGAAATAATAATATAGGTTATGGATAAATATGTTGTAATAATATTTTTTTGTAAATTTTTCCCAAACTTAAGTAGTTTATTATTATTTCTACTAGAAATAAAAAATTAGGTGGGAAATCAAATTGAACCACCATTCAAATAGAACCACCATTTAACAACAAGATAAAGGAGGATGAATGAATTTGGAATATCTGAAGTGTGGGGAGATTCAATTCCTTTCTCTATTGGTTCATTGGCCACGACCCACATATCTCTTCTCAATTCATGTAGGAGTGGAAGGATAGACCTGTCTCTGTATATAGGAGAGAGAATCCCTATCTCGGAGGCTTTAATTTATCACATTACAGGAATGAGCATGCAGGGATCTAAGTTTTTCAAAAACAAGATTACCAGGGTAGAGAAAGAAGCAATATTCTTGGGTGAATGAGATACTCTAATGTAGGTCCCCAAAGGTATTCAAAGAACCTCTCTACCTAGCCCCTTTGATGAAGTAGAAAAATTTATCCTCAACTACCTAACTCGGAGGTGAGGCATCATAGGATAAACACTTACCATTTATTCTTCCTCAATCTCTTCTAGATAATGCCCTAGTGAGTCTTCCATTTTACATCCTTTTATCTCTTGAAAGCTCCATTAAAAAGGTGCAATGTGGTATAAGATCCTTCCCTTTACATCAATCTATTATCTTTCTTATATATTTTTATTTCAAGTGAAATTAAAATCTCGAGTAGTAACCCTCCATCGCACCTCAATTCCCTCCGAGCTTAGTACCCAGTGCTAAGGAGTAACAAAAAAGAAAAATTCATTGAGGGGCCTAACACTAAGGAGCAGAATCTAGAAGGAGAGGATGTTAACTTCTTGTTGAATTTGGGAAAGAGACCTTAAAAAGGAAAAATTGGTCGTGATACTTTTGGTCCGGAATTTTAAGAGAATGAAATTACGAGATCATAAAGGACATTATCAATATGAAAGGGAATATCAAAAACTCCAATTTGAAAATTTTGATAAGTCTTTTTGCAATGGGCAAAATGATCACATTGAAAAAGTTGAATACAAATGCAACCTTATTGGGGACATCTTGGTCATTCAAAATGGGCTACTAAAATGCATTTTCAAAGAGCTTAAAAATTCAGGTAGCAAGGGGAAAGGATAAGAGCTTGAGCGGAAGAAAGTGATAGAAGAACGTGACAACCACATCAAAGAGATAATCAAAATTTCTACCCGTGTCCTAAAATGTTAATGTATTTTCGTTACATGTGCTCCAGTCTTTTTTGGTTTTTGGTTGGATCATATTTTAACTTATGTACTTTTCTTGTGTTTTGGATGGTTTGGTCTTGATTCCGAGCTTGTTTTTTCTAGTTATACTAATTTTTTTGATATTTGGTTCTATTTGGTTCTTTTTCTTCATGAAATTTTCATTGTTATATCTACATTTTATATCCATGCTTTATGAACAGGAAGGGCCCTGACAAAACCCTCTTTTACCCAAATATAAAAAAGGTGGGAAATCATAGTGGTTAGGCTACTTATATGGGCTTGTTGTATTGTAATTTCATACTTTCTAATAGTTAATGCATTTTTAGTTTTTGTAAGGTCTCTCCCTAGGTTTCATAGATACCAAAGAGTAAGAGGTTATCCATCCTCTCAATTTTTCCCTAAATATTCCCTTAATTGGTGAAAACATATTTAGCTACATGAATTATCCCACTCTCTTCACACATTTGCACCTATGGTACATTTTTGAGAGCCAATAAATTAACACCTTCTAATGAGTAATGTTTTCATATTTTTTTCAAATAATAGGATAGTTTAATGCATATTTGGATTGCAAACTTCGCAAAAAATTGACACCATTTCTAAGGAGTGTCATTCACGGTTTTATTCACTCTTCTCCTCTCCTTTACTAGACCATTTTTGAAGTTCTTTTATGATTCACCTTCATTATGAGAGAATCCTAGTTTTTTCTTTATTTTTATACTTTTTATAGTTTTTTCACATAAAATGTTGGTTTAAAATGCATATTTTCCTGCCAAAAATTCCAAAAATTGGTTCATATTTCAATCTCATTTGTAAAAACATCACAGTCTTATTTATGACCTATATAGGTTTAGTCATTATATTTTGTGATCTAAGAGAAGATATCATGTTATGTTGTTGATATTTCCACATATGCATTAGATTTGAAGTCTGTGTACTTTAATACCTCCATCGTTTGAAGTTTATAAATTTAGATGGGATATGTTATTCCTATTAATATGTTACATAAAAAGACATTTCAAACTCCCACTAGTGAATTCATCAACCAAAGAGAACTAGGTATATAAACCAATGGAAAGATGAGGTACTTATTCACAAAGGTTTAAATATACTAATTCAACATTAACTTTGAATTGTGGTGAAAATATTTTAATTTAGGATAGATCAATGAAAACCAAGATTCATCTTTTGATTTTTCTAAATCAATAATTAAAATATTTATTCCCATAATTTACTGTTTTTAACTTGTGTAAGGACTAATAAGACTCTTACTTATAGCCAATGTAGTATCCTTTTATCCTTACCCATACTTAAAGGAAAGGGTGTATCCTAAAATGAATATTCTTTCAAAATATTTACTATAATTGAATTCCCACACCAAACCAAAAACTCGCTTAGAGAATTGGAACAAAGTTCAATTCAATATCACATCATTCACACTCTAAATATAATAATATACTTCTAAACCATCTTCTTTAGATAAATCACCCTTATATTGATCATAATATAAATTGAAATAATCGTGACCTAAATACTTTTGAAATTATGTGAGAGATTATCACTCTTTTTAAAAGAAAATAGATTAATAAAAATTGAATTCTCTAAGATGCAATAATTTTCCAACTAGGTCCTAACAGATATTAGGAGGATATTGGATAAGTTTTAAGGAAACAATACAATCCAAAGTGATCAAAATATTAGAATCTTTAATAATATAATTAATGATTATGATATTATTTATGAAGGTGTAGTGATCAAATGGCTTATCCATATATTGGAAGAAAATGATCATGATTTGATTGATACATTATATAATGGTAGTAATGATTCATGACATGAAATGAAGAGAGCATATAAGTTATATTTTGGGGATAAAATTGATCATATATTTTTTTCATTACTAAATTCAAAATTATTAAAAAACTTCCTAGTGAGCGCGTCCCAAATTTTAACTCCAGATTCACTAAATTTATGATGAGGTTACTATAAAATGGCATACATATTCATATAACATTTCGATGAAATATTAAGAAGATGTTGATGCCAAAGTTGAGTAATCTTGTCTCGTAGAGATAAAGTTCTAGTTAATTTGAGACAATATTACACCATTGTAGTCAATATTAAAAGTAATATCGATTCACTAGGAATTTTCCCAAAAGGGTTGATTTAAAACTGATCGCATTAAATGAGAAAAAATATCCAATTGCTTCAATCAACATTGAAAAAAGCTATTTCAAATAATGGGAGATTTGGAAGGGTTGTCTTATATAGAGAGTCAAAAATGAAAAAGGATTTCCCAGCATTCAAAATAATCAATAAATAAGTGATAGGTAACATAATTAAGGTAGAATTCTTACATATGATATATAATTTGATAATGGAAAAATATTTTTCAATGAGAAGGAATCCCCGAGCATAGAGGTAGTGAGAAATAAACACTTGATCCTCTTATTGCTAATATTTATGAAGTGGATTAGATTTAAGAATATGAAAGGTGTGAAGAATAATTTCTTCCCCACCATTCTTATATGGTTTCTTATGTTGATTATTTCTCTATTCATGTTGATAATGATCACGAATGCTTGGAAAATATTTATACGATTCATTGCGAAATGAATCAATTAATGTAAATAAATTGTTAACTACCGGTGCATGAATTTGAACATATAAGAGGTAAAAGGATTATAAAGTAAAATGGTAGATGAATTTTGAGGAAGAGATATTAAACCTCACTTATGCTTCAAAATATTAGGTGAAAAGTGATTATAACTTGAGAAATAAGAACGATTCAAGTATAAAAGAGGATCCCAAAAAGTCCTCACATAAGAAGAATGATGAAACTATTAAGAGGTCTACCACTCCTTCAAAAGAGAGAATAAATCCATCGCAACTCATCAAATAATGAATTTTTGTAACAATTACAAGTTAAGATTCCTAGATTTTCTAGTGTTAATTAATGGCCTTATTTCTCTAAAAATACAACTAAAAACAAAAGGCATAGAGTAGGAAATAAGTCTCCAAATTAAAATATAATTAATTCTTTTCCATATCATGATTTAAAACACACTTTTACAAAAGATATTATTTCATGTATCCCTAATATTAATTCTACCACCATGCACCCAAATTCATCCATGCAATGACATTTGATATGGCTACTTTACAAATTTAAACTTACATTCCCAAAAGTTGAGTTATTATATATCATTGAGTGTAATGATAGATATTTTCATTTCCTTGGTACTAAAATCCTACTCTTTTGTTGGTGTAGGATATTTAGCATGTATATATTTTAAGTACATGGGATTACTCCACATAGGTGATTCACCATGCTTATGTGTCCTAGGGTGTCATTATGGCCTTACACACGTCATAGAGCATCATAGGTGTTACATTTGACCAGTTATTCTGGGAATGTAACTCCCACCTCTTGATGACTACATTTGTGGGGGAGTTACACACCCCACTAATATATGTACACCTTTCATCTTGAGCAATATAATGGAATGAAGTATGGGATTTGAGACATTTTCCCCTTAATGCATGCACATTTCTTTTATGGGTGATTTATTTCTTCGATCTTAAAGCTACATCATTTTGCGGTTAAGTGTAATGTTTTGATGCTTACGGATTCCCTCCAGATCTTTGTCATTCCTCCGACATGGTATCAGAGCTCGGGATCGGAATCATGTTTCTCACAATAGTTTCTTACTACTCTCTGTCTCGTAGTTTCTTGTGCAATCTCTCCTTTGCATGTGCTCTACTTGCATTTTTTAAAGGGTATTTGGTCAATTTGCACTATCAGTTGTTGAGCTCGTGATTGCTTCTATACTACCTTGACTTTATTACTTGGTCGTTGCATTCACTGCATTCACCAACTTGTGCATAGTTCCCACATGCACTCCATCCATCCAACTTGGATCGTTCAAATCCTTCGGTTTGACATGATGGTTTGGTCATTTGGCTCAAGGATTTATTTCTGGTTT
The DNA here is from genome assembly GCA_018340775.1 of Taxus wallichiana var. yunnanensis. NCBI lineage: Eukaryota > Viridiplantae > Streptophyta > Pinopsida > Cupressales > Taxaceae > Taxus > Taxus wallichiana. The sequence goes on from CM031240.1 coordinate 576,217,389, forward strand.
GAATGTGTGTGATTTTATATCTAGTTCGGGGTTTTTTTGGTCTATCGGCTCGAGACTTCCTTCTGCAAGGACATATTGACATCTGCACTGGTGTTTTGTGTACATTCTTTACATTTCTCATGCCTTATTCGTCACTTAGCATTGGTCTCGATACTCTCAGCATGTTTTACACTAACCCACGTTACTTGGCACCTTAACTCCTACATTGTTCGTGATTTGGTCTTCCGTGACTCGGTTGCTTGCGCTTCATCAACTTGCCACTTGCATTGACCAACTAATACCTTTGCATTTTCCATGGCTATGCATTCAACTTAGGCTCGACTCACACTTTGCCTATGTTAAACCCCCGGCTAGTGGTTCTATTCTCGCTGTTTCCATTTTATAACTAGCTTCCCAAGCCCCCGGTTGATTCTCCACCGCATTGTTAACATTGGTTTTTCCTTGGTCTATTACGTGATCATCGTGCTTCGCTTCTTACAACTTTTTGTTGACTTGTCTTCCTCCCCGCTAGTGCTTTGGCCTTTCTCGGTGTTGTTTGAGTTAGATTTGTCATTTGAAGGTCAATCTCCTCTACTCTTCACAGCATTATAACGCACTGTAACGAGAATCTAACTTGGGTTGATGTTTCTCCCTGTGCACACGTGGCCTTCGATCACATACAAAATATGCCAGTCCCTCGATTTGTGGCTAATCACGTGGAGCTTCCTTCCCCAGCACGTGGCATTGTATCCCTGTTGGTTTGGCTCTAGAGTGAACGGTTACACCTGTGCAACCTTGGACAATTTTTGTACCACTTCCACCACATGGTTTGATAATATGGGCCCCCATCCATCCCTTTTAGACATTTTTGGTAGTCAAAACAATCCCTTGTTTTTAATGTTTTGAGGAAAAAAATTCATTATGGCATTGTAATAATTTAAGGCTCTAATTTGCTTGTAATTATGTCCTTCATTCGTGTGTCGAAGATGGAGGGTGAGGTCTAGGGTTGGCAGGAGGCTAATCCCCCTCACAAGAAAAAACAAACCCTGCCTAAAATTTGATGCCATTTCCAACAAGTACCCACACAATACCCTTTGCACCCATTTTGGGAACTTTTTTAATCCATTTGTAAGGCTTATTGACATTTTCCATCAGTTGCGGGAATCATTTTCTTGCTATAACTTTTGACTCATTGCTCGGTTTTGAGCGCTTCTTTAGTCAAATTTGCATGATTTTTCACACATTACATGATGAAATTGTCAATTTTATAAATGCACTACTTTATAAAGTGCCACATTCTAGGGGGTTCACTAGTACTCTTGGGTTTTTACATGCAGACGCATTATCGGCCAAGTCCGACGTCTTGCATTTGTGCACCTTGCACTTTTTATTCCACATCATGGAGGGTTCTCTTTCTAGACTTGAGTGTCATAGGATTTCTTTACAACCTCTGCCACTTCTCATCGGGAGAGGGAACTATTCAGCTTGGCATGCTTCCATGGAACGTTACTTCACTCACGAGGGTCTTTCACCCTTCTTACTTGGGCCAGTTCCTACACCCACTGATCATCATTATCTGGAGGACTTTCTCGACACTTGCGACCATGTTTTTGGTCACTTGATGATGCATGTCTCTAGATCTCTCTGGTTTCATGTGGTAGACTCAGATCCTCCCCACCGTTTCTAGAGCATTCTTCAGTCCCTCTATAGAGACCCTTCACATATTGTCGCCATTGTTATTGTTGCTAATTTAGTTGTCTCCTCTATTTCTTCATGTGACGACAGTTCCACTGACACAATCTTGCTTGATTATTCTTCTGATGATGAGGATTATGCACCCAATTATGATGCCGAGAGTACTATAGAGGACACTTCTCCTCCTCTCACTATTCTAGAGAGTGTTGACACATCCCACATCTCATCATATATAGAGCAGTCTCCTATTTAGTCTCATACAATCATCACACCCACCTTTTTCCACCTTCAGTGTGTGAGGCCTCTTTCACTCCTCTACCTTCATTGGATGACTCATACCTATTTAACATTGCTCTTCTATTTGTTGAGCCCCCTCATTGGGATGAGTATCTTCCTGACCTTGGTCATCTTTTCGTAGAGTACACTTGTGATGTACTACAGTTCCTCATCCATCTATAGGTATTTCAGAGGAGTTCATCATCTCCATTGTTAGGAGTGCCCCTTATGGGACTCTTACCACTTCCACTTTTCCGGAGACCTTCATTGATCCACCCTTGCTTATGGATCCATTTTATGTTGTGGGGGATGTTTTGTTGCCTTCACATCAGTTGGACATCCTTTCTACAGGTGTTCACCCTTCATAATCTGACAGTTTTGCACTTGTGACATTACCTTTGGTTCCTTCACACTCACTTGCTAGACCTATGTCACACTTTCATGGACCAGACTCAGAGTTCTTCGTGCTGCTACCTTTGGTTTCCTTCGCGGAGTGGGCATACTTCCAACACGTCATTTTTGTCCTTCCTAAGGGCAGGGCATACGATTTGATGTGGATGCTCTTCTTCATCCGAGGTATAGGATCTTGTGATCGACATTATTTTGGGAGACCTCTTAGAGCTGCAGTTCAGATCCATCCATGGCATCTTCTGCATTCCTCTCATCTCCCTCTTCTTCTCTCTTCTTCTTCTTTCCAAGAGATTTCCTCTTTATACATGGGTACCTTTACAGATTGTCTGTGGTGGGACCCATCTTTGGCATCTTTCTTAGATTAGAGAGTGGACTTGTCTCTCTTTTGGGGGAGTTTTTCCCACTGGGTTTTCTCCTTTTACTCCACTTTTCAAGAGTTTCTTGTACGTGGGTACCTCATCAAGCTTGTTGTCGGGACCCACTTCTCCTTGTTTTCATCTATGTGTCCACCTAAGCTATGCTTCAGGGGGTGTTGGTGTAGGATATTTACCATGTATATATTTTAAGTACATGGGATTCCTCCACATAGGTGATTCACCATGCTTAGGTGTCCTAGGGTGTCATTATGGCCTTACACGCGTCATAGGAGTTACATTTGACCGGTTATTACGGGAATGTAACTCCCACCTCTTGATGGCTACATTTGTGGGGGAGTTACACACCCCACTACTATATGTACACCTTTCATCTTGAGAAATGTAATGGAATGGAGTATGGGATTTGAGACATTTTCCCTTAATGTGTGCACATTACTCTTATGGGTGATTTCTTACTTCGATCTTGAAGTTACCTCATTTTTCGGCTAGTGCAACATTTTTATGCTCACGGATTCCCTCCAAATATTCATCATTCCTCCAACATATTCCACCCACATTTACTATTGAAGTCCAATAAATAATTGAATAATTAGAGGAGGTTCCTATACTTTATTTGTGCACATAATTGGTTGAGGTTCAGTTGGATGTGGACCTATTTTACACCACATTTCTTGTGAATGGGTGGCTATTATATAACTACATGTTAGATTCATGATCTTCTTGTCATATAGTTTCATTAGCAATTATGAATGAAATAAGACTCAATATTTCAACTACTTATGGGAGGTGTTACACTAATTATTCCAAAGAGGTTCATATGGTAGGATGCATCATGGGACAAGTAGTTCAACTTGTAACTTATCTTGGGAATTTCTTTGTCATGGATGATATAATGATTAAATTTGCTCGTTAGTGGAGTATGTTGTTGTATATGTGGATATTTCAGTCGAGGTAGTATTCAAATGGAAATATCATTTTCTACTATCCCACTTGAGGTATATAACATTAATATCTATAAGCACAAAAGGGTGTTGCACTTAATTGGAGATAAATTGAGGGATTTAAATGAGGTATTTTACACTCGATGTGGATGTGGAGGATTATTTGGGTAATACATGCTTTATAAAAAAATAGATTATAGTTGTTGTCCAAAGATAAAAATGTTAACTTTGATGAGTTTTGGACTATAGTATTTGATGAAATAAGTTTAAAAGGATGGGTAAGGTATGGATTTATATTATAATCACCACAAGTAACTATATTCATGATTTCATATAAGTTTAATTATGAGTGTAAAAATAATGTAGTAAAATAGGAAGCTTTTATAATTGGTTTAACTATGGCTTCTAAGTTTAATATTAAAGACATTATTGTTAAGGGATATTTTGAGATGATGGTAAAATTTGATATGGAAAGTATACTTAGCAAAGAATGAAAGGCGAAATAATATAGGAATGTTGTATGGGATTTAATTTAGGTTTTGTTATCCAAAATGTGCCCCCTGCTCATTTTGTGGCTAACTCCCTTTCATCTTTCCTTCTCTTGTGCCTCGTACATAATATTTCAATTTTCAGGCACTCAAAATCTTCTGGAAATGACACCATTGGATAGAGCTCTTTCTCATCTTTCCAAAAAGGTAAATTTTTCCTCCTAACTCCATGTATTTTTGAAGTTATGGCTCGGCGGAGTTTTTGTGGGAAATTTTCCCTGAAAGGCCCGCAGCCAATGAGATGCTGCCACGTGTCCAGGAAGTGGCGGGGGCGGAGGAGAACTTGGTTTTTTACCAAGTGTTTTGGAAAAAATTTCAAAAGGAAATTTTCCCCTGAAAGGCCCGCCGACGAATCAGAAGCTGCCACGTGTCAAGGGGTGAAATTTGGAAAATTTGGCTAAGTGTTGGCGCATGGAAATTTTAGAGGGATGGCCCCGCGGCCAATAAAAACATGCCACATGTCCTAAGGAGCTAGAAAGGTGGAGGGCGGAGGAGAAGTTGGATTTTTGGCAAAGTGTTTCGCCAAAATTTCAATGGAGGATTTTTGGCTCGTTTCCCGACGACCAATCACATCAGGCCACGTGTCGCCGGAAGCTGGAGCTCATGGAGTGAGGGAGGAAATTGGGAATTTTTCCCATGTGTTTGCACAAAAGTTAAAATTCTTGTGGGGAGCCCGTGACCAATTATATGCCGCCACGTGTCTCGGAAAGGCGTGTCGAGGGTGAATTTGGAAAATTTTCCAAAGAAGAAACAAAGGAAATTTCGAAGAGAAAACCCGCGGAAAATCCAGAAGGGGCAAGCCCACAACCAATGGGGTTGTGCCACGTGTCCAGCCAAAAATATCAAAGCGACCCATGGAGAATTTCTGAGAGAAAGGCCCGCGCCCAATCAGCGCGTGCCACGTGTCCCAAACTCGCCGGCCGGAGGGGAATTTTGGGAAATTTTTCCAAAGGCGAAAATAAAGGAAAATGGAGCAGGATGGGCCCGCGACCAATAAAAGCATGCCATGTGGCACCTGAACCGGTGGAGTGTGGGGAAATTTTGGAAAATTTTCCCAAATGCAAAAAGGGTAAAAATTCAAAAAAATTTCCCACCGACCCGATTTGGCCCTGTTTTGCCCTAAAATTTCAAATGGCCATAACTTTCGATCTAGAGCTCGGTTTTTCACGTTCTTTATATCAATGGAAAGATGGTGAAATTATCTACAAGATTCTAGGTTCAATATTTCATTTTGATGGATTTTGGAGAGAGAAAATCAAAAATGTCTCTGGCACGTGGTGATGAGCAGAAATGACGTTTCAACCACCGTTTTTAATAAAGAATGGCTCGCATTCTCTCCCAACATGGTTAAAAATGTCAGGGAATGGGTCTGTAAGGATTCCCATGCTTTTTTGAATGCATTTATGTCAATGATTGAACCTCTCCCATGTTTTCCCGTGTTTCTCTCTCCTGGGCTCGTCCCTTGCACTGTAAAAGCCAAATTTGGCTCATTTTGAAAAGGTTGAACATTTTTGTGTATTGCAGGTCCCCTTTTTCACCTTGGTAGTGATTTTGGTGGAATAACAAACCTTTTCTAAGAACTGCAACTTATTTTTGCCTCTCAGGTGTTGTAATGTAAGTGATTTTGATGTTAAAATAACAATACAGGCCCTGTGATTAATCCTTCATCCTCTGCTAGTGTTGTTTGACTAATTTCTGGTTCTTCATTACAGCTATCAGTTTGTGCATGTTGTCTTTGTTGCATTCTATGAACTGTGTCAATCTGTAGAAGTGAGAAATGCTCACCACTCCTTTGGTGCATCACCTATTAGCATTAGTTTTAGTTCCTTTTATGCATTTTCTATCCTTGTCCCTTTGGAATTTAGAGTAGAATTAGGAAATTTCAAACCTCTGCAATTGTGCAAGTGATATAACTGATCAGAGGAGTTGAGGAACCAGCCTCTCAACTGGAGATTTCTCTTCCATTTGACAAGTCCCATGCTTGGGAAGAGGATTCAATGTTGTGCAATCACACTGGATGTCTTGAGTATCAAACTAGAAATCTGATCAACATCCAGGGGTGCTGCTGATTTGCAACAATAGGTTTTTAGCTCATTCAACATCATGCTCATGTATATATCATTAAATGTTGTTGTAGATAAAGTTGCGTCCATGCATCACTATATCATAGTCAAGTGAATAATCCTTTTTATATATCATGTCAAGGTATTGGAAATGCCATATATCTTTGATAATAACAACCAATGGATTGTTTTTTAAGATAAGGATAAGATTTTTAGAATTATGAATTCTACAACCGAGTTTCAAGATCAAATCATTGAATGAGACCCTATTTTGAAATTAAGAAGAGAAATATGTTCTCTTTGGGATAAGAATATATTCAGATTAAAAATAAAAATATCCCAATTGGATTGGTTGTATTGCAAAAGAGATTTTGATGTTGTTAATAGTGTGAAATAATGAGATATACCAAGAATGCATGATAATTTGTGTACTATTATATCTTATAGTTGTTTATTCGTTAACATGTGAATAAAATAAGATGAGAAGAAATAACTAGTCAAAATGTCAAGATAATAAAATTATTACATTAAATGGTCCTATGATGAGTTAAAAACTTATATAGGAAGATAAATTTTAGCATGAAATCCCTTTACATTGTTATGAAAAAAACTCCATGATTAATAAACTACCCATTAATTTAAATTTGGGAATAAAAACGGAGGCTAAACTAATGAAATTAATAAAAGGGGGAATAATTAAGGCTATAAGGTTATCTTTGTAGTGCCCACTTTCTTTTGACACTTTGTGTAGATACCGATCTTGCTACTAATGATCTCATTTTGGAAATTATTATGTTTTAACTTGGTATGATGTGTATATGTTAGATCATGGATTATTATGGACTTGATTCGATTATATGTTTGATGATCATTAGAGACATTATTATATATGGATGATGATATACTTTGCTTGATGTGGACATATTATTGATGTTGATTTTAGACATGTGACATTTGATATTATGAGTAGCTCTAGTATAGAGATTCATTGGATGATGATATAGTTACAAATTAAATTAAAAGATAATGTTGAATTAATGATATTGTTGTGATTTGTGTGTTTAGATGATTTTGAAATATTGTTTATATTATTTTGGATGTTCTGATATGGCCATGAGGCCGAAGGAGGTGTTGTTATTTTGCAGGTTAAAATATCACAACAATGTCGGGGATCGATGACTAACCATATTGGAATTCCGGGTGAAATCAACATGGTCACCATGGCAACTGTGTTATGAGTTGTGTGTGTGTGTGTGTGTGTGTGTGTGTTATGTTAGGATTTCCTGTGGGGGGATTTCCATTATTGTGAAAATGGGTTATTTGTGTTTTAGTTATGTGTTCCTTTTTATTATTGTTGTATGTATTTTTATTTGTAAAGTATTCTTTTTATTATTTAATTTAAATGTGAAAGTCATATGGTTAAACTTTATTTAAATTTAATTGGGATGTGGAATGTAAGTAATAAAGAGTTGTCTTGGTTATTAATTAAATTGGATTTATGTCATGTATAACCATATGTTAAATAAATAAATCATTATGTCAAAAGTATGTAATAAATGAAGTCATATGTATTAATTCATGTTGTAAGAATGTGTAAGAGGATGTAAGAGATGTGTAAGTGATGTGAAAGTTTGTTTAAGTCAAATTTTGGAGTGTAGAACAATCCATCCTCAATGGAACTCGAATTTGTCCTCGAGGGCTGCATTTTGAGGCTTGTGGGACAAGTTAAACTTGTCCCACACCTCTTAAAATCATACACCAACCATACCTATGGGTTAGGAGTAAATTCTAGCCTTTTAATTACAATTTGAAATGACTATGTGTAAGTCTTTATTGCACTTTACTTACAAAATTTTAATTTAATCCTTGTTAAAGTATGGGTTAATTTTGAGTGTGTAAGTTGCTTGTCATCTCCATTTATTGTGTTTAATTGTGAGGTTGACTTTCTATCTTTTTGGGTTTATTAAGAATGATGTGGCATCCCACTTGGAATCCACATCATCCTCTCCCTCCCTCTCCTTTAAAATTTGAATTTCTCCTCTTGTTTGGGTTGTTGAAACTTTGCTCTCTCATCCTTGGGTCAAATTTTTTTATTGCTGTTGGAGCTTGCTTTGTGGAAGGAGTTGGAAATTATTTTGCATGCTTATACCTTGCTGTTTTGGGACTACATTTTGAGCACTAAAGGAACTGTTGTTGGGAAAACAATCTCCACTATGGAGAGGTAGGGTCTTGCCTTTGTAAAATGTTGTTTTTCCCTTTTCTTGCATGCATTTTTGAACTATGTTTGTGTTTGCATTCTTGGCTGGTTGGGTAGAATGCTTAGGGAAAGGTGTAGGAGAAGACTATGGGGTTCATATGGGGGCATAAGGGATTGCCAATGGCACTTATTCTTTGTGGAGGGAGTGTTGGTTTGGGATCCACCTAGGAAAAGAAATTGCTTGCATTTCTTACTCTTGGGGGGGCATAAGGGAGAAAATTTTTGGGGGGCATAAGGAGGGGTTGGGAGATATAAGGTTTATGGGATTTGGTATGTTTTATGGCGGTATGCATTTGGTGGATGCCCAATTCCAACTTGGGAGGTATAAGGAGCTCCCCATAGCTCTTGCTCTTGTTTGGCTTGCTTGAAGAAGCCTTTGTGTTGTTTGAAATGTTTAAATGTAGTTGGGAACTACTGTCTTGTTTTGAATTGTGCATTTTGTTGTTCTATGCATGTGAAAAGAAAGTTGTTTGTTGTGAAAGAATCCTATGTTGCCATGTGTTTTTATTCATGCTCCATTTCAATATGGTTGGGGCTCGGGGGCCAATGGGGAAAGATGACTTCTCTTTTCCCATTGGATGTCTTGGTTGGGTGGAGAGCATTGCCTTTCCCCCTTCCTTGTTGTGATTAGATGAAAAGATGAAGAATCATTAGGTTGTTGTTTTGGAGCTTGGAGAAAATATAGTTTTGACAGTCCCTTTTCCTTGATCAAATTTATTGTAACCTTCCCACTTTGAAGTGGATGAATGTATTGTTATTTGTAATGAAAAGAAACTTTGCATTGGGAAGGATGAATTGAATCTCATTTGTGCAATGTAAGAAATTATTATTTTATAACTCTTTTTGAAAATAACGTGAATGTAAGATGAAATTTGCTCGTATTTTGTAAATTGAAATTTATGGAAAGGATGAAGTTGTAATGTGTTGTTTAAATCAATGAAAGAAATACATTTCCTTCTTAAATTTTACTATTGTATTGTAATTTAATTGCTGTTTTGTTTTAAAATCTCTCATTGAAAAGAGAAAATACGTGTGGAGAAAGAGACAACATTTTGTTCTTTGCATTTATTAAAATTTGAAATATCAATTGTTGTTTGTGCTCTTGGAATGAGTGGATAAGTCAATTAATTGCTTTAGACAAGAATAGAATGCCTTAGATCAGATTTGATATGATTTCCATGCTTAAGAGTTGCAAAATTGCTAATTAAAACTGTTAGTAAATGATCTCTGTTTTATCTACAAATCTGTCAATTAAATTTATCAAATAAATGTACAGCTCAAAGTTATAACTTGTAATCAGATATGAAACATTATAATTTAGATGTAATAATTCCTATTGAACTCAATTTGACCTCAACATTTAAGAAAGACATTTTAGAACTTCACAAAAATCAATTTTAGAACTTGCTCAACCATTTTCTGTCAAAAGTTGCAAAATATATAAATTGCAACTCAATCCAAAAATTGAACCTTGAAAACAATCCTAAACTTACCCAAGATCATTCCTCCATGTTCATTTTACATGTTGAGAAGAAGAAAAATCTAAATTGGACAAAATCTCATAAGTTGGAAAAATTGCCAGTTTTAAATTTTAAACCCTGCAGATCAATTTCTTAAAATTGACCCTCAAAAATTCATCAAAATCCAAAATTAATGATTTCTATGCAAAGAGGACTAGAGATTTCTGGAAAGTCCTTGTTTTCCCAAAATGGAGTTTCCTATAAAGTTATTATGGCCATTTGAAGTTTTACTTCAAAATGGCCATCCAAAAATAAATCTAACTATATTAAAATCAAAATTTGAACTTTGGAAAATTTTCCCCAAAAAGTCCGCAACCCCACAACACTCTCAGCCAATCATGTGTCACCACATGGCACTTGGGAGGGGCGAATTTTATTGAAAACTTAACTTTTGAAAAATTTTCCTTTGGAAAATTTTCCCAATTTTCTCCACAACCCCGCGGCCCCACAACCAATCACGTGCTGACACATGGCTTGGTGGGTGCACGAAAGAAAATTTGAAAACTTAAAATTTTTTTCCTTTTGGAAAAATTTCATCTTTTTCCCGCGGCCCCGCACACCCCACAACCAATGGGGTGTTGACACGTGTCCTGGCGACGCACGGGCCCACGCGAGTTCTTTGGCTTCTTAAACCTTTTGGTGCAAAATTTTAATTCCCTCCGTCGCTCCACCGACCCACGTCCAATCATAGGACACCATGTGGCATTTTTGGTAATGGTGGAGGAGGAAAGGAAAAATTTCCTTTAGAAAATTTTAGGTTTGGACTTAGGGAAAAATTCCCAATTTTTCCCCGCCGCCAATAGGCTCTCGACACGTGGCATGGGGTTTCCTTGGCGGAGGCACGTGTTTTTTTTCCTCTTGGGATTTTGTATAAAAATTTCTAAATTATATTATGCCTCATCGGTTTGCATCTCTTGCGCCAATCAGAAAGTGCCATGTGTCCCCTTCATCGGCCCCATGGGCGCGCAAAGGTTTTTTGTGCCTTACGCATAAAGGGAAAATTTCTCCCTGAAACTCCGCCACCCCATAACTTGAGTTTTACAAGGAGTTAGAAGGACTTATTTATATGGTTGGAAAGGTGAGAAAATTTCCTATCCAATGAGCATGATTTAGGAAATTTTTGATGACTCTAAGTGTGTGAAAAATCAAGTTGAATCTTGTAATCTGTTAGGGCAGGGAGGAGTGAGAATTTACTCTCCTAACCTAAGTGATGAATTTAATCCCTTGTATTGACCTTGTGCTTATTGTGAGATGTTGTAGAGATCATTTTTGCAAGTCAATCTTGATTGTTAACCTAAACCTGGTTTGTGATAACTATGATCTTGTAACCTCCTTGCTAACACTCTTAATAAAAAAATTATTCCATAATTTTCCTAGCTAAACCTAGTTTGTTTCTTGGTCTCAAGTGGTAGTTTGAAGTGGCATTACACTTGGTATCAGAGTAGTGGTTCAAAGGCTTGGACCATTGGGCACACTAGAAAATTGAGACTTGAAACTTTAAAACTAGTAAACTTGTTAATCTAGAAAATAAAACAGTTTGAAAATTGAACATGATAGTAAACTTAGAAACTAAAGAAGACTTAAAGTAATGAACTAACTCTCACTTTGGTCTATTAGGAGGCTCAGATGGAGTGAGAGGAACATTCACAGAGACCCAGATTCACCACCACCACCACCACCACCACCACCACCACCAGATCGGGGTGTAGCAGATATCCTGCCACAGATCTTACAGACCCTCCAGGATGTTAATGCCACCTTACATGGAGGATCAGTAGGAGGGCATTCAGGTAGACATGACAGAGTTACTTCTATTGAGGGACATGCACCTCCTCCACTCAGTGAGGAGCATAGAGGAGAGAACTCCCATGCGGAGTCAGTCAGAGCAGATTCACCACCTAGGAGATAGGGTGATAGAGTTCCGGAGCATAGAGAGAGGTCTCGAGCCCTAGGCTTAGGGATGAGCTTGCAGAGAGGCCTAGAGGCCAACAGACCACAATAGTGGATCACATCAGGGAGATCCTAAAGCTTAGGCCCTCACATTACTTAGGTGATACAAGTGGATTTCAGGCAGAGGCCTAGCTAGTGAGCTTGAGTGGTTGCTTCAAGCTTTGTCCTTGTTCTAGCAACACAAAAGCTCGTGTTGCATCCATCTACTGAGGGATGGAGTAGGAGTATGGTGGAGGAAAGAGGAGCTCCATGTAGATTTAGAGATGATGACTTGGGAGCTATTTGAGGAGAGATTCAGGAGAAGGTACCTATCATGGAGGTTCATCCAAAAAGGATTGATGAGTTCCATGACCTCTGATAGGCTACCCTTTCTATAGCAGTATGAGAGTAGATTTCTAGATCTACTTTAGTATGTAGAGTATATGCAGGATGAGTAGGTGTGGATTCACAGGTTCATCTAGGGCCTGAATTTGGACATTGGAGGGGCAGTTTGGATTCACTACCCACAGACTTTAGTAGAGGCCGTCGAGAAGGCCTATATTAGTAGAGGAGACTCGGGGTAAAACCCAACAGGCTAGAGACTAAGTCAGGAGCCGCATTCGTAGATGTCAGGATGGTAGATCAAGAGGTTCAGTACCTCTCCTCATGTGGTGGGTAGCATTCAACACAATCATCATCCTTTAGGCCACAGCAACAACAGCAATCTCACCCACCGTATAGACCTCCATAGAGAGCTGATGCACAGAGAGGTCGGAGCATGGGGCCTCCTCCTAGGGTCCCATCAGGACACAGGGTGGACCTAGAGCTCAATCAGCTGGATCTCGCTAGTAGAGGCCATAGCAGACCACGGCCGAGTCATCAAGATCCACACCATAGGCTTCTAGGGAACCTACTAGAGGTGCTGCTCCTTAGAGAGGATCAGGTGGTTACTTTGGATGTGGAGTAGTTGGACATTTCTAGAGAGATTTCCCTCAGAACCCTAACAAGGGTAAGGCACCGGTTTCAGCCAAAAGTTGGTGACATGGGGCATAGTCATAGGATTTATGTAGCGGTTGAGAACCACCAGGTAGAGCACTAGAGCACATTCATTGAGACCATAGGTAGCATTGGTGGTATTCCTACCTCTATATTGTTTGATTCTAGTTCTTCTAATTCTTTCATTGCACCATCTTTAGTAGAGCGATGTAGGCTAGTGGCAATTAGGTAGGGTCTTAGTTGGGATGTCAGATGGCTTTTGGAGCCAAGATCTCTGTGGACTCCTTAGTTAAGGAGTGTGTAGTGGATTTGGGACCTTTCACCACCACCTTAGATCTCCGTATTCTTCCTTTGGGCTCATATGGAGTTATTTTAGGTATGGATTGGCTATCTACACATAGGGCCAGGATGGATTGTTATCATAAGACTATATCTTGTGTGGATGATTTGGGAGTAGAGTCGATGATTACAGGGGTCAGGAGACCCATTTCTATTCACACCATTTCCACTATGCAGCTTAAGTGATGTGTGTGACGGGGTTGTCAGATGTATGTTGTTACAGTTAGTGATAGGTCAGAGGATGGGTCTAGTGGACCATCATTAGATGATCATCCCATCTTGAGAGAGTTTTCCAATGTTTTTCTAGGGAGCTACTGGGGATGCCACCTCCACATGAGATTGATTTCCATATAGACCTAGTTCCTGGAGCAGATCCTATCTCACGGGCACCTTATCGGATGACCACCCCGAGCTCTGTGAGCTCAAGTTGCAGCTTGAGGGCCTTTTGGAGAAGGGCCTTATCCATCCTAGTGTATCCCCTTGGGGTGCACCGGTGATTTTGTGAAGAAGAAGGATGGATCATTGCGGTTGTGTATTGATTACCGCCAGTTGAACAAGGTAACGATCAAGAATCGTTATCCTCTTCCTCGCATTGATGACTTGTTTGATCAGATGAAGGGAGCCACGATGTTCTCTAAGATTGATCTCAAGTTGAGCTACCATCAGTTGAGGATTTTGGGTGGACATTCATAAGACCACCTTCCGCACGAGATATGGGCACTATGAGTTCACAGTGGTGCCTTTTGGTTTGACAAATGCCCCTACAGTGTTCATGAGTTTGATGAATGGGGTATTTAGAACCTTTTAGATCACTTCATGCTCATCTTCCTTGATGACATCTTGATATACTCACGTACACATGAGGAGCATGAGGGGCACCTTCGATAGGTTCTTCAGTGTCTTCATGAGCAGCAACTTTACGGGAACTTGGAGAAGTGTGCTTTCTTCCAGACAGAGGTGCAGTATTTGGGACATGTTATTTCTAGGGAAGGTATCACATTGATCCTTCCAAGATTAGAGCCATTATGGATTGGCCAGCACCCACTATAGTGACCGAGGTGCGTAGCTTCATGGGTTTAGCAGGATACTACCGAATATTTGTTCAGGATTTCTCTCGGATTGCACACCTATCACTTCCCTTCAGAGGAAAGGGAAGAAGTTTGTTTGGATGGAAATAGATGCAAGTAGGCCTTTAGGACATTGAAGGAGTGCCTCACTACAACACCCATTCTTACGTAGTCTTTGGATCCACAGGGTGAGTTCTTTGTTTGCATAGATGCTTCTTTAGCAGGGCTTGGAGGTGTGTTGATGCAGGATGGCAGGGTTGTAGCTTTTGAGTCTCACAAACTCAAGGATCACGAGCTTAATTATCCTACCCATGATCTTGAGCTTGTGGCAGTTGTGCATGCTTTGGTTAGATGGAGACATTTTCTTCTTGGACAAAGATTCACACTTAGGACAGATCATTTGAGTCTTCACCACCTCTTCACGCAGCCCAATCTAAATGCTCATCAACGGCATTGGATGGAGTTGCTTTATGAGTATGACATGGAGATAGAGCATGTGAAGGGGAAGGAGAATGTGGTAGTAGATGCTCTTAGTAGACAAAGACATGTGGCTATGGCCACTACAGTGAGCACAGATTTGTGGAGCAGGATTCTTCAGCAGCTTCCTCTTGACAACTTCTACATGATAGTATGAGCAGAGATCAGAGTCACAGAGACCCCTTGAGGGGAAGTTTGATGGTTTTACCTTAGAGGAAGATGGTCTTCTTAGGCATAGAGGTAGGATATATGTTCCCAGAGATGGAGGCTTGAGGCAGGACATCTTGGTAGAGGCACATCGTGCACCCTATTCAGCCCATCCCGGGTGAAGAAGATGCACGCCACTTTGAGATAGTTGTATCACTAGAGAGGACTTCATCGAGACGTGGCTCAGTTTGTGTCATGGTGTTTAGAGTGCCAGAGGGTTAAGGCTAAGCATCAACATCTAGCAGTCTTCTTTATCCTCATGCCATACTGCAGAATGGAAGTGGGACACCATTTCCATGGATTTCATTATTGGACTACCTATGTCAGATATCACCACGATGCCATTATGGTCACGGTTGATAAATTGAAAAAAGTAGCTCACTTTTCTCTAGTGAAGACCACTTATACTAGCTAGAGCAATGGCACGAGTATATTTGGATGAGATTATGTTACACGGATCCCAGATCATTTGTGACCACGATCCTTGTACACTTCACATTTCTGGACTACCATGCAGTATGTCCTCGGGACGAGGATTAATTTCAGCATGGCATATCATCCTAAGACAGATGGACAGACTAAGTGAGTGAATCAGATTTTAGAGGATATGCTCAGGATGTACGTGATGGATCAACAATTTAAGTGGGAGGAGTACATGTACTTAGTGGAGTTTTCCTACAATAATAGTTTCCAGAGTTCTATAGGCATGGCTCCTTTTCAGGTTTTATATGGTAGAGAGTGCAAGACACCCTTAGCTAGGACAGGTTGGAGGATAGAGTATCTCTTGGACCAGCTCTTTTGCAGGACATGGAGCAGCAGGTAGTGTTGATCAGGTAGAGATTATAGGAGGCACAGGACAGTAGAAGAAGTATGTGGATCAGCATAGGATTGATCATAGCTTTGATGTGGGCATGAAGGTGTTCCTTCGTGTTAGGCCACACAAGAGCCCTATCCTATGGAAAAGGTTCTAAGTTAGCTCCTAGATTCATTGGTCCTTTTGAGATCTTGGAGCGTATCGGCCCTTTGGCCTACCATCTAGCATTGCCACCCAACTTGTCTCGCGTACATGATGTGTTTCATGTTTCGTCCTTAGGAGGTACATTGCAGATCCTTCTCATGTGTTGGAATGGACATCATTAGAGTGCAAGGATCGGGAAGGTGATGGTGGAGCCCATCCATATCATAGATCACAGCGACCTGGGCCTTCGAGGCAGAGATATTGATCAGGTACAGGTGCAGTGGGACAGATATGATGAGACTATAGCCACTTGGGAGGATGCCACAATATTACGAGTGCAGTTTCCACATTTGTTCTAGTGACTTCCAGGAGGAAGTCGAGTCTAAGGGGAGGGGGATGTAGTGCCCACTTTCCTTTGACACTATTTAGATACTGATCTTGCTACTGTTGATCTCATTTTGGACATTATTATGTTTTGACTTAGTATGATGTGTATATGTTAGATCATGGATTATTATGGACCTTGATTCAGATTATATGCTTGATGATTATTAGAGACATTATTATATATGGATGATGATATACTACTTGATATGGACAGGTTATTGATGTTGATTTTAGACATGTGACATTTGATATTATGAGTAGCTCTAGTATAGAGATTCATTGGATGATGATATAGTGGCAAAATTGAATTTAAAATGATAATGTTGAATTCTTGATATTGTTGTGATTTGGATTTGATATTTATATATTTCTTATATCATTTTGGATGTTCTGATATGGCCATGAGGCCGAAGGAGGTGTTGTTATTTTGCAGGTTAAAATATCACAACAATGTCGGGGACTAGAGACTAACCATATTGAAATTTTGGGTGAAATCAACAAGGTCACCATGACAACTGTGTTATGATTTGTGTGTGTGTGTTTATGTTAGGATTTCCCATGGGGGGGATTTCCATTATATGTGACCATGGGTTATATGTGTTTTATTTATGTGTTCCTTTTATTATTGTTGTATGTATTTTTATTTGTAATGTGTTCTTTTTATTATTTAATTTAAATGTGATAGTTTTAATGTGATAGTCATATAGTTAAACTTTATTTAAATTTAATTGGGATGTGGAATGTAAGTAATAAAGTGTTGTCTTGGTTATTAATTAAATTGGATTTATGTCATGTATAACCATATGTTAAATAAATAAATCATTATGTCAAAAGTATGTAATAAATGAAGTCATAGATATTAATTCATGTTGTAAGAATGTGTAAGAGGATGTAAGAGATGTGTAAGTGATGTGAAAGTTTGTGTAAGTCAGATTTTGGAGTGTAGAACACTCCATCCTCAAAGGAACTTCGAATTTGTCCTTGAGGGCTGCATTTTGAGGCTTGTGGGACAAGTTAGACTTGTCCCACACCTCTTAAAATCATACACCAACCATGCCTATGGGTTGGGAGTAAATTTTAGCCTTTTTAATTAAAATTTGAAATGACTATGTGTAAGTCTTTATTGCACTTTACTTACAAATTTTTAATTCAGTCCTTTTAAAGTATGGGTTAATTTTGAGTGTGTAAGTTGCTTGTCATCTCCATTTATTGTGTTTAATTGTGAGGTTGAATTTCTCTTTTTGGGGTTGAGTAAGAATGATGTGGCATCCCACTTGGAATCCACATCATCCTCTCCTCCCTCTCCTTTAAAATTTGAATTTCTCCTCTTTGTTTGGGTTGTTAAAACTTTGCTCTCTCATCCTTGGGTCGAATTTTTTATTGTTGTTGGAGCTTGCTTTGTGGAAGGAGTTGGAAATTATTTTACATGCTTATACCTTGCTATTTTGGGACTGCATTTTGAGCACTGAAGGAACTGCTGTTTGGGAAAACAATCTCCACTATGGAGAGAGAGGGTCTTGCCTTTGTAAAATATGTATTTTCCCTTTTTCTTGCATGTATTTTTGAACTGTGTTTGTGTTTGCATTCTTGGCTGGTTGGGTAGAATGCTTAGGGAAAGGTGTAGGAGAAGACTATGGGGTTTCATATGGGGGGCATAAGGGATTGCCAATGGCACTTATTCTTTGTGGAGGGAGTGTTGGTTTGGGATCCACCTAGGAAAAGAAATTGCTTGCATTTCTTACTCTTGGGGGGGCATAAGGGAGAAATTTTTGGGGGCATAAGGTAGAAATTTTTGGGGGGCATAAGGAGGGGTTGGGAGATATAAATTTTATGGGATTTGGTATGTTTTATGGCGGTATGCATTTGGTGGATGCCCAATTCCAACTTGGGAGGTATAAGGAGCTCCACATAGCTCTTGCTCTTGATTGGCTTGCTTGAAGAAGCCTTTGTGTTGTTTGAAATGTAGTTGGGAACTGTTGTCTTGTTTTGAATTGTGCATTTTGTTGTTCTATGCATGTGAAAAGAAATTTGTTTGTTGTGAAAAGAAGCCTATGTTGCCATGTGTTGTTATTCATGCTCCATTTCAATATGGTTGGGGCTCGGGGGCCAATGGGGAAATATGGCTTATCTTTTCCCATTGGATGTCTTGGTTGGGTGGAGAGTGTTGCCTTTCCCCCTTCCTTGTTGTGATTAGATGAAAAGATGAAGAAATCAGCATGTTTTATTTTGGAGCTTGGAGAAAATATAGTTTTGACAATCCCTTCCTTTGATCAAATTTAATTGTAACTTTCCCACTTTGAAGTGGATGAATGTATTGTTATTTGTAATGAAAAGACACTTTACATTGGTAAGGAAGGATTGAATCTCATTTGTGCAATGTAAGGAATTATTATTTCATACTCTGTTTTGAAAATAACGTGACAGAATGAAATCTGCTCGTATTTTGTAAATTGAAATTTATGGAAAGGATGAAGTTGTAATGTGTTGTTGAAATCAATGAAAGAAATACATTCCCTTTCTCAAATTTTACTATTGTATTGTAATTTAATTGTTGTTGTGTTTTAAAATCTCTGTTGAAAAAGGAAAATACATGTGGGAGAAAGAGACAACCTTCTATCCTTCGCATTTATCTAAAATTTGAAATATCAATTGTTGTTTGTGCTCTTGGAATGAGTGGATAAGTCAATTAATTGATTTATACAAGAATAGAATGCCTTAGATCAGATTTGATATGATTTCCATGCTTAAGAGTTGTAAAATTGCTAATTAAAATTGTTAGTAAATGATATTTGTTTTATCTACAAATCAGTCAATTAAATTTATCAAATAAATGTATAGCTCAAAGTTATGACTTGGAATCAGATATGAAACATTATAATTCATATGTAATAAGTCCTATTGAACCTAATTTGATCTCAACATTTAAGAAAGACATTTTAGAACTTCACAAAAATCAATTTTAGAACTTGCTCAACCGTTCTCTGTCAAAAGTTGCAAAATATATAAATTTCAACTCAATCCACAAATTGAACCTTAAAAATAATCCTAAACTTACCCAAGATCATTCCTCCATATTCATTTTACATGTTGAGAAGAAGAAAAATCTAAATTGGACAAAATCTTATAAGTTGGAAAAATTGCCAGCTTTAAATTTTAAACCCTATAGATCAATTTCTTAAAATTGACCCTCAAAAATTCATCAAAATCCTAAATTAATGATTATTGTGTAAAGAGGACTTTGAGAAATTTCTAGAAATTCCTTGTTTTCCCAAAATGGAGTTTCCTATCAAAAGTTATGGCCATTTGAAGTTTTTACTTCAAAATGGCCATCCAAAAATAAATCTAACTTTATTAAAATCAAAATTTGAACTTTGGAAAAATTTCCCCAAAAATTCATGACCCCAAACACTCTCAGCCAATCATGTGTCACCATGTGGCACTTGGGAGGGGTGAATTTTATTGAAAACTTAACTTTTGAAAAAATTTCCTTTGGGAAAATTTTCCCAATTTTCTCCAACCTCGGCCCCGCAGCCAATCACGTGTTGACACGTGGCTTGGCGGGCGCAAAAGAAAATTTGAAAACTTAAAATTTTAGCCTTTTGGAAAAATTTCATCTTTTTCCCCATGGCCCCGCACACCCACAACCAATGGGGTGCTGACACGTGTCTGGAAGATGTTAGGGCCCACGAGTTCTTTGGCTTCCTAAACCTTTTGGTGCAAAATTTTAATTCCCTCCATCGCTCTGCCAACCCGCGTCCAATCACAGGATGCCATGTGGAATTTTTGGTGATGGAAAAGAAAGGAGGAAAGGAAAATTTCCCTTAGAAAATTTTAGGTTTGGACTTAGGGAAAATTTCCAATTTTTCCCGCCGCCAATAGGCTCTCGACACGTGGCATGGGTTTTCCTTGGCGGAGGTGCACATTTTTTTTTCCGTTTGGATTTTGTATAAAAATTTCTAAATTCTATTGTGCCATCCATCACATCTCCATCTCCTACATGCCAATCGAAAAGCACCACATGTCCCCTTTGTCAATCGCCCCATGGGCGCGGGGAGTTTTTTTGCACCTTATGCCTAATGAAGGGAAAATTTCTCCCTAAACTCCGCCACCGCATAACTTGAGTTTTACAAGGAGTTAGAAGGACTTCTTTATATTGTTGGAAAGGTGAGAAAATTTCCTATCCAATGAGCATGATTTAGGAAAGTTTTGATGACTCTAAGTGTGTGAAAAATCAAGTTGAATCCTGTAATCCTGTTAGGGCAAGGAGGAGTGAGAATTTACTCTCCTAACCTAAGTGATGAATTTAATCCCTTGTATTGACCTTGTGCTTGTTGTGAGCTGTTTTAGATCCATCTCTAAAAGTCAATCTTGATTGTTAACCTAAACCTGGTTTGTGATAACTATGATCTTGTAACCCTCCTTGCTACAACTCTTAATCAAAAATAAAATTATTCCATAATTTTCCTAGCTAAACTTAGTATGTTTCTTGGTCTCAAGTGGTAGTTTGAAGCAAGCATTACAATCTTCATGGGTTTCTAGTCTATTTATAGTGAGAAAAATTAATAGGTATATCTGGTTATGTGTGGACTTCATAAATGTGAATAAAATTTCTTTGAAAAATAACCACCCACTACCCAATATAGATCATCTATTGCAAAATTCACTATATAATAGTTAATTCCAATTTTAGATAAATTTACTAGATATAATTGGGTTATAGGCCAAGAATAAAAATGTTTAAGACTTCATCTACAATTCCCTTTGGAACTTATGTGTATTTACACATGTCATTTGATCTCGATAATGTTGGAGCCAATTTTAGAGGGAAATGGATGATGCCTTTACTAATTTAATTGAAGAGATCATGGTTTTTTATCAATATGATATCATTGTGTTTCCAAGGACGATATTTGATCATGTAGAACATTTTTAGGTCTTTCACAAATGTAGGTAATTTGGAATTTCCCTCAATTCCAAGAAGTACACCTTTGGAGTAGAAATGGGAAATTTTCTTGGTCATATTTTGTCCAATAACGATGTAATGATTGATCTTGAGTGGATAAAATCCATTAATGGTATTATTATCCCATGTTATAAGAAATGTTTTCATTCCTTTTTTAGATAAATCAATTTTATCGGACACTTTATGTCTTATTTTTTGATCTCACCAATTACTAAAGAAAAATCAAGTGATCCAGTGGACTATAGAAGCATAAAGATAATTTTCTGATGTGAAGGAGGCCCTCAAGAAAACACATGTTTTGGCCAACCAAAAATATTGTAAAGAGTTAAAAATTATCATTTTATTCTCCCGCATTGTAGTTATTGTTTAATTATAAATAAATGAAAATGAATATGGAAAACCCATTTATTTTTTTATAAAAAAGAATTATATCATGCCAAGATTAACTATGATATTATGGAAAAATAATCTTATTCTCTAGTTAAAGTAGTGAAATCCATTAGATCCTACATTCTTAGCAATAAGATCAAAGAATATGTTCCTCATGATATGGTTAAGGATAAATATTAGTATATTGTAATTGTATTGCTGTAACTTAGGAGAAGGCATCCAATGACTAAGAGTTCCGAAATTGTAGTGGTTGAAAAAATGGAGCTACACATCCTTTTATTTCACCATTGATGTAGTACCTTGAATATTTGTGATAATTGGGGTAAATAAGAAGGTAATGATGGATGAAATAAACTTGTCCTTTCTATCGAAACTCAATAAAGTTCCCCTTTACTCAAAAGTAGATTAAAATTGATTGGTCGAGAAAAATACATGCCCAAAGATACTAGGTATGATTTGATTAGATGCGGGCCTTATAAAATATTTATGAGCTATTTTTCTTTTCTAGGGTTGTGACTATTATTTTTCGGTGATACCTCCACAATGATGTGGTTTCCTTCAATTTTTGGCTAGGGGATTAGATGATGATTTTACCTTATTTGAAGACTATTTTTAAACCTAAATTCTCTTTAATCTTAATATAGAATAATAATTAATTATACTATCCAAATTTTTAATCCTATGGAAAAGATAAGAAATGAAAGGTTCTTGTGCTACAAGTAGTACACAGTTGAATTTAGTAGGTGAGAAAGAAGAAGAAGGTAGGGATGAATTAGAACCATGGGATATTGGTTGGTACTTCACAAATTGACTTGAGAGCTTGGAATGAATTTTTTTATTTTGGGATAATACATGAAAGGATTTGAACACAAAAAAATAAACCATTGTTGTCAATGAAGGAATCCTCACAAGGAAACTATATTGCATATTCTTAGGAGTCAAAAAGACATTTTTTCTTCATTTGGATCACAATTATCTAAGTACATGATGAAAAAATATCTTCCCCATCCCATATAATTAAAAAACATTTTTCAAATTGTTGAATTATAATTCTTCTATCATTGTGTTATTTAGGAGTATGATATCTTACCTTATTTGAATGAAAAATAATAACACTTAAAAGAGATATATAAGAAAAGGAAAAAAACATCACATGTATCCATCATCTTCTTTCTGGATAATGAAACTAAGCCAAATTTTTAATTTTGATATCTTTACACATATGAAATGAAGACTGATTATAATTATCAATGTGAAAATTTATTTGGTGATGTAATCTCATCCATGTGATGAAAAATTCACTCATTTTAACCCAAGCCATAAAATGTAAAATTTGAAATAATTTTTGAATTACAATTTTTATTCATAGGCACCAAAGTGTATTTTAATTGGGATGTTTAATCTTGTTTCTCCCTAAAAGAATGTTTATTAACTTAACCTCTATTAATGCATACCTATGATGAATCAAATATTTCTATATCATCAATCAGGGAAACATGTAACCTATCAAAATTACCATGCTTAGGGAGGTTTATAGGAATTATTCTTAGCCTAAAAATTATTATACCACCAATTGAGATAATGTGGTATGGATTTGTGTGACGATGAAAGACTAGTCTTTGGTTTGGTATAGCACCACATAGAGACACTTGGAACCTTATGAATTATATTAAACGCTACTCTTCTTTTGTGAAGGATACTTTGGAAATAATGGTAGATTAAATGGTCTTATGACTTGGAATTCAACCTCACGCCAATGGAGTATGTATGGTGACCATTCAAATACACATATTCAAAAATATTTAGTGCTCACCTCTAAACCTTGTAGGCCACTAATGGAGGAAATGTAGTGGTTTTGGACATGTTATAGTAATTGGTTTCCTCCATCATCTCAGGTACTAGACCATACCTCTTCACCATATGGAATGAGGAAGTTTCATTGAAGGAAAAGTGGTTCTTTTTGGTTAAATTTGAACCTTATAACAGTTCCCATCCTACTAGTTTAAATTAACGGTTTGAGGCGAAGGGATAATCGAGATAGGGCGTCAAATCATATGTTTCAAAGGTTAATGAACATTATAAAACCCATTTTCTCATATTTCTTTGATGTGTACACATAATCAACAATGGAGGTGATTGATTCATTTTAGTTGGATGTAATGGAATAGTGTAAAATTAATCTATGATTGTGAAGGGATTATAGTTCAAGTGAGATTTTAATGGATATTTGAGAAAATTGGAGAAGATATATGACAAGTATCTATATTTTTGGGCATAAATATGGACTGAGATATCCAGTTTAAGAATATATGGTACCATTGGAAAGGTTATTCAGATATATTTGTAATGATTTTGGTTTTATGAAAATTGGTTAAGGAATTGATGTGAACTTTGAAATAGATTCTTTGAGTTATTTTTAGCTACATAATGAAATCAAACAAATATATTAGATGGTACCACATGGAAGTCCTAATTTATTGGACAAATTGTAGACTCATATCTATATCTTCTTGATTTCAAGGGTTTGCATGCACTTTTCTCATGGATCTCCATTTGTTGTTTCTTGGGAATCACTTTATGAAAAAAATTCTTACATGATTTTTATTTCCATGTTTAGTTTACAAGAGTGATTTCATAATTATCTTATCTTCTCATTCATTGGAGGAATGTTTGTTTTAACCTAAAGTTGAAAGATGGCTCCTCAACCTATAATTTATTTTTTGAGGAACATTCTAAGTACCTTTACCTTTGTAGAGGAGAATGTATAATTTGGAGGTGAAATATTTCATCCTAGTATTTTGGTTCATTAGAAAAAATATTTCCTTGATCAAGTATTATATTTCTTGATTATGAACATTTGAGTAATGGTAACATTTCCTAATTCATAGGAAAATTATCATAGGATGTTGAACAAGTATTGTAGATTTGTAAAAGGAATTGTATGTGTACATAATATTTGGTAAATGTTATTTATCAACACCCCCATTTCAAAAAAACTCCTTTTAAAATAGGGATGTACCTAAATTTTGAAATAGTTAGTAGTATATAAATACTTACCTTTATTTTAAGAAGTATTTCCTTGTTTTCGCCTTAGTATGTTTCTCACATTTTGTTATTTCTCACATCTCACACTTCACATTTTTTAGATTTTATTCCCCACACTTAGTGATTTTTAGTAACAATGAACTGAAATTTTTCTCACAATCAAAGAAAGTTTCTATTTGTACCTCGCAGATGCAAGAATTCAAATCTCTCATCTCATAAATACAAGAGTTCAAATATTACACCTCATAATTCACATTTTGAGGGTCCATTCTTCACATTTATGATACAAATATAAAGTCAGGGACACATCATCATGCTAAATTTGTGAGGCAATCATAGTGATACACTTGGCATAGGCATGGTTTGTACATGGAACCCTACAAACATGATACTAATTAAGCATAATAAATAATCTTAATTCTAATTGGCATAATATGGTCAATATTTGAAAGAAAACATTTAAACAATTAATATTCCCAACACAAGGGAAAATCAAGTCATGCATTATGCATCATAAATACATGCATTCTAATTAGAATATTAACATTTCTCAATATGAAGCTAATACATTAACCCAAGTCATTTACTGAACCCAAAATTTTCATAGTCTCAAGATTATAAGGATTTCAATTTGATTTCTAAATAAATGGATAACAATTCAAAGAAATCTAATGGGGATATGTATGTATATAAATATGTATACCAGAGGATGATAAGGGACATTGTTTTATATCCTTCTTCTCTCAAGAATGAATTCCCTCATTAGTTCACCATCTTCTCAACCATTTAGAGAGAAAGGAATTATGGGGATGTTATAAATGAAAGTATGATGTAATTTGACCAAGTTCAAATAGATGCAAATGTAAGGGCCATCAAGAAATCTAGATTATATAAGATAACTTAAAAACTAGAGGTATTTTCATGCCCTGACATACATTCTCCCATATTTACCCTCACTTTAAAAAAATAGAATTTTGCATTCAAAAATGAAGATAATAGAGTAGCTTTCATCTCTATTACACCATTTAAATTTTATGTTAAGTTTCCAGAGGCCAATTTAATATATAACTCCATTACTATTGAATCATGGATGAATACCCATCAAATAAGAACTATTTTGTAGAATTGGGGAAAGGGATCTATTGATAATATGGATGATGAGAGTTTAAAAATCATCTTGATTTATATATTCATACTATGAGTGAGGTTGAAATGGAATTGATGAACCATATGGAGGGAAACCCTTCCACTTATAAATTATATATTTTTGGGTTCTTATTCTATCAATAATTATTGATGAAAATCATATTTCTTATCTAGAGCATATTATATCCCTAAACTTGATCTCAAAGAGAGAGGCGTATGTGGTTGTACATAGAAAAATGACTTGGGATTCCTAGTGTACTTGAACTCCTGAGGTTGTGTTGAGACAACTTAAATGTGGAAGATGAGATGACCATGAAATAAGTATAAGAGATGGATATGAAAGGTGGGGATGATTATAAACCAATATTTTAAGGTGAGATAATTGCGATCGATCAAATCACAAGTATGAAACTTACTAATCATGGGTGGAAGAGGTTTATCTAACCCTTTTGGATGTGATACTACAATAAAGGATAATTGTTGTATGCAAAATTTGATCTAGTTTTGTTAGACCGAATATTCTCCAACCTAACTAATGGACATGTTAAAACTATCCATTTGTATCTAAATATTCCCCTCTAGAGAGGGTCATGTGAGAACGAGAATGAAGGATGGAAAGAGAAACTTAAGTATTTTGGAAT
Organism: Taxus wallichiana var. yunnanensis; assembly: GCA_018340775.1. Classification (NCBI taxonomy): domain Eukaryota; kingdom Viridiplantae; phylum Streptophyta; class Pinopsida; order Cupressales; family Taxaceae; genus Taxus; species Taxus wallichiana. The sequence continues at coordinate 576,244,001 of CM031240.1, forward strand.
CTAGATTGGTTTTCTTAGTTTGTTTGGTTAGCTCCAAATTATCATATATAGTTATTTGTTCATTTAAGGCATATAGCTAGCTAACAATATATGCATGTAGAGGAGTACATTAGAAAAATACACGCGTAGACCTATATCTATATCTCATTGATTTGGAGTACATTTTGGGGTATCAAATGTTCTCAAGTTCTCCCTAAAATAGTACAATATAGAATATCACTCTGTTATCTTTCTAACACATATTGGAACACATGAAATAGACATCATATGTGCGAGATACTAATGGTACAAGATCAAAGCTCAATTGGAAACGTAGAAGGCATAGGTTTCACTATTTGGAGAAATATTCAGAGTTTATAAATAATGGGTAATGAGGCTAATAAGTTGTTGAGTGGAAAAAATTGGTTTACAAATCTCGGTCTTCGATGAGTGTAAAATGATTGTTTAAATATGGGGCCCAACTCTTGTTTCAGAAGGGGACTTGATCGCTATGTTATTCAAACAATTCATTATTTTTCCAAGAAGCTCATCGAGTTGCAAATAGAGCTAGAGGACCAAACTAGGAAACCAAGCTACATATATTTCAAGTTTCATGACCAAACACACCCATCCATTTTCCAACACGTTCAAGTCACTTCAACCCGCACAACTTTCCATGTGAAGTAGGCTAACCACCGAGCCCAAGTCGGGGGTGAGTTTCATGGAGAGCCCACATGGCTAAGAAAAAGGGAGTTAGATGTGGCCAAATCCATGAGTATGTTGTAGTGGAAAAGTCTATTTAAATCCTTAACTAACTGATTGACGAATGTAGGATAAAACCCACGACATTGTTAAATGGATCGTCATCTCGAAGATAGCTCATAAGCAAAGATGATGGCAAGTGACTCAAACTCATGACCTCCCTCTTTTAATCTAGTTTCCATAAACACCATGTCACATAGCTTTGGCTATTATAAGGCTAAGCGATATGGGTTTTAACCCATATATAAGACTCGCATACACTATAAAGGCCCTCTAATGCCTATTTCAAATAAGTAAGCCTTGGAGTTTCTATAAATTTGAAGTTTATTTGAATTATTTTAAGGCTTCCATTTAAGCCTATTTTAAGGCATTTCGGGCATGTAAATATTTTGGAGATTTTTATAGACATATTTTCGTTAATTTCATAAGGTCTAAGGTTTTGGAAGAGATGTGGAAAGACCTTTTAGGGTAGTCTTCATTCTTGTTGAAGGATAATTTACCCATTTTGAATCTGTCATATGCTACAAGAAGGTCGAGAGACATAATTTTAGGTGATTAAGGTCTTCTAGAAGGTCTATTGGCATATTTGTACATGTTCATTTGTTCCATTATTGTTTTGTATGGTTTGATATTATACTTGTAAATGATTTATAATGGATCGGTGACAATAGTGGAACCAAAGACATATGTATTCATCTTCAAACTCTATTATCAATATATTTTTCATTTTTATGGTGTTTTAATTAATTGTATGCTATTTTGAATGATTATTTATGGGGTTAATTTTTTGGGAGTTTTGTGTTGATAATTTGAGGATCTGTTTTTAAAATATTTAATAGTAGGGGTATGCTACGGTTTATGGATCAAATTTGGTATCCGAGTCGATATTTTTCTTCTTTTTGTGGGTAATAATATTGTTGACTTGGTTTTCAAGATTCTAACTCCATGTTACAGTTATGAAGGATGTTAGAGAACCTACTTACTTTGTTGAGTATGGTTATGGAGACGATGAATGTACATCATCATGTATGAGACCAATATATTTATGAGCTTCGAGGAGTGTTGAATCTCTACTTTCGAGTTGGAAAAAGAGTGTTGGAAAAGGAAATGATGTCAAGAGGATTCCCACATACAAACTAGGCAAGTTTATTGTGATTATTCTAGGCACATACATGTTTCAATGTGTTGTTGGATACATCATCTAGATTGGGAACCATAGTGGTTTCATAGAAGAAATGAATCTAGAGGGAAAACATCAACCATTCAAAGTGATAATCAGTAATTAGATTCGATGTAGTACATTAAATCCTTAAAGATGATCATCCTACATTTATACTTGCATTTAGCAAAAGAATATAGGAAAATTGTTTGATTGAGATATTGGTATGAGTTATCTTATAGCAAACATGGTACACTATTTGGGATTGGAGAATACATAATTACCTCATGCCAAGACATTTGGGACTAGAGACGGTGTTATTCAAGATATGGTGCTTGATTTTTTTACCTTGAGATTTATCATAGTAAGAAATTTCTCGGATATGATCAATCTTGATATAGTTCCATCGAAGATGGATGAGATTGTTATGGGAAGTTTTCTTCCATATCGCTAAAGAGACATCCTTAATGTGGTAAGGAGATGGTGTTGACATGACTTTGTACCATATCTATGTATTCTAGTTTGGGATAGGTCATGTCACTTGACCATTTCATGGATTCATCATTAAGTCTTTGGATTCATATGTGCCAGGAGATCACCTTGAGATTGATGGAGATGGAAATGGAGATGAAGCATCATCCAATGGCCCATGAGATGACCATTAAGGGAAAAAAATTCATAGAGGTTTCTTCTTGCTGGTAAGGAATATTTGTGATGAATAAAATTGACATAGTTGAATGCCATTTATTTGTTTGAGAGATTCTTATTTTGTGTGTTATAATAAGGGAATTGATACCCATATTTCATATGTTCAAATTATGGAAATGTGTTAGACATAATGTATTTGTAAGACCCTCTTGGAAATGTTAGTAATATATTTTGATGTCTTGTTACACATTTTCTAAGACCCATTACTTTACACTATTTCAATCCATATATACATTGTAGTGTAAGACCCCTAGTGAGGGAAATTGATGTGGTGATTTAGTAACACCATAGTTGTGCAGTATATCATTCTTCTTTTTGATTTGTATGACATCAGCAAGATGGAAGAAATCATTTTCCTTGACAAATACTATCCAAATCCAGCATTGGAAAATGTTGAATTAGTCAAAGTGTTCTTCAAAGAGAAGACGATGTGGTCAGAATCAACAAAGGAAATGCAATAATTCAATCTACTTTAAGACTAATACATGGTGTCACATGTAGGGAGGAGCTGATTCATAGGTTTAACATACTCATATTTTTCTTCTCACATTTATGGTTGATGATTTCCATTATGATTCAGATAGCAGTTTATACAAATTTGGTGAGAATTTTCAGTATGTATAATTTTGGATTTTTATTTGTTGTCATTTTTAAGACCCGCATTTAGGAACATCATGTTTGTAGTTGTTGGAATTTTCATTGATTTGAATGTGACGTTTGGCGGTAGTTTTGTATCAATCCGGATAGATATTTTGATCTTCACTTGTAGTTTCAGGGATTCAGTCTAACTCTCATCCTCTTTAGAGGCATTTATACAGTTTGATTTCTGAATCATTTCCATGATATTTTACAGTGATAAATTTTCATGATTAACGGTTTTAGCGGGTCAATAAACACCACCTACTTTAGTAATTCATATTATCTATTCCATACTTTGATCTGATTTGAGCAGCTTGTAATATTGGCCAATCCATGTGGGTTTAGTTAGATATTACTTTTTGGAAGGTGTTTTATGTCTATTTAACCTAATCAAATTTCTATGATATTCTTGGAATTTTAATACATTTGAAAACATTAACCACTATGCTATATTTTGGTTTCTCAGTACATTGGAGTGATGCAAAGAGCCATTTAGCAGATTTAGTGGGTGACTGGACTTTTCCACAGTGCTTTTGGATCGAAACAACTTGTCTATTTTTAGAGTAGTAGTATTGAAGACCATAGAGTCCATTGTAGAGATCTCCATGGACAATACAAAATTTACTGATCCAATTAAATATTTTGGTGGAAAAAACCCCTTATTAGCGGGGAGGTGTGATCCAGAGGACATTTTCAGACATCGTATGTTTCCAAGTTCTCCTTGAACTAATACAATATAGAAGATAATTCCATTAACTTTCCAACACCTATTAAAACATGTGAAACAAACATTGTATGTGCATGATACTATTTGTACGATATCAAAGCTTAGTTTGTGATGCATAAGGAACATGTGTCACTATTTGGGACACTATTTAGAGTTTCTAGGAAATGCATCATGGCTCCAAGAAGTTCTAAAGTGTAAAAAGTGGTTTTTGAATCTTTGGTCTTCAACACATGTAAAAGGGTTGTTCAACTAAGACGGATAACTATTGTTTTTGAAGGGGATTGTATGCGTACCCAAAATTGTAAGGTCTTCAGTCTTGCCGCTGCAATGTGTGACAAATGCCCCAATGATGATACAGTCTCCTCGCAAGGTGTTCGGGATCCAGAAAAGCTCTCTCGAGTGTGCGTTAACATCCCGCATGCCCCGCTTAGCCCCCGCATGCTTTATTTTTCCCTTTTCCCTTCTTTTCTTGGCCTTTTTCTCTTCAGTGACAAAACCGCTGCCCTACCCGGGTGGCGGTCTCGTGACCGCCGCCTGCAACGGCGGCGGTCTCCAGAACCACCGCCCCGCTGCTCGGGCGGCGGTCCTTTATGCATTTTCCAGAAAGCTCTTTTAACACGACTCACGTAAATTCAACGTTTTACCAGCTTTCTTTCACTCCTATAGGCTTGCATTTATGATTTTGGTTCCCTGGAATAGTGTTTTGCCATTGTTTATAGTTTAAGAGTTCAAATTGATTTTTACCTTGGGTAAATCCAAATGCTATAAATAGTTGGCTTGTGCTCAAGAAAATGGCCCCCTCAAATTTGCCTCTGATTTCTCTTTACAATAGATTTAGTTTTCCTTTTGCTTAGAATGCTTAGTTTCTTTCATTGCATGCTTAGTTAGCATTGTTTTACTGTTAGTAAGCCACATATCCATCTTGTGCAAGTACTACTGTTATTTTATCCAATCCATTGGAATAGGATAGTCTGTTTACCAATAGGAAGCCATTAAAGTTGCAGGTTTTGCTCCTCAAACAGGATAGTTTTAGGTTCTGGACACTTTATGTTGCATGACTCGCAATAGATCCCGCTAGGAATTGCATAAGCCAAGCTCTGTACTCTTGCGCTATCCCTCTCCTACTCGCATTGTATTCAGTTAGTGTTCTGAGATGCCTTTATCCCAATATCTACTTCTGTTGATGCTAGCATTACACGCTTTTCTAGATCCACATGAACATGAAGGAACGAGGAGATCACACTAAGGGGACAAGATCACACACACCATCGGATTCGTCACTGTTCTGTAGAATCCAGGTTCTTGTTTTCAAAGTTGTGGTTAGAATCATATCAAATAGAGTAGTTAATTTCTTTACTTGATTAATTCTACTCTCGATATTGCCAGGGAAGATGTGGGGATTCATAGTTTCTGAGAAACTATGATTCACTCCTCACTTCCGAGGTAGGATCGAGAGCCTTGCAAATAGATTAGATAAGCTATTTCATTGTTTAGAATAGATCTACAAATTACACGTATAAATAACTACACTCGGTTATTTTGTTTGTTTTAAAGTTATTATATTAGTGCATCAATTCTAGATATTTTAAATAGCTGCTTTCTTAAATTCATAAAGTTCGTCAGAAAACACAAAAATAGAGAAATCATAGATGCTATAGATATATTTCACATAGTTAAATTTCATTTTATTGTAGTTCATTTTACATTGTTTCCTTTTATATGACAATCACGGGACCTAGAGAGACCAGGGAATACATATTCGAGCCAATCGTGCCTCAGCCCAATCTCATCACAGCGATAACTGATATAGACCAAAATCTTAGGATCCAATTCTTCCGAACAACGATAAGCTTGCAAAAATCAATTCCCAGTTGAGTGGGTTAAACATAGAAGACGACCAAGCACACACGTTTTGGTCAAATCAACCAAACTACAGATTACCCTAGGCAACATTCACATGACTGTAGAAGGGCTTGAAAGAGAACAAACCTTTGGTTGTGATCCTTTGGTCCCACAGCCAGACGCAAGAGATATTCTCACAGACATAGATACCAGCCTAAGAATTCAGGTTGCAAGAATGCCTGTGAGGCACTCTGAGAAGATCGCACAACTATTAGTTTTGAATATAGAGGCTGAGAAAGCATACAATTACTGGGTGTTAGGGATTAGGAACTAACTCTACGCATGACCATAGTAGGACCGCAACAACCAAGAGTCTACGGTTGTGATCCACAAATCCCGCAACCCAATGAATCCGTAAGTCAATCAAATATAGACACTAGCCTACGCACACTAGTATTCAGATATACCCCACTTCCACCTACCATCATTGAACAATTATCCTTACTAGATATAGTAGCTAACAAAGCTAGAGAGTTCTGGACTAGGCCAGAGAATCATCCATAGAGTCAACTATATTCACTATCCACCATATGACCTTATCTGGAGACATACACAAAATTATCCCAGGTCATTTTCCACGTATTCCAAAACCCATAGATCGAATCACGCCAGAGCTCGATATTGATTGGAGCCTTCGAGCAGTCATCCTTGCCGATCGATCTATCACACCAGTTCAAGTTAGAAGGGCCTTCTTTTCCTTAGATTCACAAATTCCACTAGTGCGTATTGAAGACATTAGATTGCCTAACTAGTTTTTCTACATCCCATACATATTCCATACCCACCGGCTGTCTCGAAATGACCTCGGGAGGTCGGGTGTGAGGAAGAGTTACTTGTAGATTCCCACGCTCGCTTGTCACTTTTCTGTCATACAAAATTGGTGAACCCGACGTGAAGCAAACAACTTTTTCACCTTCTCCATCTCATTAGTCATTCATTAACCATCACTTTCACTCCTTCCCATTATTCTGCGGGTATTCATATACCCACCGAAATATGTCAGGATTCGATGCATCTGGCAGGCCCCTCTTGGGTCTTGAGGCATACTACACCCAACAGAATAGACAATCATCACCCTCGCTCTCAGTGTGGGGCGAAAACTATTCAACTAATCAGTTGTCAACACAAACTCCAAGAATCAGATATAACTCATCATTTCAAACTGAGGAGTTAGATCAGCTCACTCAAACGTAACAAACAGAGCCTTTAGGCTCGAATAACATGACGTTCACCGGAGAATCTGGTTCATCTCCTTAGATGCTTGCTTAGACCACAAATTAGTAGACAATCAGACTCATACCGAGGTTTAGACGATGAATATTCGGTACGTTATGCCAAGAACGACCAACATTCTCGAAGTATGTATCCACCTATAGGAGGTTTACAAACACAACCCGAGGTCTCTTTTCAAGAAAATACTTCCATCCCACTACATATAGGAAATGCCCTCGGGAAACTTGGCAAGGCAGCAATCAGTTCATAGCGGGATATCACATGCCTATACAACACCATAATATACAACAAATGCCACTACGGAAAAACACCGTGACTTCACCAAATGAAGTCATTTCAACTCTAATAGAAAAGGTTAGAGGGTTAGAACTTTCCCAAGCAAGTCAAAATTTGTAATTCATGCAAGCAGGAAGTTCCAATCCTCCACACCATCCTAGCCAAGTAGATCTCCTCACAGGAGTAGGCACGTTAGGCATGACTCCTCGCATTCATAACAAACGCCAACTAGACCCACCATCTCTAACACCTGCTCCTCCGGTCTAGTACAAAACAATCCATTCATGGACAAGACCCCGTCATACTTAAACATGTACTCCAAATCACCACAAGGGGATATGTTCTCCTCTCTGGCATGTTTTCTCAAACACAGGGGCTTCCTTATGCCCCTGCCAACGCATACACTGCACCATATCAACAACCCATTCCACCGCCGCTCCCTCAACAGGCACCATCAATGGTCGAAACATATGTGATAGGGATGTACTTAGAATATTTGAAAGAGCCCTTGGATTTCACCATACGAAGCATCATGCTTCAAAGACCTCTTCCTGATTTGCCTTAATACAAAGGCGAGGGAGATCCAAACGCACATATCAAAGCTTACGCTACAGCTATCCGAGAACTACTCCCATGGGATGGGGTTGTTGCTAAAATATTCCCAAAAACCTTGGAAGGCATCACTCTCAATTAGTATTATAGAATACCTGAGGCTTCCATACATTCATTTAAACAACTCGTGTCAGAGTTCATCAAGGCCTTCGACATGAAAAAATTATTAAGAACATGAATCAGGGAGTTCTTACACATCAAACAAGAACACAATGAATCACGCCATTTCATCCAAAGGTGGCGTATAGTTCTTTATTCTTTGGCAAGTGCTCCAAACATGGATCAAATGGAACTATGTGATTTATTCCTTCATTCGCTTAGCAGAGAAGTGAAGGAAGAAGTCCAGAAGTTCCCATTAAGAACTTACGATGAAGTACTAGAGAGTGCTTTTCAAATAGATCAAGCGAGAAATTGACAAAGTGGTTGCAAAACATATGGAGCAAATGGGAGGTTAATCTCCCCAACCGTAACACCACTACCACGAATGTCAATCAAGGACCTAAAATCCTTAACAAAAATCGGGGTGTAACAACAGATGGAGTAACCAACCAGCCTAAAAAGGTAAATGTTGTCAATACTCCATCACAAATAAACAACCAACGAAATAACAACTTTACCCCGACAATCAATACAGTGGATTTTAATCATCCACAACAACAACAACAACAACGGTGAAATCCCATACAGGGTCCAAGCCAAAATTCAACTAGGTACCAAAACCAGAATTCAAACCAAAGACAACAAATGCAAAATTTTAATAGACAACGGTTTGATCAAAATTTTGGGCCACAATACACATCAAACCAACAAACTAGGAATTACAATCCTAATTCGTATTGTGGTTTCCACAAAATTCAGGGCCATGACACTAGAACGTGCCGTGACTACAATAAATTCATACAACGCTTGCCAGATGAACAAAGACAACTTTTCATGGATATGTTCTTGGCAGATCCTACGTCACCAACATCAAATACCTTTTCAGGGGTAGTTTCCCCTCAAAACGCACCCCTGAAGATCTTTAATGATCCACTCCCAAATCACGATAACAACAGGCTAAATCTAACTGGGACGAACAAGGGTGTAATGACAGGAAACAATGATCATGAAGCCTCAACCTCGCTAAATCCATTAGTTGCGCCACAACTAGGAAGTCAGCCATGACCTAAGGTAGTCGGTTTAGTGGAGTTAGACGCTGAACTACCCATCGAAGCCAGTATAAAGACACGAGAGTATTTCTCTTAGCCGAGTCCAAGCCACCTGCCTGAAGTAGATAACATCCAACAAATCGTAGCAAAACCTGTGGGTGCCTATGATTTAATTAACGACCTAACAAAAACCTTCTCACACATTTCATTTTTAGACTTACTAAAGAATTCTCCTGCCCACAGGGCTGCTCTTCTAGAAGCATTAGGTTTAGGTCATTTAATTAACATCACTCCACCTCCTGAAACATAGGTAAATCATGTGGAATTTGATGTTCATCCTCTAGGGCAGGCAGATAGGGACGTCGAATTCATATTTGAGATAAACAAAATGCCAACAGATGCCGAGATTACACGCCGAGGTGATCCAAACCCGTACATTTACAAGTATGGGTTTATAACAACTATGTAAAGCGTGCAATAGTTGATGACGGGTGACAGCTTAACATAGTTCCCTTCTCTTTCCTTCAAAAGCTAGGGTATGGAGAAACCAATTGTTCCACAACTCGAAATACACTAAGGGGCTATGATAGCCTTAAAGCCACCTCGGTTGAACTATAATATTACCGATCACCTTAGGACCCAAAACCATCTTGACTAAGTTTTATATTATAGATCGGAAACTAACTATAATATGATCCTCGGCCGACCATGGATACATAGCATGAAGGAAATTCCTTCTACACTATTTCAAGAAGTAAGGTTTTTACACTTAGGAAAGATATTTGTGGCCAAAGGTGATCCAAAACCATTCGATGTACACCTAGCTGACTTAAAGAAAAGACCAAGTGTGCATTCGGAGTTTGAACTCCCAACAAACCAACTTAATAAACTTGCCAACCCAAAACCAAAAGAAAAGATGATACCTACGACAGATCTTGAAACTATGAGCGCAGCCAAGGCAACCCCGACCCCCAAAGATGAGGCTAACACTTGTAGAAACAAAAGTATCATTAGGAACTACTACAAAAATCATTGAATTGCTAGAAAAGGATCTACCAATATTCTTACCATTCGATTCAGTAGGCATAGGATATTCCCTAGGTGTTGGTTCTCTTCCGTAAAAGGATCTTTGCAGGGTGGAAGTAGAATGCGCAAACACAAGAAATACCCCAACATCTATACTCCCAAATAAATATTGATACTCCATTTTTATGGAGCTAGATGCCGTTACATTTGCGGGCGAAGGTGTAATCTTTACTTCCCCTGAAGGAAAAGTCTTACCTTTCACCTTCAAACTAAATTTCAAATGTACAAACAACGACGCTGAGTACGAAGCCCTCCTCCTTGGCATCATTTTAGCCAAAATAATCAGTGTTAATAACATCAGGGTGTTAGGAGACTCACAATTGGTAGCAAACCAAGTCTCTGAGGTATATGAAACCAAAGCCGAGCACTTACAGCTTTACAAAATAGCTATATTAGATTTAAGCAATGAGTTTGACTTCATATCAATTGAAGCAATCCTGCGAGAACACAATATTCTTGCCAATTCTATAGGAACCTCGGCATCACGCTTTACTCCAAACAATAAGTTAAAAGATACTGCTTTCATGGTATCCCTTCGTGATGAACCATTAATAAAAACAATGATGAATTCTCTTTTAAACGTAAATGAATCTACTATCCTAGACCATGTTGATAGTGATATGGCCACTCTGGATTACTTAAACGCCTATGCGGCACTACATCTCTCCTATCATATGATAGATTTGTCCTTAATCCCACATTCGTCTTCCTACTTCGGAAATCCCATGATGGATCTTCCCTCGGAAATGGAACCTAGCATATACACAGTAGAAACTAGGGGCGATTTGGATTTACCTCCAGCGCCACCTAAGTTTGAAGAAGGTAACGCCTCTCTAATCAAAGAAACGATTGATATTAACATCGGAACGGAAGATGAACCAAGGATATTGAAACTAGGATCCTCGTTAACCCCAGAGGAAATAGAAATACACACTCAAATTCTCAGAGAACATCAGAAGGCTTTCACATTTAATTATAAGGAAATGACAGGAGTTACACCCCACATCACGGTGCACAACCTCATCATTAAATCTAATGCAAAGCCAGTTAAACAAAAATCAAGACCCATGAAACCCAAGGTAGCTCTCATGGTAAAAGAGGAGGTAATAAAACTCCTCCAAGTAGGATTCATCAAGCTAGTCGATTACTCCCAATGGGTATCTAATATCATTCCCGTTCTCAAGAAGAATGGGAAGATACGCATCTGCATAGATTTCTGAGACATCAACAAAGCGTGTCCTAAAGACGACTTCCCGTTGCCATCCATTGATGTCATTGTTGATGCAACAGCTAGGTTTGAACTTTTTTCTCTCATGGATGGATTCTCGGGATACAATCAGATTAAGATATCTAAAAAGATCAAGCTAAAACCACATTTATAACTCCTTGGGGAACCTATTGCTACGTTGTTATGCCATTCGGTCTCAAGAATGCTGGTGTTACATATCAGCGAGCTATGACATATATATTCCACGATCTAATTCATAAAATCATGGAATCCTACGTAGATGACTTGTTGGCTAAGGCCAAGAAGCGTTGTGACCATCCTGGAAGTACTCCACGTCATTCTCTCACGGCTGATAGAATACGAGTCACGCTAAATCCAGAAAAATGCGTCTTTGGTGTAATAGGAGGGAAGCTCCTAGGTTACATCATATCGTCACGAGGGATAGATGTTGACCCAACCAAAATTCAGGCTGTCCTCGAAATGGTCCCACCTTCGATGAATCTAGAATCAGGTCATTTCTCAAAAAGCTGGGTGCAATCCGGAGATTCATCCCGGACTTAAGTTTTGCCATTCATCCAATCAACAATTTACTCAAGAAATACTATAGCATTGATTGGACTGAAGATTGCAATGAAGCTTTCAACGCAGTTAAGCATTTCTTGTTGTCACCACCTATGCTAATGCCACCTAAACTAGACCACCCGTTAATTTTATATTCACGAGCTACCAATGTCTCGCTAGCCTGTATGTTGGCTCAAGAAGATGATGGCAAGAGAGAACGTGTGATTTATTTCATTAGCCGAACGTTGCTCGACTATGAAACACGTTATACACAAGCAGAATGAGAATGCCTCGCCATAGTCTTTGCAACCAAATGCTTAAGACACTATATGCTGAATCAAGAAACAAGGGTCATGGTAAAAACAGACCATTTGTGAACTTTTCTCACATAAGGGTCCTTATCTAAGAAAGCTGGACGTTTTATAACCCTAATGGGAGAATTCAAATTAACATTTGTAAATCAGAAATCAGTTAAGGGACAAATCATCACAGATTGGTTAGCTGATAACCCATTAGATGGAGGCAATCTAGTAGATCTAGATTTTCCAGATGAGTGCGTATACTACATAGAAACCTGACCTTCTATCTCTGAGTGTCCCTGGTACATTGATATCATTAATTATATCATGGACCGTACGTATCCAGAAGGGGCTACACCACAACACAGAAGGTGGCTACGCATTATCGCAGCCAAATACGTCATTATAGAGCAAGTACTCTATCGGAAAGCGTTCGATGGAATGCTTCTAAGATGTGTCGACACAGAAGAATCCAAGAAGATTCTCCATGAATCTCACAGTGGAATGTGTGGAGGCCACTTCAGTGGCCATGCCACCACTCGTAAAATACATCGAATGGGCTATTTCTGGCCTACTCTAGAACACGACGTAGTAGAGTTCGTACGCAGGTGTCATAAGTGCCAAGAATTCTCCCATGAGATCCACATGCCGGCACAAGCTCTACAACCAATCGCTACTCCATGGCCCTTTTCTACATGGGGCCTAGATTTAATAGGGAAATTCTCTCCCTCATCCACAGATGGCCATAATTTTATAATCACGGCCACTGAATATTTTACCAAATGGGTAGAGGCTATGCCTCTTACTACTGTACCTGGTTCTATAATCGCCAAGTTCATTTTGAACCAAATCATTTGCAGGTACGGTATCCCACAAATCATTATCTCTGATAATGGAACTTCTTTTAAGAATGAAGAGGTTCGTGAACTATGCAATAAATTTAAGATAAGCCATCATACGGCTTCCTTGTATTACCCTCAAGCCAATGAACAGGTTGAAGCGACGAATAAAACACTAAAAGCCATTCTCCTTAAAACGGTGAAAGAAAACAAACGAGATTGGCACTTGAAGTTATATCCACCTTATGGGCTCACCAAAACTCAATAAGAACACCAATGGGAGAAAATCCTTTCTCACTAGTATTCGGGGCAGAGGCAGTTCTCCCGCTTGAGTTTGAAATACCCAGTCTCCGCATTTCATTACAAGGGATTATGGATGAAGACGCTTACAGAGAAGCATGTCTTTCCCAACTGGAAAGCCTAGATGAAGCTAGGTTAGATGCTGAACAATGGCATAGAGTCTATACTGACCAGATGTGCTAGAAATATAACAAGAAAGTCTATGAACGCGACATATATGAAGGTGATCTAGTTCTAAGGCTAGACAGCCGGATCGACAAGAAGACCAACAAAGGAAGGAAATTCCAGCCTAAATGGTTGGGCCCATACCGAGTCATGAAGGACTATGGAAACAATGCATACCTTCTTATGTACGCTAGAAGGTGAGGAATTTGGTGAAACAGTCAATTCCCTACACCTCAAGCGGTTCTACACATGAGCAAATGGCACTACTTATATAATCTATATTGCATCTTCGTATATATTAAGATCATTTTGTCCGCTTGTTTCGTACACAAATTGTGATCAAGGAATCTATTCTCAAAGCAATTCATTACAAACTCATGATGTTGTTGGCATAAAATTTCTAATCATACCTCTCCATTTTCATGATATCATCAAATTATCTCGGAATCATGTCATCAAATAAAGCTAGACATGACAAAGTCTTAACGGTAACCATACCAAGATCTGCAAGTTTATTCTCACTTTTGGTTTCTTCTTAGGGTAGGTGTCTTGCCTATGGTCTGTTCTAGAAGCTTCATGGTGTCACATCTATCCCATATGTATATCTCTTTGGAAATAAGCACATACTGACATTTTACTCAAGAAAACAAGTCAAACATTGATCAAACAGAAAATTTTAATTTTACACATTTCCTTGCCCCACCAACCTTTGGTGATGAGCTTACATCTCTTACTAGTGACATAGGGTTGAGAAAGGATGGAAATACCCTTACTCGCCTATGCTTTTCCCACGGTGATAAACCCACGCTTCTTACTAGTAGCATGGGGCAAAGTGTAGGGGGTCCTCTTGATAAACAAATGCAAAAGGTCATACACAAACAATTCAAACCTTGAATCTTTGAGTCAAAAAAAAATGAATCAGATGTTCAAAATTCCAAGAGATTTAAAATCCTAAAAACCCAGGTTTTGTCTACTATGTGGCCATCTAAGGATCTAAGTCTGGATAAACCGCAAAGCAAGTTGCATCCAAAACTATGAAGTCACTCGAGTGGAGTGGACTTGTGGTGTCCTAATTTTGTTCCACCAAAGCTTTGTCTGTCTTCCATTACTATCATTTCACCACGTCTCATAACTTGTGCCCTTCCCAACTCTCGGTGATAAGCCCTCGCATCTTACTAGTTGCGTGGAGTTGGGGGTAGGGGTAGGTTTATCTATTCATCGTGCCGGTTTATTTTCATCACTTTGCCAAAACAAATATGAAGTATCCAAATTGCTTATAGAAACTAAGATTCAAAATCACATTATATCTACATCATCATATATCAGCATCATGAAATACAAAAAAGGAAAGTAAAACACTTGCATCATTTTTTCACCATTGCATATACTCTAAAAGAAACATATAAACATACATCATAGTATACATAAGGAAACTGGAAATAGAAAGTGAGCCATGAATGCCAAGAGTTTGATCTAGAAAAAATATACATATATATAAATGATCAACGTTTATGTACAATGCCATCATGCACTAAGCATGGTCAAAATGCTCAAAGAGCCCAGGATATACAAAAGAATGTATCGTACAAAAAAAATTAATAGAGCCAAGTGGCTTCTCAATCCCTACGAGACCCCTCTGAAGGCACACGCCCACGCCTAGGACTCCGGCTACGCCAGTGCTCTGAGTGCACAGAAGGCTCAGGATCCCGAGGGGCAGCCGTGGTCTCACCACGAGAATGGCTCCTCATTAGGTGCTCAGCCATCCTATACCCCGCTAACTTTGTGCGGAGAGTCGATACCATCCTGGCCACATGCCAGACTGGGGAAAAGACATCAGTATGTCTACCGGCTGCTGAAGGCTCCCCAGCATCCACGGACAACTCTGCGTGGGTCTTCTCTATGGGGATCATCAGGGTATCAATGCATACCTTGTGAATCAAATCTCACCACTCATCGGTGGTCTCTGCAAACAAAGGAGAAAACAAATTAGAAACCAAACAAGAAATTAAAAGATACAAGATAGTAACTAAGGAGATCCTAATAAAGAAATGAACATTAAAAGGGAGAGAGGGTAACTTACTCGGATCACCAGGCCTCCAGGATGGATCTATAGGATCAGCACATGCCACGGATGCCACTACCGACTGAGGGGTTGCTCCTATGGCTGGAGCAACGTAGCACCCCGCAGCAGACTCATCCTCCCCATGGCCCTGGGAGAGTGGCTCCTCTAAAACCAGAGTCACCCTGTCTGCACTCTACTCAGCCCTCTCCACCTGCATGATATCCTGGGTGTTGTGCCACTCAGGATCACTGTCCTTGGTCTCCTCCTCTGTCTCTCCCCCTATAAACTCCTCAGATTCAGAGTCTACCTCAATGGGGTCATCGATGTTATGGGCAGGACCCGTGGCAATCTGAAGCAAAGGTGCCTAAGGTGCACCGGCTCTCCCTCTAGCACGTACTATCCTCCTGGCTGCAATAGGAATGCCAGGAGTAACCACTGTCCAACCCAGCCTCTAGGCCCCCTCCGGCCTCTCGATTGATCTATATCTTTGGCGCCATGGGGAAGCATACCCCATGTATGGTAAGCAAAACTACTAAGGAACTCGGCCAAGGGTGTATCTCCACTCGCCCCACTCTATCAATAAGTTTCCCTGTGGTGGAGTAGGAGATCAAGGTAAGAGCCTCCTCACACCATATACCTCGCGATGGAGTGGTATGGTGTGGCCTCCATGGGTAGTAGTCGGGGAGGCAATCCGGGCGATGAGGTGCTCTACACCAACATGTTTGTCCATCGGCTTCCCTCACGGCTCAGGAGTCTATCACCTCTACACCTCTCTGCTGTAGGGGATGAAGTGCTCATAGACCCAACTCATGACCGGGTGCTCAAGGCCTCGGTAAATGGACTCGCTCTGAAAGAATGGAAGAGAGATGAAGAAAGATCAGATCCGAAGAAAGAAAAGAAATGAATTCCAAAGCAAGAAAGGTCGGAGGGTTTATGTTTTGGGATTGGTAGTAAACAGAGCCAAACCTACTTACATAAACAACAAAGCAATACTGATGAATAAATGACAATAAAACAGAAGTAGATCCAATAAGAATAAACACATAGATCTGACGTAAGAAAGATCTAATGCAAATAACACATGTATTCAGCACAAAGTCTAAATATTGTATTAATATTTCCTTCTGTTACAAAAAGTTCAAAGTCTTTTCTTCTCACTTCTATTTTTCATCTGAAAAGTATCCACCACCCCAATACAACAAGTATTTGAGTATTTATAGAAGAAGGAGAAGAAGGAAGGCAAAAAGGAACCAACCACCTATTTACAAAATATCTACAAAATATCTCAAAGTCATGTTGACTTTTAACAACTTGATGGATGACATCATCCCATGGTGCAACATGGATGATGTCATCATTTGTGCCAACATACTCTAGATATTTACAAAAAAGAACGTCGAAGGAGAGAGAGAAGAAGAAAGAGAAACTATTCATCATCGTCGTCCTGCGGCCGAAAGGGGGTATCCTACTTCTGCTGCTGCTCGGGTGACGAGATGTGGAATTGGGCACGGTATTCCATGAACTTGCTGATCATGGGCTCTAGTTGATCCTGGGAAGGATCCTTGTGTCACTCGCTTGATCACCTCGCAAGTCTCCCGCTCGTCTATGAGCTTCTCTGGGAGTTTGGAATATTCTTTCTCTGCTTCTATTAGGAATCCGATGAAGTCCCGACAGGCAGGTTATTGATGGACTCTGCGTCAAAAGTGACCTCGGCTGACCCTTGCGAAACGATCTCCTTGAAAATCTGAATGGTTTCATCAACCTTCCTTAAGGCGAAAGAAGGAGTAAGCAACCCTAGGGACATGTTGAGAATGATCTGTTCCATTTGGTGCATTGCGTCCAGGGCTTCTTCTTTTACCTTATCGATCTTTTCAAGGATGAATTCTAGTTGATCCATCCGGTAATCCAGAGTGGAAAGGACTTTATTGAGGGCCCTGGGGTGACCGAAAACACCGAACTTGACCAGATCTTTGACTGAACAGTCGAACATTCATTGAAAGGTCTCATGCTTGCAGCCTAGCATGGTCCAGCTCTTCTGATATGGGTCCCGCTAATGCTTGGAGCTCTTTATTCACCTTGTTGATGTTCAGATACAAATCGGTGAACTTGGCGATCACTCGTTCACTGTCCTTGAGGATCTGGCTCCTCCAAGTGGAAACTGCCATGCCCTGCTCACCGATCTTTGCATATTCATTAATTTTATCCTGACTCAGAGGTTCAGGAGTTTCGGCGGCAGTTGTGGGAGGTGCACTGCCCATCTTCTGTAGGGTGTGGAGCAGATGTCTATTTTGCTCTTTCAGCAACCTTTTCTCTTCTTTTGCCTCTTGAAGTTTCTTGCAGAGGGCGTCACTGCAGATAGGGCCTCTCCCTGAAGGCTTTCAGAAGATGTCCCCATTGTGACTTGAGTCACTATGTAATCTGTCGAGGATAGATCCTTTTTATCCTTCAGAGGATTGGGGTATGCGATCTCCATTACCCTCTCTCCCGAAGCACTCTGAGAGAAGCGTGTGATGGGCTTCTACGCTTCTTTGCCCCTTTTGACAGGATCACGGAGAAGTCCATCAGAGCAATGGGAACTTTCCTTTTCTGTGACTCGGTCTTTGGGAGATCCAGTGCTGACTTATGGGAGAAGGGCCAGAAATAGAGGAGGGGGCAGCTGCGCGGTAGTAGAGAAAAAAAAAAGGTGGAGACACGTGGAGGCGGCATCGAGAGGGAGGCCGAGGAAGTGCTCACGGGAGGAAGAGATCTATGGGGAGGAAGACATAGGAAGGAGGGGAACTCGAGAGATGAGGGAAGAAATGGAGGGGACTCCGCGAGAGAGAAGATGGATGAAGAAGCAGGAGGAATGGTAGAAGAAGGGGGAGAGGACACGACCAAAGGAATGGTTGCTTGAGTCACTCGAGGAGGGGAAGGAGGAGAAGGAGAAGGAACAGAAGGGACCTCAGTTGTTGCAGCAGTGGCGACATCCTGAGTGGATGGGCCTATTGGAACATCTTCCGCCTTCTTCTTCTTGTGAGCTTTTGGGATTTCAACCCGTTCTTGTGAAGCGGAAGGAGGGCTTTCTGGAGCTTCCTCTTGGGTGGAACTGGATTCACCCTCTTTACCTTTACCCTTGCCTTTTGGCTGTTGTTTTGATCGAGGAGGTGCGTTACCCAATGGAGAGGTTGTGAAATCGACTCCGAGGTAGATGAGCCCATTCATTCGGCACCAATGTTCTGTTCTACGCAGAGTTTCCTTGACCCTTTCCTCAATTGTCTGAGGTGCTTTAGTTCTATCAATTACAGCAAAAGGCCAATCGTCCCCACCTGTGTCAAGATACACTTGATCCACTTCCTCCTCAGTAGTTTGGTAGCCTTTGGGGATGATGGCCACCCCATACTGGATGATTTCTGCTAAGGCCAAATGAGAATGGTCCTTCCTCCTGAGCTCCACCTCATGATATATATCGATGTAGATATCTTCGATCTGAGGGATATGGATCGGATCGAGCTTGGCCCTAGGCAGACAATTTCTCGGGTCGAAGGTGGGCCTTGCTGGGAAATTATGTTTCAGATTCAGCAGCTCCAGCTCTGCAAACATGTCTTTCACCTTGTGGTGAGTGAGACATGTATACCTACCCACTGTGAGGGGGAAAGGAGTTCCACCCTTCTTTCTCTTGAGGCATTTCTCATGGTAGGTGATTAGCTGTCTTGACAGCTCTAGCAGAATCAATTTGGGACCAGCGTACCTTGGTAGTTTAGTTGGCTCCCCCAAGAAGTTAGCCACCTTAGATAAGTGAATGTGGGGAATTGAGTGAACAGGGCCCCCCATTTCTCTGTGGCTGCCACGATGCTCTTGGTCGTATGACCGTGAGTCATATTCGGCCTCAACAGGCAGATGATGAAATAGAAAAATGCATCATTGATCTTTGTAAATTGGGGATGCTATTTTCCAGCTTTAGCTCTGGATAATATTCATAGATTTTAACTTGGGGCCAAACCCCACTCCGCATCAGAGCTGGGTAGTCCCTTTCTGAAGCTGCAGCGTAAACAACATAGGAATTCATGTAGAACTTCCCCGTTGTGGTAAATTGTTGCAGCTGCTCTGATATCGTGCTGCTTATGATTTCTGCCCACTCAAAGCGTTGATCGGGCATATTTTTGTTCATTGTTTCTAAATACCGCAGCATCCATTTGTGGAAATAGTGGGCGTCAGGAAGCCCAAACACCCTGCTCAGGAACGTGATTGTGTCACTGAGCTCCTCTGAAAAATCACTGCGGTGAATGATTTGTGGCCATCGGGTCACCACCTTTTTATTTTTCAAATATACCTCGTTCATCAGCTGCATGCACTGATCTTCATTGTCGTCCCAGGCCTTAATGCAGTCTTCTTGGCTTACGGCCACAAAGTGCCGATGGTGAGGGATGCCGAGCATTAATTCAAAGTGGCGGGCAGTGAGGTTGATTATGACCTCGCCCTTCTCATTTACGACACATCTTGTGTCTTTATTGTAGCACCGGGCAACCACCATCATAAATTCATTATTCACGGCACTTACTGGGATTCCTCCAGCAAAGTGCAGCCTTTTGCTATCAATTTGTCCATCCATGGACTTCTTGTGACCTTATGAGTTCTGACCCAGAACTCCTCCATATCAATATGACCCAGCTCTGAGTCTCGATGTCCGAGTCACACTCGGCACTGGACTCGGCATTCGACCCTCGATACTTATACTTCATTTCTTCTTCTGTGAGCTTGGCCTTGCCTTTGGATTTGGTAGGTCTCTTGCTTGATGTTGACATATGTTCTTCTAACTTAGTTGCTGATCTGCAAGAATAAGAAGTGAAACCCAATGCAAGAAATTGATGTCAGCCGTTTGATTTTCCATTGAAATGTTGTGAAAAAGAAAGAGTTAGAGATTATAAGGCCTCAGGGCGCATGGGCGCATGGATCTGCGGTTCTGAGCTAAATAGTAAGGCACGGGAAAGGGCTGCTGCGGGAGATAAATCAGCGCCAAAGGATGCATGGCGCATGGATATTGCAGATTGCATTCTTTGTTGTTGTAAACACAAGTGCACCTGCGCCATGTGGATGCATTTTGTAAAGGGCGCAGATATTTATCATGTTACATGGGTATAGGATGCGCCAAGGCGCAAATGGCATAGGATTTGTGCATGTGTTACATCATTTTTTTGTGCGCCAAAAGGAAACTGGCGCGGCGCATGGAAGGTTTGCATGACACAATGTTGTTGCAATGAGGGATGCGCAAGCGCTGTCTATAGCTTTGCACTTGGCGCATAGGAAAGGATTGTTACATGGATGTTGGGTGCGCCAATGGCGCGAATTTTATCAATGCAACACACGAGTTTGGTGTGCCAAGCAGGATCGCAAGGAAAGCATTTGCAACAAGTGAGGGAAGTGCGCCATGAGGGCGCAACTTTTCATTATGTAGCAGGTAGGAAAAATGTGCCATTGGCGCAACTGTTCCTCATGTTGCAGGGTGTGCCAATGCGCCAAAGGAGAAGAAAAATACAGTTTCTTTTTAAGCTTTGATTCTTCTCAGAGGGGTTTTACATATGGTTTAGCTCCTTCTGCAGGGTACCTTGGGGTGATGAAGGGGCTTAAACAAAGGGTTTCAAACCATCATTTCAGGACAGAGTTTCCTCTACCAGCAGATCTGGAAAGAGGGGAAGAATAAGTGGAAGAATGGGAAAGACAGCAAGGGGGGAAGTTCACGATTTCAGTCTTTCCAATCCAATCCAGACCAACAAGCAAACAAAGAACCAAAGCGCAAAACACACAAAAGAAATGAGGACCTCTTACCCGGATATAATGAAGAAATGTGCAAATGGGTCCACAAAGATTGAAAATGACAGGGCAGGTGCGCTGGCAGGTACAGAGAAAATCACGTGATTGTGTCGGATGATAATGACAGCACAGACGCGCCTATTTATAGGTGAGGTAGCAATAAATGTGCCACCAAATTTTCAAGTGGCGCACCAAAAGAGCTGTCGACACAAGAAAACATGCGCCCTTTGGCGCACCAAAACGTTTGCCAACACAGAAAATATGCGCCTTTGGCGCACCGAAAGTGGTGTCGACAGAGGAATATGTGCACCCTTGGCGCACCAAAAAGTGGCGCAACAAATGTTCTGTTGACAGGAAGGCGCATGCGCCTTGGCGCATGCAAGGAAGACTCAACATAGTGAGGCACACAAAATGCTGTTGACACGAGAAAGCATGCGCCAAAGGATTTAAAGGGGCATCAAAAGTTTATGTTGCATAGTCATTATGTGCGCCCGACCAAAAAAAACCAAAAATGGCTAAGTTCGGAAAACTAGATTTCCCGGGAAGGGATTTTGCAACGTTCCGAATGCAAGGGATCCCTGACGAGGGACCGGAACAAAATTTTGGTAAGGTTATCAGTAAAATTGCCCTTGCCAATTTTACGGGATAACAGCTGGCTCTTTCTGGGGACTATCTCTGAGTGCGAACCTCAGGGGTAGAGAATCCCAGATCTCATGTGCCTATCCATTGGGTAACAGAGTCAAAAACAAGGGCGACCGGAGGGCGAACAAAAGGGAACACACAACAAACAGAAAGCAAACACACGACAAAAACAAACACACAACTAAAGCAAACTGTACAAAAGAAGAGAGCAAGCTCTACTTCCTGAAGATTTTCAGATGCTTGCCCGCTATAGGGAAGCGGGAGTTCGGTTCCATCCAGATATGAGAGATAGAAACTATTCTCTCCATTGAGCTACTTGATCTTGAAAGGCCCTCTCCATAGGGAATCAAACTTTCCGTGCATGCCTTTTGGCTCTCTTCGTTTGTCCCACAAAAGGACGAGGTCTCCCACCTGAAAATTTCTTTGCTTAGCTTTTTATCGAACAGTCTCTTGACTTGATTCTGATGCTCGGTGATCTTGTCGACCACTCTTACTCTCTTCTCTTCGAGTTCCGCTAGATACATGATCCTCTTTTCGAGAGAATTTTGGAAAGTTTCATTTTCAATTGTTGTGCCAAGTGCAGAGCAGGGATTTCAGCGGAAATGGGAAGCTCGGCATCGGTGCCATATAACACTTGAAAAGGTGACATGCCGAGAGACCTCTTGGGAGTAATGCGATCTGCCCACAAAGCGTCGTATAAGGACTTGTGCCACATTCGTTGATTCTCATCCACCAGCTTTCGTATGATGGTCACCAAGTTTTTGTTACTGGATTCTACTTGACCATTTCCCTGAGGGTAATAATCTGAAGCGTGAGCCAAAGTTATTCCGTATTCATAGCAAAAACTAATAACTTCCCATGAAGAGAAGTTAGAAGCATTATCAGCAACAATCTTGTTTGGAACGCCAAACCTGACAATGATGTTTTCTTTGATGAAACTATGAAAACCTCGGAAGTGGCATGTTTGAGGTATGGCTTCCACCCACTTGGTGAAGTAATCTGTTGTTGTTAGGACATAACTATGTCCGGCACTCGATTGGGGATTGAGTGCACCGATAAAATCAATTCCCCACTGCCTGAATGGTTCGTTGACAACAATGACCGGCCTGAGGGGAAAAGCAACCAACTTGGGCTTGCCGACGAACTGCTGGCAAGGTTCACACTTTGCTACCCAGGTGGCTGTATCTTGGAAAAGCGTCGGCCAATAGTACCTGGCCGGATGATCTTGTGTGCTATCACAGAAGAGGAGAAATGGCCTCCACAGGCTGAATTATGAAAACTTTCAAGTAACTTCACCTGTTGTGGCTTGTCGACACATCACAAGAAGACACCATCTATCCGCGTTTGTATAAACCGTCATCCCAGATGACATATTTGGCTGCTCTGAGCTTTATAGTGTGCTTCTCCTTTATAGTTAGGTGAGTTGGGAATTCACCGTAGGTGAGGAAGAAAGCAATATCGGAATACCACTCATCGCTGGTTGCGAAAAATAGGACCAGAGGCAGAGAATCGGGTTTTCTAGCCGGTTTGCTTCATTGGTACAATCATCCTTTTCTCCGGAAACTTCCGACCCTTGGTTTTCGGCCATAAGTTGACACAAGCCTTTGCCTCTTACCAACTTGGTTGGTTTTATATCTAAATCGTACTCCTGGACCTTTGCAATCCAATTTCCGCATGCAAGCTTCCTAACTCCTGTTGAGTTAAGATTGACTTGACCATTGTCGTGTCAGGGACCAGCACCACTGTATGAGAATTTAAAATGTAATACCTGAAGTTTTTGACTGCTTTGACAACGGCGAAGGCATGCTTTTCCAATTGAGACATTTTTAATTCGTGAGGCTTGAGGGGAGAGCTCATGAACGCAATCGGAGATTCAACATCCTCAGAATTCTTTTGCATCAAGATGGTAGATATAGTATGCTCAGATGCATAGCTATACATGATAAAATCCTTGGAGAAATCGGGACATACCAGGACTGGTGCGTGAGCGATGGAAGCTTTTATTTCTTGAATGACCTTTTCCTTCCTCGCTCCACCGGAAAGTTGGTGATCCTTTCATCATGTCCAATATATGATGAGTCTTTTCAGCAAAGTCGGGAACAAAGCGCCTAAGAAAATTCACCTTTCCAAAGAAAGAGTGAACGCCGGTCTTACTTGTAGGCAGAGTAAGGCTCTGAATAGCCTTAACTCTTTCGGTATCTATCTTCGTTCCTTCTTTGCTAACAACATGCCCTAGCAACTTTCCTTCTGTGACTCCAAAAATAGACTTTTTTAGGTTTCGGGAAATCCCATGCTCTCGGCATCTGGCCAATACTTGCTCCAGGTGATCACAATGATCACTTCGTTGTTTAGAGAACACAGTTAAGTCATCTAGATAAACCACAATGACCTTCCCCATCATACCTTTGAATGCAAGGTCCATGGCCCATTGAAAAGTGGCGCCAGCATTAGTTAGGCCAAAGGCATCTGCTTTGTAGGCAAAACGTACCCCGAGGGAGTAGTGAATGTTGTTTTAAATTGATCTTGGTGAGACTTCAATCGATTGTAGCTTTGAAAACCATCAAGCATGGACAACATTTCGATCCGATTCTTGCTTGCGAGAACTTGATCCATTATAGGAAGTGGGTAGTTGTCTTTTAAGGAAGCCTGATTCAAGTTTCGAAAATCTACGCATATGCGTATTTCACCATTTTTCTTGCGTACTGGCACAATGTTTGCTACCCAAGTACTGTGATGGATAGGAAAAATGATTCTCGCATCCAGCATTTTCTGAATTTCAGCTTGGATAGTACCTGAGATCTTAGGGTTATAATGCCTCTGCTTTTGGCGAAAGGCTTTGACATCTTCTTTCAACGGGATGTCATGTTGGACGTCCTTTGGCTTAAAAGACTTTAGATCGGCGTAGGACCATGCCAATACATCCATGTATTTCTTCAGCAGTTTGACAAACTTCCACTTCTCTTGGGTGTGCAACATTTTCCAATGTTCACGAATTGCGGATGTTCTACTGAACCTAAATTGACCGGTTCGGTTTCTGGGGAGGAGCCCATACCATCTCACCTTTTCTTTTTTACAAAATGGTCATGCCTATCGAACAACCATTCTAAAGAAACCAGGCCCTTCGAATTTTATTTCCTTTAAGCTGACATATGCCGTCGTTCCCTTCGGATTCATCCTTTTGATCGGTGACTGATTCACGGCACATAGAAGTGGATCCTTCAAAATGTAATTCCTTGAAATTTTCCACCTTTTCTAGAAAGGCAATGAGTTGATTGTCATCGTTGAATACTTGCCAATGCTGAGAATTATCTGGCACACTTGGGCGGAAAACCATCTCAATGGTGTATTTGTCTATTTTCAAACCTGGGTGCGGGAGCATGAGGGATGCTGAAATGGCCAATGAATCGGCCATGTCATTCTGAGCTCTTGGAATGGATTCTATTGAAAAAGCATCAAATTCTTCAATGTTGTCCCACACCGCATTACGGTAGTGCCTGAGCCTCTCATTCTTCACTTGATATATCCTTTTAACTTGATTCACGACTAGCTCTGCATCACCTTGTACTTTCAGATTTTTGATCCCTCTCTCTCTTGCGGCTGCATGCTGAGTAATGAAGATTCATACTCAGCAGTGTTATTTGTGTTGAAAAACTACAACTTAAAAGAGAGAGGAATAATTTCTTCCTCGGGAGATATTAGCACGGCTCCGGCGCCACATCCACTGGTTGCGCAGCTACCATCAAACTGCAAGGTCCAGACCTTGTTAAGATCTTCTTCTTGGATGAGAACAACCATTTTGTCAGACTCGGTAGACAAGAAATAGTTCCCCATCCCTGATGATTCGAAAAGAATTTGAGCTTTGGGGTCCTCAGAGTTAGTAACCAAGTACTTCTTTTGTGATTCTGGCTCCAAAGTCTGCATTACACCTTTGACGGGGATTCTAGCCTTGGACCAGTCCATATGAATTTCTCCTCCAACCTCACTACAAAAACTCCTTCCCAGCAGTATTCCATAGGCTGCTGGAATGTCGGCAATGAGGACGGTCATCTTTACTCTTTTCTCTGGGAATGCACAAATGCAAACTGCGCGTCTTTGATTTGACCAATCAACGGAACCTGCTTGGTTTCCAAGGAATAACATCTGCCAAAAGGCTTGGTAAGGGTGAGGCCCAGAGCATGAGCAACTTTTGCTGGCATGACGTTATCAGAAGCCCCAGAATCAATTATGCAGTTACTTAACTTGTGGCCATTGATTAGGAGGGAGAGATAGAAGGGCTCTATCTTGCCTGATGCGGATGTTGAAGCAACATTTATGCGGGATGCAGGAGGAGTGGAAAGGATTCCTTTTAAGGAAACCTGGGGAGTTATGACAGCTTGACTTTGAATATATTCAGTTAACCTTATCAGTTGTTCGGGGTTTGACTGAAGATACTCGGCTTCAGACATTTGGATCTTAGTCTTTTTAGCATGATCTATGATATCAAATGCGGCCAAAGGTTGCGCTGGTGAAGGAATGAGTCCCTCACTTCGTGATGATAGGGTAGGATTACTGGTCTTGATAGGAATATGAGAGGGCTGGTTTGGAGGAGATATAGGAGCAAAAGCTCTCTTTGAAAAAGACTTATTGACAGGTTGAGTGGGTAGGGGATTACCTCTCTTTGCAATGGTTGGGTGTGCACGGATGACGCAGTCTTCTCTTTCTGCATATTGGCAGCAACCTCAGCTTCTTTTCCTTGCGAGCGGGTGAAAACAACATATGACTGTCCACTTGCATATCCCTGGGTACCTTCTTCATCGTCGATTCCTCCTCATCAAATTCCATATACCCGATAGTAGAGTCACCAGTCGGCTCACCGACATCTTGATCATCTTCACCTTGGGACGAAGGTTCTTCGTAATTTTGTTCCTCTTCTTCTTCAATTTCAGCTAGAGCATTGACCGGAGGAGCCTCAAGTGCCAACCACGCGGGCGGTTGCGGGCAACCACGGCCTATGCGGGATGCTGTTAGGAGTGAAGTTTCTTCGCGGAACATCCCGGTACGAGGAACTGGGGGAAGCTTGGGCTAACTGCTTCTTTAATGCGATCAAGTCATTTGCCATTTTTTGAAATGCTGGATCGGATGAAGTGGCGGGAGAAGGGCTCAAAGCTTTGGGCTTGGATGGTTCCCTTTTTAATTCACCGGATATGAGAAAGTTGTCTTCAATCCATATGGCAGCAGCTTGGGCAAGAGGCAAGGTAGTTATTTGTTCATGTAGAAGCAAAAAACTTATTTTTGAGCTCATTGCATTCACAAAGAAACACTTTTGATTTTCTAGTGTTGGCAACATGGCAGCAGGCACACGGTTGATTAATGCATTGAACCTGGCGATAAAATCACGCATGGTCTCATTGGCCTCCTTCTTCAGGTGAGTGATCTGTGATAATAATGCAAATGCATCTTCAGAAGGCTTGTACCTATCTTCAAAAGCATCCCAAGAGTGGCCCAACTGGTAATAGACCCGGCTGGCAAATGCTGAAACCATTCTGCTGCGGGCCCTTGGAGGGTCTCCAAAAAGAGGTGAACTGACACATCTTCGTGGGTCACATCGAGGATACTGCATGACATGATGAATGCAGATATGTGTGAATCCATGCTTTGGTTTCCGCTCCCATCGAATTTGGGAAAATTCTTTCGGTTTCCGTGAGGGAGCGCGTGAACTGGATGTGGTAATGCGAGAGGGCCCATAGCATTTCCCCATGGCACTGCCATTTGAAAGGCTGGAAAAAGAACACGGGCTGGAAGTGCGGTTCCACTGAGCAATAAAGCACTACAAAGGGATGTGGATGTTCCTTGTGAAAACTGGTTCTTTCGTGGAGGTGAGGTACTTCTGGCTGACCGATCAGCTGAACTTAGTGATGAAAAGCGCGCCGGTGTTATACTGAAGTTGTGCCTTTGAAGTAGATCAAAAGTAGGATCGACTTCTCCACGAGCTCTCCTGCTACGAGTAAATGGTTCACCCGCCAGTGTACCTTCCAGATCTGCGATGTTGTGGAGCAGATTTAAAATTTCTTTTTGGTTGTACTTGCTGATTTTCTGGTTTTTCTGACAAAAACCAGCAGCATGTACTTTTTTGAATATTTAAAATTATCCTCTTCTGAAAACCGATTGCGGTTTAATGACAAAGAACAATGAGGATAAAATGATAGTGAAGATTAGTAAGCTGATTTTCAGATCTAAAGTTGACTTTTTCAAAGAGTTTGAAAATTTTGGTAAACAGTCAAAAACTCAGATCTACGGAAAAATACATATTTTTATAAAAACTCAGCGAACTAAAGGTCTCCAACTAGGCCCGATCTATGGATCTCAGAAGAAAATTTTCAATTTAGAGCACTTTTGCAAAATTTGGATTTTTAACAAAAAGTTAAAGTTTGCAAACAGGTAGTGATTTTGATTTTTTTGATTTTCTATCATACCACCATCATAGATCGAGATAGATCTGTTCGATCCCCAGTGGAGTCACCAAAAACTGTTGGTTCGAAAATCATTGCTTGGGTAGATTTATGGATAGACGAGCCAACAGTGTGCGGGGCATAGCCCCTCTTTGAGTCAGCAAAGCGAAACTAGTTTATTGCTATTCTACCAGCAGGAATCTGTGCAAGTCTCACAATATTCTACCTTCGGGGGTTTGGGATCTCATCCCAATAGGTTTATTTCATTTGGAAAGAAAGGAATGGAAGAGAGGATGAAGAAAGATCAGATCCGAAGAAAGAAAAGAAATGAATTCCAAAGCAGAAAGGTCAGAGGGTTTATGTTTTGGGATTGGTAGTAAACAGAGCCAAACCTACTTACATAAATGAACAAAGCAATACTGATGAATAAATGACAATAAAACAGAAGTAGATCCAACAGAATAAACACATAGATCTGACGTAAGAAAGATCTAATGCAAATAACACATGTATTCAGCACAAAGTCTAAATATTGTATTAATATTTCCTTCTGTTACAAAAAGTTCAAAGTCTTTTCTTCTCACTTCTATTTTTCATCTGAAAAGTATCCACCCCCTAATACAACAAATATTTGAGTATTTATAGAAGAAGGAGAAGAAGGAAGGCAAAAAGGAACCAACCACCTATTTACAAAATATCTACAAAATATCTCAAAGTCATGTTGACTTTTAACAACTTGATGGATGACATCATCCCATGGTGCAACATGGATGATGTCATCATTTGTGCCAACATACTCTAGATATTTACAAAAAAGAAAGTCGAAGGAGAGAGAGAAGAAGAAAGAGAAACTATTCATCGTCGTCGTCCTGCGGCCGAAAGGGGGTATCCTGCTTTTTGCTTGCTCGGGTGACGAGATGTGGAATTGGGCACGGTATTCCATGAACTTGCTGATCATGGGCTCTAGTTGATCCTGGGAAGGATCCTTGTGTCACTCGCTGATCACCTCGCAAGTCTCCCGCTCGTCTATGAGCTTCTCTGGGAGTTTGGAATATTCTTTCTCTGCTTCTATTAGGAATCCGATGAAGTCCCGACAGGCCAGCAGGTTATTGATGGACTCTGCGTCAAAAGTGACCTCTGGCCCCAGCCCTTGCGAAACGATCTCCTTGAAAATCTGAATGGTTTCATCAACCTTCCTTAAGGTGAAAGAAGGAGTAAGCAACCCTGGGGACATGTTGAGAATGATCTGTTCCATTTGGTGCATTGCGTCCAGGGCTTCTTCTTTTACCTTATCGATCTTTTCAAGGATGAATTCTAGTTGATCCATCCGGTAATCCAGAGTGGAAAGGACTTTATTGAGGGCCCTGGGGTGACCAAAAATGCCGAACTTGACCAGATCTTTGGTGAATAGTCAACATTCATTGAAAGGTCTCATCTTTGCAGCCGCATGGTCCAGCTCTTGATATGGGTCCCACTAATGCCTGGAGCTCTTTATTCACCTTGTTGATGTTCAGATACAAATCGGTGAACTTGGCGATCACTCGTTCACTATCCTTGAGGATCTGGCTCCTCCAAGTGGAAACTACCATGCCCTGCTCACCGATCTTTGCATATTCATTAATTTTATCTTGACTCAGAGGCTCAGGAGTTTCGGCGGCAGTTGTGGGAGGTGCACTGCCCATCTTCTGTAGGGCGTGGAGCAGATGTCTATTTTTCTCTTTCAGCAACCTTTTCTCTTCTTTTGCCTCTTGAAGTTTCTTGCAGAGGGCGTCGACTACAGATAGGGCCTCTCCCTGAAGGCTTTCAAGACGTCCCCATTGTGACTTGAGTCACTGTGTAATCTGTCGAGGATAGATCCTTTTTATCCTTCAGAGGATTGGGGTATGCGATCTCCATTACCCTCTCTCCCGAAGCACTCTGAGAGAAGCGTGTGATGGGCTTCTGCTTCTTTGCCCCTTTTGACGGGATTACGGAGAAGTCCATCGGAGCGATGGGAACTTTCCTTTTCTGGCGACTCGAGTCTTTGGGAGATCCAAGCTGGACTTATGGGAGAAGGGCCAGAAACAGAGGAGGGGGCAGCTGCAGTAGTAGAAGGGAAAAAGGTGGAGACACGTGGAGGCGGCATCGAGAGGGAGCCGAGGAAGTGCTCACGGGAGGAAGAGATACTGCAGGAGAGGAAGACATAGGAAGAGAGGGGAACTCAGAGATGAGGGAAGAAATGGAGGGGGACAGGTCCGCGAGAGAAGAGAAGATGGACGAAGAAGCAGGAGGAACAGTAGAAGAAGGGGGAGAGGACACGACCAAAGGAATGGTTGCTTGAGTCACTCGAGGAGGGGAAGGAGGAGAAGGAGAAGGAATAGAAGGGACCTCAGTTGTTGCAGCAGTGGCGACATCCTGAGTGGATGGGCCTATTGGAACATCTTCCGCCGCTTCTTCTTCAGCTTTTCGGGATTTCAACCCGTTCTTGTGAAGCGGAAGGAGGACTTTCTGGAGCTTCCTCTTGGGTGGAACTGGATTCACCCTCTTTACCTTTACCCTTGCCTTTTGGCTGCTGTTTTGATCGAGGAGGTGCGTTACCCAATGGAGAGGTTGTGAAATCGACTCCGAGGTAGATGAGCCCGTTCATTCGGCACCAATGTTCTGTTCTACGCAGAGTTTCCTTGACCCTTTCCTCAATTGTCTGAGGTGCTTTAGTTCTATCAATTACCACAAAAGGCCAATCGTCCCCACCTGTGTCAAGATACACTTGATCCACTTCCTCCTCAGTAGTTTGGTAGCCTTTGGGGATGATGGCCACCCCATACTGGATGATTTCTGCTAAGGCCAAATGAGAATGGTCCTTCCTCCTGAGCTCCACCTCATGATATATATCGATGTAGATATCTTCGATCTGAGGGATATGGATCGGATCGAGCTTGGCCCTAGGCAGACAATTTCTCGGGTCGAAGGTGGGCCTTGCTGGGAAATTATGTTTCAGATTCAGCAGCTCCAGCTCTGCAAACATGTCTTTCACCTTGTGGTGAGTGAGACATGTATACCTACCCACTGTGAGGGGGAAAGGAGTTCCACCCTTCTTTCTCTTGAGGCATTTCTCATGGTAGGTGATTAGCTGTCTTGACAGCTCTAGCAGAATCAATTTGGGACCGGCGTACCTTGGTAGTTTAGTTGGCTCCCCCAAGAAGTTAGCCACCCTTAGATAAGTGAATGTGGGGAATTGAGTGAACAGGGCCCCCCATTTCTCTGTGGCTGCCACGATGCTCTTGGTCGTGCGACCGTGAGTCATATTCGGCCTCAACAGGCAGATGATGAAATAGAAAAATGCATCATTGATCTTTGTAAATTGGGGATGCTATTTTCCAGCTTTAGCTCTGGATAATATTCATAGATTTTAACTTGGGGCCAAACCCCACTCCGCATCAGAGCTGGGTAGTCCCTTTCTGAAGCTGCAGCGTAAACAACATAGGAATTCATGTAGAACTTCCCCATTGTGGTAAATTGTTGTAGCTTTGCTCACGATATCGTCTTTTATGATTTTACCCCTCACTCAAAGCGTTGATCGGGCATATTTTTGTTCATTGTTTCTAAATACCGCAACATCCATTTGTGGAAATAGTGGGCGTCAGGAAGCCCAAACACCCTGCTCAGGAACGTGATTGTGTCACTGAGCTCCTCTGAAAAATCACTGCGGTGAATGATTTGTGGCCATCGGTCACCACCTTTTTATTTTCAAATATACCTCGTTCATCAGCTGCATGCACTGATCTTCATTGTCATCCCAGGCCTTAATGCAGTCTTCCCGGCTTACGGCCACAAAGTGCCGATGGTGAGGGATGCCGAGCATTAATTCAAAGTGGCGGGCAGTGAGGTTGATTATGACCTCGCCCTTCTCATTTACGACACATCTTGTGTCTTTATTGTAGCACCGGGCAACCACCATCATAAATTCATTATTCACGGCACTTACTGGGATTCCTCCAGCAAAGTGCAGCGCACTGCCTATCAATTTGTCCATCCATGGACTTCTTGTGACCTTCTGAGTTCTGACCCAGAACTCCTCCATATCAATATGACCCAGCTCTGAGTCTCTGATGTCTAGGTCACACTCGGCCTGGGACTCGGGCATTCTGACCCTCTGATACTTATACTTCATTTCTTCTTCTGTGAGCTTGGCCTTGCCTTTGGATTTGGTAGGTCTCTTGCTTGATGTTGACATATGTTCTTCTGAACTTAGTTGCTGATCTGCAAGAATAAGAAGTGAAACCCAACGCAAGAAATTGATGTCAGCCATTTGATTTTCCATTGAAATGCTGACAGAAGAAAGAGTTAGAGATTATAAGGCCTCAGGGCGCATGGCGCATGGATACTGCAGGTTACAGAGCTAAATAGTAAGGCGCACGGGAAAGGGCCATGCTGCAGGGGATAAATCAGCGCCAAAGGACGCATGGCGCATGGATATTGCAGATTGCATTCTTTGTTGTTGTAAACACAAGTGCGCCTGCGCCATGTGGATGCATTTTGTAAAGGGCGCAGATATTTATCATGTTACATGGGTACAGGATGCGCCAAAGGGCGCAGGATTTGTGCATGTTACATCATTTTTTTGTGCGCCAAAAGGAAACCGGCGCGCGCATGGAAGGTTTGCATGACACAATGTTGTTGCAATGAGGGATGCACTGCTGTCTATAGCTTTGCACTTGGCGCATAGGAAAGGATTGTTACATGGATGTTGGGTGCGCCAATGGCGCGAATTTTATCAATGCAACACACGAGTTTGGTGCGCCAAGCAGGATGCAAGGAAAGCGTTTGCAACAAGCGAGGGAAGTGCGCCATGAGGCGCAACTTTTCATTATGTAGCAGGTAGGAAAAATGTGCCATTGGTGCAACTGTTCTCTCATGTTGCAGGGTGTGCCAATGCGCCAAAGGAGAAAAATACAGTTTCTTTTTAAGCTTTGATTCTCTCTCAGAGGGTTTTACATATGGTTTAGCTCCTTCTTGCAGGGGTACCTTGGGGTGATGAAGGGGCTTAAACAAAGGGTTTCAAACCATCATTTCAGGACAGAGTTTCCTCTACCAGCAGATCTGGAAAGAGGAGGAAGAATAAGTGGAAGAATGGGAAAGACAAAAGGGGGGGAAGTTCACGATTTCATAGTCTTTCCAATCCAATCCAGACCAACAAGCAAACAAAGAACCAAAGTGCAAAACACACAAAAGAAATGAGGACCTCTTACCCAGATATAACGAAGAAATGTGCAAACGGGTCCACAAAGCGATTGAAAATGACAGGGCAGGTGCGCTGGCAGGTACAGAGAAAATCACGTGATTGTGTCGGATGATAATGATAGTGTAGACGCTGCCTATTTATAGGTGAGGTAGCAATAAATGTGCCACCAAATTTTCAAGTGGCGCACCAAAAGAGCCGTCGACACAAGAAAACATGCACCCTTTGGCGCACCAAAAAGTTTTCCAACACAGAAAATATGCGCGCCTTTGGCGCACCGAAAGTGGTGTTGACAGAGGAATATGTGTGCCCTTGGCACACCAAAAATGGCGCAACAAATGTTCTGTTGACAGGAAGGCGCATGCGCCTTGGCGCATGCGAGGAAGACTCAACATAGTGAGGCGCACCAAAATGCTGTTGACACGAGAAAGCATGACAAAGGCATTTAAAGCACATCAAAGGATTTATTAAGGGGGCATCAAAAATGGCTTTTGGATGTTTTCATAGTCATTATTAATGTTTATGCGCCCCCGACGACCAAAAAACCAAAAATGGCTAAGTTTTATGGAAAACTAGATTGCTATCTCTAGGGTGAGTCGTCTCCCGATGATCGGAACCCCAGAATGCGATAGACATCCTCCAATGTAATAGTCCACTCACCGTGGACCCCTGGCAATCGAAAGGTGTTCCGATCTGCATCCCAGTATGAGAACAAGTCACAAAGGATGTGACTAGATGGTGTAACATGGGGCACACGTGAAATGCGTAGTATCCCAGCCCACTGAAGAGTGTCCTCCTCATCCTGTGAGAGGGCATCTAGTACCCCTGGGAGCCAATCACACTCCCTCTCTCTACTCCACCGGATATACTCCTCTCTCGCCTGCATACACCCAAAAACACACAAAACAGAGCAAGTTAGCATCCGAGTAACACTGGAAAAGTCACGAAAACACGTAGAAATGCTAGAAAAGCAAAAACAATTTCAAAAAGATGATCCTTTTGCATTCTGTGCAAAACCGCCGCCCTGAGCAGAGAGGCGGTTTTGTAACCGCCGCCTTAAGGGCGGCGGTCATGTAACCGCCGCCCTGGGTAGGGTGGCGGTCGTGGTCCGAAAACCCATGTGGGTTTTTAAACTTAAAAAGCCTAAAAAGTGCAAAAAATGACCATTTTACCTAAAAACAAAGCCTACCCAGTAGGCACCCCCCCTAGGTGGACCTTTTAACACTAACATTTTCAAAAATTACCCCCCCATGACAAAATATTTAGCATTTCAAATTTAAGGGGGTAAAAAGGATAAACTGAAGAAAACTAACCTGTGATCTCATGGGTCGATGTTCCGCACGTGGAGGCATGATCGCTATCTCGTCACGAACGTTTTGACTCTACTCACACAAGAAACCGTCACCGTGGGTCCCAGAGCTCAAAATCAATCAAATTGACTCGCACAAATGAATAGAAAAATGGGCCCACTTTCATATATATAGCATCCGGATTCGTTTTAAATGAATTTTTCACAGGTTTGGAGCACCAACGGAGGTAAGTTCTTATCCCCGGACAAATGCTACGTTCTCATTCCCTATTATTTTAACGTTTATTTTTCAAACTATTGTGTCTATCTGCACTTGAGTTCTCTTTTTGTTTTGCAGGTAGCGGGAATCTTGGACGGCGTCATTTCAACACATGGATGTATCAGGTATAACTTCTAACTTCCCATTTTGGGACCGCCATACTCGGACCCACCATTTTACGCCTCTTCATGGCTAAAATGCTTCTCGAGGGGGCAATATGTACGTACCCAAAATTGTAAGGTACTTATACTGCCAAAACAACGTGACACGTGCCCCAATGATGATACAGTCTCCTCGCAAGGTGTTCGGGATCCGGAAAAGCTCTTCGAGTGTGCGTTAACATCCCGCATGCCCCGCTTAGCCCCCGCATGCTTTATTTTTCCCTTTTCCCTCTTTTCTTGGCCTTTTTCTCTTCAGTGACGAAACCACCGCCCTGCCTGGGCGGCGGTCTCGTGACCGCCGCCCTGAACAGGGTGGCGGTCCTGTAACCGCCACCTTGCTCAGGGCGGCGGTCCTTTACATGTTTTCCAGAAAGCTCTTTTAACACGACTCACGTAAATTCAATGTTTTACCAGCTTTCTTTCACCGCCATAGGCTTGCATTTATGATTTTGGTTCCCTGGAATAGTGTTTTGCCATTGTTTATAGTTTAAGAGTTCAAATTGGTTTTTACCTTGGGTAAATCCAAATGCTATAAATAGTTGGCTTGTGCTCAAGCAAATGGCCCCTCAAATTTGCCTCTGATTTCTCTTTGCAATAGATTTAGTTTTCCTTTTGCTTAGAATGCTTAGTTTCTTTCATTGCATGCTTAGTTAGCATTGTTTTACTATTAGTAAGCCACATATCCATCTTGTGCAAGTACTGCTCTTATTTTATCCAATCCATTGGAATAGGATAGTCTGTTTACCAATAGGAAGCCATTAAAGTTGCAGGTTTTTCTCCTCAAACAGGATAGTTTCAGGTTCTGGACGCTTTATGTTGCATGACTCGCAATAGATCCCACTAGGAATTGCATAAGCCAAGCTCTGTACTCTTGTGCTATCCCTCTCCTACTCGCATTGTATTCAGTCAGTGTTCTGAGCTACCTTTATCCCAATATCTACTTCTGTTGATGCTAGCATTACACGCTTTTCGGATCCACGTGAACACGAAGGAATGAGGAGATCACACTGCGAGGGGACAAGATCACACACACCATCGGATTCTCCACTGCTTGCGCAAAATCCAGTTCGCTTTCAAAGTTCTAGTTAAAATCATATCAAATAGAGTAGTTAATTTCTTTACTTGATTAATTCTACTCTCGATATTGCGAGGGAAGATGTGGGGATTGATAGTTTCTAAGAAACTATGATTCACTCCTCACTTCTGAGGTAGGATCGAGAGCCTTGCAAATAGATTAGATAAGCTATTTCATTGTTTAGAATAGATCTACAAATTACACAGATAAATAACTACACTTGGTTATTTTGTTTGTTTTAAAGTTATTATATTAGTTGTCAATTCTAGATATTTTAAATAGCTGCTTTCTTAAATTCATAAAATTCGTCAGAAAACACAAAAATAGAGAAATCATAGATGCTATAGATATATTTCACATAGTTAAATTTCATTTTACTGTAGTTCGTTTTACATTGTTGCCTTTTATATGACAATCACGGGACCTAGAGAGCCCAGGGAATACATATTCGAGCCAATCGTGCCTCAGCCCAATCTCATCACAGTGATAACTGATATAGACCAAAATCTTAGGATCCAAGTCTTCCGAACAACGGTAAGCTTGCAACAAATCAATTCCCAGTTGAGCGGGTTAAACATAGAAGACAACCAAGCACACACGTTTTGGTCAAATCAACCAAACTACAGATTACCCTAGGCAACATTCACATGACTGTAGAAGGGCTTGAAAGAGAAAAAACCTTTGGTTGTGATCCTTTGGTCCCACAGCCAGACGCAGGAGATATTCTCACAGACATAGATACTAGCCTAAGAATTCAGGTTGCAAGAACGCCTGTGAGGCACTCTGAGAAGATCGCACAACTATTAGTTTTGAATATAGAGGCTGAGAAAGCATACGATTACTGGGTGTTAGGGATTAGGAACTAACTCTACACATGACCATAGCAGGACCGCAACAACCAAGAGTCTACAGTTGTGATCCACAAATCCTGCAACCCAACGAATTCGTAAGTCAATCAGACATAGACACTGGCCTACGCACACTAGTATTCAGATCTACCCCACTTCCACCTACCATCATCGAACAGTTATCCTTACTAGATATAGCAGCTAACAAAGCTAGAGAGTTTTGGACTAGGCCAGAGAATCATCCATAGAGTTGATTATATTCACTATCCACCATATGACCTTATCTGGAGACATACACGAAACTATCCCAGGTCATTTTCCACGTATTCCACAACCCATAGATTGAATCATGCGAGCTCGATATTGATTGGAGCCTTCGAGCAGTCATCCTTGCCAATCGATCTATCACACCAGTTCAAGTTAGAAGGGCCTTCTTTGCCTTAGATTCACAAATTCCACTAGTGCGTATTGAAGACATTAGATTGCCTAACTAGTTTGTCTGCATCCCATACATATTCCATACCCACCGGCTGTCTCGGCACGACCTCGGGAGGTCGGGTGCGAGGAAGAGTTACTTGTAGATTCCCACGCTTGTTTGTCACTTTTCCGTCGTGCACGGGGACCCGGACATCATGTTATTTACACAACTCATTATTTTCCATAGCAGTTTGTCAAGTTACAAATCGAGTTGGAGGACCGAGCTAGAGACTAAGCTCTAAACTAAGCTAGGAGACGAGTTTCATTTCTTCTAAGTGTTAGAACCAAACACACCTATCCATTTTCTACCGTGGATGAACCACTTCAAACCACACAAATTTCAATTTGGAGTAGACCAACCATCAAACTTGATCCAAGGGTGAGTTTTGTGGCGAGCCCACGAGGATAAGAAAAAAGGAGTTAGATGTGGTCAAAGCCACCTGGTATATTGCACCCGACCAATGCTATTTAAATTATTAACTAACTAGCCACCTAACAAATGTGGGATAAAACTCACGATGGTGAAAAATTTATTGGTGAAGCCGAGAGAGAACTCACACTAAAGGAAATGGTGGGGGACTCAAACCCGCAACCTACCTCCTTTAATCAAATTTCCTTAACCAAAAAACCACATAGCTTTGGCTATTATAATCTTAAGTGATATGATTATTAATGAGAAGAGGATATATATGGAAGAAATATTATACATGAGATTTTTTTAAATAAGTATTGTAATATACAATAAGTGATGAGATCTTCCTCCTAAAAATAAATCAAATAAACTATTTCTTTTGCTTCGATAAATAATTCATGTATTTCAAGCTTCAATAATTGAATACAACTCCAACATATTCATTATAATGTTGTGGTAGTTGTTTCTAATGATGCGATATATCCATCCAATGTCTCTTCATCTTCAATCTCCTTAAAAAAAAGAGCTTCAATGTATTCATTATCCAATTTTCCCCGGGAAAAATTAGACAATAGGATGATACTCTGAGACCAAAAATTCTTCCATAAATTTTTTGGGGTCATCGAGATAATTTCAATAGGTGCTTATGATCATCTTGGACTGTTCTTATCTTCCCCTAGTCCTAGAAGCTTAAGTTTTGCTCGAAATAAGGAAATTTCTTGTGGAGGGCCCACACTCACCCAACTCAAGCAAAACATGGTTAAAAGTGACATACAAATGTTTAGGTGTCTTATCACACTTCCATGATCCAATTTTTCATAAAAGGGTTCAAAAGTTTAAGAAGGGTCAATGCAAGACTTAAAAATTTGTCAACATAAGCCACATATGAGCTCGAGCTAAAAGCAGCTCACGTGAGTTTCTTGGTGAGCCGGTCGACATGTGAGTTGCATAGAGTGAGCTCTACACTGAGCTCATTTTGGTTGTTAAATCTACATTCGGGAATCATATCAGGAATGGTGGTCATCATATCATTGAACTTGACTTGGGAGCTCGACAAGTTCCTCAAGTCGGTGAATGC
Source organism: Taxus wallichiana var. yunnanensis (assembly GCA_018340775.1). Lineage (NCBI taxonomy): Eukaryota > Viridiplantae > Streptophyta > Pinopsida > Cupressales > Taxaceae > Taxus > Taxus wallichiana. Next base: position 576,283,380 of record CM031240.1, read on the forward strand.
ACATATTTTGCAAAGGATCTTGATCAAAATTGTGGTGACTCGGTGCTTGTAGGAGGAGGCAAGTCACAAGGATCCAGAAGTATTTAGGTTCAAGTTCGGATGAGTTACATAAGAGTTCAAGTGGGTCAAGCCTATTGAAATCGATGATGAAGCTTGGTAGTATGAGTGAAATCATCTCTTGGGCTTGAGAACTCAAATATTAGCAATCAAGTGCACGTGGTGGCCTTGGGTTGAAGTCACGAGTCAGGTTGGTAAAGGAGAAGCTGCCGATTTTGATTGGAGTCACCATACAATTTCATCACAAGAAGATATCCAGGGGTCGAGGATGGAAGGTATAGTGGAATAGAGGAAAATTTGTTGTGTTAGATCAGGTAAGCTCATAAATGGCTCAATGCAGATATCCATGACACAGGTGAAAGAGCAACATGATGCGTCAAGCTAGGGCTCAAACATTAAAAACAGGCTGAGAGTTAATTACATCAAGGCAAATGGATGCCAAGTTCGGTGGTTGCAAGTTTTGGTTTCTCGATGTTGGTTCACAAGGCATGCATTTTGGCCCAATAAGGAAGATATACAACTTGGTCAAAGAACCCGATACATGAGCATCAAGCAAAGTTGATTGGAGCCAAGTCATGGAGAAAGAGGAGCTTGCTCAGGGCTGAAATTCATAAATTTGTTCAGATTTTGGGATCTGAGATGATCATGGTGAATTGTGACATTTAGAGGATAACTCAGAGTTGAAGTTTCATTTCGGGTTCAACCATTGAACATTTTTGCGAAGTCAAAGAGTTATCTAATTACATGGGAAAGAGCTCGTGGAATATGCTACAGGTGAGCTGATTGGGAACGTTTGATGTCGTTAAGATCCTGAGCAGGAATATCACCGTGGGAAAGGAATTTTGGGCTCGCGAGGACAAGGCAGAGAAGAGGGGGATGCGTAGTTACTCGAGTGGAATTCTTTTAGGTAGAGCTGAGTCGATTCGAGATTAGCTCGAATTCGAGCTTTCGGGGATGCTTGTTTTGTGCCTTTCACGAAGTGAATAGATGGATCAATGCATGAGCTTATCATAGTAAATGGAGGGCGTTTGATTTTGGTGTATGCTTGAGACATTGGGTGATTTCATATTTCTTCGTGTCAAGTAGGAGCGAGTTACATTCGAGCTCATCAGTGGGGCCATCGAGAGACTCAGGGTAATATGGATTGAGCTATTAAAATGATGCAGTAAGATTTGTACGAGGAAACTTAGTCTCTACGGCCTATGAGGAGGAGTCGGGTCGAATCACAACTCACAGGAGGACGTAATGAAGGATCTATCATGGAGGAATCTAAGCCAAGCCGTGGGACTATGTTACACGGCGAATCCAAGCGAGAATAAGCTACAATCTAGCTCAGGGTAGACTGAACTCAACCATTAGAAGGTGAGTTGTTTGTGTATGGTGAAGGTTGAGTTTAAAAGCTAATCGTTTAAATGCAAGCACTCAGAACAAGTTCACAGTAAGTTGAGCTCGTTTTGTTGATAGAGGAAATTTGCAAAACTAGGTAGCATGGAAAAAAGCACAATAAGGATGAGATTAAGGTCGAACATGCGGGAGAGTAGATGGAAAGGTTTGAATCTCAGAGCTCATGGTGATAATTCCAAACTTTGGGAGTGATCCGAATTCATAAGTTTAGGCAAGAGTGGATCTTAAGGACATAGAAATGACCATCGTCACAAGGGATGGTTGGAGGCACAATTACAGAGCATTGAACACAAATCTTAAACATGATGCATGCTCAATAACGGGAACAAATAGGTGGAGAATGAATCTCTGGGCAGAAAAGAAAGGAGTCGAATGAGCCAAGAAATCGAAGCATGACTTCGGATTTCAGGACATAAATTTTTAGAAATTGGAGAGTTGATACAACAAGTTGATAACATACGAGCTCAACTTCCAAAGTCCAAAGTCCAAAATTCAGACTTCAGATTTTGGGGTTGACTCATTTCAGGTTTCAGAAATTCACTCTTTTTGGAGTGTTTGGATGTTTCGAAGTGTTCAAGACTGATCAATGCGGAGGGTGGTTCCCAATGACTCGGTCAGTAGCGAGGTAGTACCCGAGGTGCCAGGAAAGTAACGGATTACTCAATTAGCGAAATGCTTGGCGAAAATGGTGGCATTGGTTTAAGAATAGACCGATTCATCATTTGAGTGGTGGAAACCATACCACATATGATCGGGGGGTGTTTACCAGATAAATGTGGATGGTGTTTGACTAATTAATGAGATGGAGTGGTTTTCAAAGAAACCAAAATCAATTAATGTAAATATGGTTAGAAGAGGCTCATTTGATGACGAGTTGGAAAGAATCATATGCCAAGTTATGTGGAAATTGGAAGGGTAACATCCACTATGTGGCGGTATGAACAATACGTGGAAGTGAAGTGGTTTGTGATAAGCCCGACCAAGATCCAACACAATGCATGGGAACAATGAAGATTGGAACGAGGGAGAACACTCACCCGAGTGGTATCGTAGGAACTTGGCATGAAGGAGCTAGGCTGAGAATGTAAAAACCAAGGTGGTTAGGATGTTCCATGGGGCTTGACCTGATAATACACGTAAATCCCACTACATGAAAGTAAAGTGTAGACCAAGGCAACAATGAGGGGGCTCGTTAGGATATGGTTGGAACATGGATAGTGATTTGGTTATCACATGAAGTAGGTAAATTCAACGCAAATAACTCGAACAAAGGTTTAAAAGACCTTGTTGTGAAGTTAGCAAATGATCATGATAAAATAAGTAGCTTGCTAGCTAGCTCGGTGAGCTAGTTGGCGAGTCATTCACCAAAACAATCCATTGATTCCCCTAAAATGGAAAATTCAATGTTGCAAGGCACAAGGTGCTTCAAGAAAATATATTAAAATATAATTTTAATTAAATGGAGGTGAATTCAGGTTTTGAATTTATGTAGCATTACGAAGACATTATCAGAGATCTAATGAAATGCAACTTCAGAATGCCCAAAAATAACCTTTTCTCAAAAGGCCACAACTTTCTCCTTGGTTGCCTATTTTTCACAAAATTATAGTTGTTGGAACCAAGAGAAAGAGAGCTACGCCATGAGCTACCATAATATGGATTTTCGAGAGGTTTTTATTTCCAAAATTATAGGTTTCCCTCATTCCTTGGATGGTGCCTCAAAAGGTGGAGGTGCAATAAATGAGCAAACATGGCCAACAACAATGATTAATTGTTTCCTACATTCTGGCCTAGATTCTAGGGTTTCTCCTTCTTTCTCTCAACCACTCAGTAATTTTATATAGATGTAAAAGGGTGCTTAATTTAGGAGGTAAGAAAATTTAAAAGCTTCTCCTCTCTTCACAAGTCAGGGGATCTTATGAATTTGCGGGTTCTCAATCCTTTCTTCTCAAATTGTAATGGCAGGCCATGCCTTTTCCCTGATGTAATGATGCACTTTGTGAAAGTGCTTGAATTAATGGAAATTATGTTTTGTAATCGCTTTCATGATTTTGTTTCTTCTATTTTCCTCTCTCATGTTTGCAAGTGAACTGTGCAACCATGGTTTCTTTTCTGCAAGTTTTGAGGTCATTATGCTTATTGAGGAGTGAAGTCTACTGTATGAAAATTGAATTTGTAATGCATATCATTCTTTCTCATGATCATCTCTCTTCATTGGCAAGCTGGAAATTTTTCTAGCAACACCCTTTCTTGGTGCATCACCACTTCTAGTATAGGTTTTATTTCCTTGCAAATATCTCTCCCTAATCCCTTGAAATGTTAGCATAGGTCTAGTTAGCCATTTATCTGCATTAGGAGTAGTGTTGTGCTTAGTTTAGGAAGAGGAATCCAGACTTCTCCGAAGGTTCACCTCGAGCCCAAGTCCCACAGCTTGAGAGGTGATCCCATGTTTCCCAATCACACAGAACGTCAAGTTCACTTTCGTAATATTCGGGGTGCAGTGATTTGGTAACAATAATATCAAGGTGAGAAAGGAAATGAATATTAGCAGAAGATCAAAAATAGATGGTTGGATTTGTGTAACGAAGGTAATTGTAAGGTGATTAGAAGGAAACATAATAGAGAGTTAGCTATCTATTTAGGCCCTCTCAATAATCTAGTAGCATAAAAATTCTAAAAATTACAAATTATCCAACCCATGATATGAATAAAAGTGTCATTTTTATAAGCTGTTGGAGGAGAAGATTTCAAGAACACATGTCAATCAAGAAACGATGACTTCACTTAAGGAGAAGAAATAAACATACTATATTTGTAAAAAGGGGAAGAGGAACTCAAGACCAATCTAATAATCCTAAATGTAGCCAATTCAACCCAGACATACAAGATACAATCATGTCAAAATCAAAACATGCATTCAAAAACATGTGTTTTAATTTCACATCAGATGGTGTAAAAAATGTTGCTATTTCCATACGAGCGGTAACAAAACCACCATGGTGGATACATAAATTCAGATTTAAAAATAGGCAAGGTTACATAACCATCATGAAAGCCGGGTAACCACTACTAAAATGTATAGAAAAATGCTAGTCAAGTCAACAACTTAGAGCAAAGGGATAAATTGAGTCAACGAGAGGAGTGAAAGGGAGAGAATGGGGGATCTAGATCTCATTATTATCTTAGGAGGAGTTTTTTTCATGGCACGAGACATGTTGCACTTTCTATGTTGCACCATGTAATTTGTTGGTTGTGTACATATTGCTCCCTCATAAGATCATTTTAGCCATGAATGACCAAAAACATAGTTTCGAGAATGGGCGCTTCCCAAAATGGGAGGGATAGAAAATTACCTTATTTGATCATACATCAATACGAAGCTAGATGATAATTCCTACCATGTGAAAAAGAAATACGAAATCAAGTGAAATAATAAATAATATTAGAAAAACTATTTTGAAATAATAGGAAAAAATTATGCACCATTCGTGTGAGGGTTATAAATCTACTTGTTCCACCAAAGTGTCAACATTTCACATTCTAAAAAATGACATTAGAAAGTTAAAACACACTATATATATCAAATTTTTCTATTTTTAGAAATCATTTGTCACATACATCCTTGGTATTTTGGTTCTCTTTATTTTTGATAACCGTTTCACAGTGAGTATAACAAAACAATAGGAAATCGACATGATGGAAGTGAATCCAACAACAATTGAGGGACAAGAATAGGTAAGTCATCGTGTTTTTGTTTTTGCCCTAGGTTTTTATTTTTCTTTAAAATGAGCTCTATGGGAGATATTTTAGATGATTATCAATCAAAATGATTGTTGGGAGACATTTTTCATATTTTACATTTTTAAAAATTGTTTTAGATTTTTTTATGTTTTTTTTTTTTTGAAAGGAGGGCATGGCACTGGAAGTCGTAGAAATTGTGTAATTATTGCTAAAAATAAAGTGACAAACTAGGTAACTTCTGCAATGATTGTGCAATCGCCACCTGTGTAGGGGGTTGCACAACCATCGTGGTGTTTTTGCAACCACCACCCTACTAAAAGGGGTGGTTGTGTAATCGTCACGTGTGCCCAAGATAAAATGCATTAGTATTTCAGTCTTATTCATTTCTCTCACTATTTTGAGTTTGTTATGATTTTATTATACATTATCGAATCTAATATGCTTCTTTATATTATTTATTGATGAAAGGGGCTTATGTGCGATGGAGAAGAGTCCAACAATAGGATTGGATTACTCAATTGATTCCCCTATTGACACCAACTAATATATGTCGACCGAGAGATGGGAAATATATGGAAGTTAGCACATACTAGACCAATTTCCCCATCCATCCATATCCTTTGTGATTTATTAACCTACTCGGATGTGAATCGAACACATTGTGATTCCTTGGCATTCACATAGAGTGTAAGATCAATCTAGAGGATGGATACCATATATCAAGGTTTCCTATTACTAGGAGGAGGCTTGCACTAAAAGGGATAGTTTATCAAATAATCCTTGTAGATAGGCGAATATTTGGGAGATGTATGGGAACTTAATACGAGTTCTAATCGGGGTATGAGACTATTATAATGGATATAACCATTATTCCCACTTGTGCACAAGTCTATTATTGGTATATTAAATTCATGTATGATTAGGAATAAGGAGGGGATAGATTCATATTTTCCTAGGAACCTTTAGTGTAGAGAATAGAGAAACAAGATAGAGTGATTGCATGTGGATAAGAAACACTAGTAACTACCTGTCATGACTTATATTGGGAATTCAAATACATATCTAGATAACTCAACAATCCCACACTAGTTATGTCATGGGTGTATGAGAGGGTGATCCCCATTTTAGGAACCCCAAAATACCCCCACCGGAGAAGAATTGAGCTCTAATAGAACATGACCTTTACATGTAGATTTCTTACATAAATACAATTGATCCTTATACCAAAATGCACCCCCCTTCCAAATAAAGTTTTCTGAAATTTTTGGATCATTTTGGAGATTTTGAATGAGAGTGTGGGTCTTTATGTCATTCTACCATTATAATCTTTCCTAATCTACCAAATATTCCTATAATATAGACATGAAATATAAAAATGCTTCTATGGATTCGAGGGGTATTCGATTAGATACCTGTTATCCCAAATTTTCACCCCTACAAATTAAGATAACTTGTAACAATTTGAGATATGGACTTGTGATGTTCTCGACGACCTTAATACTTTGGTATCGGGTGTCGGAGGAAAAATACAACATAGGATGGCTTGAATGAGTTGATCTTCATGTGCGGTGAGCAAGTGAGTTGTGTCGAACCAAACTAGTTGGGTTGTCTAGAAAATCGGAATCGAGATGGATGATGGCCGAGTTGCAGAGTGAGATGGATGAGTTAGTGACAAGTGAAGAGGTTTAAACGGTAAGGTTGGACGGGTGTTAGGCCATCCAACCCTCCTTTGATGGATGACTATCTAACCCCAGAGTGTTAGATGGATGACAAAAGAATATCCAACCCCTCGAGCTAGATGTCGAGGTAGATAGATGGAGGAGCAATGAGGCAACTTAGCGGGCTCGACTTTGTTTGAGTTAACACAAGGTCAAATGGCTAATGACAGATGACCGTCTAACTACTGGGTTGGATAGCATAGGTCGATGATCATCTAATCCCACAGGTTTGACAACTCAAGATGATTAGCCCATTATTCGGCATACTTGTTGGAGGAAATAGATGGTCATCCAACCTAGTTGGATGACATACCAAATAAAGGGTACGACTCACCTAGATAGGTGAGTTGGTTAGCTGGGAGGTTCGTTGAGGTAGTTGCATGGACATAGGTTAGATGGAAATCTAACCCCTCAGGTTAGATGACCCAGAGTGAAATATAAGTAGTTGTCTGGTTGGGCAGATGCTTCAGAATTATACGGCCCAATGAAGTTAGACAACTGTCCAACCCCACCTAGTTAGATGGCTCACAAGTCACAAATTAAGAGAGATTAGGCATGAAATGATATCTCAACTAAAACATTGATGCCAATAGTTGAGGTCGTTCAACCACATTTTAGGGATTTAATGACGGTAGGTGAGACAAATTTCTATATATATGTAAAAATCCTCTCATTTGAATAGTCAATTTTTCTTTGTAACGACACCATGCCCAAATGGTGACTGATTTCCCATGAGTTCCAGACCTCGAATCTAGCCTCTGCAATGTAATTTCATGCCTTCTTCCATGAATATAATGAAATTGTGCATATTTTAAGCATGTAGAATTTGTTTTTTGGAACGTTTTTTGTGCCCTAGTTTGTTTTACTTTCATTCTTACCTTTCCATTCATGTTTTTAGCATGTTTGTGCATTTCCTACTTGTAGGTTCCATTTTTATAGTGTTTTCAATGTGTGGGCAAGTGGAGGATGTAAGGTTATTGATCTGTGGAACGTTTTGTCTACCCTATCTCCCTTGTTTTCTCCCCTTTCCTTCCCCTCACAGAGAGAGCTCAACCACCCCATTTTTCTAGTGCTATCACTACCCTTAGCTTAGGATTTCCCCTTTTCTACATCTCATTTTATCTATAGTCCCTTGCACGTTCGGGTTAGGATTTTGTTTCGGTATTAGGAGTAGTCTTAGCAATAGGAGGAGGTAGAGGATTTGGCCTTCTCCAGAGGTCTCAGTATCGGTTCACCTATCCCATAACCGAGAGATAGTCCCATGTTGACTAAAATCCAGAGTAATATATGACTTGGGGGAAGGTGCACATTTGAGCTCCAACAATAGCATTCTAGTATCAAGGAAGCAAGGTGGGTGGAAATGGTTCCCTTTAGATCTACGTCATAAGTAGCAGGTTCCTTGACTATGATAGATATGGTATCGAGAGGCATACTAAGGGATGTTAGGATTGTGGGAAGAGGAGGGGATCACTCTATTTGCGTGCACAACTAATACACAACCGATTGAATATTGTGGGTATAGGGAGACTCATCCAGGTGATGTGGTTACCCCAAATATTTGGAAGGAAATATAGCGATTTCCTTTCTATGGTTGCAAATTTTTTAGGGGCATCGGATAGGTGTAGGCTAGTCACATGAAGATATTGAGGTAGATAGTTGAATTCCTTAGAGTACTAATTGGGACACCGAATCCACACTAGGAGAGACTTATACAAGGAGTGAGGAGGAGAAAAATATGGGTTCTAGATCGGAGGAGGGGTCAAACCCTAATTAACATGGTAGTGGAGAGGAGGATGTATAGGAGGAGTTTGTGGAGGGAGAGGAGGAGGGTTCCCTACAGGCAGATGGAATAACCATAGATCTTGACTTTGTTGAGGGAGATCCTAATGAGTAATTTTAATTCTCTCTTTCCCGTACTTCCTAAATTAGAGTCACTTAGTTGGATATTAGTAAGTTTCATTTTGATTTTCATTAATTTGATGATGTGGGCATGCATTATATAACTATAGCTATGGGATGAAGAGATCTGATCGAGCAGACCAACCTATACCTATTTTCCAACACCTCTAGTCTAACTCAAGACACCTTATTAGTAGACCTAGGACTCTCACCTAGGAAGGCCACCACACGGATTTTTACACCATCTTGGCATGTGGTAAGAGAGATATCTTGGATATAGACCAATATTACAGTGGTGACATAATAGGTTTAGGATTACCCATAGATGCTCAAATGGGGATGATCCACTCATAATGGAGCTACTAGAATTTCAACCTCACATTGACACTCTAATGAGAAATATAACTATTCTATAGATGGAGGCTATCATTCTTGACCTAGTAGACCTCATCAAAGGACCCATAAGAGGATACATCAACCCAATTCCTCACACGGGTCTCGAGAGAGACATATATGATGAGTGCCTTTTTTCTTGATCTCAATTTTATGTATATATCATTGTTTGGATTTTTAGCTCATGACTTGAGTACTTCAACCACACTTTACCTTGTTTTTGATGGCATTTTACTAAAACATTGGTGGACACACACACACACACACACACACACACACACACACACACACACACACACACACACACACACACACACACACACACACACACACACACACACACACACACACACACACACACACACACACATATGACTACCTTTTTGGCTCGATAATCCTTTGTACATTTATTTCCCTATGCTCTACTTCATTTGTGCACTCTGGATAGTTTAGGAATGTTCTATGTTTTTTAATTTTAATGAATTATTTGGATGATAGTGTAATATGGTAAACAAAATGAGATATAGAAACACACATGGTTGTAGGTCATACTTAGGAAACTCATTTTTCAAATAATTCTTAAACGTTACATTACATTGGTAAAATATATTGTAAGTGATATAATAATGACACGTATTAATCCATTCTTAATTCCATACGAACCAGTAAAGATGCAAAGGCTCAACACCAAGAGCTAGGAAGGATATGATTTATATGAATGAATAATGTATAGATTAATATGATGATCAAAGAGACATGAACTTTAATAATGACCTATTTTTGAATTTATGACTTATTTCCAATCAAGACTATATAACCAAATTCGATATGATTTACATTTGATAAGATTTGACTATACTTAGACCTTTGGGTTGCCTATTGATTAGAATATCCTAGTTAAAAAATGATTTTATCTCCTAACATGGATATACAAATCCTTTGCGTAGGATTTTACGCATTTAAGCACCTTTCTTTTCTTAATCTTTTAAGTTTTTTTTTTTTTTTTTAAATGGACCCCCTAAATCTTGCCCCATGCTACAAATAAAAGGCGTGGGATCATCACCAAAGGCAAGATGTAGGTGGTTAAGGTAATTTTATCCTTTCTAAGCCTCATACTACCAAAGTAAGAATCATGGGCTCACCACCAAAGACTTGGAAGGATGCAAGATGTGGTTATTCATCATAAGAACATACATACATACATACATACATACATGCATACATGCATACATACATACACACACACACACACATACACATATTGGCATGTTGTTGCATAGGTTTTTTCATTAATGCAAAAACTAATTAATCAAAAGTTGGATGATGGTGTATGGTTGGATGATGCTCGAGTGATGTTCTCATGGAGATTCATGTACGTTCTTAGTTGCATTGGTTGATTCAATGAGGATTTTTTTCTTTCAAGCCTATTTAGGTGACCTAGCTAGCCTAGGTGGTGGAGCATGAAGGTTTGAGATTCTGAGAATATTGAGAAGCATATTATCATGAAGGAGAGAATTATTGGATAGTTCTTGGGAACTCACATGAGTTTTAGGGTGCAAACACATGTTGGTGTCTATGTTTCAGTTATTTTTAGGACCATGTGTGTTTTTAGATAACATGAGAAGTGAGTTATGGAACTATGTGAGCTCATGGATGCATGTAGGAATTTAATTTATGATGTATCAAGTATGTTAGGGCCTTTAGGAGAGTTTTTATGATGGTTTATGAGGTTGCTTTCAGATTGACCCTAACTTCTATAGTGTAAAACACTAAGGGGTAGGTATGCAAGTCTCAGTGGATGGAAATATTGAGAGGTGGTTTTGACATTATGATGATTGAAAATTTTAGTAGGGTGTTTCCTTGTGCTATTGGAAAATTTCAGGTTTCCATGATGAGTATTTTTCATGTTATGTCATTTTTAGTAAAACAGGGTCAAGAACAAAGAATTTCCATCTCGAATTGGAACTTTTGATGCTCACCTTGAATTATATTCTTTGCATGGGAGCTTGTGGATTTCAAGAAGTTTTCTATATTGATTTTAGAAATTTTCAAAAAAATAATGAGGTTATTTTATCTTCAGGTTTTTATGAATGAATGTTAAGAAGGAAAACAACTTGTTATGAGTTTGAAACCCTAACTTGAAAGAGGTTTGAGAGATTTACATCCTAAGTGGACAAAATTACTTCATAGTGCATGGATGATTGTATTTTGTATATGAATCTTCCATATTTATAGAAAGGTATGTTATAGCATGTGGTGATATGTGAGCCCCACCTAAAAATACAAGTTTATGAAGAGTTCCAATTTCAGGAAAAGTTTTCCAAATGAGGTAAAGTATAAATTGTCATTTATGAAATTTGAGGAGGTTTTATAGATTTCCATGATAGTTTAAAATCATGGTTGAGGTGAAAAAAGTGTAATTTGTTCCCTATTTGTGTTGACTGGTTTTTGGGGTAGTTTGGAGTAGCCTTTAGCAAAATTGAGATTACAGGAGATATAGGGGATTTTGGACTCTTAAAGTTGTGTTGTGAAGCTAGTTTAGATACCTTTACAATGATATATCGAATATGATGATTGAACAAGATATACAAAATTTATGAGCTATTTTGTGAGGCAAGTTTGGAGGATACTTATTCTAATAGGGTGAATATGGATTCATGAGGTAATGTGTTGATTTTGGTTTTATCAAGATTGGTTAAGGTTTTTATGGCTTATAAATCATGTATTAATATGTTCCATTCTTTGGTTAATCTTGGAAGTTGTTTTTGTGATGAAGGAGCAAGTTGAGCTAGTTGTTAGTTCTTAAGTCTAAGGAGAGATAAAAATCAGATTGTAGAGATGGACCTAGTTGAAGGCCTTACACTTGAAGTTGGAAGGATTTATTATATATTATAGAAATTTAATTCAGATATATTTCAAATTATGTATATATTGAGTCTTTGTGAGGTCATTTGATGTGTTATTCAGGTCATTTTGTGAAGAAGTTTCTAGTGGTAGTTTTGGGACAGGGTTGTTCTTCTTTGAAAGATGGAGTTGTTTCATGTATGACATGGTTGATTAGAAGATTTATATAGAATGTAATATGAATAGGGGTTAATTGGAACCTATTTAATCCATTTTGAGGTCTTGGAAGTGACATAAAGGGTGTTTATCAACTTAGTTTGGAAAATAGGTTTTTGGGTAGCATGTTTTGGTGAAGACAAAAGTGGTTGTGGTTTGAGAAGGTAATTGTATCAAGAGTTATAACTTTCTTAGAAGTGTTATAAAGGTATTTTTATTTCCTTATATTTTTCACATGCCGTAGTTGAGATGTTATTGGGTGTTCTTAAGGTCCAAACATGAACTTAGGTTGTTGATAACAATTTTTTGGTGAAGGTAATGATCCACTAGGTCCATTAAACAAAATAATATGATTGGTTCATGATAATTTCAACCATTTATGATGTTTAAATGTTATTTTAAACATTTTTGATGAATTTTAAAGCATGAATAATTTTTTGTTTGGATTAGTATATTTTTGTCATTCCAATGGATGGGATTTCGAGGATTTTTGGTGCATGGAAGAAGGGTTTTTTCTAGGTTGACCCATATGGGTCACTTTTATCTATTATGAAAAGTACATGGGATTTATTTATGATGTAATTGTCATGAGAAATAAGGTAAAAAGTTTGAATTTTAATTTGAATTTGAATTAATAAAGAGATTATAAAAGCATTGTTTTGGGTGCTTTTTAGAGCTAGTGGTGTGTGTGCAAAAAGTACGACCTAGGTGTGAGAGTTAAGCAAGTGTGTGAGCATGAATTGAGATCATATAAAGCGTGTGAAAATTTTAATATTTATTGAAAGAATGTGTTTAAGGTTTTGAATATTTTAGAAGTGAAGAAAGTGCTACTTTGTGAGAGATTTAAGACTTAGGGTTTGAAAGCAAGAGGTTATCACCAATTTAAGATCTCTATCATTTGTGGCAGCATAAATAAATAAGAGATATTATAAATAAAGTTTTTAGTGGGTGATTGATCATATTGGGGTGTTGTAGCCTCCTTGTGGAGTTGTTGTTTCACAACATTATGGGTTGGTGCTCCTTGTAGGGTTGTATCTCTACTAAACTAGGGGTTAGTACTCCTTGTGGGGTTAGTGCCTCATTAAATTTGAAACATATCAATATAAATATTTTGTTTCAATGAATTTTCTTCCCTTTAGGTTTTCCCACTTATATCTTATTTCTTTTATTGATTATCTTACTTATTGTTCAATGCTTATGTGATGTTTGATTATGTACACACATTAATTGATGGAGTGAATTTGTGTTTTAAATAAGCAATATAAAATATGATTTAAATTTTGTAAGGAATTATTCACCCCTTGTATATCAGTAATTCCAACAATTGGTATCATAGTAGGTATTTTTGGAGAATTTTGATCACTTTAAAGGATATCCTTTAAGCACAAGCAATGGGAAAGTCTTCAAACCTTGTAGAAAAATTAATAATGAAGAATGAAGTATCTCATTCATGTATTGAATCCTATCAAAATTAGGTAAAGGATATGGAGATAGAGCATGATCAATCCATCATGGATTTGAAATATCAAGTAAAAAGTTTGAATAAAACCCTAAAGGTCAAAGAATAATATTGCAGTAGGTATGAAGTTGAGTTAAGATCCTGAAAATCATATTTGGAGAGGGAACATAGTAGGTTGAAGACCTATGAGAAGTTAGAGAAAAGTTCATAAGCCTTAAATGACATATTGGAGAACAAAAGAGATAAAAATGATAAATATGTTCTTGACTACAAATTATAACAATCAAAGAAGCATAAAGTGAACAAATTTGAACCTAGTGATGATAATAAAGCTATGAAGGATGATAAATATCTCAAGAAAGTTATTAGGTAGCCTAATGCAATGAAATCTACAAGTAAGTTCAATGTTGTGTGTTAATCTTGCAATAATTTTGGTCATAGAGCTAGATACAGTAGGAGGTTTGTAAAAATGCATTTCCATGGAGAAATGATAGACATGATCATTCATATAAATCAAGAGATATTGTAAGTTATAGTTTTCATAAGAAGGAACATATTACATTTTTTTATCATTATAAGTCTCATAATTATATTTGGAATAATGATAAGATGCATGGAGTTGTGTGTTATGGTTGTAATCTGTTTGGGCATATAGCTAAGTATTTTTATCAAAAGGATTCTAAGCAAAGGAATGATTCTTCTAGAGGTAATAACGATCTCTATTTCTTTAAATGCAAAAACTATGTCACATTGTACGATATTATGGATTCAAAATGAACACCTACAAAAGGAAGGATGATGTCAAGACTATACCAGTTGAGAAGGTGAAAGAAGAACTCAAAAGGACTAAAGATGATTCCAAAGTTGTTGGTACTAATCATGGTGATCCTATTATTCATGAAGGTATGTTTTCTCTTGTTGAACCTAAGGATTTTTATTGTCTACCCAAGAATACTATCAAGAAGATGATAGAAAAGAGAAGGTGGAGCAACTAAAGAGGTTGATGGAAGACCTTGGTGTTAGGCCCTATGAGTACATGGATATTATAGATTATTAGGAATATTTCATAGGAATTAGGTGTCTCCATTAGGCTTCATGGAGCCATCATCCAAAGTTTGAAGCATATGAAGGTATGCCATTTGATCAATTCATGAGTCTTGAGTCATTTTTGACATTGATAGGTGTATGTGTGTGTCGTGTTTTCTTCTATGGAGTTTTAATAATGTGTTTAAGGTTAAGAAAGTATAAAAGGTGTCTTATAATTGGCATACTCATCTGAGGGTCAATATTGTTATGAAAAGGTTGTCTGTAGTCATTGATTCCTTGAGTTTTGAAACCTACGATTGTTAGCGTGATGTCTATAAATGATCAAAATCTTGTCCTTGAGTATTCATCATCCATAATTGATTACTTTTTGGGATCATCTGTCATAGTAAATTTATGGTTTTTTGTCCTATGTTCTAAGTTTTTCTCATTACGGTCCTTTTTGTGTCAAATTTTATATGATGATTCATGGTTGTTGATTCTAAGGTTTGCATTCAATAGGTCATCTATCTATAAAATTATGTGAATTTTAAATATGTCTCAAAAGTCTAAAATAATTAACCACTTTTAAAAAGCTTAATGTTTGGAGTTAAGGTCTTAAAGAAGTGTGTCATAGTTGATTGAGGTTAGCATGAAAAATATCTTATAGTCGAAAGTGTGTCAAGTATGAACTTTATGTTGTCATTTATTCCTTTACATATAATATTTCAAGCTATGAATGATGGAATTCTATGTTTTTGATGTTGGGTAAATTCCTCAATACTAAGAATCTTATGCTAGGTCATTGATGAATCAAAGTATGTTTTATATGAAAAAGTGGATATTGTCATTTGTCAAATAAAATTAGTGGCACCTTGAGTATTTTCATGTGATTGCAAAGTCTAAAAATGTACTTAAAGGTTAAATGAGTGTGAGATAAGTTTATTTTCATAGTATAAATCATATTGGCTTGACTATTGAGTCCCATATACCTTAAATGGTCATAATAAAATTCAAAATATCGGGGGAGTTATGTGTTTAATTTTGATAGGTTGTAAAAAATGTGACATTAAGATTGTAAGGTGGTGAAGGTATTGATGTCATGAGTTCCCTTCAAAACATAGTATTCAAATATTTTCAAGTACTACTACAATAACCATAAATGATGATGTAATAATTACATGGATTACATTACGAAATTTGAAGGATCTGGGCATGTATTATAATGTGAATGAATTACTTCAAGATTGAGAAATATGTGCACATTTTCAAGACCAGTGATGTTTATCTTAGTATACCTTGGTTGAGTCTATGAAGTCAATATTTCAAGTGATAAAAGGTTGAACAATCAATTTTGTTAGCAAAATACTATAGAGGACTAAGAAATAGTGTATCAAGAAACTTAAAGGGTAGAGTATGGTTCAGGATGATTATTGTACACTATTAAAAACATCTTCAAGTATTTATGCATGGTTTTTAAGTTGAAACATGCTCATCTTAGTAAAGGTATATGAAGATGTTCAAAGGTACCAATGGGAAAGAAATATGAATTAGTACATTTATAATGAGTCTCAAGGTGATCTGTGATAGTTATATTATCAAAATATATCTAGGTATGAATTTAGTGATTCTATTTTCTCTATTATGAAGATAGGTGCTCGAGTACCCTTGGTGGTGCAATTATAATGTTGGTGATCAAGTTTTAGCACATGAAAGCAAAGTTTTTGTGGTCTCATACCATGAATGTGCTTAGTTCCTTGGGATTCTCTATCCAAATTCATGATGATAGTGTTAGTGCTAGAGATACCTAATTGCTAAGGGAAGAATGTGAAAAGCTCAGGCTAGTTATTCTCAATAAAATGATACAAGGCTTGTGGAGCAAGCGATATGGCCAAATGGGTGCCTAAAACTATTATGGTTCTTTTGAGAAGATGAATAATTTAATATATAGTTGTGTTTCAAGGACAAGTAATCTATGACTGTGTATTTGGTGAAGGAAGGTGATCTTTGTCATTATGGTGATCTTGGTTCTCTATGTTTTATAATAGTTTGCTACGGGTACAATATATGTAAGAGGTAGAGTATCATAGTTTCACATCCTATAGGTGTTGTTTTAGTATGGTGGTTATTATTATTGAAGGATATATGGTGTCTTAAGTTCTTTCTAAGGATGTGTAAGGTATTTTATGGTGGAGAAGATAAAAATTTGGTCTTTTGAGTCATGGTTGTGATAGAATTGATAGTTCCATATCTTAGTGGGTCTGATAAGATGCTACAATCCTAAGAAGAGGTATCTCGGGTAGTCATTATTTGTATGATCCTATCAAGACATGGGGAGCATGAATATGTTTTTAAAGTTGGTTTGATGATTTTAAGGAAAAAAGGTATGATATGGGTGTTTGATTAATGGTTCAGTTGATTTTGGTTCAAAAATGCATTTTTTCATTCAATATGGTTGTCAAGAATTGAGAATTTAATTTATATTTGGGCTTAAGTGCTTAATGTGCTCTCAAGCCAAATGATAAAGGTAAGAGGATTAAATTTGGTATTTTCTTGTAGAATTTGATAGTATAAGTCAAGGGTGGTTTGTGTATTGCATATTCAATATGCTTATGATGTTCTAGGGGTCACCAAAATTAGTTGAAATTGCATTGAAGTGATAGAACGAGGATCTATGGGTTCAAGGTAAGATGGAAACTAAAACACGAGACTAATCAAGTTTGTGTGCCTAGATAAACAATGTAAGCTCATGAATGAAGGTATGGTGGATTTATAATCTCTTATGCATGATTTTTGACATCTTAGAGATGATTGCTTCAGGTACAGTTTGGTATAGTGGCTTCTTGAAGGTGAAAACATAGTTTTGTAAGAATTCACAATTTTTGCATACCTAGAAGGTGAATAATGGTGTTTTTGTGCAAAAAATAGGTATGATGATTCTTCTTCATGATGTATTGACATGTTTATATGATATGTGTGCTATTCCCAAGGGGAGCTTAGTGTCTCCATGCTTGAAAAGAGGCTAAAATCAAGATTTGAGTGAATTTTCAAGGTTTTTGAGCTTATTTGATACCTTTGGTTGATGTTTCTAGCCAATATGTGTTCTTACAAAGTTGAGAAATGTGAAGAAAAATCAGGTACATGTATTCATTTTTCATTAATGTAAAAAGGGGGAGAAGTTCAGGTGGTTTTCCATCAATGACAAAGGGGGATTATTGGCATGTTGCTTGCATAGGTGTTTTCATTGATGAAAAACCTCATTAATGACAAAATGGATGATGATGTAGGGTTAAATGATGCTCGACTGATGTTCTTATGGATATTCGGTATGTTCTTAGTTTCATTGAGGAATACTTATTCTTGCAAGCCTATTTAGGTGACCTAACTAGCCTAGGTGATGGAGCATAAAGGTTTGATATTCTTAGAAGATTTATAATAATTTTATCATGATGGAGAGAATCATTAAATAGTTCTTGGGTACTCACATGAGTTTAAGGTTATAGATAAAGGTTGGTGTCTATGATTGAGGTGCTTATTTAGACTAGGCATGGTTGTTAGATAGCATGAGAAGTGAGTTGTGGAGCTATATGAGATCATGGATGCATGTAGGAAATTTATTTATAATGTACTAGGTATGTTACCAACTTTTGGAGAGTTTTAATGATAAGTCGTGAGGTTGTTTCAATTGACCCTAGCTTCTCCAAAGTGTAAAACCCCTAGGGGTAGTTATACAAGTCTTTGTGGATGGAAATATTGAGAGGTGGTTATGATATTATGATGATTAAATATGTTATAACGGCGTGTCCTTGTGTTGTGGGAAAAATTTCAGGTTTCCACGATGAAATAGGGCGTGTCCTTGTATTTGGCATGCTATGTTAGTTTTGGTGAAATAGGGTTAAGAACAATGCATTTCTAGCTTGAATTGGAACTTATGATGCTCACCCTGAATTGTGTGCCTTAAATGGAAAATTTTGGATTTAACAGAGATGTTTTTAAATTTGTTTTATAAGGTTTCACAAAAATAATGAGGTCGGGTTCATTGTTAAGGTTTTATGAACGAATATTAAGAAGGTAAATGATTTATTATGAGTTTGATACCTAGCTTGAAATTGGTTTGTGATATTTACTTCCTAAGTGTAAATAATTGATTCATGGTACATGTATTTTGATTTTATTTTTAGAGTAATCTTACATATTTCTATAAAGGTATGTTAGAGCATGTGGTGATATGTGGGCCCCACTTAAAATTGTAAGTTTATGAAGAATTCCAGTTTGAGGGAAATTTCTCCAAATGAGGTAAAGTATAAATTGTCATTTATGAAATCCCAAGAGTTTTTGTATATGTCCATGTTAGTTTATGATCATGGTTTAGGTGAAAAAGTTCAATTTGTTCCCTATTTGTGTTGACTGGTTTTGGGGGCGGTTTGGAGCGGACTTGATAAAATTGAGATTGCATGAGCTACAAGGGGAGTTAGGAAACCATTAAAATTACGCCGTGAATATAGTTCAAATAAATTTACAATTATATTTCAATATTAATTATCATATAATATATTCAAAAGTTATGATAAGTTTTGTGAGGCTCAAGTTTGGAGGATACTCAATCTAATAGGGTGTATGTGGCTTCATGAGGTAATATGTTTATTATTGTTTGATAAATATTGGTGAAGGTTTTTTATGGATTACAAATCATGTATAATTATGTTACATTCTTTTGTTAATCTTGGAAGTGGTTTTTGTGATGATGGAACAAGTTGAGTTAGTCTGCTTTAGTTCTTGAGTCTAAGTAGAGATTAAAAGTAATTTACAGAGATGGAATTGGTTGAAGGAATTACACTTAGAGTTGTAAGGAATTATTATATGTTCTAGAAATTTAATTCAAATATATTTACAACGATGTATTTATTGAGCCTTTGTGAGGTCATTTGATGTGTCATTCGGTCATTTTTAAAAGTTGTTAGTGCCGGTTTCATGACAATGTTGTTCTTGGCGACACATGGAGTTGTTGGATGCATGAGATGGTTGAGTTTAAGCTTTCTATCACATGGAATGTGTATAGGGGTGATTTTTTCACGTATTGAATCTATTTTCAGGTTTTCTAAGTGATGGAAAGGGTGTTTATATGCTTAGTTATTAAAACAAGTTTTTAGGCAACATGTTTTGGAGAAGAAAATTGTTTGAAGAGTTATAACTTAATTAGAAGTGTTATAAAATATTTCCATTTCAATATATTTCTCACACTCCATATTTTATATGTTCTTGGGTGTGCTTGAGGTCCAAACATGAAATTATGTTTTTGATAACAATTGTTTTGTGAAGGTAATGAGGCATTGAGCCCATTAAACGAAATAATATTATCATTTAATGATAATTGTGACAATGTATGATGTTTAAATTTTATTTTTAAAATGTTTGATTAATTTTAAATCATTACTAATAATATTATTTGGTTTAGGATATTTATTTCATTCCAAAGCATGGGATTTGAGGATTTTGGTGCATGAAAAAGTGTTTTTCCTAGGCTGACCCATATATGTCACTTGTAGATGTTATGAAAAGTATATTGGATATTTTTATGATTTATTGGTCGTTAAAAAGGAGGGAAAATGTTTGATTTGATATTTTAATTAAGGAGCTTATAAAAGCATTTTTTTGGGTGCTTTTTGGAGCTAGTGGTGTGTGTGAAAGAAGTGCGACCTAGGTGTGAGATTTTTTTAGGTGTAAGAGAATGAATTGAGATCAGGTCAAGTGTGTAATAGTTTTAATATTTATGGAAAGCATGTGTGCAAGGGTTTTAAGATTTGAGAAGTGAAGAAAGTGTTACTTTGTGAGATATTTAAGACCTAGGGTTTAAGCAAGAGGTTATGAGTTGAATTTTTGATATTTATCAATTAAGGAAGAAGAAATAAATAAAATATGTTCTTAATAAGTTGTTTGAGTGGGTTCATGATCATCGTTTTAGGTATTCGCCTCCTTGTGGAGTTGGCGCTTCACAAAATTAGGGGTTAGTGCTCCTTATAGGGTTGTAGCTCTACTAAACTAGGGGTTAGTGCTCCTTGTGGGGTTGGTGCCTCACTAAATTTGAAACATATCAATATAAATATTGTGTTTCAATGGGTTTTCTTCCCCTTGAGGGTTTTCCACTTATATATTGTGTCTTGTGTTGATTATATTGCCCATGGTTCAATGCTTATGTGATGTTTGATTATGTGTACACATTAATGGATGGTTAAGTGAATTTGTGTTTTAAATAAGCAATCAGAAATATGATATAAAAATTTGCAAGACCTTATAGGATTAATATTAAATATTTTCTCATGATTCAAATTAATTATGTGAATTATATAATTGAATATTTTGAAGAAATTTTAGAGATATCATGATTAAATCATCTACCAATGTATGAAAGTGTATAATAATATGAAAAATAAGTATATCCATAATAAAATTTAAACATAATCATAATGCGAATAACACAAAAGGTGAAAATGCAATAAGGACAATGTGGAGATGAAATACCTATATATAAAAACATTATAGGTAAAGTGAGTTGATAGAATCATTGAACTCACCATCTATAGTACATAGATGGCAGGAAGCATTATTGAAATATTAAGTTAGTTGGTAGGGGCCTAGCTATTTCAAATTTGTACTCACGAAATCACGCATTTACTACTATTATTATACCGCATGAAGTATGTTGTTTTATACATGGATATTGCATAAGAAAATTATTCACTGATGACCCATTCCATAGTCAAGCATCTATCTAGTTAGTGTTTCCGTTGTTGGTCATATACATTTTTCACTCATCCG
Source organism: Taxus wallichiana var. yunnanensis (assembly GCA_018340775.1). Classification (NCBI taxonomy): domain Eukaryota; kingdom Viridiplantae; phylum Streptophyta; class Pinopsida; order Cupressales; family Taxaceae; genus Taxus; species Taxus wallichiana. The sequence continues at coordinate 576,304,950 of CM031240.1, forward strand.
CACAGTTCCAGTTAAGTCTCAGGAATTCCTATAAATCATTACTCACTTAGTTTTCATCACTAGTCTCTGACTATGGTGCCTAGAGAAAGATTAGGGAACTTGGGACGCCCTAGTTTTGATTCTAGGAATTCTGGTCCCCATCACACTTGGTTTCATTTTTTTCATTTGAGGTCAGTCTTTTCAATTTTTCCTCTCATCTCCCGAGGTACTAGTTGGCATGTTGGGTCATTAATTTCAAAATTTGAACAAGATATCCCTATATAAACACAACATACATACTACCTTATGGGTGGACTATTTCTATCAAGGGCTAGCTATCTACATAGAGTAAGGGACTGCATTTGGGCATTATTCTACATCACACACTACATAAAATGCTTATTTCACTAAATATGGACTTATTCCAGTCTAAGAAGCTAAAAAATATAGCCAATATTGGAATCCAATATTATTAGTTTTAGATTTTAAAATGTTAAATATTGGAATTATCTCGCACTCGAAATCACACATATTGGATTCTAATATCACATATATTGGAATCTAGAATCACATATATTGGAATCTAAAATCACATATATTGGAATTTACTGTACTCCAAAATCACATATATTAGAATCCGAAAATCAAAATATTAGAATTTTTTAATTCTCTTTCCGAAGTCGAATATATCTTATTAGGAATTAAATTAATTAATTTTTGAAAAAATGTTTAATGATTTTAGGAAATCCAACATGGATTTGAGAAATAATTTCTAACGGCTACTTTAGCCTGTATAAAAGATACATGTTCTATTTTATATGGGCTAGCGACTGCTAGGATTAATGTTTACTTTCAAATAATTCTCTTATCAATTTTAAGATGTCTTTAAGATTAAACTATGAAGATTTGAATATTTAAAATGTCTTTTCCCTAGAGGCCACTAGGATAATGACATTCACAAGATGTGAGAGAATTGAGATTGATTTATTATGGTGTGATTGAACCTAGGGGCAACCATAGAATTACCGAAGATGTTATGAAGAAACTAATAGAGGGGAACACTTAAATTTAGGAGAATGTAAGTAACTGTAAAACCATTCTAGATATATTTTCATATTTAAATTTAGATATCAAATTAAATTCATTTATTATGGTGTGATTGAACCTCAACACAACCAAATAATTTTTGAAGATGTTATGAAGAAATTAGCAGAGGGCAATGATCCAGTGTAGGAGAATGTAATTAATTGTAAAATGATTCAAGATATATTTTCATATTTAAATTTATATATTAAATTAACTATAAAACCATCCCAAATATATTTTAGTATTTAAATATAGTTATGAAATAAATTGAAATTCCTTTACTAAAGGTAAAATTATAGTAAAACATTTGAAGAATAATTTGAATTTATAATGTAACACTATTCTCAAAGATGGGCTCCCAAATAAACAATACAAATCATAGTAAAGCTCTAATAAAAATCTCCCTATAATTGTTTTTTTGATCTAATATAATCTTGAACATATTCGACCTCCTTTAATAGTTGTAATAAAGACCACAACACATCTAGCAAGTATTTCTCTTCGACTTAGAATCTATGTTAATTTTTTTAGTAATTATAGTTTTACTGACATCATTGAACTTGCATTTCACTAAAGAGTTACCTATAAACAATGTATTTTTACAATTGTACGATGCATTAAACTACCACCAAACGAAGTTAAGATTCTTGAGATATAATTTGGGATTCCTAAAACCTTCATAATCGGAGTGTTTGGTCTCAATGCAATATTCTTGTGTAAATATGAACTCAAAGATTAAAACCTCTAAGACAATGTTTTGAAGGAATGAAGGAATTATGTCATCAAATTTTGACTTTCTCATCGATGTCCATAGTGTTATTTTGAGATGTTTTTATCTTGTTGTAAAGAACTCTTTCGCATTAGGTTTGAGAGAAATAATTTTTTTAATATCAACGCCGCCAATTTTTTTTAAATGTTTGAATGTTGTATTATCCTTATGGAGGGTGTGTGCCAAAACACATTTTATATAAAAAAATGATCGCCATGTTGCATGTGTTCATATATGCAAAGGAAAAAACAAAATCAAAAGGTTGAGGGTGGTGAATCAATTTAAAAATAATTAACAAGACCATTTCGATATTGTTATAGGAAAAATGAAATGGTTGTAGGTGCTAAAGAAGGTTATAAATCAAAGCGTGTTCCTCATTTCTTATTGTTACACTAGGAATATTTTTTTATATAATTTATTTTAATAGAATGTAATGTTTTAGCCAACGAGTCTTTGCATACCATATTGTAGTTATTTCATTACATTGGAAAGTGGTATAAATTTTCTATTATTGAAACAAAAAATAGTATTTAAGCATGCTTAGAATTAATTTATGAATACATATTTTATTAATAAGAAATGCTCAAATATTTGTTACAATAAAGTTTCTCTGTTAATCACATTTGCAACTTATACACTCACACCCTGAACTTATAATCCAAGAAAATATAAATACTCCCAACTTATATTCATACAATCTAAGCATAGAAAATAGTTAAGCAAAACCATCATAAAAATATGCGAATGTATTATATTTACAATGTTAAGTTGTATCATCATAATAACATTTTGAAATGTTAACTTTTTATTTAGAATTTACTTGTTCCAAATATTTTATGTCCTTTATCACATTAAATCCCTTGGACACTATCAATGATAAGTCTTTGTACAAATCAGTCATCAACCACATATATTTTGAACAATTTTCTCCTCTTCTTGTCATCCCAATCATAAAATTTGTTGGAGGGTTTCCCTTTGCACCTAATGTAATACACATTGTGTCTTTAGAACTATAGGGAACTTCATTTCTAATCCAAATATTTTCTATAAATTTTATTGTAATTTCATTAACTATATTGCAATTCTCTTTTCCCCAGTGAGTGTTAGATTCAATTCAGTAGATAATATTTTATTGAAGGTATTTGTCATCTTTTCAACATCAACAAAAGTTATTTTTTCAGACCATAATCCCATTTCAAATTTTGTTTATAATGAATTTATAAACTATTTCAGGAAACCTCACGAGTTAATAGTCTTCTTTTTGAAATTGAATGACATATCCCTAGTGGACAATTGGTTTTTCTCATATAACAAGCCCTCCAAATATAAAATAAGAAAGTAATTCTTGTGGATAATCGTATGGAAGTAAATAGTTTTTTTAATCGGTCAACATTTTAGCTTGTGGATACTACTTACCGATGGGGCAAGCGTATAGGATTAAATATTATTTACCCATAGCTAGATCCTTTGATGCAATATCTAATTCAAAAAAACATTAATCTATTCATAATATAGCTAAAACTATGGAAAATGAAATTATATTTGAAAAAACATAGCGATCTACGTGGTAAAATGGTAAATTCAATATCAACACTTTAGGAAGCTACCACTTACCGAATAAGCTTCTCCGGCTTGGATTGTATAGAACTTACTTATTGCTAGTTTTATTTATTTAAGATGTATTACAAACAACATTAATAAATGCATAATAAATTTCAGGCTATGGAAAATGAAAGCATAATTGAAAAGGATATTGCTCTCCGTGGTAATATGGTACATAAAAATCAAATTATTCTATGTCTTCTGAATGAATTTTAGTGGCTGCTAGGGTTTGTTTTATTAAGGAATACATGGGAAATACAATTAACCAATTATAGATTCACCATTAAATGCCAAAGATTATAGATTATGTTGTGCAGTTAAATAAGACATAAAATTAGCTTATTAATGATAGTAGATTATAGATCTTCATGAGCAAGAGATGAAAGTAAATAACAAGAAAGTAAAGACACAGATAACACCATATTTAAGTGGAGAAACCCAAAGGAAAAAACTCCACTGATAAAGCATTATCTTGTATTAAGAATTTAACAGCTTTAACCCAACACTTCCACTTCACTCCTCGGTCTCACAATAAACAATAAAAACTTCTATCTCACAAGTATAAAAGCTCACATAAGTAGCTAAATCTTAGATAAAATGGTCTATTATCTCATTAGCCCAAAATTAAGTCCGCTAAGATTACTAATCCTGTGAGGGATCATCCTATTTATATAGGATGGGTGATCGGTTATACCGCTTCGCTCTTTTCAAAGTTGTGAATGATTGACTAAGATTATTAAAATAATCTTTAAGACAAGGGTATGTCTAAGTGACGGTCCACCAAATGGTATCCCCAATTGAAATTAACACCCCAACACTCCCCCTTAATGTTAAGTGGGAAAACAAAAATAGACATGCCAAATTTAGCTTTTTCTATAAAAGGATTTACAGATCCTTGAATCAACAACAATGATTCAGGATAGCATGCAAAAAAGGGAAATCAATTGATCCTCCCATACAAAAATTCTTAATACTATTGCTTTACATATGAATACTTACATCAAATTATGGAGCCTTTTATAAATGAATTCATACCCATAAATAAAGCCTCACTGTAATTTACAAGTAACTTCACATAGAGTGACACATTTACTTATTACAAAACAGAGGAAGTATTGGAATTTTACAATGAATTACCTTATGAATTTTCTCATGAGCCTTACAGTTCACATGCAATGTTACAATCATATGTAACCAATCCTTAAAGGATCACTTTGTTAAATGCAAAGTGGGTGGTCATGATCCACTCTTAAAATTTACCTCGGGTCTTTTATAATAAGTCGTTAAGATGTGGCATTTTCATGTACACTCCCCCTTAATGGAAACTCTGACAGGCCCAATAAGGCAAGAAAATTTCAGCAGTTCCCAACACACAATGGCTCGGGAAGATATCTGCAACATAATTTCTGATTTTGAACTGGATTCTTTATAAAAAGCAATTTGGCCTTCTCATAGAAGAGAATAGTTGATAACCACATAACATCTTTGCTACTTTAAGTGATGGCACCTACATCAATACTTGACCATAAATCCATATGTATATCCAACACAACATAAACTTGGCTAGATTCATGATAGACAACATAATAGGTATAACAACTAACATAATAATATGCTTAACAACTAACCATGTTACATTACAAAATTGTTGAATTTTTTTAACATATTATACTACTAAAATATTTATTAGATGTAATCGTGATTGAACGTCTCCAATACAAACAAAAAGGCATCCTTAAGTGTCATTTTATATACATATAATAATATTTTAGTAATCAAAGATTTTTTTTTATCAACAAACATATATATCTTATTCCAATCCTTTTATACAAAGATAAGACTTGATAGATAACTTGGTGACCGTATAATCAAATAATTCTAGAGTAATCACAATATTCATAGAAGAAAATGACCATGTAAGCAAAATTTAATCTTAGACATGTCATATATGATCATATTTTCATGCCAAAAACATGATTTATTAGTCAAAAAATATTGTATTACTTCTCTTGATTATGAGAATTATATTCTTATTATTTGCTAAGAGATCATGACTATTTAAAAAAAAAACCATCTTAGATAGGCGATCGCCTTCATGCATAGTCTTTAATTACTTCCATGCATCTGTAGGAGAGTTCATATGGCCTATATGCATCAATAATTCATCTCTAATGCTTTGCAATAGGATGGATAGAGCTTCCTGAGATCTCTTAGAGAAGGAATAAAGGATTTCAGGGGTATCTTGTCTCCTTGTGGGATGTTTTTCATCACCAATCACAAGATCCCAAAGATTTCTATCCATAAAACAAGCTTTTAAACGCACTCTCCAAATGTTATAATTCATTCCATTTAATAAATGAGACTTATCTAAAGTAAAACTAGAAAAAATGGCCATTTTATTTCTCAGACGGAAAGTGGAGACAAATTTAGCTAAAACATGAGTCAGGAAAGCTAAACAAAAGAAAAAATAGCTACATATCTTTTTAATAGTTATATGCTTGTAGATAGAGAGAAAAACATGCCGCAGAGAAAAAGATCTAAGCTATTCAAATTTGGAATCATGAGACAAAGAACTTTAGAAAACCCACAATACAAAGGAAATTTATAAAATCCATGGTCCAAAGAAACTTTAAAAATCCGCGGTACAATAGAAACCTGCGGTATAAAGAAAATATTAAACTCACGTCAAAAAATATAACAATCTTGAAAACTATGAAATGTACAATACACGTGTCACTTTTCAATTAACTCACACTTCAAAATGTAGCTAATAATTCGAAGACAATTAATTAAAATAATAGACAAAGTATAACCGTATACACGTGTCTTTAATTAATTAGTTTGCTTTTTTGCACTCTGACACAATGTAAACAATATGCAAAAGAAAATTCTTAGTCAAATAGAGCCACTTGTCAATAATATAATGGCTAAAGAATAGACACTTGGCGGATTTTTGCAAAACTTTAAATAGATAGATTTGAGCGTACTTAAAGTCCTTGAAATAAACCAAACTTAAAATAAAATTTGGGTCCAAAATCGAAACAAAAATGTCACAATCTAAGTGGTTAAGTCAAAGAAAATACTAACACCCTGACACTTGCAAAGATAAACACAATAAGAATATTAATATATGTGTTCAAATGTAGTTGGTTCACACTTGATTGCAACAAAAATGACTAAATCAAAGTGAACACATGTGGAGTATTTTAAATGACTCACTTTTTGCAAAATTGAAAAACACTGGTAAATGTTAAAATGTGGATAATTCTTATTGGATAAACAACTGCCACAAATGAAAATACTGACAAATGTAAAATATGGAGCAATTCTATTGGCTCGATTTCACAAATCGACAAATGCAAAATACAAAGATATTTGGAGAAATTTTATTGGCTCAACCTTCGCATATGACAAAATCAAGCTAAAAAAGACTAACAATGTGACATATAGAGCTACATAGAGAAATCTTATTTTCTTAGATTTCTTAAAGATAGAAACAAGCTAAAAAAGGTCCAGCAACACAAATATTAAGTGACTTGAAGATTTCTATTGGATAGTATTTCATGAAAATGACAAGAAATCTAACACAAGTCTCGACAACACAAAAAAATGTGTAAATCCCTTATTGGATCACATTTCACAACTAAAAATTAAATAAACAATAAAAATGACACCACAAAGTAAGATGGAGCCTTCTAATTGGCTTGGGATTTGCAAAAATAAAAGGTCTAATTAGAATACTAACAATGTGAAGCTAGCTAGAGCAAAATGATTTTCTCAAGCTTCATAGTCAAAAGAACTTTGTGGAAACAAAAAAGTCAAATAAGACTCGACAGAGTGAACCCAGATGACAATAGAGGATTGGATCATGGTTTGCAAAGACAAAGAATCATAGAAAATTATAGATCTAATCAGATATATGTTAGATTGAATCGACTTGGCACTCTAAGAGTGGGTACGACTTCACAAAAAGAATAGTGAAGCTATTTGGAGAAATTTTATTGGTCCAAGCTTTGCAAACCGATAGGATCTAAATTAAAATGACAAAGCGAAGCCATATGGCATAAAATGATTGAATCATGCTTTAGAAAATAAAATCTAACAAAAACTAAAGGTGGGGTGGATTTAAATGCACAAACTAACTAGATCTAAGGAAATCCTTTTGGATCCATAGACAAAAATAACCCTAACGGCTATAAACAACACAAAAACTTAAATTAAGTTCACGAGATAATGGATTAAAACCATAAACAATAGAAGAAAAATGTAAAAGGAAAGATCTAAGCATAAAATAACTCAAATATGATCTAAATAACCATTTAACTAATATTTCAAACAATATTAGGTGGGAATTGGAAATTTAAACCTAGTTTGCTCGAAGATGACTGTGGAACTTTTAGGGTTTCATAGATTCATGAATAAAATTAAAGTTTCTTCACCTCTTCAAATTAAAAGCTTCTAGATCAATCCTGCACATGCATAGTCACAAACTCGATACCATGTCGGGAATAAATGGGAAATACAATTAACCAATTATAGATCCACCATTAAATGTTGAAGATTGTAGATTATGTTTTTCAGTTATATAAGACACAAAATTATCTTATTAATGATAGATTATAGATCTTCATGATTAAGATCTAAAAGTAAATAACATGAAAGTAAAGACACATTTTACATCAGATTTAAGTGGAGAAAACTGAAGGAAAAAACTCCACTGATAAAGTATTGTCTGTATTAGGAATTCAATAGTTTTAACCCAACACTTCCATTTCAATCCTCGGTCTCATAGTAAATAATACCATAATTATGTCTCGCATAAGTAGCTTGAGATTAGATCAAATGGTATATTATATCATTAGCCCAAAATTAAGTCCACCAAGATTACCAATCCCATGAGGGATCATCCTATTTATATAGGATGGGTGAGTAGTTATACCACTTCAGTCTTTTCAAAGTTGTAAAAGATTGACTAATATTATTAAAATAATATTTAAGACAAGGGGATGTATAAGTAGTGTTCCATCAAATTGTATCCCCACTTGACATTAACACCCCAACACATTTATATCCATTGAAGCACCCATTAGTGGACAAGTATTTTGAGATATTGATTTGGATTTGTGATCGCTAGGTTATGCCATCATTGGCTAGACTAAGAAGATTCAATACTAGTGCATGTATCATTATATCGATACTAATGGTTTATGTAGACAACCAACAACATGGTAGCTACAAACTATGTTGCATTGGATGCCACTATGAAATTTTGAAATAGGTCAGTTGTAATTCCTTCTTTGAAAATGGTTCCGCTTCTAGAAGTAGTTGGTAGCGTTTTCTATAAATTTATGAGCCTTATAAATGGTTTTGTTTAAAAATACGCATGGCTAACATACATGGTTCTAACTGCATATTCGTGTTGGTTACCACCATGCACTCCACTGTTACTTTCTCCGGTTGTTGGTTGTCTACATAAACCATTAATTGTCTTATAAATTTATGGGGCTTAGTATTGTTTTTTTATAAATGCACATAAATAACATACCATAATTTAATTGCATATTCATGCATGATGTGGCTGAGTTCTCCTCATCTATCATTAGATCTGGTGAACATAGACTATTTTCAAATAAATGAAAATAATGGAAATTGAAAATAGAGCTCATTAAACATATTTATAAAATGATTGAACGTCAATCACCATGTTGAGTTAGTTGTGTAGGGTCAAGTTGAGAGGTTTGTACATCAAATCCTATTTTTCTTTGGTTATTTGTGTAAATAAAAAATTTGTAAGTAGTTTTTTTGGTTGAAATACATTTAACATAATAGAATGTTTGATTTTTATTCCAATACAAACCTTTCTTCATATGAGAATAGTAATGTTTCAAAAACATTTTCCGACTATGTGTCTCAACATTAAAATAAAAGATAAATTGGATTCAACTAATGCACGTAGTGTGAAAATTATGTCATAAATAACTAATACTAAAGAATTTTGGGAACAACATCAAGTGAACATCTCAACCCAAAACTCATATAATCACTCAAAAAAAGGATGTTTTTTTCCTTTTAGGCCAATTTCGTTTGTAGTTATCAATTGTTGTGGTAGTTTTTCGATCCAATCCCTAATGAATTATTCTCTTTCATCATTTTTATCGTTGCATTTGTACACTCTAGCTATTGTGTACATAAGAAAAAAACTTTTAAATATCCCATTTCCATCATAGATTATGTAGCATCCATCCAGAAGTGATTATCCAATGTCTTTAACCTTTTCTATATATTTTTAATTGTTTTTATCAACATTTTTAATATTCAATTGGTATAAGAACAATTATAATACAATCCAAAGACACTGCGGTTCTAATAATCTGTTAGCAGCTCCATTATTACTTCGGAAGAAACATCACTAGACAAATTGCAAAAATCAGCGATAACACATTTTGCAGTGAAAGGATTGGTGGAAGGAATAGTTGATAGAGTTGAAGTAAGCTGGAATGGGTATGCACATGAATAGGTAAAATATTTTGTTTCCTCCATCCTTGCGGGTATATTTTCTTCCATTGACATCACATAGCTATCTAATATTGTCTAAGTCTTGACGGGAAGAACTTCTTGAGCCACCCGGTTCTTTTTTATTTTCGCTATTTTTTACCTATTTGGAAATCATATTTTCTCTTTCATTTTATATCTTCACTCAATAGTATAGACAATAGGTGGTGGTGTGATTCATCCAATTTAAAATTTTCAATTACATTAGATTCACTTTGCAAGATGTCAATAGATTATTATCTCGGATGTTTTTATTTAAAATTTTGTATAAATTTTTATCTCATTTTTCTATCTTCTTTGATTCTCTGGTAGTAAAAATCAAATATCTCTACTATTACACCTTCTTGAATAGGGCCGATTAGCTAGACATCCTCCGATTGTAATTTATCTTCTAGTATTGATAGTTCTTCATTGTTCATTCCTCTAACAACCCTGAACAAATTGGATGTGAATATTGCCAATGAATTTGGCTGAAATTTATCCTGATTATATTTAATATGTGAACACACAATGCCACCGGATCTAAACAACCTAAATGTTGTAGTCCATTTAGTCCATATATCATCCGAAAATAATAGAAAAGTCCATTTTTCATATATTTTTGGTTTTGTCCACTTTGAAAATCAAAAGGAATTGATTCTCAAAGTTTTGAATTCAAAGGAAAATCATATTTTTATCTTTTTATATAAGGAAAGTAAATGTTAATAACAAATGCAATTAAATTAAAATAAATTACCTTCCACTCTTTTTTTGTCAATCTGAGGTGTTGAGGACATCCAAGTGATTTCTAAACTGATCTAGCTTTGTATAGAAAATCAATAAACTTGGTGTCTATCTAATTTTTTTCACTTCATTATGTTGTTTGCAAATATTAGTAATGGCTTTTTTAGTGTATTTGCAGAAAGAATGTGAGCCCTTACAAGTTGTAGCATCTTACGTAAATGCTTGTAAGTATTCGAGCCCAACATTATTTTTGTGCACATATTGTATGTTGGCCATCAAGTATATAAAATTTAACATCATCCCTTTCTAGGTCTTTTGGATCTTGGAGCTACAAAGCATTATTCCTAAACTGTAATAAGGGAAGAAGAATTGCATCCCTCTATGTACAAATAACATTTATCAACATATAGGGCACAAAAAGGTTAACATTATCATCATCTATAGGATGATACTACTACTTTAGGTGCTATATAGAACATTGAAACATCAATTGAAAAAACTTCACCATTGAACAAAAATAATCAAACTGTTGAGTAGTTAAAGGTTCTATTTTCGTGAATATAGTGGTTTCTTTATTTATCAATGTAGCTGATTTAGTATTATTTTTCAACCCCTGCAATTGTAATCTGGATGGATCAATCTCAAATTTAGCCAAATATGTTTTCCTTAGCATAGTAAACAGCTTGGCATGTTCGGAGGTGAAAGTGAACTGCTTTATTCAAAAATTACAAACAAAAGAGTTTTTATCAACTTTATACAATTTTACGAGTATTATAAGCATGCCAATGTGAATGTCTTCAGTATTTGAACAATTGGTTTTGTCATTATCTACTAAAATACCTAAATACCAACCATATATTTAACAAGAACGTTGTGCTTTGTCTTTTGAGACCTTTATTTCTGTTTCTGAATAAAGAAACATCAAACTCCATATCCGAATAAGAAAATTATTATTTTCATAGGCAATGCATTCAAATTGAACACACGGTGTACTCGAATCAACAATTGTTGAGGATATAACCATACCAATTGTAGTTTTTTTCTTACCCAAACCCTAGATGCACTTGGCCCATCACTCAGAAAGATCTAAGCACTCACCCAAAGCATGCAAAGGTACTAGGTACCTCTTTTTATACCAACTTTGTCAAGGTGTTAGCATGACCACACAATTATTCCATACCCATAGCAACTAATTAAAGGTAAAACATAAAATGAACCAGATCAAAACCATAGTACATAATGAATCAAAAAAGGATCAAGATCATTTTTAATATGAAGTAACCAGTAACATATACATCAACAACCATTATCCATCCACAAAGATCCATTATATTAATCCATAAAAACATAATAGTTGAATACAATACAATTACCATCACAAAGTCATGCACGCAAATACACCAACAACATAGCTTTGTCTCTAATCATGCATTTCACTAATATGCAACATATATAGACCAACAACATAACATAACATATATATAAGTAGTGGGGACATGCCCTTCACTAATCATGCATTTTCAAAATAGGTTGCATGTTAATTATAGTCATGTACCACTACAACAAGATGGCTAAGGAATCATGCAAGCTTCACCTAATAATAGATTACCTATCATTAACTATAGATCTAATCCTATTATTATCTTAAACTTCACATGACACTTGATCTTTTACTTACTCCAAAAATAACCATTACTTCATCCATAAGTATTCTATCTTCATCCAATGCATGTTAATCACTCCATGTTCAACTCCAACCTATTCCATGTAAAAGGGGTTAAGTGCCAAACTTTATCTTTCTAGGTATGAATATGCATGGTGCAACTCAAGTAAAAATTTAGTGCCTAACCATGCACCCTCTTCTTATGTGACTTGTCCTCATGCACTTTTTATACTTAGTCAATATATCACCTAGAAAACATTACCCCACACTAATAGCATTTATACCCTCGGGAAAAATAACATGGAACAAAGTATAACACTACATTTATAGAAAGAATGAAAGAATAATAAACTATCTCAACAATAAACACACTAATATATTGTAGGTATCAACAAATCATGGTACTCATTCTTAATGTATGCTTCTAACTCCTCCCAATCATTGAGTCCCTTCTTGGATTTAGATGTCACCAAGTACAACATCCATTTCATCTAAAGTCATGTCTTCTCCTTTGTTCTTCAACACCCTGACTACATTCGCCAATCTAGATCCATAACATCCATATGACGTGCCATTAACTTCCCTAATTATTTGATCCTGTCATCATGAGGGTCCTTGGCTACTTTAAGCACGTTGCACTTCTCTACTAGTAATGCCAGCCTCTCCTCATGCCCCAAAGTGTCATTGTTCTTTACCACAAGGACTGCATTTTATTCCTCCAATGTCCTTGTCTTAATGATGTTTTCAGGATCTTCACACATTTTGAACACCAAATTTTCCATCTTCAATTTATCCCTCAATATATCAAGAATGGCATCATATTCAACTATTTTGCACACTATTTGTGCCTTCATTTTGTCTCTTGAAACCACAACAATTTTCTCTTTCATCATCGTTACCTCCTTTGTACTTAGGCCATGCGCTTTTGTTCCTTCATTCAATAAAAAAGTATACCAAGGTCTATAAATAATGTAAGGCCAAAGGAAAATTACCATCTACATTTTTCTTATACTATAACAACTTCATAATTTCATCTCCCATTTCCTCAGCCATCTCGAGGAAAACCTTCACTTTCTTTTCTAACCTTTCTTTATCCTCCTTCAGCACTAAATTTCTTAGTCCTTATAATCCCTATCCTTCAAAAAAGTTCTCAAGGTGGCCTCCTTGTCAACATTCCCGTGCACGACCTATGCAACTATCTTTGTTAAGGTGTTGCTTGCTTGTTCATTAGAGAACACCGTAGGCTTAATGGTCACATGCCTAGAATGTGGAGCCTTCTTCATTATCCTCAAGGCACATGAATCCTCACACACATCAAATTCAGGAAAATCTACATGATTCTACATATTCTATGATAATTTTTTCTTTGTGCACGTGGTCGTCATCTCGATTCCATCAGTTCCCATCCATATAATTCTCCCTTAGAAAGAGTGCTCTGAAACCTTGTGCATATAATATTTGTTGGGTCATCAATATACCCAAGGTTACGTGTCTACACCATCTCCTCTTCCTTGTGCTCACTAGAGAGCTCACCCGTATGATCTTGTGTTCCATCACCCTCCTTTTTCTCTTCTTCATATTCACCCTCAGGTCCTCTGGTTAGGTGCGCAACATTGTCTTCAATCTCTATATTTCCAGTGAAGCTTTATTCTTCAAGCCCATGCATACTTACACTACAAACATCTACATCAAACAATGGTTTCTTGCCACTTATCTCTTCATATTCTCACACCTCTAGGATAAATGTGGAAACATCCTTGTGCACACTTCTATGCGAGGACTTATCCTCATCATTGTCCTTCATTGACACATACCTATGCCTTTTATTTCTTTATTATTCAACGTTTTTAATGAGCGTTACATGTAGTGATCTCTTTAGAGGTTGAGAAGTACCCGCTCCAACTTCTAAAGTCTTGTTCCCCTGCATAGTTGCCTTTTACCATGATCTAGTGTAGTATTGTCCTCCTTTTCTAATTCTTGTTCAAGAAAATTATCTAATACCTTATATTCCTTCCTCATTTTAGAGATTAACTTTCAAGCAGCCTCCACGTGTCCACAATATGTTTACCTTTTAGAGGGCCTAGGAGTGAAAAATCCTTGCCCTTAGTAATATTTCCTTCCTTAAACCTTGGCCTTAAATATACATATACACGCACAGGCTCAATCTTCCCTATAACCATGACCTTTGGAATGATGTCAATATTATCAGATTCCATTTTCTCTACATATACCACCTTGTTGGGGTAGACATATGTTTTACAGAATGTGGATATCTATGTATACCTTATCAACATCGAATTATAACTTATGCACGTTATGTAAACTACTCATTGAATCCTTTAAGTAATGGGAAGTAAAGGTGAAAGGAAACTTACACCAAGGGCTATTTTAGCTAGTCTTCATGTAAAATATCCCCAGGAAGAAGTGTTGATAGGCTGTGAACTCTACTTTCCCCCTTAGTACAATGTGTAATTCCCATGGGATGCACCATTATTCTTCAAATGAGTCACGCAACCTCTTATACCACTTTTCTGTGCACTACTTATAAGTTCCTATTATAGTTCCTTGGCATGTGAAGCTCACAAAATTCCTTGCAGGTGACTTTTTTTCTCCGGATATACCCACATCTTGTCCCTTGGCCCATCGGGCACACCAATTTAACTAAACACAATTAACAAAAAATGGTGCCCCAGTTATTTTCTCACCTTTTTCCACTTGGATGCACACCTCCTCCACTATACCCTCTATAACATAGCTTATAATGTTATAGTATGTTTTGTTTTCCATTTTGTGCGCTATGTACAACCAATGCTTGTTTACTTCCTTCCACCTCTCTGAGGATCTGAGTTTGAAACTAATAACTCATGTTGATACTCTTGCATCCAAATCATCTATCTTATTGACATTGCAATCTTGGCCTCCCTTTTTAAACTTAAGATCGAAAGTCATTGTTTGTACTCCATCATCATCTGAAATATCTCCTTTAATATCTATTCGGAATCGTGTAACCCCGTAACTTTGCTTGATTAATTTTTTTGTTATTCGTATCCTTCTTCCTGTGAAATAAAAGAAATATTCATGAACTCGTGACATAAGCCACTGGTACAGGCACTCAAGCTTCCCAAAGAATGACAACTCGAACAACTACATAACCCCCACACTTTCAAGTAGTTTATAAATCAAGTTTTCCATTACTCACTACCCATCTATAGTCCACCTGTTTTTCCTCAAAACTGTCTCTTGATTTATGTCCTTCTAGGTGGCCTCTGTGCGATGATTAAAATCACTTATTTTGCATTTTGTTAGTTGTGATGTCCATGATCTCCCTTCAATAACCTCTTCTAGGTATTGCATTTCTACAAACCACTCGTGTGGTGATTCCTCGGTCTCCTTCTCAACAATCTAAGCTCTCTTTGGTGTCATTATTTCTCTTAATATGGTATTGTGCTATGAAAACTATAATATTTACACTATCTTACCTTCGCATGTCTCAATTTCCTTTACTGTTTAAATATCTCGTTCCCTAACTACAATTCAGGTCTTTGTTGAAACCCTAACTATGTAAACCTTCCTTCCTTACACACCCACCATGCTCAAACACCCTTCTTCATAGAGATATTTCAATTTTGTGTCTTAAATCTACATGGTTCCTCATTCAATCAATCGATCTTTTCACTATACTCTATCACTCTTTGCAGCTCAAAAATACAAGGATGCAAGGTAAGAATTAAGTTTGCATGTTCCCCCTCTATAAATTTTTTTGTTCAATTTTTTTTCATTTTCTTGCATTAATTTCTTCCAACTACCACCATAAAATGCATTAACTCTATTCCTTCACTCTTTCATGGGTCATGTCGTATTCTTCCATGCCCCCAGTCATAACCATCTAGCACGCCCACTACTTCTTAGCCATATATCTCCTTTCACGCACTTCCCTTGCTAAAGTACCTATCCACTATGCCTTATAGCAAGTATTTCCACATGTTGTTGGCTACCTCGTGTTACATTATGTGCCCATTCATCTACGTGTGGTATCTAATCTAAGAAAATTTTTCTCAACCACCTTCAATTTGAGCACCTATTTATTTTTCTCTACATGCACCAATCAGTAACATAACACCAATCACTTATTATTTCTGATCCACCCCACACTAAAAGTATGTGCAGTCCTCTACACATGAATTCATTAGATAGTAATAATAAAAAATATGCTTATTACAAAAAAACACTAAACTAAATTGACAAAGCATAACAATGATGTAAGGAAACACATATAAAGGAAATGCATTAAAGGGAAACCTAATCTAAATGACACCAATTCCTTATTACAAACACTAAAAAGACATATTTATAATAGGTGTTTAGGCTACTCCCATCGAAATAACCAGTAACCGTGTTCCATCTAGCGCTGAAAATGAAAAGCACTTGAATCAAGTATATATGTCACCACATATGGTCCCAATCAATGTAAATTCAATTTCCCAGGGTGGCGTGCAAACTTAGAGTCATAAAGAAGAACCATATGTCCAAATTTAAAATACTTATTCTTAATGTGCCTATCATGCCATGCATTGTACTTGGCATTTTCTATCTTCTACCTCCAACATGTGATGGCGCTCCACTCATACAACCGCATCAATTTATCTATATGCTCTTCAAGTTCTTGTCATTGTCTAATCCTCTTGCACACTCAATACAAAAGTATGGTAACATAATTTCCATTGGTAAAATAACCTCTATGCCAAACACCAACTGAAAAGGTGTGGCTTTGTTTAAACATTTGTAAGTTGTCCTGTAGGCCAAAAGTACAACAGAGACTTTATCATCCCATTCTTTCCTTCCAACATCACAAATATTTGTCAATGTATGTCCTGGAATCTTTTTAAAAGCCTCAATAGTACCATTAGCCTATGGGTGATAGGGTTTTGTCTTGTGATGTGCCACCATAAATTCATCTAATAACATTTTGATAGTCTCATTCAAAAATTGTGTGATCTGTCACTTTTCAAGCTCAAATAACACCCATATCTGTTGATAATGTTTTCCCATAAGAACCTTGTTACTTTCTGCTCACCTATTCAAATAATCTATACATGTAATAATATAGCACGATCCAGTCCTACATACCAGGGGAAAAATAGGGCCCAAAAACTCATTTTCCCATTTTTCAAAGGGTTTGCACTCACTATCGGTCGTAAAGGCATTTCATCTCTATGCTCAAGATTGCCAAGATGTTGAAAAGTGATCAAACACCACTGGCATACTCTTTACAATCCTTATATAGTGTTCCCACAAAAGGCCAGCCAGTAAAATATTACACGCAGTAGCATTACCTACATAATGTCCTCCTGTAATGCCACAATGAGCTTCCTCCATTATAGCTTCATGCTCATGCTCCAGTATAAAATGACACAAAATATTGTCATGGAATAACTTGCATAAATATTTACTTATTAAAATGTAAGGCTCAACACGTATGGTAAGTTGTTTCTTCTCTATGATCTTCATCTCTTCAAGTGCCACACCAAGTACATAAAAAGAAAACAAGGTCTTCCAAATCGGAGGGGTGCGTATTTTAATATGAACAACCGTGTATCCATAATTATGTCCTCAATGCTCTGTACATCCTCTCCTGAATTAATCCTTGATAAATGATCTGGTATGGAATTTTTACTCCTTGTATTTACCACAACCGTAAAATCAAATTCTGAAACAAGAGAATCCATCGACATATGCGCTCTTGCAAAACGGGCTTATCTAACAAGTACTTAAGTGTCATTCGATTTATATAGAATATAAAGGGAGTTTCAACAAGTATTTTTAAAACTTGTGTAATCAGTAAATCATGGAGATTGCTTCGCACTTTATAGTTGTATAATTATGCTCAAATGTTGTCAAATTCCTACTCATGAAACAAATTGGACAATCTACAATCCCATCACTAGGTTTTGCTAAGACTACTCCCAATGGCAATATCGGAGAGGTATCAACATGTACATGAAATGGTTTATCCCAAGAAATAAAGTGCAAAATGGGCGTAGAAGTAAGTCTTTCATTTAATTTCTCAAATGTTAGTTGTTTTTCCTCAATCAAATGGAACTTTCCTTTACTTTTCAACAATTATCCAAGGGTGTGGAAATATTAGAATATCCCTTAAAGAAATTCTTGTAGTAACCTATGTGTCCTAAGAAACTTCTCACTTTCCTTTGATTGGTAGGCTCATCCAAACCCAAGATGAATGCAACCTTGGCAGGATCTACCAACAAACCTTCCTTGTAAATAATATGTCCTAGAAAATTTCCAAAAGGTGCAGCAAAGATACACTTCTTAATGCTAAAAATATTCTCAATTATAGGCACCTCTCAAACATCGTATTAAATTGTCATAGTGATCTTTTAACAACCCATATATAGTCCAATCATCCAATTAAACCTATAAAAACTTGCGTAAAAAGTCCTCAAATGCTTCCAAAACAATGCGTGAAAAGAGCATAGGTGCATTATTCAACCCAAAGGGAATAATTATATATGAAAAAATTCCCCACTTAGTGGTGAAAGTTGTCTTTTCTTGATCTTCATTAAGAATCCACAACCGATGATAACTAGAGAATCCATCAAGAAAATAGTAAACCTCATACCTTACAACACCCTCCAAGATCTCTTCAGTAAAAGGTGTGGGAAAAGGGTCTATGACACAAGAAAAATTCAACTCTTTATAATACACAAAGATCCTTATGTTACCATATTTATTTATGCTTGTTACCATGGGGCTTGTTAGTGCTCATTTTGATCTCACCCTCTTATCTAGTGTCTTCCTTTGAAAAACTCACTCTGACTAGTTTTCTCATGTGAAAAAACATATGCTTAAAAATATAGGATCATGTTGGATGCAAATGTGAGTCTTGTGTTTAGGGTGTGAATCCTCTTTTTTGGTCGAGGAACGTAATAGTTATGTTTCCCCTAAAAACCTCTGTGAAAATTGGCCCCTATGTTCCTTCTAGTATTATTTTGTGTTTTGTAGGGCTTAATTTTACCTAAGTGTGGAATTAGACATGGAAGGTATCCACATGTCCCTTTGATGCATCTTTGGAAAGTAACCAAGAATTGGAGACTCTTAAGAAGTGAGGATACACAGTGTGAAAAAAGGCGTAGCAAGGCAACCCAAGTAGACTGTTAAGTCAAAGTAAACGAGGGCTCGTAGAATTCCACATGTCGACAAATTTAGAAGAAGAAAGAGAGGGAAGCCCCAAATATGTGAAAGGTCTCCATGTGTCATGCAAAGCGCCGCCATTGGCTAGAGAACCAAAAAAATAGGCTAAGGAATTGGTGTTCGGAAAAATTGAATACGATTTTGGTTCCTGAGGTATGCAGTTGAAGAAGTGGATAAAAATTATATTTGAGACTGTTAAATGAAGATAGAAAAGTGGTGGGTTAAAAAATCATGGGCACCATTGATGAGACTAGAGGAATTACAAAGTTATAATCAAATCCCTAGGAACACAAACAAAATATGGGCCAGTGTGTGTGGTGATATGAATATGTAGATCTCTAATTTTCAAACACCATACAACCTCATATAATGGAAGATAAAGAACCATTTTCAGACATAAATCAAAATTGGGGTTCTATAGGGGCCCCAGTCCATGATGATGAAAGTTGTATACATTTTTGGAAGTAAGGACATAAGAAGAGAAACAACACTCAATTATCCTCTACTTCCACTTTGAAATCTCCTCCAAGTAGAGGAATCTTGTTCAATAGCCTGTTCTTCCTCAACATGAATTCATTTGAACCTTGAGCTATCTAAACAAATAAAACTAACCCCGTTAAATTCTGGACATCCCCATATCCATCAATGACTCAAGGGTCATTCTGGACCGTCCATGATATTCCTCAACTCGATCTTATTTTGATAAGAAGATACCCAATCCAAGATCCAAATGACCTATATAAAATGTCATCTTCCCTTGGTCAAGTAGGACATGTGTCATCACAACCATCCACCACACCAACACCATCTTCAAGAAAGAAGAGGGGGAATCAAGCTCCCAACCCTCAATTATCATCTTGGATGAGGAGGAAGCAAAGCCTTCATCTCCCCATCATTCCAAAGCATCATTATTTTCCACTAGGAAGGCAAGGGAAAGTCCAATTTTCAACCTTCCATTCATTCTATGCAATGGGCTTCTCTGATGGAGTGAAAATTAGCAGGACATATGCATGTTCCTTTATCAATAAAGCATCTTTCTTTCACGAGGAGTCACCGGGTGAGTCTAGTTCAAAATCCCTTGTTCTACCGGGTACCCTGGGATGTAATACTCACTTTTCTAGCTACTCTATATGTTTCCCTAGGTCTACTCTTGATAAATGATTCTCTACTCTAGTTCATCCATTTTATGAGAAATGGAAGGCACAATATCAATGGAAGACTTTTCATATATCACGTAGGACTCTTTGGGAATCTCTATCAGCATGAATTTTTCATCACACAAAAAGGGACACTTATACTCGGGCTCCCCTTTCTTGGTAGGCCATCTTTTGATCTAAAATTTATTCAAATATTATGGAGCATTCTGATGTTCCCAATGAAAAATATAGTAGTACATGGATTTAAAGGATGAGAAGACATGATTGATATTGATCAATCTCAGGAGGAGTGAGAGCCAAACTTAATGATACGTTAGGGACCCTTTGGTAGTCCTCGGGTCTTCAATATCAAAAAATAAATTGAGAAAGGCTTCATCTAGACCATGTAAATCGAATATTTGGTTTAAATCTTCCAAAGAAATATCTTTCAAACTGTTCGCTACAACCACACTCACCATTGTGCTTTGATAAAATATCTGTAAAAATTCTTCACTTTCAAGGTTGGAAAAGGGATGCATATTGGTGAGAAAATAGAGTTGAATTTATAATGAGGATGGCGCAGACAAGTTGAGTCAAGTAAAATCACTGCCATCAGATGAAAGAAGATTTTTTCTCAGCTCACACAAAGGGAATAAATTTGAGAAAGATTGGCATTGTGTAATATAAGGTGTTTGATTGATGTGATATAATCCACATGAAGAAACTCAGTTCTGAAAGGCACGAACACATGTATGTATTTCTTGAGGTAGATTTTTAAAAGGTGAAAAGGATTGCATGTCACATCAAGCCATATGGAACCACCTGGGAATTATTAAAAAAATATTTCTTGTACATCAAAAGGAAAGAAATGATTAAGACAACTATCAAAATGCAGCGACTTGGTGTCCCAATCATATCTGATGGAAGTAAGGAATGTGAATGTCTCCACAAATTTTCCATCTTCCAAAATAGAGAAGAATATTCTCTTTGAGATTCATGTTTTTGGTGGGAAAACAAAGAATGAGTGAGTGAGTGAAATTGTATAAATGCGATGAGAATACTCTCACATAAGTGGGTTAAATTTTTCTTAAATTGTTTAGAGAAAGGTGTAAACTGAGAGAAACCATTTTTCCAAGAATTTTTTTGAGAAACCTTTTAATTTCCATAGCCTTCAAATTGAATAATGTCAACATTATTGCGAGTGTACATCCATTGATAAACATTAAGACCAGTAAATGAAACTTTCCCTTGCTGATAAATTTGATGAGCTCCAAGTTAATTGTGTTAATTATGAGCATTGTTGTGTCTATTTTTTAATTTTAGATGTTTCAAGTATCTATTCATGTTCTTGTTGCAATCTTATGTTAGTAATTCCTCTGAATCACACAAGATATTATTATTATGGTAATATTGTGCAAATCGCAATTGTGTTGTGATAAGAGCTTTCATTTCATTGTGCAATAAATAGTTTTAAATTCACTTTACTTCCATTTTGCTGATACAGGTTGTTTGTTAGTCTATGAGTGTATCTTAGGCATGATATATCTAGGATTTTTATGTTTAATTGAGTCTTTGACATGATATTTTATGTTTAAATTCTAAAGGAATGTGTGAAACTCGTGTTTCTTTTGGCTTCCATGGGTGTACATATTCTAGTTGAAGGTTCATTGTTTGTTATTTGAGGTGTTTTCATCATCTTATTTGGTAGATCTTCCAAACTTTGTTAAAAGTTCCCATAAATTTGGTATAATCAACTTTATCCTGCTTAATTCCCCAAAAATTACATCCAAAACTGATAAATCTTACAAGAACCACCCTTGTTTGCACTTCTTATCCATAAATGCTAAGAATATTTGTTGAATTTATCCATCCTTTACTCAAAATATGTAGGAGAAAGCTAGTTTTATTGTTGTCTTTAGTAACCTGAACCTTGTCTAGGAGGCATCTGCATTTTTTAGGGTGAAAACTCATGAGAGTTAGATTATGTTACATTGACCATGTCTTCTCAAGGTTATTTCTCAAATGCCCTAAAAATGAGAGTCAAATATTGTTGATCCATTCATTTCCCTTGCAAATACAGGTTACAAAACGGGTTCTCTCACCCTGTTGAAGGCAGGACCTAAAGTAGTAGGGTAGGTCAAACCCTTAGCATAGTGTTATCCAACTTCTCCAAGCTCAAGTAACAAAGAGTCAATTAGACCCTTCCCTAGCTACAAAATGACTAAAATTTTAATCTATCTCTAAGCATCCTTCCCATCCTGTTAATGATACCCGGCTTCAAAGAGAGAACCGATTTTGATACCAACACTTCTATGGCATTGTTTATGGGGATATCTATGTAAATACAGATAAATATCGACCTTAGGTAACATGTAAAGTATATCTGAATGCAAATCTATGATCTATATTCAATCCTTTATCTGGCTTTACAAAAAATGAGCTAAATCAGAATTTAATTGCTTGATATTTTCCTAGTTTGAGGAGGCTTTCCATTAAATCTCACTCGGCTAGGAGTAAATGTTGATGAAGGATGCTGAAATTTGTTAAGATTTATTTAAATAAGTGTTCAAATTCAATTAGCTAGTTATTTCAAGTGGTTTATATATCTAAGATATAAGATCTTAGTGGTGACTCCATTCATCCCAGAGAAATTTGGTAAATACCAATACCTTAAGTCTTTATTTCGTAAATTTGTTGAAATTTTTGTAGAATTTTAAGGAAGAAGGTATTTCTTCAATTTGGAACCAACTAGAATTTTATTTCTAGAATTGGGGAAAAAATATAGGTAAGAAGAAAATCTAGAAACCATTACGCGGTTAAGAGACAGAAATAAAAGTAATCCCTACTCTTGATTTGGATCAGCCATTAGTTGAAGATTACTCTAGCGCATCTAATCATTCTAAAACACATAGCCCAAGAGGTAACTTACATACTCCTATTGGTGAGGGCACTTCCTCTATAAATCATCAAGGTATTTTTCAATCCCCCTTTCTGTTGTTTCAAGATAGTAAGGTTCATTGTGAGAGGGAGTTATTAAGGGATTTATCCTTGGGAGATCCTATTCCATTATTCCAAAATCCAGCAACTACTACCAACATTGTCAACCTCGTTGTTGTTAGTATCCCCATCAATAACATGGCTCAACCTCCACCTAGACCCCCCTTTGTTGTAAATATATATCAACCCATAAATTTTTAGGGGATGGTGGGATATCCAAATGTAGTACCAAACAATCTAAGAAATAGGTTACCAAAGTTTCAAGGAAACAATGCTATTAGCGGTGACCAACATCTCAAGATTTTTGTTAACATCATGGAAGATTTTGAGATCAAACATGAGGATGTCTATGTAAAAATGTTTATCCATACTTTAGAAGAAGATTCCCGGATTGGTATAAATCTTTGTTGGATAATTCTATTAATTCTTGGCTTGCATTAAAAAATTCTTTTAAGGCACAATATGGTGATAAAACTAATCCAAGGTTTCTTCTATTTGAGTTTGAGAATATTAAGAAAAACCCTAATGATCCTTCTCAGGAATTTAATACAAGATTCAACAAAACTTTAAATAGAATGCATGTAATATTGAAACCAAGTTATGGGTCTTTCTTGATTAAATATTGTGATGCTTTTGATAAGAAGGAAACATATTATCTAAGGGAAAAGGACCCTACAAATATTATGAAAGACTTCACAATGGTGGTGTAAATTGAGAATAATATTAAGGCTGCAAGAAATCCTCCTAAGAGGGAGGGTGTTAAATTGATTAATCATGAGAATCCTTAAACAAGAAAGGCAGTGGATCTGAAGAAGTTGATAAAACCTTGGCGGGGTAGTAAAATAAATTTCATACAAACTTTCCAGGGTGGAGAAGGGAATAGGAAAGATCTCTTAGGGTCATAATCAACCTCAAGGGATGAAAATATTTGGTGGTCATCCAAGAGGTGAGCTTAGAAATGAAGATAGAGGAAAGGGACATATGGGTTCAGGAAGTAAACAATAGTCTCAGAGAGAAAATAAACTTTTCCATGATCTATTGATTGCAAAAGTGTTTATGGTTGAAGAGGAACATTTTACTGAATGTTGTGAGAGGTTTTTCTTACCCCATCCTCCATGCGATCCAAGTGAGAGAGGTAAAGATCCTGAAGATGACCCCACTTTTGGAGATGTTTGTATGATGGAGTGTCCTGATGATTCACGACATGGGGTTTCCTCCATTGAGTTGATAAGTGCTCATAATTTTGATGATTTTTGGGACTGCATCCACCAGGTATATCCTCTTCCTTTCATTGATGATGTTGAGATTGATATGGTTTAGGCCTTCAATTGGATAATCATGAATTTGAGTACTTAAGGGATCTAATTATTAAGAAGTATGATGGAGGAATTCCTTATAAGGAGTACCAACAACTTTTTATGAACGAATCAGTAGCTCAAGAAAAGGAAAGCAATCTCAGAAGTATAACTATCAAAGGAGGAGGTCCATAACCCAAACCAAAAAATACCCTTCTCACTAATATCTCGAAAGATCCTCTTAAGAATGATGCACCTAAAAATGTCGAGCTATTCCCGAAAGTCATGTACCCTGTCCATGCCCAAGCCATGAAGAGTCTCATACCGCAAGAAGGGGAAGTTACCATCCCTCCCAACATAGTATTACCCAAATATATCCCTTGTGATATTGCCTAGATTTTGAGTCAAATTAAAGTCACTATACATATTGTTGAATTTCTTAGGATTCATAAGCATAGGAAAATGGAATTTGAGTATTTAGGGTTAAAGGAGGAGGGAGTGCCCTGGGAAAGGATGTAAATAATGTGGATCTCCCCTAGGATTATAGATTTGGAGGTTCTAGAAGCATTATAAGACTTGGGTGAATCTCCTGAAGTGTATTTGGGTACTTCTCTTGTTGAATCCCAACTTGATGTTGATCCCTTTTATACTACCTTAATCATTAAGGATAGACTTGTGCATAATTGTATGTTCAATTCGGGGCTTCATGTAATGTGATACCTCTTGAAGTAATGAATGAATTAAACATAAAGGTAACAACAACCTTTGGAAAGTGCATAACTATGGATTCAAGGGAAGTACCGGTGATTGGGTATGTGAAAGGTCTAGTGGTGCAATTGGAAGCTTATCCTGGTAAGTTTTTAACCATGAATGTAGTCATTATGGATTTCCCTGCTAAATTGGGTATGTTACTATCAAGAAAGTGGGATGCTAGTGTGGGCGAAAGTCTGTAGATGGACATGTTATATGCCGCCATACTAGTTGAAGGGAATTGTGTCAAGTTATATGGTGATAAAAATATGGTGCATCTAATTAAAGACCCTAGCAATGCTTCTTATGAAGTATTATATACAGATGTAGATGTTAAAAAATTTGTTGGATATGTGGATTTTGAGGGGCATGGTATTAAATAGAGTAAGTTCCTTGAACAAATTGGTATCCCCTAGACTTTGATGTTTGATGGAGCTTGCTCCAACTTGGGAAATGGTGTTGGAGTTGTCCTTGTGTCTCCAAGTCAATAAATCTTTCATTTTTCTTTCAAGATTAAATTTAAGTGCAAAAATAATATTAGAAAGTATGAGGCACTACTCTTAGGTTTGAGGATTATATGGAAAAATGGTATCAAGGAAATAGTTGTTAAAGGAGACTCGGAGTTGGTAGTCAAACAAATTAGAAAATTATATGCTAGAAAAATAAGAGAAGAAAATAGTGTAAGCATGCGGTATGGGATTTTATTGAAATTTTTGACTCCTTTAACATACTATATCATGAAAAAAATCAGAATGTTGAAGCATATAGGTTGACAGTGTTTGGATTCAGGTTTGAAAACTGTATTTTCTCTCCTTACTATGATTATGATATTGAATTATTTTCAAGACCATCCATTCTGATAATGTGAAACACTGGAAAGTATTTGATGATGATGCCTAGGTTCAGAGGTTTTTGCAGAATGAAGGAGAATTTACTTGATCAATGTATTGATTGGGAACTAATGGTCATAGTATGTGATGGGAAAGAGACCTTGTTTGGTAAGGACATAATCTAATTGAAAACAAATGTAATCCGCAAATGTTTGGTGGATTTAAAATCCAACTTTGATAATGTAGATAGGGTGGTTCACAAACATATTTCAGCCTCAAGGGATGTGGAAGAACATAATATAGGAACTGAAGAAAAACCTAGAAAAGTATGACTAGGCAGTAATTTGAGTAAGGAGGAAAAGCAATCCTACATTGAGTTGTTGAAATGGTACCAAGATTGCTTGGAATTGTCTTACTCATAATTGAAATCATACATGGAGGATCTATTTATACATGAGATGGATTTGGAACCTAATGCTAAACCATTGAGGATAAAGTAGAGGCCGATTAATCCACTCCTTTCTCTAGAGATGCAGGAAGAATTTAAAAATTTAAGGGATGGAGGGATAATACAACCAACTAGATATTCTTCATGGGTGGAAAACTTGGTGCCAGTTAGAAAGAAAAATGGAGACATAAGGTTGTGTGTCGATTTCAAGAACTTGAAAAATGCCTCAATCAAAGATAATTATACATTTCCAAATATGGATAACATGGTACAATTGGTCACTGGGTCCGAGTTACTTTCCACATTAAATGGATTCTTAGAGTATAACCAGGTGGTTGTAAAGTAATAAGAAAGAACCAAAAATATTGTCACCAATCCATGGGGTACCTATGTATATGTGAGAATTCCATTTGGTCTGATGAATGTTGGGGCTACGTTTCAAAGAGAAATGGATTTTGCATTCTCAGGTTACATCAATGATTTCATTACAGTTTATTAGGATGATGTGACAATATTCTCTAAGAAAAGAAGTGATCACTTGAGTCACGTAGAGAAGATGTTGATTAGATGTAGGGAATATGACATCTCATTGAATATGAAAAAGTGCTATTTTGAGATTTAGAAGGTGAAATTACTTGGGCATATTGTGTAAAAATAAGGGTCCATGATTGACCCTGAAAGAGTGGAAGCAATTGGTAAAGTTCTTGTCCCAAAAACTAGGAAAGGGATTCAATCCTTCTTTGGTCAGATAAATTTTATTAGGATATTCATTTCTAACTTTGTTAAAATGACTATTCCTATTACAAACATGCTAAAGAAGGACCATATTATCAAATGGGAGGAAAATATCTCCAAGCTTTCACTAGAATCAAAGAGGCATTAAAAAATGCTCCAGTGTTAGCAACCCTTGATTATAAGAAGGATTTCCAGATATTCTCCTTTGCATCTGAAAATACTATTGCATCTGTATTATTACAAAAGGGCGAGGAAGGAAATGAAAGGCTCATTTCCTTTTTTAGTAAATACTTGTAAGGGGTCAAAATTAAGTATACCATCATGGAGACGAAGTCCTTTTATTTGGTGAGAGAAAATAATTTTTTCAAGTCCTATATCTTGAGCTCCAAGATTTTCGCTTATGTTCCCCACACTATGGTCAAAGACATTTTATCATAAAATGGAGATTTCTAGTAAAAGATGCCACTGGGTGAACAAGTTATAAGAGTACGATATGGACATACAAACCACCAAGTTGGTTAGAGGTCTAGGCCTTGCAAGATTGATGGAAGAGAGAAACCTACAAGTAATGGAAGTTAATGAGATTGAGGAAGGAAATATGGATGTCCATGAGAAGTTAATCAATTCCACATGGTATAAGGACATAATATTCTACCTCAGAATTTGGAGTGTCCAAGACATCTAGATAAAAATCAAATAAGGAAACTCAAATTGGCCTCCTAAAAATATATCATAACTGATTATGGGTTGGCTTGGAAGAATCCTGAGGGGGTTCTTTTGAGATGCATCACTGAGGAAGAGGCTCCCAAATTGATTACAAAATTTCATGGGGGAGTGTGTGGAGGCCATTTTGTTGGAAGAGTGATTTCCCATAAGATCTTAAGGGAAGGTTATTGGTGGCCTACACTTTTCAAAGATGCAGCCTTGTTAGTTAGAAAATGTGAAAGTTGTCAGAGGTTTTTAGGAATAATGAAAGCTTCAGGTGCTCTACCCTACAACTTATATCAATAGAGGCTCCTTTTAAAAAATGGGGCATGGATTTTATTGGAGAGATCTCAGATCCCTCAAGTGCAGGGCATAAATGGATACTAGGTGGCCATTGTTTATTTTACCAAATGGGTTGAAGTTATCCCCACTAAAAATAAACACACCAATTTTTCATGGATTTCATACTAAATCATATAATTTATAGGTTTGGAGTACCTGCAAAGATAGTTGTTGACAATGCAATGAGTTTTAGAGCTAAGCCATTGGTAAATATGTTCCAATAATATGGTATAAATATGACATATGCATCTAAGTACAATCCTCAAGAGAATGGTCAAGCTGAATCAAGCAATACTTTTTTTTTAAATCATCAGAATAACATTAGAGGTTAACAAAAGGAAATGGGGTGAGAAGTTGAAGTTTGATTTATGGGAAGATAGAATCACTACCAAAAGATCCACTAGAAAGAGCCCATTTGAATTAGTTTATGGAGTCCAAGCTCTTCTACCCTTACATATGCAATTATCCTCTTATCAGTTCATACAACAACTTGAGAATGAAGAGGTGAACCCCTATGAAGCCAGGATTAACCAATAGTTGAGTTGGATGAAGAAAGAAGGGAGTATCACCAAAGACACCTAAGGTTCAGAGAGAAACTCAAGAAGCTATTTGATAAAAAAGTGACTCCTAGGACTTTCAATGTTGGAGATCTTGTTTTACTATGGGATAGTAGACATGAAGATAAAGGAAAACATGGTAAATTTGATGCTTTATGGATGGGTCCTTATTCCATTGACATAAGAATTGGTGAGCACACTTTCTTCTTGAAGGATCTGGATGGAGATTTGTTTGAATTGCTTGTTAATGGTAAACATCTGAAGAACTTCTTGGATTGATTACGAATAATGTATGTATTATTGTATAGTGTATATTCCTTTTGTTTTGTTTATGTATTTTATTTTATTTTCTGTTTCTATTTTCTCTCTCTTAGTCTATAGTGACCAGTTGCCTTAGTTTGTTTTTGTGAAATGCGTTGATGTGTTTGACCTTGTGCATTCTTTAAATGAATTTGTAACCCAATGGATTGATGTACTTGGTATTTTCAAGTGTTTGGTTTATATGGTTTATGTGGCACCCATTGGGGGTGCCCATCCCTGAGTTAGAGCTAGTGTTAGTGCTCATTTTGATCTCACCCTCTTATTTAGTGTCTTCCTTTGAAAAAATCACTCACGACTAGGTTTTCTCATGTGAAAAATTACATGCTTAAAAGATAGGATCGTGTTGGATACATATGTGAGTCTTGTTTTTAGGGTGTGAATCCTCTTTTTTCAGTCAAGAAACATAATAGTTATGTTTCCCCTAAAAACCCTATGAAAATTGGCCCCTCTATTCCTTTTGGTATTCTTTTGTGTTTTCAGGGATTAATTTTTTTGAAGTAAAAATTTGACGTGGAAGGTATCCACCTATCCCTTTGGTGCATCTTTGGAAAGGTGTAAATAATTGGAGACTCTCAAGAAGCAAGGATCAACCACATCTTAAAAGGCATAGAAAGGTATCCCATGTATCCCGAAAAGTCAAAGTAAATAAGGAGGGCTTGTAGACTTCCACCCGTCACCTAGCCAAAAATTCAAGAAGAAAAGAGAAACAAAATCCCCAAAGATTCACAGGGTCTCCATGTGTCATGTGAAGTAGGCACCACTAGTGGGAGAACCAAAAAAACAGTAGAGAGGAATCGGTTTGGAAAAATTGAATACAATTTTAGCTTCCGAGGCATACAGTTGAAGGTGTGGCTAAAAATTAAAGTTTAGAATCTTAAATGAAGACAAAAAGTGGCAAGTTAACAAAATCATGGGCACTAGTGATGAGTCTAGAGGAATTGTAGAGTTACAATCAAATCTTAAGAAACACAAAAAAAATATGGGCCAAAGTGCAAGGTGATTCTTAACATGCAAACCTCAAATTTTCAAACATCATACAAGCTCATATAATGGAAGATAAAGAACCATTTTCAGACATAAATCAAAATTGGGGTTCTATAAGGGCCCCAGATCTTGATGAAGAAAGTTGTATAAATTTTTTGAAGTAAGGACATAATAAGATAAACAACACTTAGTTATCCTCTAATCCCACTCTAAAATATCCTCCAAGTGGAGGAATATTGTTCAATAGCCTATTCTTCCTCAACATGAATTCATTTGAGCCCTTAGTTGTTTTAAACAATATAACCTGCCTAGATTCTGGGATATCCCCATATCCATCAATGAATCAAGGGTCATTTTGAGACCGTCCATGATATTCCCCATCTCAATCTTCTTCTGATAAGAAGATACTCCATCTAGAAGATCCGAACCACCCATGGAAAATTCCGTCTTCCATTTGAATTTGTAAGGAGTAGAATTATTAGGAGTAGACTGAGGGGGAACATATAGAGTAGCTTGGAAGAGTGAGTATTACATCCTGGGTACTCGGTGGAATAAGGTATTTTAAACTAGACTTGCCATGGTGACTCCTCGTGAAAGGAGGACACTATATTGGAAGAGGAACAAAATGATGTCCCGATAATGTTCTCTCCATTAGAGAATCCCATCACACTGAATGAATGGAAGGTTGAAAAGTGGACTTTTCCTTTCCTTCCCTAGTGGTAGATAATGATGCTTTGTAATGATGGGGAGATGAAGGATCTGCTTCCTCCTCATCCAAGATGATAATTGAGGGTTGGGATATTTATTACCCACTCTTCTTTCTTGTATATGATGCTTTGGAGTGGTGGATGGTTGTGATGGCATAGGTCCTACTTGACCTTTTTCTAGAGAAATGATTTTGTGCTCTAGTTCATCCATTTTATGAGAAATGGTAGGTATAGTATCTATGGAAGACTTTTGTATACCACGTAAGAATCCTTGGGAATATCCATCAACATGAATTTATCATCATATAGTAAGGGACACTTATACTCAATCACCCCTATCATGGCGCTCTCCTTTCGATCCAGAATTTCTTCAAACCTTTTGGAGCTTTTTGATGTTCCCACTAAAAATATGGTAGTACATGGATTGGAAGGCTAAGAAGATAGGATTGATCTCAATCAATCTCGGGAGGAATGAGAGCCGAATGTACTGATATGTCGTGGGCCCTTTAGTATCCACTAGGTCTACAATATCAAACAAATCCCTGACAAAGGCTTCATCTGGACCATGTAGGTCAAAGATTTGGTTTAAATCTTCCAAAGAAATCTCTTTCAAACTATTCGCTATAACCACACTCACCATTGTGTTGATAAAATATTTGTAAAAATTCTTCACTTTCAAGGTTAGAAAAGGGATGCATATTGGTGAGAAATTATAGTTAAATTTATAATGAGGATGGCGCAGACAGGTTGAGTTGAGTAAAATCACTTTCATCAGATGAAAATAGATTTTCACTCATCTCACACGAAGGGAATAAATTTGAGAAAGATTGAAATTGTGTGACATAAGGAGTTTGATTGATGTGATATAATCCACATGAAGACACTCAATTCTAAAAGGCACAAACATAGGTATGTATTGCTTGAGGTAGATTTTCAAAAGGTGAAAAGGATTGCATGTCACATCAAGCCATATGGAACCTCGGGAATTATTAAAAAAATATTTCTTACACAAAAGGAAATAAATGATTAAGACAACTATCAAAAGGTAGCAACATGGTGTCCCAATCATATCTGATGGAAGTAAAAATGTGAATGGCTCACAACTTTTCCACTTGGAAAAATAGAGAAGAATATTCTCTTTGAGATTCATGTTTTGGGGGAAAATAGAGAATGAGTGAGTGATTGAAATTATATAAATGTGATGAGAATACTCTCATATGGGGTTAAAATTTTCTAAAATTGTTTATAGAAAGGCGTAAACTGATAGAAACCATTTTTCCAAGAATTTTTTGAGAAATCCTATTAATTTCCTTAGCCTTCAAATCGAATCATGTCAAGATGGTTACGAGTGTACAACCATTGAAAAGCATTGAGACTGTAAATGAAACTTTCCCTTGCTGATAAATTTGATGAGCCCTGAGTTAATTGTGTTAATCATGAGCATTGTTGTGTCTTCTTTTTTGAGTTGAGATGTTTCAAGTAGTTATTCATGTTCCTGTTGCAATCTTATGTTAGGAATTCCTCTGAATCACACAAGATCTTATCCTTATGGTAGTATTGTGGTAATTGAAATTTTTGTGAGAAGAGATTTCATTTCATTGTGCAATAAACAGTTTTAAATTCACTTTACTTCCATTTTGTTGATACAGGTTATTTGTTAGTCTATGAGTGTATCTTAGGCATGATAGATCTAGGATTCTTGATGTTTAATTGATTATTTGACATGATATTTTATGTTTAAATTCTCAAAGAATGTGTGAAACTGTGTATCTTTGGGCTTCCATGGGTGCACATATTCTAGTTGAAGGTTCATTGTTGGTTATTTGAAGTGTTTTCATCATATTATTTAGTAGATCTTCTAGCCTTTATTAAAAGTTCCTAGAAATTTGGTATAATCAACTTTATCCTACTTAATTCCCCAAAATACTACATCTAAAATCAATAAATTTTACAAGAACCACCCCTGGTTGCACTACTTATCCATAAGTAATAAGAAGATTTGTTGAATTTATCTATCCTTTACTCAAAATATGCAAGATTAATTTGGTTTTATTGTTATCTTTAGTAACTTTGAACCTTGCATGCTAGGAGGCATCTCGCATTTTATACGGTGAAAACTCATGAGAGTTAGATTATATTGCATTGACCATGTCTTTTCAAGGTCATTTCTCAAATTCCCTAAAAAGGAGAGTTAAATATTGTTGATCCATTCATTTCCCTTATAAATACAAGTTATAAAACAGGTTCTCTCACCTTGGTTTAAGGTAATACCTAAAGTGTTAGGGCAAGTCAAACCCTTAGCATTGTGTTATCCATCTTCTCCTAGCTCAAGTAAAAAGAGTCGCTTAAACCCTTCCTCAGCTATAAAATGACTAAAATTCTAATCTATCTGTCTCTAAGCATTCTCGCTTAGCCTTTTGATGCTATTTAGATTCAAAGGAAGAACTGATTTAGGTACCAAAAGGGATAACCCACTCTAACTCCTTAATGGGATTGATGATTCCAAACTTCAAAATGTTATTAATCTCTTCTTTTAACTTTTAGTGTAGATTAGGATTCATCCTATAAGGTCTCTTCCTAACTGGGTGTGCACCTTCCTTTAACTTGATCCTCATCTCACCCAAAGAGTGATGAACTCCCTTTAACTCATGATATCCTCACATAAATAAGTAATATAAGTTGCATAATAACTCAATAATCTTAGCCACTTCTTATTTAGACCAATAGTCACCAATAATGGCCTCTTTAGGTTCTATATCTGTCCCAATATTGACTTTATTATTTTCATAGGTTCATGATAAGCGCATGCCTTCTCATCATCACTATACAAGACCTCAAACGTACTCTACAAAGGTGATCAACATCTAGATTCTCCACTTCCTCATAATCAATAATGTAAACCATCTTACCCTTTTATTTTTGTAACTTGGCACACCAAGTTGTTCCTCATTTGTCTTTTCTTCTTAAAATTGCACCTCAAAATACAATTCTCCAAACATATATAAAAGGAGTTACTAGGCCTTTTCACTATCTTCAATTGTAATTTTCTTCATGATCTATAATGCTTCATTCACTAGAGTTAACAAGAGAAAAAAATTATTATTAGTTTCTTAACCGCCACCTAGGCAAGGCGACGGTCCCGACACTAAAGGCCAAAACATGTATAGAATGAAGTTGGAAGTGGAAAAAGCATAAAAATGATATGTAAGGATGTCTAGGCTACAAATATACATTGCGAGATGGATTTCGAGCTTGAACATATTCTCAAAGGATGTAAATCATCATTGAGGATTTTTGTAACCATTTTCCAACAATGTAGCACATGTAATTTTGGTTGTGTATAGTTTCCTTTGCTAGTTTACCGAGGTACGTAGTTCGACTCAAGCGTTAAATTGTGCATGACCCGATTACACGAGTAACTTTATTATTGATCTCTTACCAAACCATTTGAAACATTCCATCCACCCAGCTTATCATAGGTAACATTATTTATATCACTTGAATAGACTAAGAATCATCTCACTGAATAACACCTTCCTTAGATGGCTCAAGCAATTCAGGATCTCTAACTGTGCGTGCATATATCCTATTCAAATCTTCTTCACTCAATATTTCTACATACGGTGTAACCTTCCCATATGTCAAAGGAATAACTCTGCACTCTTCTTTGTTCTTATAACTGATGTATCCTTTATTAAAGCATAGATCAACATTATTCGTGTAACACCAAAGATGCCCAAGTAATGTTGGAAAAATATCCG
Organism: Taxus wallichiana var. yunnanensis; assembly: GCA_018340775.1. Classification (NCBI taxonomy): domain Eukaryota; kingdom Viridiplantae; phylum Streptophyta; class Pinopsida; order Cupressales; family Taxaceae; genus Taxus; species Taxus wallichiana. The sequence continues at coordinate 576,340,101 of CM031240.1, forward strand.
CTTCAGTAACTACCAAAACCTTAAATTTCCCGGTAAAATTTTCCCCTTGTATAGTAATAGTGGTATCTTTCAATACTCCAATGGGTGTGGCCCTAGTCCTATTCACCATATAGAGCACATTTGAAGAGGTCTATAATGGTGGTCTCCCTATCTGATTCCACACATCCAAAGTGAGTACATTCACTTCGCACATGTATCATCATTATGTTACTCACAAAACATCCATCAATAAATGCATTCGAGTGATCTTTTATAATGCTCAAGATTTTGAGGAGGTAAGTTCGCATGCAATATTTGTCTCTCGCACTCAAACCCCATGCGCGGTATCTTATACCTTAGTCATTACCATAACAAAGGAATGATATTTTCTTGGCAAAAAATCTTACAAACCTCCTTCAATTTGTCAACATATTTCGAGGTATCTTAACCGCCTTCACCTGCTCTAGCTTCCATGACTTCTCCTTAAAGTATTGTATCTCACCCTGTAAGTTTCTAATGACCTCCATAGTCTCCTGATAAACTTCCTTATGATGGGAAGGATCTAGATATTTCACATTTATCACCTCTTTCTTTGTAATAACAATTTTATACTTTGGAATCTCACGAGTGCGCATAGCCTCAACATGTGTAGTCACTAACACGAGATAGCATCTCCGGATTGGGTGCAATCTTAGGCATCCATTGGTCTTCTATGGTGTGTTGCACTTTAATCATCCCCGTAACCTTATCATTCTTATTATAGTTCTTAATCAAGTTCTCATATAACTCAGGACATTATTCAAACTTATGTTGCTTCCCACACCATGAGTATACTATGTTCTAAGGGCATTCACACCTATAATGATCAAGGCATCTACATGTAAAACATGTTCCTTGAGGGAACTCACCTCTTCCTCTACCGTGACCATGGCCTCTATATCCACCTCATTAACCTATGCCTCTACCACCTCTATTAGAGTTCCCTTCATGATGTTATCCTTCTAACTCCTTTGAATTATTCGCATCACTATTCTGGCACATGCATGTTTCAATAACTTCATGAATATGATCAATCAGTCTATAATTCTCTGTATCTTGAGTGTGAGACTTGAAAATATTACAATAACAAGATACGTTCTTTCACATCACACATTGAATAAAGGGGGATTCTACTCAAATCATGATATAAGTGACAAATCTCATAATCTAGTAACATGGCGCACACCGATTTACGAGGGAAACTATTCTTAGTATGTCCTCCCACATTGGCTGATAGTTTCTCCAAATGTTTCACCATAGATGCAATATGCACTTCCAATAATTGGTTATCCCCGCTTTCTACACTCCCAACTACCTCAACACACAAAGCTTCCTCCAAATCCTCACACGGATCTATAAATGTCTTATGAGAGAGTGCCCTTGTAAAATGTGTGATAAAAGTGCCAACAAACCATTGTACATGTTGGCTAGGGTGTATATCATAAGAAAAATTTGATATCAAATTTTAAAAGCATGCAACATACTCCTTTATGCTCTCAACCATGACCTATTTAATCTCCTTTAGTGAGCTAATGCTTTTCTGTTCAAACTCAGATATATGAAACTCAACCAAGAAAGCATCACACAATGCATTGTAATCTACAACAATCTAATTCGGATCATACTTCCTATACAAACTATGTGCGCGCCCTTACAAAATAGTAGGAAACTAACTTTCCTTATGCTCAGGAGCTATGATTCCTTTAGCGCGCCATAATATATTACACATGTGCACATGCTCCGCTTCATCCTCAATGCCTCTTTACTTTGGAAGAAAAAGATACATCTCATAAAAAACTTTTTATATGGCTAGTACAGATCATGCCCACCAGATCCAAAATATCTATTACCTCACGTATTCCCTCCACCTCTAGAACCACCATATCCACTAGATCCTGATCCTCCCGATCCACTCACCGTAGCGGCACCGGACCGCAGGATGAGCTACTATGTTCTAACTGTTTTACAAAATTAAGCTCCCACGGTCTACAAATTTTTTCTACTTCCATATGTATTACCAATTTTTGATGTGCCTAAGCTCTGTGCGTATGACGTGCCATAAAATATACCACCAATCAGGCCACCAAAGAAATAATATGTCTTCATAGCCATAGATTAATTTTTCATCTAATGAACTCCTCGTATTCAATGGAAAATGAAATTTACTTGTTTCTACTCTATCACCAACCACATGGGGTTCATTATCAAGGCAATATCATAGCACGTGCATTCATATTGAGGTAATTAAAATTGATAAAAACAAATTCAAAATACTTGGTAGATAGTAGGGGGTGAAAAGGTTTAATTTATTAATACTCTGAATTGGGTATTGGGGGTAGGTTAGAGAGGTGGGATAGAGAAGAGGTACATGTAATTTTAATATAGAAATAAAAAATTTATACCCTAGCCTTTAAAGATAAATACATTAAAATTGTAAAATGTTCATGGTCATAAAGTTATATTATAATATCTTTTTGAATAAGGAAATTTGAATTAGGAGATTCTTAAGAAAGAAATAATAAGATGGTAAAAACTAGGATTGAGTATGCTTTTCAACACATAATATTATTTTACCATATTAAATATTTGAATAAATATTGATAAATGGTTAAAGCTTAACATTAAGGTAATTGATAATAGGTCTTAAATGGATTCAAAGTCTCTATCTAGAGAAAATACATACTAAGAAAATAATATTGAGTAGAAAACATGATATATTTTATGTTTGATATATTAGGATATAAATAAAAAGGGGTAAATAAAATTGTAATGAAAAAATAGGCAAGCAAGGTACACGGAAAAAATTGGGTTATTTTCATTATAATAATATAACGGAGGGGCTATTATCAATTGAATAGTTAGAGGTATAAACTAACATTAAGTGTGTTATTTAATACTCTTTGAACGAACGTGTTATACCATAATTTTATTAATTGAACCCCCATGTCACAACCACTAGCATGTTTTGTGATAATTGTTTCAGAATTAGAACACTAAGCACAAGGGTAAGGTCACCAGGTGAGATTAGATGCATGCATGTGGTCCTCAATATTTATTCATCATATGGGATCTCATTAAAAGCCGGAGGGGATTTTGTACTATGATTTCCTAAGTGGGGGAGAGCCTGATGCTCTAGCTCCATTTATTCCATGTGAGCCTAAAATCCTTCACAAGACATCATCCTCTGCAACTCCATAGACTCAATATCAAGCTACTTCATTAAATCCCTCTCCCACTCTTCATTATACTTAAGAAACATTTATTCTCTTTTCCTTTATGCTGCAAGGTCCACCATATTTCACCACACCTGCTCCTTCCCCCATGCATGACAAAGGTTTAGATAGTCATAGGTCATTCTTCCAAATCCAGATTCACCAAAAAGATCTTAATTGCTAAAGGGATAGTGCTCAAGTAATATCCTATGGGTTCACACAAGAACTAAAACTCAATAAAATTTATACATAAATAAGTAGAAACAACGTACTCCAACATGTAACTATGTAAAACACCACTCCACCAATGATCTATAGTGTATGTCCAAGTCACATCAACATCATACAAAGTCTGGTAATATTCTTGTGTCCAAAAAATTGTTCTATACCTCTAATTCCTCTTTGATGCATATGTTACCAGCCACTCGTACAACTCTATAGGAAAACAACAAAAGAACATCTCATAGAGTTCATGATACATATGTTCTTCAACCCATGTGTGAGCATAGAAATCAGGTCCAATATTATATCTATGAGTAAACTAGTCTTCTAAATCTACAACCCAAATCTCAATGTTGTCCAAAGTTAATCTGCTACGTCTTCATCATGTAACATCCTTGCAACAACTTGAAAAGAGGTCCCGACTACGAATCCAAAATGTAGTATATTTTTCTTACCCAAATGCTAGATGCATTGTCTCATCACTCAAACAGATTTGATTGCACACCCGAAGCATGCAAAGGTACCATGTCCCTTTTGTATACCAGCTTTGTGAAGGTGTTAGCATGATTACACAATTATTCCATACCCATAAAAGTAATTAAAGGTAAATCATAACATGAACTAGATCAAAACCATAGTACATAATGAACAAAATAAGGATCAAGATCAGTTTTACCATGAAATAACCAAGAACATATACATGATAAACCATTATCCATCCACAAATATCCATTATATTAATCCACCAATACACAATATATGAATACGATACAGCTTACCATCACAAATTCATGCACATAAATACAAAAACATAACTTTGTCTTAATCTAGCAGTGCCCTAAATAGTGAAAATACACACACACACACACATTAAGTAGTGGGTAATTTCCCTTCATAACTCATGCATTATAAAAATAGGTTGCATACTAATAATATCCATGAGTTACTAAAAATAAATTAAGGAAGTATGCAAGCTTTGCCTAATAATAGATTATTTATCATTTAATCTAGATATAATCCTATTATTAGCTCAAAATTTGCATAACACTTGATGTTCTACTTTCTCCAAAATAACCATTTCTTCATCCATAAGTATTATATCTTCATCAAATGTGTGTTAATCACTCCACGTTAAACTCTAGCCTATTCCATGCAAAATGGGTCAAGTGCCAAACTTTTTCTTTCTAGGAGTGAATATGTAGGGTGCAACTTTGTCAAACTTTAGTGCCTAACCATGTGCCCTTTTCTTGCATGCCATGTCCTCATGCACTTCTTATACTTAGTCAATATATCACCCAAAAACACCAACTTCCACATGTTCTTCATCTATAAAAATAACAACCACAAGTTGACATAGTAGTTGTCAGGGTTATGGATTTCATCAAACCATTCCTCATCTCTTTTTCTTGCACTCAGTGCTTTCAATGAATGGAATTGTCGAGAATGGAGTGAAAACAATGGAAGAAATTTTACCTACAATTGGAGTAGAATATATTAATAATTACTTCACATATGGAGTAATTTTTTTCACATTGTATGATAATGAATGTAAGTATTAGCCTTTGCAATCACCAATCTCTATAGTACATTAATTTTTATCATTAGAGAGTAATCAATGTAATGGTTAGCGACAACTAGGATTCGACTGGACATGATATCTAACCTTCAACTGGTTACTTGTAATCATTAATAATAGAAACTATGCAAAATTGTTCTTGACAATTGACATGCAACATGTTTTGAAAGGATTGTATGTTGTCCGACAACCATCCACATTGTATGATAATGAATGTAAGTATTAGCCTTTGTAATCACCAATCTCTATAGTACATCACTTTTTATCATTAGATAGTAATCAACATAATGGTTAGCGATAACTAGGATTCGATCGGACATGATATCTAACCTTCAACTGGTTACTATAATTCATATTTTATGGATCACATCATTAATAATAGAAACTATGCAAAATTGTTCTTGACAATTAACATGCAACATATTTTGAAAGGATTATCTGTTGTCTGAAAACCATCCACATTGCATAGATAACAAGAAAGGAACGTTTGAAAATATAGATGTTAGAGATATGTAGCATTTAATTCCACATATAAGTGGAAAATTTTAACAAGATTTGTTGGTAATTTAAAAATAATAATGGACTAGCATAGAGGCCATTAAGATTTAATTTTTCATATTTTGAGTAGAGTGTGTGAGAAACAAATCACAATAACGGGGTCAATGTGGGTCCTTAAGCAATATTTTTAATCATAAAACCATTTAGTTATTCCATAACACATATTGAAAGGAAAAACATAGTGGCCACTATGACCTAATGAGTTTTATTTGTAATTAAACATTGGAGTAATTCATAATTCACATCCATTCGTATCAAAGAAAATGCTTTGCGACCACAAAGCTCCATTACTAATCGAAAGGAATGACATAAAGAGCACTTGTGTTTTCACTTTCCTTATATACATAAAGTGATAATATAGAAAATCATTGTCTAGTGTAGTGACCCAAGGTACTCACCATTAACTCTTATGGTTGTAAACACTATCTCTATAGTTTTGAATCAATATTGTTTTTCAATAATTATAAATGTTTTATATTAGCTTGAATATTCTGATGGAGCCAAGTTTTTCACTACATTCCCTTGGGAGGGATGAAGCCTTATATTATTCTCATAAGATATATTATTTTCATATAATTCTGTTAGGTTCTTAATTTATAAAATACTTGGATACCGCTAACCTACATTACTAATTGTGAGGAATGACATAGCGTTGGCTAGGCCCAACAATTTCTTAATTTGAAAAAGGGACCTCTAAGCTCCATTACTAGTTGAAAAGAATAACGTAGTTGTCACTAGGCTCAACATTTTCTTATTTTGAAAGTAGCTATATAATAACAAACAATGGTTTAGCTTTTTGGCCACTATGATCCTATCATTACCACTTGTCAATCATTGCACTACATTCCATCTAGAGGGATCAAGACTTATTTATTTCACATAAGATATATCTATGTAAATTATAATCCATATTCGTTTGTATCAAAGGAAAATCCTAGCGACCGGTAGGCTCAACAATTTCTTAATTTAAAGATAGCTATTGAATAACAAATCATGGTAGAGCTTAGTGACCGCTAGGATCCTATCTTTTCCTCTTATCATAGTAATAACTATCTATACAACTTTAGGTCAATTATAATTGTCAATGATTATAATTATATCAAATTATCCACATGTTACCTGGTGGTGCTTATCACCGCACTAATTTTTGTTGAGATGGATCAATACATTCTCTTCATATCAAATAAAAGGCTTAACTATTGCTAAGCTCCATTACTAGCCATGTGCACTGAGACTCAAATCAAATGTGTGTAGTGGATGAATTTGTAAGTGATGTGATATGTGAGGGATACAAATTTTTGAAAAATGGTCAATGAGCTTAGATGGTGGAAGTAGAAATGAGAGGTGGTGAATGAGTACATGTCAATGCACAATAATGTCAAGAATAGACTCGTTATGGGATTGCCAAATAATGTGAAGGTCAACTAGTGTTTCTTTGGGTGCAATATGGATGAAGAAGTGGGATATGAATGTGTCAACATGTTTTGTGAATGTGTAAATATTATGTTATGGGAGGAATGAATACCAATCAATTTCTTATCCAACGAGTATAAGGGGGAAGGTGCAGAGGAGTGTGTCATTATGTTGAATGAGGTTGTATGCCTAGTGGAAGAGATGTAAGTGGTGTTGGGGGTCCTTGGTGTTAAGTTTTTTTTTCAAATATGAGAAGTTTGAAATGTGGTGGAAAGGAGTGAAGTGGTACCATAGAGTGGATAAACTCATTACAAATTGTGTGATAATTTGGTGTGGGTGGAAGTCCCCTCAAGTGTTGGGACTCAAGCTTGACAATGTGGTTGATGAGGTGTTGGTGGACCAATTTGGGGTGTGAATGAGCATGGGAGGGAATATGCGCCATGCAAAATGACTAGCTAGAAGGGGTGAGTGGAGAATAAGTAGGGTGAGACCAGTAGCATGAAAGGAGTGGAATAGAGCATGAAAAGATGTAGAGCACACACGAAGTGGAGTAGAGTGCGCAAGGGGGTGGCATGTACAAAGGGGAAAATTGCACATATTACGTAAGGAAGAGAGCATGTAATGGAAATATTGGTGTGAGAATGTGAAAATGAGCGTGACTTGGAAAAACTTGGGTTTTTTTAAAATTTTAGTGGTTTTTGGTGTTTTTGTGGAAAATGTGGGAAAGTATTAGTTATGGGCATGGTTGGCGAGGAAGGACCAAATGTCAATACCTACAACTAGCCTATGGGTGTTGTTGTTTTGAATGATTATAATTTTATCAAATTGGCTACATGCTACCTGGAGGATCTAATTCCTGCACTACTTTCCATCAAGAGGGATCAAAACTTTCGATTCATATCAAATAAAATTCTTAGTGACTACTAAGCTCCATTACTAGTTTAAAGGAATAACCTAGTGGCCTCTAGGCTCAACAGTTTATAAATTTGAGAATATCTATATAATAACAAAAATGGTCTAGTTTAACGGCCACTAGGCTCTTATCATTACCACTTGTCATTGTAATCACTATCTATTCTTCTTTAGATCAATATTGTTTTTCATTGATTGTAATTGTATCGTATTGGGATTAAGACATATTTACCTCTTATAAGATATATCCTTGTTAGTTGGAATCCATATTCCTTTGTATCAAAGAAAAATCCTAGCGACCACTAAGCTCCATTACTAATTGAAAAGAATTCCATAATAACCGCTACACTCAATAGTTTATTGATTTAGAAATAGTGATAGAATAAAAATCATGATATAGCTTAGCGGTCATTAGGCTCATACCAATACCTCTTTTTATTGTAAACACTATCTTTACAACTTTGGATCACTACTAAATTTCATTGATTATAATCATATCATACTAAATTGGACTAGCCCTGTCGTAACTTGGTGATGCACTATATACCCCTGAGAGTAAGTGATATTTTTGTAGTTTTTATAAGATATATCATTGCAACATATAATTTATTCTTATCAAAGAAAATTATTAGTGATCACTAAGTTGCTTTACTTATTGAAAGAAATGACACAGGGGAGGTTAGGCTTAATAATTACTTAATTTAGAAATAATGATAAAATAACAAATCATTATATAGCTTAGTGGCCACTAGGCTCATACCAATACCTCTTTTCATTGTAAACACTATCTTTACAACTCTGAATCTCTACTATTTTTTGTTGTTTAAATGTAAAAAACACCTTTTGAGATTAGAATTTCATGCCACATATCATCATTTTATTGGGTCCTATTTCTATTATAATATCATGATTTCATATGGGTTCGAAATATTTTATAATCATTTATTTATATATAAATTTCACAATAAATATGCCAATTATAATTTTTCTAACTATCGTGTTCAAACTTGCCACGTGCCACAAAGTAATTTGAGAATTATATTCCATTAGCACACTACATCCAACATTGTCTAGGTCAATTATGATAAAATTAAAATTAAATGTGCCTATACATTTATACAATTTATTTCTTCTGTTTTATTATAATATTATATGTTTTAGTATGTTTTTTACTATTTTAAGCTATAACCAATAACAAAATACGTTTTTCAATATTATTTATTTTTTCGATATCTTGCACCTTTTCTTAATGAGTGGTAAATTCAAATTTTGAATTGTGAATTCCCCTGCACTTGAGAGTATTTGAAATTTTAATATACTCTCAAATTCCCCGCTCTTTTGCTTAATGTTCATGGAGTCTAATTTTCAAATGTTCATATCTCACACTTTTTATATTTTCAAAATTTATAACATGGAATGTGCCGAAATAAATTATTTAAAACCCCGAGAACTAGTTTTTAGGGGTTTTTGGGTCTTTCAAAAAAGCATCTTGTGAAATCATAAAACAATACAAGAAAACAGTATATCAGAGGTCTCGTGTGCAAGAATCCCGACTATTTTAGCAATGGAACCAACAGTGGTAATTATAATCTCGTTTGTAGAGAAAGCACGTAAAGGACACACATAAAGGAGGAAAAAAGGGCACACATAAACTAGGTAAGGAAAAGGAATTACAGATAAAATAGTGAAGATAGTTAGTTGGATGCGAGATGGAGGTTTGAGTGAAATCAGCAAGCATGAAAAAATCTTATATCTAAATCGCTTATTTATAAAAATGTATATTATACTAAATGTGCACCTTTTTATTGCAGGCTTGTTAAGTCATTTTGTCTTTGAATAGTTCTTGTCTATTTCACGTTAATCTAACCCTTCTTTTCCCTACAAAAATGAACTTTACGGCCCAAGTCTTCTTACCGATTCCTTCTAATCATTTTGTCAAACTACCTTATTCTTCAAGAAAACAAGGATTTTGTTGTGCCCTAACAAAAATAAAATTTAATCCCTTTTTATCTCTAGTTTTTGTTTCATTTGAACGCTTTCAAGTATCTGTCATTCTATGTCCCCCTCTGAATTTTTTTCCGATAATGATGGTTTGTTACATAATCACTAGTTTTTAAAATTGCAATGGTTTGTGAATCTCAAAGTATTATTTAGGTATTCGTTACGACTACCTTTTCTTCCTTTTATTATGATGATAGAAACAACCCGAGGTAATTATTTCATTGTACATTATTTATATGGTTTCCACATTGACTTTGTGAGAAGATATTTGAGGTTAACAAAATTCTTTAAAACTATAAAATCATATTAAGTTTTCAATTTTGTGATAAATTTTTATGCAATGGAAGGTAAACATATTATATATATGCATAAATTTTATAATATAAATATTTTAATCGCTATGTATTTAAATTTATATTTTAAGCCATGACAAAAAATCACATAGATTTGTAGTCACAATGATATAATTCTTTTTAAAAATTATTATTAATATTCCACGTATTATTGGTGAAAGATAGAGTGTTGTCATATATATTAATTCATGATTCTACACGTATTTCTATGTATTCAAATGAAAAAACATAATTATTTGTTATTATCTTTACCTTTTAAAATTGATTTCTCCTATCTGAATATAATCAATCAAGAAAAATTTGTGTAGCTTACAACCGCTAGGATATAATTTCCTTTTAAAGAAAACTTATTTTAATCTTAACAATAATAAAAATCTATGTATAATTGTATAACACATAGAAGGTTTATGTTTAGTGCTTAGCAGTCGCCAGTATAACACTTTCGATTTCAAAATTTGATGTAAGTTTTTTTGAGGTTAGAGGCTGCTAGGCTATGCTAACAAATAATATTTGGAGCTTATTGGCATCTAGGTAATGCGATAAAATAATATTTCGAGACACATGGTTCCATTATGATTTAAAAAAAAAAGATTAAGATATTATGATCTTATCGGACACTTTGATTTGGAACAATATTATTTGAAGCTTAGTGTACGTTAGGCTATACTGCAACATATTATTAAAATATTAGTTATTTCTAGGATTTAACAAAAACAAGAAATATTTTGTGAGCTTAAACGACTAGTGTATAACACAATAACATATTTGTAGCTTAGTGATCGCTAGGCAACTATGGATATTTTGAACTTTAAGGTCATTAAGACACTACCAAAACATAATTTTTAGTATGTAGTGGTCACTAAGATTTAAAAAAATAAAGAAAGATATTTCAAGAAAAATGTCTAGTCGGTATGGCCGCAAAATATTATTTTGAGTTTAGTGGTCACTAGGATTTCACAAATTATATTAAGGTAGTATCAAATAAGCGGCTGCTACCAACTACCACAACATAATGTTTAGATAAAATCCTTCGATAAGATTTAATAATTTAAATGAAAATGGAGTGATATTCACGGCCGCTAGTATTTAGAACCATATAATAATTTTAGCTTATCGATCATTAATATTTAATGCATAATATTTGGAGAATATCGGTCATCAGGATTTAACACATTAAATTAAAAATCTGGGAGCTTAGCAATTGCTAGGATATGCATAATCATAATATTTGGAAGTTATCGGTGGTATGCTTTAACAAATCAAAAAAACATATTTTGAGCTACTCGACATCTAGGTGCTTCCACTATATAATATTTTGAGCTTAGATGTTGCTAGCATTTAACAAGACAAAGAATGAAATTTTTAGCTTAGTGTCCACTAGCTTATGTTGCAACATATTATTTGAAGATATGTTGTCACTAGGATTTTAAAAAATAAGTAAGATATTGTGAGCTTAGCGGACATTACGTTATGCCTCAAAATAAATTTATGAGCTTAGCGATCAGTACTCAATAACAAATATCTTGAATTTTTACACTGCTAATACACTACCAAAACATAATAGTTGGAACATAGCGGTTTCTAAGATTTAACAAAATAAAATAAGATATTTCAAGAATATCATTTGCTAGGTATTTCCGCAACATATTATTTGGAGTTTAGTGGTCACCAGGATTTCATAATTAAAATTAAAGTGGTATCAAAGTAACATCCAACACGTATCGCCACAACATAATGTTTAAGTCAAATAGTTCAACAATATTTAACGTTTTAAATGAAATTAATTTGTGCATTGTAGCCACTAGTCTTTACAACAATATACTAATTTAAGATTATCGATCGTTAGGATTTAATGCATACTATTTGGAGCATAACGGTTGCAAGGATTTAACAAATTAAATGAAGATTCAAGGAGGATAGATTCCTCTAGCGGATGCATAATCATAATGTTTGGAATTTGTTGGTGGTATTCTTTAATAACATCAAAAAAACAAATTTTTTTTTGAGTTAGTTGGCATCTAGGTGCTTCCACTATATAATATTTCGAGCTTAGATGTCACTAGCATTTAACAAGACAAAGAATGAAATTTTTATCTTAGCTTCCACTAACTTATGTTGCAACATATTATTTGAACATATTTTTTTGCTAGGATTTAACAAAAAAAAGTAAGATATTGTGAGCTTATCAGACGCTAGGTTATGCCTTAAAACATTTTATGAGCTTAGCAATCGGTACTCAATAATGGATATCTTGAAGTTTTATACCGCTAAGACACTACCGCATCATAATAGTTCAAACATAGTGGTTTTTAAGATTTAAAAAATATAGTATGATATTTCAAGACTAGTGTACATTAGGTATTTCCGCAACATATTATTTGAAGCTTAGCGGTTGCTAGGATTTCAAAAATTTAATTAAGGTAGTATGAAATTACCTTTTGCTACATACGCAAAAAATAATATTTAAAACAAATAATTTGCCAATATTTAACATTTTAAATGAAATTAATTTGTGCTTTATAGCCACTAGTCTTTACAATGATATAATAATTTAAGCTTATCATTTGTTAGGATTTAACGCATAATATTTGGAGAATATCGGTCATTGATTCAACACAATAAATTAAGAAACTAGGAGCCTAGAGGTTGCTAAGATATGAATAATCATAATATTTGGATGTTATCAAAGTGGTATTCTTTAGTAAAATTAAAAAAACAAATTTTGAGCTAATCGTTATCTAGGTGCTTCCACTATATAATATTTTGAGCTTAGATGTCACTAGCATTTAACAAGAAAAAGAATGAAATTTTTAGCTTAGCACCTATTAACTTATGTTGCAACATATTATTTGAATATATGTTGTCGCTAGGATTCAAAAAAAAAAGTAATATATTTTGAGCTTAGTAGATGCTAGATTATGCCTTAAAAAATTGTGAGCTTAGCCAATGGTACTCAATAATGGATATATTGAAGTTTTATCGCCACTAAAACACTACCAAAACATAATTTTTGGTACATAGTGGTCACTAAGATTTAACAAAATAAAGAAATATATTTCAAGACAAGCGTCCGCTAGGTATTGCCGCAACATATTATTTGGTGATTATCAGGTCATTCTAGGATTTCAAAAATTAAATTAAGGTAGTATGAAATTATAATCTGCTATGTATTTGCTACAAACATAATATTTAAAACAAATCATTCAATAGGATTTAACATTTTAAACGATTTTTTTGCTTCGCAGGGTAGCTAGTATTTACAATAATATAATAATTTAATCTTATCGATCATTAGGATTTGACACATAATATTTGGAGAATATCGGTCATCAAGATTTAACACAATGAATTAAGAAACTAGGATCCTAGCAACCATTAAGATATTTATAATCATAATATTTAGATGTTATCGATGGCATGCTTTAACAAATTTTGAGCTACACTACATCTAAAGCTTCCATAATAGAATATTTTGAGGTTAGATGTCTTGAGCATTTAAAAAGATAGAGAATGATAGTTTTAGCTTAGCGTCCACTAGCTTATGTTGCAACATATTATTTGAAGATTTGTTGTTGCTAGGATTTAACAAAACATAAGTAAGATATTGTGAGTTTAGCGGCATATAGGTTATGCCATAATAACATAGTATAACATGTTTAGACAAGTATAGAATATGGAATATATACATGAACATTCAATCAATTATAAATATTCATTTATTTACATGTCATACATATTATAGTGCTTTCCGTCTATCTCAGATACTACAAATTTTGATTCACCGTGGTTCTTCCTTAATTATGGGCTATTATTGATCTGATTCTCGTAGGCCCAATTGCATCATGTGTTTGTTGCTCTCATTCGAGACCTATTTTATCAGTTTTCTATTATGCCTCCTCAAAATATTTTTTTGCAAATATTATAATCTCTAATTATATTTCCTATGTCCACAATTGGGCTTCTATATAATACATTAGACTTGTCAAGAAAATAATTTTAACTACCAATTGTTTTTTTCAAATTTCCTTCGATTCTCTATTTTATGTATTTTTTCTTGTGTTTTGGAAACAATCTCAATGACATGTGAAGTTTATCCTTCATTTTCCTTAGTTATTCCCATTTTAAAATTAGCCAATAATTGCTTAAGTGACATTGTGAACTCTTCAACACAATCTAATTGATGGTTTCTGTTAAATACTTCCATGATCGAAGCTTATGAGAAAATATGATTTCCTCTCGAAATAATGTCCTCAAACTGTAAAGATAGTATTATTTCATGTTCATTTCATTCCCTTAGTATTTAATTTGTATAATTAGCATATGTATGGCATATACCAATATTGTCCATGGTCATAATTGAAGGGTATTTACAAATTCCTTATTTAATGACCTACCCCATATGTATTAATGTTTTCTACAATGATTTCGTTATAGTAATGATTTTTTCATTCTTTTCAAGAACGCTTATTCCTCCTCCTTTAAACTGATTCATTTCTTTATATTATTTAACAATCCATGCAATGCCTCTTCTACATCAAAAACTATACTTTGGAAGGAACTATGGCCTTTAATTGAGTTTCAATCTCTTTATTTCTAGCACATATGCCTCTCACTAGTTCTACGGCTACTTCTATTGAAGCCCTTATCAAGGATTCCAGATCTTCCTCATATTACACCACTTGGGAGCCTTTTTATTTTTGTTTCTTTGTAAGAGTGAAGAGGTCTTCTGAAGTTTCGTGCCAAACAATGGCTTGCTATGTTGACATCTTCTTTTGGTTACCCTTTTCAAGGTTTCATCCTTGGATTGAATTCAATTTTTAATAAGGGCTCTTCTTGTGCCTCCCAATCTAGATGTTCTTTGTGGGAAATTACAAATTTCTCTACCCAATCTTGTCTCACTTCATGTGAAGTGGAGGGAGAATATTGAGAGGGTTGCACTAGGGCTGCGTTGGCTGAAATTTTAGTTTGCATAATATCTTATTCTTCATATGATGAAGTTATGGCATATGCCACCAAATTTGAATCCTCATTTGGTATCGACAAGACTTTTCAAAACTCGATCAATTTTTAATTGCTATAGATAAGGGATCACATGGAGTTTTTGAATGTTCTGAATACAAAGTTGCCTTTCCCTTCATAGCCTCCTTTTCAATAGTTTCTCTTTGAGGTGGAACTTACCCTATGTCCTTCATATTTTTCTTAACAAGGCTATATTCTGTTTGGGTAATCCATACCCAGTCATTGGCATCAGGCACATGAGCATACAATATATTTAATTTTTATTTATGTGACTTAAGGTGTTGGGAAACCATTTTCATTTTGTCATATTACCTTATAGGGTGTTCGAGGAGATGAAATTAATTTCTATGGGTTGAGGAAACCTTCAAATCGGTCCACCTTTTAAATTTTCTACATCCCATAGTGACTGGGAGGTGGGGATGTGTTTTAAGATTCTTCTCCTTACACTTTATAAAAATACCATTACAAATTTGATATGCAACCTCTTGTTCTGCCAATTTTTCTGGAACATAATATGGAACTAAAAAGGATGTGTAAGGATCCCCTCAATCATGATAACTATATATTATGGATAGAAGAATATGGCTCCCATTTTCCTTATGGAAGTGAGGATGTCAGAAGATGTTCTCGGTGTTGCGATTTCATGTAATTGTTGGTAGAGAGAAGGATAAAAATAATTGCATATATCTTTAATATGTGATCTAAATTGATGGGTATACAAGTCTGAATATTGTTCATTTTCCTTAAAGGGTTCAAGGATACCAAATTTGAAATGAATTAGAACATTTGAGAACACCACAAAGGGCATCGAAAAGATAGGAAGCCATGTAAAATGATTTCTTATTTTCAAGGAAATTATTTCTTTGTCTTACTAAATTCAAACTGAGCACTTTCCCTAAGGAGGGAATCTTTTCTTCATCAATAATAAAAGAAAGTAAAGGGATACAAGAAACATCCACATTAGAGAAAGATGAATTTCCATATAGCCTATTCATGAGGAACATGCCAATATGGAATCCTAGTCCAAACATTTTAATAAGGACATAGGGAAGATAGGAATCATCCATATTATCTAACGGGTCAACAACCCAACTATGTAAAACATCTCTTACTCTTCTTTGGGCCATGCAAAAATCAACTGTTTTTTTGAGTTATATAGGTAGTTCAACTCTGTAATTTTATAATAACTTTTGTATGCATTCCCAAAAAAAACCTATTATGTTTTTCCATGATTTAGAAAATAAATACATCTCCTTGGACTTGGCATGAATTAGATAGGAAGTGATCACTTCCAGAAATGGAATCTCCTCTGGTTTATCTACAATTAAATAAAGAATAGATATTTTTATTTCCCTTGTGTCTCATAATTGTAGTGCTTGATCTTCCGGTATACCCTTTTTTCCTACAACATCAACATCAAAAATTTCATTCTGTACTCATGGAAAATAGAGCTAAGTAATGTCGAAATTCATCATGTAAGGTAGTTGGATCAAACATGATATCTCTAATTACTTTTTTGTTCTCATAGGAATATAAATAAGCATCTACCATCAACATTATCGGCTCTCCTTCCATGTTGAAAAATTAAAGGGCCACGAACGCTGCATACATCATCAACAAAAACAATTACTGAGACAAATGGCGTACTTTAATTTATGACAACATTCATATGTCCCTTATTTTGAATATTAGGTAAGCTTAGAAAATAATTTTCAATAAATGAAAGAATTTTTGATCCTAGTAGTCGCTAGGGTCATCCATAACTAATTATTTAGAGCTTTAGCAGTCAATAGACATCATTCAGAGACTTACTATTAATGAAATGAGAAAAGTGCGATGTACATGTACCTCTGAGAGGTCAAGATATAAGTAGTTTTACTCATAATATTCATTAGGAAACACTCACATTAAAAATATAAATGCAATGCATAAAGTCCACCAACACAAACACTCTTGAGGCTTTAAGAATTGGGTAATATTGATCCTTGCAGTGGATAACTTTGGCCACAACAAAATATTTATAGATTCTTCGTATTTAGGCATTATTCATGGGAAAACTATTTTTATAATGAGAAAAATTTCACCAATATTTACACTAGTGGTGGGTCAATATATACGTAGTGTTGATCCTAACAGTCAATAATTTCAGCAACAACAAATTATTTAAAAATTCACCATATCTATGCTTATTTCAAAGAACAACTATTATTACGATGAGAAAAGAACACCAATACTTCCACTATTGAGAGGTACAAACATAAGTAGTTCTAATCCTAGCGACCGTTAGGGTAAGCTATAACATATTTCTTAAAGCTTACCTATGGATATGAATTATTAACAAATAAATGCGTACTTCTTAACTTAGTTATTACTAGGATCAATCACAATGATATATTTGTAGCTTAACAATGCTAGACATCATAAACATAAAACTATTAATGCATTAACAAGAAAATTTCAGTAATACATCCATTTTTTAGGAGTCAAGAAATACGTAATTTTGTTCCTAGAGTTTTCTTTAGTAAGCCACAATGAAATATATAAAGCTTATTGGCCAATAAGATCTACCTCGATAAAATATTTTGAACTTAGTGTTAGCTAAACACCATTCAATGGAAATCATTTATTGAACTGAGAAAATAGTTGTAATACATGTTTTCTTAAGGGATTAACCTTTAGTTAGGTTTGATTAGTTTGTTGCAATGATGTGTATACCTATCTTTATTTATTAATAATTGTACTATATTGGCCGAACTTTCCCTTGTAGAGCCAAGTCCTACACTACATACCCTCGAGAGGGATCAAGCCTTATGTAGTTCTTATAATATATATTACAAGTTATTTAAAAGTGATTTACTTTGTATACATACATCTTTGTCTTGGTATTATAAGTAATCTTGAATTATAAATCCTTTGTGACCATTACAATTTTAAGACAAGAGAAATTGTAAAGAAAGGAAAACCTCTATGACCATGTTCTTATGTGCATCAATTTATCCATATAATACATGGTATAATGAGTTTAAATATAATGACCACACTCTTTCTAGTGTTAGTATGAATATAAAGACACCAAACTCTATGTATAATCTCCCTGGTCATTAAATATCACAATTTCCATATGCTTCTACCCGCCAAAGTAATTTCAATAATCAATTTTTAATGAAATGTGTAGAGAAAAATCTCATAGCGGTCCTAAAATTAGATTTAGTTCAATTTCCTACAAAAGCACTGAATGAATAATATCCCTTTCGAACAAAAATCTATTTTCCTTCTGCCTTTTCATGAACAACCAATTTGTTAGCTTCAAGCAATAATTAATGTCTATGTCAAGTATTTTAGGAAATGTTCTCGGTCCTCTTGCGAGAAAAACTCCCATAACATGTTTGTACATTTCTTACAAGAACACTATACACATATTTCACAATCATTTAAGGATCATCAAATTGAATTAAAAATGACACCAAAGCATTTGAATTGACAATTTTTATTAAAATGCGTAAAAGAGTATGGTGCCATGGATGGAATTGACTTTCGGAAGGGCTCAAATTTGGTTTTGTTGAAAATGCTACAAAAACTTCTACTTTTACATAAATATCAATAATTGGGAAGTGATAAAAATGGATTTCGTTTGCATAGTTTTTCCCAAATAAATATTTAGAGCTTGGCAGTCACTAATCAACATTAACATCTAAACTATTAATGAAATGATCTCCGTGTGAAAATACATGAAATAACGATGGGTCATGTAATATGTACTTTGGTTCCTAGTGGTCGCTAAGATGAGCTAAAACACAATATTTGTATCTTAGTGGTTGTTAGGCATCATTAATAGTAAAACTATTAATGAAAAGAACATAATTTGGAAATACATACATCTTGACGGGTTATAGATACATTATTCATATCCTCGCATGTAACTAGGATCAACCACAACAAAACATTTTGAGCTTAGTGGGCGCTAGACATCATTACCAAGAAAAAAATCTATGTTGCACTATCATTTTGAGCTTAGCTATTGCTAGGCATCTTTACTTATTTATAATTGTACTATATTGGCTGGACTATCCCTAGTGGAGCCAAGTGTTGCACTACATACCCTCGAGAGGGATCAAACATTATGTAGTTCTCATAATATTTACTATAAGTTATTGAAAGGAATATATAAATTACACATTTTAATGATAAATGAAATCTTAAAAGCAATGGTGGTCTATAATTAGTCAGTAAATGAAGTCTCAAAGGTCATGGTATGATGAATATAAATATAATGATGACACTATTTGTAGTGTCACTATGAACATACATGATCTCCAAACCCTGTCTAATCTCCTTATCATTAAATATCCCAATTTCCCAAGATATTAGATCTCCCTATTTCCATGTGCTTATTGTTAGATTAAGAAAGAAAAGCCCCATGTCTTATAATTTTTATCATCAATATATCATTAGCTTATTTAACTAAAACAACCATATCCTATAATTTTAATCCATAATTACAACATATATATTTCTAAAACTATCTAGTAAGTGAAACATTACTTAAAATCTTGTTTAGCCTGACTTCTCAAATTGCAAGTTTTATAGTTCCCCGATTCACTATTTTTCAAGGAGGAACCTACACAGATGGAAATCTTTGTATTTTTCCTTTGGTAGTCACATATATGTTTTTATAACATTGTATTTCCCACAATTTCCTTATGCAAGAAAACAAATAAAAATTATTTGTGTTACTATTACTATTTCATCTACTGGAAGATACTATCACTATTTCATTACTTTAATTTAAAATGAAATGTCTATAAAAAACGATCAATAGCGGTCCAAAATCCCTAAATGAATAACAACCCTAACTAAATAAAATCTATTTTCCTCAGTGTTTTCAAAAACACCCATTTTTTTGCTACCAATAATCATTGTTGTCCATGTCAGGTATTTTATGAAACATTTCTCAGTCCTCTTGCAAAAAATGCCCATAACATTTTTCCATTACTCGCAAGCATGATACACATATTTTACAAATCATTTAGGGATCTCCAGATAGAATGAAAAAACAATGTCAAACCCTATCAGTTGAGAAGTGTTTGTAAAAGAGTGTTAAAGAATCGACATATTTGACTACTGGAAGTAGACAAAATAGGGTTTTGTTGAAAAGGATACAGAAAAACCTACACTTACAGAATTTCAAAAATTTGAAGGAATAAAGGAGAGAACGCATACTGATTTTTGACGTTTTCATAAAAAAATCCCTGCTCATAATTTTGGAAATCAAACCATGATCAGGTTTTCTCGATGGATGATTACGCTTACAGATTTTATCCCTCATGCCAATGTTCTTGCCAAAAGCTTCACAAATTTAAGTCTACATGAAATATAATAATAAATGACAATCTATAGTTACATGGAACCGAAACTTCCAACCATCGCTTTCTTCAATAAGATCATATGTTGCTAAATTTCTTTATATTTAATGGAAAATTAATGGCTATCAAAAGGTGCACATATTTTGAATATTGCACAAACTTTACTTTGTTTGGTTTAATGGCCAATTAATTTTGGGGGAACCAAAATATTAACCATATATGCCACACGCAAATATTATCAATATTATCAACATTATCATAAAAAAACACCATGCTCATTGTCAATATTATCATCTATAAATTACATAGTGAGTATATAAGTATTCCATACTTTGACTATACTACCAATAATATGTGGTTCAATTGATGCCTCACATATTGAATTATCATATTTTGAATATCGCACGAACTTTACATTGTTTGGTTTAATGACACACACAAATATTAACCACATATGCCACACACAAATATTATCAATATTATAAACATTATCAACAAAATAACACCATGCTCATTGGCAATATTATCATCTATAAATTACATAGAGTATATAAGTATTCCATACTTTTACTATACTACCAATGATATGTGGTTCAATTGATGTCTCACATATTGAATTATCATATTGTCCTCAACAAAATTATACATATTTACTGACACTATTTTAAATTCTTTTGTTATACAAACAATATCTTTGGATTTGTGTGTTAATGATCTTAGTGGCACTTATGATTTTGATCGTTGGAATTGTTCTGAAATAAAAAATAACAATGCAAAATAGAGAAGTATTAGCTAACTCCAATCCATGACATTTTTTCTTACATAATGTATACCGTATTTTATAGTGGAATGAATGATGAAATACTATATTATTATGGTTAAAAAATTATAATTTACCTCAAGTAAAAACACTTGAGTTGAATTTGTATATCTAATATTTTCTCCATTAGTTTTCTCTTGTTTCATTATTTCACGCTCAATTTGAAGTCTTCCTTCTCAATTTATTTCATTGTCTGACTAAATAGATTCATGTTATTTTTTATTACCTCTTTCAAATCTCCAAAATAGTTTCTTTTTCTCTTTACACGTTTTCTCTCAATTCATTTTTTATTAAAAGGGGTTTCTTGGTTTTCTCTTTCTAAATTTTTAATATTGATAGAAGGGATTCCTAATTTCCCTCTCATGTCTTTTTTAGAAGTAGAAGTGGTTATATTAACCATCTCTTTTCCATTAAACCAATAACCTTGAGTGTTTTCCATGTAATGTGATCCATATCTTCATAGAAATTCCATGTTGAATTTGTTGCCAACTTTGTGTTTTCCAATTGTTTCTCCTTCTTGAGGGTTTTCTTCAACTTGTTCATCTTGTATTTACATTGCATCTTAGTGAATGTTTTTCCATAAACTTGATTCAAATAATATGCTATATTATCCCAATGTTTCTTATTGAGTTTTTCCACGATATAAATCTTGATACACCTCTCCATCTTTTGAAATAAATGTTTTCACAACAGATTTTGACCAAATCTCTTCTTTGTATTTTTTCATCGGCTCCTCATAATTTCTATATTTTTCATATGTTTGGGTTATTTGAAAATGTTTCTTCCAGTTTTGAATCATCAACATCATCAACAATATATGGATAATTTAGATTGATTTGTGAATGTGGAATGTAAGGACCCAAATTCTGTGTGTCCCTTGTATTATCTTGCAAATTAGAGACATTATTTCCATCAAAGTTCTGCACATAGTAGTCCTTTTCATGGTAGTTTCTTAGTTGTGTTGAAAAACCATATTGTCTTCATAGTTTCTTGGAGTTGTTTTGAGACCTTGGGATTCAAAACATGAAAACAAGGAAAATGGTGATTTTTTCATGTCCTACAAATTTATTAGTTACTATAAACATTCACAAATGAAACAATTTTCTTACTCCATATTTTATCTAAACTTAATTTCATTTTTCATTTTCTAATAATAAATATACAATGGGTGTTGTGCTCTATAAATTCATAGAATCAAAACTTGTGGAGAAACATTAAAAATTGGTTAAGTGCCTAACAACAAATTAATATTTACAATCTCTATGAAATGGGTATATAAAATGAAATTCTTCAAAATAAAATAACAATGCTTCACCTCTTTTATTTTTTTAAAATCTGATCCCTATATTGGTGTTTTTTCCTTCGAAATGAGTATACAAATTTCTATTTTATTGCATTAAAATATTGATGTTGTGAGCTTATGTGGACTCAAATTAAATATCATACCACTTAACATTAAATGTAGTACGAAAAAAAAATACTCTCAAGTGGTGGATTTTACATTATATGGTTTAATGGCCATTTAATGTTTAGGGAAGTGCAATATTAATTAGGTAACATTTGACCTTACAAAAAAGTGTAATTGTTATTGTAAAGAATTAAGGTAATATTTTTATAACATAATTTTTAATGTATGAAAAAATTTGACATTAAAAATTTAATTAAAATTAAGTCTTTAATATTGACAAATATTAATAGTAAAATACATAACATGGGTTACTTCACTCAATATTATAGAAAATTATTAAAAATAAACTTATATTGTTAAAATATTACGTAAAATATAAAAACTTTAGAAATATTTAATACACATAATGGAATCAAAGCACATAACACCATCATTAATCAAATAAAGAATAAACTTGAACTCTATAACATCAAATAAACATAGCTATATAATTAGAGAATAAAATATATTAAGGATTTAATTTGACACAATATTAATGGCCATAAATTTAAGTGCAAGAGGCTCTTAGGCTAGAATTTTTTTGACTAGAATAGCAGGTGATAATGTTAGTGACGACCCTTTGATATGCAAATGATCTCTATTCTAAGAGTGAGTGCTCACACTTCGTCATTCGAGGGATCACATTTTGTCATGTGAGGGATCACACTTTGACGTCACGAGGTATCAATATTCGACGTGTGAGGAATCACACTTAGTAGATGTATGAGGCCACGACTCACTCGCACATCCGAGTGCAAGTTTTCAAACTTGGAAATGTGCTCACTCGCACATTGAAGTGTGATCACTAAAATTTGACCTCCCATTCTAGTTTATATTTGAATTTTTGCATGTACCAGAAAAAAAAAGTCCCAAGGGCCGCTAGGATATAAAACTTTTGAAATCCATACACTATGTGTTTTATGGATAAAAATATACACACAACAATAGGATATAAGTGTGTAATACAATGTGTTATGTGTTCAAATATTTATATTAAATGAAGTTTCAAAGATGTTTATATAAGATGTATATTTTTATTTTCTCATTCTGATTTCAATTCTCCATACTAATGTTAAAGATTTAAGTGTCCTCAGTACTAATTTTCTCTTTTTATTTGTGGATATAGTTGAAAATGAACTCTGTTTTTGAAGATGGAGCACATGTGGATTTACTATCCAAAGGTGTGAAAGTTATGGAGGGACTAGTTTATCCATCCAAAGATACACTCCATTGTAGAGACATGGGGTCTATCTTATTCATTGTCACAATAATTATTGTATTCAATGGTAGAGTGAGACTTCCATACACAATTGATGATTGTGAAACCCTAGAAGAAATTGAAAACAAGGGATACTTTATCCCATGGGAAAGGAATCAAATGATTAAGCATGTGATTTTAAAAGTTTCACATGTGGGGGTGATGGCATTCAAAACATCATTGAGAAGTGACTCAGAAGATACATGTAATGAGGATGAGGGTTTTAATTCTAACAGTGATAGCCATTGTTTTAAAACTCCTAAAGATAGGGATGAATTTACTACAACCTACATGGTGCTAAAACATAAGTGTGCTAAAAAGAAGGTGATATAGATAAGGATTTATATCCTGTACAAGAATAATAAGTGATTATGGATTAGTGTTAGGACCCACACGTTTGGTGTTTTTTCTAGAAGATTATAACTACATGCAATGATTTCTATCCATGTATACAACACATTAGCCAAGTTTCCTGGCCAATAAAATACCTAGTTTATCTAGAAACAAGAACTTCACTTTATGTGAATGGAAATTCTGAACTCCAAGAAACAAACACCACATAAAAAATTGACTTCAATTTGATATGTTCAAGGGGTTTACTGCATGAAGTTGATACATTTTTGTTCAAAAGAAAAAAATTGTTACATAAGCAACAACTACAAATGTATGTTAAGGAGACATAGTTCACTTTAAAAAATTGGATGGCAATACATTTGGGGTGCATATTGATAAATTAATTAGGCTGTTTTAAAAGGGTTTTTCCATATCGTAAGGATCTCTCATCCAATGGCGTGTCAGCCAGCTGACCCATTAAGATGGTTCCATTATGGAAGTAAGGCTAAAATTTCTAGAAGAGTTTCCAGTAAAAATATGGAGTGTATTTGAAGATCCATTTCCTCAACTAGTATACCCAAATTCATATGAATCCTCCATATGTAGTAGTAATGAAAAATTGATTAAAAATACCTTACAACTCCTATAAATTCCAAAAGGTAAATCCTACTCCATATAGTACACCAAAGGCAAGGGAAAATAATGAAAAAATAAGTGAACAATTTTTGTCTGAAGTTGAGAAGAAACCTTGTTACAAGGAAGAATGTCTCTCCAATTTGTCTTAGTACTTTCAATCACAGTTGGAATTTAAATCTAGGGATGAATGAACTTGCCATCAAAAACCTTGTAAAAATACATTCACCAAAAATGCTAGCAATTGTGATCAAGGTCAAACTTTTGAACATACTATAGATAAATTGAATTTATGTGGAAGGGATGTATGTCATAATGCATGGTACAAATGTCATGGAATCCCAAAAAGAACCTATTACGGATATAGAAAATCTTGGATTAATGGTGAGAGGAGGGTAGTAAATGGAAATACAGGAAAACCAAAAAAATGCCAAATAGTGTCACAACTATTGCATTGATATCCAAAATGGTGGAGAGTAATTATGATATATCACCACACATGTCTCGTTCAGTGGGACAAGATGGTACTAGAGTAACAATGATATTGTTTCCTTCATGTTATAGTTTTTATTACATCATACAAAATTATAACAAGGGCCTTTCACTATTGGAACTTCCTCCAACGTCACAATAAAATCTCAACAAAATATGATAATAACATTTCTCCCATGTTTCAATCACTAAGAACAACTTCTTCAAAATGTGACAAGTGCATAGAGCTTAATAAAAACATATAGCCATCTCGTGTCTAGAAACAATGACACAAATAGATCAATGCCAGAAATGGCACAATAATTACATTTAAAGTTGTCTTTCAACTTAATATGCACATAGAGCACAATCACAACAAAATCCAAATAGTCATTTGAGCATTATGCATGATAAAATGGACAAGATGAAAAATAGTATACCATGGTTATGCAAAAAAGTAAAATCAATAAGAATATTAATATCCCCATCACCTTGACGGGTATGATGACACATGGGCACAAAGCGGGGTTTCGGAACTTTGGTCTCCCTTTTTGTTGCACGAGGAGAAAAATTCACAATAACATCATTGGCACTTTGTATTCGTAAGCTAGAAAAATCACTTACGTATTAGTATGGTGATTTGTTATATAATAGTGGGACGTCAAAACACCCATTACATGATGCAATGTTGAAAATTGATGCATATGGCAAGTGCAAGGAATACAAGTAGAAAAATGAGCATGCTCATACAACTAATACTATAAGCAGATGTTCAAGTTCATTTAGAAAACAACCACGAATTCTCTAGTTGTAACTTGATAATGCTACAAGTGAAAACAAAAATCACACATTTTTTGTGTGTGCATACATGCTTACAACTAGAAGGTTTTTCAACACAATGTTCATGAGTTTCCTTCTAGTGGGTCACACATATGAAGACATGGATGGGACATTCAGCCGATTAACAACACCTTGTGCAAATTGAAACATTCTCTTTACCAAAATTAATGGAAACTTATAAAACATGCCAAGAGGAGTCTAAAGCACATTCAATTTGTACCATATTTAGGAAGTTTATGAATTTGAGGCTTTTGTGGAACCACACCTGCTAGATGGTAACCACAACATTGTGGGTATAAGAAAACCAAATATTTTTAAGTTCCATGTTGTCAACAACAATCCCATCATGGAGTATAAAGAATCAATCATGGATTCAGAATGGTCATAATCATTTGAGATCTGGAAAACATTGGATGGGAAACCTTTATTTCTTGAAGGAGATCCTCCATTGGCACCCTTCAAAGAACTAAAAGATATGGAATACCCACAAAGAGGAATTCACCAATACAACAAACACTGGGAAAAGAGTTCAATAGATGGCGAGAAGCATACTAGGTTCGATGATTGCATATTGGAAAAATGTTCTTATGCGTGCCCTAGAGAATCCCTTTGTTAATTGTAGCATGACGAGGAGAGATTGTTTTTGGCCAAAAAAATTCAAGATAGCACAATGTATGATCAAATAGTGGGTGCACCACATCTTGACATGGATAGCTACTATAGTCAAAATGTCATTTCAAATAAGGATATATATGTTGGGCCTATTTTTGATAGACCTCGAGACGAATTCAACCCAGTAGTGGATGTGAATGATGAGAAGATGATACTAGTAAGACCAACTGATGATAACGTACCTATATGGATGGGAAAGGAAGAACAAATTCTAATACATGATGTTCACACAAAGGATCAAAAGATAAGGGTACGCTAGTGGGAACCCATGGAAAATAAAATAAAAAAAGATAAAGGTACTAGGAATGCTTAAAGAAAAATAAATGGTGGTGAAAATCAAGGGGCATATCAAATATTGATATAGACAACGTCATTTGGGCATGGATTCCAAGAAAAAATGGAAATGAGATCAAAATAAAATACAAAGTCAAGGACAAGAAGCTATCCAGAATATCTTAAACAAATTCAAGAACAATAATTAATACCCTTGAGAGGGATCAATGCTTATGTAATTTTCTCGAAGGAATTGATTTCCTATGGAAATACATTTTCAAATCCATTTCTTCAAAACAACTTGTTTAACATAATTATTAACTCTTTGTTGTTCTTTATGATTTACAAAATGGAAAAGCATAAAAGTAGTTGACTTTATCACACGTAACTTGCATATTTACAATATCATCATCATTTGTTATATATAATTATATAAAAATTATATAAATATATAATATACATAATTAAATATAAATTTGAAGTAGTTAAATAACTACTATTTTTTTCCATTTTATAAATTAATCAAATATATGTTAAAAAGATGTATCCTAGCGGTCATTATGCTTAAGTGTCTTATGGGTCGTGAGGCTTATATAACATAGTGCCCGATAGGCTTATGTGTCTCATGGTCCCTTAGGCTTATGTAACTTAGCTACCGCTTGGATTGTATAACTTTGCATCTGCCATGCTTATATATCATACATCCTTTAGTTAATGCAAGGATTAAAATTGATGTTTGTTTAGACATTTTTTCATGATTTTAGTCGTAATATAGTTTCAAATATTTGAAATAACCATCACACTAACTTGTATATTTACAATATCACCATCATTTTTTATATAGATTTATATAAAAATTATATCAATATATAATATACATAAAAATTAAATAAATATAAATTTGAAGTGTTTAAATAACTACTATTTTGTATTTGTTAAAGGGAAATATTGTAAAATTACCGTCATCTAAAAATTGTTTGATAGGCATAGGTGGCCATCAAATTTAACCCCTAGGCTTATGTAAGTTAATGGCCACTTGGCTTAGTAGCTTAGTGGTGGGCAGGCTTATGTATCCTGCTACCGGTAGGCTGATGTAACTTTACAACCGCTAGGATTATTTCACCTAGAGGAATCTACTCTTGTGTAAGTTAGCAGATGCTAGGCTTATGTAAGTTAACAACCTATACGCTTATGTAAGTTAGTTTTTGCTAGGATTATGTGAGGGAATTTGAAAAAAATAAAAAATCCTAAACTAGTGAAATTGAAATCCAAAAATTGGAATTTAGAAATTGGATTCCAATAGTGGAAAAATTGGAATCCAATAATAGTGCAATTGAATTCCAATAATAGTGAAATTGGAAGTAGAATAAATACAATAATGATAATATTGGAATCGATATTGCTAATAATGGAATCCAATATGCCCAAAAATGGAGATGGATTTCTTCCAATACTTGTAATATTGGAACCTAGATTCAAAGGAATATAACTAGATTCACTTGAAATAAGTGTTATAAGAAGGGGAATTCATTCTATTCCATCCACCATTTTTCCTTTTATCTAACGACTACGTGATATATCTACGTCATTAGCGCTAGGGTAATCTAGGCACATTATTACACACAAAACTAAATTGGGTTTGAGATGTAGTGCAATGCTCAAGAATAATTATATCCATTTGGTAGTTGAGGACGGTTTGAACCATTCATTGGAATTTTTATTTTATAGGGTTTGATTCTTTGTATGGGATTTTGCAGATGATTCTTCATTTCCAATTTACAGTGAAATCAACAAACCAAGTGTGACACTCACTTGTCCCAAGGTGAATAATTGTGAAGACCTAACGACCCTATGAAAATCATATTTTGAGACTTTTCACAGACCAGGGCGCCCATATTTCAAACTAGGGTAGCCACATGCACCCCTATCCCTCTCCAGGCATCCTAGTCTAGCCAGATCTACCTCCGCTGTAATTTTTTGAAGATCATTTAGATGCTCTATTGCACCATTCCATCACTTTGTTTAGCCCCCCGCATCACCGTGACGTAAGTCCAATTCAGGTAAGTAACTTCCCATTTCATTTTATTTCATTTAAAATATCAAATAAATTACTTATCATTTATATTCATTTGTGTCATTTATCATAGCTGTACATTTCTAATTTTAATAAAATATCCTATACTTTTATTGAATCATTTTTGGTGAACCCATAGCTTGAAACATTTTTCCCTAGGATCCACTAAAAACATAATGGCTAAGGATAACTCTTCCGCTTCTGGATCATCATGCCTCATGTTAGTATCAATCCCATTTGTGATGAGGAAACTATATCTGATCTTTTGGATCTATATCATGATGTTACTATGCTAGATGATAGTCAACAATAACTCTTAGCTTAACAATGCAATATACCTACTAGTTTTAAAAATTCTTCCATTAGCATCGTTTTGGATCCGAATAAATTTTCTGGTTTTCAAACTTGTTATATAATTA
Source organism: Taxus wallichiana var. yunnanensis (assembly GCA_018340775.1). Classification (NCBI taxonomy): domain Eukaryota; kingdom Viridiplantae; phylum Streptophyta; class Pinopsida; order Cupressales; family Taxaceae; genus Taxus; species Taxus wallichiana. The sequence continues at coordinate 576,369,988 of CM031240.1, forward strand.
TCCATGATCCTCCTAAAATTTCCAAGGAAATTCTAGATGACTCTCATATCGATTTCATGCTTGGTCTTGATGATAGTACACATGTGCATAATGATTTTCCTCCTACTCAAACCACTACTATAGTTGCATCTCATGTTTCTCCTATTTCTTATAATGCTTCTCATGATCCATCGCATACTAGTTCACATACTCCTTCACACTATATGTTGATGATCTAATTAATAATACACTTAATGAAATTTTTATTTTTGAGTCTCTCTTTGATTTTGACAAAACAATTGATAATCACGAGTCTAATACTTTACATACTACTGAGTGTGAATCTACTTCTCCATTTTCATCTTCTTCTGAGGTTGTATCTAATAATATGCATGACTCATCTCCATCTACTAGTTCATCTCCTCATACCACTTCATTTACCCATATCATTACATCTCCATCTCATGCTTCAGATCCTAGGAATGTTTCTGATGCTAGTCCTACCACTTCTATGAACATTCCATCACCTATTGCTTCTTCGGAACCTATAATTAATGTGAATTTATCATAAGACTCTCCTACTTCTTCGAACCTATAATTAGTGTGAATTTATCATAAGACTCTCCTACATCTCCTCTCAACATCCCTATGATTACTCACAAAGGAAAGCTACAACCACTTAACACATTCTTGCGATCCTCTACTATTCCTTCATAGGATATCTTATCTCTCATGCATTCTATGGGACATTTACTGTCTTAGGTTAAACCACTCACATTAGAAAGCAAGTGTTATTATGATTCCATTGATAACAATTCATTGCATGATAACCCTATTCCTAAGAAGATTCATAACTCATCATTTCATAAGGATTTTATTATGTCCGACTTTTCATGTTTTAATGATACTGAAACCCCTACTTTCATCTCAAACATTACCATATGGATATGGATTCATATTCTAGTGATCAATTATTTATTAAAGCCTTTTTACATAGTCTTACCCATGATGTTTTACAATGGTATACCCACCTTCCATTTGGATCTATTAACACTTATCATGAGATGGAAGAAGCTTTTTTCATTGCTTTGTCATTAACAATGGATCTCAAGTTACCTATTATCACCTAACTACTTTACATCAGGGAAAAATAGAACTTATCATGGATTACATCTTATGATTCAATGATTGTATGCACCAACTAGTCTTTTAGCCTAACGATTTAGAGAAGCAATTTCTTTTATGTCATGGTTTGATTTCCGCACTAAAACAAATATTGGAATATGAAACATGTGAATCATTCACACTTCTATGCTATAGAGTCATTGGTCTAGAACAATACCTTATTACTATGCATGTTATCGATCCTCCATTTATTGTTACTATTGATACATCATTTGGTTCATCCTCATTTCCATCGATTGAGCATCCTATATGATCTCCTCCTCCTCACAAGCAAGCTCATCCTACTACATAAAAAAAAATCCTTCTTCTCCTTCTCTCGCACATGTTACACCTCAATATTTTACACATGTTTCGTGTGAGCCATTGCATTTATTTCATCTCTCTCAACCACATGATGTGTTGTGTGCTTTTCTCAATGATCATTTAATTCACTTACCTTTTAACCAAAATCATCCATAACATCCTTTACGATGTCAATATGATCTACCATATTGTAAATATCATGTATCAATGACCATGGGGATGATTGTTGCTTCACCCTTCATGAATGTTTTCAAAATTTAGAGGATAAGGGCATCATCTCCTTTGGATATCACTCACGTGAGCGGTCCATATCTCCTCTTGCTCCTTCACAAGATACTATAGTTGAGTTATCTCTTTCTTTTAGTGCTAAGGTCATTATTCATCCATCATCACAAGTTGTTACTCATGTGGTCTCTCCACCGCATCCATCCATCACTACACCATCTCATCCACCTCATCCATATCATTCATCATATTACGCTACTACTTCACATTGGATTCCATAGCCCTTGTCATTTACACATCCCACCGCCTCTCCACATGATGTTAAATTTGGTTCATATTCTCACGCTTCTTTTATTACACACGCTTCCACCACTTCTCACCGCCTCGGTATTTGGTAGGTGATTGTTATAACCCTACCCCTATGAAACACTTGTGTTCTTATGGTTATTTCATGAATATTGAGGTATATGTTACAATAAGAACCTATCTTCACATGCTTTATAAATTCATGTAGTGCACACCATAGAATCATTTGTCGATGACACACTCTTACTTTACGGTTCATTCTTGATCACGATGGGTATTATCTAAATGAGCCTCGTCATTTATACATTGGGGGACATTGGTATTGCACCCTCACTACCTTAATCCTCCTAACATGCAACCACATCATATTCTTACACACCATCAATCATTCGTCACAATGTTATTTTTGCAAGTTATATTATGTAAATAGTCTATTATCCTATACACTATATCATCATCATATTACTTATTACTTAATATCTATGCATTACAAATAAATTAAGAAAATACAAACAAAACTCAACACATCAAACATCATCTATAGAAATAAAAATCACATAATCATCATCATATCATAACATCAATATGCACCGAATACAATCACCATATGTCAATAAATCATTCTATATATATATATATATATATATATATATATATATCAATTACAATCATAGTTACAATGCATCTTATCACTAGGGAAAACTCACCTACATTGAATACACAAAAAAATCATATCTCATCATTGATGTCACTATCTAGTATTTCAAGTGCTCTAGAACTCGATGCCTCACCACTAACTTGACATTGATGATCGCAACCTCAATATATCTCTATCTATCTTTGTAGTAGTTTCACCTCTCATTAATCTGCTCCGCAAAGTGAATCTGTAATGAAATGAATTGTTCAAACACATCCCGTGATAAAGGACCTCCATCCTCAGCCTCTCTAGCTTTTTGTGTCTCCCCACGTGCCTCATCACTCTTACTCGGTAGTATGGTACACGTCATTTCTGCTATGGCCACTTTCTCATAAAAGGTGGCATGTTCACCCATAATGTCATCTACATGCTCTAACATCCCTCCATCCACAAGTATGTGGTTGGAACATTCCATGTCAATGTGCAGATGGATGTGTCTATAATCAAGGACCAATACACATCTCCTAAAACCAATAGCACAACACCTTATACATCCATAACCATCAAATATGTAAGTAACCAATCATAAATCATAACTATACATATAATCACACCCCACTATTTTCACCACTACGTTATTGGGGGAATGTGCTTTCCCCTCCACTCCTCCCTATGGTAATCCCACCGCATCCGCAAAAAATGGAAACAAAAACACCCATCGATGTGTTATCCACCATGCACGGTATGCCTTCATATACCCCACATCATCTACGTCCATTGACTCTATCACCACACATGACCTCGTCTTTAGTGGGAGGTACTAGTTGCTCTCCTATGGGCCATGGTCTAGCTCTCGATCCTCCTCGCCTCTCTAACAGCTCTAAGCCATACATATGGATCTAGGGGAACATCTTGGGCCATACCAAACTATCGAGATACCTCGCTCCACTGAAATAGCTCGGTCACCCCCAGTAACCGATCCTCTAACCACACCATCCTTTGTATGGATCGTAACTCTACCGCATACTTTGACCATCCTTTATAGTCTTGGTATGGCCTCCATATCACTACCTCTGGCCCCATCCAATCTATCAAGGCTCTATAGTCTGTCGATATCCATCGTCCACCCATGCACACTAATCCATCTCATAGAAAGTATTTTTGGCCTACCCCAATCTACTCGTGGACCACCAACTAGCCTCAATATTTTTATATGCACATAGGACTATAGATTTAGAAAAGTATTCACTCTTATCCCATCCCCATGCTCCTCCTATGTAAATATATAAAGATCTTTATATAGGTGGGCCAACAAACATCGTGCCCAGGAATACTTAGTACTTTCCTCCTCTATCCAATGGAAAATATCGTGCATCTTATATAAGATGCCAACACCACATCCCTCTAATGCAATAGATGATGCAATAACCATGGCTATAAAATTCTATAAATGTAGAACCTCTGATCTCAAAATCCCATCCAAGCTAATATGGGCCTTGACAGAACTCAAGTCCCCATAAAATACCTCCTAATAGCCCTCATTTGTTTCTCCACATTATCCTTAGTCATGACATGTCCTCTCTCACCAATAACAGTAATCACACTATCTGATATCTATCCTATAATGTGAATGTCATATCACTTGTAGGTATCTAAATCATACAATTTTATGCACACCATCTCTCACACAAAGCTATCAATATAGGAATATTATTGGGCACATCCCCCCACCTCACAAGTGCCACAGGATGACATGGTCCATAACCTCCCAATCATCATCTGAAAACCCAACTTGAGCAACGTATTCAAGTGTCAACCACCATGAAACTTCATTGAATGGATATCTTTCTATACAACACAACACAACAACAAACAACACGTTATAAAACTATACATATGTAAAAATAACCACTTACGACATCACTACACATAAAATTTCATGTTTACATCACTCAGACAAAGATCGACTTTCTAGACATGGGTGCCCAAAATTAGGATTAGGGTGTCCAGGAGCAGACACTAACACCCATGTCTCGTCACTTGTATCCCAAAATCCATTATCGCCTTCATTGCTCTTGTCCAAGTCCCAAACACCAAGAAACAAATTATTGTTTGGCCCATGATTTCCCTTCTAGCGATTATTACTATTATTTGTTACAGCTTTACATGATTCTCGTTTTCTTTTAATTTCTAACCAAAGGATTAATTTTGTTTCCAAATTTCTTATATGTACCCTTCTTGAGTGGAAAAGATGAAGAATCATTTCCATTTTTCTTACGTTTCTCCTCCTTATGTGCAGAAATTTCTTTCAGTTTCTGCTCCTCTCGAATTGTTTTTTCTACCACCTCTTCCATGGTGGTGGGGCTATATACATCAACCTCACCTTATATGATAGGGTACAACCCCATGATGAAATTTCTTGTTCAAATTTTCTCATTGGTTTGATATTGCGGCACATATTTGAGAAGTTTTGTAAAATTCTCCCAATATTTCATCACCGACAGTTTACCTTGAGTTAGAGTTTGGAACTCTGTCATTTTCTAGTCATAGTAGAACTAGGGCAGCCAACACTTCCTAAAATGACCCTTAAACTTATCCCACATGATGTTTTTTTCATCAACATTTATCTCAACCTTGTGGCTATCCCACCATGAAGATGCTTCATGGGAGAGATGATAAGCTCCCCATACCACTTTGGTTTCCTCGAGAAATTTCTTATCATGAAATATTTCTCCATCTCGAGCCAATTCTCTACCCCATCTCCTTGGGTGGTTCCATTGAATTTAGGTGGGATTATCCTCTTTATATCACTGGTCAATTCTACTACCAATCTTTCCCTCTTATTCTTGGGTTGATTGGGTACATTTCTGTTACCATATTTTCAGCATTACTTGCAACATTATCATTCACAACGTTGAGATCCTCAACATCATTATTTCTCTCATCATGGTACATATAAAAATACATAAGAATTACATATTCTAATGCCTCTTCAACTTCATCTTTCAACCCTCGAGATTCTTGACTCTCTAACTTGTACACAAGGATCTAGGTGACATCAATCAAAATTTCCACTAAGTAATCTTTATATTTGTAACTTGTAAGTTACAAATTCTTACCTCTCTTGTTCTTTCCATGACACCTCTAAATTTTTTGAATGATTGGAGAACCTTCCTCAAGTTGTTACATTACTGAAACAACTGATAGTATACCTTTATCGGATCTTACATTGTCATTTGTAATCGACATCTTCCATTTTTGTCCATTTTTGTATGTTGGAATCTTTAGAATTTAGCTTAAATTAACTCATGCCAAGAGTTATGATGAATTTTACATGCTGCAAGTGACCTCTCACGTTATTCTAAGGCATTGATGAGCTCCAAAATCTTCCATTTCTTACTTAAGACTCCCTTAAATCTCATATGCTCAACTTGGTGTGCACATACATAACATCTTCAAAAACCAGTCAAGATATTTCTTCACCAACACAAATGTATACAATTTCAAAGATTATTTCTACTTGGAGAATGTTTACAGGGACCTCTACTTAACCTTCACAATTTTTAGTAGATCAAACACCTCCATTCTCATCAAGACACACTAATTTTGAAAAGGTCTCATTGGAGTTACAAACCCATAAAATTAGTCGTTACAAAATGAGGTATAAATTCCTTCAAACACCTATTGATTTAAAAAATATGATTATTTTGTTAAAATCTACATTTAAAGATAAGATATAATGATATACAATGAAATACAAAAGTTAGGCAATTTTATTTTATGTGATTAGGAAATCAAATAAAAGGGATAGAGAACTTATCTCGATTTTGCTTATCTTGAAGTGTGATTTCACTAGAAAAACTGATGGAACAAGAACTCGAAATGTCACAATAATGCTTACAAAAATATGGAGATGTTGGGAATGCCTATACATTGGCACTGAGTAATGGTGAGGGCACCTGCGGGTGCCCTAGACCTTTGTGGGGTGTTAGAGTCTACCGAAAAGATCGAAGTTGTTTTGGGCACTATTGTAAGGGTTTTTCACTTTCTCGTCATTGATTGTATGTATGTCACACCTAAATCATCGAAGTACCTATAAATATGCAACACAAATAATATCCTATAAAACCCTCAAAATATATCAAATCCTAAAAATAAATATTCAAATTGAGGGGTTCGACTGTCCTTGAATGTCAAACAAGTGAAATTACGACCAAGTGTTGCACTACATCTTAGACCCAATGTAGTTCGATGTTCATATGTATACAACAAGACTCTAGATTTCCATCATGCAAATGACACCAAGATAAATGGTGGTAGCTAGATAGAATGTAAATGTGTGGATGGAAAAATGATCTTCCCCTTCCTATACAATATGTATTCAAAGTAATAAGCCCAAGATACAATCCCTTTAATATATAAATAGATAGCCCTTGATACAAATTTCATGCTATTATAATGGTATGTATTTTGTGTTTATATATGGATAACTTACTTGATTTTCAACATGAATGACATGACATGCCAACTAGTACCTTAGGATATGAGTGGGAAAACCAAAAATATTGACCTCAAATGTCAAAAATAAGATAAAAAATAAAGAGGACATTTGCACCCAGGATGGATAGGAACGCATAGGTGTTAGTGTCCAGTCCTAGGTGCTAGTGTCCAGAGACAACTGACGATAAATTTGTGAATACTAAGTGATAGGGATCCCTATGAGCTTACCAGAATTGGATGTATGAGTGAAAAGTGTGAAAGATAATATCAATAGAAAAAACAACACAAGCAGATGGACTAGAAAGTGTGCCAATAGTGAATACTTTTCTTACTTAATATCCATATATAATATAAAATAATTAAAGGTATATTAAATAGTAGTAAGTGCATGATTTTGTGTCTAAATTTTCCCCCTTTATGATATTTGAATGAAATTAAAATATTGTAAAGGAAGTAAGGAACATACCTGAAAGAAGTCTAGAGAATCCCTATTGTAGAAGTATGCATAGAATAAGGACATATAGCGTGGTGAACCATGGATCGATGTGTCAATCCATGTGGCGTAAAGAGAGATGGTGAACCATTGTGAGGAGAACTAAGTGATATTGATTATTTTGATTTTGAGTGATAAGAGATTTTAAGTTTATCGTTGATGGAGATTTGTTGGGGTAGGGAGTGATCAGTTCCCAACCCACTTTTGTATTTTTGAAAAATTGAGGATTTAGGTGTCTTGCCACTTGACGAAGAGTGTAAGGAGAGAGGTCTAATTTTACTCTCCAACTTTAATTACATCCTTAAACATTCTAGCCATTGAAGATGGAAAAAGAAATTGTTTTGTTAGTTTCGATTCATTTCAATCAAATGAGAATAACCCATATAGGATTAGTAAAGTAAATGTAATGACATCTCATTACCCCCACTCCAAGGGCATCACAATATATAGGATGTTTGATGACTTCCATGTTATATCATCTAGAAGTGATAGAAAATGTGAAGTGATTTTCCCATGTTAGGTCATTTGGGAAAGATATGAAGTTGCATAGTTCCCAAGTTAGGTCATCTAGGAGAGATAGTAAAATATGCTTTGTGTTGTGTCAATTGGTTGATTTGATTCGAGAAGTAGAAAATTATGTTGAGATTGAATATGTATGATAGATTACTCATGGAAATATTTTTCACTTATTGCCCCCATATTAGGTCATTAGGGGGAATTACTAGAAAGTGGTATGAAATATCACATAATGTGAGAATTTTTTTATAATGATGAATTTGATGTGTGAAATGGTAGTGTAATAGTGTGAGGGGGATTATAGAGTGACATCGATTATATTCCACTCATTTTAGTGAAAGGGAGAGTGATGGTGAGAATGAATCCTGAGCCAAAATTAAATGGGCAATGATGTAATAGTGAATGAAACAAAGTATAGTAGATGTCACAAGATTGTGTGTATATCAAGATGAAGACATTCGAAATTTGAATCTAGTGCTATGAGATGTGTATGATAAAATAGTAAGAGAAGTTTTTAATAGAATTATGCGGAGGGGACAAGAAATGGATTAATGAATCTCAAGACTTGAGTAAAACTATGTAATGTGTATTAGTTGGAAGAATGAGCACAAATAGTGACCATATTAATATTGAAATTATTAAAAGTGTTATATATAGTAAGTTTCAAAAGTTATTATTGATTTCATTTAAACTATGATTGAGTGCGAATTGGAAATATGAGTGTGTGAAGATGTTACAACTTAGAGTAGAATGATTGAGTAGATTCAATATGGTAGTGATGTATGTGGCCTCACGTACTACAATAAATCTCGTAAGTATGGTTATTTTTAAAAATGTGTTGAAATGAGTTATTTTTCATGATTTTTTTCAAATTTATATTTTTAAGTTTCTAAGCATATTTGACCTAGGAAAGAGTGTGAAGGTGTTGATGACCTTTAGGACACCAAAGTGCTTAGATATAGACACTTTGGTGACTTTGTTCATGGGTGCCCATGTCCTTCTCTTTGGCACTAATGACCCGTAAGGCTTGTTTTTATCCCAGATTGTGAGAAACATGTAATGTGACATATATGGGTGCCATAGATAGTCTTGTTTACATGTACATGAGGTTTTAATGTCATTTTTTTGTGCAGGGGGATATTCATTCGAGAGATTTTCGTGGTGGTCATCATTTGAGCACATTGTTGGGATTTGGGTTATCAAACGATGAGTAGGATATACTCCATTGTCCTAGCTTGTAGCACATAACGAGGATGGGAGATGTGCCCCATAATATGTTGATGATTATTGCATTATGTGAGAGGTGGTATGTGGACATGTGTACTTTTTGGTTAACTATCGGGAGATGAATGTGACCTCGGAAGATGTATATCACAAATCGCAACCACCGGGTTTTAGGCTAGAGGGTCAAGGTGATGGTCATGGAGGGTTTTTAGAGAAAAATGTGAGCAGCTAGGTGGTATTTTATAGGGACAGAAGTACTGACTGAGACACACAATAGTTTGGATGTCATATTAAGGACAAGTGTGTCACGGTTGTAGAAGTTTATTGCAGTTGTGATTGCTTCTTTAGTGGAATTGGAGGGCGGTAGTTTAGGCATATTATATAATATTTGTGATATTTGTCATCGTATAGAGGAGGATGGTACCAAATTTACTTTGGCGTGATGTGTATTGGTACATTTGTATAGGGACCTATACAGTTCACACAGGAGGAGCATGGGGATGGACTAGGGGTCAGCACATTTCCACATGGGTGGGCATATGAGCACATTGTGATACTGAGGCCACTTGGTGGGCTGCGTCACAGTGGATGAGACCAAATATATTTTGTGGGAGATGGGTATGTGTCCGAGTAGTAGGATAGACACCGATAATTATAGATCGATGTTGTATCGGATGGGTCTAGGTGTCATTATATGGATTCCATCTTGAGCTTATGGAGGGTGGCCAAAGGATGGTGTTGATTTATAGTGTACCCTTCATACTATGTGGTTAAAGGAAAATTTCTTGGAGTGGATGAGCTATTTTAGGTAGAGAGTGTGTCATTTCAGTTTGGTATGGCTCAAGATGTGCCCCCAGAGCCATATGTATGGGTGAGAGATACAAGAGCACCAAGGAGGATTGGAGGAATACCAAGGCATACAAGGATGTAGTTAGATGGATGGATGTGGCGATAGATCCGATACATGTAGATGACACAGGTGTACTTGAGGCGTATATTGCATGGTGGGTAGTACACCAATGGGTGCTACTATATATAGTTGTTGTGGATGTGGTGAGATCACCATCGCCAGAGGAGTAGAGTGGTAGGAAACTTCCTTGATGCTGATGGTATAGTAGAAGTGATAATAAAATGTGATTATTTACATACCGATAGTTGTGGTTTATTATTTATTTTGGCATTGTTGTGCATAGTAACTAATATGTCGATTATTGATGCAAGTGATGCACATTGGTCACTCGATTATAGACACATCCATCCGCACATTGACATAGAATATGCCCACCGATGTTCTCATAGGATGTGGTATGTTGGATCATGTGGGTTCCATTGCGGGTGAGCATGCACACTTATTCAAGCTAGTGGTAATAGTTGTGGTGAAATGTACCCTTCTTTTAAGTGAGCATGACATGGCGTGAGCATATAATCAAAGGGATAGGGATGTGGTAGGAGGAGAATCCTTAGTGTAGGATGTGTTTATGCATTATGTGGACTTACAGAGGTTATTCTCAGAGAATATATGTGATTTTTTTGTATTACAGAGTTAGGTCGATAATTATAGGGGCCGTGACGAGAAGCGTAGATTAAGTAGTGAAACATCTAGTTTGATATTTCCCATAGTTTTATATAGAGATAGTGATGATGATGTATGATATGTATTGACTTAGTGATGTATGGGGCTTGCCCTTTAGCATTGAAATTTTTATAACTATGATTTTGATCTATATATATATGGGCTATTGGCATACTTGCATTGTACTTGATGTTTATTGATGTGCAATGTGATGATTGGTGTTTGTATATTGATGTATGATGTGATGTTGTGCATTACGTAAATTACTATGTGACATAGATGATGATGATAAATAAATATTTGAATATTTGATTGTATGTATAACCGAAGATAGATGATATGTGATACTAATAGATGTATTTTATGTATAATGTAATAGAATAAAATGAATTATTCATGCAATGATTGGAAATAATATAACAATATGTGTGTAAGTGTAGAATGAAAATGATGTATGATATCATGTGTAATATGAAGAGGGGGGAAGAAGAGTGATGTCGGCCTATGTGTGTGTAGTGAGATGAGGTTCATTTATATAAAACTCCCGAGTAGTCATGTGTGAACTATTGAACATAAGTGTGTCATCGAGAAATGGGTTGATAATGTATGCTAGATAGATAGATCAATAAAGTGTATAGAACATTGGTGAAGTAAGGTTCTTATTGTAACATATCCATCAATAGTCATGTAATAACCATGATAACATGGGTGCGTCATGGGGTGGTGAGGTGATAAATATCACCTACTAAAGACCAAACAGCGTGGAGTCATGTGGAAGCATGTGGAGTGGAAGAAGCATGAGTGTATGAACCAAAATGAATGCCCAATGAGATGGTGCTAATGATGGGAGATACAGTGGTGGGAATCATAGATGCGGGCATATTAGGAATCCAATGTGTAGTAGGATTATTGTGCGGTGGATGAGATGTTACAAAGTGATAGTGAATGAGATGAAGAGCACACATAAATAGTGACCTATAATGGTGGACAAATAATGACCTTAGAAGAAGGTGAAGGAGATAAGTGAACTTGAGTAACAAAACACTTACATGGAATTGGAGACATATACCTCTGTGGAGAGTGAGATCCAAATGAAATGACACATTTATCTTCTAAGTGTTGTAATATATCATGAAGGGCACAATATTCATTTTCATGATGGCCATTGATGTAATGATAGTTGTAATAAGGACGATCACGTTGATGTTACAATTGATGAGGAGGAGGATGTTGATTATAAGGAAAGTGAATCAAGAGATTATCAAGAAAAGCATGCAACATATCATGAGGTTTAACAACATGTGAAAATTACAATGTCTCCCGAGTAGGAGATACAAAAGTATTAGGTGGAGCCTTATGTGGTGGAGGATATGAAGGATGCTTATGTGATGGAGTATATTGAACTTGATTGTAAGGAGGAGCTGGATATCTTGTAGTATTATTAATAGAGGGAAGAGGAGAAAAATAAATGATGAAGTAGTATCAGAAATAGGAGGAGGATCTATAACATGTGTAGTAATGAGATCTTGTTCTAGATCAATGACCTTATATCATAAGAGTGTGAATGATTCACATGTGTTATATGATAAGTTCTCTTTTAAAGCAGGAATCAAGCTAGAACAAAAGATGAATTTATTTTCTAAATCAATGGGTTAAAAGACTAGTTGATGCATGCAAGCATTGAAACATATAATAGAATCAATAAAATATTTTTCCTTTCCTTGATGTAATCTAGGTAAGTGATCATGTGGGACGCTAGGACCATTATTAAGCATAAAATGTTGAAGATATAATTCTTCCATCTCACAATAGGTACTAATAGATCAAAAAGGTAGATGTGTGTACCATTAGAGAGCATCATCAGTAAGACTATGATACAAATATTTAAGCAATAATTGATCATTGGAGTAGGAATCCATAACTAAACTATAATGCTTTAGATATGCAGAGATATGGGTTGCACAAATACCCATCAAAACATGAAAATGCAGGCATGAAGAGATCCTTAGGAAATGTTGAATTGTGAATATTTCTTGAATGGAATTTCTATGTAAATAATTTTTATTGATAGAAACATATTAATCCTTTCTTTCATTAGTGAGAGATTGGACCTAAGATTGTAATTTGCCAACAACATGCATGAGTGATAAGATATCATGTGAAGGAATGATATAATATGTGAATGGTGTATTGAGTGGTTGAATCTTTCCATTATGAGTGATCATAGGGATGCAAGTAGTGGAGGATGATGATGTTATAGACACATTAGATGTATTTTCAGAAGAATTAATATGTGGTGAAGAGCATGGAATGTCAATATAAGTATTAGGAATAGCATCGAAGAGTTGTGAGGAGATGAAACAATAGAAGGAGAAAAATAAAAAGCATGTTATTAAATACAACCCGAGAAGAAGATGAAGGAAGAATGGGGATTCGCATTCATTGGTATGTAGAGAAGTAGAATCACTACTAACATGTGCATCATCATTATTATACAAATATTTTCATGTAAGTATTTAATCAAGCGTATCATCAACATATAATGAAATAGGAGAAGAAATATTATGAGATGTATCTATACAATCATTAGAGACATTTTTAAAAATGTGAGTATGAGATGGAGCTATACAATCATCCTAAATTGTATGAGAGACAACATCATGCACATGTACATTTTCATTATTCTTTTTATCTACATTATCTCAATCAAGACCAAGTATATAATCGATAATAACATCATCTAGAGTTTCAATATAAATAGAGTGCCAAATGAATAACGAGTACAACCAAAAAAAAATCTTTGGGAAGCAATGTTGCAAGAAGAATTGAAAAAGCTACTAGGAATGTTTTATTCATTGACCAAAATTTGTCTTTGAATGTTATCATTAACACACGGTTTTGTGATACAAATTTCTAAGCTCATCTTTAGTAACCTCATCATTAATAGGGTTAACACTCACATGATGCAAAACTTTCCTTAGAGAAGAAGAGATACTTTTAGCTAGTAGGATTTTAGTGGATCCTAGGGAAAGGAGTTCTAAGAGTTAGTTTCACCAAAATGATTCAATAAAATTTGAATATTTAATTAAAATCTAAATGCAAAGATCTACTATAATGATATATAATGAAATCCAAATGCTAGGAAATTTTATTTTATGTGATTATGAAAGTAAATAAAAGGGATACAAAACTTATTTTGATTATGCTTATCTCAAAGTGTGTCTGCAGACTTTGGATGAATTGATGGAATAATAACTAATAATTTCACAATAATACTTTGAAAAACGCAGAGATGTCGGGAATTATTGGACACAGGCACTCGGGTAATAATGAGGGTACTGCAGGAGTTACAGTACACCTTTTTGGGTCACTAGAGTCTTCCAAAAAGGTTGGAATCTAGTTTCATAAATGTCACTAGGGTTTCAAACTTTCTCATCTTTAAATGCCTTTATGTCGCACCTAGATCACCAAAGTACCTGTAGATATGTAGCACAAATAATATCCTCCACAATCCTCAAAATATATCAAATCCTACAAAATAAAGATGCAAAATGAGCGGTCGAATATCCTCACCTGTCAAACAAGTGAACTTATGACCAAGTGTTACACTACATATCAGAACTAATGTATTTCTATGTGCTTGTGTGTGAAATAATGCTCCTAGGTTTCCCTCATGATGATGATGCCAAGATAATGGATGGTAGCTAGATAGATCGCAAATGTGTGGATGGAAAAATGAAATTCCCCTTATTATGTAGTTTATATGTAGAGTAATAAGCCTAAGATCCATTTCATTTGATATGTAGATTGATAGCCCATGATATAAATTGTCTACCATTATAATGGTATGTATGTTGTGTTTATATAGGGATCTCTTGCTTTAATTTTGATACTAATGATCGACATGCCAACTAGTACCTCAGGATATGAGTGGGAAAACTAAAAATACTGACCTCAAATTTAAAAAATAAGATAAAAATAAAGAGAACATGGGTGCCCAAGATGGAAAGGAGTGCTTGGGTACTAGTGTCTAGAGATAATTGACAACAAAAGTACAAAGACCGAGAGATAAGGATCCATGTGACCTGACCATAATTGAATGTATGAGTGATAATTTTGAAATATAAAATCAATATAAACAATCAACATAATTGGATGGACTAAGAAGTGTGCCATTAGTGAATACTTTTCTTACTCAATATCCATATATAAAACAACATACTTGGTGGTATAGTAAATAGTAGTAAGTACATGATTTTTTGTCTACACTTGTTCATGGCACTTATCATACCTTTCTATAAATCTCTTTACCTTTTGCATTGCTTCATCTTACCAACAAGCTTCATTTCAAATATTTTAGCATGATAATGTTTACATTTCTAAGATAGCTCTGACTTTGTTTCAGACCCAAAAAAATAGTCTTGTTCAAGAAGACTTCCAACACACTAAAAACACTTTCAGAACAAAACAATTATTGGAATAATTTATAAAATGTCTCTACATAAATTTTAAACACTCACATGTAGGGGTTATGTGGATAAAATTGTGCTTGCACTTTCATTTCTTAGACCTTCTTGACAGTGCCCTAAAATGGTGGATTTTTCCATTATAACTTGAACTAACAATCACTTCACCAAATAAAATAATGGGCTCAATCATGTCATATGAGACATATATCGACCATCTAAGATCATATATTTCTTCAACAACTTGCACTTGCATCATCATCCCTTTAGTTCAACTTGGCTAGTTTTGGCTTTTCTAGCCCTTAAGGAGTAGGCTATCTTGGTTTACTTGTTTCAAAAATTTATGTAAATAACACACTTGAAAATCCTCATGAAAACTTGGGTAACATCCCAATATTTCTCCTACATCATAATTTTCACCATGAAACCTTCATCATATGATTGGACCATCAAATTTCTTAACAATAAACATATTTCAAAGTGCCTTACCAATTGACTTGGATAATGATACAACCACCAAAATGAAGTAGAAGGATTCTTCTACATGCCCAAGTCATCACATCATATTTCCAAAGATATTTCATGAATTAAATATTCATATCTTCTCCATTTCTTTCACATGAGGGTTTTAGGAGGGTTCAAAACCTCCTTAGCTCATTAAAATTCGTTCATAAAGTATAGACCATCATTCTAATTCATTCTTCTTGAAAATAATATAGACTCAATTCCCAAACATTGATGATGGGAATAGACCACCATGCAAAATTTTAACATTCCAATGAGCAAATCAAACTTAACCCTCAAGCTAGAAATGGTCATTTCAAGAGCTAGTTTACACTAAAACTTCATTTTCTTGCTTGTCCCTTGGAATTTTGACATAAAAATTATCCACAACACTAGGATAAACTTATCCACATGTCTTAGTACTTATTTTTGTATGCGCTTTCCTAAAACTCATCAGCCACCATGGTTTGTGCATGCTTATCTAGCTTATTCTCAAGAATGAGCTTCCAAAAGACCTAAAACATGCCTCTATCATCTGAATTGTGATTTGTAGCATCTTATACAACCTCTCTATGATTTACCTACACATAAATCATGCTTGTAATGTCCTTATTTAACTTTCTTTTCTCCATAATCCATGTTATTCTTACACTAGGTCTCTAAATTAAGCCTAATTCATCTTGTTTCACCTCATAATCCATGAAATTTCCCTATTTTCCTCACATTATTTCCTTTTCCTACCTTTTCACACTCACTCCAAGCTTCCTCTTTCTCTCCTTCATCCTAATTTTTCATTAATGATCCTTTTTCATCAATGAAAACTAAATATTGACATGTCAACAAGGCTCCCAAGATGTGGATTATCATGAATACCCTAAGTCTTTCATTAGAAAATATGATGATATTCAATGTAAATGGTCTATGGGTGTAGGAAATACATAAATAACTAGAGACACATGGAAAGGCCACTACACATGAAGACCTTGACAATTAGGTGGAAAAAAATATACTGTCACTTTTCAAAATCATGGAAGAGATCCTTGAGGCTAAGAAAAAGGGACAAGAATTCTCCAAAAATGTCTACAAAGTATTAAATAGAGTGCTTGTGCCACAAATTTTCAATAGATCATCATAAGGGAAACTAGTGGGGGTATGTTAGGATATTGTCGTGTTATCAAGAGAGGACATATGTCTCTACCAAACATATAACACTTATCCAAATGCCTCTCTAGAAGACCAGGAGAAACAAATGGGAAAGATCCCCTCACAATTGGAGTATATAATTTCCAAGGATAGACAAATTTTCACTAAATAAGCCATCACGAAGGTATACATAGAGAATAAGAGTACATTCACCATGGAAATTTTTTCTAATAAAAACTATACATGGTACACTCTAAAAATAATTTTTTTGATGTAAATGAGATATATGATTCAAATGTAAATGAATTAGTGTCTCATGCCAAAGAAAAGATCCCAAATTTCCAAACCCTACAGGAATTTTTAGATTCAATTATGATTTCTCAAAAGATCCTTCTCATAAAACTCCTAATGCCTTCAAAACCTCGTTATTAATCTTAATAAAATTTATGGAGTCTATAAAGCATGTAAATATTGAATTATGGGGTTTATGAAGTGTTATTGAATTATAATCATTTTCATGTCCTTAGTTTAGACATTAAAAGTGTGCTTTGCATGTTTAATGGATGTAATACGCTTGATCTAGATAACTTGAAGGGATGTATATTTAGAAATCTAAATATTTTTCTAGTTTATTGATGTTTAATTACATTCATAGTTTTAATTTCCTTTAAATCCTTGCATCAATTGTATGTTAGTTTTTCTAAACTAGATTGAGTGCAGCTTGGTTATAGGGATATACATGCTTAATTTATATGATTCAACTTCATGTAATTCAATTTTAGTATATATATTTTTCTCTCAGCCCTAATCGGCCTTTTTTTCTTCTAATAAATACCCTTTATTTAGGATCAAATTATCTTTACATGTAGTTTAGTCTATAAAACTATGAGGTGGCACAAAGAGTGGTGTTAGAAGGACTATAAAAATATCTAGCAAACACCATCATTGGTAATTTATAAGAATGCATACCTACATCTCATGAAATGAGTCATTTTCTTGAATCTAAAATGAGGAGGACATTAAGATCATGTCACAATTTTTTGGTGTGTACCTTGCACACATCAAATTTAATAAGGTGTTTATCTATGTTTTGTAGACATCTATAAATTCTGAATTATAAAATCCTTTCTTGATCTCACTTATCTATTTTTTCAACTAATTTCAATATCAATTTATTTTCATTATGTAGTATGTTATTTATAAATAATGAATGGTATGTGTAATAATATCTCATTAATTTTTATCATTATGGTGGAGTGTGTAGTAATCATATATATTGTTTTCCTCTATTGGTTTATCCTATCTCATTTTAAAAAAATATAGATACTCATTTCCTAATAGATTCTAAGCACCGATCAAGCCAATATAACAACTCATTTAAGTAATATTTTTCCAAAACAATGTACCTAACTAATATAACCCTCTCTACTTGCAAGTGTTTTTAGGCTGTACTTGTTATAACTTAAAATTTTGGTAAATTATAAGATCCCATATGTTCATTATACTTATCTTGAGAGAAATTCCTGATAGATAATGGATATCTTTACTATAATTATTTGTTTGAAACCTTTTCCATAGCTTAAGTATACTTACATTTCTCCCTACTGGTGATAACATATTGGGTGGGAAATCATAGTAGTTATAATGGTTATCTAAGTATGCTACATTATAATTGCCTAATTTATGTTATCTGACACATTTTGGTTTTTGTAGGGTCTCTTCCCTAGGTTTCAGAGATCCTAAATAATAGTAGGAAAAACAAAATTTGAATTGTTTCCTTAAATAGATACTTAATTAATGAATAAGTAATGAAATATAGTACTCTCTTCATTTATTTGTACATGTGGTACTAATATGCAACCCAACAAAATGTGTCTTTATAACCAGATAAAAATTCTTAGAGTTATGCACCCTTTGACTTGTAATATCTCCATTGGTTTTAAGAGAGGTATTATTCTTATCTATAGAGCCTTATATTACATATTTGATCTTATAGAACCATTTACAATGCATTAGTTTTCTACCATTAGGAAGAGGAACTAACTCCCATATTTATTATTCATGAGTGAAGAATACTCATCTTTCATACTAGATTCCCATTCAAGTTTACATGTCATCTCAAAATACAATACTGGATCAATATAAAATGGTCAACTCATAAGAGTAGTACTAGAAATCACACACCAATTTCGATGAGAATTAAAAGGATTTCTAACCCAAGATCCAACTTCTTGAAAAAAAATTGACTTGGGATTTTTGTTGGAGGAGGAGGTAAAGCAGATCATCAATTATGTTGTCATCAAAATTCCTAAGTATAACTTCCAAAACAAAATGAGGTAAAGACAATAATGGAGAAAGATAAAAGTTTATTGATATTCTCATCAAATATAACATATTTTCAATATAGTACATAATGTGTGGTGGGATGAAGGAGGTGGTATGTGTTCACATCCTTATAATGACAAACAAATATGAGATCATGACTCTTTTTATCTATAGATTTGTGTTTATTGTCATGAAAAATGTAAATGTCTTAATTATTAAGAAAAAATATATAAACATTAGGTATCTCACCTGAACAAGATTCTTCAAGAGTCTTATATTGTACTTCCTTATTGAAATGTAATTTTGGATGTAATTTAAACAATTTACTATTTCAACCTAGATCTCAAGTGTTAATTCCTTGTATTATATCATGAAATTCACCATATCGAGTGTTATGTTTTTTTATTAAACTACTCCATTATGTTAAGGGTTATATGGTAATGTTTATTGATGTATAATACCATGATAAGTACAAAACACATTAAAATCATTACTTATATATTCCCTCATTCATCATGAAGACCCTTTTTAGTGAAAGTCTTGATTAATTCTCAAAGAAATCCTTAAAGGCCTTAGAATTATAAAGAACTTCACTTTTATACCATAAAAACAAACACAAGTTCTCCAAGGGAAATCATTAATGAAATTTAATACATATTTTGCACCAGAAAATGACCTAGTGGGAAAAGTCTTCAAATCACTATGTACTAACTCAAGTGGAGACTTGGCTATTAAATATTTCCCTTTTGTAAACATATCCTAGTGTTGTCTTTGAATCATGCATCATAATAAAAACTATCATATCTAGAGACTATTAAAAGTACTTTCACAATTTTCTAAGAGCTTAGTTATTACATATACATGTAATTCAAGTGGCCAAGGAATTTGTGCAATAGTTTTATCATTGTGTCAGCATGAGAAACAAGTGATTACCCTATAGAGGTGTCAAACTTATTAAATATATAAATTCATAAATGATGGTTTACCAAACTTATAGCTAAAACATATAATGGATCAAATAATTATGTAATTACATCACTTTGTGGAGTGAACTTTACAATTTTCCTAGAACCATAATTACAAATATGAAATATTTAAAATGAATTAGATGAAATATTAGGTACCAAGTGTACATCATTGATTCATTGATTCTACATTTTCATTAAACTCGAATTCAAAACATCATATTTTGAGGAGTTTCCCATGATTATTTGAGAAGTTAGCTTAAAATAGAGAAAAAATACCAATTTAGTGAGTAAGATGATGAGAAGCATGGGAATGAAAAATAAATTTATCTAATAACGCTTATTTCACTAAATTGGGACTTATTCCAATCCCAACAGCTAAAAAATATAATCAATATCGAAATCCAATATTGTTATTTTTATATTCCAAAATGTCAAATATTGGAATTATCTACACTCCAAAATCACACATATTAGATTCCAAAATTGCACATATTAGATTCCAATATCACATATATTGGAATCCAAAATCAGCTATATTGGAATTATATGTAGTCCAAAATCCCATATATTGGAATCCATTATAAGGGCTAGAAACCGCTAGAATTTTTTTATGATTTGTTATGTAGAGAACAAGCTTATGTTTGATAAGGGCTACAGACCATTGGGCCATTATTTATGCTATGTTATATACATAAAATGGTTATGTTTTAAATGGAATAATGACAAGATAAGAATTATTTATGCTTTGTCTTATCAAGCTCCAAAAAATAAGTTCCCTCGAATTCAATTTTTGATCAAATATCATCCCAAACAACTTCTCTGGTCCTTCAATGGTCAGTAATAAATGCCAAAACGTGGTGTTAAATTTGACGGTTGTTTAGACGTTTTTTTATCGTTTTAATTTGTAAAATACTTACAAATATTTGAAATAACCATCACATATGACTTTCATATTTTAGATATGACCGTAAATTTTTATAGATTATATATATATTAATTATATTAAAAATATTTTAAAAAATTAAGTATATATAGTATAATTTTATATTTATTTTATGAATAGTGTTAAAAATACTATTTTACAAATTTTCAAGGGAAATTTTTTCCGATAATTCACCACAGAAGTTATTCAATCATATTTTCATCTTATAATTAGTGAAAATATAAATCCTCCCAACTTATATTTCGAAAATCTCAACATAATAGAATAGAGTTATGTAGTACATTCATAATAACATATGAATGTATATATTATTGAAATGTTAAGTAGTACAATCATAATGACATTTTGAAAAGATAAATAATTATTTATCATTTTCTTGCTCCAAGTATTTGATGCCCTCTACCACAATCAATTCTTGAGACATTATTTGTGATACTTTTTTGTGCAAATCGATCATCAACCATTTATCTTTTGTAAAATATTTGCGTTTGCGTTTCATACACACCATAAAATTTTCAAGAGGGTTTCCCTTTACACCTAATTTAATACACAAAGTGTTTTTCAAACTATGTGAAAAATTGTTTCTACTCCAAACCTTTTCTAGGTCTCTTATTGTTATTCCCTCGACTATATTACAATGTCCCTTTCCCTAAGTGATTTTGGATTCAATACTCTCAATATTTTTTATCAATCCCATTGATATATTTTTAACATCGTAGAAATGAGAATGTAGGAAAATAATCTCGAGTTCACAATATGGTGATAATAGTTTTATAAATTCTGACAGCCACCTCACAAGTTGATGCTTTTATACCAAACTTGAATGACATCTTCCTATTTTATGTTTTGTTTATCCAATATAACATGTTCTCAATATCAAAAATAAGTAAATAACTCTTATCACTATCTCGTAGGGAAGTAACCAAATTTTATTTTCATCGATTGTATATCAATTACAACCAATTGAAATAAACAACATTTTAGCTTACGCCTAACGATTCTTGATTGAGATTGTGGCTTGGATTACACTTGTCTTTACACGCTATTGGATCCGTTGATACAAGATCTATTTTGAATAAACAATCATCAATTCATAATATAATTCTTCTTATTGAAAATTTGAGCATAATGCATTTGAAATAAACATTAATCAATTCATAATAGATTTCATGTTGTAGCAAAGTTAAATGGATAAATATAGTGGTTTATGTGGTGATATGGTAAGTACAATATCAATTATTCTCTGTATTATAATTCAAATTTAGTGGTCGTTAAACTGTTCTCATATTCATTAAACCACCCTTTGGCGAAGAATAGTCCTCAATTATTGATGAGGATTTTTGATCGCTAGGTTATGCCATCGGGGCGAACTACACTTAGCTGGAAAACCTTTAATGAGGTTAGCCAAGTGTTTCTTTACATACGTTTGAGCTGGATCAAGCCATATGTACTTCTATTATGATGATGTTGAAGCCATAATAATGTTAATTCACTCTAAGTAGTCAAAGCATGCAATAGTGAATCGGTGAAACATTGTAGACAATATGTTGTTATAAATCAGCAAGATATTGATGAATGTAAGGTTTTTTATTCAAACCATTTATGTATTGAACTTGGAATCATAGAGTCCGCTAAGCTCTATATAGTTTGTTTTAAATTATTATCATATATTACAAATGGATTTCCTTAAAAAATTTCTTCGACCCTAAGCCAAAAATATAAACTAATGTCTATTAGTTATCATTTCCTATAAATTTGTGGGCCTTATAAATAATTTTGTTCTAAAATACACATGGATATTGATATATTTGGATCAAATTTAATTCTAAAAATAATAAAATAGGACACCAAAAATAATATACTTCAAATTTTATTCATATGGGATTACAATTACATTGATGGAGAATACATTTTATAATGTTTGAGCTCCTACAAAGGTGGAGTCAAACTTCATCTTCAATCATATCTCCTAGTATCTCTCTCATCCCTCATTTTTCTCTATCAATCCCCTAGATATCTCACACACAATTATCTACGTGAGTTGTGCATTACAACTATTTGCACACTCATGTATTATTTAAATATTAAATAATACTTATATTCTAATACACTAATGTTCACACTATGAACATGATTTTCCTAACATTCACCCCCTTAGTGTGAACATGGGTGAGTTTTTCTAAGACTACTGCTCATGTTATAGAATCTGATGGTTCTCAAAGACCATCATCAACTCCAACATGTTTTCTAGTGGAACCATTAACCGCTATGTATGTGATTTTTAAATAGATTCACAAACTCCCAAATTGGTTTTCCAAAGTGGACCCACAACCACTTTCATAGCAGCTTAAATATTTCCCCATCCAAATTTTACAAAAGAGAACAAAATATAGGAAAATATGTTCCTAACTATGAACAGGAATTATTCATCTATTCTTATTTACTACCACACATGTTAAAAGAAAACACATGGATCACAACTAAACAACATGGCCACCAAAGCAAGCATTGTGGCCTCGTCGATGGTGCCTGACGAGAGGTCGCTAAAATTACTCATTCCTCTATTGCCTCCATCCTCCATGGTGATGTTTCTAACTTAATTGAATTTGTCTTTGAGGCTCATTTTACAATTCTATTGGGTGTTGGTTTCAACTGATAATGTACCCCCTCACTATGGATGTCACGTCTGTGCGAAAATGCATCCGATTTTTTACAAGTGAGCTAATTTTAATTTTATTTGTATAATATACTTTTACAATGACCCACTAAACTATCACTTTACCATAATACTCAGCTTGGATAGACATGATAAAATTCACAAAAAATAATAATATATAACTACTTTTTGAATAACACCCTAAAAAAATTACAACAATAATGTTGGAGACTAGACTCAAATACACGAGTGTTATTGACCTTATATTGAAATTACATGACCAAACAACTAAAACTCTGCATAAATTTACAGAAATAATACCAATATGACATTATTTATACTCTCAATAGTAATGACAAAGCTTAATATTATTACTAGTTTTGTGCTTACATTTTCACCCACGTGGATTGATGGTAGAAATTAGACTAGCAACTGTTTAGCCAATTTGAGGTACCAAAAAATGGCCACGTACCGCTATAGGTTTCATTAACATCAAGATAATGTGCATATCAGTCTTTCCATGCTGCAAACATCATCACCCTTAGAAGAAAAGAAGGATCTTGAATGGATCGATCTAAATACAAAATGTTGTCCAATACGTAAAAATGCAGTGGATTTGAGTGCCAATGCAAGTGAGATGTCCACTGTGCTTTCTATTGTGCCCTTTTTAAATGTATGTTAAGTGGAACAAATTTATATAGTGTTCATAAAAAACTAAAGTAGAAATAAACGTTGACAAAAAAATGTTTTAATCTTATACCAATTCCATAATTGCTTCAGACGTCAAAATAGATTTCGAGTTTTCTCTTAAACCAGAAATTGGGTTATTCTAAAATTTCAAATGTAGAAAAATAAAATATGTATCTTTAAACCTAAAAAGTTTCATAAGATTTTGAATCTGGGTTTTTGAAAAAATTGATTTACCAATCATTTTTTTAAAGATCATAATCAAAAATGGCGATGGAAGCTTAAAAACTCTCGATTTACATCCTAGAGGCTGTTGTTTGTCTTGCAATGAATATCATAACTTGTCCTAGCCTTCTCTGATACCAGATGATATATTTGGATCATATTTAATTCTGAAAATAATAAAATAGGACACCAAAAATAATAGGAAAATAATATACTTCAAATTTTATTCATACAGGATTACAATTACATTGATGGAGAATACATTTTATAATGTTTGAGCTCCTACAAAGGTGGAGTCAAACTTCATCTTCAATCTTATCTCCTAGTATCTCTCTCATCCCTCATTTTCCTCTATCAACCCCCAGATATCTCACACACAATTATCTACGTGAGTTGTGCATTACAACTATTTGCACACTCATGTATTATTTAAATATTAAATAATACTTATATTCTAATACACTAATGTTCACACTATGAACATGATTTTCCTAATAGCTATCATATGGTTTCCTATAAATTTTTGGGCCTTATTGGTTGTCTACATAATCATTTATCATCTTATAAATTTGTGGGCTTATTATCGGTTTTGTTTGTAAATTCACACAATTAACATACCTAGATCTAATGGCGTATTCATGGCCGTTGTGCCCGAGTCCTCCACATCTATCATCTAAACTGTAAAAAATATAAATTTATAAAAAAATTGAAAACCATGGCAATTGAAGATAGATCTGATTAAACATATTTATAATTTTTTTGAAAGTAAATCACCGTGTTGAATTGGTTATGTATTGTCACGGTGAAATGGTTGTACAACAAATTTTATAGATTTTTGGTTGTATGCATAAACAATAATTGTATAAGTAACATATTTAGGTTAAAATCCATTAAACAAAATCACTTTTTGAAGTTGTTTCTGGAAATAAACCTTTTTTCATATGAGAATAATAATGTTTTAAAAACATCACTTGACTATGTGTCTCAATAATAAAAATGGTAGATAGTTTGGAATCCACCAGTGCATAGAGTGTGACACTACCACCATAAAACACTAGTACTAAAGAATTTACGGAACACTATCGAGTGAACATAGCCCAAAACTCATATGATATTTCGAAAGAAAATGATGGATGTTTCCTCAGTAGGCCTATTTCGCTTTGTTATCCTCGCTTTGAGTTCATGACAAAAACGATGGATAACCCCTTTTTTAAAGTTGATTTTGCATTATGGCCTATTTTTAAGAAAATCGCTTTTGTTACCAACACCTCGCTTTGAGTTTCATGACATGAAAAGCGATCGGATAACCCCTACAAAAATTTTTAAAGTTGATTTTGCATTATGGCCTATTTTTAAGAAAATCGGGTTTTCGGGTTTTACCAACACCGACATGAGTTTTAACATGCTTTATGTATTGAGAATAGAATATCGGGTTTTCGGATCCCCTGCGCATCGAAACATCCGCAATCAAAACATGTTTTATGCCCCATGTTTTCCGATTCCCGAAGTCCGCTTAATCCTTTGTATCGGGTTTTCGGGGCTATGTAGCATCTAAGCACCTCATGCTTTATGCATCATGTTTTCCGAAACCCGAAACCCGAATTGCACTAAGTCCCCTCGTGTCGGGTTTTCGGACCTCCCAAACATGCTGACATGGCATTCATGCCGAGTGGTCGGTGAGTTGGCACGTGCCGAGCTGAAGTGTATTAATTACCAATTTTCTTATAAATACGCGGATTTCCACGTCATTCTTACCATTCGTATTTTTAATTTGTGGAATTTTTGTGCGTGCTCTTCCATTTTCAAAACCCGAAAACTCACCTTGCTCGATTGGATCATCTGTTTCGATCTTACATTTCTCGAATTGAAGGTATTTTTCTTTCCCTTCTTTATTCTTGGTTTTTATGGATCGATTGAGCGTATTTTATTCCCAATTTCTTGCCGGGTGTTGAAGGTTTTCTTTCCTTCTTCTTTCTGTGTTGCTTTGGAAAGGGTTTTAGGTTTTTAGGGTTTATCTCTTCTGAACTATCACTTGGTTCTATTCTCTTGAAGTTTTCAATTATATGCATGGAACATGAATAATAAAAAGAAGGAGATTACATGTTTTGGAATTCAACGAAAAACCCTGTTTTTCTTCTTGGGTTTTGAAGATTTTTTGCAGAGCCGGAGACCCGAAGTGTATTGATGGATTGGTGCGCCGAGCTTTCTCAAAATTCCGAAGTATATTGAAGTGTCGGGTTTTCTTCCATTCGACATCCACAAACAGGTGTCAGGGTTTCTTCCGTGTCCGACATCAAAAGCAAGTGCCGGGTATCTCCGAGTTCCCGTCATCAACGCAAGTGTCGGGCTTTGCCAAAGTTCCGACATATCAAACTTTTCGGGTTCTCAGGGTTTTCCGACATCCTCCTCAGCATGTCGGACTCTTCTATTCTTCCGGCATATTCAGTCGATCGGGATTTTCAGTGTGGATAACATCTCCTGAGTTTCAAGCCTTTCTCCCTCCAACATTCTTCATGTCGGACCCTGGTCCATCTCAGGAGAAGGCCGAGAAATCTAGCAAGATGAAGTACAAATTCAAGAAGCCAGAATCTCCATCATATATTGATTGCAATTATGATATCAGGGACACTGAACTTGGCAATATAGATATGGATGACTTCTGGAATAGGGTGAAGAGTTCCTCTCAAACCCCATGGATGACAGCTTTAGCTAACAGTGGCTTGCCCCTTGCAGCAGGCTTTCCCATGTCCGCCCAATGTCCAGAATTTGTTTTGGCTTGTGCATCTAGTTATGACTCGGCTTCTCGTTCCGTGAAGAGCCAGGCTGGTGAGGTAGTGATCAGGCTAGATGGAGCATATTTTGATGATCTTCTAAAACTACCTAATTTCGAAGAGTATGGGGACCTGAACATCAAGTCGGCTCAGAAGGCCTGGGATAGTAATCAGGAAGACTGCATTAAGGATGTCAATAAGAAGTTCCTGGTCAAGGCTAAACCAGCAGTATCTAGATTTCCAAGGACTATCCCCAGATGTGATTTCATACAAGAAATCAATGATATTATCACCCTGCTGAGCCGGGTTTTTGGCTTGCCTGAATCAAATGTATTTCATGGATGGATGTATCAGTTTATGGTCACCATCAAGAAGAATCAGCAAGGGATTGACTGGGGGACCCTTATCAGCAATGAAATTGATTCTCAGATGATGACGGTCTTATCGACTGGAAAGTTTTATATGTTTTCATATGTGGCTTACGCAGCAGCCGGGATGAGGAACTATCCCGGGCTGGATACTAAGGGAAGCAGAACGACAAACCCAGTTTATAAATATTTCCCTCAATTGACAAAGAAGGGGTCAAAAGATCATTTCAGGAGGGTAAATGATGCCTTTTTCTATGAGAATATCTGCAGGCTGAACCCAGAGCTGAGGAAGACGAGAGTCTCAGATGAGGCTTGGACTGAAGTATCCAAATGGGGGTGTATCTTCTTGCAATTCAAGAAGTTTACATATCTTTGAACAGTCATGTACTCGGGAGAGCCTTTCCGTCTGCCTCGCTATCCAGGGGATAGATTGATATTGATAGAATTGGTCAGACAGCTGTTGGATTTTCACAAATTCCAACAAAGCAAGCATAAGGCAGCTGTATCCTTCCCAATTTCTATCGGGAGATATACTTGCTCGACAGTGGCAAAGGCCAAAAATGTTGAATGTGAACTTCAGGAAAAATTAAAGAAGCATATGAAGTCTCGGGATGGTTTTGACATTCGAGGAGTGCTTAGAGCCTATGGAGCCCAACATTTGCACGGGCGACATTGAGGATATATGGGTTGATCTGCGCTTGAAGTTGCGGTTCACGAAAAAGATAATAGTAGGTTGACTATTAATGAGATTCGAATCTTTGGAGCTTTCCGATTTGCCGATGGCATGACCGACAATGAAAGTGTGTTGGATATGTCCTATGATGGGCTTAATGAGGATCAATACGTTTTCCCACCTATTGATTGGTCACCAATAAAAGCCTCTATTACGAGATAGGTCGGCTCTCATTCTTGCTCACACCAAAAATGGCTCTCCTCTTGGGAATGAATTTTAAAGATGACAAGTTTCTAAAGTTGGGCTGAAACGGAGGTGGGGCCCTCCAAAAGAAAAAGGACAAAGAATCTTCGGGGGCCTATAAAAATCAGGATTCCCAAGAAGAGGAAAGAAAGACAAATCTCTTCAATTATTTCTCCAATTGAAACGGTGGTTGTGCGTAAATCACCAACACCACCGAAATAGGAGAAATTAATTTGGAAGAAGGAGGAAGCCAGCTCTTGACTTCATCATTTGTTGATTATCAAACTAAAGAAACTTTGTCTCTTGCATCCCGGGCTTTGTAAATGAATCATGCCTCCCCCTCAACAACCACTCCAACCTCCTCATTCCCCATCCACTTCTTCGGTATGGCCGAATTTTCTCTGGACTCTCACCCCTCTCTGCTGGAACCCAAGTGATCACCAGCATGCCTCAACCTGTACCTCTCTTTGTTGCATCTACTACCACGTTGGCTACTGTTCCTCCTCCAATAGTAGAATCTTCCCCCTTGAGAGTAGAATACCAGTTACTACAACATTGGCAATTTCCTCTGATACGCCACAATGGCTACTCGAGCAAACTCCGAGGAAGAGGAAAGTGATTGTACCCCTACCAGCCTTTGATTTCAGCTCACTCAAGGCTTCTACTGTGAAATCAGCCAAGAAACCCAAAACAGTTTCAAGGGTTTTGGTAGATGCTTCAGGAGATAAGTTCGCAGAGATTGCCACTCCCTCGGCTGACAAAACTAGAGATGATATAACAGCCTTGCTGATTATCAGATAACCAAGGTGGCTCTAGGGAAAGTGACAATGAAAGGAGCGCAACAAGATGCATGGGCTTCCATAGACGTCTTTGTGCCAAAAGTTGAAAGAAACAAAGGACAGAAGAAATGAGCTTAAGGAAAAAGTGGAGCAGTTGACAGAGATTTTGATTAAACTCTCAAAACCCCTTGAATCCATACCACCTTCTTCTGTTTCTGCCGGATTCGATTTCTCATCGGTGCCTACGATTGAGAAGATTGCTAAAAAAGGAAGGGTGGTTGATGAATGGATCCAAAAGTTTCTCCAACAGGGGAAGGAAGTAATTCAAGATGTGGTGAAGGTTCATGAGTCTTTGGGGGAGATTCAGAAGGAAGGAGAGAAGATGGATGAGGAATTCACTGAAGAAATTGGACAGCTTGATTTGACTTGTGAAGCTCTCCAAGTGCTAAAGCAATTACCAGCACACACGTCTTGGTGGAAGAAGGTATTCTCCCACATACAGATAAACATTTCCAGCTCACCAAGGCCATCAGGTTCAGAGTAAAGATTCTCAACGAAGCCTGCAGCAAGTTGAGAGAATCAAGGGATAAATTGATCGATGGGAAAAGTGATCTGGAAGAAGAATTGCTGAAGATTTGTGTAAAGGTGTCAGTTGGGAATTCAGGTATCCTATCACCAGATGATCTCTTCAAACAAATCCAAGAGTCATTCAGCATGAACCTGTACACGGATTTGACCTTGAAGTCATTGGTCAGTTTGTGAGGATTGAACATACGTTGGAGGCCTTAAGAAAGCTCAGCAAAAAATTGAAAAAGCTTCTTGGCAGTGCCAGTGATATTCATGAGACCTGCGAAATGTGGAATGATCATTCCACTGCACCTGATGAGAATGAAATGCAAGGCATAATTCGAAAGTTCCAGGAATTTCAGAGCAAACAGTCTCAGCAGGAGGAAGAAAAAGAGGAAAGAGCAAAAGATGATGATTCGGACTAAGTCCCAATGTGTTGTGTCATTTCAATCTTGAAATTGACATGTCTTTTTCATTTCTGTTTCATCATATTTTTAATCATGTTTTGACTTGATCTCCTACGTGAGAGTCATGCAAAACTGAACTCCAGTTAAAATGCTACTTTTTAGGATCTGCCCTAGTTTATCTCTAGTTCCTTTTGTTATAAATAAAGGATGATGTGCATTCAAAAAGGGTCGAGAGTTTTTGGAATATTGAGGGGATATTGGAAAGGAGAAAAACTTTGTGTTTTCTTTCAATCATTTTGAAGAATAGGAGTTGATATTGTTTTACAGACTTTGTGTTGTGAAATATATCTTATTTAAGACAGTGTTCTTATGTTCATGATCTTAAGCTATTCTTTGCATAGAATCTCAGTGTTTCTAATTATCTTGGACATTACATCTGTGATCTAAAACTCGTATGATTATTTCGTGCTCTGTGTTTACTCGAAAGAAAATACGTTTCTCCCATTTCCTTTCTACCGTGCTTCTTTCACTGTAACAGTTTCTAACCTATTTCATTTACGAAAGCAATATCCTTGAATCGTGTGAATGTGGATTTCGGGATTTCATCCCAACCCCCAATGGTTAGATTAGTGTGAATATTGTATATATTGTTTACTGTGTTTTAGATTAGCAATAAGCAGGCAGCCTCACCTGTCTTTGAGGAGGGATTTAATCCCATGTACTGTGGTTGAACCTCATATTTTGGTTTGACAAAATATCCAACCAATAGTTTTTGGCGACTCCGCTGGGGACTACGGATCTATAGTATAAAGCTTATCCTCTCGGTGTTTGGCGACTCCGTATTTGCCTTATTTTTCAACAAGATCTCCTTTTAGTTCAAGCTGGCCAGGAAGATCTTCACTCGGTCCCGCCGAGCTCAAGGTGAAATTGATCCACTCTTTGAGTTACTGCAACAGCATAATTTCAGTCTTTCTCCCAACAGCATTGTCTCTAATCGAACTAGAAGTTCTTCACCTGTTCGGAGAAACCGGATCCCTGTGGAAGGGGAAGCATCTGCAACTTGTCATGCACTACTCTTATCTGATACTCGGATCCCTGTACGCACTCTTTTCAGAAGGATGGCGGTTCAACCTGTGCCTTGGGGTGCAGTTATTGGTCCTCTTTCCTTGACTCCTCCATTGAATGAGTTACCACGTGGATCTCGTAAAAATATTCCCAAGTTCAATGGAGATGGGAAGCAGCATCCTGACGAGCACATAGCATCTTTCTTTGTTGCATGCGGTGTTCTCGGAGTAGCCCACGAAGATGTCTCCGTCCGACTCTTCGTTGAAACGTTGCAGGGTGTAGCAGCCGAATGGTTTTATCACCTCCCGAATGCATGCATCCCAAACTGGGCTACCATGCGGACTAAGTTCGAAGCACGTTTCAAACCAGCTGAAGATTCTCATGCTTTGTTAGCTCAGCTCACTCATATGAAGAAGGAATCGCATGAACCTATGCGGGAATTCGTGGCAAAGTTCAACAAGCTGATCCGGAAGATTCCAGAAATAGCTGTACCTACTCTGGAAAACCAAAAATGCTTCTTCATCAATGCCCAACCTCCTGATATAAGATTTTTATTAAGAAGGTCGGTTATCCCAGATTTGGCCACTGCTCAGTCAACAGCTACTGAAATAGAGGATGATCTCATCTTGGCTAGAAGGATCAAGAAAGACATACCCAAACTCAAAAATCAAGGTTCTTCTCAAGGTAACACAGATCCTATGTTTCAAAAAATGGCTAATGATTTGATTGCTTTAAAGAAGCAAATGTCCCAAAGTGAACAATGTTCCATATCGGGATATACCTAGGCGGAATTTCAATAATAACAATGGTGCACCTGTCAGAGATAGGCCACGGTTAACTCCTGCTCAACCGAGACTAGCAATTGAAGCTCCTCCCATCAATGCAGCAGTGGAAATACTTGATGAAGAAGATGAACCAGAAGAACAAGAATCTCACGAGGCTTTCGAAGCTTCAGGATATGCTGATGAGTCTTATGATGAGTCAGCTGGCGACTCCAGCATTGGGTATTTGGAATATGATGAAGATGAATGTGCGCCAGATGGTCAATCATTTGCTGTCTTCACTCGGTCCCAATCTCAAGAACCCCAAAAACCTCTTGAAAGCACTAAGGAGAAGAATAAGGATCCTCCCATATCTATAGTTAAGAGGGGTACCCCTATTTCGGCGCAAACTGAAAGAGAGGTTACCAAAAAGGTAGCTGCTCCTTATGTTCCTTCTCCTAAGATCAGTGCCCCAGCACAAGCTCATATAATTAGAACGGAGCCTACCATCATTCCTTCTTATCCTGCTTTTGACATTATTGATCATGCAAAGAGAACCAAAATTCAAATGTCAGAGGCAGAATACCTTCAGTCGAATCTTGAACAGTTTGAAAAGCTGGCCAAGTTCATCAGGAGTAAAGCAGCCGTTCCATCACCTTTAAAAGGTCTCCTTCCAAATCCTACTCAACTCACACCTCAGAATAATCTGACCTCTGCTTCTTCCTCAGGAAAGATTGAACCATTTTATTTGTCTCTACTTATAAATGGGTTTAAACTCAGCAATTGCATCATTGACTCAGGGGCCTCTGATAATGTTATGCCCGCAAAAGTGGCCCATGCCCTTGGACTTACTTTGACTAAGTCATATGGACGGTGCTATTCCATGGAAACTAAACAAGTCCCTCTGATTGGTCAAATCAAGGACGCACAGTTTGCATTTGTTGCCTTCCCTGAGAAGAGAGTGAAAATGACTATTCTGGTTGCCGATATCCTGCGGCTTATGGTATCCTCTTGGGTAGAGGATTTTGTAAAGATGTCGGAGGAGAGATTAGTATGGATTGGACCAAAGCCAAGATCCCAGTCAAAGGGGTTCAACAGGTTCTTCATCCTGAACCGCAGGCAAAGTATTTGGTGACCAAATCAGATGATCCTAAGGCTCAGATTCTTTTCGAAGATGCTAGCTTCGGGAATTATTTCATGACTTCCGAGATACCAATTGTGGATGTTGAAGAGGAAGATCCCAATGCTATTTGGACGCTCAAATTTGATGGTAGCTGCTCAACCTCTGGATCAGGCGCTGGTGTTGTTCTCATATCTCCTAGCTCCGAGATTTTCCCATCAGCTTATAAGTTGCAATTTGATAATACTAACAACACGGCCAAATATGAAGCCCTGTTATTGGGATTAGAATTATCCAGACAGAAGGGAATTAGAAATCTCAAGGTTCAAGGAGATGCGGAGCTGATTGTTAATCAGGTCAGGGGTATATATCAGGTGAAAAATGATCGGTTGAGACATTACCGAAATAAAGTTTGGGATAGTATAGAATGCTTTGATGCATTTTCTATTAAGGCAGTTTTAAGAGATTATAATGACAAGGCTGATTCTTTGGCCGTATCTGCATCTCTTCTTCTTCCTCATCCTCAGTTCAAGCAAGATACATACTCTATTGAGATTGTATATCGTCCCAGTATCCCAGATAATGCAACTCATTGGCAAGTGTTTAATGATGATCGACAGGTGTTGGCTTTTCTAGAAAAGGCTGACAATTTCAGTGAGCTATATTTTGAAGGTTCGGAATCAGCCTTTCGTGAAACTATTTCAGATCCATATCAAGAGGTTGATGGTGAATTTATCCAGCTGAAAGGCAACAAGATACCAAAAGGTCTGGTTTCCCTGGAAGGTTTGTTCGACAAGCATGATCGTTTTATTCAAAACAAAAGGCAAGTCGAAGGAGCTTCTTCCTCAAAGTAGATCAAATCAATCTAGGTTCATCTGATCAACCTCGGATGGTGAATATCGGGAAATGTTGTTCTCCTGAAGAGAAGGTAAGATTCACTTCGCTTTTGAAGAAATACATCGATGTGTTGGCCTGGTCTTATGCAGATTTGAAATCCTTCAAGCCCAAAGATGTACAACACAGTATCCCTTTGAAGCCTGATGTGAAGCCGTATAGACAAAAGCAAAGACATTACAATCAAGAAGATTTGGGAACTATCTGCAAAAATTCGAGAAGATGTTAGATGCCAAATTATTTTCCCAATCCATCACTCCACTTGGATTGCAAACATTGTTCCTGTCAGGAAGAAGAATGGTGAGATCCGGATTTGTGTTGACTTCCGGAACTTGAATCAGTCCTCGCCGAAGGATAACTATCCCTTGCCTATCATGGATCAGGTATTACAAACTGTTACTGGATCAGAAATGTTATCCATGCTCGACGGGTTTTCGGGATATAATCAAGTCGAGGTAACCACAGAAGATCAACATAAGACAGATTTCACGACCCCATGGGGTACCTTTGCTTACAGGAGGATGTCATTCGGCTTGATCAACGCCGGAGCTACTTTTCAGAGAGCTATGGACTTGGCATTCAGAGATCTGATGGGCAAGGTCATAGTTGTGTATTTAGATGACTTGACCGTTTTCTCTAAAAAACGGGGTGATCATTATGGTCATTTAGAACAAGTACTTTTGAGATGTAGATGTCACGGGATTTCATTGAATCCTAAGAAGTCCATGTTCGGGGTAACCGAAGGAAAATTGCTGGGTCATATTGTGACTAAGGAAGGAACTAAAATTGACCCTGAAAGGGTAAAGGCTATTCAGAGCCTTACCTTGCCCACAAGTAAAACAAGAGTTCATTCTTTCTTTGGAAAGGTTAATTTTTGAGAAGATTTGTACCTGATTTCATTGTGACAAAACCAAGGATATCCTTGGAATGATGAAAGGAAAAGTCCCATTCAGATGGAGTGCAGAAGGGAAGCTTTCATTTGAAGAAATCAAAAGGGCAGTTGCTTCCGCTCCTATCTTAGTATGTCCAGACTTCAAGAAAGATTTCATCATGTATAGCTATGCTTCTGCTCACACAGTGTCAGCCATCCTGATGCAGGAAAATGGGGAAGGCATTGAAGCTCCCATCGCATTCATGAGCTGTCCGTTGAAGGAGCATGAATTGAAGATGTCGCAGATTGAAAAACATGCTTATGCGGTGGTGCGAGCGGTGAAGCATTTCAGGTACTATGTGCTGAATTCCCATACTCGCGTTCTCGTTCCTGATACTGCTGTTAAATCCATTCTGACTCAACAAGAGCTGGGAAGTCAACGAGGTACCTGGATAGCTAAAGTTCAGGAGTACGATTTAGACATCAGGCCTACCAAGTTGGTACGAGGAAGGGGCCTGTGTCAATTGATTGCAGAAAATCATGTTTGAAACAGTGTGAAAAGACTCAAGATACTTCTTCAAAGCTGCCTATGGTGCTTTTTGTGAGTCTGATGATGAATGGTACACGGAAATTTCTTTCTTCCTAACTTATGGTGAATGCCCTTCGCATTTAAATCAAAAGGAGAAGAGGACCGTCAAGTGAGATCTGCAAAATACCTTTTGTGGAATAATGCAATATCTGAGAGGTATAGATGGTGTTTTCTGCGTTGTGTTGATAAATCACAACAGGAAAAGTTATTAGAATCCTTTCATAGCCTGGCATGCGGGGGACATTTTTCATCCTCCGTAACAGTGTATAAAATCTTACGGGCCAGGTATTATTGGCCTACTCTTTTAGGGATTCATTGAGAATGGGTATCAAAATGTGAAGCTTGTCAACATTTCGTTGGTCGTCCTAAGCTAGCAGCTCTTCCTCTAAAACCTGTGGTGATTGAAGAACCTTTTCGCCAATGGGGGATTGATTTTATCGGAACATTGAATCCTGCTTCTAGTGCTGGACACAACTATGTGCTGACCGCTACAGATTATTTTACCAAGTGGGTAGAAGCTGTACCAATCAAGCAAGCAACTTCTGAAGCTGTTTGCAAGTTCCTGAAAGAAAATATAATCGTCAGATTCGGTGTGCCTCATAAGATTGTAGCTGATAATGCTTCTAATTTCTCATCACATGAGTTAACTGAGTTTTGCTATGGATTTGGCATCACTCTGGCTCACTCATCTGATTATTATCCCTAGGGTAATGGGCAAGCTGAATCCATGGTTACCATAATCAGGAAACTAGTGGATGAAAATCAAAGGACATGGCACAAAGCATTATATGATGCATTGTGGGCTGATCGGATCACTCCAAAGTGAGCCATAGGGATGTCTCCTTTCCAATTGCTATACGGGATTGATGCTGAAATTCCTATCTCAGTAGAATTGCCGGCCTTGCGGTTGTAGCGGTTGAAGATGTAGCTTTTCAGAATTCTATCGAAAAGAGGGTTATGTACCTAACCAGGCTAGAAGAAGAGCGAATCAAGGTGGTTGATCGCATATCAGATCATCAGAGCAGGGTGAAGAAGATTTTCGATAAAAAATCAAAGCAGCGCAACTTCCAGATTGGAGACCTGGTGTTGCTTTGGGATAAAAGGAGAGAACAGAAAGGAATGCATGGAAAGTTTGATTCTTTATGGAAAGGACCTTTCAAGATCCACGAGTTGAATGGTGAAAATAGTTTCCTTCTATCACATCTGGATGGAGGGTTACTCCCTTTGCCTTTTCGGTGGACAACATAAAGTTTTCCACCATTAATGCAAGATGCTCTCTTGCATTGTACATATTTTGCTTTTTGTTGTGTGTTTGCTTTTGGTTTTCTTTCTTTCTTTCTTCGTTTTGTTTTGTTTTGGTTTTCTTCTTGACCCCGTAGCCCAATGAATAAGACCAGAGATTCTGAGTTCTCTTCCTTTGGTATTACAAAGAAAGTCCCCAACTGGAGCCAGCTGTTATCCCGTTTTGAGTTCATGACAAAACGATCGGATAACCCCTACGAAAATTTTCGAAGTTGATTTTGCATTATGGCCTCTTTTTAAGAAAATCGGGTTTTCGGGTTTTACCAACAGCTCGACATGAGTTTTAACATGCTTTATGTCATTGTCTTCCGAAACCCGAAACCCGCCTTGTATTGAGAAAATCGGGTTTTCGGACCCCCGGCGCATCGGAACATCCATAATCCAAAACATGTTTTATGCCCCATGTTTTCCGATTCCCGAAGTCCGCTTAATCCTTTGTATCGGGTTTTCGGGGCTATGTAGCATCTAAGCACCTCATGCTTTATGCATCATGTTTTCCGAAACCCGAAACCCGAATTGCACTAAGTCCCCTCGTGTCGGGTTTTCGGACCTCCCAAACATGCTGACATGGCATTCATGCCGAGTGGTCGGTGAGTTGGCACGTGCCGAGCTGAAGTGTATTAATTACCAATTTTCTTATAAATACGTGGATTTCCACGTCATTCTTACCATTCGTATTTTTAATTCGTGGAATTTTTGTGTGTGCTCTTCCATTTTCAAAACCCGAAAACTCACCTTGCTCGATTGGATCGTCTGTTTTCGATCTTACATTTCTCGAATTGAAGGTATTTTTCTTTCCCTTCTTTATTCTTGGTTTTTATGGATCGATTGAGCGTATTTTATTCCTAATTTCTTGCTTAGGTGTTGAAGGTTTTCTTTCCTTCTTCTTTCTATGTTGCTTTGGAAAGGGTTTTAGGTTGCTAGGGTTTATCTCTTTTGAGACTATCCTTGATGTCTTTATTTCTTCAAGTTCTATTATATGCATGGAACATGAATAATAAAAAGAAGGAGATTACATGTTTTGGAATTCAACGAAAAACCCTGTTTTTCTTCTTGGGTTTTGAAGATTGTTTTGCAGAGCCGGAGACCCGAAGTGTATTGACGGATTGGCGCGCTGGCTTTCTCAAAATTTCTCAAAATTCCGAAGTATATTGAAGTGTCGGGTTTTCTTCCAGTTCCGACATCCACAAATAGGTGTCGGGGTTTCTTCCGTGTCCGACATCAAAAGCAAGTGTCGGGTATCTCCGAGTTCCCGTCATCAACGCAAGTGTCGGGCTTTGCCAAAGTTCCGACATATCAAACTTGTCGGGTTCTCAGGGTTTTCCGACATCCTCCTCAGCGTGTCGGACTCTTCTATTCTTCCGGCATATTCAGTCGATCGGGATTTTCAGTGTGGATAACATCTCCTGAGTTTCAAGCCTTTCTCCCTCCAACATTCTTCATGTCGGACCCTGGTCCATCTCAGGAGAAGGCCGAGAAATCTAGCAGGATGAAGTACAAATTCAAGAAGCCAGAATCTCCATCATATATTGATTGCAATTATGATATCAGGGACACTGAACTTGGCAATATAGATATGGATGACTTCTGGAATAGGGTGAAGAGTTCCTCTCAAACCCCATGGATGACAGCTTTAGCTAACAGTGGCTTGCCCCTTGCAGCAGGCTTTCCCATGTCCGCCCAATGTCCAGAATTTGTTTTGGCTTGTGCGTCTAGTTATGACTCGGCTTCTCATTCCGTGAAGAGCCAGGCTGGTGAGGTAGTGATCAGGCTAGATGGAGCATATTTTGATGATCTTCTAAAACTACCTAATTTCGAAGAGTATGGGGACCTGAACATCAAGTCGGCTCAGAAGGCCTGGGATAGTAATCAGGAAGACTGCATTAAGGATGTCAATAAGAAGTTCCTGGTCAAGGCTAAACCAGCAGTATCTAGATTTCCAAGGACTATCCCCAGATGTGATTTCATACAAGAAATCAATGATATTATCACCCTGCTGAGCCGGGTTTTTGGCTTGCCTGAATCAAATGTATTTCATGGATGGATGTATCAGTTTATGGTCACCATCAAAGAATCAGCAAAGGGATTGACTGGGGGACCCTTATCAGCAATGAAATTGATTCTTAGATGACGACGGTCTTATCGACTGGAAAGTTTTATATGTTTTCATATGTGGCTTACGCAGCAGCCGGGATGAGGAACTATCCCGGGCTGGATACTAAGGGAAGCAGAACGACAAACCCAGTTTATAAATATTTCCCTCAATTGACAAAGAAGGGGTCAAAAGATCATTTCAGGAGGGTAAATGATGCCTTTTTCTATGAGAATATCTGCAAGCTGAACCCAGAGCTGAGGAAGACGAGAGTCTCAGATGAGGCTTGGGCTGAAGTATCCAAATGGGGGTGTATCTTCTTGCAATTCAAGAAGTTTACATATCTTCGAATAGTCATGTACTCGGGAGAGCCTTTCCGTCTACCTCGCTATCCAGGGGATAGATTGATATTGATAGAATTGGTCAGACAGCTGTTGGATTTTCACAAATTCTAACAAAGCAAGCATAAGGCAGCTGTATCCTTCCTAATTTCTATCGGGAGATATACTTGCTCGACAGTGGCTTGAAAGGCCAAAAATGTTGAATGTGAAATTCATGAAAAATTAAAGAAGCATATGAAGTCTCGGGATGGTTTTGACATCCGAGGAGTGCTTAGAGCCTATGGAGCCCAACATCTGCACAGGCCTGACATTGAGGATATATGGGTTGATCTGCGTAACGAAGTTGCGGTTCGCAGAAAAGATAATAGTAGGTTGACTATTAATGAGATTCAGATATTGGAGCTTTCTGATTTGCCAGATGGCACGACTGACAATGAAAGTGTGTTGGATATGTCCTATGATGGGCTTAATGAGGATCAATACGTTTTCCCACCTATTGATTGGTCAACTAGCGAAAAAGCCTCTATTACAGATAGGTCGGCTCTCATTCTTGCTCGCACCAAAAAATGGCTCTCCTCTTGGGGAATGAATTTTAAAGATGAAAAGTTTCTAAAGTTGGCTGAAACGGAGGTGGGGCCCTCCAAAAAGAAGAAGGACAAAGAATCTTCTAGGGGGCCTATAAAAATCAGGATTCCCAAGAAGAGGAAAGAAAGACAAATCTCTTGAATTATTTCTCCAGGCTGAAACGGTGGTTGTGCGAATCACCAACACCACCGAAAATAGGAGAAATTAATTTGGAAGAAGGAGGAAGCCGACTCTTGACTTCATCATTTGTTGATTATCAAACTAAAGAAACTTTGTCTCTTGCATCCCGGGCTTTAGAAACCCAATCATGCCTCCCCCTCAACAACCACTCCAACCTCCTCATTCCCCATCCACTTCTTCGTATGGCGGTATTTTCTCTAGACTCTCACCCCTCTCTGCTGGAACCCAAGTGATCACCAGCACGCCCCAACTGTACCTCTCTTTGTTGCATCTACTACCACGTTGGCTACTGTTCCTCCTCCAATAGTAGAATCTTCCCCCCTTGAGAGTAGAATACCAGTTACTACAACATTGGCAATTTCCTCTGATACGCCACAATGGCTACTCGAGCAAACTCCGAGGAAAAGGAAAGTGATTGTA
Organism: Taxus wallichiana var. yunnanensis; assembly: GCA_018340775.1. Classification (NCBI taxonomy): domain Eukaryota; kingdom Viridiplantae; phylum Streptophyta; class Pinopsida; order Cupressales; family Taxaceae; genus Taxus; species Taxus wallichiana. Next base: position 576,410,874 of record CM031240.1, read on the forward strand.
CCCCTACCAGCCTTTGATTTCAGCTCACTCAAGGCTTCTACTGCGAAATCAGCCAAGAAACCCAAAACAGTTTCAAGGGTTTTGGTAGATGCTTCAGGAGATAAGTTCGCAGAGATTGCCACTCCCTCGGCTGACAAAACTAGAGATGATATAACAGCTGCTGATTATCAGATAACCAAGGTGGCTCTAGGGAAAGTGACAGCAGAAGGAGCGCAACAAGATGCACGGGCTTCCATAGACGTGTTGTGCCAAAAGTTGAAAGAAACAAAGGATAGCATAAATGAGCTTAAGGAAAAAGTGGAGCAGTTGACAGAGATTTTGATTAAACTCTCAAAACCCCTTGAATCCATACCACCTTCTTCTGTTTCTGCCGGATTCGATTTCTCATCGGTGCCTACGATTGAGAAGATTGCTAAAAAAGGAAGGGTGGTTGATGAATGGATCCAAAAGTTACTCCAACAGGGGAAGGAAGTAATTCAAGACATGGTGAAGGTTCATGAGTCTTTGGGGGAGATTCAGAAGGAAGGAGAGAAGATGGATGAGGAATTCACTGAAGAAATTGGATAGCTTGATTTGACTTGTGAAGCTCTCCAAGTGCTAAAGCAATTACCAGCACACGTCTTGGTGGAAGAAGGTATTCTCCCACATACAGATAAACATTTCCAGCTCACCAAGGCCATCAGGTTCAGAGTAAAGATTCTCAACGAAGCTGCTGCAGCAAGTTGAGAGAATCAAGGGATAAATTGATCGATGGGAAAAGTGATCTGGAAGAAGAATTGCTGAAGATTTGTCTAAAGGTGTCAATTGGGAACTCAGGTATCCTATCACCAGATGATCTCTTCAAACAAATCCAAGAGTCTTTCAAGCATGAACCTGTACACGGATTTGACCTTGAAGTCATTGGTCGAGTTTGTGAGGATTGAACATACGTTGGAGGCCTTAAGAAAGCTCAGCAAAAAATTGAAAAAGCTTCTGGTAGTGCCAGTGATATTCATGAGACCTGCGAAATGTGGAATGATCATTCCACTACACCTGATGAGAATGAAATGCAAGGCATAATTCGAAAGTTCCAGGAATTTCAGAGCAAACAGTCTCAGCAGGAGGAAGAAAAAGAGGAAAGAGCAAAAGATGATGATTCAGACTAAGTCCCAATGTGTCGTGTCATTTCAATCTTGAAATTGACATGTCTTTTTCATTTCTATTTCGTCATATTTTTAATCATGTTTTGACTTGATCTCCTGCGTGAGAGTCATGCAAAACTAAACTCCAGTTAAAATGCTACTTTTTAGGATCTGCCCTAGTTTATCTCTAGTTCCTTTTGTTATAAATAAAGGATGCTGTGCATTCAAAAAGGGTCAAGAGTTTTGGAATATTGAGGGCTATTGGAAAGGAGAAAACTTTGTGTTTTCTTTCAATCATTTTGAAGAATAGGAGTTGATATTGTTTTACAGACTTTGTGTTGTGAAATATATCTTATTTAAGACAGTGTTCTTATGTTCATGATCTTAAGCTATTCTTTGCATAGAATCTCAGTGTTTCTAATTATCTCGGACATTACATCTGTGATCTAAAACTCGTATGATTATTTCGTGCTCTGTGTTTACTCGAAAGAAAATACGTTTCTCCCATTTCCTTTCTACCATGTTTCTTTCACTGTAACAGTTTCTAACCTATTTCATTTACGAAAGCAATATCCTTGAATCGTGTGAATGTGGATTTCGGGATTTCATCCCAACCCCCAATGGTTAGATTAGTGTGAATATTGTATATATTATTTACTGTGTTTTAGATTAGCAATAAACAGGCAGCCTCACCTGTCTTTGAGGAGGGATTTAATCCCATGTACTGTGGTTGAACCTCATATTTTGGTTTGACAAAATATCCAACCAACACGCTTTTAGTTAGCAATTTTTGTGGCAATTCTTCATATAATCCACGGTGACCTCTTCTCTATAATCATTGTTATTGTCATGGTTATGCACACAAGATATTATGTACATAAGACACAAACTTTTGAATATCTCATTGTTATCGTAGAGTCTATAGCATCCATCTATAATTGATAGTCCAATGTCTTTAACATTTTCCATGTATCTTTGTACTATGTTGCTTAACATTTTTGAATAACCAGTTGGTATTAGAACAATAATAATAAAATCCAACACATTGGTTCTGATAAATATTAGAAGCTTCATTATGAAATTGTAAGAAATATCATTAGCCAAATTGCAAAAATCAGCAATCACACATTTAACATTGAAAGGAATAGTTGATAAAGTTGACGGAATCTGGAATGGATATACACATTTACAAGAAAAATTATCTGTGACTTTCACCCTTGCTGGTATATTTCCTTCCAATGACATCACATAGTTGTCTAATATTGTTTGAGCCGCGATGGGAAGAACTTCTTCTACCTCATTGTCTTTTTTTTTCCATTTTTCCATTTTTTCCCCAATATGGGAATATTTTTTTTTTCCATTTCTCTCTTCACCCACTAGTATAGACAAGACAACTAGCATTAGTGTGATTCATACAATTTAAATTTTTTTATTGCATTGGATTCACTGCAAGATGTCAATACAATATCATCCAAATGCTTATTTCTCAAATAATGTAGAACTTTTGCTTTCATTTTTGTTTCCTTTATTCTCCTAGGTAGTAAGAATAAATAAAATGTCTCTATTTATTACACTAGCCTTAAAAGACCAAGTTGATTTAGTATTCCTTTTCAACCCATGTAATTTTTATTTAGATGGGTTTCTCTCCAATTTAGTCAAATATGTTCTCCTAAGCATAGTAAACAACTTGGAATATTTTGTAGGTTAAAAAAAAAAAATTCTATTAAAAAAATGAAATATAGAAGATGTTTTCTCGTTTCTATACAATTTTTCAAATACTCAGAAATATACCATTTTGAATGACTTCTACATTTGAACAACTAGTTTTTTTATAATCTATTAGAATCCCCAAATTCCAACCATATTTTTAACAGGAATATGGTTCGCTATTTATGGAGGCATGTATTTCCCATTTCTTGAACAAAGAAACATCCAACTCCATATCCAGAATAAGACACTTATTGTTTTCAAAGTCAAATCATTCCACCTAGACATACAGTGTCCCCAAATCAATAACTTCTGACGATAGAATAATACCAACTTCCTCGTGATTGTCATCTATAACAAAAAACAACCATAGGTTGACATGGTATTTTTCAAGGGAATTAAGTTCCACAAACCATTCCTCATCTCTTTTCTTCCAACAAATACCACCTGCGATGAATGGAATTGTTCTGAATGGAGTGTGAACAATGGAAGACATTTTACCTATATTTAGAGTAAAATACATTAATAATTAGGTCATTTCTGAACTTTAAAGTGTTTTTCTCGCAATTTTCTTGTTAAGGAATTTAAATAGTACCCTAGTAGACACCAACTTCTAGAGTTCTTTACTATGTATCATAACAGAGTAATTAACTTAATGGTTAGTGACTACTAGGATTTGATAGGACATATTATGTATCATTCAATTGGTTATAGTAATTCATATTTTGTGGATCAAATCAATAATAATAGAATTTTTCTAAAGTATGAAATCAAATTATGATGCATTGAAAGATATGAAACCATTTGCACCTTTTGAAAGTATTACATATGAGTCGACAAGCCATAAAATTATATAGATGGCATGATAGGAACGTTAAAAAATACACACTTTAGTGGCAGATAGACTTCTAGTCAACATATAAAAGAATAACCTAAAACAATTTTTAAGCCATTTACACCTTTTTAATGATAAACCGTAGAGGACATTAAGATGTAATATTTGGTATTTTGAAGAGAGTTTGCGATATCTTGGGATTTTTTAGAAGACTATGTGATTTATGTGTATATCGGTCATATTGTTGTAGTGAGGATTAGATGCCTGTACGAATACTAATGAACATATTTAAAGGATAGTGATCGGAAGATCTAATTTTTGGTATTTTGAAGAGAGTATTTGAGAAAAAAATCATATTAACGGATTTAGTGATATCTCATCATTTTTGTTATATAATACAATGTGAAATATATGTATATCAAACATACTTTATTCATTATTTCTAAATGCCTATAACTACTCTAAGTATGATAATTCAAGCGTAGCATTTGGAGAGAAATTCCACAACAAGCTATCAAAAAAATGAGAAGGATTAAACTTTTCCTAAATGTAAGTATGGCCGTCTTCAAAATGTTTCGTATCAGAATTTTTTTTTTACCTAACACTTAGTTTCATTACTTTTCAAAAGTAACCACACATCAGACGCTTTTTTCAACAGTTTCTTTTATAAAAAATTACGATAAAATAATAAATATCGACCTAGCTGAGAGATTGCGATGCTCCTACCATTATGGTAATTGAAAACACTATCTTTACAACTTTAGATTGCTAGTGTTTTTCATTGATTATAATTATATCATGTTGGTTGGAATGTGCTGCAGATAAAATAGTTGCACTGTGTACCATATAGAGGATAAAACCTTTCGTATTTCCCATCGCTTATATTGTTTGAAACACATAATTCACTTCGGATCTTATGGGAGAAAATGCTTAGCTAACACTAAGCATTTTTCCTTATCAAAATTAAGGGCATCGTGGATGTTAGGTTCAATAGTTTAATAATTTGAAAACAATGATAAAATAAAAGGTCATGCTCTATTTTAGCAGTTATGAGGCTCTCATCATGCTTTCTTCTACATTGAAAACCCATCGCCAATATTGTGTTTATAGTTCATCTGATTGTAGTAAAAAATCACTGAAATGGAATTGTAGATGGTCTTATATCAGCCTTAAACCTCAAAACTACGTAGTCCAAGTTGAATACTTTGTATCAAATTACAGTAGAACCCCTTTTCCCTCAACATAGCCATCACAGATTCGGGCCATTCTCCAACTTTCCAAACCCCAACCTTGTTGTAACCTTTACACCACAACTTATGAGAATGTTTTTCAATGAGTTAAGCCTCATGCCCCAAATTCATAGGAAACAAGCTTTGTCTTATAAAGTGAAAATAAATTATTACAAACCTTAGCCAGTAAATATATTACTAGACGTTACTTATTATTTTGGTTTAATGCTTCTAGATGATATTTATAGTCTAACATTACCAAAATAACTCATTTTTATTAAGGAAATTAGGCCTACAAATACAGAGTACATTAAACAAGAAAATACACAAACATTAAATAAGCAACGAAACCCACTATAACCAAATTTGGCGTGCTCATTTTTATTCAATGAAAGACCCATAAATATTTAAGCCATTGTTCCCCAATCAAACCTTAAAAACAAACAAATACCCAATACACTAAAACTCAATAAAACATACCCAAAACAAAATCACTTCCTTCCGATCAATCCTCTAGAATCTCAACCTCTCCTTCATCGATATCTGATTGTAAATCCTTGGGATCATTTTCATTGATGGTGTGCTCGAGAGAAACACACTTACCCAAAATCTCCTTCACATATCCCACAGGATGTTTTTCCATGATCAAAACTTCATGACCTTCAAAATTTCAATAACATCATCCAATGATATGTTCCCGGTATGTTTAATATTTTTCATCTTTTTCCTGTCACATTTAGGTTCCTTCAGGGATTTAATCACCAAGACATCTATTTTGGGAACAACTGTAACTTTGGCCTAACAATTTTGTACAGTGAGCTTCATGGTAACCCTCAAACCCTTCCAATATCTTGCAGTCTCCTTTGTAATGTCTTCTCTAATTTTCTTCGGTGAAAGACCCAAAGGACAAATTTTAGGGGCCAATGAAGAGGTCACTCCAACTTCTCCTCCTGTCACATGGACGAACACCTCCATAACCTAAGATGGGTCTAAATTTGGTGGAATTTTTCCTCAACCCTTTGAACTATGCCTCTTCCACAAATCCTCTACAACTCCACGGCCTCTTGCTAAAAGGGAAGACTAGGAAAAACCCTACATCTTTATCTGTACTTGGACTTAGGGTTGTTCTCTTTTGTTTTCTTTTTTAAGTAATATATGTTGTTATTTCTTAGAGTGATTAAGGTACAATATTAAAGGTAGGTAAAAAAATTCCTATTTTTGGGTCCTATAATATTAAAGGTAGGTAATTTATTTTTTCTTATTTTATTTTCCTATGTTGTTATTTCTTAGAGTGATTAAGGTACATGAGGGATCAATCCTTACGTAGTTCCCATAAGGTATATTGTTTGAAACAAATAATTCACATCGGATCTTATGGGAGAAAATTCTTAGTGAATGCTAAGAATTTTTTCCTTATCGAAAGTAAGGGCATAAAGTGGACGCTTAGGTTCAACAATTTAATAATTTGAAAACAATGATAAAATAAAAGATCATGCTCTAGTTTAGCGGTCGTTAGGCTCCCATCATACTTGCTCTGGAACTGAAAACCCATCATCGATATTTTGTTTATAGTTCATCTGATTATAGTGAAATATCACTAAAATGGAATTGTATATGGTCTTACATCATCCTTAAACCTCAAAACTATGTAATCCAAGTTGAATCCTCTACATCAACTTCTAGCAAAACCCCCTTTCCCTCAACATAGCCATCACAAATTCAGGCCATTCTCCAACTTTCCAAACCCCAACCTTGTTGCATCCTTTGCACCACCACTTATGAGAATGTTTGTTAATGAGTTAAGCCTCATGCCCCAAATTCATAGGAAATGAGATTTGTCTTATAAATTGAAAATAAATTATTACAAACCTTATCCAGTAAATATCTTACTAGATGTTACTTCTTATTTTTGTTTAATGCTTCCAACTGATATTTATAGTCTAACATTACCAAAATAACTCATTTTTATTAAGGAAATTAGGCCTATAAATACATAGTACATTAAACAAGAAAATACACAAACATTAAATAAGAAACGAAACCCACTATAACAAAATTTGGTGTGCTCCTTTTTATTCAATGAAAGACCCATAAATCTTTAAGCCATTGTTCCCTAATCAAACCTTAAAAACACAAATACCCAATACACTAAAACTCAATAAAACATACCCAAAACAAAATATCTTCCTTCCAATCAATCCTCTGGAATCTCAACCTCTCCTTCATTGATATATAATTGTAAATCCTTGGGATCCTTGCCATCAACAGTGCACCTAACAGAAACACATATACCCAAAATATCCTTCACAGTTCCCATAAGATGTTTTTCCATGGATCGGGTATTCATGACCTTCGCAATTTCAATAACATCATCCAACGAGATGTTCCCAGTATGTTTAATTTTTTTCATATTTTTCCTGTCATGTTTAGGTTCCTTCAGGGCTTTAATCACCAAGCAGCACTGCTTTGGGAACAAATGTAACTCGGAATGACGATTTTATACAATGAGCTTCATGATAACCCTCAAACCCTTCCAATATCTTGTAGTATCCTTTGTAATTTCTTCTCCAATTTTCTTCGGTGAAAGACCCAAAGGACCAATTTTAGGGGCCAATGAAGAGGCCGCTTCAACTTCTCCTCTTGTCATGCGAAAGAACACCTCCACAACCTAATATGGGTCTAACTTTGGCAGCATTTTTCCTCAACCCTTTGAAATTTGCATCTTCTGTAAATCCTCTATAGCTCCACGACGTCTTGCTAAAAGGGAAGACTAGGAAAAACCCTACATATTTATCTTTACTTAGAATTAGTGTTGTTCTCTTTTTTAAGTAATATATTTTATTATTTCTTAGAGTGATTAAGGTACAATATTAAAGGTAGGTAAAAAAATCCTATTGTTTAGGTCCTACAATAATTTAAAGGTAGGTGATTCTTTTTCCTATGTTGTTATTTCTTAGAGTGATTAAGGTACATGAGGGATCAATCCTTACATAGTTCCCATAAGGTATATTGTTTGAAACACATAATTCACTTCGGATCTTGTGAGAAAATTCTTAGCGAACGCTAAACATTTTTTCCTTATCGAAAGTAAGGGCATAGTGGATGCTAGGTTCAACAATTTAATAATTTGAAAACAATGATAAAATAAAAGATCATGCTCTAGTTTAGCATTCACTAGGCTCCCATCATACTTGCTTTGGTACTGTAAACTTGTCATCGATATTGTATTTATAGTTCATTTGGTTGTAGTGAAATCTCACTGGAATGGAATTTTATATGGTCTTACATCAGCCTTAAACCTCAAAACTATGTAATCTAAGTTGACTCCTCTGCATCAACTTCTAGCCAAACCCCTTTCCTTTAACATAGGCATCATAGATTCAGGACATTATCCTACTTTCCAAACCCCAACCTTGTTACAACCTTTTCACCACCACTTATGATAATGTTTTTCAATGAGTTAAAGCCTCATGCCCCAAATTCATAGGAAAAAAGCTTTGTCTTATAAAGTGGAAATAAACTATTACAAACCTTAGCTAGTAAATATCTTACTAGACGTTACTTATTATTTTTGTTTAATGCTTCAAACTAATATTTATAGTCTAACATTACCAAAATAACTCAGTTTTATTAAGGAAATTATGCCTACAAATATAGAGTACATTAAACAATAAAATACACAAACATTAAATAAGCAACAAAACCCACTATAACCAAATTTGGCGTGCTCATTTTTATTCAATGAAAGACCCATAAATCTTTAATCCATTGTTCCCCAATAAAACCTTAAAAAAACCCCAATATAGTAAAACTCAATAAAGCATAACCCAAAAAATCACCCCCTTCTAATCAGTCCTCTAGAATCTTGACCTCTCCTTCATCGATCTCTAATTGTAAATCCTTGGGATCCTTGCCATCGATAGTGTGCCTGATAGAAACACACATACCCAAAATATCCTTCACAGTTCTCGCAAGATGTTTTTCCATGGATCGGGGCTTCATGACCTTCAAAATTTCAATAACATCATCCAACAAGATGTTCTCGGTATGTTTAATGTTTTTCATATTTTCTGTCATGTTCGAGTTCCTTCGAGGCTTTAATCACTAAAGCATTTGTGCTGGGAAATTTTTTAACTTTTGGCACGATGATTTTGTACAGTGAGCTTCACAGTAACCCTAAAAATCTTCCAATCTCTTACAGTCTCCTTTGCAATGTCTTCTCTAATTTTCTTCAGTAAAAGACCCAAAGGACCAATTTTAGGGGCTAATGAAGAAGCCGCTCCAACTTCTCCTCCTGTCACATGAATAAACACCTCCACAACCTGAGATGGGTCCAAATTTGACGTCATTTTTCCTCAACCCTTAGAACTATGCCTCTTCCACAAATCCTCTACAACTCTGCGGCCTCTTGCTAAAAGGGAAGACTAGGAAAAACCCTACGTATTTATCTGTACTTGGACTTAGGGTTTTTCTCTTTTGTTTTATTTTTTTAAGTAATATATGTTGTTATTTCTTAGAGTGATTAAGGTACAATATTAAAGGAAGGTAAAAAAATTCCAATTTTTTGGGTCCTAAAATATTAAAGGTAGGTAAATTTTTTTCTCCTATGTTGTTATTTATTAGATTGATTAAGGTACATGAGGTATTAATGCTTACGTAGTTCCCATAAGGTATATTTTTTGACACACATAATTCACATCGGATCTTGTGGGATAAAATGCTTGGGGAACGCTAAGAATTTTTTCCTTATCAAAAGTAAGGGCATAGTGGACGCTAGGTTCAACAATTTAATAAGCTGAAAACAACTATAAAATAAGATTCCATGCTCTAGTTTAGCGGTCACTAGGCTCCCACCATTAAAAACAGTCATTATAAATACCATATGTATATAGATTTGGGTCGTTCTTGTGTTTTCATCTATTATGTACTCAAAATACTTATTATTCGTAACATATAATTCACATTTGTTTTTATGAGAGAAAATGCTTAGGGACCACTAAGATTTTGTACGTATTGAGTGAAACGCCATAACCTATTGAATTGAATGGTATGGCTCAGCGGTTGTTAGGCTCCTACCTTTAACTATTATAAATATAAACACTATCTTTATAGTTTAGGATCGTCATCATTAATATATAGTTCCCATAAGACACATAGTGTTCAACTCATATTTTATATCATTTACAATCAAAAAAATGTTTAGCACCCACTTTTCTCCTTTACTTATTGACAGAAATGACATATCAGACCCTAGGCTCAAATGTTTCTTATTTTGAAAATAGTCATAGAGTAACATTATCTCGTATAGTCTTGGATCGTTAGCCTTATTATGTATCCCAAATATCTTGTTTGAACTTGCCACGTGGCACATTTTAATTGGATAATTAATTTAAATTAGCACACACTATATCTAACAATTTAGAAATCAAATTTGATAAAGAATGGAATGTAAATGTCTGTATATTATTCTAATAATCTTCAAAACTATGTTTAGGATTTATTACTTCTTTTTTTTTAATATTTTTTGCTATGTTTGGTTCAATTATATGTTGTATAATATATTTTTTATTATGTTTATATTATTATAGGCTATAGACAATGAATTAGGATTTATTTCTTCTATTTTTTTAATATTTTTTTTGCTATGCTTGGTTCAATTATATGTTGTATAATATATTTTTATTATGTTTATATTATTATAGGCTATAGACAATGAATTAGGATTTATTTCTTCTATTTTTTAATATAATTCTTTGCTATGCTTGGTTCAATTATATGTTTTAAAATATATTTATTATTATGTTTATATTACTATAGGATATAGACAATGGAAAATGTTTAGTTTTTAGTTTTTAAACCATGGGAAAATAAAAATAGGGAAATTTGGATTCCCACGCATTTTCGGATATTTGAAATTTCAATAGCCTACCCTTTTGATTTTATAGGGGGAAAGTGAAAATTTCAAATATTCGTATCCCGTTCTTTTCTAGTTTTTTGAAATTTCTTTCGTGGAATGTGCTAAACAAATTATTAAATACATCGGAGAAATATTGAGTAGGGTTTTGGATTTTTTGGTCGATTAGAAAAGCATGTCTTCACAATAAAAATACGCGTAGACCATAGATTGTGGGGCTGAGTGTTCGAATCCAATTTTTTTACATGTGATTATAATATTGTTCACAGAGAAAGGCACACAAAATAACCACAAAAAGGATGCACACAAAGGAGGATAGAAACAAAGGTCTCCAAAAGAATCACGATGATTGTTTGAATGAGATAGCAGATGGAGGTTTCATAGACAACATAAAGCACAAAATAATTCCAGATATTACTAAACTAGGTATTTATAGTAAAGGTGTACCTTTTTTTATCGTAGGATCTATTAGTTTCTCTTAAGTCAACGGTTCCTATTTTTTGCACGTACTCCAATCATGATCCACATAAGCCTTGATTTGTCCCTCTGAATCGTGATCCACAATCAAGCCTTACTTTCTAATTGTTTTTATCTTTGTGCCAAACTACCTTATTCTTCTTGAAAACTCACTTTTTGTGTGTTAACGAAAGAAATTTTAATCACTTTTCTACTCTAGTATTTATCTCTGTTTAACGCTTTCCCATTTTCGTTGTTCTATGTTTTGAATTCTTCGTGCTCGTCCTCTGCAATTTTTTTAGGATAATGATAGCTTCTGACATAGTCACCTTATTTTTAATTTTATTTTGGTCGGGAGAACCAAAAATAGTTTAATGTTGTTCATCAAGATATTGCAAGTAAACCTCATTAATTAATGCATATTACATTTTTACATGGTTACCGCTTAGATATTTTAGGAAAATATGTGAGATTAAAAATACTAATTAAAAACTATAAAAATATATTAAGAATTCAATTGTATGATAATTATTTCCAATTATATAAGTGTTTCCATGTAGAATTGACCAAATGTAATGTCTTCATCATTTTTATGGTATGTACATTGGAAGTTAAACACATTATATATGCAATAATATTATAAAATCTAATTTGAATCAATATGAATTTTATAATTAATATATTATTCCTTTTGAGCCCGCTAATATATGACAAAAATTAACATATCTTTAAGGCCACCACGATATAATTGGTCGTTTCGACAACCTATTGATGAAACCCCAATTCTATTTCAATTACATACAAGATTTTACACGTATATTTATATATCCATTATATAAATTACGGATTTATTTTTTATCATTTTTATTTTTTAATATGATTTATTTTCTATGAATAAACTCTACCTATTTCACCAAATTAGTGTATGATAAAATATATAAAATAAAAGGTCAAGGAGGAATACATTACTATGTCGATGGTAGGTTGAATATGCTCGTTACTAATTTTATCCAAGCTGATTATAAAGAACTCCTTTTTTGTCAGGAAGGAATACCTATAGATACAAAACAACACCACAAAATGATATTAAATAGCTAGAATCAAAGGACTACCTAGTAAGGCTAGATTCGGGAAGCGTGATGCTTCCTCGAATGGATGCCAATCCTGCTTTTTATAAAATTAATGAAAGTAAATGTGAAAAATAAAGTTCTTATTTCTAACACTTTGATTTAGGTATTTTAAATGTTTTCAACAAGCTAGATTAAACAAATTCTTAAAATCTAAACTAATCTATAATTAGGAAAGGTATGTTTCTAGTTGAGCCGAGTCACATGGGTGTTAGATAAGGTCACACAGTATCGATAGGGTTTTGGTGGAATTTAGGTGATGTTATAGGCATTTTGGTGAAGGTTAGAAGAAAACACCGTGATCAATATTGGTCAGTGATTGATGCCGGTAGAGAGGGGATACCAAAGATGGTTAAGATGACCGATGCCTATAGATATGGGAGACCGATGACGGTTAAGGTGACCGATGTCGGAGGAGAGATTTGATAGTAAATTATTAAACAGAGGTCTTTAGACTCTCTGTGATTGTATAGAGTGAGTGAGGGTAGTATGGTTTGGGTCATAATGTGGCTAAGAAGACTTAGGGATACTAAGGAGGAGGTTTAAAATAGTGAAAAGAATTGAGATGGTTATATGGGGGCTTAGTGGGATGAAGGTGATGTACGGAAAACAGAGGAAATAAACTACGAAAGAAACCGAGAGATCTAAAAAGGGAATAAGAAAAATGATCAAGATCACAATACTTACTTGATGTCTTTCAGATCTTAGGAGGTGGAGGAATATAGTAGTTGATCTGTGAATATATTTTGTGTTCGATGCCATGGTAATATGGCCTTTTTATTCTGTGAGTTTTCTAACACTATGGAAAGATGAACCGGATGCTTGTCTTGCATTGTAGTTGTGTGTGTTCATCATCTAGATGCAGGAGAGCTTACAGATTTGTGTTTGAATGAAATAATTCTCCAATAAATGAATGAACAACTTGGGTAAAGAGTTGTGAAAGTGTGGATAAGGTAAGTGATGATGATTAAGGTGACCGGAATTGGTTGAGGGATAACCAATGTCAGTTAGGGTGGGAAAGTCTCGGTTTACCAAAAATAGGTAGATCATTACTATTTTTGGCATGATTCTCATTTAGTCCACTTAGGGAAGTTAAGTTCATGTGAGAGAAGGCAAGAAGGCCGTAGAAGAAGTTCAATTAGGTTTTGGAAGAATTCTTAATTTTTTAGATCAAGTGGTGACTCGTTAGACTATGAGTGATGACTCAGTGTTGAGAATGATGACTTGGTCATTGTGAGTTAAATTCCCCTAGAATGGGTCAAGGGTGAGGTTTCTAGGTGATGTGTAAATTAACTTAATTAAAGTAATAAAATTAACTAATAATGTGAGGATGAATATTAACTCAATTGTAAGTAATTAAATTAATACAAAAGCGGGGTAAAGGGGTCATGGATAGGTGAACATGTTATGTTAATTAATTAAAGGGGACCAAGGGGAGTGTGACCCAAATTTGGTGTGTACATTTTCCCATTTTTTCATAGCTTGTATTGGTGCGCGATTCGACAAAAAGAGGGAATAGATGTCCTAGGTATAAGTGGATATTTAGGTTTCCCCAAGGATGGGTGGAGGTGATCCCCTCAAACCAGAACTAATGAGGTGTTAAACAAATTTAGTGAGTGGTTTGATAAATAGGTGATTGATGAAAATGAGGGTCATTAGGTAAGGGTATGGTCATTTTGGGTAATGAATAATGGTCATATTGGGTAATGGTTAGTGTCAATCAAATTCTCTCACATGTATATATTGTGATATGGTGCTAGGTACAAGAGATTTCAAAATCTAGGTTGTCGAAAAGGGTGATAGTTTTATCCAAATGAGGTTGAAGTGATTTAGGTATCCAGGGTATAGGATATGGTCCTAAGGCACAACGAGGTCCTGGTGTAGGAACGAGTAAGAGGTTTTGTTCCATGGCACCAAAGATATGGTCGAGATGAACATCATGTCATTAGGCAAGGTAAGGTCAGTAGGCTAAACAACACGGGTAACAATATCGCAAGGTATAGTGATTACACAAATTCAAATGTAATGAAATGTAGTTTAGGTTAGGGTATGTAGGTCAGGACACAGGTAAGGATGAGGTATAGGTAAATAACATGTCCCTAAACGTAGTTAAGGAAATGTAAAGGTAATGTAGGCTTGCGAGTAAGGTGTAATAGGTGTTGGTAAGGTCAAAAGTTGTTGGATCAATAATGTTTTTAGGAAAAATGGGCATGGGGTGGGTCAAATGGGTATGTTAGGTGACTGATTTCGATTATAGCATAACTGATGTCGGTTTGCTAGGGAACAACATGAATGACATTGGTCATGTTGATTTGGGGTTAAAAATGAAAAATACACTTTTACAGATTCATTTTGACCTTTCCACTTTTATAAAATGACAAAGGAGAAATTGAGGAGTGGAAAATGACGGTGCGAGACATAGAGCTGAGCTAGCTAGCCATGTAAAAAGTTATTGGCATTCAATAGGTGATTCCACAAGATTGAGTGGATTGATTCAATTACTTGTGAGGTGAGGAGTTGAATCGGCATGGTAGAGGAGGGAGAGGGATCGGTGGACCACCCGTGCGGTGGCTAGACATGCCACCATGAAGACAAGGATCTTGAGTAGAGGTAGGAGACAATCTAAATCCTTCATTTGGTTGAAAACTGTATTGTTGAAATCATTTTGGTTAAAAATTTCGGTGGGATTTGAATTTGGAAATTATGGGTAAAAATGAAAGAAATGTAGGGTAGGAAGGTCAAACATAGGTTAAATAGGGTTAGGAATGAAGCTAGGATAGGTTTGGGTGTGTTAGAGTAGGTTTTTAGGTCTTTTTGTGAATTTTTGAGAATGGGGAAAGGGTTTTTATGTTTTGATGCCACGATAGAGACCAATGACATCGGGGTTGGATGACATCGGTCAAATTTAGCCGACATCGCTCAGGTCTAGGTGACCAACAAAGGTCAAAGAGGACTAATTACGAGATAAGGTGACTAATCTGGTCACAATTAAGGGTAAATAGGTAAAAGAAGGACCAGGTAGGAAATTAAAATAGGTGAGGAAGGGGTAGGTGAAGATTTATGTAGATGAAATAGGGTAAAATGTTATTTTAGCAATATGGGATAGATAAGTAGGTTACATGAACTAAGATAGTGGGTAAGGTTAATAGGGACGATGAGGTTGGTAAGTGAATTAGGTAAAATGGGTAGGTATGATTGATTTGGTTGGGTTTTGGGTGGTAGGTAATAGATGATTTAAGGTGTTGAAGTCTTTACAAGGTCGTATTGGATGATACGGTGAGAGACCAGGATGACCCTACTCATACAAATGTGGCCTAGTGTAATCTGAGGAGGAGTGGGAGCACATCACTAATGTTAGACTTAGTGTGATCCAAAAGTATAGGCGTATATCGCAGGATCATAGTTTGATGGTCACTCTCATCAATATATGGGACTTCGCAACCAATACCTTTCACTTACCAACGGGCGATATGACCATCACCTTAGAGGATGTTTATAGGATTTTCTGGATTTCTATTATTGGGGAGAAAGTATATTCCATTTTTTCTAAGGCATCGGTGGATCTGATAGCTGCAGTATTTAGTGAGGTGATGGGTGAGCTGAGGTATCACAACGTGAGTCTCACTTATGGAGATATCTATGCAGCCCACCCGTAGGAGACTAGGTTATCCGTGCTAATGATGGTGGCAATGGGATGTTTTGAATTTCCATATTCTAAGGGTGATAGGTTTCTGCGAGCACTAATGGGGGTGTTACAAGATATGATTGAGGAGTGGATATTCTTTTCTTAGGCACTAACCTTCCTAGTTCAGTTGTTTAGGGAACTATGGGCCTATGGGAGATTGGGGAGATTTTGTATGTGTTGTCCATATTTATTATACTCTTTGGGCATATGAGCACATCTTATGTGTGCACCCGGTTGGAGTTACAACAAAGTGATTGGTTTGGAGATGGCTTTATTAGAGTTGGTTTCAGATGATGGGTACCAATCGGTAGACAACCAAGGGTGGTAAGGGACACATATGATGTGTCATACTACAGGAAGTGATTGGAGGGCCTTTCAGTAGTTGATATCATGTGGAGGCCATATGTGGACTATCCATCCTGGAGGCATGGTGACAAGTTAGAGGAGATTCAAGTTAATGAGATGGGTACATGGGTAGCATGTTGGGGAGTATCAAATGATACCCATGGATAATGTTAGATGATATGTTGGACTATGGCTAAGCATGCCCCCACCATTCCCACGATCACCGTAGAGATGACGTGGAGAGACCCATATCTCCACCATGTCTAAGTGTTCCTATATGGTAGGAGGTGCATGTACAAGATAGGTGTATTGATGACATGGGAGTCATTGATGGATATAAGTAGTGGTGGGTGGCACAACTACGGGTGGCACCACCAAGGCTAGGGAATCTTGATTTAGCTCTGTCTTAACGTAGAGGATACATTATAAGGTTAGGTGGCCACCCTACATGAACAAATTATAGGTTTGTAGGGACATTTAACGGGGTCGGAGGAACATGTAGCCACTTTATAGTCTCGGTGGCAGCTCTACATGCCCAAGTAACATAGGGGCAGGCATCCACATGGGGTGGAGGGTAGGTAGTTTCCCTACAAACACATGTGATAGGTTTATAAGTTCGGTTGGCTACAACACAGAACAGTTATGGCCTTACAGCCTATTTTGTAGAACAAGTACCCCCAGGACCCAAAGATAAGGTCCCATACTATAGGCACCTTTACCAAGTTAGATACTCATGGCACGGGTAGGAGGGTAGACATCGGGATAGCAAATGAGGCCATTATTAGTAGGGTAGAGTTCACGGGTTGGAGTGAGGTTTAGGAATGCCCCCGTGAGGCTTGTTACTATTAGGATCATCTATCCATTGCAAGGATTGATGCCTGTTGGTTGGATATTTTTTCAAGCCAAAATATGAGGTTCAACCATAGTACATGGGATTAAATCCCTCCTTAAAGACAGGTGAGGCTACTTGTTTATTACTAATCTAAAACACAACAGAAATAATATATATAATATTCACACTATTCTAACCATTGGGGTTGGGATAGAATCCCGAAATCCATATCCACACAAGGTGAAGATGTTGTAGTTTTAGAAATGGAATGGATTGGAAAGGAAATTATTATTATGGAAGAAACACAATGGAAAGGAAATGAGAGGAACATATTTTCTTTTGAGAAAACACAGATCACAAAATAATCATATGAGTTTTAGATAACAAATGTAATGTTTGAAACAATTAAAATAATCGAGAGTGCTAAACAAAGAATAGCTTAAGATTCTGAACATAAGAACAATATCTTAAGAGAGATGAATCTCACAACACAAAGTTTGCAAAATAGCATCGGTTTCTATTCCTCAAATGATTAAAAGAAAACACAAAGTTTTTCTTCTTCACAATAGTTCTCAATATTCCAAAAATCTCAACCCTTTGGAATGCATAAGTATCCCTTATTTATAATAAAAAGAGTTGAGAGAAAATAGGATAAATCCTAGAAAATAGTCTTTTAATGAGAGTCCTATTTTGCTTGACTCTCACGCAGGAGACCAAGTCAAAATTTGCTTCCTACATGATGAAACGAAAATGAAAAAGACATGTCGATTTTAGGATTGAAATGACATGAAACATTATGCCTATTCTATTTCATCATCTTTGTCTTCCTCTAGCAAAGCCTGCTTGTCCTGAAATTCTTGGAACTTTTGGATTATTCCCTACATCTCATCTTCATCAGGCATGGTGGAATGGTCACTCAAGACCTCACATGTTTCTTGAGTATCGCTCGCATTACCAGGAAGTTTCTTCAATCTCTTGTTGAGTTTCCTCAGTGATTCCAAAGCATGAACCTATCAATGATTTCTAGACTAAATCCATAAGTTGGTTCATGCTGAATTGATTCTTGGATCTTCTTGTAAAGATCATCAGCGGGAAGAATACTCAAGCTTTCATTCAACACTTTAGCACAGATCTTGGTTAGCTCTTCTTCTATGTCATTTGTGGCATCAACCAATTGATCTCTTAATTCCCTAAATTTTCTGCAAGCTTCATTGAGAATCTTTATTCTAATCTGATGGCTTTGGTTAGTTGAAAATTCTTGTCCCCATGTGGAATGATTCCTTCTTCGATCAAGACATGGGACGGAACCTATTTCAGCGTATTGAGAGCTTCAAAAGTTAACTCTAGGTTCCCGACTTCTACCAAAAACTCATCATCTATTTTCTCACCATCCTTCTTTATATTCTACAAGGATTTGTAGACTTCCATAGTGTCATCAATGACCTCTTTTTCTTACAAGAGTAGCCTCTAGATCCATTCATCAACCATTCTACCCTTCTCATTAATATTCTCAATCCTGGGTACCGATGAGAAATTGAACCTAATAGGAGTAGGGGTAGAGGATGACGGTGTTGACTCAAGAGGATTTGAGAGCTTGAGTAGTACTTCTGTCAGCTACTCTACTTTCTCTTTTAGCTCATCTCTGCTTGCCTTCATTTCCTTCAGCTTCTAGCACAACACATTCATGGCATCTTGTGTGTCCTGTTGTGCTCCCTCCATTGTTACTTTTCCTAGATCAACCCTTGTGATCTGATAATCAGTGACCATTATATCATTCTTGGTTTTTTCAGCCACGGGAGTGGAAATCTCTGCAAACTTATGCCCTGAGGCATCCACTGAAACCCTTGAAACCATTTTGGGTTTCTTGGCAGACTTGGTAGGAGTGACCTTGAGGGAACTAAAATCAAAGGCTAGTAGGGGAACTACCACCTTCCTCTTCCTTGGGGTCTAATCTATTAACCATTGAGGCATACTGGAAGAATTTTCTCCCATCGTAGGTGTTATGGTCACATCTGTAGGTGGAGGAAGGTTTTCTTGTGGAGTGGTGATCACTGCGAGTGTAGTTTCCGTGGGAATGGACTCAGGGAATGAAGGTACAAAAGGAGGAGGCATATCCATGGTTAATTTGGGTCTAGCGGGGAGAGATGAGAGGTCAAAGAAGATGCTGGTCATGGCTGAGGAATTTGGTGAAGAAATATGAAGCAAGGAAGGCTAAATGGGAGGAGGTAATGATTCTGAAATTAAAGCTTGAGAGGTAAGAGGAAGACTTACCTCTGATGAGCTGCCAACCAAAAGGGGAATGAGAGGTTGACCAACTATTATAGCAAATCAGCAGCACCCCTGGATGCAAATCAAGGTTCTAAATTGATGTTTTAGGCATCCAGTGTGATTGCACAACATGGAAACCTCTCTCCAAGTGTGGGACTTGTGAAAATGAGAGAGGAATATCCAGATTAGAGGCTGGTTCCTCAAACTCCTCTGATTTAGATCTATATTTTCACAACTGCAGAGGTTCAAATCCTAATTCTGCCCTAGATTGCAAGGAGACAGGGATAAAAATGCAAAAATGAAACTAAACTAAAGATGGTGATGCACCAAAAGGAGTGGTGTAACATTTTTTCCATGTAAATAGACACAAATTCATGAAATGCAACAAGGGAAAGCATACACAAGCTGATAGATGCAATTAGAGGTCTTAAAATGAAGTAAAAACAATACAAACAGAGGACTGAAAGCATTCACAGAGTTTACACTGTCATTTCCATGTAAAATCTCTTGCATTCCACCATCAAAGAGGTATAAACCAGCTGCAATACTTGAAAAAGGCCTGATTCTTACAAAATTCACTTGCTGGAGGTGAAAGAAGAAGTTTTCTATGCCAAAAAGTGTTCAACCATGAAGAAATGAGCCAAATCTGGCTTTTACAGTACATGGGTCGAGCCCAGGAGAGAGAAAACGTGAAAAACGCATGGGAGCCATCCCTCATTGAATGAAACTACATTAAAACAGCATGGAGGTCCTTACAAACCCATGCTCTAACATTTTTGACCATACTAGAGAAGAATGCGACCCATTTTGTATTAAATTTGGTTGTTGAAATGTCATTTCTGGCCATGGACACGTACCAGAAGAATTTTTGAATTTTATCTCTCCAAAATAAACCAAAATTCAAAATTTACCATGGAATCATGTAGATAATTTCATAATCTTTCCGTTGATATAAAGAACATGCAAATCTAAGCTCTGGATCAAAAGTTATGCTCGTTTGAAGATTTAGGGCAAAAACGGGCAAAAGGATCATGGGATTTTTTTTTGAATTTTACCTTTTTTTGTCTTTGGAAAATTTTTGAAAAAATCATGTGCTCCGCTGGTCTGAGTGCCACGTGTCGGGCTCTGATTGGCTCTGGAATTCTCTCTCCTTCCTCCTCCGTGGGTTTTCCTTTGAAAATTTGACCCTTTTTTATACTTTGGAAAAAATTTCATTTTCCCCCCGCGCCCGCCACTTGGGACACGTGGCATGATTTGGTTGGTCGATAGGGGCGGGGAAACCTTTCCCTTTCAATTTTTTGGCCAAAAACTTTTGCCAAATTTTCTATGTTCCACCCGAGCTCAAACCCCCTGCCCCATAGGACACATGTCCTGTTTCTATTGGCTCGGGCCCTCTCTTCAAACTTCACCTTTGGAAACTCGGCAAAAAAACACTAAGTGAAAATTCCACCCTCTCCTCCGCCGCTCTGATCCACGAAGACATGTGGAGGGATGCCATTGGACGTGGGCCACGTGGGCCAATTTTTCCTTTTGAACCTTTTGGCAAGACTTAGCCAAAATTTCAATTTTAACCCCGACGCCCGCGCCCCTACTTTGGACACGTGTCGTGCTCCTATTGGCCGCGGGCCAAAATTCAAAAATTTTCCTTCTCAAACACTTAGCCAATTTTTCATTGTGCCTCCCCTTGTGACACGTGTCACATCTGATTGGTCCGCGGGCCCGCGGAAAAAATTTCCATTTGAACCTTCGACCAAAACTTGGAAAATTTTCAAACTTGCCTCCGACCCCCGAACTCCTCTGCCACGTGGCAGCTTCCTATTGGCTGTGGGCCTCAAATGGGAAAATTTTCCACAAAAACTCTGCCGAGCCATAACTTGAAAAATATAAGGAGTTAGGAGGCAAACTTTACCTTTCTGGAAAGCTGAGAGAGAGCTCTATCTGATGGTGCCATTTCCAGAATGATTTGAGTGTCTGAAACTCAAAAAATGTAGACTGAGGCACAAGAGAGGTGGGAACACAAGGAGTTAGCCACAAAAAATGAGCAGGGGCACATTTTGGATAACACCAACCTCTTCTCCTGAAGGAATATTTCCTTGTTCGATGGTGGAGGTGAATCAAGTATCTCAACCATTTTTGGGAGAGTGGCCAATGATGTGGTCACTTTCTCTTCTCCCTTTCTAACAAACTTAACCTTTATTGGCCTCTTGGAAGGGTCCTTATCCTTTTCCTTTTTTCCCTTAGAGGGTCCCGCTTCCAAAGTAGCTAGCTTTGAAAAAATATTTTCTTTATAACTCATTCCCCAAGAAATGAGCCATTCCTTAGTATGGGCAAGAATTTGATCAGCTCTTCCTATGATAAAAGCTTTCTCAGCAATGGACCAATCAATGGCTGGGAATACATATTGGTCTTCATTCAACCCATCATACGAGGCATCAAGGACACTTTCATTGTCCATGGTGCCTTCTAGGATGTCAGATAGATCTAACATCTGAATCTCTTCAAGTTTTAACCTACTATTTTCCTTTCTTTGGATGACAACTTCATCCCGAAGATCAACCCAAATGTCTTCTACATTAGGCACATGTAGATATAAGGTCCTGTATGACTTAAGGACTCCTTAGAAATCAAACCCATCTATGTGCTTCATGCACTTCTTAAAATTTCCATGTAGCTAATGCAACACATTCTTGGCTTTAACCACTTTGTTGAGCACGTGTACCTTCCGATGGAAATAGGGAAGGAGATGGCGGCCTTGTGCTTACTCTGTTGGAATTTGTGAAAATCCAACAATTGTCTAACCAACTCCATCAGGATTAGCTTATCACCTGGGAACCTAGGAAAATGGAAAGGATCACCTAGGTACATGACCACCTGAAGGTATGTGAACTTCATGAATTGTAACAAGATGTAACCCCATTTCGATACTTCACCCAATGCCTCATCAGAGACTCTTCTTTTCCTTAGATAAGGGTTCATCCTACGAGATGTTTTCATAAAAGAAGGCATTGTTCACTCTTCTGAATTGATCCTCGGACCCCTTCATTGTCGTTGAGGGAAGTACCGATATATGTGTTATGTTGCCCTATTTCCCTTTGCATCCAACCTGGATAATTTCTCATGCCGGCTGCTACATAGGTGACATATGATGACATATAGAACTTTCCAGTAGACAAGACTGTTTTCATCTGGGATTCTATCTCATCACTTATAAGACTGCTCCAATCAATCCCTTGGTCATTCTTCTTTATGATGACCATGAATTGATACATCCACCCTTGGAAGTCTCTCGACTCGGGGAGTCCAAATACTTGACTTAGCAGGTGATGATATCACTAATTTCAAGGATGAAATCACTCCTAGGGACAAACTTGGGAAACCTAGAGATGGTTGGCTTGGCCTTGATCAAGAAATTTTTATTTACATGCCTGATGCAATCTTCTTGATCATTTTCCCAGGCCTTCTGTGTTGATTGAAGGTTCAAATCAACATATTCTTCAAAGTTGGGAAATCTTAAGAGGTCATCAAAGTAACCTCCGTCCAACTTCACTATGGTTTCTCCTGCTTGATTTCTCACTGAGCGGGAAGCTGAGTCATAATTGGAAGTGCAAGCTAGAATGAACTCGAGGCATTGAGCAGACATTGGGAATCCTACTGCAAGAGGGAGGCCACTGCCGGCTATTGACTTCATCTAGGGACTCTGAGAAGAATCCTTGATTTTGTTCCAAAAGTCTTCCATGTCTATATTACCAAGCTCCATGTCTCAGATGTCGTAATTGCAATCTATGTAGGAAGGGGAATCCATCTTCCGGTACTTGTACTTCATCTTTCCTGACCTGTCTGACTTATCCTTAGATTTTCTAGGATCCGACATGAGAAGTCTTGAAGAAAGAATGCCTAGATGACTTCTGGTTGAATAATCGGGCTTGAAAGCTTACTGAGCAACCCTATAGACCTACCACACTAACCAGACTTTGGGACTTGCAAAGCACTTTGTGAAACCCAACACACTGCAATGTATATCGAAATTAGGTCATGTCAAACACTTTGTGAAACCCAACACAAAGGTGGAACTCAAGGGATGTTAAGAACTTCACAAAAAAGGATACAAGTGGAGCCAGGGTGATGTTGAGCACTTGGAGAAAACCAATACTCTGCGAAGCCGAATGATGTTGGACACCCTATAAAACTTGAAACAAAGGCGTCGGGTTTCTGGGATGTCAGAACACATAAAATTCCCACCAAGTTTGTAAGTTAGGATTTTTAGATTCTTCTCAAAAATCAAAAGAGTATATCCCATGGGAAAAATAAGAAAACACCTAAAGGGTGAATTCCAAACAAGAGGTTTCATGGGAATATAATAGGAAATGAAGAAAACAACCCAAAACCCTAAACCTAGAGGGAAGAAAAAGAAAAGAGGGAAAAATGCCAAATGAACACCTCAAAAACAACCCCAAAGACCTCAAAGTGGTAAGAAGAAAAATACCTTCAATAAATTCAAAAATGGTCGAAGACGGATCATAAAATTGATCAAGAGGTTCAGTCAGGTTTGGAGGTCGAAGGAACATGCACAAAAAATCCACGCAACAAAAATATACTAGGTAAAAATGACATGTAAAATCAAACTATTTATAAATCCCTAGCATTAATTACACCTCATTCGACACGTGTGCCAACTACCAAGAAAACTTGACATTAATGCCATGTCATCATGCTCGAGTGTCCGAAAACCCGATACAAAGGTTTTACTATCAAATTGGGTTTTGGGAAACAACTGACATGAAGCATGAGATGTTTGGATGTTATCAAGTTCTGAAAACCTGACACAAAGGATCATTTTAGGTTTCGGGTTTCGGGAAACAAGTGACATGGAGCATGCATTTTGCAAGGTATGTTCCGATGCTTCTAAGTTCTGAAAACCCAATACACTGGCTTGTAATTGGGTTTTGGGTTTCAGGAAATAATTGACATGAAGCATGCAAAGGATATGTTTCCATGTGATGGAAACCCGAAAACCCGAAAATCTCCTTTAAAGGGAATTTTAAGGATATTTTTTCAAAAAAATTCTATGGTTATCTCAATTTTAGTTGAAATCACTAAAAATGAGATAAAAATGCCCCTTCATATACCGAGTATAAATCCTAGTAGGCATCTAGTGAGAAGATGAGATCTAGGACTCATAGTTCAGGGAGCACAGGGGGTCATCAACCCCAGAGACAGGGCCATGGTGAGGTTATAAGCACTTAGAGACTTGTCTTGATAGAGATCTAGGAGGAGGAGATGGGTGATACTAGCCAAAAGAGTATCGTGTGGGGTGATCATTGATATCCATATGTGATATTGTATGTTCATTGTGATTTTTATATATATACCATCCTGCTTTCAAAATACGTGAGATTGTTCATGAGAGTTTTTGAGATTTTTATATGTATTATATCTATGTATATATGTATTGATACACATACTCTCCCATTCATATATTTTATTATGTTGATTGGATGGATAATGTACTTGGATTTCCGTTGTTATATTGTATTGATGGAAACTAGGTGAATTAGGCATGATTTGAGTCGAGGTCATGTAGACATGGTTGAGTTTAGGTGATTTAGTCATGATGGAGTCAAGGTCATTTAGGCATGATGGATTCAAGGTAATTTAGGAATGATTGAGTTTAGGCAATTTAGGCATGATGGAGTCAAGTTTAGGAAGTCAAGGTCATGTAGGCGTGATGTAGTATAGGTGATTTAGGCATGATTTGGTTATTGTTTTATGTTTGATTTAATTTCCAAGTTATTGGTAGTATGGAAAACAAATGATGATGTATATGTATGTTGTAGTGTAAATTTCCAAATATTTGATATGATGAAAATGTGAAATTATTGATGTATGATATGATGATGTGAGAAAATGATAGGTATGTATGATTTTATAATTGTTTAATTTCCCAATTTTGTGTAAAAATGTAAAATCACTAAGGTAGAATATGAATACAAAAAGGGGGTAATTGGTTAGGGAAAAGAGTGGGCGAGATAACTTCCAAGGGCCTCATGCCCTCGAGTGCTTTGCCTACATATCCCTGATAAAAAAAGGGCCTCAGTGTGATGAAGTTTTCCCATAAGCTAGGGAAGAATATGATGAGGTAGAGGAATGGGTTGGTAGGTTTTAGGAATGATTGAGTCTAAGTTATTTAGGCATGTTTGAGTTTAGGTCATTTAGGCATGGTTGAGTTTAAGTCATTTAGGCATGGTTGAGTCTAAGTCATTTAGGCATGGGTGATTTTATGTTGATTTTTGTGAAAGAGGCATTACCAAAATGTAGGCGTCAAAGGTCAGGTCCTGTAAAGGATAATCAAATAAATAGGAAAAAGGGTTAATGGTAAGAGGAGACAAAATATCTACCTAATTGATAAGAACCATGATGATTCTATCATACCAAATATGGCATATGAACATAAAACCCTAAAGGCATTGCATGATTAAATGTTCTAAGGGTGAAGAAGGTCACATGATCATGAAATTTCACATTTTCGGAAGTACCTTGAGTAGGCATAAGATTAGAGAGGAAATGTGATGAGGTGAAACAATCTGGTTTAGCGTAACCTAGTGTGAGACAACATGCCTCTTTGGAAAGATACCAAAGATCAAAATAGGCAAGTCCATGATGAAAAATTCATGTTTTTATTTTTCTTTTTTTTAATAGACCGATCGATGTGAGAAGTCTATGTGGCATGAGTAGAATATCTCCTTGAGGTCTTCATGAAGTTGATCGATGCAAGAAGCTTTATAATATTTGTATTTTGTTTTTGCAAGAATAGTATTCTTTTTGTGATAGACTATGTACAATATGGCTAGCTTTTTATAGTTGTCCCTCTAGGGAGAAGTCTATTTATAATAGTAAGATTGAAAGATTAGATGTCCTTTTTGAGGGATTCATCTTTTGTTATAAGTTTTACTCAAATAGTTTGAATTTTAAACATCTCGTATATCACTTTTGAATTTTTTTTGGACTTTTAGGTCATGGACAAGAATATAGAGAAGGATAGGATCCTTTTATGAAGACAAAACCATAACACATAGGTTTAACTATGAAATAAATATTTTAAGTGATGAATGACCATGAGATTGCATCCTAAAAAGGACAAAAAGTATCCATGAGAATCATACCATGATTAGAGTTGTGGTACTCATATTTAAGATAAGGTTGAAAAGTGACTGGTAATCACATGATTCTGGTTTAGTTGTTGATTCTTAAAATAGGTAAATGGAAGGTGAATGGTGCTCAAGGGACAAGCATAAAATAGACATAAGATGATTTAGGACTTGATTCAACAATAAAATGGTAAAAGATGCAAGGCATTGAGGGGATCAAGTTCGAGTTTACCTTCAAGTGAAGACAAATGAAAAGCACCTAATCCATAGGTATGAGTAACAATATAGGGTCCAAGCCAATTAGGAGAAAAATTTCCCGTTTACTTTTCTCCATTTTCTTACATGTTAATTTTCCTTCAGGACGAGGTCACCGACCTGGAAGGTTCATTCTTGGACATGTTTATCATAGGCATGTTTCATATGTTTTTGGTAGATTTGGAGGTGATAGAGATCACTGAGACGACATTCATCTAATAACTCGAGTTGTGCCAAATGGTCCTGGCAAAAATTGTCATCGTTGAGCATATCTTTGAGTGAGATACAAAGATATGGTGTTTTGATTTCAAGAGGCATGAAAACCTTTATACCATAGACCAAGGAGAAAGGTTTGGAAATATTTTAGGTATGAATATTAGTGCGATAAGTCCATAAGGAAAAAGGAATGTGCGTGTGCCAATCCTTTCTAATATCATCAAATACTTTCATAAGAATTTTGTTGGTTGATTTCACTGGTCATTTGTTTGAGGATAATAGGGTGAATAAAAACTGAGTTGAATGCCAAAGACATCAAAAAGATTTTGTAGGGTTTTTTTTTTGAATTATTTTATGTTATCAATGATGAGGTAGTTAGGAACACCAAAGCAAAAAATGATGTGATGGTTGATGAATTCACATATTTTCTCGGCTTTTGTATAAATGAGAGGCATGGCTTCCACCCATTTAGTGTAATATTTGGTAGCGGTAATAATCCATTGATGATGTTGGGAAGAATGAGGATTGATCTCTCCGACTAGATCCAAACCCCATTGAGAGAAAGGCCAAAGGTCTCGTGTGACCTGTAAGGCGTGACTAGGGGTGTGATGAATATTAGCATGTTTTGAAACTTCACACAACACTTGACATAGTCACAACAATCACGGTTTAGGGTCGGCCAATAATAGCCCATACGAATAATATGTTTAGAGATAGTTCAACCACTGAAGTGACCCCAAAAATTCCATTGTGAACTTCCTTGATGGTGTATGGGATTTCAAAAGTTGTAAGCCATCATAATAGGATACCGTCAAAGCCACGTTTATAAATAATACCACTCATGATGACATAGTGAGAGACACTTTTGAGAAAGGATCATTGTTCATCGTGAGTAATATCTAAAGGTAGAATGGAAAGGGAAAGGTAGTCAACAAATTGCTTATACAAAAGGTCATGTGGGTCAGTTTCAATGTGTCCTACAAGGTTGATGTCTCGAAATAGATAAGAAGGTAATTACAACCTTTGTACTATGACAAATATTTTCAATTCGGAGGGCGAAGCAAGGATTTGAGAAGTAAGATAGGCCATGGTGTTTGCAAATTTATTAGTGGAATGCGGGGTGGTTTGAAGTTCATAATGGTCAAAGGTAGTCAAAAGTATGTCAACATGATTATACTTTTGAAGTATCTCGTTATGAGAGTGGTATATATAATTAACTTGGTTCACATCTAGTTTAGAATAGCCAAAGATATTAATTGATTTAACATATAAGGTTATGGTGGATTGAAGATGTACTACGAGTGATTCATATTCGTGATATTGTTACTACAATAAAAATCTAGTTTGAAATAAAATGGCATAGGCTCACCATCAAGAGGAATAAGGATAACTCTGGCACCACCCCCATGCTAAAATTTGGAACCATCGAAGAATAAGGTCATCTGGTAAATGGTATTTTCCAAAGAGAGGGTAGAAATGGATTCATCGAGAAATTGAAGTTAGAGGATGATTTCCTGGAGAGGGTGCATCTGCAAGTTGGTCGATGATGGTTTTTCCTTTAATAGATTTTTGATGGGTGAATTCAAGATGTAGGTCTGTAAGAAGCATGAGCCAATGTGCAACAAGTTGATGTTGGTAGGGCTTAATGTACATGTAATGTAAGGGGTCAGTATTGGTGACAACAAAGTTTTTGTGGTTGAGTAGGTAATGAAGAAGTTTAGTGGTGATAAAAACTAATACTAAGTAGAGTTTGTCAATGTGAGTATATTGAGTTTTGTATTTCAAAAGCGTATGACGTATATAATAAATTTCTTGTTCCACTGTGTTACTCGTCATGATGAGTGAGCATGACACCCAAGGAATGATTAGTGGCGGAACTAAAAAGGTAAAATGGTTGGTCATCCTTAGGGGGAATGATCATAGGTGGTTGGAGGAGGTATTTTTTAAGGAATCAAAGGATTTGTGGCATTCATCATCCCATTTGAAGGAAACATCCTTTTGAGGAAATCTTGAAATGGATGGAAGTGGTTAGAGAGATATGAAATAAAGTGACGAATTGATTGCAACTTTCCTCAGTAAACTATGAAGTTGATGAAGGTTAGTAGTGGAAGGCATTTCGAGAATAACCTTGATTTTATGGGATCAAATTCAATTACAAACAAATAAATGATAAAACGAAGGAGCTTTCCAAAGAGAAAATTTAAGAAACACTTCTTAGGTTGCAGTTGAAGATGACCTTATGGACTCTAAGGTGTTTGTCCCAATGTTTGGATTTGGAAAGAAGATTTTCAACATAATCTTCCAATATGTGATGCATAATTCCATAAAAGATATTAGTCATAGCCCGTTGATATGTAGCACTAGAATTTTTAAGGTCAAAGGGCATGACACGGTAGCGAAGGTCCCCAAAGAGTGAAAAAGGATGTTTTTAATCTTTCAGGGAAATTAATGTATGGTTATAACCCGAGAAACCGTCCATTAGTGATAACATATTAGGGTTGGCGGTGAGATTAACTAGTTGGTCAATACTCTATAGAGGAAAGTCATTTTTGGGGCAAGCTAGGTTAAGGTGATGGAAATATGTGAAAATGTGAATTCCCCCTATCAATTTTGTGATATGAACAATGTTAGCTATCCATTGAGGATAATGAATGGGTAGGATGAAGAAAACCAAAAGAATACATTGGAGTTATTCCTTGACAAGAAGGGTAATATGAGGATCCATTTTCCATAGCTTTTGTTTCACAGGTTTTGCTTCAGGAATAGTTATGATATTGTGGACCACAATGTTTTGGTCAATATCGGGCATATTAGTGTAGGACCAAGAAAATGTTTTACTATGATCCCCGAGGAAAGGAGTAAGAGCTTCTTGTTCAACAACATCTAAAGATTGGCCTATTTTTAGAATGTGTAGGTCGTCCTAAGTATGAATATTGATTTCGATGGTCGATTCATTCAACATGGTTCACATCTCAGTGGTTAATGACCGTGAATATAAGAATCTTCTACCCTAAGGTAGGTAATAATAGACTTCATTGTCCCGACATTGAATGACGTTAATAAAAGGTATATCATCATCAATCATGTCAAGATATAGGAAGGGAAGAGAAGAGGGAGCCTCACCATATCGTTGATAAGTTAGAGGTCCCAGGGAAATGGTGTTCATGATAAAAAATTTAGGAGGAATGGATTATGAATCCATATACTCTATAGGTGAAGGTGGTGAATTTTATGAATCGGGTGGAGAAGGTTCATCGTCCTCAATTAGTTTGACTTGGGCCTTCTTGGGAGATGGTTTGGAAAATCCAATACCACTATGGTCTTTATGCTTATGAGTGGTGCATGGGATGACAATATCATAACCTTGTTCATAGAAACCAAAGCCAAAGCTCTTCCAAGCATAATAATGGAGGAAGGTGTGGGTGAAGTGGTGGTTGGTGAGATTGAGGTCAAATGAAAATGGCTAAGTTTGGGGAGGTGGCTCGGGTGAGTAGATAGAAGCATCAAGTACCCCATACCTTATTTTTGTGTGAAGGTGGGGAGGACCATAAGGGAAAACCTCACCTATGTGGTGATCATAGCAGGATGTTAGTAAAGTTGACCATACTCTTGAGGAGTAAGAAATGTGTTAATATTGTAAAGGCAATACTCCCTAGAGTGAGGCGTTAAAAACCTTCTAAGTGATCGGTAGTTGAAATGTGGGTAGCAGGAATGGATGAATTACTGGACAACTAGGAATAAGAAGCATTGGTTGGTGGAGAAGTAGATGGATTGGTGGATGGGTCAGTTCATAAAGGTTGCAAGCAAAGAGTGGGAATAAAATAGTTAGGTGTGGAAGAGGTAGCAACAACATTGGTGGATGGGACCATGGGTGAAGGATAAGTGGCAACAATGGTAGATGCCTTCATTGGTATAAGGAAATCATTGGGTTAATACAACATTTTACAGATCTTGCAAGCTAAAGGGTCAGCTAGAATGGTATAGTTGTGTCCTTCATGTTCAAATTTTAAACAACATTGTAAGGTTGAAGGAACACAACCCATGATGCGGATCCAAGGTCGAAAAACAACATGTTGTATTAGAATTCCCCCTCTAAGATAGAATAATTCTAGAATGGTATGGGGGTCCACATGAATGTGGAGAATGATGGTGCCAAGGGTGGAAGTCATGACATTGTTGAATGAACACAACATAACTAGGTTATTATGCATGTAATTAGAAGGGATGCACATTTGGTTGTACGTATGGGAAGAAATTATGTTGATACTAGCACCGCCATCAATCATAACGTGTCAAACATGTATATTATCAATGTAGATGGAAATGAATAGGGTAGGGTCATGATCATCCGATCAGAGAGGTACAATATCGTTGTTAGAGAAACTGAGAGTGGCTACTTGATGAGTGGTATTGGGTGTAAAGGAAGGGGATGAAGTGGTGAGAGAGGCCACATGGTGAGAGGTGATAATGAATTCCATAGGAGTAGGGTCATTAGGTAAAACCTTAATAGATTGTAGAACCTCCACGAAGGCCTATTGATGAGACTCAGAGGTTTAGACAAGGTCGTACAAAGACATTTTGAGAGGAGATTTCTATAATTGTTTAATCATTGTATGATTGGAAACCCCATCAAAAATAGGATATGTGGGTCCATAGATGGTGATTTTTAGTGTAGGTGTAGATGGGATATTGGGTAAAAGAGTGGCAGATGGGTTGGTTGTTTTCTCCTTTCCTTTTTCCTTCTAGGATCGAGTGGTAATGTTAACCATATTAATATGGGGTAAGGGAGAAACTGATTCATGATAAGTGTAGTGACATGATGGGAAAAAATAT
Source organism: Taxus wallichiana var. yunnanensis (assembly GCA_018340775.1). Taxonomy (NCBI): domain Eukaryota; kingdom Viridiplantae; phylum Streptophyta; class Pinopsida; order Cupressales; family Taxaceae; genus Taxus; species Taxus wallichiana. The sequence continues at coordinate 576,442,842 of CM031240.1, forward strand.
GGTGAGGGCATATACTAGTTTTGTGAGAAAAACACAGTGCATTAGCATTTTGGCGAGTGGTTTGGGTAGCTCTCTTATGCGAGCCATATTGATCTTGAATGCTTTGGATGAGGATAAAATGGTTGTGGAGGGGGAGATGAAGGTCACTAAATAGGTAAAGGATGAGGATGTGTGATGATAGGTGGAGGTGGAATAGGGTCATCATCTAAAAGATCATCATCATCAATTTTTTCTTCATGGAGGACACAGTTGGAGAAGAACAGTCTTAAGAGCCTTACAATTTTCCACATCATTCCTTGGCACATGATAGTAAGCAAAAATTTTGGTATCGTCAAACCCTTCTGGTTTAGGTTTGAGTGGGTCGTAAGGTATAAGTGGTTTTAATGTGATGACAAAGGTTTCCAAAAGGTTAGATAAGATGTTGGCATAAGATCCTGCCAATGGATCACAATGCGAAGTAAGTGTGGGTATATATGGAAGTGTGGGTGATTTTGGTGGTGAGGTGCCATGGGAAGTGGAATTAGAGGTTGATTTATTTTGACCACCTAGTTGGTAGTAGTATGGTCTTAGGTTTAGATTGTACCGTCATGGGAAAATATGTAGTAAATGAACTAGCGGTTGAAGGTGTTGTAGGTTTAACTACCTATTTGGAGGGTATTGGGTATTTGGAATTTGGTTGTACCTTCCAGAGTAAAGGTGAAGGAGTGTGTGATGTAGAAGGGAAGGAAAATGGCAAAATGGGAAGGGTTAGCCAAGGTGATAATGGAGGTGTGGTGAAGGCTGTGGAAAGAGGAAAGGTGGAAGGTATTGGCTGAAGAGAAGTAAATATCATAGATAATGATGAGGATACTCGGAAGTGTTGTAGGTATAGGTGGTAGAAAGGATTCATGTGACAGTGAAGGCATATGATGTGTAGGTGATTTGTGTGTAACAGAGGAGCATGACGAGGATGTGGGCTGCTATGCTTTTGGTTTACCTTGGGTAGGAGGGTGTTTGGCCAAGGTTGATGGGTGAGGTCCTAGGATAGATGGAAGGGGTGAAGGTGATAGAGGGGTAGTGGGTGAAACCGTATACGGCCTAGAAGGTTGGGTCTTATTATTAGGTGGGGGAATAATCTTTGCACTGGATTATGAAGACATGGATAAATCCATTTTTATAGGGGGTGGACTATGCTTGATGTCGGCATGACACCCAATGTCATAATGGTTCGGATGTGGAGGAAGGTATAGCTGTAGGTAAGGTTCTAGGCATAGGAAAAAGTTTAGTTGTTAAGGGTTTAGGTGTGAGTGAAGGTGATGAAGAAGATGTCACTACAACTAACATGGGCATGGTTGGTTTGGTTATCTGAAACACCTTTGGATAGATTGTGGAAGTATCAACAAACAACATTTGCATTTGAGTTGAGAAAGGTAGCCGAAGGTGTCCCCAAAGCATGGAATTGTCAACATAATCCAAGCGGTCAGCCAAATGTGAAAATGGAACCATTGTAGGAGGAGATGATGTTTATTTGATTTTAATCCCTATAAAGAATTTCTGTGAGATGGGGAAATGGTTAGCTTTATAATTTATGGGTAAAAGAGTTGAAAGAAAATTAACAAGATCCTCGAAAGCCAATGGAGAATTGTCACCAATAGGAAGGGGCGCTGCTAATGGATCCCCTATGGGTAGGGGGATAATGAGTAGGATGAGGTAGGTTCCTCTTTTGGAAAAGAAGAAGGTAAGAATCACTCTCTCATGAGTAAGAGAGTAAATATTGTGGGTTTTTCGTGAGGTTGAGAGGTAAGTGGGGAAACTACATTGAAAAATATAGTGGACTCCTCTGTGGGTGAAGGAGGAGAGAAGGAAACTCCTTTGTGGGTAAATGAGTAGATGAAATAAGTTCCTCCATGGATAAAGGAGTTCGTGCAAGAATCTCCTCAATAGATGGAGAAGGAGGAAACTGAGGAAGAGCTAGTATGATGTCGAAAACAACATGAACCTCATGAACATTACTGTCATTGGTAGAAGGTTTGCTAGTTTGGTTAGATGACAGGGTGTGATTTGGGAATGACTTATTATAGATGTGAATATTCTGATTAGCTAGTGTATTAGTTTTATCCAGATGATATCTCCACTATCTAACATTTCTTGGATGATATTTTTGAAATTTATATAATTACTTGTTGATATGGCCTTTAACGCAATGATAGGGGTAGTAATCATTTTCTTTGTACCATCTAGGCATAGGATGAGAGGGTTCAAAACAAGTATGTGGTTTGATGGGTGGAAGAGTGAATGCTCCAGCTTTTAGAAGTTTTTCTAAAACTGAAGAATAGGGTTCTCCTATGGGAGTGTATTTTCGTTTCTCTCACTTGAACTAAAAAATCCTGAATGGGAGAAAGGTTAGAAGAAGGCTTTGATTGGTTAGATGGGTGAGATAGGATGGATTTTAAAACTACCCATGGGCATATCCTTTTTCTTTGGTGTAATTATTCTACTGAGTTTAGAAAAGGAAGATGTATCATTTGATTTAAATGTAGTTTTCTTGTTACACAATTATATCTTCTTCTCTTCAATGACACAAATTTAAAGTTTTGAAGAGAAGAAGATACAATTGTGAAAGGTTTTAAATTGAAGAGTTGGTGATATTTCCTTGGCACAAGCCCTAGTGAACAACTCAATTAACTTGGTTTGAGGTAGTTGAAATGTGAGCGACAAATTTTTTGATAGATTCATCTTCGTATTGTCATGTCGAGTACAAGTCCATCATGGTGACCTTCTTGATGATGTTGATAGAAGAGTGGTCTAGGAAAGCTTGAGCTACTTAGTTGAATGAGTAAATGGAGTGCCTAGGTAGACCACTATACCAATCCAATGTAGGTCATGTCAAGGACATTGGGAATGTTCATAAGAGAAAATCGTCATCATGAGCAATCAGATAACACCCATGTTTAAAAGACCACAAGTGTTGTTGTGGGTCTTCTTTGTTGTTGAATTGGTTGAATTTAGGCATTTCCCAATGCATAGGGTATGGATGAATGGGAATGGATGGGTGAATGGGATCATTAAAAATTTCATCGTATGTCGAAGAGTTATATGAGCCGAGACCAATGCTTCCAATGTCTGCATCTTGTCCATCATCATTTTGATAAGATCGTTAGTAGGTTGTGATGATTGGGCACCCTCTACAATATAAGGGGGTAGATGATGAAGGTATGATGAGGGCGGCATCCCAGTATGTGGTGGTGCTGAGTATGAAATTTTGAGGGAGGAATAGATGTAGCTAGAAAGTATCCTAAATAAGTGATATATGAGATAGGGGCTGTTGATGATAAGTGTAGGTAGGTAGAGTGAATGTAACGACTCTCGTAGTAATTGGAGGAAGAGACTGCAAGATGGAGAGGAAAATATTTTGGAAGGTAGTATGGGTGCACGAGATGTAATAGGTATATGAGAGGTAGTAGGTGTAGATAGGCCTACACTTATGGCTGTTGATGAAGGAATGGCTGACATCATAGGAGAAACTAACATCAAAGGCATGACATATGTTGTAGGTGCATCTAATATCAAATTTATAGGGTTAATATGGGACACCATAGGTGGTAAGGTGGAAGAGGGTAAGGCCGAGCTAGTAATAGCTAATTTGGAAGTGGGTGCGAGGGTAGGAGGAATGAACACATACATGTCATATACAAGTTGTCATGATGAATCTTGAGTAGATGAATGAGTTAAATAGTATTGTAAAGTAGCGGTGTTTTGGTCAAGGAGTCTTACAAACTCATTGTCACCGGTACAAATGATAATAGGATGATTGGGATCCATGGGTGATAAAATGGAAGGTGGTGATGGACTAGGCGGGAGTGGCTAAAGGCTAGTGTGGAATACAAGGGCATTAGCTTGGCTTACTCGTTAAAAACCATGTGACTTATAGTAGACATGGTAATTTGATCTCTATAGATGACACAAAAGCATAGAAGGAATGAATAAAATAGTTCCGGTTTGGTGAAAATTGGTCATTGTTGTAATTTCAAAATTAAAACAAAGAAACGACGGTGGTTGAGTAACCAATATCGGTGATAGAGGGTAACTGATGACGGTTAAGGTGACCAATATTGGTTACTATGGAAAATCAAAATATTTGTAAATGTGACAATAAATGATGAAAATTAGGAAGATCTAGACTTAACAGTGATTTCAAAGACTCAGAGATATGGTGAGGTAACTGAGGAAACCCCAGAAAGAATAAAAATGTGATGAATACTACTTTGGTTAAAATGACCAAAACAACAGGGAACCGACAACGGTCGTGTAAAATGATGACGGTCACTAAGTAAATCGATGATGGTCACCGGACCGACACTAGTCAATGTGAAATTTTTGAAAAGATGAAAAAGTGAATTTTAAGATTTAGATCAAATAAAAGACCAACCTAGAAACTTGAGTATGGAAATGATTGATCCTAACACACTTAGAAAGAGTCATAATACACCAACTATGATTATGGAGTGTGAAGGGAAAGAAAATGGAGAATATGACCTCACACCTCAAAACATAAATCAAGAAAAAACTAACAACACAATATCCTATGATGTGGATTTTATGTTCCGACTTATGCCATTTAGGATTGATTTGTGAATAGAGTACGTTTTTGGTTTGATAAAGGTGACCTACGAAAAATCCAACAACTAAGGATGGTTTTAGGTAAGTTTTGGTGAGGGAGGTCATTTCTATGAGATAATAACTGGATAGAGAAACCACTTTGGAGCCCACTTCATTAATCTTCTGATCGTGTGATCATTGACAAATTCTTCCGAGTAGGATGTTGTTTAAGAAAATGAGTACTTTATTTTGTGTGGTTTCGTGTAGAGAAGAGAGTGTGCACTACGATTCAATTTTTCAACCATTAGTTGGGCATGAATTATAGCATATAGGTTTCCCACAATATTTAAATGAGTTACGAGATGCAACACTCAAAATGTAATATGAGAAATAGGGGCAGAAGCCTAATAAACTTTATTAATATCAAATCAACCAACTCATATTTGTTTAAGCTGCAATACTTATAGGTATTGTACAGATGAATACACACAAGAGAATAAGTTGCACAGGTGCAACAATATCCTTGATTACATAAGCTTCCAAAATATCATATGGGAAGCAATAACCAATTAAATACAAACAAGAATAGTTGCAACAATAATGCAACAAATAAACAATATTAAAATAATGTGGTTATTAAATACATAACCAAGTAAATATCCTAATATAATGCATAATTAACCTAACATTCCCCCCTTTAATTTTTCATTGCCTCAAGAGATGAGGAGAGGAACTCTCTGAACAACTCAAAATTATCACATGTAAGTGACTTTTTGAATATATATGCTTGTTGTTTAGCTGTTAGACAAAACTGAAGCTGAATGTTGTGCTTCAAGACATGCTCGCGTATGAAATGTACCTATACCTCAATGTGTTTTTTTCTTTCATGAAAAATTGGATTGCGAACAAGTTTGAGAACACCTTCATTATCAACATACATGGTGGTTAGTTTGTACTTTGGTATTCAAAATACTTCGAGTATGTGACGTATCCAAATTACTTCATAGATATATTTTCTTGCAGAACGATACTCAGCTTTTGTGGAAGAACAAGAAATAAATTGTTGTTTCTTGCTTCCCTATGATATTGGTCTAGATCCCATAAAGAACACAAACCCTAAAGTTGATTTTCTATCATCAATATTACATACATGATCTCGAATCAAATATCTTGACAAGAATAAGTTGTTGTTCTTCTTATTCTAGACCAAGATATACCGATCCTTTGAGATATCTCAAGATGTGCCTTGTTGCTTTCCAATGAAAAAATTTGGGTTCCTATATGAACCTGGATAGATAGCTTACTACAAAGTTGATATCTAGTCTAGTATAGGTCAAGTAAATGAGACTCCCAATCAACTGTCAATAGAGAGTAGCATTTACCTCAGGAGATGTATCTAAATGAGATAAGTGCAATCTATTATCTATAGGTGTAGAAATTGGTGTGCAATCCATCATCCTAAATTTATCGAGTGTCGTCTTGGTATATTTCATCTAAGAAACAAAGATGTGATTCTCTTTCTATCATACTTCCAATCCAAGAAAATAGTGAATTAGCTCAAGATCTATCATGTCAAATGATCGATTAAGATATTTCTTCGTTGCATTGATCATCCTCACTGAACTTCCAGTGATGATTAGATCATTGACATAGACAATGATAATCCAAATCTCCCCCCTTCCTTTTTGAGGTAAATATTGGGATCATATGGATTTCTAACAAATCCATGTTTTACAATATGGCCATCAATTTTTATGTACCATTCATGGGGTGCTTGTTTAAGGCCATACAAATATTTCCTGAGTCTTTATACCTTTGCTTCTTGACTAGGTATAACATATCCCTCAGGTTGAGTCATGTAGACTTCTTGTAAATCTCTATTCAGAAGGCACTTTTATGTCCATCTCGATCCAAATTGTGTAGGTAGAGAAAAGATCATCCCGATCGCTTTGATCTTAGTTGTAGGAGAAATTGTATCCTCATAGTTAATTCCTTATTTTTGTGCATACACCTTTGCTACTAGTCTTTCTTTATACTTGTCCATTGTCCCATCTACTTTGTACTTCATTTTGAATATCCATCTACATCTAATGGATTTCTTCCCCAGTGGAAGATTACGCAAGCTTCCAAGTGTTATTTTTTATTACTTGATCGATATTTAGAGTCCATGGCATCTTTCCAAGATTTTGAATATAGGGCTTCCCCGGATTATAGAGGGCTCATCGTAGTTAATAACTCTACTCATCAAAGAAAATTTCACTTATTATCTTGATTTACTGCGCGATTCCATGGTCTAGGGTGGATATACTTGGTGGAGCATCCATTATTTCATCTCGTAACATGATAGTACACCACTTGGGCATATGCTAAACTGTTCCCTTGGGTCATGGTTCTATTAGATCAACACCATCATCTCCATCATCACTTTCATCATCTATGGGAACATCAACTTCAGTTTTTACAACCGGTGAAGAATCTACATTAGGTAAGTCCTGGAGGAGGAGACTTTGCTTCTTCTTCTCAAATATCTCAATATATTTGGTGGTGTAGACTCTTCTCGGGTCTTCGGATCCATCAATCTGCACTACCCAATAGTTTCTTTTTGTACCCAATGAAGATGAGTTTCGTAACTTCATGTCCAATTTATTTTTATTCTTCTTAGGTATGTGCATACTTGCATTGCACCCGAATACTCTAAGGTGTACAATAGATGGTTTCTATTTTGACCATGCTTCATGTGGTGTTACTCTGTCAATATCAATTGTGGGCACTCTGTTCAATAAATACATTGTTTTCTTTGTTTCTTCTTCCCGCAATGTCTTTACAAGTTCTAGAATCATCGATCATGGATTACATCATTTCCATGATAGTATAGTTTCTTCTCTTAACAACACCATTCTCGCTACGGTGTGTATTGAGGAGGCATTTGTTGATGAATCCCATGAGCTTGTAGGTAGTATTTGAACTCATCACTGGTGAATTCCCCCTCAATCTGAGCAAAGAGTTATGATGTGATGACTAGTTTCGTTCTCAACATCTACTTTGAAATTTTTGAAGGTTTCAAAAGCTTCACTTTTCTTGCAAAGAAAATATATCCACATTTTCCATGAGTAGTCATCAACACAAAGCATGAAGTATTAGAACCCATAATGACTTAGTTAGATTGGAATGCAAAGATCGGTATGAACCAGATCAATCTTACCATGAGTTTGATATGTACCCTTTTGGAATGAAGATCTGTGTTGTTTTCCTATTAGGTAGTGAGGACACTTTTTTGTATCCTTTTGAAGATATGGTAGCCCATGTACCATCTTACACCAGAAAAGTGTCTCAAGATAATTAAAATTAACATGACCAAGTCTCTGATGCCACAATTGTGAAGAGGTAGAGTTCTCAACCACAAGTTCCTGATCATCTCTATGGTCAAAATCAAGATGGAACATGTGTCCCACATTGAAGGATTTTGCAAGTATTTTCGAGCCTCGTGATTTGTCTTGAATCAAACACATTTTATTTCTAGAATGACTATCAAAGTCAATTTTTAAGTTGTGATCTAGGAGTTGACTAATGGAAAGCATATTTTTAGTCAACCTAGAGACATATAAGACATCTGATAGTCTACAATTGCATGAAACAAGGGGTATAGAAATATTCCCAATCCCCTGAACTGTATATGAAGAATCATCACCCAATTAAACATGGTTTTTTTGAAGGTGTGTCCCTCGTTGAAGTAAAATAGTCTCTGTGGTTTGTCATGTGTTAAGTGGCTCTTGAAGCAACATTCCAGACATCACTAGATGACATGGATGGTTCACTTGATCGAGCAAAGATATAAGAAGTCTTCATTATGTAAATGTTTTTCTTGCTCAGTAATATTTCCTTGCTGATGGGGTCTTCTTTTCCAATTCCCTTTTTTCTACCATTGATTTTATTTTGTATGTCCCATATGAGATTGCTGGTGTTGAGGTCTAGAGTTTCTTGATGAACCTTTCTTATAAGTGTTATACCAACAATCTTTCAATTTATGTCCTCTTTTGTAGATTGGACATTGCTTCTTCTATTGTTTGTCCCCTTGATGTTGATATTGATTTTGATGTTGGGAATTTTGATAGGAATTAGGTTTTCCTTTTCCTTTGCATTTTGATGTGAATAAAGTGACTTCTCCTCTTCATCATTGTTATTATGCATGGCTTCCTCTTGTTGCAGTAGGTTTACCAGCTTTTCAAAACTAACTGTTGTATCGAAAAGTTTAGTATTGTTACAAAAATGCGGTAAGAAGAAGGGAGAGATCTCATAACAATGGGAATGAGAGCTTCATCTATGACTGCTTCTCCTAAGGCTATAAGTGAAGCCCTCAACTCTGTAACTCTTCTCAAGAAAGCTTCAATTTTCCATTCTTCTTGAACTTCATTGTATAAATCGACTCTGCAAATTGCGTATGACATTATTTTTTTGGCCTCATACACCATGCTCAAATCATCCCACACTTCTTTGTTTGTTTTGGCATCTCGAATGTGGGGTTACACATCTCGAAACTCCAAACAATATGATGAGTTTGTATTTTTATTTGATCTATCAAATTGTCTCTTGTTGTTTTGTATCGGTAGTTGATCTAGTCGAGTACCATTCACAACAGCTAGGTCTCTTCAAACTCAAGTTGTTTCTTGATTTTAGAATTCCATGCAATATAATTTTTTCCTCTGAGTAGTTTTGAATCTAGAAGAAAAAATTTGGGGGCATTGGTTCCCATTTTGTAGAAATCAATGACAGGGTTAGGATCTTATCACTCCAGGTATAAGGTCTCCCAATCTATGTACTTTCATATAGTCAAATATACTGAAACTTTCTATATATGTGCCCTTCCAATATACCTGGTGGTACATGAAAGAGGTGTTAACGTACATGAAAGAATTAGATACGTGGTACCAAGATAGTACTGAAAGGTTTCTGTGTGATAATTGACACCGAATCAAATAAATATCCTCATACGCGTGCATAACTTCACTATATACTTGGATAATTTCTCAGCCTAGATTTATGTCATGTAATTTTTCATGAGACGGATGGGATGACTCATAGTATGTTCACTGTGACCTTATTACTCCCCATATATTTAAAGGTTTGATGCCCAGATGATGTTTTTGTAGCTATATTAGGTGTTAAGTGTAGTAGTAGTCACAATAGCTTTACCTATAAGCACTTCCTAGAGGCACTATATATACCGAACATTGTGAATGAGATCTAGGATCTCGTGAGTGTTTTTGAACCAAATTTTATTATTTTTGAGTACAATATTCTGCCAGTTTCTGAGCAGTTACAAAGTTTGCAGTTGACTATGGAAACCTACAAATTAGTACAATATACTGAAGTATACAATTACATTCAAAAATTTGGAAAAATTGAATGGAAAGCAATTTTTTTTTGTTTTTTGGGCCTTGGTGGCCTCTGGAGCCCAAAATGACCCTCTATGCCAAAAATTGCAAAAAAATAGCTGAAAATGCAATTTTTTGGTGTACCCCCTTTAGAAAATGTTTCTCGGAATGAAAAAATAAGCCTAATAGGAGATTTTTTTCCCTAAAATAGGGTTTTTCTCACTAAAATTTTAGCAGAGGGTTTGGTTATCACTAAGGGATTTAGTGATGTTTTTACCACTAAATAGGCCTCCAAGTTTGGTAATTTCACTAGTTTCTCCTCCAAATTCAAATTGATTTTTAAAATGAGTTAGGGGTGGGGGTCGAACCCCAAACCTCACTTCCCCAATTCGTTTCCTCTAACCTCCTTGGCTCTATGAGTGCTTATGCTAAAATATGAAGCATATATATTTAAAGAAGATGAAAAATGACTCACCTCTTTAAAACAACAATGTGGTAGAATGATGAGGTGGTGATCTGCATGGAGGATCCACGTGGCTTGCGTGTTTGGAGGTGGGTGATTAGGGTTTGGAACATTTTCCGGATCTCGATCCTTATATCCATGCCTTTATATTTACTTCCAAAGTTTTTTTGCTTTGATTTTGATTGTTCACCGATTTTTTCATTGTGAATGCAGTTGTTGAGTGATGTCGGAACGGTTGATGTTGTTTCCTGCAAGAGTTGATTCTAGGTCCTCTTTTTTTTTGTTTTTATTTTCCTTTTTTTTTAAATTCACCATTGAGTGTTGTGCAAGGTTCTGGGGAATTCTCTCATGGCTCGGCTTTGATAGAAGTTGATCATGCAACTCGATCCATGCTTTTATGTGAATGCAAAAAATATCAAGCAATGGAAGCTCGTGATTGTATTATGTTGGAGGACTCAATATAATAATGTAGAATAAATAACCCAAGAAGAAATCAACCAATGAAAAAAAAATGATGTTGGATTGGTGTTTAACACTTTGCCTCTCGATCCAAATGCAAATCGATCACTTATCAAACAACTTGATTTGCACAAAAAGTATGTAGAGATCACGGCTCCATGTCTAGCTCTTTTAGGAGCTTGGTGGGGAGCCACGAAAAAAAGAATTAGAATTCTCAAATTTTGATAGTATAGATAATATTATCTGTAATTAAAAAATTTAGAGACAAAACCCTTGATGGGGAAAAATTATTTTTTTTAATTTTTTCTAAAATTCCTGTGGCAAATGTTTCACAGTGCGGGGTGCACTAGTGCAAAAAAAATTGTGTTCCAAACACCTGAAATGAACAGGAGGTCGTGGGGATGTAGGGATGGGGTCAAGAAGTTGAAGGAGGATGCACAGGCTCTCAATTACTACAAATTCTTCTCCAATATCCTCTATCTCTTGTGTTCTCTCTTTCCACATCTTCTCTACTCCACAGGTTTAGATTCTTACTCTGGTACCAAATGTAATCTAAGAAACAAGGGCGGAGGCATGATAAACTTTATTAATATCAAATCAACCAACTTATATTTGTATGATTTCCCATACTTATAGGTACTATATAGTTAAATACGCATAAGAGAATAAGTTACACAGGTGTAACAATATCCTTGATTACATAAGCTTCCAAAATATCATACAGGAAACAATAACCAATTAAATACAAACAAGAATAGTTGCAACAAATAAACAATATTAAAATAATGTGGTTATTAAATACATAACCAAGTAAATATCATAATATAATGTATAATTAACCTAACACGAAAGTGATATGCAAATATTTTAGACCCAAATCCACAATGAAATTTGATGAAAGAAATGATGAATAGGAAATATTATGTATTTTACTAATACAATACAAAAATAAAAAGAATGATTCTTTTTAGTCTAAAATATGAGTGTCAATGAGACAAGTAGAAGAGAGAGAATGTTCCAAAGGAAAAAATTTAATGTGAATGCTTTCGAAAGGAAATATACACACAATCTTTTACCTAGGAATGAACAATGCAAAAGAACCCCTGATGGGTCCCACCTAATGTGCCCAAATGTTTCACTAAATTATTGTGTGATAAAATAGATAAGGTAAAGGTCAAGGAGGAATACCTGTTATTATGTAGATGGTAGGTTGAATGCATGCGTTATTGATTTTATCCAACCTAATTGTAGTGAAATCCTTTTAGTCTAGGAAGGACTACATGTAGATACAAAATGACCAAAAATTGTATTAAATTGCAGTCCGATAAATTCCTAGAAAGGATAGATCTAGGAAGCGTGATGCTTCCTTGAATGGTTTTTAATCCTCTATTTTTATCAAATTAATGAAATTAAATGCGAGAAATAAAGGTCCTATTGCTAACACTTTGATTTAGGTATTTCAAACATTATCAACAAGTTAGATTAAACAAACTATTAAAATATAAACTAATATAGCATCAAGAAAGGTATGTTTCTAGTTGGGACAGGTCACAAGGGTGTTAGGTAAGGTCATAGAGGTATCCGGTAGGGTCCAGGTGGAATTTATGTGATGTTAGAGGCGCTTGGTTAAGGTTAGTAGAAAACATAGTGATTGATATTGGTCAGGTGACCGATGCCGATAAAGAGGTGAGATCGACGATGGTTAAGGTGACTGACACCAATATAGATTGGAGACCGATGATGGTTAAGGTGATAAGCGTTAGTAGGGGAAATTTTATAGTAAACTTTTAAACATAGGTGTTTAGGCTCTCTTTGATTGCACAGAGAGTGAGGATAGTATGGTTTTGGTCATTATGTAGCTAATAAGAATTGGGGATACTAAGGAGGAGGTTTAGAGTAGTGAAAATTCTTGAGATGGTTATGTGGGGGTTGGTGGGAAGAAGGTGATATACATGCAACAAAGGAGATAAAATACTAAAAGAAACAAGATATCTACAAAGGGAATAAGAAAAATGATTGGGATCACAATACTTACTTGATGTATTGAAGATATTGGGAGGTGGAGGAAGATGGTAGTTGATCCATGAAGATATTTTATGTTCAATGTCTTAGCCATATGGCCTCTGTGCTTCCGTGATTTTTCCAATGCTCTGGGAAGATGAACCAGATGCTTATCTTGCATTGTGGTTATGTGTGTTCATCATTTAGATGTAGGAGGGCTTGCAGATTCATGCTTGAATGTAATAATGCTCCAATAACCAAATGAAAAACTTGGGTAAAGAGTTGTGAAAGTGTATATAAGGTAACTGATGATGGTTAAGGTGATCGGTGTCGGTTAAAGGATAATCGACGTCGGTTAGGGTGGGAAATTCTAGGTTTACTAAAAATAGGCATATCTTTACTATTGTTGGCATGATTCTGATTGAGTCCACTTAGGGAAGTGAATTTCACATGAGAAAAGGAAGGAAGGAAGGTCATAGAAGAAGTCCAATTAGGTTTTTGGAAGAAGTCTCAATTATCTAGGTCAAGTGGTGACTCAACACTAGGAATGATGACTCAGTGATGAGAATGATGACTTGGTCATTGTGAGTTAAATGCCCCTAGAATGGGTCCATGGTGAGGTGTCTAGGTGATGTGTAAATTAACTTAATTAAAGTAATTAAATTAATTAATAATGTGAGGATGAACATTAATTCAATTATAAGTAATTAAATTAATATGAATGCAGGGTAAAGGGGTCATGGCTAGGTGAACACGTTATGTTAATTAAATAAAGGGGACCAAGGGGAGTGTGACAAAAATTTGGTGTCTACATTACCATAGGAAAATTTGTATTCCCTAGCATCTACTAGGCTATAATTCTAATTTGGAAAAAGCATTCGTTTTCCTTGACACCTCACGGATCGCTGGTTTTTATATAAGAAACACAAAGTGTTTTTAGTTCTATTGATCACTTTTGTTCTTTGCCACTTGTTATATTCACAAAGAATAACAATTTATATTTATAAAATAACTTCATTTTTAACATGATATATTTACATTTAAGAATATATTAGCATCCATTAGGATGTAATGAGTAGATTGCGTTGTTTTTAAAAACAATTGTTTTATAGATTCTCAGACGTAATTCCGAGTTTCCATATTTTTCATAAATATAAAATAATCCTAGCTAGAATCTTATGATAAGTAGATAAAACTATATGTTTACCTATATAACATATTAAAGATACAATTTTACATGTATATTTATGTATCCATTATATAAATGCCATATTTATTTGTTATCTTTTATAGCTTTTCAATATGATTTATCTTGTATGAATACACTCTAGGAATAACTTAGCGACCACTAGGGTGTAATGAGTAGTTTACGTTGTATGTAAAAACTTGTATTATAACTTCTAGGTCGCTAGTCTAGGTTTCTTTTCTTGTCCTAAATGTAAAAATATTCTGCCAAAATCTTATAAGAAATATAGAATTCTAGACGTATAGTTGTGTAACACATGAAAAACACAATTTTAAACTTACACAGTTTCATTATGAACATGATATATTTTCCTTTAAGTATATCTTAGTGGCCGTTAGGGTACAACGAGTCCAAGTCTATACGTATACTATTATATAAATTTCAGATTTATTTTTTACCATTTATATAAACTCCTTTTTAAATACAATCTAAATGAAAAATGTTGGCTAGTTTATAAACTGCTAGGCTATAGTTCTTATTTGGATGAAGTCTTTATTTCCCTTTGCAGAGGACTCAAGGATAGGTGGATTTTTTTATAGGAAACACACTTTTTTGGGTCAAGTGATCGCTTTATTTTTTCTCTTGTGTTAAATACACTTTGTTATTTTTAGGAAACACACTTTTTTGGGTCAAGCGATCGCATTTTTTACAACTAATAATAGCTTAGTGACCGCTAGGCTTCATCAAGGATATCGCGTTGTATAACATTAATACCTTACGGTTTGTTGGATTAAACAAATTAAATTAAAATATTTTGAGATAATGGTGCTAGGTACTTTTACACTATAATATTTCAAGCTTAGTGGGTGTTATAATCTATCCAGTTACCCAATTATATTTTGAGCTTAGCATCTACTAGCTTATGACACAACATAATATTTGGATCTTAGAAATCTCTAGGTTTTAGTAAAATAAAGTAAGATATTATAAGCATAGTGGCGGGTAGGTTATGCCAAAACATAATAATGTGATCTTAGTGAATACTAGTATTATCTTAGCGGCCGCTAGGTTATTCCACAACATATTATTTAGTTATTAAATTCACTAGGTTATGTATCGCAAACATGATATGTTATTTTAAATTAATATATTTTAAGCTTAGCGCCGCTAGGTTATGCTACCACATAATCATTGGAACCTAGTGGTAGTTATGATTTAGAAACTAAATTGAGGTATTAAGAGCTTAGTGGCCATTAGGTTATGCACACAATATAGTATTTGGGTATTCAATTCACTAGCATATGTATCACAAAGAAGATATATATAAATTAGTTGAATTCATTCTATGATTTTAAGATATTAAACTAGGATATTTTGATGATAAGTCTTCAAAAAAGTACATGAGGAACCAATCCATGATAATTATTCTAGCAGTGGACTCCCATGATGATTACAAGCAACTTATCTTACTAAATATATGCCAAAATATAGGGAAGAGTTGTAATCAAATTCACTTCACCCACAAATACTTAATATATCGATAAACTTTGCTATACAAACAACCATTCTGACCCTTAATAAAAACTAAAGAAAAATGCTTCTAGGAAATATTAGGCCATTTGGCCTCTCGGCTCCATGTCGTCAATGATTTTGACATACGCATCCCCTTTACTCTTATTAGATGAGGAGGTTGAATCGAAAAAACATTCCAATTTCCAATTTAGCACAAGCAGGAGTTCTATACCCCGAATTTTTGTAATCGCCACGATACCACGTGTAATCACCTACATCCCCACATCAAGGCATGGACATGATACTGAAGGATGACTAGATACTCTTCCAACTTCTCATTCTCCTTATGTAAGATAAAATTCCCTGAAGAGTTGGATAATATGTTTTCTGCGCTCAACCCTTGCACTATGTCAAAAATTTCCTCTATCCTTTAGACTAGTTCAAGTAAAGTATTATCTTGTGCATGCTCTCAAAAATATCACCATCGATTCTTCTTCAAATAACTTTACAACCGACTAGACCTTCTCGAGCCAATTCTCATATAGTTACGTTCTAAATTTTCCCATCCATCCAAGAAGTAAATGATTCCCCAATGTCCTTTCCTATCATAGCTCTCCGCCTCTTCTTGCTAGGACCACACTCCATGCTACCCAAGAAACCACCAACACACCTATCACCATCATAGAGATATAAGAATCATAACAACCAAAGATGAAAAGGGGAAAGCGGTAGTGAAACATCCAGCCTTCTCGGAGATATAAAGCCACCAATGCACAACACATGAAAGGAGGTAAGTTTGATAGTATCAATATCATCGATTAGATATCCTAATCATAAATATCACACATGCCATTAAAAATCATAAATTCCCAATGCCATCTTACATGTCGCATGCGTATAACCCTTAATCAATTTTGTCTATTGCATGAATGCAAGCTATCAATGTCATAAATGACCATTAAAGCCAAAGATGCCATATCCTCTTGTTACCACTTTGAAAAGGTTACCCCTCAAAATAATCTAACAATGTTTATTAAAATCTTATAAGTTGCTATGTTTTGAAAAATTAAAGTAAGTTTTTTTGAGTTTATTGACAATCTCTAGTTAATTAACGACATTAACTTTAGAGAAATGTATAACAATCAAGATCTGTATAAATTAGTCAACTTTATTGTATGATTTTAAGATTCAAATTTATGATATTTTGAGCATAACTCGCACTAGTTTATGCCACCACATAATCTTTGCAGCCTATCGTTGGTTAGGATTTGATAAATTAAATTAAGATATTTTCAATGTAGCGATCACTCTGTTATGCCACAACATAATATTAGGACCTTATTAGTCTCTAGGTTTCAACAAAAGAAAGTAAGAACTTAAGAATATAAATATTTTGAGCTAAAAACAATAGTATTTAACAAAAAAGAGAAATAAATTGACTTTGGAGATCTTTACAACAATCAAGACTAGTATAAATTAGTTGAATTTTTCTTATGCATTTAAGATTTAGAATTAAGATATTTCGAGTTTAGCGCCCGTTAGGTTATGCTACCACATATTATTTGGATACTACCAAAGTGGTTTCGATAGTTATATCTTAGCATTTGGTATCCTTTTTCACAACATATTATTTGGAGATTGAATTTGCTAGGGTTCAATAATTTATAGTTACGATATTTTACAACAGTTAAAAAATTACAGGAAGATATTTTGAACAACGAAATATTATATGGAGGTTACGGTTGATATGATTAAACAAATTAAATTAATATATTTTGAACTATGTGGAGACTATGTACTTCCATAATATATTATTTCGATCATAGTGGTTTCTATCATTTAACATGTTATTGAATGATATTTTGAGCTTAGCGTCCATTAGATTATGACACAACATAATATTTGGTGCTTAGTGCTCACTAGGTTTAAAAAAAAGAAATAAGATATTATTAGCTTAGTTGCCGGTGGGTTACACCAAAAAATAATATTATTTGGAGATTGAATTCGCAAGGGTTCAATAATTTATAGTTATGATATTTTACAACAGTTAAAAAATTACAGGAAGATATTTTGAACAACGAAATAATATATGGAGGTTACGGTCGATATGATTAAACAAATTAAATGAATATATTTTGAACTATGTGGAGACTATGTAATTCCATAATATATTATCTCGATCGTAGTGGTTTCTATCATTTAACATGTTACTGAATGATATTTTGAGCTTAGCGTCCGTTAGATTATGACACAACATAATATTTGGTGCTTAGTGCTCACTAGGTTTAAACAAAAGAAATAAGATATTATTAGCTTGGTTTCTGGTGGGTTACACAAAAAAATAATATTATTTGGAGATTGAATTCGCTAGGGTTCAATAATTTATAGTTACGATATTTTACAACAGTTAAAAAATTACAGGAAGATATTTTGAACAATGAAATAATATATGGAGGTTACAGTCGATATGATTAAACAAATTAAATTAACATATTTTGAACTATGTGGAGACTATGTAATTCCATAATATATTATTTCAATCGTAGTGGTTTCTATCATTTAACATGTTACTGAATGATATTTTGAGCTTAGCGTCCGTTAGATTATGACACAACATAATATTTGGTTCTTAGTGCTCACTAGGTTTAAACAAAAGAAATAAGATATTATTAGCTTGGTTGCGGTGGGTTACACCAAAACATAATATTTTGATCTTAATGGTGAGTGAGATTTTATTCGCTAGGGTTCAATAATTTATAGTTATGATATTTTACAACAGCTTAAAAAATTACAGGAAGATATTTTGAACAACGAAATAATATATGGAGGTTACTACGATATAATTAAACAAATTAAATGAATATATTTTGAAATATGTGGAGACTATGTAATTCCATAGTATATTATTTCGATCGTAGTGGTTGCTATCATTTAACATGTTACTGAATGATATTTTGAGCTTAGCGTCCATTAGATTATGACACAACATAATATTTGGTGCTTAGTGCTCACTAGGTTTAAACAAAAGAAATAAGATATTATTAGCTTGGTTGCCGGTGGGTTACACCAAAACATAATATTTTGATCTTAATGGTGATTGGGATTTAGCAAATTTGAATCAACATAGTTTGAGCTTAGTGGTTGTTAGGTACTTAAACAATATATTATTTTGATCTTTATGCGCCACTAGGTTTTTCCACAATAGGTTATTTGGTGATTTCGTCACTAGGGTTTAATAATTCATAACTTTTCAATGTTAAATCCATAATATAATATTCCAAGTTTTAGTTTTTGCTAGCACCTAACTAGTAACTAGATTATATTTTTATATTAGACAACCGTAAGTTATGCCACACTATAAAATTTTGGAGCTTGGTGGTTAGCAAGTTTTGTCAAAATAAAGTAAAATACTATGATCTCGAGAAGCCTCTTGGTTATACCAATACATAAAATTTGGAGCATATTGATCTTAAGGATGTAAGAAAACTCATTAAAATATTAGGATCTTAGCCACGACTACGATATGCCAAAACATAAAACTATTTGAAATTAGAGTAAAAGAGGGTTTTCCAAAATGACCCACATACTTACACAAAAAATACCTCATGGCCAGGTATTACAATGAAACAAGAAGAGAACAATCCCATATGTAACAAAAACAAAAAACAAAAAAATTCCCAAATGGAAAAATCCTTAGCATCCATAGTAGGGCTTCATTGAACCACCACATCCACTAACTTAATGTGATCTAAGAAGTCTTCATTTATTTTCATCCGTAATGTCCTTATGAATTTTTCATTCCTTGATATCAGATACTGAGTGTAACATAATATTCAATGGCCTTGTGTAGGTTAGGTGAGATATTCTCTAAATGTTCATGGTGTTCCAAAGTTGTAGTGGGGATCCCATCTTCTTCGAAAGAGGAGAAAGAGGGTAAACAAAATAGAAATTCCAAAACACATCATAATTTCAGATTCTATTCTAACTTCCATGCAAAAAGGAGGGGGCAAGCCACACATGCTTCCGTAATCAGGTAGGTTGAGTCGGGTGTAGCCATGATAATGTCTAGGCGAGATGAAAGGGTAATCTAGAGAAGCCTTGGAAAGAGGTGGAGAGGAAGTAGATGTCGGGTCTAAAAGAGGTTTAGAGACCTTAGGATAGTGTTCTAAGGGTTCTGAAGGGTTAAGAGCCATCAGAGAAGATGAGGGAGCGACAAGAGAAAACTATCTAGGGCTAATTATCTTGATGTTTGAATTGGAGTCGAAGGGAGATAAGGGTGATGGTGATGGTGACGGAAAGAGGGAGTTGGTTGCAGAAGAGAAGGGGGACATAACATTGCTTGTGAGGCATAAAGGGGAAGCGTGAGATTTATTTTTGGGAAGATTCAATTGTAAAGTGAAAATACAAAAGGCCTTGGTGTAGGAATGGACCTTCATCTTCTCTAGCCAGTTTAAGGGACCTCTCAAGCGATTGAAATAGAAAATCCACAAATTTTACCTTTTGATCATGTTGAATATGCACAATAAGAAAAAGTTGAGGTCCATAGATCACTTTGGCATGAAGTACCTTATCAATTTATCAGTAAACCTATCCCAAGGTTTTAGAAGCAAGTCACATTCATATCCTAAGTGATACATTGTCTGATTTTCACAAGGATACAAGAAATCATCCATATCCTCTTGAAGCGAGTGTTTAAAATGAATTTATCCCTCTATGAGGAACCTCTTCCTAACCAAAATGGACTCTGTTGAAATAAACAGTTTTGTTTTTCCCACTTTGACTCTTCCTTTCTTCCAAGATGCCAACACACTGTTGGTCACTCGGACAAAGTTACCAAAAAGTCTTTCCATAAATGACGTAACACCACCCTCATGAAAAATATTCCAAAGTACTGCAGTTGGCCTTGACCTCTTCATAGGAATAAGGATCAATGCATTTGACGGTGCCACCCATAGTGAACAGGGCTATTCTCATAGTGATTTCCAAAGGCCTAATATAGACGATGATTAAATAGAGATGTCAAGCACCTTTGAATATTCAACATGTGTCTCCAAAAGTTCTAATTGAAATATGACGTAATTAGTAAAATTCATTAAATGTCCCCCATCACATGAATGTAATCTATAAATGCCATAAATTCCCAAAAAACCACAAATAATGTATCGTCTTGCATTACTTGCCGCCAAAAGAGGTTATGCCTCAACATAACTTAACAAATTTTATTGTAATGTTAGTTAATGTTTAGCCAACCACAACATTAATTAGTTAATGTTCATGCAATTACTGCATTTAGTGGAGGTTGAAGGTTAGAATGTTAGCAATATTAGATGTATTTAGTTAATATATATTATAAAGGAAGAATCTACAAACAAAATGAAGCAAGGTGAAATAACTAACATTGTTAGACATGATTTCATACCATATATATTATCAAACAACAAATCATAAAGCAATATCTTATTAGAATTTCATTATTGACACATCTATTTGTTACATTGCTTTTCATTAAATGATTGATTAATGGCTAACAACAGCTACATGCTCCAAAAGGCACACATATTTTGAATGGCACATGTACTTTTAATGGCTAATTATGTTGGGAAAATGCAACATTAATAAGCATTTTCCTTACAAAATGGTTATCATTAATCTTTGTGAATACTTACAAATATTTTTAATAAACGTCACACATGAATTGCATATTTAATATTTAACCGCCAATTATTAATATATATATATTATAAAAATTATAAAAATTAGATCAATATATATTAAAAATAATGAAATTTATACAAAATAACTGGTATAAATAAACATTATTTTATATTTTTAAAGGGAAATGTTGAAAAATTATTGTTACCCAAAATTTTTGGACATGTGAGTTATCGCACTCACTCACTTTCACTATGCGTAAGTTTTCATTGACTCAATATTCCGCCATTCCCTGAAACGATAAAGACAGAAATAAAAAAAAAGTATCAAATCACACCATCTCTGTAATAGGTGAATGCCTCTTTTTCCCCTGAAGCCATTGGGATTATTTGCAATAAGATATCCGCTACAATTGTGAAGGTCTTATCGATAAAATTGTCATTTCTCTGAGATCTAGGCATAGTCAATTATAAATTTATCTGTGCGAATCAAGACTCAAAATTAGCGGTGCAAATCAAGACTCGCATCTAGAAGTGTGATTCGATATCAGCACTTAGAAGTGCAAGTCGAAACTAGTACTTAGAAGTGTGAGTTGATACTTGTAATTAGAAGTGACAGTCACTACTCGCACTTAAAGTGTGAGTCGAGAGATGTGTGACTCGAGGATCACACTTAGACGTGCAACCAATCACACTTGTAAGTGTGATCACTTGCACTTATACACTACTTACAAAATTTCTAAATGATAATTCCATATTTTTTTAACTATATGCTTAATATATACAAATAATTTTTTTATATAAATTTATATAAATATTGATGGTCACCTTTTAAACATGCGAGTCACACGTGCCAGTTCTATAAAATATTTGCAAGTATGTTACGTCTAAAATCACAAAAATGTCTAAACAACCGTCAAATTTAACACCATTCAAGGAAGTTCAGGGAAGGGATTTTCAACGTCAATGTTTATTGATTTGAATAAGGTATGCATGAATAGTCATATATGTATGATGATATTAAGATTGATATGTGGCATAAATGACAATAATCACTTACGCACTATCTTGAAGTTAGCGGCCGCTTGAATTGCTTGGGTTATGTAAGTTAAGCAACCACTTGGGTTATATAAGATAACAACCACTAGGCTTATGTAAGTGGGTAGCCATCAAGATTATGTGGTGAAAGTGGAATCCAATAATAGCATTATTGGAATCCAATAATAGTGAAATTGGAGTCCAATAATAGGGAAATTGGAATCCAATATTAGCGAAATTGGAATCCAATAATAGAGAAATTGGAACTCAAATAAGTCTGATAATGACAATATTGGAATCTGATATTACTACTAATGGAATTTCTACTAATGGAATCTAGTATAGCCAAAAATGGAATCCAATATACGTAAAAATGGAGATGGATTTCTTCCAATACTTGAAATACTAGAGTCTCAATTCACTGGAATATGTCCTAATTTAGTGAAATAAGTGTTTAATGGAGAAGAATAATCCCTAAAGCAGAATTATCCTTTCCTTTCCCTATATTTTTAGGTAACATCATTTATATGTTGCTTTAATTTTACTTCTAACACTTTTACTCTCTTGTAGCATTTTACATTTGAAAAGATTGGTTTTTCTACAATATGGAAAAGGATCATAATCCTTCTTATTTTTATACTTTTCAGAATTATATGGTTTATAGGTTTCATTGGTGGTTGGAAGATGCTTGTTTAACTCTTTTAGAGGAGTTCCAAACTTTGGCTTGATTTATATTTTCCTTTTGAGGAGTTTTCCACTATTGCATGAGTTGAGCTAGGTAAGGCATCAAGTTCTCACCATTTCATTTATTCACGAGTAATCCTTTCAAAAATAGTTCAAAGGTGGGGATTTTGGAATCATATCTAAAACATCCTTTAAGGAGAAAAATGTGAATAGAAACACAAAATAAAGGCCTTTTAATTTTGATATAATCAATATTATACAATCTTCTTCCTTCCTTTCTTTACAAATATCCTTTAGTTTTGAATTAAGAGACTTAAATTTAATGAAAAATATTCAATAGATTGAAAATAAAAAAGGGGTATAGGAATTTAAATTTGTATGTAACTAAAGAAACCTAAAATTATTCACTTTACTAAATATATTTTAAAAGACAACTCATACCACTTTTGGATTTTGGATTCATCCATGTGAAACTCTATACTATTAAACACATTCAAACTAATGAATACGAGTGATTCATCCTACTTGTAGGCATAATAATACTTATCATTTTATGAGGTGATACATGAATGTTTTCTTGAGACACTCTCCATAGGCCTCAGGAATGGAGTAGTTATCACATCTTATATTTTGAGACATGATAGTTAGATGAGTCAAATTTTTGAAAAATTATTATTCATCATGGAAAAGGGTATAGAGAATGTGGTAGATAACAATTTCATGTATGTCACTCATTTAAAAAATCTCCAAAATAATAGTCC
Source organism: Taxus wallichiana var. yunnanensis (assembly GCA_018340775.1). Taxonomy (NCBI): domain Eukaryota; kingdom Viridiplantae; phylum Streptophyta; class Pinopsida; order Cupressales; family Taxaceae; genus Taxus; species Taxus wallichiana. Next base: position 576,466,547 of record CM031240.1, read on the forward strand.
TCTAGATTTTTTAAAAGTATTCCCAAATATTATTGTTTTTGTATAATGTCTCTCCTTTGAAAATAAATTATCCCTCCCTACAAAAATATTCCCTTTATTTTTTAAATCCCTTCCTTTTGAAAACAATACATCCCATCTTTTAAAAATTTCCTTACCTAATGAAATAATTTTCAAAGAAATTATCTTCTTTGTTTGAAAATATTTATTTCCATGTACATTTTTTCTTTCTAAAAAATATCTTATAAAAGAAAATTCCACACAATAATTTTTATTTAAAATAATAATAATGAATTTGAATGTGTTTTGATACATAGGACTCCTCTAATTTGAATAATCTTAAGAAAATAGGGAAACTGGTCAAGCTATGAGAAAATCAAGAAAAAATTGTGAATATTTATTTTTAACTTCTAATTCTTTAGAACTTTGAAAATGGAGCTTGACGAGCATGGTTAAGAATCCAAGTCACCAAAAATTAAGGGTTACCTTCTATTAGTTTACCTCAAATTGGAATAATGAATTGAGAGCGTAAATTCATGTAAATTAAAGGAGTTTAGAGTTATATTTATTGATATAATTATAGGTGAGATAACATCCTCGAACAAACATGATGAGGATGAAACTTTTAGTGCCTATAGTTTTTGTTTAGTCATCTAAGTTGCCTTCTAAATGCCACTTGTTTGACCTATTAAGAAAACCAATTCTACTAATTTATAATTTTAATAGGGGAAACATTTTTTTGTCAACAAAACATATTATCTTAGTCTTTACATGAAAATTTTACAAGGTAAACTCTGGTGGTGGTGGGTTGTAAATGAGACGATTCGTAAAATACAATATTTTAACCACTTTATGCATGATGTTAGTTTTATAGTGGTGAATAGGTATAATAGCTACAACTATAGTGCATCGGTCATGATACGATCATGCATACCAATATTAAATATTTACTAAAAATCCTACAACAAAAATGTGGTGGAAAGGAGAGATAGAGAGTTGGGTAGAAACTAATATCCACTAATGATGGAAATAATTGATCAATGGAACTAGATTTGAGGAACTCAACAAAGTAATAAAGGTTGTAATTTTAGATTGTATAACATGGGAAAGAGGTAGAGGAAGAAAGTTTTCCTATGAACCAAAAATTTATTAGTATATATTTATTTATATTAGGCTTCTTTTACCACTCCAATATGTTATACCATACAAGGAGAAGCGTGAGGATTTGGATAGGTGAATCCACCAAAATTTAAGCCTTAAATTTAAATTAAATTTTATGAATGTCACATTTACCACCACATCAAAAAAATACTATTAAATTATTAATTTCAAATTCATTTTATTATAATAAGCCATAGAGAATCCTAATATAAGGTACTAATCAATTAATTTATAATTAAACACTAAAAGTACATGCCTCAAAAATTGTAACAACATGTAGTTAAAAATTAATATAGGAATAAATAAAATCCTATATAATGAACTACGTTCATATAAGTTGTATATACAAACTTTTCCTATATATAACCTTTCTAAACGAAGATTAAACACTAAGTGAAAACATGCTCCAGCCTACATTTGATCTTGGAAGGAATTTGAGGGTATAAGATGAGAAAGAGGTATACCCCATCATACTCATTTTCTATTTATGAAATTTTATTATATCCCTTTCTCTTATTGAATGTATGTTGTATTTTTTTTCTCACTTGAGCATGTGTATCACGTTATTGTGGAAATTTCATCACACCAATTATGGGGTATGCACGATTTTTAGGTGCAGAGGAATTTGATGAATCATTTAGAGGGAAAATTATTTTAGAATTGAGGGTTACATTCTCTTTTTTCTATTTAGAAGAAAAAAAGGGAATGAGGGGATAGTGTTAATGGATTTATAAGGGTATATGTGTGGGAGGTAGAATGTTTGGATCCTTATAGTATTCCTATGGTGTAAATAAAATATAGCCATTCTTCCCTAGTGGAGGTACAATAGGTAGCCATGGTATTCCCTTCCACTCTAAAAGATATTAATGGCTTGAATATGTGTTTTTGTCTTCATTTTTTTACTGTGGGAATTACCATCTCATTTATCCCCATAAAAATTTATCTTTTTTTTGTATGTGTGTTTGATTCAATGCTACCCCATATTTCATAGATTGGTTTTTATTTGGTGAGCCTCTAGTGAGTTGGGGAAATGTTTTGGGTTAATAAGGAGGACATAATTCCCTTATTTTATGGTTATGAGGTAAATGTAATCTTCACCTCTCTTTTGGGCATGTTGTAATCTTGATGAATTTTTCAGAAGGGAAAAACCATGATAATAAGATGTTCTTTTATATTATTAAATTTTAATTTGGAAATGTTCGCTCATGTATCATGTTGGCTTGAAAAATTGATTAAAAATAATTATTGTGTTGTTTAATTTAATTCATTTAAACATTGTGGTAATCTTGATTGAAATCCATATAAGAATGTGCAAATGTAATTGTATGTGAAATAATTTTTTCCTACCTTATTTTTTATATGAGAAACTTGTTGCATTATATATGGTAATTTTGATATTTGTTTCCAATGGCTTAAATAACTCGTATTCATTATTATAAGTTGATACTTTGAGTGTAGATTTTTATTACTTATTGTAATTTCATTTGGGAATAAATTTTGCATCATTGTTAGCTATGAAAAAGATTGTTATAATTTCATTATATGGAACGGTTTTTTCTTATTTTCGTTATATTTTGAGAATAATGTTACTTTAAGGTATTGTTGTAAACTTTCCAATACTTATAAGATAATTTTTTTGTACTTCCACATAGAATTTTATAACTAATATTGCATTCTTATATGGTTACATTAAAAGTGATTAATGCAAGTAAATGTTGTAGAAAAGGTTAGTAGAGTAGAGAACGTGAATGTGAAATGAATTTTATATCTATATCTCTTCCATTGATACCTCTATTTAAAATGAAAAATATGCTCAAATGTGTGTTGATAGAAAAGTGTGGACTGTTGTAATATTCCATTGTAATTAATGTATGAATGTGCGATAATATGGTAACTTTGTTTCTCTCTTCATTTTAGTGTTTTATCCATTATAATTATACAATAAGAAATAAATTATGTTGTATACTTTTATGGTTTAATTATAAATTGGTTTTATTGTAGTTTGTTTGTCTTGTAAAAACAAAGAATTATTTCTTCTGAAAAGTGTAAAAATCTCATTAATAAATTCTTAAACCTTGTTATTTTGCATATGGGTGTCCTTGTATTGAAATGAGAATGAGAATAGTTGAGTGGATATATTATATGTTATTGATCAATTTGTTCTAATCATAATATTTTTGTAAACCAAATATGATAAATAAAAGTTTGATTGTGTTATTAGTTGAAAATGTAAGAACATTGAGTTGAAAATACATAAGTATATTGTAGCCTATTTAATATTACTATAATTATTATTAACTATTGGTTGTCTATATTTTCCTTGTATACTCTTGTACACACATATATACATTTACATATTATTATGTGTGTATACACACACATATAAATAAATATACATAATATATGTTTTGTGTATAGACATAATGAGTATAATAGTTGTTAAATTAATAAATTAAAATAATACTCTTTTTCTTATTAAGTTTCACTATAATATATGTGTAAAATAATAAAACCAAAAATTGTATAAATGTTTGGGGTGAGGGAGGGGTCGACCTATATATATATAAGACAAGGGGGTTGTGGATCATACTATAGGTCATGAATCCCACTAATATCATGTTTCTTTTGATAAAGGTTGTGACCTTAAACCTATCACTTAAATCCTACAACCCCTTGGTTAATCCTCAAGCATATGCTAAGACCTATGACACTTCTATAGCATTAAATTCCAATGTATTAGGATTCAAAATTGCTAAGACAATCTTGCAACAAGATAAAAGAGTTGCAACCTCACTAATGTTGTTCAACCACACCTTATAAATATAAAATAAATCTAAAAACACCCACATATGTATATACATACATACATATCTCTATATGTGTGCACATGTATATAAAATTTTAAAAAACACATGTAATACACACCCACACATGCTTCTGTGGGGATTCAAAAGGGAACACCAAAGTAAATATTTAATAAGGAGATAGAAAAAATCAAATAAATAACGGGATGGGTTTAGATATCTCATACCCTCATATTGGTGAGTCTCCTTTATAGATCAATTCAGTAAACCTATAAAATCAATGAGAGTACAAATGAGAAACAAACAAGTAAATTTTTTTATTAAATTCATAAATAAAATTAGGGATATTGTATACTTTAAAGATCATAAGTTAGATAAATATTTCATCTAATTATTTAAGGTGTTTTTCGGTTAGGTGTTATAAATGTAAAAATACCAAAAACTCAAATAAACAGGGTTGACTAATACATGTGCTGAAAATTGCAATATTGTGATGTTGATTGTAGAGACAATAGAAGAGGATCCTCATTTTTCTAAGTGAGAAGACATGTATGCTCAAAAAATGTTGATCTCATGAATCTAAGGGGACTTCCTTGACGGGTTTCAATTTGTTTGATATAATTAAGTTTGTTTGATAATGATAAGATATATAATGCTAAAAATAATTTAAAATTTGAGAGGGATAGTGAGACCCTATTCAGCTTTGTAAGTGGCCTAGGATATGGAAATGGAAAGCTTGAAATCCTCGAAGTAATTATACCAAAAATATTCAGTGGCTTCTCACTCTTCTTGAATTATTTTTATTTTATCCTCAATGTCCTCAATGGTGGGAGAAATTTTGATGGTACACAATCTTAGTTCATGGAAAATGTAAAATTATTCCCACACAAATGGCTAATGGAGGATCATAAGATTGTATATGTTGGTAATTGGGTGGGATAGACCTGGAACACTCATCTACAAAAGATTCATCTTGCAAATAAATTTTTAGGAAAAAATGACATAACTGTAAATATGATAATGTTAAAAATGATAAGAAAACATAGGGATCAACAACGATCGAGAAAAAATGCTTGTTTTGATAATGTAATTGATAAAACAATCAATAAAAAAGTCTTGGGATAGGGAAATGATACCAAGAATAGATTATGAGGATTCTAGAAGTCAGAAATCTAGAAAACAAAAGTTCATATGTGTTTGTATGTAAAATAGAGAAGAAAGGGATATAGATGACGATCGAGTCGATGGTGATTAAGGAGAAAATTGATTACTTTGATAAAAATTTGGTAAAATAAATATTTATTAATGACATATAGGTTTGATAACATCGAGGTATTTACTATGAGAAATTTAGGAACACGAGGAATCCTAAAAACAAAGGGTTGGGTATATTTAAAAGGCCAATGAAAGGAAAATAGGTCAAGGGTCGATTAACGGTGATTGGGGATCGATGGTGATCTCTATGAAAATTTTAAATTATTCCAAAGATTGGTTAATGAATTACTAATAAGTAGGGCTTGAAAATACTATGTAAGATGATATTGATGACATGTTGTGGGTTATAACTAATGTAAATTTAATTTTCAAAATGAAAAAGAAAAGGTACTAACCTTGATGGATATCATGAAGGTGATGATGCTCCAAAATAGGTTGTGTAGTGATTTGATGATGCTCTGAAGGATTGAATGTAGTGTATTGATGATTTTAAGCACCATGATGTTGTCACAGTGTGCAACATTTTTTCCTCAAGTGTAGGTTCGACTAGATGGGAAAGGGAGACAGAGGTTGGCTAAAATAGAATTGAGGACATCCACCTACGATCACTGGAAATCACGGATCACCATCGATTTGTTCCAAGAGGTTACAAACCAATAGGGAAAATATGGAAAATGGTTGAAACCACTTGCCATCTGAGATGTTAGGTTGTTGGGTAGATGGTGGGAGGTTAGGGATTCAAGTTATGAGAGGTTAGGGGGTTAGGATGGGTAAGATAAATAGGTTAGGTTGGTTTTGGGTGGTTAGGGAAGGGTAAATAGGAGTTACACGGGTGATTTAGATTTATGATGATAATTTTGAAGTGTACTTAGGATAGTGATAATAATGATGTTTATGATAATGTACTTAATGTTCGTCGGGTCACCTAGGGGTGAAAAAATGGTGTCTACATTTTCCCCTTTTTTTGAGTTGTCTGTAGGCATAGGTCAGTAAGACAAAAACTAGCGCAAGGATACCCTAGTTGTGTGATATTGTTTCCCTCTTAATCTAATGAGTGACTATGTTGGTCATTGGATTGAAGAGAGTTGATTGTTTGGATATGTTTACTTTAAGATGCTTAAGGATTTTGATAATAGTAAAAATGACCATGTTGGAGGAGTGTGTTGGTAGTAATCTTGGAAACAATTGGTAGAGAATTTATAATATAGAACACCTACGGACATGTGTTATAGGAATATTACTACATGGAAAGGATTCAATGGGATCACTCTTATGGGGATGTGTTAAGAATGTGGGACCAAAGGGTCAAAGACAACATCCACAGGGTGTACAAACTTGATATATGGTCACAAAATATAGTTTTGCCAAAGTATTGAGCACTAAATCAAAGGAATGAATCTTTGGATGAAATTTTTGATGTGATAGGAAAGGTTTGAATAACAAAAATTGAAATATTTATGTAAGAAGGGGGAAATCGATGGCAATTATGGATTGTCAATGTTTGGATAGGATTCGGTGGTAATTTAAGATCTCTAGTGATTTCCAAAAAGGAAAATATATAAAATGGTGAGCTGCCCAATAGTTCATTTAAAACATGTTTGAGTGTAATTTGAGATCTCGGTGTTGTGATTTTTGAGTGTTTGTGAGAGATGGAGAAAACAAGAGTGGAAGGAAGAGGAAGATGACTAAGAGAGGGGTAAGTAAGCTTGAATTTTTGTTTATTGTGACACTTTTAATTTTTTTATTTTTTTGTGATTTTTTGAATTTTGGGGCATCGATCGTATGATTGGAAGAAATAGGATGGGTCTTTATCGATTCGTTAATGCAATCATCACCGATTAGAAATTGGTGGTGATTGGTGTGACTTTTGAAAAATTTTCTAACCGATGTACTTTTGGTGTGTGTTTTTTAGGTGAGGGACACTATCTATCTTCTGGATCGATTACTAGATATTTTTGAGAGGATTTGTGTCAATGTGACCGATGTAGAGTGGGCCCATGTGATGTTCGTTTGATTAGAATGATTATACCATTACCATCAGATTCCTCATGATGCAAGGATAATGATAGCTTTAATTAACAGATGGGATCTAAGTATGGGGAATTTTGGTTCCATACTAGTGATATGGAGATCACTCTATAGGATGTATACAAGATCTTGAGATTACTCGATCCAAGGTAAGAAGATAGTACCAATCACTCGAGAGGCCTATCTTGATACTATAAAATAGTTATATGGTGATGATGACTCATAAATTTGATACACTATCGGGGTTTTCAAATTGATACATACTATGATGGAGATATGCCGGGTAATCGGATGGTATCTATGGTTATGTTTGTGATATAATTTTATGAATTGCCATACTCGGGGGTAGCATATTTCCTTGGACAATTGTGAGTGTCATTACAAAGATCATGGAGTATTAGATTGTGTATGATTTGGTTTATGACATATTAGATCATGTTTATCATAACTTATGGATGTTTTTATAGGGAGGAAATTTGGGTTGATGTGGGATTTTTATTGTATTCTTGGGCCTACGAGCATGTAGTCATTGTGAGGCCACCATGGCTATCATGGAGGGAAAGTGTTCTGACGAAGTACGTATTCATACTCATGAGATGGAATTTTTATTGGATGGGAGATGATGGTTTTGAGAGAGACCATACCTATTATTCTGATAAGCTACATGGTTTTCTATAGATGGTGTAGTTTGGAGACCTTACATGTGATACCTGCATGGCCATGGATGGATTCAAAGCTGGATCGACTAAGATGAGTATGATGGGTGTGGGGTAGGATAATAGAAATGATAGTGGCCATTCAATTTACTCGAGTGCAGTGACAATTTTTATTTCCTCAATAGATTTCAGGTGAGCTGATAGTATATCGACAAGATGACACAAAGAGATGTACCCACACTGGTAGTAGATTAAGAAGGGCTAGCAGAGGAGGAAGGAAATCAAGAATCTATTTATGTGGATGATGTTGGGGTAGTGGAGGGTTTCAGTACATGGTGGACCTAGTAGTGGGCCACTCATATAAATAGGGTGGGGAGGTGGCAGAGGGGTGGAGATGAGATGGCCAAGATGTATGCATCTTATGATAATTAGAAAGTGGAGATGGATAGACTGGTTGTGGAGCATGATACTTCTTATGAATATCACACAATTCTATAGTAGGAGATAGATCAGATCCTCCTGAGAGTAACACCTATTTTTATCACTGATATCGCTATTGCCAACAATAGGAGGCTATATGGGAAAAGTATGTAGAGGTGGGAATGACATCAAATGATGTAGGGATCATAGCCTAAGGGGTAGGGACAAGTATTGAATAGGTAATGGTACCTACAGTGAAATGTTAGTGGAAGGAGGAGAGATGGCCTCTCTTTTTTTTACCATTAAGCAATACAAATATTTAAGTGAGGAGATGAGATCCTAGGTGGTGTTCCTCACTATGTTGTTCACAAAGTGAGTGAGCATAGATCATATCAATAGGATAAATAAATGAGATTTGGGAGTGTTACTCAACCACCAATGGATTTGGGGCCATATAGAGGAGCCGCAATAGGTCGTGGTGGCAAGTTTGTATCGTATATTTATTTTACCACATAACATGTGGGTTTTGTATATGATTCAAATACATATGATTTTGTATATGATCCTTTTGAAGGAATTTTGTATACATTCAATGATATATATATATATATATATATATATATATATATATATATATATAGATAGATAGATAGATAGATAGATAGATAGATGATGATGTTTTGGATTTAATTGTTGTTGATTTATTTTGATGTTGATGTTGTATATGAGTTGTGTTGATGTGATGCTTATGCTAAGATATTAATGTTAGATTCATAGATGTGATATTTGATATGATATTTTGATTTTGATGTTGACATGATGTGACTCTAAATATGGTTATATATATATATATATATATATATATATATATATATATTTCAAAATGTACTTCACATGTGGTTAATAATAAAATGTGAATTGTTTACTTTTAGAATGGATTTGGTGCATATGTAATGTGATGTAAAATATATATGACGATGCACTTGAGGCCTTAGAACAAATGTTAATATATAACTATTAATAATTATTCACATGTGGTATCTTGGATATAAATGGAAATGAGTTTGCATACCTTCTTTCAACATGGGAAGGATTGGCACGTGTAGTTTTACGTGGGAAGTAGGTTCTCCTTTTAATGGTTTTTAGGCTTGTTCCTAGGAAGATTCTTATTGTGCAAACTGATCGATGTGGGAAGTTTTCTTATGATGGTAAATTTGATCGATGTGGGAAATTTCCTATGATAATTTTGATTTTTGTCTTTTGATATGAAGGTCGACCAATGCAGAAATCATTTTTATAATTATAAGGGCAGCCATCCTTCAGGGGAGTGGTCTAAAATATTTGTTTTTTAATTGATATTCATCTCTTGTGGGATCATTCTCTACTTTGATTGAAAGTTTTCCTTTAAGGGATCAGTCTGTATTTTATAATATGATTAATATTTTTCCTTCATAGTATCAATCTATATTTTTGATAATGTGTATCTATAGATATTCTTGAATTTTTATTTTTACACTGGGGGTACGCCTAATAGACCATTTTGATGAGGGGAAAAGATATGTGTACAAATACAACTGTATACCCCGTAACATGTTTTCAGATGGAAAATAAGGGAAAGATAAGAGTAATGATTATGGGGTTCCTGCTAAGGAGGAACTTATCTATGTCAAAGATGTAATGAATAAAGTCTAGGTGTTCATCTTTAAGGTTGTGGTTTATATAGGATACTTGATGGTGGACTATATGCTTTCAAATTATTATGATTTTAGATGGTAGGGTGTTGGTATGATAATATCTTTGATATGACTAATTTCATGACAATAGACCTGTTAACAATAGAAAGGTTACAAGTGCAAGACATTCAAAGGTTCCTTTTCAGGTTTACCATCGAGGGAGGCTAAACAATAGGCTCCCGACCCATACTTGTGAGTAATGACATATGGACCAATGCATTTCGGGGAAAGTTTTTCATGTTTAGTTCTGTTGGAAGCATAATGGACTTAGATGGTGGGTGAATTAGTCCTAAAATTTCTCGAGTTCATTAACCATTAATTTCAGCAACCATTAACATTTGATCATTCACATACATTCAACCATTTCAAATTTAGTGTCCACATTACATTCAAATAATCAAAACATATGAGAAGAAGCACATAAACATAAGATATAAGTGTGAAACCCTCATGGGGAAGAAAATCCATTGAAACTCTACTTATATTGCACAAAGAAAAGGTATTTAGTGAAGAACCAACTTCAAAAGGAACACCAACCCCTAATTTAGTAAAGCACCAACACTACAAGAATCACCAACCCATAATCTAGTGGAGCACCAAAAACCAAAAGGAGTATATAACCCCTAGGATTACTAAGCACCAACTTATCCTCCTAAATATGTTTGATCTCTTATTTTTATACTACCACAACTGATGAAGATCACATATTCATATCAAAACCCTAGCTCAAACCCTAGGTCTTCAATCTTTCACAATATTCTTCTTTCTCAACTTGTATTGCATCTAAAATATTTCACACATTTTTTAAATCTTTCCTCAACCTGAAAAAAATCTAATCATCCTTCAAATAATTCCTTCATACATGAAAAAAATCTCCTTTACGCCGCACTTTTCCCCTCATGCAATACTAGCTCTCAAATGGAACTTAAACTTCACTTTTATATGTAATTATTATTTCCAACCCAAAGGATGTTGGTACCTCATGATAAACTCAACCCATAAACCTTTAAAAATTCAAATAAACTCATTAAAATAGTCACATATTACCCATATAGGTCGGCCATGCCAAAAACCTTCATCCATGCACTAAAACCTTCAAAACCCTACACTAGAATGAGAAAAATCACCTCATGCTAAAAACATTTTTATTCAAGCTCCCATAATCAAAAATCATGAGTAATATATAATTTAAACATCAACCATGATCACAATTTTCATGAACCAATCAAATTATTGGCTCACTGGCTCATTACCTTCACTAAACAGTTGTTTTCAACAACCTAAATCTACCTTTGGGCCTCAATACCCCTTAATATGAAATCAAATATGGCATGCTAAAAATCAACATAAATTACAATACCTGTAAAACAAATCTAATCAATTTATATCTCATGAAACAATCACCTTCACAAACCATAGCCACTTTTGTCTTGACCAAAACAAGTTGCCAAAAAACTAGTTTTCCAAAATCAGTACAAAAAACACCCTTTATTTCACTTTGAAGACCTCCAAATGGATTCCCTAGGTTCCAAACTCACCCCTATTCAAACTGCAGGTGATATAAATAATCAAATCAACCATTTTATGCTCCAACCAACTCCATCTCTCAAAAAGAACAATCTTTTCCTAAAAAAGTAGCTACATACTTAATCACAAATTGACCTGAATTATCATGAAAAAACTCATCATGAGACAATCCATAACTCATTGGAAATCCATATGAATTACCTTTCCATAACATATAATATATCATTCCAACTCCAATTGGAATTCCCTCAACCAATCCCATCTCTACAAACTTCTTTTAACCCTTATTGGACTAAAGAACTAACATCTAGCCCATCATACTCCATCACACCAAAAACCACTTCCAATATTAACTAAATAATGAAACATACTTATAAATGATTTTTAAGTCATCATCAAAATTTACCAAGCTATAAAAACTCGGAATTAACATCTTACCTCATGTAGCCACTTGCACCCTACTACAATGAGCATCCTCCAAACTTGAACCTCAAAGAATGAGTCATAAATTCTTCATACCATATCAAAATTAAATATTTATATACCAATGGAAATTTATATGAACCATATTCACAAAATACACTTTAAAGGAGTTTTAAATCCTCGTGTAGCTCATGCAATATCAATCTTATCAAGGCTTCTCATAACTGCTCCAAAACCAATCACCTGAAAATAGGAACACTTTATAATATTTCACCTTAACCAAAACCTAATTCCTTCATGGAAATCAATAAAACCTCCGGGGATATAATAAAGTGTAATTTATTTTTTACCTTCTTTGGACAAAAACTTCACAAACTGAACTTCTTCATAAACTAGTAAATTTAGGTGGGGCCCACATATCACCACATGCTCCATGAATTTCTAGAAATTTAGAAGATTCATGTACAAAATCCAATCACCAATTTTACGCTATCAATAAAAATTGTGTTGGTGCAAGAACTTTTTGCAAGCTTCTCCTAGCTAGGGTTTTGTTAGGGTTTAAAACCACTTTATCTTCTTAATGATCGATAAAAACATGACAATCAAACCACCTCATTATTTTTTTTGAAAGATTAATAATTGATAAAATAAGTTATTCCAAATATTTTAGGTCCCCTTGTAAATTACACAGTTCATAATGACCATCGAAGGTTCACTTTTTCTTTAAAAATACACTGAAATTTACCTGGTTTTAGAAAAACTTACATAACTTCAAATTTATTTAACACTTTGACATAAAATATATCATGAAGAATAATGAAAACATCCTCTAACTATACATACTCCCATCTTATCCAAATATGCATGAAACTCTCCACCACAAACGAATTACCTATGTGTAATCCTGTTTGTTTCTCACCTATTTCTACCCCAGGACCATGACACACCACTAAACCTCTGCAAAATGATTTGAAAATCATCACATGCCTCATGTACACTATCACCATAATTCTACCATGCTTGAAAAATTATGGTCAGTTCCAAATATCACACCTCCATACCAATATGCATGCTCCAAGGCTAGAAAACAACCTAGAATGACCTAACTCAACCATGAAAACTCATGTACACCTATAACACACCTCATATACTATGTATGGCCTCATGAAACACTCCAAATCACTTGGTAGGACTCAAACCATGATTAGAACTACTCGTCCATACACCAGGAAAATACTGAACTCACTAAATCTTGACACTACGAATCAACCTTCATTTTGACCATTGACTAAAATCCCATGTAGACACATACATCACCATGACACCCTTTTCCATCAATTTGTTTGATATGAATGACAACACAATTGTTGGGGTTAGCACACTGGTTATACAGATAATATATCAGATCTAAGCATACATGCAAATAAAAGCATATATTCTACTAGAAGAAATATACAAAACAAGAGATATAAATCAACACCAGATTTAACGTGGTTCACCCAATGTGGGCTACGTCCACCAAGAAATAATTCAATAGATTATCCAAAGCTTTGAAATATATACAATGAAGATTTATAATCTTCCACACCTCTCAAATGTTCACTACTTTCTTTCCCTCAAGCTTTTGCTTCTTCTCTAAGAATTCTCTCTCACACAATTATTCTCATAAGAATCATAAAATTCTATAAGTTATTCTTAATTCTTACTTCTAAAACATAGCTTTCATGCTTATATAGGAGTATAAAAAATTAGGGAACTTAACCATGTAATTACAATCAATAGATCTACTTTAATACTAAAAATAGATCTAATTCCCGAGAGTTATTAAAACACTCATACATAGGTAACCAATGCCACTTAGCCTTAACCAATGTCGGTTCCTTCTTACTTGAATGATGCCGGTCATAGGTGACCAATGCCGGTCTCTCTATAACCGATCATGGTTACTATGTTTTCCATCAAGTTTCATATTGCATGCTAATTTGAAGTAATTGTGCTCCACAACTCAACAATCTCTCCCACTTAGAGATTAATTACTGCACCATACCTATACAACATTATTCTTAGATCCTTAGATTTTTTTATTCCTCTTCAAGTCTCAAACTCAAAACCAACATAAGTGGATTGTAGCTCTAACTTCTTTTTTAATGTCTTTGTTAGCATATCTCGCATGGTTCTTGCTTGTATGAATCTTTTCCATATTCAACTGCACATCCTCCAATACATGTCGTATGAAGTGATACCTCAACTGAATGTGTTTTGTTCTTGAATGAAACATTGAGTTCTTTTCCAAATGAATTACACTATGACTGTCACTGAATAATTTGCAATCATCTTGCTCCTTTCCCAACTCTTCCATGAACCTACTCATCCATATCATCTCCTTGCTAGCCTTTTTAGCTGCAACATACTCTTCCTCTGTATTAGACAAAGCCACAACCTTCTGTAATCTTGACATCTAGCTAACTATCATTCCACCTACTATGAAAATATATCTATTAGTACTCATTCTACCATCCAGATCTCCAAATGATATCCGAATCAACATAGCCACATAACAAAATATCCAAACCTCCATAGCATAACCGCATGGTAGATGTCCCTTTAAAAATATCTCGAGTATCCATTAGACTAATTTCCAATGCTCTTTACCTAGATTAGCCATATATCTACTCATAACTCCCAATGCCTATGTAATGTCTTATCTAGTACAAACCATAACATACATGAGACCCCAACTTAAAGCATATGGAAATCATGTCATATATTTGACCTCCTCATGTGATGATGGACACTTATATTTACTCAATTTGAAGTGTCCATCCATAGTTGTACTAACATTTTTTGCATTCTTCATATTGAAACTTTCTAACACCATGTAGATATAATCCTCTCGAGACAAATACAATTTCTTGTTCTTCCTATCTCTATGTATTTTTATGTCAAGGATTCATTTTGTAGATCCTAAAGCCATCATAGAAAATTTTTGAGCTATCTTTCCCTTAAGCTCACCAATGTCTTGCATACTAGATCTTACAATAAGCATATCATCCACATACAATAACAATATAATATAGCTCCCATTTTAAAGCTTCTTGAAATACACATAATGGTCAAATTCACACCTCAAGTAACCATGCTCATGCATAAAACTATCAAACCACATGTATCATTTCCTTGACGATTTCTTGAGCCCATATAGGCTCGTTTTGAACCTCGCACACCGATTTATCCTTACCCTTGACTTCATACCCAAGCGGATGTTGCATATAAATCTCTTCATCCAAATCACAATGAAGGAAATTCGCCTCTACATCTAGTTTCTCTAAATGAAAATCCTCTACTCTAACTAAACTCAATACATTATGAATAGAAGTCATCTTTACAACAGAAAAAATATTTCACCAAATTCAATACCTATTTTATGTGAAAATACCTTTACGACAAGCCTTTCCTTTTATCTTATCTTTCCACCCTCTTCTTCCTTGATCTTGTAAACCCAATTTTTCTGCAATGTCCTCTTACCTGCTGGAAACTTAACCAAATCCCAAGTTTGGTTCTGTTACAATGAGTCCATCTTGTCATCCATGCCATGCTCCCACTAGATGTGGGTCTTATCATTGATTACTTCTTCAAAACTTTTTGGTTCACCATTATCAGTCAATAATAAATAAAATATAGAAGGTGTAAATCTTTTGGAGGTTTACTTACCCTTTGTGACCTTCTCATATGAGTTTGGGGTGCATCAAGGTTCATTTTCGACCTCCTGACATTTGTATCCAAATCATTAGTGACTCGATGTTAGTCACCTATAACTAACGCCAGCCTGTTAATCGATGATATTTTTGATCTTCTCGTAATCGATACCAGTTCTGTTGACCGATGCCGGTCATGGGTCAACCAACACCAGTTATTGTGTAACCCTGTAGGTAATACTTTTAAATCTGAGAGTTCATTTTCATTCACAAACTTCTCAACCGATTCATCCTTGGGTACCAAAATTTGATCCTTGTACATTCTCTTTTCATTTCATTCAACATCACGACTCCTAATAATTTTAGAATTCTCTAAATCCCAAAAACGAATTTGAAATCACTAGATCCATAACTAATGAAAGTGCATCTCTTGGATTTTGCATCCACTTTTTCTATTTTCCTTATCAACATGCACAAAATCTTCTGAACTAAAAACTTTAAGAAAAGAAAGATCTACCTCTTTTCTGGTCCAAGCTTCCTCTAGTATTCCTCCATCTAGTGAACTTGAAGGCCCACGATTAATCAAATAAACCGTTGTATCAACTACTTCTGCCCAAAATTGCAAGGGAAGTCTAGAATTTATCCTCATACTTCTAAGCACGCCCATGATTGTGTTTTTCATTATCTCTGTAACACTATTCTCCTTGTGGTGTTTTTGAAACCGTTATTTCTCTATGTATCCCATTCACTAAACAATAATCATTGAAATCCTTGTTACAAAGATTCACCACCATTTTTAGATCTAAAGCACTTTAACTTTGAATTTGATTCATTCTCAACAAGGTCTTCCTATATTTTAAAAGTCTCAAAAACATCATATTTGAGAAATATCACTCTCTTTTACTTTCCAAAGACATAATGCTCATATAAATCAATATATAAATATTTGAAATCTGATAACTTACCCTTATCCTTTAAGATATGTATTCCTTTTTACTCATATGGCTCAACCGATTATGCCACATGCATGCATCCTGAATCTGAAGTAGATAATGGAGAAAAGGAATCGAAGAGCATAGGTAGATAAATATAATGTTCCTACATTCTTACCTCTTGCCACAACAAAAGCACCCTTGGTGACTTTCTAAGAGTTTCCTATAAAAGTAACCATACAACCAGATTCACCTAGTTGCCCTGTAGAAACAAGATTCCTCCCGAGGCTTGCACATGCCTCACATCTTTCAATACCCATGTATTTCCATTCTCAGTAACTTTAGATGAGCTTCCCCTTTACCAAGTAATACTACAAGGTTCTTCATCACCTAAATAAACATGCCCAAAAATTCCCTGGACATAATTTCTGAAATAACCCTTATTAGGGGTTTCATGGAAAAATCTCCCGAATCTAAAACCCATGATTCAATTCTATTATCTAAAGAAATAATAAGAGCATCTTACATTACCTCTCATTACAACAATATTTGCTTCTTTACCTTTGTCTAGTTGTTGGTTCTTTTTATCCTTTGACCAACAATCTTTCTTTTCATGTCCTTTCTTTCCACATTTCTAACAAGTAATTCCCTTACCTCTAGCTTTAGATTTGTTATCCCTTGAATTTTCTTTCCCATTACTCTTAACCTTAGATTTCTCCTTCTTCCTACCCCGATTTCTACATTCAAATAATTCCTAGATGATGATTCCTCTGTACTCTTCCTACGAATTTATTCATTCAAGATTATGCTAACCACATCATCAAACTTAAAAATATTATTGGCATATGTTGTATTACTAAAAACCATTACGAATTTATCCTAACTATTAAAAAAGAACATAAGAATAAAATTACTTTCACTTCATTATCAAACGGTAAATCAACCAATTTTAAATGATTTACAATAGATCTAGAAATAATTCAAATGACTAGATGCAGATCCACCTTCATGCATCTTAGAACTAAATAGTTTCTTCATCAAATAAACTTTATTTGAAGCCCTGGTTTTCATATAAATTAGTAAGATATTTCATTAACCCTACCGTAGAAGTCACTTCTGTAATATTGGAAGCCACAGATGCTGCCAAGATCAATATTATAGATCCCAAAGCCTTTCTGTCAAGAATCTTCCATTCTTCATCAGTCATCTTCATAGGTCTAGACTTATCATCCAATGGTAAATACAAATCTCTTTGATACAGATAATCCTCAATCTACATCTTCCATAATTGATAATTTCGGTCATCAAACTTCTCTACCTTGTATTTGTTTTCTTCTATCATTTTTGTAGCTCCCACTCAATCAGAAAATCCTTTGTGAGTAAATCTATCAACTTACAAAACCCTCAAACAAATCTCTACGATATCATTCTTTGGGGTTAGCACACCGGTTGTACAGATAATATATCATATTTAAGCATACATGAAACTAAAAGTAGATACTCTACCAGAAGAAATATACAAAGAAAAGAGATATAAATCAACACCATATTTAATGTGGTTCACCCAAAGTGTGGGTTACACCCACCAAAAAACAAGCCAATATATTATCCTAAGCTTTGAAAAGATATACAATGAAGATTTACAATCTTCCACACCTCTCAGATGTACAGTAATTTCTTTCCCTCAAGATTTTTCTTCTTCTACAAGAATTCTCTCTCTCACAATTATCCTCACAATAATCATCAACTTTTACAAGTTCTTAATTCTTACTTCTAAACCCTAGATTTCATGTTTATATAGGCATATACAAACTTAGGTCACTTAGCCATGCAATTACAATAAATAGATCTTCTTTAATACTAAAAATAGATATAATTCCCGAGAGTTAATTAAAACACTCATACATAGGTAACCGATGCCTTAACTGATGTCGGTTCCTTCTTGCCTAACTGATGCTGGTCATAAGTGACCGATGCTAGTCCCTCCATAGCTAATGACAATTACTATGTTTTTTTAGTAAGTTTCATATTACATGCTAATTCAAAGTAATTCAGCTCAATAACTCAACAACAACCACACAATGACCAATAATTTTCTCTTTTGTCATTGATGGAAACCATCGTCGAAACATTGATGGAAACAAACAAGGAAAAAAACACATGACTTTATTTCTATGTTTCGATGCCTCTCTCCCCATTTACATCTATTACAAAGACTACAATTCTACTACTATAAGGAAAACTACAACACAAGACAAGAATAATGACAACAATGTAATAAACTGAATTACATGCCCAATTAGCTCCCCACAGACTGAAATATCTCCTCCTCGATTCCAATAGCAGCAAATGAGGATCCTCTAGACCTGACATAAGAAATAAAGTAGCTCCCCATTAACATATAATTCTCTATTTTTCCTTCATATTTTTCATATACAACTCTTTTAGGCCAGGACCATGCTCAACTCATCAAATTTTCCTCTAATACTAGTGTTTTCACTTTTAGGACTATAGTCTCTCGAACCTCATCTTTAGTGAAAAATATTCCAACTTATCATGCCCCTAGGAGTTTCCCAATAACATCACAAACCACTAAGAGGCTTCCCCTATATTTTTATCACCCAACACTAACTAAAAAAACAAAAATTGGATTCTTACCTTATTCACTTTCCTTGAAGAGAGATCAACTACTTTACCTTGGTCATGAAACACTTGCTCACCATATCAATATCCATAGATGTTCTTATTACCTTATAGAGACAACAAGTTACTTATTAAGATAATAGAGATTCAATTTTCATCTCTATTACCATACACACATCTTTTAGATCTCTTATACATGATGGAGAGACACACTATACTCCCCATTTCTTCAAATAACATATTCAAATTTGCAGCTCTATTTACAGTACATTGTAGAAACTTCAAACATGCCTTGTCTAGTCAATCATCCATAAAATTTTCATTCTAGAATATTGTAAACACTTTTATTATGTGATCAAGTGCAAATTTTACTTCCCCTTCCTGATGTACCAACACGTAATTAAAATTCGTCACAATATGAAAAGAAGTATTGTAAGCAACCTTGATAAGGACATATTCGAATATTCTTTCACTCTTAAATTTAGACCTCAATAAAATGGAAATGATGATACTCTCTCAAGTGTCATTTCTTATTAAGAATACATGTACACATCCATATGAGTTAGATGTAAGGTTCATATCTTACTTAGTTCCTTTTGGAAGAAAATGTCTTATCCTTCTCTTGCCTCTTCCACATATAGCATGCACTTTCATAGTAACCTCTTCATGACTGCAAAACATTGTTACTGAATACTTTTGACATTCATAGTCACTTTGAGCATCAAACTTACCAAGAACGTCTTGATTTTGGTAGCTACTACGATAACTTCTTTTTGTGATGCTGCAACTATGGAAATGAGAATTATTATGTTAAGGTGTATCCTTTAATCTTGAAAATCATGTGTTACTGATATGAACCCTTGCTTACTGTAACTTTGTTTACTTGGGACTAAGGTCATTATAACTTGTGTTTGCAAAGTTGTGAACTAGCAGAATTACTTTTGTACTTGATGAACTCATAATCATGAGACAACACACCTTGAATCAATTCCATTGATCCAAGGTATGCTTCAACCTTCTTTATTATCATCTTGTCGATTGACTTCCCAGATAAAATGAAGTCTGGAACCGAGCAGGAAATTGTTGCAAATTTTAAAAGAATTGAGTTACAAGTATACTTACTAGGCACCATGTTGCCAATGGTAAGGTTTGATTTCCTGAATACATACGAGTTGTAATGCTAGAAAGCGTAAGATAGAAAGGGGTTTGATACAAAGTTAGCAAGGTATATATTAAGCATTGGATGGAACGTCCTGCACTATACTAGTTTTGAACCTAAGTCGGTAAAATCTACTCGAAACCTGTTATGGAATGGATAGGGGTTATGTGTTAACCTATGCAATAATATTATATCCTATAAGAATTTTAATTAAAAAAGGGGGGGGTTAGTAAACTAACCTAGGTGAATCCTAAGGACTTACGAGCAAAAAGGAAACCTAACTATTAAAAATTTGATCTAATCTATTACTAGACCTAAGAGGGGCCTATGGATACATGTCAATGAGAGGATAAGGGGGGGAAGGTTTTAAAATTTAATGGAAACTTAAATGTTGTCCTTGAAGTTTTAAATGCCAAGTTTGGTGGGAGCAAAGAAGTTGGAGGCTTCTAACTAAACCATACTACTAAATTCAAATTACAAGCAAATTTGTAAGAAAAAGCTCGCCAAATCTAAGTCGGCGGTGGCATGGAGAAAGAGGAAAAAGAAATGCATTCAATGCATTTATTGGTCTTGGTTTTGGCAACCACCCGCCTAGGAAAGAGGAAAGAGGATTTTTAGCTATTGTTGTTCATTTGGTTTCGGTTTTCTTTCTCTAGCATTTTTGTTGCTCTTTCGAGCCTACAAGTTTGATTTGCGGCCATTGTTGTTTTGACCGCCTTCGAGTGGTTTCTGGGCCTGTAGAAATGTGGAAGTAGTTGAAGGAACTAGTGAATAACATTGTTGGAAGGAAGAAACTCTGGATAAGCTCAGTTGTGACCTTCCACGAGCTAACAAGAAGTTATACAGGCATGTTAGGCTCTTTTCTTTAAACAACTTTGCTCTTTATTAAGTGTCTTCATTAAAAGAACTCTGCTCTTATAAATGCGTGTTCTTGTGAAAATATGATGATATGTTGGATGTGATCTTTTGCTTGAGTTGTTGTTTGGATAGGATGTGATTTGGGTATTTTCTCGATGCATACATGAGTAAATGGGTGATCTTTGTTGCATTAGTAAATGAACATGGAAATTGTCTCTGTTGTTTTGATTTCCAAAGTAATGGGTTTTTGTTGTCTTTTGTGGATTGGAACTCGTTGAAAGTGACAATGATGTGTATACTGTTTTCAAAGTTCTGTGTGTGTTCAAGAGATATGGAATTCGTGTGAATGCTTTGTCGGACTTGAGTGTGAACTGTTCTTCCTTGTTGAATTACAGTGAATGGCGATGTGAATTCTTTTAGGGATAATAGATTTAATGTATCATCCTTACATTTGCTTGAGCTAAAATGATATGATGTTCCTCCTATTTTATTCTGGTATCCATGAATGACTGTTTGGAAATAAATTCTTGTCGAACCTGGAATAGGGTAACCTGATTATCTGATGGATTTGGGTATAGAGTACAGTTTTTATTTCTTCTTGAACTCAATGATGAACATATATATATATATATATACCTACGGGTTTAAAACTTCTTCGTTGTTTTCATTGAATCTAAATTTGAGTAGGTTCCTTACTCTTGTGGTTGAAAAATGATTTCTATAATTATTCCAATGAAATTGGGATCATGTTACTTTGCTGTACACTTTTACTCATTTCATACCTGGATAGATGTGTCTGTTTTCAATGAATAAAACTAATGGAATAGTTGCAATTGAAAGTTTTGTTATTTTTGAATACTTGCGGTTCAGATGCAAAGTGAATTCTTGAATACTTTCCTCGAATAGTAGTTAGTAAACTATTAAGACTGTAACAATCTGATTGGAAAGAATTATCCTATGGATAACAGGTCTGTACATCATGGTTCGATATTCGGCTGTGAATTGGAAAGAGGTAACGTGAATCCTCTTCCTTTCATTTGATTTTTGACTTCTAAATATTTCTCTTCTTGACTGTTATCCCTGGTTGTTAGCTCCTTTTGCATAAAATCAATCAATTCGGTTGTAATTAAATAAAAGGGATTATGGATTAGGTAATTGGAAATAGTATTTTCTTTTCCTTAGTATCCTATCCAAATTTTGTTAAAAAGGTATTGAAGTCACATATGACTGCCCTCAGGAGTATGCAAATGCATTTTACGTTCTGTCTCTCTCTCTCTGAAATAGATGAGTACTACGCTGCCGGTTAAATTTTGAAAAGTTAAATATGTTGTTGTTATGATGTATGATTTCCTTTCACTTCTGCATTTGATTTGGTTGAAGTCAAGTGAGTAGCAAGAAGGTAAAGGAGTTCTGTTTAAATTTATAGTCAATTCATTATATGAAATTCATTTATAATGATGAAATGGGTTTGACAATGAGTGCATTCGAACAATAATATATAAATCAGTTCTTACAAATGCTCTAATATGAGATTGTTTAGAGAAAATATTCCTTTTAATATTTGCCTAAATTTGGAATGAACTCTTTTCATTTTTAAAGGGAACAGTTATGAAAATGGTGATATATATATATATATTTATATATATATATATATTCATTGCATGTTAGTTGTTATAGAAATTGGGGAGTTGTTAATTGTTAGTACTGTTTGATTTTGATGCTACTTATTGAGATAAGGTTGTTTAAATTGTTCATCCTTATCAGTACTTAACTCTTACGTGATGTCCATCTCAATTATGGGACGTTTCATAAAAGTAGAGTTCTTTTATTGAGATAGTTAGTCAAGAGCACTTCATTTTATTGATAAGTGCTTAACATGCTCAGTTCAATGAACTGACCCGTGCTAGTAACTTTTGCAGATGGATTCCATGAGTAATAATGAAGACATGTTGTTTTATGATGTTTCTTCGATTATCTAAAGGATGGATCTTTTCTGAGATTTTATCATTCTTCCCGAAGGAAATGGAAAAAGGAAAAGTTGTATTCTTCTTCTTTTTGAGTTATCAATGTTGATTGGCATGAATGAAGTTCTGTTGTTCGGATTAGTGAAATGTATAAATTTTATCTAGAGGAATGAAAGAAGGGAATGGTGTGTTATTTTAATTGTTGTACCATTGTTGAACTGTTGAAATATGATTGAGAATATACTCTTACTTGTTGAAATTGTATTTATTCAAATGATGGTTGTTAGATTTAAAAGGACATAACATCTATTCTTCACTTGAATACAACTTTTAAGTTGGGATGTGAAAATGCTTAGTACTTAGGTCAATATGGATTTTAAATTGACATTAGTAAAAGAGTAAGATGCATATGAACTCTTATATAAATGAAAGACGGAATTAGATTCTAACTAATGAATGTAAAGGAAAGGACAAATGAAATTCTGTATTCAGATTTCATTAAAACTCCTTGGGATGTCTTACCCAAAGGATATTCGGAAGGAGGAATCATACCACCTCTTAACAAACCTTAAGCTAAAGAAAGGTAATTGTAAATAAATGAATACATTCATTTGGGAAATAGACTTCATTCAAATGACATCTAATATAAAAAGGAACCTAAATTTATAATCAGTTGCGAATAAACTCGATTAAGCTTAGTAAGTTAATCTTACTTCATTAAGCTATAGTGGACTGTAAGTCGAAGCTTTAATTAATGAACTAAGATAGAAATATGCAATCCTTCGGTAAGGAGGGGTGAATGTATATTAAGCTATGAGACAATTCAAGTCATTCCTAGCTATGAAACTATAACGAACTATGAGGTTAGAGGATCAACACGGTTGTTGAAACTCATTCTTAATAATATTAAAGTTAAGAATCTAATCACACTTTTAGCTGGATGTGTAACCCTTAATGGGAGGATTCCATAGGATTTTGGCACACGCCAGCTGCAATATGGTGTCTTCATGAAAGTGGGGCATTCATGACGACACAATGTTATAGCTGACATGTTGCAACACCCTTCCGAATTGAATCATCAAGGTTTACATAAGCTTGGACTTGGCCTCAGTTTTGTTTTGGATCAAGTTAGGAATATGACCTTGTATACAGAAAGACTTGCAATGAATAAAGATAGTTAGACATACGCTGATCGACTAGGGTCAACGAGGTATGCCTGCATACCTTTAGTCATCACGAGTTCCTCTCTATACTTTGTTTCATATTGTTATCTTGGGTTAAAGTTTAACCATGGACAAGAGGACTGACGGAAGTCAGAAAAGACCACTCTAGGTAACAGATGAAGTGGGGTGAAGGACGTATTCCATTGACGAGTATAAATTTCTAGGAATATGATCATGCTAAGCATGTGAAAATATTTGGCCAAAGTATCGCAAGTTGCTGGTTGCATTGTCCTAAATCACCTAGTTTAAGAAGTAGGATTTCAGATGAATATCGGTAACAGATATTCAGATAGGCCTCTTAAATGGAACACTTCAATAACCGAGAAGGTACAGGGAACCAAGTATATGTAGTATACGATGCATGGATTAACATGAAGGATCGGTAAGTAGCCGAGTCATGAAATGAGAGATCGATGAAACTTCGAGCCATGAAATGGGAGATCGGTAGTTCTTCGAGTCATTACAGTAGCATATGGTTATCTATTATATGATTGAATGGCATGGAATGTGTGTTCCATATTATGAATATGTGAACAGAGAACATTGGTTTTAAAAGCCTTGTGTGTTCTAAATTACGTCATTTAGAACAGAGAACAATTATTAAAACTTGAACATGTGTTCTGAATTACGTAATCTAGAGTAGAGAATGTTATCAAAAAAAAAAAATTCCCTTGTTCTAGTGTCTTAAAATGGGAATGTTACATCTTGGTATCAGAGCTGAAGGTTTGCAGCTCTTGGACCTAATGAGTCCAAAATTTAATAAGGTTACATTTTCTTGTTGAACAGAAAATGGTTAGAATAAGAGGGAATGCTTTGCATGAACAACCCATTACTGGTGGGGAAGCAGCTACTGCCTAAAAACTAGATGAGATCCTTGCTGCCCTGCTAGATACAAGAGATCATCTGACTGTTTTGGAATAGCAAGCAATGGGTAATGAGGAGGAGGAAGAAGATGTTGATATTAATGATTAGCCACCTCCCATGGATAACACCAATGGAGGAAATCCAGGTGTTGATAATAGTAATGTGAACGTTCCTAATCAGCCTAAAAATAAAAGGGAAAGATTAGTGGTTGAACTCACAAATGATATAAAGAGAATAAGTCCTCTAAAGTTTGATGGAACTACACTTGGGGACGGGGCTAAAAATTGGCTCAGTGAAATGGAGAAGTACTTTGCAATAAGAAACTTCTCCGAGGAGACAAAAGTGATATGGGGAGCATATCAGCTTTCTCATGAAGCATCATCATGGTGGGACAACCGTAAGGTTGAGTTGAACATTTTCGAAATAGACATAACTTGGGATCAATTTAAAAGTTACTTTAGGAAACGATGGCTGCCTCAACTCTTTTTGATCAGAAAATGACTAAATTTCAGAACTTGTCTCAAGGAAAGTTGATGGTGATAGAATACTGGGAAGGGTTTACTAAACTCCTTAAGTATGTACCGCAATACCAAGCTGATGAGAAGTTCAGGATATGAAAGTTCATAATGGGACTAAATCCCATCATTGGTAAGGTGGATTTCCACGTCCCCGACCACTACGGAAGGAGTTGTCAAAAAGGCAATAAGATAAGAATAGAAATTGAGAGAAATCTCTTGCTCATAGGGAGGAGATTAGGAAGAAGATTCCCAACTCTTCTTCATCTCTCACACCTAAAAAGGGACCCTGGAAGAGGTTCGGCATGAAAAAAATTTGTTGTGGATAACAATAAGAAAATAGGAATGAACAAACTTGTTACTAGTATGCGGAATGGCTTTACCAAAAATAGTGGTAATGGACAAAAGTCCTATGGAAGCCAGAATGATAACTTCAAGGCTAGAAATAAATTTGAGCCTAGGAAGGGGCCCGTTGGAGGTTGTTTCAACTATGGAAAGGACCATTACGTGAGTCACTATCCTTTGAAGAAGGATGATCGTGATCAATAGCACAGGATACACGCTGCGGTGGCTAACAAACAAGCTGAAAAGCAAGTCACACCCATAGAAGTTCGGTAAGTTATTCGGTATACCTGTGGTTATACTTTTTGATCTTGAGAGCTACTGAATGTTTTATATCTACTAAGTTACCATTGAAATTAAAAAGGAAAGCTGAATGAATGGATAATATATGGATAGTGCATTAAAAAATAATGTTGTCCATACAACTGATATGTGTCTTTTTGGGGCAGTCCTTAACTTGCCTAGTTTTTCCACAGAAGTTGACCTATATGTTACCCCTTTAGGGTCATATGATGTAATTATAGGTGTTAATTGGTTGGCAGAACATAAGGTGAAGGTTGAATATTATGAAAAATAGATTTGTTGTTTTGATGACCTACGAAAAAGCAGTCATTCAGGGTGTAAAGCGTGGGATTGCAGTTAGGAAACTAACAACTATGCAACTAAAAAGGGCTAAAAATAGAGGCTGCACTTTGTATGCCATAAAAATGACAGAAATTACCGAGGAAGATAATGATTTTATGGAAAAATATCCATTGTTAAGAGATTTCAGTGATGTATTTCCAGAGGAGTTACCGGGTCTTCCACCCAAATGGGAGTTTGACTTTGCAATTGAGATCAAACCAGGAACCGAGCCCATATCCAAGGCACCCTATAGAATGACCACCATTGAATTGGTGGAACTTAAGGCTCAACAACAGAAATTTTGACCAAAGGGTTGATAAGACCGAGTGTCTCACCCTGGGGAGCACTATTAATTTTTGTAAAGAAGAAGGATGGCACACTTAGATTGTGCATTGATTACAGAATGTTGAATAAGGAAACCATTAAGAACCGATATCTCGCTTCCTAGGATTGATGATCTATTTGATTAGATGTGTGGAGCATCAGTTTATTCAAAAATAGATCTTCGATCTGGATATCATCAACTGAGAATAAAAGAGGAAGACATTCATAAAACAACTTTTAGAACAAGGTACAGACATTATGAATTCACAGTGTTGCCTTTTGGGTTGACGAATGCACCTGCCACCTTCATGAATTTGATGAATAATATTTTTCAAGAATACTTGGACAAGTTTGTGCTTGTATTCTTGGATGACATTCTTATATACTCCAAAAATGTCGAAGAACATCAGAGCATTTAAAGATAGTACTAGAAATCTTGAGGAAGAGAAAGTTGTATGGTAAGTTATCTAAATGTTCCTTTTATGATGTAGAAGTGCATTATTTGGGACATGTTATAAACAAGAACAGGATAACATAGATCCTT
Source organism: Taxus wallichiana var. yunnanensis (assembly GCA_018340775.1). Classification (NCBI taxonomy): domain Eukaryota; kingdom Viridiplantae; phylum Streptophyta; class Pinopsida; order Cupressales; family Taxaceae; genus Taxus; species Taxus wallichiana. The sequence goes on from CM031240.1 coordinate 576,494,198, forward strand.
CAAAGATCGTAGCTATAACTGAATGGCCTACACCCAAAAACGTGCATGAAGTTAGAAGCTTCATGGGCCTAGCAGGGTACTATAGAAAGTTCATTAAGGACTTTTCTAAGATTGCTGCACCAATCAATTCATTACAAAAAAAAAGGATAAGAAATTTGTTTGGAATGATAAATGTGAATCTGCCTTTAAGATTTTAAAGGATCAGTTAACTTCAGCACATATTCGATCGTGTGCACGATTTGAATGGAGATTTTACATCAGTAATGTGATGCACTGGAGAGGGTCTCGGAGGTATTCTGTTACAAAATGATCATGTCATAGCATATGAAAGTAGAAAACTCAAGTTACATGAACAAAATTATGCTCCACATGACCTAGAGCTCACTACCATCGTTCATGCACTTCAAATGTGGAGGCATTACCTTCTTGGTAAGCCTTTTGAGCTAAAAACTGACCATCTGGGGTTGAAGTATATTTTTACTCAACCAAACCTGAATGCAAGACAACGAAGATGGTTAGAATTTCTATCTCAGTATGATTTTGATATAAGCTATATTAAAGGCAAGGAAAATAGGGTAGCAGATGCTTTGAGCCATAGGAAGCACATTTATGCTCTTATAACATTACAAACTCAGTTTAAAGATGAGGTGAAAAGCATCATGGAATCTGACTCTTATTTTCAGCAAGTTAAAACAACACTTATCTATCATAACACGTCAAACACATATTATCAATGTAGAAAAAAATGAATAGGGTGGGGTCAATGTAACATGTTGTATTGACCCAATGATGTCCTTATACCAGTTAAGGAATCTACCACCGCGACTACTTCTTCAGCCATTGTCTCATCCACCACTCTACCGCTACATCTTCCACAACTAACTTGTCTATTCCCACTACTAATTCATCTTCTCAGATATCAAACCCATTAACCGAACCATCTACTTCTCAAACATCCAATGCTTCTTATTCCTTGTCATCTAGTTGTTCATCCATTCCCTCTACTCACATACCAACTACCAATCCCTTAGAAGGTTTTTTTCAACTCCTCAATCTGGGAGTACCACCTTTATAAAATTAACACATAACTTACTCCTCGAGAGTATGGTAACCTTCACCAACATCCCCACTATAATCACTACGTAGGTGAAGTTTTCCCCTATGGTCCTCCCTACTTTCACACTAACTTAACTTATGGGGGACTTGATACTTATACCTACTCACCCGAGCCACCTTCCCAAACTCGACCATTTTCCTCCAACCTTTAATCTCTCACCAACCACCACTTCACCCACACCTTCCTCCATCGTTGCGCTTAGAAGGGCTTTGGATTTTGTTTCTATGAACAAGGCTACCATACTATCATTCCTTGCATCACTCATAAGCATAAAGACTGTAGTGGTATTGGATTTATCAAATCACCTTCCAAGAAGGCCCGAGTCAAACTCATTGAGGACGATAAACCTTCTTCACCCCTTTCACCTACCTCACCACCATCACCTATGGATTCTATGCATCCATAATCGATTCCTATTTTTTTAACACCATTTCCCTAGGACCTATGACTTATCAGCACGATGGCAAGGCTCCCTCTTCTCTTCCCTTCTTATATCCTAACATGATTGATGATGATAAGCCTTCTATTAACATCGTTCGGTGTCGATGATGAGTCTATTTTTACCTACATTGGTGCAAAATATTCTTATATTCACCAATCGTTACCTTTTGAGATGAAAATTAAAATAAATGAGTCGACCATTGAAATCAACATTCACACTCAGGACAACCCACACATTCTAAAAATAGGCCAATATTTAGATGTTGCTAAACAAGAAGCTTTCACTTATTTCCTTCGGGATCATAACAACACTTTTTTGGTCCTACACTGATATGCCTAGTATTGACCCAAACATTGTGGTCCACAATATCATAACTATTCCTGATGCCAAACTCATGAAATAGAAGCTCAGAAAATGCATCCTCGCATTTCCCTTCTTGTCAAAGAAGAACTTCAGCACCTCCTTTATGTTTCCTTCATTCTACCCATTGATTATCCTTAATGGATCTCTAACATTGTTCCTATCACAAAATCAACAGGGGACTCCGCATTTGCATGAATTTATGCAACCTTAACTCAGCTTACCCCAAAGATGAATTTCCTCTACCTAGTATTGACAAACTAGTTGATCTCACCAATTGCCATGAGATGCTATCACTTGTGGATGGTTTCTCAGTTATAATAAAATATTACTCACACTAGAAGATCAATACAAAACCGCATTAATCACTCTTTGGGGGACCTTCTGCTATCGTGTCATGTCTTTTGGCCTTAAAAACATTGGTGTTACACATCAACATGCTATGAATTATGTCTTTCATGACATCATGTACAACATATTAGAAGATTATGTTGACAATTTTGTATCCAAATCCAAACATATGGCCAAAAACCTTGCAGTCCTTAAAGTTTTCTTTGACTATCTCATCAAATATTATGTTTTTCTTCAACCTAAGAAGATTTTTTTAATTTTCCTCTCGCAAAATCTCCTTGTTTTTATCATTTCTTTACGTGGCATTGAAGTTGATCCCACTAAAATCAAGACTATTCTCAATATGCCTCCACCTATTAACCTTTTTCAACTTCGTATTTTACAAGAAAAGTTGCAATCTATTCGTCACTTTATTTCTCATCTTTCCAACCACTTTGTAATCCATTTCATCATATTCTCAAAAAGGATGTCTCCTTCAAATGGGATGATTCTTCATCAAAACCCCATATTTGTGTCACTCTTAGGGGTATAATATTTTTGGCCATATTTGTGTCACTCTTAGGGGTATAACATCTTCATCAAAAGCCCACTTTTGTGGCCATTTTATCATCTCCTAAGATGCATATTTCTCACCTACTCATTTCCAAAGGTGTTCCACATATTTTATGTTGATTAGTTGTGTCTTGTGATGAGACATCATTAAGATCAAAGGTGATGACTAGGAATGATGTAATAGGAATTGATGTTTCTAACCCACCAAAGGTCTGGAATAGGGATTAAGTTATTCGATGTCCAACTTGTTATTAGGGTCAATAATTTGGGAAGTGTCGAAGGTGACATTAGTGATATGAGGTCACTATAAAGGTGTAGGTTACTTGGAGGAAAAAATATAATCATTCTCCCAAATTTGATTCATCTTCTAAGACATCTAATTTACCCATCCAATCTACATCCACTACTTCCCCTAAATCCAAGTCAAGATTTACTATCAAAACCCACAAGAGATACCTTCCTCTCAAAACTTTGATCAAGTCCTACGCAGATACCCTTCGACACTTAATTCAAAAATATGTCATTACACTATCTCTTATCAAAGCTTTTGATCTTCATAGTAGGGAGCCATCATGGTTTGATACCAATTGCATTTGCACTTATCATGGTACCCTGAGTCATGACACTGAATATTGTAAGGCCTTACAAACCATTATCTCTGATATTATTGAGGATGAATCTCTCATCTAAGAGGAACTTCCTTCTACATCCACTACAACCAGTCTAGTTCCTATTTTTACATCTTCATCCATTGATTCTCCTTCTTCATCTAAATCACCCCCATCATCTCCCCTCTATAAGAGGGTTCTCCATTTTCATTGATATTGTTTTCCTTTCCAATCACCCCCATGATCCCCAACCATCTATCCAATCCAAATCCAAGGTTATCATCGATATTCCTTCTAATGATCCCATCCAATCTCCTTCAACATCCACTAGCTCATCCATATCTAAGTTACCCAATCTGATATAGTTTCCTTTACTGGGGGAGCATCTTCCCCTTGTTATTAATCTTCTCACATCATCCACACATCCTAATCAATTCATCCCCCTATCTATAAAATAGATCCTTTGACGTTGGGGACTTCTCTTTAGGATCACCATTGTGGAATAATTCCTTGACATTATCTTATCTTATCAAACCCATATCATCTCATCCAGTTTACTATAACAAACCATCTATCTACCATCTTATCTAATCCCAAGTCCACCTTTGTGGCCATATTTGTGCTTCTTCTTGGGGCACCATGGTTTCATCTAAAGTCCACCTTTGTGACCATATCTGTGTCACTCTTAGGGTACCATATCTTCATTAGAAGCCCACTTTTGTGGCCATTTTCTCATCTCCTAAGATGCATATTTCTCACCTCCTCATTTTCAAAGGTATTTTACATATCTTATGTTCTTTATGCAACTCATCTCATCGAGTCTTACTTAAAACTTATCTCATTTGAAGTCCACTTTTGTGGTCGAATTTGTGCCTCTTATGGGATACCATATTTTTCATCCTACATCCACCTTGGTGGCCATATTTGTGCCTCATTTGGGGCACCATTTTCTCATCCTAAGTCTACTTTTTTGGCCATATTTTTACCTCTTTTGGGGCACCTTTTTTCATCAAATTCCACCTTTTTGGCCATATTTGTGCCTCTTTTGGGGCACCATCGTTTTCATCCAAAGTCCACCTTTGTGTCCATATTTTTGACCTTCTTTAGGGAACCTTTTTCTCATCCTAATTCCTCTTTATTGGCCATCTCTTCATATCATTAGAAATACATATTGTCTTCACTTGTTAATCATTGAAATTGACTAAGTCCCAAGGTAGAGGAAGATCACGTGCGTGTAGGGAGAGTAATGTAGAAAAACACTCAAGGAAAGGTGCACGTGAGAAAAAGGTTAGCTCATAGTAGTAGGAATGGGTTAGTGGAGGATTAGCCACATTTCCAAGGTGACATCACTAGAAAAAAGTAAAGGCTCAAGTAGGTGTGATGAGTGGATAAGGTGCTAACATGGAGTCTTAGAGCTGAAGGAAATAATATTCCATGAAGGGAATATTTCAAAGGTGGATCATTACGGTTAGTGGAGGATTTTTCGAGCCGACACAAGCACTCGATCATGGAGGAACAAATTTGAACTTGACATGTGATTTGCTCGTGGGTGAAACTATGGTGATGAAGGATCCAGATTCTATTTAAAGGAGTGCTTGGGTCTAAAATAGGAGAGGTTGGAGGGGTAAGGAAGTTCTGTAAGAATGTTGTAGGTTGTGATATTAGGAGTTGCCACATTTGTTGTATATTTTTGCTATTGTTAGCACTAGGGAGAGGCTAGGAGAGGATGATGGTATGCATAGATGTAGGAGCTCAGTCTAAAACTAGATCTAAACTAGAAGAACATAGCTAGGGTTCTCTTTGCGAGAGTAGTTTTGCAGGGATGGGATGTTATTACTTGATGTATATGGTCTGATATGACCCTTTTTGATGTAATATGGCTATTGTGAACGTTTATGCTTAATATATGAAGATTTGTTCCAAATATATGTGTTTATAGACCAAACCTTAGTTTATTTTCATGTTATTTATGGTTCGGATATGTTTCCATTATGTTTTTTGGATGTTTATGGTTATCTCATGAAACATTTATGTTTAGAACTAGATCCACTACCTTTGTATTAGATTGCATGCATGTTTTTGTACTACAAAAAATTCCTCCATTAATGGTACAATATTCTCACAAGGCTCACATAAAAGAGGGGATCAGTGGCTGCTTGCACCTTGGGTGAGCACCTAGCACTTGAGTGATAGGAAAACGTGATTGGGGTTTCAAAAATGAGTTATAGGTAAATGAGACTACATTTTGGTTCCATTGTTGGGACCTATTTTGAAGCCATTATGAGAATGATGTGTGACAACGGAGCATCTGACCTTGGATAGTGTTGAGACCTAACTTAAAAGCACAAAGGATGATTTCTCCGAGAGATTCAAGATTGGATATGAGTTTGATTCATGTAAATGGGTGAAGGATAACATGTATCATGAGCTCTATGAGACATTATTCTATTATTTCCTAGTAGAGTTATATGAATGGCTCTCAAAATATGCATCAAGGACGAGTTGGTACTATAGACCTTGATTTTGGAACCAAGAGGAATATCAATGGTTGTAGGATGTTGATATGACTTTTAATCATGTTGTTGATTCTTGGTGGAGAGGTTTGTTGACTAGTTACATGTTGGAGTACACAATCTCAACTTATTATTATCTCAAGGATGTTGAGTTTGAGTTCTTTTGAGAACCCAGAGGATATTCCTTGTTTTGTTTGTCATTAGCCATCAAGATCTTGATTATTACTTTGAGTTTGGAAGAATTTCCTATGGTGGCTAAAATCTTGCTAGGCATGAGGTGCGGAAGATGGTGTGGTGGAGATGGTGGAACTTTTGTTGAAAGTGAAGAGAGAGAAGAGGCATCTCAAGTACAATGAAGCAAGAGAAAGGGAGTTGGAGAGATAATGTAAAATTATTGGTGTGATGGATTTATGGAGGTAGACATTGCGGGAAGGATTTGAGGTTCACGTGGAGGGTGTACAACCTAAGTAGTCTATAATACCCTATCTTAGCAAGCGCGGTGAGAAACCCCTCGGATTCTCGTGAGAGACATAGGCATGCATCTTAGCCCACCTAGCGAACAAACCCGACACTTAGTTTTCTAGTATATGAGACAATTATTTTTAGTTCAGTTGGTATTGGTGAGAATATAACATCGGGTAGATATCATTTTACATTACACCCATCTATGGTTATGCAAATATTTCCATTGTTTGGAGGTATTTTTTCTAATACATCATTTGGGCAAGGTGTGGTTTCACAAAGTTGGGTATCGCGTCTAGAAGTAGCACGGTAAACACATTTGGGAGTGGTTCAGTATCATAGACTATCAATGCATAGTTTAGTGCAGCATTGGGGATGTAGAGCACAAATTCTTCAAGTCCCTTTCCCGCTACGAGAGGAGGATTAGGTGGAGCCAAAGGAATAGGAGCTAGTAGATCTAGTGGATTTGGTGGTGGAGGCAATACAAGAGGAAATCAAGGTCCTATATCTGGTGGGCAAGGTCCATAACACCATAAAATTTTTATGAGATGTTGCTCTACTTACCTATGATTACAAGGGTGTTGAGGATGTTACAGAGCATGTACACAAGTGCAAGTTTCTATGGTGTGCAAAGGGCATCACTTCCTCAGTGGAAATAAAGTCGGTTTGCAAATACATTGCAAGGGCGTGTGTAAAACTAGTACTAGAAGTATGAACCCCATCAGATGGTGGTGGATTATACCACGTTGCACGATGAATTTTTGGAAAATTTCCACATTCTTGAGTTTGGACATAAGAGCATCAGGTGTGTTGAAAGAAATCTAGCAAGGTGTGGTAGAGAGCGTATGGGAGTATGACACATATTTTAAGACTCTCCTATCAAAATTATCATATGATATCCATCCATCCCAGCATGCACAATGGTTCATTGGGGGCTTGATCACACCCTTCAGCAAACCATTTCACACAAAACTTTCACAGATCTGCATAAGGTCTTGGAGGATACTTTACATACTCAAGTTATGGGGAACATTGACACTAACATCAATCCATTTTGGAAGCTCAGATTGATTCCATGGCTAAACAACTTGAGAAGTTGTCTACAAATTCGGCTCATGAAACACATAGTGGAATTTGGTGCATGGATTGTGAAGTGGAGGGGCACACGAAGGATAGTTTCTGTGAAATACAAAGGCACGTCATGTCAATAGATATTGAAATATGTCACGAGATCTTGGTACAATTATAAGCCAATTTTTACAACACACGATCCGCAAGAATGTTTTATGCTATCGTAAGATTTATAGATCCACTACTCACAATATGAAGGACTATCAATTTATAGACCAAATTCATGATGCCATTGAACTCAAAGTGTGCACCATACCAAGATTGGGAATAGTTCTAAGGATGAGGACCATCAGCATGAATGGCACATGGATGGAGGATGTCGAGTAATAAGATTTTACGGAGGCTTCAAAGGTCATAATGGTTGTGGAGGAAGAGGTGAATTTCCCCATGGGACCTGTTATAATTTTGGATCGACTGAACACTACAAGCATGATTTCCCGATTTTTTACAAAGTGCTCACAATGTGGGAAGAATAATAAGTATGAAGAATTCCCAGTTTTATGACCACATGAGAAAGAACCAAAATAAGGACAAAGGCATGGGGATGGTGAGTGTAAAAAGAATCAACCCACAATAGATGCCGAGGGTAGCACTTAACTCTGAGCTAGAGCCTATTTTGGTCACTACACGCACCGAGGTTGCACGTGCTCGAGAGGAACCAAAGCAGAGGCCTCTTATCACAAGAGAAGAAGTGATACATGGGAAATATCCTGATCTTACCCACCAGAAGGAGGTGTACCAAGAAACCATGGAGGTGATTAGGAGTTTGTAAGGAGAAATACAAAGTGTCCGAAGGAGCAATCATGCCAGCTTGGAACAAAATAAGAGCGTTGAGGTTCCTCAATAGGATATAGATGAGGTTAGGGAAGTATGTCATATTCTACGATAGGAGAACATTATTCCTCTATTGGGTGAATGGCTATAAACAGGTATTACGCACTAGAGGAGAGCACAAGAGACAAGTCCTAAATGCTAACCTATCTCCTCACAACATTGATTATGATAAGGAGTTCACACTGAATGTAGTTATTAATAGGTGGCTCCTAAGTAATATATTGATCGACACAGTCACAGAGGTCAATGTCCTTACTCTAGATGCATGGAATCAAATGAGTAGGCCCCCATTGCAGCCATCTTCAAATATGTTGTACATGGCTAACAACATGAATCCCATTCCTCTATGGGTATTGAAAGATGCATCCATAACTATTCAAGGGGAAAAGGTTACTTGATATTTTGAGGTTCTAGAGCTTCACGAGGATGATATTTTCTTAGAGTTACTTGGGTGCCCTTGGTGCTATGGTAACAATGTTGACCTTCATTTCAATTAAGGCTACATCAATTTTGAGAACAAAGAGGATCATCTAATCATTCCACTAATCGATGGGCGCTTTTCGTCTTATGTCGAACCATATGGTTTAGAAGACTTAAACAAGATATATGTGTACACCATCAAGGACCCAGATTTCGTTCAACCATTGAAGGAAGGGGTCATTCAAGAGGATGATGCTTAGTTTATGAGTGATACAACCAAAATTTCTTGTGGCAATTGGGCACATGGGACATACGAGTTAGTTAGAAGGAATCAAGATACTTTGGGATAAGAGTTTTCAAAACACTCTCGCTTAGGAACTTGGGAGGAATACGATTTTCACTATACATTGGGGAGGGAAACCCTGATGTCTTTCTCAGTATGAAATGGAGATCCAGTGGAATTTTCAAGTGGAGAGAAGGAATATGCTTACCTATACTTTGTGTGGAATAACAACACGATGGTGGGAAACCCATCGAGACAAATTTTTAGAATGATACAAGCTGAGAATCATCCCCTCGTAAGGTTTCTCTCAGCAACACAACATCTCAAATTTGTGACTCTGATGGAAAGGGACCCACCTCATGCCATGTTTGTGAGTGTGAGAAGACTTGGATGGGAGGTGTGGAAGCTTTACCCCATTCCCTATGGGTGCATAATTTTTATTCCACCTTACAGGGTTGTGTACATGCCTAGTACATCTAATCGATTTACATAGTTAGACATGGAATTAGTAGGATATAAGAAGGTGGATATCATCCAAACATTTGAGTACTAATCCCTAAGTAATTGCTGAATGAGGCACTATGGGTAGTCAAGTGCCTTATCTTGGGAGATTTTGTAATGGCCGAGGACCAAATATTGGAGTTTAAAGGTGAGCCCGAGTTGGGGGCATGCTTCACTAAAGAAGAAGAGGTGGAGGAAGTACAAGTTGAGTGCTCCTTTAGGGAGAAAGAAAAGGGTAATTTGGTATACCTAGTGGATGTGAGGAGATGAATAATTTACATTTTGAAAATTCAGAAGAAACACATGAGATCTTGGATAAGGTAGATGAGAAAGCATGTGCCTACCATGAACCCTTGAAAACAAATAAGGTTAACATTGGTACCAAAGTAGAGCCCAAGGAAGTTGTTATTGGAGACTACTGGATAGACCAAGAGGTTTCGAAAGTGGTTAAACTATTGTATGATTTCCAATATTTATTCCCACATGGGTACCATGAGTTAAAAGGGGTTCATCCTTTGTTGGGTGAAATGCAGATTAGGTTGAAAGAAGGATCGTGTCCCATCACAAAACAACCCTACAAAATGAACCTGAATTTATGCGTAAAGGTTAAGGAGGAAATTGACAAGATGATAGAGTCTAGAATTATTAAGGATATTGAGGAATCCGAGTGGGTAAGCCCCATGGTCATTAGTATAAAAAGGATGGAATAATAAGGATATGTGTAGACTATAGGGATCTCAATGATGGAACAATGTTGCCTGGTCATTTTAATGGGAGTAGGTTGAATCCCTACTATAAATAAATCTTCAGTGTGTTTGTAAATAAGGTAGTATTTCCATGTAGCTTAGGATTTCCCTTAATGCATTCTCTGTTTCCCCTTCTTTGTCGATTTGTTTTGTCTTTTCATTTTTTTGTGGGTGCATTTACATGCTAGTAGCCATTGAATTTTTGAAAGGGTTTTTATGCATAGAGGACTACACATATGTTTAAGTATGGGGTGGAAGGTATCATAGGAGAGTCTCTGTGAAGATTCTAGTAAGAAGTAATCATTGGGATAAATGATGGTTGGTGACCTAGGTTTTGAATTCAAAAGCGCATAGGATGGAAGAAAGCGCATAACAAAATTGTTCATGGTAGAAGAATGGTGTCAAAAGGATTCAAGAAAGCCATGTACAATGGTAAAAAGTGCATAATAACATGATGTAGGTTATGTCAAAACTTGAATTAGGAAACAGAGGAAGATTTCCTTTGGCATTGTGAGTGCGTGCAAGGATCTCATGGTCAATAATTTTTTTTTGCATGCCGAAGGTTGTGAGAGAGTTTTGTACCACTTTGTGTGTGAAGGAAAAACACTAGCTCAAACGTGCATAGGATAGTGATGGAAAATTCCAACTTTAATCTAGAGGTATGGTTGTTGGTGGCACGGAGTTTAATGCAGAGAAAAGTGGGAAACTATAAATAGAAGGTCACCAAGCTATTTTATTTTACCTTGTGTTTGTTGTTGAAGAGATCTTGTAATATAAGGCATTCTTGCGAATAAATTACAAAAATTAGTGAGTGAAGGTGAGAAATTGAAATATTTGTGAGCCGATTCGAGAGTAAAGTACACAAGCATACATGGAATATGTTTTCTAGTGGATTCCCATGAGTGATACACTACCTTGTGGAAAACATGTGCTTTAGGTTAGGGTTTATAGAACTAGGGAACAAGTTTCGAGGATATTTCACAAAGAAGTGGAGCCGAGGGATTGAGCTATTTTAAAACAAGACACAAGGAGGGGTTTTCAAAGACTTGGTAGAGTAAATGACACTAAGGAAGGGAAAAACAATTCACCAAAGAAGGGAGAAGGCTAAGGGTGAGGATTTTTCATTTAATGAAGTCAACACATTTATAGGGGATCTATTTCGAAAGCATAGAATGAGGTGGATGCCTAGAGTAAGATTAAATAATGATTGAATAAAGACTTCCCAATTCTTCTTTAGCAGTGATGAAATTATTTCATTCTTTAGCACAAGCCAAAAGCGTGTTATCCTTTCCTCCATTCTCTTATAGTTGCAGAATATCAAATCATTTCCAAGGATGGACAACAAGTTTAATATGGGGTAATGTTAGACCCTAAAATTGACTAAGTTATGAGGTAGAGGAAGAGTGCATGTGTGTAGGGCAAGTAAGGTAGAAAATCACTCAAGGAAAGGTGTGCGGGAGAAAAAGGTTAGCGTGTAGAAGAAGGAAATGGTTTGGGGACTTAGCCACATTTCCAAGGTGGCATCGTAGGAAAAACACGTGAAGGATTGAGTAGGCGTGATGAGTGGATAAGGTGTCAGCTTGGAGTCTTGGAGCTTAAGGAAAGAATATTCCATGAAGGGAATATTCCAAAAGAGGATCATTATAATTATTGGAGGCTTTTGCAAGCTGGCACAAGCACTCGATCATGGAGAACCACATTTCCACCTTGCATGTGATCTACTCATGGGTGAAAATATGGAAGTGAGGGATCTAGATTCTATTTAAAGGAGTGCTTGGGTCTAAAATAGGAGAGGATGAAGAGGTAATGAAGTGCTGTAAGAATGTTGTGGGATGTGATATTAGGAGTTTCCATTGTTGTTGTAGGTTGTTGCTATTGTTAGCACTAGGGAGAGGCTAGGAGAGGATGATGTTATGCATAGATGTAGGTGCTCAAGTCTAAAACCAAATTTGAAATGGAAGAACATAGCTAGGGTTCTCTATGCAGAGTATTTTTGTAGGGATGGGATGTCATTCCTTGATGTATATGGTCTAATATGACCATTTTTGATGTAATATGGCTAATGTGAACATTTATGATCAATATATGAAACTTTTTCCAAATATATGTGTTTATAGACCAAACCCTAGTATATTTTCATATTATTCATGGTTCAGATCTATTTCCATTATGTTGTTGTGATGTTTATGTTTATCTCATGAAGCATTTATGTTTAGAACTAGATCCACTACCTCTGTATTATATTACATGCATGTTTCTATTTTGTAAACCATTCCTCCATTAATGGTGAAGTATTCTCGTAAGGCTCACATAAAGGAGGGTCTCAGTGCTTGCGGGCGCCTCGGGTGAGCTCCCAAAAATTGGGTGATAGGCCGATGTGCTTGGGTTTTAAATGTGGAGTTAGAGGTAAATGAGACTACATCACTTCTTTAAGGATAACACATAGCTTTTATCTTTATGCACGACTTCAATGTTAGTGACAAAGTCCTTAAGGAAAATTATAAAGTTACTACTCTAGAAAGGATCCAACGTGGAAATTTTTCCCTCAATTGGATAAGACCATACATTAGCACACATAAGCTTGAGTCAAAATCCTATCATTTGGCCTCCCTTTATGGTAAAATGGAAGTGGAACCGCTTAATGCCTCGCCCTTGCGATCATTCTATTGTTAGTATGTCTATTAGTGAGCACTTAGTCATATCATTATATCATCCCTCCATCATTAGCCTCTTCCATATATCATTGTAATGATTTATAACTATGTGGTCTAACATTACTTTCCATGATATAACATTAAATATGGGCACCATGGCTCTTCCCATAGCATTTTTAGAAATGGATAGGTTCTCCCTTATTGGTGAGAACTCCACGATCATTACATCCATCACCCTCTTATATACCTATTAGAACCACGCTAAGGGTCCACATGTATCTCTTGTACATTCATTATTCCCTTCTAACTGATCTACCTAGATATTCCAAGCTCTTCCCCATGTAAAATTTAAAATTCTTGGATTCTCCTATAAAAATAAAATTTATCAAAAATAGATTACTCCCTCGAAGGATAATTGTTCATGTAAAAAAATCAATTCCATAGACCGATCCCTTGAAGGAAGACTATCATGTACATATTTTTACCATTAAAATCATATATCATATAAAGTATAACATACCCTCAAAGGATGGCTACTCTTTTATAGCATGGCATCGAAGGCTTCCTACATTGATCAACCTTTTATCTTATCAACATCCTAAGAAAGCTTCCCACATTGATCAACTTTCTTCTAGAAAACTTCTCGCATTGATCAATTTGATCTATTTCCCCTACCCAAAGCTGGGGCATATATTTATGAACACCACTTATAGAGAACCCTCTTCTCGCATACAAGTTACAAACAAACCTCTTTGTCATGTTGACATTAGATTTATGAGTTCATTCCATATTTCTTCTATGATCTTTAATATAACTAACTATCGTTGGTTATGTGTTAACACATGTTTTGGTCACATGTTCCTTGTGTTACCTAGATCCCTTTTTTACCTCCCATACGGTTAGAGGCATTGTTTCCTTGTGTTCTCCTTGATACGACATATCATATTTTTACCCATTGGTCACCATTTCTCAAGTAACTTTCTCTTCAAATTTTTCCACCTCTATCCTTTATTCCTTTACAAGAACATTTAATTTATCTCAATCATTTGTGTACTATCCATCAACATCTATCTTTATCATTCATCATCATCTATTTTTATCATCCTATCACACTTTATCTATATTATCCAATCTTATCCAATCTACCTCATATTAAGTCCACTTTTGTGGCCATCTTTGTGTTCCCTCTCGAGCCATTGTATCATGCATTTTTCCTATGTCACCTTCTTGGCCATCTTTGTGATATTTTTCTAGGGTACCATTTCATCATTTCATCTTATCTCAATTCTACTCTTGTGGCCATATTTTTTCCTCCTTTGGGCATTTTATATCATCAATTTTTATTTTTCCTTTTGAACCTTATTTTTATATCCTCTATTAAGACACCATATTATCATCCATATCTCATCTCAAGTCCACTTTTGTGGCCATATTTTTGTTCCTCTTGGGGAACCATACCTCTTTTAAAAAAAAAATCCTCCTTGGCCATTATCATGCCCTTTATTGGGGTACCATTATTTATCTCCTCCATTTTGTGCTCTTTTGCTAGGGCGCCATCTCATCATCTCATCTTATCTCAAGTCCACCTTTGTGGCCATATTTATTTCCCCTTGGGAATTTTATATCATTAAATTTTTATTTTTTTCCTTTTTTTCCATTTCCGTGCCCTCCTTGGGGAACCATTACTTCCATCCTCATCCGTTTTGGACGCTTACATTTTTATCGATTCCTCATCTACAAAGGATTTCACATTATTTTTCACATTTGGTTGCACATAATTTTGATGTGTTCCTATCACCCATTACATCCATGGCCTGAATCCACTCAATTGGTTTCCCATTGGATTCCCTCTATTTCTCTGTTGTAATGCCATGCTCTCTTTCACCTAATCGTCGAGGTATAGGTAACATCTTTGCACCTAGCCATTAGTATACTCGAGAACATAGTTCACCTTTATCTCAAGCAGGTTGCAGGGGACCTGAGCCAATCTATATTTTATGTAAATCTTATGAGATGACTCTATATCATTTCAAGGCACAAGTTAGTCCTCGGTTGTTGGCACAACCTACGCAAGGAAAACGATACCTCTCTGGGTGTCGAATGTCATCTATGAATTAAGGAAATTTATCTCCCGTATCTGGTTTGGTTGGATAGTAATCTTAGTAACATTATTATACTTGTTCATAATACGTAAATTATATAAAGTATGATACCATTTAAATATAACATGATAATAATAATGATAGTTACATAATAATGTTTGAATATAATAAAATATTTTAAAGATAAATGGAGTAAACTAAATGAATGTAAAATAAAGATGATCCATAATATTTTCAAAAAAAAAAAAAAAATAAAATAAAATAGAACAAAATAATAAAGTAATTAGATTGGGCATTTAAAGTTGTTGGGAGAGTGGTTTGGTGAAATTTAATAAAATGTGGATTATATTAGATGGAGACGTGGAATGATGGGATATAATTTTTCTATGAATTTAATCATGCCTTGTTTTACAAGGCACCAACTTAGAGGGAGAATGGGTGGTGGAAGAATAAATGAAGCATTAAATTCTTTAATGGCCTTGGAATTTGGATAGTGACTCCATTAACCTGCATTTTATGTGGAGTGTTTTCTTTGTCATTTTCATTTATGGGTTCGTATTTTGTTTGGTTCTGCTTAACTTGGAAGTTGTTTTGCAAAAGATTTGAAGAGAGAGTAGCAGAGGGTTCTCAAACAAATTTCCAGGCATGGATCTCCACCTTTTACTCTGTTTGTATTCATTTGTAGCAAGCACTATTATGCAGTTTACTATTATGTTGGAATTAGAGACATTTAAATGCATGTTTGAGCCCTTCTCTATCTTGCTTATTCAATACGAATGAATAGAATAGTTTCGGGTGAATTCACTGATAAAAGAAATTATGTTTCTTCTGACAATCCTTCTGACTAAAAGTAAGAATAGAGTTGTTTTACCCTTTTTTGAGCATCCTATAAATGGATATTTATGTGGTGTATCCTTAGCACTCTGAGAATGTTTTACTGCCTGCATTTTGTGATTATTTCACTCTGAATAATTGTATTGCTTATGTTTTTTACCTCTTAAATGTATGTCTTCATCTTATCTAGAAAATGCATGAATATTGATCTAGGTAATGCCTATAATTGGGTGTTTGGTTATATAATCTAATGATGGTGCCCATTGGCTTCTCACTCAAAACTTGACCATGTACGCTGGATTTAGAGGGAAAATCTATTAACAAAATGAGTTTTGGTTATGGGTCAAAATTTTACCCTTTCTGGGAAGTCTCATTTTTATTAAATGCTGCTCTAAATAATGAAAAAAAAAAAACCTTGAGCATTGAAATTAGGACACAAATATTTTCTGCCATGCTCAGAACCCATGTTGACTACGTGAGACTGAAGAACTGGTCTAATGAAAGTAAGATTCCTAAGTTGATCTTGTATAATAAATAGATGTATCATGGGTGTGTAGCCCTTACTTTGGGTGTTGTACGGTCAATATGAATAATTTTGGGATTGATCTCGTGACATCTAAGTCACTAAACCTTGTTGGAGAGTGAGTTTGTATTAAATATTGCTTGATTTTAAGGCATAGACAAAATTGCATATGATGTAAACTAGGTTGGAAAAAAAAAAGCATCTTGCCTACTAATTTTGAACTCCTTAATTATCTATGTTTGTACAATTATGAATCATGAAGGTCATGGTTGTTGTTACTCACATCTTAAATGTTTTAATTAAACACAAGTTGTGATATGTTAATTGTAGAAATGTGTGCCTCGAGAAAGTAATTATGTCAAATCTTTTATCATACGAAGAATGAGATGATCTGATAGCTTCAAGGAATTGATGAGGGAAATGTTATATGAATTCAGACCTGGAATTTCAATTATCCATTCCTATTAAATAAAATTCATGGACAACTTATCTCTTTCTTTGGGTGGTCAAATTTCTAAAATTATATATAATATATATATATATATATATATAAATATATATATTGTTTTGATATATATAACCTATCTTATATCTATAAACAGGTATTATGTTTTTATATAATATATTTAAACCTTTCATTGTCTATGATTTTGGTATATTTGCATCTGTGATATACGGTTAAAATCACAAAAAAAAGGTCTTACACCTATCAATTTCGTGTCTGTATATGAAATCTACGAGGAAGGTCCTAAGTCATTATAATTTAAGGTTTTACATGTTATACTGATTAATGGTCTTCACATGACCGTAACCATCTATATCTCCCGTAATGTCAAGTGAATGTTGATATTCTATTGATTACCTTCATCATTTAGAATCTCGAGAGAGGTTAAAATTGTTGAGATGTGTGCAAGTTGCTTTCTCACTAAGAATATATATATATATATATATATATATATATTCTTATTAGGTCTATATATCTCAAATCTTGACTATGTACTTACATTTATGAGAAGAAGAAATAACGGCATTAGTATTATAGTTTATACGGTTCCAGGTATAGATAGATGCTCATGGAAGATTAAAGATGTTTTTTATTTATTTGGAGGGTAATTTGAGTTGTCTTAGTTGATAAATTAATTGTTATTAATGCTCTTCATTGACTTCTATAGCATAATGAATGTTATGAACTTAAATGATGTTGTAGAAAAAAAAATGTCTTTACTTGTTTGGGAAGTAAATTGAGCTATGTTGATCACTATTCATTTGGCTATTATAACATGTTAAGAGTTATGCATTTGATTACGATAGTAATGTGAACGTAAAATTTTTCATAGGAAGAATAGTAAATTGAAAAATATCTCTTACTCCTAGTCAATGCAATAAGAATAAGAGATGGAGATTCATGCCAGTTTCCGTGAAACTGACCATGTTCTAATCATGCAGGTGGTAAGATCAGCGAGCCTTAAATTTGAATTGTCGTATGAAACTTCATGAATGAAAATATTGTAACCTTAATTGATCTAAGGAAAGATATAATTTTTACTTTCTTTTGTACTCTAGGAAGATTATTGTAAAAAGGGGGCTTTTTTTACATAACAACCACCTTCTGATACTTGGAAATTGTATTGACAATGTAAGACTTGTTTAATTCATATTTGAGCATGAAATTAAGGACATGATCTATTTTTATATGAGGAGATGTTTGAGATGTTTCTATCGTTAAATTCAATAATGTACTTAGTGATAACATATAAATTAGGTGATATTATGATTGTTGTAAAGTATATACTAAGGTAGAAATTGAAGTATAAATGTGATTATACTAATATATATCATTCTATTTCAAACAATGAGTTAGCTATTATGAAATTGATTGGTTGATAAAAATAAATATAGTTGCAAGATTCCATGATGGACCTAGTTAGTGAAAAATAGAATCCTTTTTATCAAAGAATTTATATGAGTATAAATATTAGTAGGGTTATGTACAAGTAATAATCTTGTTATTTTGGGTTACCCAAGTTGTACCCATCTTAAGCCCTTAATGAAAGAGAACTTGTCACAAAACCGAATATCGTATGTATCTCCCTATCTGGATCTTATCCCAATCTTGTGAATGTATGAATGTTGCTTTACAATATATTATGTTTAGACCACCATATTTTTTAATGTATGATAAGGAGCATAGGTTATTGCATCATATCATTATTGTGGTAAAGTGAAGGACTGAATCAACTCTTAACCTTTAAGTCACCAAGTCCTGAACAAGAATTTATGTTCCATGGACTTCGGGAGATTAACAACCTATGTAAGAGTTTTGGAGCTAGTTCATTACGTAATTTAGAGGTTGTAGGTGTGCTTGAGTTATGCCCTTTTTATGACATTAAGAATAAAAGACAATTTCACATGTGGGATCGAGAAATGTTGATAATTGGGATCTTACCTTGAACACAAATCACTTATGGTTCATGTGTAGCTTATAATGTTTCCAATCTTATACTTCTTTAGGATGTTAGAAAAATACTTCCGTAGCTCCTTTTGTTTTAAAACAATGCTAATAATGAAACCATATTGCAATCATTTAAGAGTAAAATGATTTTTTTTATTAGGACCAAGGACACTCCTAGAGTCCTTATAACTCAATTAAACATTTTCATGTGTTATAAAGATTATGAATATCCCTTGGTGGGAACAATTTTTAAGAAAATGAAGTATGCATATATTTATATATATATATATATATATCTAAATAAAATTTCTTGGTGTGGAAATTTTGAATGGATTCAATAAGAGATTGAATTATATTAACTATGGTAGGGAAATAAATTTTCCGTGATTGAATATTGTTGTGGGGAAAAGGTATCATGAACCTAAATCCCCCTTAATCCTAAGATGTCTTGCTCGACATCACGTCAGATTTACTTTTGTAGTAAGGGTAAAATTTAAACATTGGATAAATATTTGAAAAGCATAATATTATCATAAGAACGAGAGAATGGGGACTTGTATGCTTTTTGAAATATGGCAAGTACTTATGTTAATCACGAGATTGTCATAAGGGATAAAGAGCTAACCTAAATGGTCGAAATGTAAGTTGATTGTGAAATGAATTTTGAACTGTTAGGTGGAGAAAAAGTACAAATTATCCTTACAGAGTGATTATCTTGGATTGTTAATCATAACTAAGATGTATTTATGGAAATGTGTGTGTGGGGATATCCATCCCTTGGGTCCCTTCTTCTAGTGGTTGGGTCTTTTCTAGCTTTCGTTCATTTGGGAAAGTGTGGCATTATCATGTATATGGTTTTTTCATGTGTCTATGTGAGTTGATGACTTATGTAAGTGTCTTATGCATTGTTTAATTTCTCTTCTTAGAGCCTTGTGGTGTTGTGTAGTAGCATTATAAGTAAAAAAATTCATCCTGGTATTTTTTACTTGTTGTTAATGTGTGTGTTAAAAGTGGGCATTTTCATCGTCTTCATTGAGACCGTATATTTTTACCTACTGATGTGATATCAAAATCACCATCATAGGTTCTATTGTTGTTTAAATCATTCTTTCTTGGGGCATCTTTCCTTGCCTTATCATTTTACCCATCTTTCTTCTCCCACCCACCCTTCAACATCTACCTCTTTCAAACTCGTCATCGATTCCCCTTTGTGTTATTGATCCCTTGTTTGAGGGGGAGCTCATCATCAACCTTTTGTTAGTCTTCATCCTACTCTTTATCTCTCATATTTTTTATGTCACGGCTTGAAGCATGTGACAAAAAGTGGAAAATGTTGAAACTAAAATTTGGTATCGATACCCTTGTTTCCTACATGCACATCTTTCACCATGGTCCTATCTAGACCCATTTTAATTTAATTCATTTATTTTATTTAAATTCCCATCTATTAGCCTAACACTTTTAATTTGTAATTAATCTTCATTAATTATCTTTATTTTTAGGATGATTTTATCCCTAACCACCTAAATCCACATCCCTATGCTTTTTATAGATTTTATCTAACCCATATTTATCTCCTACCTACTCATGACACTTCCCTAGGAAACCCTTACCCGCCTACATGCTTTAAAGAACTTATCCCAATCCCTAAAAGCCCCATATCTCAATTTAATAAATCATTTGCCACTCTAAGGAACAGTTTCCCATAGTATTTTTGACCCATTCGATCATCTTCGACCCTATAAGACTCATTTCGAACCTTCCAAAAAGAGAGAGACAACCCAAGATTTCTTACATTGTGTGAATTTATCTTTAAATTTGAGCATCCTTGCAATTGTGTCAACCCTCTTGGAGTTGATTAATTCCTGTATTTCATCACTTATGCATACTTTGGGAGCTTCAAATACTATCGTAATTCCATTCTCGCATGTTCTTCATGTCATTCTAATTGCATGTTTCTCATTCAACTCATCCACCTTCGATTTGTTTTGTCTTGCTTAGGTCACCGCACTCCACCCAGTTGTTGCCGACCAAGTCCTGTGTCATCATACCTCTTGTTACAAGATCCTTCTCGTGTCTATTTATTTTATATTATTATTTCCCATTCTTAGATATGTCATCCTAATTCCTTATCATCCCAATTTATTTTTTCTACACTCCGGTTTCGCTAACCCAACCCACATCATTGACTTTGAATCCTATTTTTCATCCAATCTATCCTAATCCATGTTTTGTACCATCCTCTCTACTTTTCTATCTGATATCTCCTTCTGCATGTTATTTCCAATGTTCTCAAGCTTGATCACCTTATTTTCATTTATCTCATCCCAAATATGCATTTCCATCTTTTGTCAAAATCCATCTACTCGTGTCATTGTCGACTTGCCCTCTGCAACTTGGGTTGCCATCGACCCAACTAGGTACAATTTACTTTGTTTTAGTTTAGATCATATGAATAATTTTCATCCATTGCTATCATTTACATTTTTTTGTATCATTTTTTACATATTATCTAGTTATTTATCGTTTGTTTCATTATCTTTTATCACACGGGGGTTAACATCCACATAAGGAAGCTTACGCTTCTAGGAACCGAATTCTTCGGCACCCCCCACATATACTATATAATCCATTTTATTTAAATTTATCCATGTTTTTTAGGTTCATCAACTTGTATCGGTGAGGATCCATCATCTAGTTTGTTCCTGTATCCATTACAACACATCCCGAGGTACATTAAACCCTTGCATTTTGGAGTTATTTAATTTTCTTTCGTACTATCTCAATAACTTGAAGAGGAATGAAAAAATTGGATCAAAACCATGTACCCTCACAAAACATCATACCGTATATGTTTGACCTCATAACATCAACCAATCACCTCAAGAAGACTCATACCATGACTAGGTCTACTCAACTATGCTCCAAGACACCATGACAACTCGCCAAACTTGACACTACCAATCAACCTTCATATTTGACAGCTGAAAAACATCATAAGGAGACTCACATGATACCGTGATACCTTTTTGCATCAATGGGGTTGACATCAATGACAAAAAAACCCAAAATATCCAATAATAGGGGCATTGACACTTCATCTAGACAAGTCTAAAAGCTCACCCGAAGCACACGAAACCACCACCTCCTTTGTTTTCTTATCAAGATGTTAGACATGCATATTCATAATCATAACCATTCATGAAAAATATACATCATAGCATAGCAATTTGGAAACACATATAATAAGGAAATCATTCATATAAAATGAATAATAAGATTTGAATTCCCATCAAGCCATGTTCAGACATAATTACTCTAGAAATCCATAAATAGTTATCCATTACAACCATAATTCATTGCATAATATAGAAGATAATTAAATCACAAATCATTACATCTAGGTTGTGTACCATGAACATTCACATATGAATTCTAGCACAAGATTACATCAAAGAAGACTCAAAACTACTCGACACTACCATAACTCAAAAGAACTAGTAATTACAATGATGCATCACCTATATATACACAGTGGGGACTTTCCATTCACTACCTACATGCACCTTTCCTAAATATAGACATGCTCTAATAATAGCCTACATGCTTTTCTAATTATTATTTACAATAGATCAAGCTATAAATAGCTTTCTTTAACCATGCTTTAATTCATATAATTAGGAAGTCACCATGTAATTCTCTTTTCTTTATCTACATGTTATTTATCTTAACAATAGATCTTTCTTGAGTCTCAAGTCATCCTAATTTCATATTTTTTTATCCTTTGTCCCAAAATTGGATAAGTCCTCAATATTCGCCATACATGCACGTAATTATTGTGTGATGACCTATTTCACTACATGGTGCAAACCTTCACGCTTTGTCCTATATCTCTTTCCATCTTTCCCCTTGTGCATGTTCTTTTGTGTTGTCCTTTAAACCTATAAGATTTTTTTTATCCCTTTCATTCATCCTCCCGTGATCGACCTTTGTGCATAATGACACTTAGTAATTTTTACAACCAAAATTACCCCACACTAGGGATATTGTCCTTCCTCGGTAATACTATAAGCAACATCTCCCTTCAAATAACCACTTAAGAATGAAAGAATAAAGAATCCAAGAAAGAATATGGGTTTCCTCCCCAAGAATTAAAATAATTAGAATATGTTATCTACACACATGTCAACACTCAGGCCTTCTAGGGTGGAAGGAGTTCTATAAATTCCTTGTCCAAAATATTTTCTAACTCTTTCTAGCCTTGTAGTTCCCTTGTTAATTTTCTTGACACGATATCTAAAATAACGAGGCACTTATAGGGGATTCAATTCATCTATCTTCTCATTGAGATCTGTAAATATCCCATATCCGAGGCCACAATTTTTAACACATCTATTTTGTGTGTAGCCAAATGGAAGAGATATTTAAGCCTTAACCCAAGTGTTTCCTTCAAGGCCTTAATCAAATATCATTTATCCTTGACCTTGGCCATTACTTTTTCATGCTCAGCCTGTTTTCTTCATCTTGGCCTCGTATTTGCTTTAATTTCACCTCCTCATTGGTAGTGTGTACTCTAAAAATTGGTTCAAAATCTTGGCAATGATAAAAACATATTGTTACTTCCATGCAACTTCTTTAACCTTTTTTCCCACTGTGGTTTCCCAAGATTTCACCCTAAAATTTGGGACTACCCCTTTTAATTAATTTTGTTCTTTTCAAAGTAATGGGTCATTTTGTGTTTGTTTTTCCTACAGTTGTTTTCATTACACTAAGGTATCCCTAAAGAGTCATAAAAGCCAAATTTGACAAATACCCACATGCTAAAGCTCACTCAATTCCTTCATCGACCTTGTCATGCAAGCATTTTATTTATTTTTATTAAATAAATAAAGGTATTTTAAAAATATATTGAGCTCAAATTGGAGGGTTTAGGTTATATAAAGCACTTTACCCCATCATTATTACCATAGAATATTCACCCGGGAATAATTTTTGCAAATCGTAATCGAGAGAAATTTTTTGAGCAATTGCCCATAGCTTCTTTTAGGTTTTTATTTCCTTTTGTCTTTCTCCATTTTCCATATGGAAATTCTTGTAGTCTATTCATTCTTCTTTCCATTCCTTTTCTCGGGCATAGGGTTTTGAAAAGTTATCGTGTGTTTTTAATTATTAATTAATCTGTCTAAAGGTGACAAGAGCTCAAGATTCCTTTAGGAGATTGCAAGAGGATGCTTTGTCCAAAAAGGTGTAATAATGGATTTTATGAAAATAATAAAAATATTGCCACCAATGTGTAGAGCTCGAGAAAATATGCACTTTTAGAGAAAATGACACCTTAAACGGAGCCACGGAGTGAAAGTTATGGCACTTGCAAGTTTTTATTACTAGTGTTTTCTTCACCAAAAATAAAAAAATTGAAAGAAATGCAGTTTTCATGCTAGTCTTGATTTTTAAAGTTGCCTTCCATGTCCAATTTTCACTTAAATTTAAAGGTAAAAGTCATAATACAAGTCACACTTTTTGGAGCTAGTGGGAAGGTTAATAATTTAACATAACAACTTAAGTGAAAAGCAGAGAATTAGACCTGCAAGGCAAGATAATTTTTCCCACTGCCTGCTCCTTATGTTTTTTCCACAAAATAAAATTAAGTGAAAAGAGGAGAATTAGACCCTATCAGGAAGGGTATTTTTTCCACTTCCTTCTTATGTTTTTCCCATGACTTATAGAAAAAAAGTGCAACCCATTCTGGCATAGCTAAATGCCTAAAAGATGACTTCTTTTAATTGTTGGGAAGCATCCAGTTTTGGTGCCTAGGGTTGGAAAGGTTATTTTATTATTATTCTGGCTATTTGCATGTTGATGTGAGTGCACAGGGGAATTAAATAATATTTTTTTCTTGTTTGACATGCAAGAAAAGTCTAAAAATAGAGGGCAACAAGCTTTATAATCAGATCTTGGTGAAGAAATTAGATATTCATGCTATGGATTGCATACTTGTCTAAATTATTTGTAGGAATACTTCATTTATGCCCATATTGGTGAAGAAATCAGAAGTCAATGTCTGATACATTGAATATATCTTCAGAATCAAAGGAAGAAATAGATCCAACTCTCATAATTACAAAGGCTTCCGGTAAAAATTCATCCTCTTGTTTCTAACACAACCCATGTGGAATTCATTGCATGGAAAATTCCTTTCAGGATCTTGTGCATGTGCTCCCAATCTTCTAGTTGAAGCCTTCATTGAATTTACTTGTATTTTCCTTCACCCAGAGTGCTTTCCAAAATTTAAAATTGCTCATATGCAATTAAAAATAAAAGGTGATGATTTTTGTTTGAATTGTTTATAAAAAGCATTTTATTAGTGCATGTACTATTTTTTTTTGCAAAATATTCAAGGATAAAAGGGGAAGACAAGTCTAAGGCAACATCCATAAGAAAAATCATAGTTAGCTGCTTCTAGATCTAGTTTGGTGAGAATCAAAGGAAAAGATTCAACCATGTGAGAGAAAGAGTTTCTCAGGTTCAAGACAAGATATCATTCAGATCATTCATTGCTAAAGTGGATGAAACAGAAGTGCAATACAAGTTGGATCAGCATGCAGAGTATGGAAGAAGAACAAGACTGAGAATGTTACAGCTTTCTTCTAATTTTTTCTCCTCTTTCTTATTCTTTCTCTTATTTTCTCCAACAAAGCAATTGACCAATCAATTAAATTTGTAAAACTTAGATAATTGGCTATAAAATCCATTACTTCAAGTTACTGGAAGAAGTCAATTACTTGGAAATAGGTGGCAAACATGCAAAATATAATGTTATATTTTCAGTTATAAATCATGCATGTCATGCAAAGAGGAATTCCGGAGGAAGATTGCCAACTGCTTCCCTTTTCATAACTTCCACATGTGGCAATTCATTGAAAACTTCCTATTTGTAATTTCCCTCTATACACTATAAATAGAGGAAGAACCTATGGGTTAAAGGATCACAATTTATTTATCAACATTCTTGAGTTCTAGACTTTTTGTTGTAGCCCTTGATGTCATTTTTGTGAAATCTGGGAATTGAATAAAAGAATATTTCCGGAGAACTTTGTGTCCACGGTGCATTTTCTTCTTACTTCTATGTGGGTCTTTAGATAAACTTTGTGTTGTCTGAGATTTAGATTAGAATCTTTTCCTTTCCTTTGCTTCTGAATATTGTGAGATCTACTTGTTTATTTAATCTATGTGTATGAGACAAACTCTGTAAATTATTGGTTGAATTACGTATCTTCCTTTCTTCTTTCCCAAATTTCACTATTCACCCTTTTACAAATATTTATTTTACAACTGCTTACTTGTTGCGGAATTGCTAAGCTATGGTTCATGAAATTTGTAATTAAATTAAAACTCCCTACAAATAGTTATTAGGATAAATATTTGCCGATTGATAAAAACCTTACACAAAAGCCTCATCGCTAAATGAGGGAGATTTATCTCATGACTACCTAGGTTTTAGTTGTGTAGAAAATCTATCCAACACACTTTGCCTCATCTTTGCGTAATGTGTTTTTCTACCTACTCTTCATTACTCTTATTTTACATAGATAAATATTCTACCATCAAGCCTAGTCCATACTTCTCCTCATGCAAAAACTCCGCACCAAGTCTTTTAATCAATGTAATTTTATAGAATACTCATCTTAGGATTATAAACTACGTATGGGTGTGCGTTTATGATGCATTTTACTATGTTTTTCATGTTCTTGTATGCCACATACGTTTGGTCCCTCTCTTCCTTCAATATTTTCTAAATCATCTTAATATTCTTATCTTTTTACTCCTCATCCTCTCACATCCTCCTAATAGTGGTATCCTTATAAAAATTCTCAATCCTACCTCTGCCATTTTGTTAACCACATTGCATGATTTTTCATCTGTTAGCAATTGGGAGTTGGCAACAAGAAATGTTTCCCCTAGCATATAATTTAATCACATCTTAAAGAGCGATTCCTTATTTACTTCAAAATTTATCTCTTATATGTGTGCTTGATAATTCCATAAGAGCATTTTCCTTGTGCATGGAAGGGATTCATTCTTATTAAGCATTCCCCAAAAAAATAAGTCATCTGTGGGCATTGAATTTTGGTATCTATACCTTAGTACCTTTCCGAGATCATTAATGCATTTCATTTGGGGGCCTTGTTGAGATTGACCTCACACTCTTCCCTTCATGCGTTGTTTCTTCATCACCTCTTTTGCAATATTGAATTACACACCACTTGTTTTCTTGTGCATGTACCCTCCCGCTTCCTTCTTCACCATATTTATTTTCCTTTTCCTCATGCTCTTCCTCATACTCCCCGTCACATCCTATAACACTCGTATTTTCCTCACTGGTTCATTGGTACATTCTTCATCTTTTCCATTCTTTCTTAGTTCTTTCTTGTTACATCCATCACACACCTCTTCATCCTCGTCATCCAAGTTATGGAAGACCGAGGATCCTTTTCTTGTGCCACCTCTTCTTCATCCACAATATCTTCCAAGTCCCCTTCATATTATTTTCTAGAAACCACCCTTGGCTTCTTCTTCTTCTTCATAATTTTTTTCTTCATACTTGATTTTGCTAGTACAACTATAAGTGACTTTTTGGGCGTCTCGAGTTACTTATTCCTTTATTTTTCTCTATGTGCTCCTGTTACTTATTCTTTCTTAGGATTTGGTCTAACAATGTATCTTCTTCCTCCTCATTCACTTTTTCTTTCCCATCCTCTTCTTTAAGAGGAGTCACCTCATGCCTCCATTTTATTCCCATAGCTTTGCCTCTTCTGGGGGCTTTGGGAGATGAATATCTCATTCACTTAGGTACTTCCCATCCTTCAATTTGGGCCTGAGATAGAAAAATATCTTGAATGCTTGTTTTCCCACTATGATGGTTATGGTAATCAAGTCCATATTTTAAGATTATGTCATCTCCACATGTGCTAACCTGGATGGGTATATATAGGTGGTACGTAAGGTTTGGTATTCTAATTTCATGTTATTTGCATCAAAGTTCAGCTTACCTAATTTTTTTATCCAATTAACGCACTTTGGAAGTATTTTATCCTAAAGGAAAATGGTAACTTGCACCATGGGTTATATTCTCCATTAGTAAGCTTGAATCGACATGCCAAAAGTGCCGGTATATCTAGGGAATCTACCCTTCCATCCAAAGAAGGAGGGAAATTCTCTTAGTACACATCATTCATTTTTAATTTCTCATGCATTTTTTTGTACCATTTTTCCACACATAGTTTGTAGGGGTTTTTATTTCCCCTTCACAAGTAAATGTTAAAAATTATTTTTGGTTGACTCTATGCACCCAATTTTACATCATGCAACATTGTCAAACAGCTTAAAATCCCCAATGATGAAAAATATATTTTTAATGATGTTCAAGTCCAAATTATCTCTTGTAGCATGTTATTTAATCTTGCTACTCCCTTTCTATCTTTTTCCCATTTTCCTTAGTTGATTTTCATCTCTTTCCCTAACATGTTGACCTTTAGTTATAGAACCACACTGGCGGTTGCGTAACTGCCAATATTCCCTAAGTGGTAGTTACACAACCGTCATGGAGGTTACATAAATGCCAGTCAGTGAAGACCATTGGTTCCATGTACTTGAATGCATGTCACTTCTTCAAACTCACTTTTAGCACATATTTCTTAACTAGATTGGTTGTTCTTGAGATTTCTATAGGTGGAAAAACTTCTTCTTCCCTACTTGTTATTATTAACAAGTTAACTTCCCCTTCCTTTGAGTGATGTGGCATCTCTTGGCTACCAAGTGTGTTAGACCACTTCCTAACCAAATTTCTCTAAAAGTTAGGATTCTTCCCAAACCACTGGTTGAAGTTTCTCAATTTGGATTTCACTGTTATACTACCATAATCCCACCAAGAAGTACGTATGAAAATTCATTATTTTTACTCGTTTCTCCCTTTCTAGAATTTTTACAAGACTACTTACAAACTAGCTAGCTCTAATAATCTCACATTATTTCTACGGACTTTCCAAAGTATAACTCCTTGGACACGTTCGACACTCATTGAAAAAAGAAGAAGCGAGGGATATCAAAAAGCATTGCCAATATTGGATTTGTCTTTGTAAAAAAATTTTAGGTTGGAGGTTTCATTAAATTCCTATAATTTTCTTTTCTTTATTTTAAATAGATTCAGATCTTCAGTCTATTAATTACATTCATTTAGAAAGATTCAATTACAATAGTATTTACAATAGATTTTGTTTGCAAATATTCTATTGAGGATTTCCTTCCAACTTATCCCTGTGGATTTCCATGGGTAGAATTTAGAGGAATTTATTCCCACAAAGGTTGCTTTATTATCATTTTTTCATTATTAATTTATTTAGAAAATTTCACTGCATTCAAAATTTAGTATTATTTTCACATGAGAAAATATTCTATGAAAAGATTCTTATTTACCTATTTGTGTCGATTTGCATGGTAAATTAGCTTTAGAAGCTTTAGTGTATGCGTGTTAGATTTTTATTTCTTCATTAAAAATATTTTTTTCTCGGGGAAGCTTCAAGGGGAGAATTTATTCTCATAAGCTCTTCATTATTCCCATGATTTTGAGGTAGAGCCGGAAAGAAGTAAAATCCACAATTATAAATTACAAAAAAATATTTTATTAAATTAGAGTAAATCCTCTGCAATGGGGAAATAGGCATATCCTGCTATTTCATTGTTTAGTTTAATTTATTTAGATTAGAAGAAATTTCATTTAATTAAAGGAAGTCAATTTGTCTATACACAATTCTTTCATTTTCTACTAAACACAAAATTCCGAAAGCATTAGTTTAGATTACTTAGTTCTTTTATTTGTTTTATTCACTTTTGTTAAAATTATTGAAAAGGCATTTTTGGTAGTTCAAATTTGCACCCGTGTCTCAGATCTGAAAGAACCAAATCGTTTGAGTCAACAATGGGACTGTCTCCAAGTTGTGGGACCTTGCACTCTTGAGACAGACCTCCAGAGAAGGTTAGTTCCCATACTTCTACTACTACTACTACTACTCCTAATGTTGATATTGAAACCTAAGATGACAATGCTAAGGGACCATGGATATAAGGATAACATAAAATGGAAAACTAAACTAAGGGAGGCAATAGTACCAGAAATTGGGATGAACACCATCTTTTCTCAATGAAGTGAAAGGGAAGGTGTCGAGGAAGGCTAGGAACATGTAGCACACACTAGAATATATTCACATCAATAATTCCATGAAACACAATAGGAAATGGAGCTGCAAGGAATTTAAAGTGACACAACAAGAACACAATGCAAAAGGGAGGAAAGAAAGAAGAATAAAAACATGTCAAGGCAGAGAATAACCAAAAATGATGTTTTTATTACTTTTAGAAATGCACACTGATCGATTCTGATGGAATATGAAGGCCAATATCTGTATACACGAACAATATTTAGAGGTATACAACTCAAAATGTAAAGATATGGAGTCCTTATCAAATGCTATAATATCCAAAATTTCTAACCCTTTACAATGAGTAAAGCTCTTACATTTATAGATGAATCAATGAGAGAAAATATGAGAAGGATGGAAAATATGATTTGAAAACTCAACCACCAACAATGAATACTTGTAAATATTCTGTAATATGTTAAATGCACATCTCTAATTTTTTTGGCATGTAGGAGAAGGAAGGAGGCAACATCCATATCAAATCAGGTGGTTGGAGTAATCAGATCTACTCATTAATGTCCAAAAATATGTTTTCCATCTTCTCACCTACCAAATCCCGTTGAAATTTGAATTTGAATACCATGCACCGTAGCCTACGTTAGCAACTATCAAATGAGACTAGACGTACATGCGTCAGATACCTACGATAAATGTTATGGTGTCGAAGCTGCTCGCAGTCATTATAACATGTAATAACACATGACACGCATTATTGATTGAAGAATCAACCAATTGTACATATATTTTTTCATTTCTACCATGTTTCAAGTGGTGATTTTTGGCACACTATTGGTGAGAATTTTTTGGTTACGTGTAGCACACTCAATGTCTTATAGATGCCACATGGCACAAAAAAGTGCATAAGAAGGCACAAACACATGCACATAGAAGATTGAGGCACGAGAGGAAAATGGAGGAAGGGAATGTGTAAGGGTAACACGTGCTAGAGAATGAGAGGAAACCCTATCGAGAGGAACACATGGTTGAGGAACAATTTTTACAAGTTAATGTGTGGTAGCAAGGAAGGAGCACACAAAGAATGCTAAGGAATTGACTAATTTTGGGAAGTAGGTCCAAGGCATGCGAAGGGATCATGCATAGCTAGGAAGAAGGAAAATGCACAGAGGGTATGCATGTTGGGAAAATGGAACAAAGAGGAAAAGGAAAATAAGAGGTAAAGGAAAGGAGTGCACAAGGGTGTGTGACTAATCTGCAACCAAGGAATGTGCCAAAGGAGTAAATCAAGTGTGCACAAACTACAATGTATATCCTTAGCGCTATAATGGAATATAAGTTGTCCAAATAACTAGGGGAATTATTTTGGATAACGAGGCACAAAAATAAGTAGATTAAGTTTGCTTTCGTAGTTTTAAACAATTAAACTTTCATTTTTGAAATTAACTAGTTGCATGTAGGTTTAATTATATTCAAGGAGAGTAATTGAATTGATTTAATTTAAATCTTCTTGTTTTCATTTGTTAATTTAGGAACATAGAGTTAATTAGAAAGGAATTAACACAACTCCTTATGTATCCTTAGTTGGCTTAGGTTTCCTAAACATTAACCTTGCCCTCTTGAGAATTATTTTTTTGTTTGTTTTAATAGTTTACACATCCACATGACCATCTAAGGCCCTAGGAAACATGGAGATTTGGTGTGTGATCCACGAGTTCCTCAACCAAACCTATTTCCATAGTTTCGTGGACTTTAAACACCTCATTTTCCAAACCACCCCACTTCCTCTTGTTAGTATGTCACAGGTTGATGGCTTTGAACGTCAAATCAAACATAGCTTACGTATTCTCGGCACATCATCTTGGTCAAGATTAGATTCTACAATTCACCAATTTTTCCTACCCATACATTTCCTCTCACACCTCTATGACCTTATCTGGAGACTTTTACGAGGCAAACGCAAGACATTTCCCATTTATTCCACAACTAGTTCAAAGGGTGTTTGGTGATACTAATATTGATGGAATAATTCATGTTTCCATTCTCCTCAGCTATTCCATTTTTCCCACCTAAGTTAGACAAGAATTCATTTCCTTAGACGAGAAAATTCCTATAGTGCCCATAGAACACATTTGATTTCCTTGATTACTTGTTAGCCATTTTCACTCATTTTTTCATATTTCTCCTATTTTCCCTAGTTATCCATTCCATATCCATATTTCATATCATATCATTTGTGCTAGCATGAACTCCGGAGGTCGAGTGCATTTTAGAGTCACAAGTTGATTTTTAGACATACAAAATTGGTGAACCCGACGTGAAGGACTAATTCATTTTTGTTTCATATTTTTCTTCCTTATTTCATCCATCATTATCCTCTCTCATTATTATGTAGGTGTTTATACACCCTCAAAATATGTCAGGTTAGAATACGAAGGCCCATATTGGTTCTTGAAGCGTATAATTACCATATAGGTATGCACTATTTTCCCTCACTATCAAGGTGGGTTGATAATTAATCATTCAATTTACCTTCCCTTCACACTCCTCCTAAAAGTGCCAATAATGGCTCATTGGTTAGAATTTAGGATATTGATCAACCTATCTATATTTCACAACCTGAGTTCTCTAGCTCAAACAACTTGACATTTACGAGAGAACAAAGGTTCAATCCTTGGGTTTTGTCTAGGCCTCAAATCAGTATGTAAATGTATTCTCTTCCTTCCTATTTATTACCTAATGAGGAACTCCTGCACACTTCTCCCGAAGTGATGAGTGTCTTAAAGCAATAGACCATTCCTTAGACAAGATGCAAGGGTATACCAATGCTCTTCTTCAAAACAATGCTGCTACCCCTCCTCCAACATAAAATAAATCTAAATAGGGTGGCCTCCCAAGGATCAATTCATAGTAGGACATCACATGCCTTTTCTTCCTAACAAGACTCAGAACGTACCTAATCCAAGTGAAATACCATCTTTGGGAAATGTGATTTCAACATTTTTTGATAGAGTTAGAGAATTAGAGATTTCCCAGCCTTCTCATACTACCCCTTTTGCGGGGCAAGGAAAGGTCCCCACAACGTTCATAAAATTTTTTTAGGTACCCTCTACACCTTTACCCCCTCCAATCTACTTGGGTTTCTCTAGCCCTAGAGACATTATTATTGGATAGGGCATGTTAGGTATGGCCTCTCACACTCCATACAGATATCCTCCATAGGTACCAACCAGAAGTGTGTTATCAAATTTCATTCCAACTGGAAATGTGACATTCCTTGGTTTTGAACCTACCACTCCGTATCAATAGAAATTACCCCATACCTTCACATGTATTCTAAATCACTATAAGGGGACATGTTTTCTTTTCTTGGTTCATATGCTCGGCCTCAGGGGATACCTTACGCTCCCAAATATGCTTATATTGTGCATTATCAACCTCTTGTTCTACCTCCACCTCCCCATCAAGGGCCATCCATAGTAGAGTCTTATGTGGTGGGCTCATATTCTAAATATATTAAGGATCCCCTTAAATTTACCATACAAAGTGTAATGCTTCAAAACTAGTGCCCAACATTGCAAAGTTCAAAGGGGAGGGGGATCCAAATGTGGACATCAAATCATATGTGACTTCTTGTAGAGCTAGTCCCATGGGATGCGGTTGTAGCTAAGATATTCCCTAAGACCTTGGAGGGGTTTCTCCCAATTGGTACTATAGAATACATGAAATCTTGATGCATTCATTTAAGAAACTCATTTCATATTTCATAAAGGTGATATGAAAAATATCTTGAGAACGAGAATGAGATAATTCCTTCACATTAAACAAGAGCATAATGAATCTTCCACTCATTTAATTCCGAGGTGGAGGAAAGTCCTCTACTCTTTGCCTAATGATCCCAACATGGATAACATGGAACTTTGCAAATTATTCCTCCATTCCCTTAATTGAGAAACTAAGGAAGAGGTTCAAAATTTCCCTCATATGAGCTATTAGGAGGTCTTAGAGGGTTCTCTCTGCATTGACCAAGTGACGATTAATAGAAGTCAAAAGACCTATAGCTCAATTGGGAAACTGGTCACTCCCTCACAAGGTAATTCTAATTACCCAAATGGTTCAAGAAAAAAAATAAAGGACCCAAAGTACTTAACAAGAACCATGGTACTATGATGGAAGATGTAACCGACCAAGCTAGAAAGCCAAACATTGTTAGCGCAAGTAGCAAAAATAATGTTAACAATGCAAATGTGAACAACCAAAGGAGTAATAATTTCACTCCTTCAATTAATGCAAAGTGGACTTCTGTCATCTTCCTCCACATCCTCGGTAGTTCAATACTCAAACCAATTTCCAAACCAGTATCAAAACCAAGACTAGAGGCCTTCGGACATTAACTATAATAACCAATAACCAACAACAGAACAAAAAAATGAACTATGGGCCACAACAAAACCAGAAAAAGATCTCATGACTATGATCCTAATTTGTATTGTGGTTTCCATAGGGTTAGAGAACATGATGCTCATATGTTCCATGATTGCAATGAATTTATACAAAATATTCCGAGAAGACCGAGATAATCTCTTCATTGAGATGTTTTTGGATAATCCTATGGCACCTACGCAAAACAATCACATGGGTCCTATTTCTCCATAAAATTATATTCTTGGGATTTATAGAGTTTCCTTCTTCAACGTACCCTAAGAATGGAAAGATTTACCATCATGGTACGAATAAGGGGTATCCTATTAGAAACACCGATCACAATGTGTCTATGTATGTGAACCCTCTAGTAGCTCTTCCTTTAGATGGTTGAAATCAAACCAAGATTTTAGGCTTAGTAGAGATAGAAATTGAACCTAAAGTTAACGCAATGACCCACACCCATGATAATTGTTCATAACCTCTTCCCACTCATCCCCGTATCTCAAACAATATGTCAATATCTTCTAAGCCTGTAAGAGCTTATGATTCTATCATGGACTTGAGTAAGACATTTTCCCACATTTCCTTCTTGAATTTTTTAAATAATTCTCCTATGCATCGATCAAATTTATTAGAAGCGCTAGGTCTTGGCCATCTTATCCAGACCATTCCTCCTTTAGAGGCCCAAATCAATCATATATACTTTCATATCTATCCCCTATGACATCCTCGGGAAGAGATGTTGGATTCGTATTCGACATTAGAAAGATGTCTACTAATGTTGATTTGACACGAAGAGGTGATCATGTAGTATATCTACAGTTTGGATCTCCAATAACTATGTTAATAATACAATGATAAAAATGAGGTTGTTTTAAATATAGTCCCTTTCTCATTTATGCATAAGCTAGATATGGAGAAACAAACTATTCTTCAACATGAAATATGTTGAGAGGCTATGATAGCCTTAAAGAAACTTCTATTGGAACTATAGTGCTTCCAGTCACTCTTGGACCTAAGACCATGTTGACTAAATTTTATATTATAGACCGAGAAACTAAATATAATAGGATTCTTGGTCGACCTTGGATTCATAGAATGAAGGAAATCCCTTCCATGTTATTCCTAGAGGTCTTTATAGTTCTCACTTTTTATTTTAGAAGTTTGACATCAGGCTTGGTAACTAAATTATACACTAAAAAATTGGGAGCGATACTCGTCATTTCCTTAACCAGTTAACTATTCAATGTGGGTTTCAAATATAGTCCCAATTCTCAAAAGGAATGGCAAGATACACATATGAATTGACTTCAGGGACATTAACAAGGCATGTCCCAAAGATGTTAGTTTGATACCTTCGATTGATGTCATCATTTATGTAACAACTAGATATGAGTTGTTATCTCTCATGGATGGTTTTTCTGGATACAACCAGATAAGGATCTCCAAGGAAGATCAAATGAAAACTACCTTTAAAACTCCTTAGGGAACCTTATGTTACGTAGTTATGCCTTTTGGTTTAAAGAATGTTAGAGCCCCTTAGCAGTGGTTAATGATATACTGATTTCATGATCTTATTCATAAGATTTTGGAATCATTTGTTGATGACCTACTTCAAGTGAAAGAAAAAAACATGGTAATCATCCCAAAGTTTTTCATATTATTCTCTTATGCCTAATCTGTTAGAGTAGGTATTTACCTTAGATCATGTTCACCTAGGTACATTATTTACCTTTATTGTATTTATCCTCACCCACTTATGTGTGTGGATATTTATTTTTATTTATTTAGATATTAGGAGATATTATCTAGTTGTTAGGTATAGTTATTTCCTTGATCTATGGTATTGACTAGTTCTTTCCTAGATCTATGGTATTGACTAGATCCTTGATGTCTAGTTCTCTCATAAATCTATGGTCTTGACTAGTTCTTTGATGACTAGTTATTTCCTTGATTTATGGCTTGATCTACGACCTTGACTGGTTCTTAGATTGTTATTCCTTGCCTATATAAGCAAGGCCCATTCTCATTGTATTTCATTGAGTTCCATAATAATATATGATATTGCTGTTCATTTGTTTGTAAAGGTTTATGTAAAGTTATTCTAGAAAATTACTTTCATCTTATTGATCATGATGTTTGATTAGCATCTGTGTTCTTAGCTTGGCACGATCTGGTTATCATTCCTTTTATGGTATCAGAGCTGCATGACTTGCCGTCACACCAAAAGCTCAAACTGATGGTAAATTTTTTTATAATAGATTATGATAATGTATTGAGCATTATGGATTATGATGGATTTCCATATATGGTATTTTAGCTCTTCTACTTTGCAAATCTAATGTGGTTTGCTATTATCATCTATTATCATTTTATTTGTGTGCTTTGAAGACAAGAGCATTTTATTCTATTTTAGTGGAAACTAAAATAAATAGTAGAGCATAATATTGAAAAACTTGTATCTTTTGATCGGTAACTCGTTTTGAGTGTCGTTTTATGTAAAAGTGCGTAGTTTTTATGATCTCTCCATTGGAAATATTTATTTTGAGAATCTCACTATAATTATAAAGTTCCATATTATAACATGCAATCATTATAAAGTGTATAAATCGGGGGCTCTTGTTGCATTGTTTGGGGGTCTTGTTGCATTGCTTGGTTCTTGCATTTTTTTGATGATTTTTTGAGGATGGAATCTTTATCTACTTATACATTAGATCATGTTGAGCCATCAACAACACATAATTACCATGCATAGAAACCAAGAATTGAAACAATAATTAAGCGGAAAGGATTATGGGCTTTAACTTCTTCGAACAATCGTGTTCACTAGAGAATATGATAAATTTTAGTACCAACGCAAATTTGATGAGTGTATGGGTTTGATAGGAACTTATGTAAGTGACAATATTTTATTTCATTTGGAAAAGTGTGACTCTCCTTTCAAAATATGGAAGAAATTGGAGGATTTATTTGTTAAGGTGGATCATATAAGAGCCATGCAACTTGAAATTGAGATCACCTCTCTTAATTATGAATATTTTCTAACAATTATAGACTATCTTACCAAGTTTAAGAATTTTTGACACGGTTGAAGGGGAGTGGAAGAGATAATAAAGATGAAGAGTGTGTTTACTTGATTCTATCCAAGTTGAGAGGACCATTCCAAATTTTTTCTTCTACCTTTTTCTATAGTATGGATGCCTTAGGTGACACCTTCAAAATGCCTAACTTAGAAATTTTTTGTGAAAGACTTGCTAGGAAGAATCCAAATTATCTCACCTTGAGTCTTCCACCTCTCAAAAGGCATTAGTTGTAACTAATCCTAAGGGCAAGGGAAAACAAAACAGTAAAACCAAATCCACACCTTCTCCATCTCAAAATGCTCCTAAACCTAAAGAAAACAACTCAAAACCCAAGGAGTCTTCTAAATCCAAGAATAAGTCTAGCCATTCATGCTCTTTTTGTGGGGGTAGTAATCATGAAGAAAATAGGTGTTATAAATAAATGCAAGCCTTAGAGGATGCAGTCAAGAAACAAAAATTTCTATCTCCACTCCACCTCCTTCTAATCAGCATGGAAAAGCACTTAATGTTGTTGGAAGATCTCAGTCACCACTTGTAGACAATTGGGTTATAGATTTTGGTGCCTCTCATCACATGAATTCTTCCAAGGAGTCTTTTGTTTCTCTAGGTTTGAGTTGTACTTCCAAAATTGAGGTTGGAGATTATTCCTTTCTTTCTATTGAGGGAAAAGGTGATATACAACTTGATGGTGGAAGTATCCAAGATGCACTATATGTTCCTAACATCACTACAAATTTGCTTTCTGTATATCAAATTTGTCATTCTAGTAAAGGAAAAACAGTGACTTTTACACCACATGGAGAAAAAGTATGAACTTTGTTGGAGCCTCATTCACTGGTTGCTCAGGGTATTGTTGATCATAGTTCTATACTATATCACTTTGAGGGTTTTGATGACACTTCTTCTATGGGGAAAATATTGGTTTCTCATTCAGATTCAGAGAGTAAGCTTTGGCATGAAAGATTTAGACATCTCAATTACAGATATTTGAAGGAGTTGAGCACTCATGGTATGGTAGATGGTATTCCTAGAGTTTCTTTTCTTGAGGGAGTTTGTCATGGTTTTACATTAGGGAAACAACACCAAGATTCTTTTCCTAAGAATTTTTCTAAGAGAGGTTATTCACCACTTGAGCTTGTGCATAGTGACTTGATGGTTTTTCCTACCCCATCTTTCAATGGAGCTAAGTATGTACTTATAGTTATTAATAATTTCTTGAGGCGTACTTGGGTTTATTTTCTCAATTACAAAAGTGATGTTTTTTCACACTTCAAATTCTTCAAGGCTTTGGTCGAGAAACAATATTCTAGTAGCATAAAGAACCTTCACACTGATAATGGGGGGGAGTACTTCAATAATGAGTTTTCTGAATTTTTGGCAACTCAAGGCATTATTCACCAACATTATATTCCTCATACTCCACAACAAAATGGATTAGTAGAAAGGAAGAATAGAAATTTGAAGGAAATGGCTAACTGTATGATGCATTCTAGAGATATACCTCCTATCTATTGGGAAGAAGCAGTTAATTATGCTAACTATATTCAGAATCACACACCACATAGAGCACTTGAGAATTTGACTCTAAAGGAAGCTTGGTCCAACACTAAGCCAGATGTCTCATTTTTCAGGTCTTTGGGAGCCATGTTTGGGCCTTTATGCCAAATAAAAAAGGAAAGCTTTGGATAAGAAGATTAAACCCTTGATCTTTATAGGGTATTGTGAGGACATGAGAGCTTATCATCTTTTAGATCCTGATACACATGATGTTCTTTTTCGAACACATGTTCAGTTTGATGAGCATTTCACTCCTCATGATTCTTCATCTTCTTCCATTCCTTCTTCTTCTTCATCTCATCTTGAGGATCCTTTCTTTGAGGAGATTGATGAGGAGGTTATAGATGCCATTGAGGATCCTATTCCCACTGATGTTGTCACTATGCCTAAGTGGGCTCGTACTATAGTTTCTAAGGTAGCACCTTTCATAGAGGATCTTCCACCCACTAGGCATCATCACACACATTCTATAGGTTCTGGAATTTTGTGTCAGGTAGTTTCTAAGGATCCATAGTCTTTTTCAAAGGCTCATGGGATACCGGAGTGGGATGATGCGATGGCAGTTGAGTATTCTTCTTTGATGAAGAATCATACTTGGGATTTGGTATCTCTTCCTAAAGGAATAAATATGGTTAGGTGTAAGTGGGTATACCAAACCAAATACATAGCTGATGGGTCCATTGACAAGTATAAGGCTCATCTTGTTGTAAAGGGTTTTTCACAAGTCGAAGGTATTGATTACTCTGAGACTTTTACACCCGTTGCCAAGATGGATTCTGTATGCCTTGTACTTGCTATTACTACATCACAGGGTGGCCCGTATACCAGATGGATGTGAAGAGTGCCTTCTTACATGGAGATATACAAGAAGAAATATATATGGAGCAGCCACTAGATTTGTTCAGGATTCTTCTCTTGTTTGTCGGCTCTAAAGGTCTCTCTACGGTCTCAAACAAGCCCCTCGGGCTTGGTATGAGAAGATGGATTCTTTTCTTCTATCTACTAGTTTTGTTCATTTCCACTCTAATCATATAGTGTATCTCCAGCATGTTGGTGAGGATATTGTGATACTTGTCTTGTATGTTGATGATATGTTACTTACTTGGCAACTCTTCTTCCCATATTCAAAGTATTTAGAGGGCTCTTTCTACACAATTTGACATGACAAATCTTGGGCTATTGCATTATTTCCTTGGTTTGTAGATTTCTCAGATAGATTCAAGGATTCATTTGAGTCAAAAAAAAGTACACCCATGATCTTCTTAGGCACTTTGATATGGCTGATTGCAAGCCAAGTCCATCTCCTTTTCAGTCTAGAGTTACTCTTACATCCACATGTACCACACCACTTTGTGATCCTACATTGTATAGGCAGTTGGTTGGGAGTCTCATGTACTTGACCCATACTCACCCTGATATTTCATTTGTAGTAGGGATTATATCTCGGTTTGCACATTCTCCTCATAGTAGTCACCTGGCAGGCGCTAAAAGGATTTTGCGCTATTTACATGGCACTTCCCACTTTGGCCTACACTACACTAGGGGCTCTACTTAGTTGGTTGGGTATACAGATTCAGATTGGGTAGGTTCTATTGATGACAGGTGTTCCACTTCTGGCTATCTTTTCTGTCTTGGTTCTTCTCCAGTTTCTTGGGTGTGCAAAAAGTAACAGGCTATTGCACTTTCATCTTCAGAGGTAGAGTACAAGGCAGCAGTTACAGCGAGTCAGTAGATTCTTTGGCTTCACTAGTTATTGACAGAGTTTGGATTCCCATAGGATTCACCAACTGTACTTTGGTGTGACAACCAAAGTGCAATTCACATTTCTCATAACCCATTGAGCACCAAAGAGACTAAACATATTGAGATACACATCCACTTCATTTGGAAACACATTCAGGATGGAGTTCTTTGCTTGGAGTACCTTCCAACTCAATAGCAGTTGTATACATATTTATGAATCCTTTTGCATCACATCGCTACCTTGAGTTGTGTTGAATGCTTGGGGTTTCGTGAAGTTGTTCTTGGGGGTGTTTGTGAGAACACAT
This sequence comes from Taxus wallichiana var. yunnanensis, assembly GCA_018340775.1. Lineage (NCBI taxonomy): Eukaryota > Viridiplantae > Streptophyta > Pinopsida > Cupressales > Taxaceae > Taxus > Taxus wallichiana. The sequence goes on from CM031240.1 coordinate 576,535,406, forward strand.
TCCTTCTTCTTCTTCTTTCTCTTTCCTTATAGCAGGATTCTTTCCTTCTTTTGGTTCGAGATTTTTTCATGGATATATTATACATAAGTACCTCATCAAGCCTAGTTCTTGAGACTCATACTTGTGGACATGCCACTTCTATTTTTTCCCCTAGCTTCACTTGAGGGGGATGTTAGAGTAGGTAATTACCTTATCTCATGTTCACCTAGGTACATTATTTACCTCTATTGTACTTATCCTCACCCACTTATGTGTGTGGATATTTATTTTTATTTATTTAGATATTAGGAGATATTATCTAGTTGTTAGGTATATTTATTTCCTTGATCTATGGTATTGACTAGTTCTTTCCTAGATCTATAGTATTGACTAGAACCTTGATGTCTAGTTCTCTCCTAAATCTATGGTCTTGACTAGTTCTTTGATGACTAGTTATTTCCTTGATTTATGGCTTGATCTATGATCTTGACTGGTTCTTAGATTGTTATTCCTTGCCTATATAAGCAAGGCCCATTCTCATTGTATTTCATTAAGTTTCATAATAATATATGATATTACTTCTCATTTGTTTGCAAAGGTTTATGTAAAGTTATTCTGGTGAATTACTTTCATCTTATTAATCGTGATGTTTGATTAGTATCTGTGTTCTTAGCTTGGCATGATCTAGTTATCATTCCTTTTATAATCGAGTACAGGTAACGCTAAATCTTGAGAAATGCATGTTTTGAGTAACTAGAGATAAATTGTTGGGATATATCATTTCATCTCGAGGAATTAATGTTGATCTAGAAAAAATATGACTAGTCTTGGAGATGTCCCCACCCACCGAAAATTCAAGCGAGGTCTTTGTCGGTAAACATGGGATAATACGTAGGTTTATCCCTGATCTAACATACACCATACACCCCATCAATGGTTTTATTAAGAAATATTACATAAAAGCATGGAAAATTGAATGTCATGAATCCTTTGAGTCGGTGAAGCACTTCCTCATGTCACCACCCACGCTCATGCCACCAAAACCTGATCATCCTTTGATCTTATATTCTCGAGCCATTGATGTCTCAATTATGTGCATGTTAGCACAAGAAGATGATGAATGTCATGAGTGAGTTATTTATTTCATTATCCTTACCCTTCTTAATTAAGTTGTGTATTACACATAAGCGAGAGAAAGGAGTGATTAGTGATAATTTTCACAACAAAAGGTTAAGGCATTACATGCTTAATCAAGAAACACAAGTGATTGTTAAATCGAATAGTTGCAAACTTTCTTAACCCATGCTGCCTTATCCAAAAAGGTGGGTCATTTCATTACATTAATGGGTGAGTTTGAGCTCACCTTTGTTAACTAGAAGTCCGTGAAGGGACAAATTATCATTGATTGGTTAGCTGATAACCCTATAGACTATGGGGATCTAGTAGACCTAGATTTTCTAGATGAATGTGTGTTCTATGTAGAGACAAATCCCCATTTAGTGTCATGTCTTTGGTACACTGATATTGTTAATTATATTGTTGGTCAGTCATATCCTAAGGGAACAACCTCACAACAAAGACAATGGCTACATGTCATAGCCGCCAAGTATATAATTATAGAATAATTTATCTATCACAGAGCCTTTGATGGTATGTTGTTGAGATGTTTTGACGAAAAAGAGTTAGATAAAATCCTTTTGGATCCCATAGTGGAGTCTGTGGTGGTCACTTTGGGGGCAATCAATAAATTGCAAGATTCATCACATGGGCTATTTATGGCCCACTTTAGAGCATGACATTGTAGAGTATGTCCACAGGTGTCATAAATGTCAAGAATTCTCACATGAGATACACATTCCTGCACAAGATCTACATCCCATAGTTACACCTTGGCCCTTCTCAACTTGGGGTCTTGATTTGATAGGGAATTTCTCTCCCTCATCCTCGGATGGCCATAATTTCATTATCACGGCCACCGAGTATTTTACCAAGTGGGTTGAGGCCATGCCTCTTACTACTTTTTATGGATCTGTGATCACCAAGTTTATTTTAAACCAATTCATATGTAGGCATGGAGTCCCGATGGTCATTATATAAGATAATGGCATGTCATTCAAAAATGAAGAGGTGTGAGAATTTTGTGTGCAATTTAAGATATCACATCACATAGCCTCTTTATATTATCCTCAGGATAATGGACAGGATGAGGCTACAAATAAAACATTAAATTCCATTCTCCTTAAGATAGTTAAGGAGAACAAAAGAGACTAGCATCTGAAGTTATTTCTGACCTTGTGGGCCTATAGGACATCGGTGAGAACACCCATAGGGGAAACCCCTTATTCTTTTATCTTTAGATCCGAAGCTGTTCTACCATTAGAAGTAGAATTAACTAGTCTTCACATATCATTACAAGGCATCTTGGGTGAATATAGGTATCGAGAAGCACAATTAGTATAATTAGAAACCCTTGATGAAGCTCTTCTTCAAGCTAAGTGGAATCATCGCATTTATGCTGACAAGATGTGTCATCAGTATAATAAGAAATTTTTAAGCGATAGATACACGTAGGAGATCTAGTCTTAATATTTGTGACACTGGATTGACAAAAATACTGGCGAAGGAAGAAATTTCAGGCCCAAACTATTAGGCCTATATCAAGTAATAGAAGACTTTAGCAATGGTGTGTATCTCCTGTGTACTTTAGAATGTATGGAATTCAATGAATCCATTAATTCACTTCACCTTAAATGTTTCTACGCATAATTCATCTACAAATTTTCTGCTTGTACATTATTGTTTCCGTGTTGCATACCATTTGCATTATCATATTGTGAAATTGTAAATCAATAAACTCACTTTTTAAGCAACTTATAAAAAATTCTAAAATGATAGAAAAATGCTCAATCATAACCCTTCAAGTATCCACTGTATTATCATCAAACAATTCTAATCTCTTCATCACTTCAACAATTAAGAAAGAATTTTTACATTGGTCCTACCAAGGATTAAATACTAAGTTTTACTCATAGTTTCTTCTAACTTAGATATCTTTTCCCATAGTCTATTCTAAAATCTTCTTGATGTCACATCTTTCCTTGAAAATCTCTCTGATAAAAAAATAAATCTTAACATTTCACCTAGAGTTCTTGTTTTCCTATCTCAACCTTTGGTGATGAGCCCTCACATCCTAATGGTTATGTGGGATTGAGGCTAGAGGAATTTTTCCCTCCCAAAAGCACAAGTCAAAATTAAAAATTAAAAAACAAATATATATATATATATATATATATATATATATATATATATATATATAAACTATTTCTTTTGCAAATAACACTACACTTCCTTACCCTACCGGTCTTTGGTGATGAGCCCATGCTTCCTACAAGTAGCGTGATACTTTGGAAAGTGGAAGTTTTCTTACTTGCCCATATATTTTCATCGGTGATGAACTCATGCTTCTTACTAGTAGAATGGGGAAATATGTAGGGGTTCCCATCAAATAATTCCATAAGCTGTAAATAAGTTAGCAAATAAAAATTACTTTGGAACCATAAAATTCCCAAGAAAATGAGTTAGATGTGTATGTTGTAAGAGAGTCAAATCCTTAAAAATAGATTTTTTCAATCAAAAATCCCTCTATGGATCTAAGTCTAGATAAAATTACAAGCAAATCACATTCGGAATGGGTAGTTAACTATGCTTAGGGTTGAGTTGTAGGTTCCTAATTAGATCTTTGTCAAATTCTTGTCTTCTTATCACCATCTTCATTCATCAAAACCATATAACTTGTGTCCCTTCTAGCTCTCGATGTTGAGCCCTTGCATCTTACTAGTTGTGTGGAGTTAGGAGTGGAGAGAGTTCATTTTCTTATTATATCACATTCATCACATTTTTCCAACAAAACAAAAGTGCTAAATATTGTTTGAAAACCAAAGTATCTGATTACAATTTGTTCTCATGAGCATCATACAAAAAAGATAAAAAAATTTTAACACATTTACATCATCATCATCCATAACATACATTCATAAAAAGCATATAAAAGCATAGGAAATTCTAAGCATCTAAGAGTACACATGTGAGACGAGTCATGAATAAATCAACTCTTACACAGAATAGCCAAACCAAAAAGAGATGTATATATGTATATATTTATAAAATAAGGTCAATTTTGTATACAATTCCATCACACTCTTGCAAGTGTGATAAAAATCATCATCTATGAGCTAAAAATAAAAAAGGAAATCAATATATGTATCCAAAAATGTCTCAAAGTAATAAGTTCTTGTGGCCTATTTCTCTTTGTGGGATCCCACTAAAGGTGTAGGAATATAAATCCTATGATGGGACTGAGATCCTCCATGAGCCGATCAGTGAGAATGACCATGATATGGGGCATGTGACCTACCGGTGTAGTAGCCTTGCTGCGGGAATGGCCTCACCTATGTATCCTCTCGGCCAATGGTATCCAAAGAGCTTGGCTCCCATCTCGGTCATGGATAATACGGGATGCCATGCTATTGTGAACACATTAGTATGATGACAAGCCATCACTAGTTTCCCAATGTCTACAAGCAGTTGGTCTCATGTCTTCCCTAAATGAAGAGTAAAAATTTCAAGGAGAATTTGACGAATAAGATCTCCCCAACCATCTACAAAGTAGATGAAAAACACAAGTAATCTATGACAAGTCAAAAAAACCTTTATATATATATATATATATAGTATAGTCCATAGTTCACTAATGAGTATAATCTAAAAAGTAGGGTTAAGAGAAGAGTATTCTACTTACTCGGATCTCTCAGTATCTAGGATGGGTTTACTAGTGTTGGTGGTGGTGTAAGCATTGCTACAAGAACCTCCTCTACTATGACTTCCTCTATGGAAATCCAACACCCAAAAATTGAATCCTCATCCCCTCCTATGATAACACTCAAAGGATCCTAAGTGTGTAATGTCTCGGCCTCGGATCGGCTATAGCGAAGGCCTCCATAGTAGAAACGTACTCTATGTTACTCTCCTCCCTCCTCATCTTCTCCCTCCTCATTTCCCTCCTCCTTTGTCTCTATCTCGACCTCCTCCTAATCCTTCCCATTGTGCATGGGTGTGGCCTTGATCTAAAAGATCAACACCACTCTAGCCGGGTATTATGCAATCTATGAAGTACTAATTAGGATCCCATGTGTGATGACAGTCCACTTGAGTTTTCCCCTCATGACATCTCTAGCCTCTAAAATCCCTTGTAGATCATCAACATATGATAATCCAAACTATTTTGGTACTCTACCAACAAGATGGACCTCCACTTTGTTGGTTTGATCCATCAATTATGTATTAGAACTATATGAAACTAGAGTAACAACATCCTCACCCTATAAGTTTTCCATGTCTTGGTATGAATATACAACCATGTCATTGGTAGTAAGTGCATAAAATAACATGTGTAGCCCTTTGAGGGGATCCATACCAATCCACCTCACTACTCTAATAGCCCTAGAATTTGTTATCCCAATGCCCTCTAATAGGGGATGTAGTTCTCATAAACCCAGCTCATCACTAGTGTTAAATGACTAAGGGACTTTCCCTTCAGTCAAATAACTCGTATAAATAATAATGATTGGATCCAAGGATTCTGATGCCCCATGCATAGGTGTGGCCATGTTGTTCAAGACTCGAATGATCGGTGCCTAATAGTAAATAAGTTTGTCCCCTCCTTTTTCCCCAACCAAGTATGAAGAAAATATGCCAATAATGGTCTTGCATAATGTGGGGATAGGCATAGAAGAAACCCATAATAATATCATCCCTTGTTTGGCACCCATGTCAGGTGCCTACTGTCTCCCATATATGCAACCCACTATTGTGAATGCACCAATGAACCCCACACTAGATATAGTCAACATTGTGCCACTGATGGGAACCTTGAGAATCATGTAGATTTCCTCTAGGGTAATCATACACTCCCCTATGATTCCGAGGAAACCGAAAGTATTCTGCTATGTATCCCAAGTAACTCATCAAATCAAATAACAAATGGCCAGCTGGTGCAACTTGTTATGTCTAGGATATCCTCCACATCCCATCCCTTTGTAATATGTCCCTCTCATCCTGAGTAAGAGCATCCAAAATAGGGGAAACCAATCATTTTCTTAGGATCTAATCCATCCAAAATATGGCCCATGCATTCATAAAAATAAAAAAGAGTAAGTTAGGATCACAATAATGCAAATTAAGCTCACGAAAAAACATCATAAATACACTCACAAACTATTTTTTTATCATACTTAGTCAACTCTAAGTTTTTCCCTAGAAATTACGTAAATGATTCTCTATGCAGAGAGGTTGTTATGTAACTGCCCCTATGTGTAGAGTGGTAGTTGCATAACCACAATGGTAATTCTACATTTTTCCTCAACCCTTTAATGGTTGTGTAACTAACGTGGTGGTTGCGTAAGAATCACTCTACTCGGAGAAATAGTTGCACAATCACCATGGTGGTTCCATCCATGAAAGGTAGGTTGAACCTTAAATCCCCACAAATTCAAAAAAAGATAAAAATAGACCTTTTCCAATAAAACAAATTGTAGATCCTACTAGGTGTCCCCATTATGAACATTTTGACTATAAAATTATTAAAAATAACCCCCTAAGTTGATTTTTTCACATTTTATACATTTTAGAGTAAAAATAAATAAATGTAGATAACTCACCTATTCAAGATCCACTTTGCTCCTCCCATTGGTTGGGTTATCATCACATTGATGCACTCTTCGCTTTGACTATAATCTTGTGCAAAACCATCACAGGTGATCCAGAGCTCAAAATTTTCTAGGTGGGTAAGTGCAAATGATTTCTAAAAATAGTAATTTTGGTATATATAGCATGTTTTAACTCTATTTTGAGTGTGTTTTTTTATAGGGTTGGAGCACTGGCACATGTATATTTCTATCCCCATGGATATGGTGAGTCCTCTTGTCATTTTATTTTAGTATATTTTGTCAATTATACATTATATCTACACTTGATTCTTATTTATTTCTTGTAGGTAGCAAGAATCTTGGATTGGCATCACTTCAACACATGAGCGTGTCAGGTATAATTTCGACTTTCCCATTTGGGAGCATCATACTTAGACTTTACATTTTACACCTCTTCATGTCTAAAACACTTCTCTGAGGGGGCAATATGTAAGCACCTAATTTTACAAAATAAAACATTGTCATAATACTTAAAATACTAACTAATGAAAACATTATTTTCAATGATGTTCGAGTTCAAATTCTTACTTGGAGCATGATATTTTATCTTTCTTCTCCCTTTCTAGATTTTCCCACTTTCCTTAGTTGATTTGCATCTCTTTCCCTAGAAGGTTGACCTTTAGTTACAGAACTACACCGGCGGTTACACAACCACCTCGATAGTTATGTAACCACCAAGTATTTCCTAAGTGGAAGTAACACAACATCTGTGGTGGTCTTGTAACTTCCAGTCTATGCAAACTGAAGATTTTATGTGCTTTTGACAGAAAATCTTCTTGCATGTTCTCGAATGCATGTCAACTTCTTTAAATTCACTTTTAGTGCATGTTTCTTAACCAGATTGGTTTTTCCTTAGCTTGTTAGATGTGTATAAACTTATTCTTCCCTAATTTCTATTATTAGAAAGTTAGTTGCCCCTCCTCCGAGTGATGTGGAATTTCTAAGCTATCAATTATGTTGGAACACTTCCCAACCAAATTTCTATAAAATCTAGGATTCTTCCTAAAGCATTGGTTGGAGTTTCTTGATTTGGATTGCACTATTATGCTGCTATAATCCTGCTATGAAGTATTCAAGAAAACACATTTTTTTCCTTGTTGCTTTCTTTCTCACATTTTTACCAGACTACTTGAAAACTAGCCATCTCCAACACTCTCTCATTCTTTCTGCACACTTCTTAGCATAACTCCATGGACAAAAATTTGAAAAGAAGATGAGGGGATATCAAAAATTACTTCCATTATTAGATTTGACTCTGTAAAAAATTCCGGAGTTAGAGATGTCATTAAATTCCTACAAGTTTCTTTTATTTATTTTAAATAGATTCAAATCTTCATTCTTTTAAATACATTCATTTAGAAAGATTCAATTGCAATAGTAGTTACAGTAGATTTCGTTTGTAAATATTCCATTGAGGATTTCCTTCCAACTCATCCGTGTGGATTTTCTTGGGAATAATTCGGAGGAGGTTCTTGCCACAATATTTTGTTATCATTTCTTCATTATTAAATTGTTTAGGAAAGTTCATTGCATTCAAAATTTAGTATTAGTTGCACACGAGAAAAGATTCTATGAAAATATTCTTCTTTTCCTATCCTTGTGGATTTACATGGGAAGTTAGCTTTAGAATCTTCTGTGTCTATGTTAGATTTATATTTCTTCATTAGAAAGATTTTGTTTTACCGAGGAAGCTTCAGGGGAAGAATTACTTCTGAGAAGCTCTTCATTCTTCTTGTGATTCTGAGGTAGAGCTAGAAGAAGTAAAATCCACAATTACAAATTAGGAAAAGAATTTATTTTATTATATTAGAGTAAATCCTCTACAATGGGGAAATAACCACATCTAGCTATTTCACTATTTATTTTAATTTATTTAGAGTAGAAGCAATTTCATTTAATTAGAGGAAGTTAGTTTGTCTGTGCACATTTCTTTTATTTTCTAGTAAACACAAAATTCCAAAAACATTAGATTAGATTACTTAGTTCTTTTATTTGTTTTATTCCCTTTTGTTAAAATTATTGAAAAAGCACAAAAACAAGTAGATTAAATTTTCTTTCGTAGTTTTAAACAATTAGTTGGCTTAGGTTTTCTAAACATTGACCTTTCCCTCTTATGGATTCTGTGTGTTTGTTTCTTTGTTTTTAGTAGTTTACACATCCACATGACCATCCAAGGCCCAAGGCAACACAAATATTTTGTGCATGATCCACGAGTGACATAACCAAACCTTGCTCCATAATATAGAGACATTGATCAAGGCCTCATACACCTCATTTTCCAAACCACCCCACTTCCACTTGTTATTATATCACATTTGATGACTTTGAACGTCGAAGAGGACAATTCTTATGTGTTTTGGCACACAGTCAGCTTGGTTAAGATTAGATTCCATAATTTACCCATTTTTCCTACCCACATGTTTCTTCTCACTCCATGACCTTATCTGGAGACTTTTACAAGGTAAATGCTAGACATTCCTATGTATTCCATAGCCAGTTCAGAGGGTGTTTGGTGACACCGATACTAATATAATCCTTTGTGTGTTGATTCTATTTGATCATTCCATTTCACTGCCCAAGTTAGATAAGAATTCATTTTCTTAGACAAGCAGATTCCTCTAGTGCTGCAGAAGAAATTTGATTACCTTGATTACTTGTAAGCCATTTTCCCCTATTTTTGCATATTTCACCTATTTTCCCTAGTTATCTATTCCATATATATCTTTCATATCATATCGGCTTTCTCGACATGACCTCGGGAGGTCAATTGTGCTCTAGAGTCATGTGTTTATTCTTGTAGATACACTATTTTATTTATTAGGCCATCTGGTAATTTGATCTCCCAAAAGATGATTAATAATAGGATCATGCCCCAAGTTAGCTTCTCACCCTTTTATACTTATATCCTTGCTTCATCCACTATCCCCTTAGCAATGTAAAATGTAATGTTATAAAGGGTTTTATATGCCATATTATGCACAACATGTATCCACTTACTATTTACCTATGACCATCTCTCTAACGCACCCAATTTATAGCTAAAAATATGTGCTACAACTCTTGTGTCGAGATCGGTGATGCTTGTGATATCAAATGTGAGATTTCCCCAATAATATTTAAACTTTTTGGTAGTATCCTCTCTTTGCTTAATTATATTGTATGTCCTACCCAATCTCAACTCCTGAGCTACAAAACATATGAAACTTCAAATCACTTGTGCGGTAATATGCATTTTCCTCCCTGAAAAATAAAGAAGTCCACATGAACCCTCGATATGAGCCACTAGTATAGGCGCTCTGGTTTTCCAAATCCTTCTTTACAAAAGATCATTAATCACCAACTTCCCTTCCGATATCCTTTTCGCTAATTCTTTCATGACATCCTTCCTTATTTCTCCCTCACGGGCCTTCGTGTGATGATTGTAATCACTTATTTTACATTTTGTGAGTTGATATACCCATGGTTTCCCTACTACCACATTGGGAGGGTATTACATCTTAGAAAACCAGTCCTCTCGGTGTGTCCTCTATGATGGGATTTGTATCCTTTCCCTTACCCTTGGGTGATTTCTTGATATTGTTTTCCTTATTTGGTGCGATTGTTTTTACTCTTTGTAGTTAACAACTTCAAATTCAACTTCAACTTCAAATTCACAAATTTTAAACTCCACATTTACAAAAACGCGTTCCCTAGGTGGTGAATAAACTTACTCAAGATCTTTTTCCTTAGTGACAAGCATCTATCTCTCTAATCAACCTATTTACTTTCTTTAACCTTTTTTGTATTATGGTTCTTTTTCACAACCCCGTGCCCTAATTCGAAAACCTTGAGCTTTGTGAATCTATACTTCCACAAACCCTATCTTGAACTCTAACCTTTCATTATTCCTATTACACACCTTTCCTCCATGCTTCCACTTCCTCTGATGGAGCTCTTATACTAAAAAATTTGCTCTAGTAAATCTTGGTTCTATCTTCACACTAGCTCTTTGTACTCAAATGTACTTTCACTCTACAATAGCTTAAACACACAAGTACTCCAAAGAAAGGTAAAAATATACTTCGTTCACACCTTTTTATAGTTTTTCTCATATTTTCAACATTGATTACTCCTCACCTACCACCATTCCAAATATTTAACTATATTTATTTCTTTCCACCACACTTTTTCCTTCTTTCTCTTGCATGCGATAGCCGTAACCTTCGACGCACTATTATTTCCTAAGCTACAGTCTTCATTGCACTCACCTTCTTGCACCACAACCCATCTTCCTCTATGTGACTTATAAGTAGTTTATTCTTCTACTTCCTCCATCATGTTACATTATTTATTCCTCTACATGGTTTCGAACATCCGATAAATTTTATCAAATGCCATCATCCTTAAACATATGCAGCACTTTTATTTGTGTTCATGCATCCCAAATACACATCCATCAATAACCCTTATTTTACATTGTCACATGAACCCCTAAACCAACTTCAATAGATGCACCAACATCACATGGTCTCTTTTTGTGTACTCACTCTTGTTTCACCCCACACTACAGGTATGTGTGGTCCTTTGTGAATCAAATTAATATATAGGAATCAACTCCTGCATGTGAATGTGCTTATTACAACAAAACAAAGTAAAACATAACAAGAAGGGAAATATAATCTAAGTGGAAATATTTACTTTTTATAAAAACGAAGGAATCTTATCTATAGTAGGATCTTAGCCTACTCCCATTGAAGTAACTAAACAACATGGTGTCATCTAGCACCTATATTTTACATGTTCCTATTTTCATTATCTTAGTCACTACAAAGGGTCCTAACCAATGGAATTTCAACTTCCCAGGGTGGCACAATGTTTTTTTATCATATACCAGTACCATCTTCCTGAATGTAAAATACATGTTCTTGATATGCCTCCCATGTCAAGCCTTCTATCATTCCTTCTTCATCTTTTGAATACAAATCAAAATTATGCATCTCTCATCCAATTGCATCAATTTATCAATGTGCTCATCAATTAATTATTCATCATAAAATCCTCCTACATGCACAATATGTAGGGATGGTAACATAAATTCAATAGGGAACACTACTTTTTCACCAAACACCGACTGAAAGGGTGTGGCCTTATTCAACCTCTTATAAGTTGTTATAAATGCCCAAAGCATGGTTAAAACCTTATCATCCAATAATTTCTTCCAACATAACATATATTCATTAATGTTTGCCTCAAAATCTTGTTAAAATCTTCAAAGCAGTTCCATTGACTTGAGGGTGATAAGGGTAGTCTCATGGTGTACCACTATAAACTATTCTAGTATAATTCTAATAGTCTCATTCAGAAAGTGAGTTCATATATTACTTTTTAGGCTCAATGGACATCCATACATGCTTATGATGTTTTCCCAAAGGAACATATCTCAAGTTATTGTTTCAGTGTAACCTTTTGTAAGCACAACCTCTACCCACATTGTTAAGTATTCAATACATGTGATGATATAGTGCATGTATATCTGCGTGTAGGTGGTGCAATAGGTCCTAAAAAGTCAATTTCCCATTTCTCAAAAGTATTTTAACTTACTATAGGATCAATGTAATCTCATCCCTATTTCTAGGTTTTCCTATTCTCTGACATTGATCACATGCTTTGAAAAAATACTTAGTGTCTTTATATAGTGTTTCCCACCATAGACCTGTTAATAAGATCTTGTGCATAGTCATTTCTCATGCACAGTGTCCTTTTTTATTCCTCCGTGATCTTCCTACATTATAGATTTGCTTTCATGCTCTACCATACATCTACACAAGGCCATATATCTACCCATTTTATACAAGTATCCTCCAATGAGTTGATAGGTCGCAACACGAATAGAATTTTTTTCTTTTCTATAGTCTTCATTCCTTCTCGAACAATTCTAGTGCACAAGAATAATACAATATCCTCTAAATCAGTTGGAGTGTGGTTTAGTCTAAATAGTTGAGCATCTAACATAGTGTCTTCTATACTCTTGACATCCTCGTCGAGTTAATGCTTGATAAGTAATCAAGCCCTAAGTTAATCTTATCCTGCTTTACTATGACTATAAAATCAAACTCCTGAAACAAAAGGATCCATTGATAGACATGCCCTTGTAAGATCATTGTATTTACCACGTACTTAAATGTCACGTGATTTGTATAAAAGATGAATGGTGTGGCCAATAAGTATTGTCTAAACTTGTGAAGTGCATAGATCATGGATAATTCTTTATGCTTCGTCATTATATAGTTTTTCTCGTTGGTGTTAATTTACTACTTGTAAAGCATATAGGGTGATCAATGTTTCATTTTCCTATTTTCACCAATACTTCTCCAATGGCCATGCTAGAGGCATCTACATATACATACAAAGGCTTGTTCCAAGAAGGGAAATGTAGGATAGGTGTGGTTGTTAGTTTATCCTTCAAGGTCTCAAATGTCTGCTATTGTGCATCACCCCAATAAAATTTTCCTTTGTCCTTCAAAAATTCTTCAAGGCACATGGGAATTTTGGCATATCCTTTAATGAACTTCCTGTATTAACTAGTATTCCCCAAGAAGCCACGCACTTCACTCTAATTTTTTTATTCTTCCAAAGACTAAAATAAATGCAATATTTGTTGGGTCCATCAATAATTCTTACTTGAAAATGATGTTCCCAAGAAAATTTCCAAAGGGAGTGGAAAATATACAATTCTTGATGTTTAAAGAGATACTAAATTCCTACACATCTTAAACATTAATCTTAGGTTATCACCATTATTTTAACCATCCCATAAACAGTCTAATCATCCAAGTATACCTATAAAAATATGTGAATAATGTCTTGGAATGCTTGAACAACTATGTGTGACAATACTATTGGTGTATTCTTCAATCCAAAGGGCATAATGGTGTATGAAAAATTCACCATTCTTTGTGAAATTGATATTCTCCTAATCTTCATGCGTAATGCATACTTGATGGTACCCTAAGAATCCATCTATAAAGGAGTATATTTCACACCTCACTACAATTTTCAAGATCTCTTCTATGAATGGTGTAGGAAAAGGATCTATCACACATGATGCATTGAGAACCCTATAGTCCACACATATTCTTATCCGACCATATTACTTGATTTTAATCACCATGGAAATTATGCAATTAGATTCCTATATAGGTTCAATAATTCTTGACTTGAGCATCTTATCAATTTCCTCTTTTACCTTTACACACAAGTTCGATTCATCCAAGAAGGCCTCTTCCAAACTTAGCGTGCACCATCCTTCAACTTAATTTTCATTTCTCCCAATGATGGATGTACACCCTTTAATTCATGATATCCCATAGGAAATAAATCATGGAAGTCACGTAATAGCTCAATGATATTTGTAACTTCAGGTTTCGACCAATAATATCTAACTATCACCTCTTTAAGCACATCCTCAATTATAATATTCACCTTTTTAGTCTTCATAGGTACATGATATGTGCATTCCTACTCATCTGTGGAGTCCAAAACTTCACACACACCCTCAATATGCTTTATATCTAGATCTTTTAACTCCTCATAATCAATGAGGTATACCATATTCCCTTTTTACTTATCTTTCCATGTGCACCCCAACAATGTTTCTTTTGTCACTATCACATCCTCGCACACCTCAATCTCAGGATCCCCTTATAGATGAATCATAAGTTGTTCTTCCTTTGTGTTATCTCCCAACATGATTCACTTCATAATATTTAAGTCTTCATGAATTGAAGGCTTAGTGGAGAAATAATCAAAGGTATGAACAATACCTTCCATCATGTCACGCCAACTTGTTGTATCTTGATTTATCTCAGCATACACATATCAATCACGTGTGCATAAATGTAATGTAGAATAAAATTTGTGTACCCATAAATATGGTGGTAATGCATCTTGTTCTTGTGCCCAAAATATGTCAAAATTTTGGATATAAACCAAAGCAGAGTCTTTTCATCATAGTCCTACGAGTAGTGAAGGAACATTGCTCCAAGTAAACCTTGTTAGGAAGGATACTCTTATCTCACACAATACAAATATATTTTCTCTATGTGTCACCCACACAATATATAGACAATCATGTTCCATCTATCTCCCTCATTTTTCCACTGGTCTTGTTTCTCATGAGAAAGAATTAGGTTTCTCTTCTCCATTATACCTTTGGTAATTTTTCCTTACCCAAATACCTAATCATGCATGGTTTAATCATCCTATAAATATTCCCTTGACCTCACAACCTACCATATCATAGGTTTTATGGGCCCAATTGTCATATGCCACACTAGTTGTATCATTGATAGAGTTCACATCTTCCTAATGAAGTACACCTTCTTTTGATGGCTCCAATATTTTTAGGTTGCACACTATATGTGCATGTATTCTATTGATCTTTGTATATGGCACAATCTTTGTATCATCTAGAGGAATCACAACTCACTCGTCTTTGCTCACAAAACTAATATATATATTTTTGAAGAACAAGTTAACATTATTTGCATAGCACTAAGGTCATCCAAGCAATGTTGGGAAGTTATCTCGCCTCAATAAGCTATAATAATTCAAAATTACTGTGAATTTAGAATTTTGAATAGTGATTAAAGCATATTTTAACACTCTAATGGGAATGGCTCTTTCTTTATTAGCCATATACAACACATTAGAAGATGGTTGCAATGGTGGCATTCCCATCTAGTTCCAAGCATCCAAGGTGAGAACATTCACTTCGCACCATGTCAATAAAGATGTTACTCACCATCCAGCCATTAATTATAACATCTAATGTTATCTCCTTATCATACTCATGTTCCCATGGTGGTAACTTTGTATGAAGGATCTGGCGCTCTCTTTGAACTCTTGTGTGTGGTGCCTTCTCTCTTAACCATTATTATAATAAGGGAATAATGTTTACTTTCCTCAACATTTTACACACTTCCTTAAGATCATCAATTTAATTCTATGGTATCTCAATATTCTTCGCACATTCCCTCTTGCATGCTTGTTCTTTCAGGTGTTGGATCTCCCCTTGTAGTTTTTTGACAACACCTAGAGTTTCTGATATACTTCCTTTTGCTAACCAGTTTTTAGATATTTAACATGTATAATCTCTTCTCTCCTGATAAGAGGTTTTTCCTTCGTATTCTTACGTACGCACTACTTCTACATGAGTAGTAACTAACATAGGTTAAATTTTTGGCTCAAACATTTTCTTAGGCGTCCACTTTTCATGTTTTGTTCTCTCTACTTTAATCATAGTTGTGAATTTATCCTTCTTATTGTTCTTACACATATGGGCATATAGATATGGAAAATATTCAACCTTATGATCCTTTCTACAATACACATAGACCTAATTCTTAGGAAACTCACACGATAATGATCGGGTGATCCACATGTATAACATGTCCCACACACAAACCTTCTATGACCACCACATCCTTTCCTTATGAATTTTCCTTTTAAGCCTCCATTCTCATTGTTGTGTCTTTTGTTGTACTACCCTTATTATTCCTAAGAGTTACTAGCCACACTGGTCTATCATAATCCAATCTCACATTCCTCATGAATATGATTGATCAAATTTTAGTCAATATTTTCATGAGTATGTGTGTCACAAATCTTACAATACTTAGAGATAGTCTTATGTGTCAAGTGCTAAAAAGTTGGAAATTCTAGACATCATGATTTTTATGAAAGATGTCACAAGATATCGATAATATGTACATATTCCTGTGCGGGCATTTATCCTTAGTATATCCTTCAAACTCCCAATTTATACACCATAACTCACTACACATATCATACGTTGAATTAGCATAAATATTTTATAGGTGAGAGAATAATGCTTATTGAGTAGACAAATTTTGATACTTAGTAGAAGACACATAGAAGGTTCGTGCATGAGAATAGTGCGCATTCAAAGGTGCGGAAGGATAGGGAAGGACACGCACATGAAATATAAGGGTGGATTCAGGACTTAGCCATTTTCACATGTACGGGATATTTTTGGAGATGGCATGCAGAGCACATAAACTAGATAAAGACTTGCAACATGCATCAGCTATTTTTGGAATAATGGCTACTAAGTGCTTTGTATGGGTGCGGGATAAAAATAGAATTGCTACGCGTTAACTAGAATAGGTGTATTGTTAGCGCACTTACATGTGTGGCTATTATTGTAAAGGGGCATGGTTATTTTCAGCATGTGACCTATTTTGGGACCTATGCAAGCGGTGAAGGGAAAGTCCCGACCCTTATAAATATGTAATGATCTGCATAGTATAGGAGTATTGTGTGAGAACTAAATGACTGTGAAGTTATGCTGCAAGATCTAATGTGTGCATAAGCTATGGTATTATCTATTGTAGTGAAATTTTCTGTATTTATTACATTTAATTTAATGGACTATATTGGCTGAATTAGAGTATTAATCCCAAGTGTAATTGGTTCTTGCATGCTTGACTTCATTATGGTTATCATTTAAATCTATTACTCTTTAGATCTAGATCTGGACATTCTCTGTAGAATGTTATGTTAATTATGGATCTAAATGCATCAATTCTTCATCATGCTAACAACTGCGCAACAAGAACCCTAAAGAGAGGTTTGGCACCTTTACGTGCTTTGGGTGAGCACTCAGTCTAGGATGAGTGATGTGCCAACACGACTAGGTTTTTAGTGATAAATTCTAGGTTGCATCATTGGTTACTTATCAAGACCACTTTTTCAGTTTTTTCAAGATGGTTCTCGATGAAGACATATTGGTTGACCCTAGCAAGTGTTGAGGAGTAGATACATGATCTAGAAGAAGAATACGCATAGAGGTTTAGCACCGATCTGATTCTATATGATAGTTTGTATGAAATCTTCTTCACTATTTTTCTAATAGAACTATACAAGTGGTTGATTTCTTATGCATCTAAAATGGATTGGAGGTATCATGCACTTATTTGGACGTAGGAAGAATTTCAGGCCCTCTATGATGTTGATCTGATTTGGACACGCGTTGTGGATACTTGGTTTCATGGTGTTCTAAACAACTATATTATGGAGTACTCAATTTCCACTTATTATTTCCCAAAGGTAGAAGAATTCCAATTTTTATGATATCCCAGGGGAACTTACCTACAAGGCATTCCACTAGTGATCAAGATCTTGATGATAACCCTTAGCTTGGAAAGAAAACTGATGGCTGACTAAACCCCACCATGCACGGGGACGGGAGCAGGTTTGGTGAAAGATGGAAGACCTAGCGATAGAAAGGCATAGAGAGGAAAGGAAGCTTAAGTATAATGAGGCACGCGAGAGGAGATAGAGAATCAACGGGATGTTTCAGATTGAATGACATTGTAGAGAGATATGGATCATAAAGGATTTGAAATTCATGTAGAAGACGTGAAACCCGGAGCATGAAGAACTACCCCATTTAGGAAATCATAACAGTGAACCTCCTCAACCTCACGTAGAAGCGTGCCAAGCAGAGATGACCCGAGGCGTGAGTGCGCATCTGAATCTACCTGGTAACCTTTCCCTTATGCTTGGTCTTCCAGCATCTAGTATGAAAAATAGTCAGCAAGCTAATTTAGGTAGTGGGAGTGCAAGATTAAGTCATATAACAAGTATGTTGATGGTGGTGCAAAATTATTCATTGTTTTTGTAGGTACCTTTTTAGATGTATCATCCACACAAAATTCAAGTGCGCAAAATTTTGGACTCCATTCTAGGAGTGGTAACACTTCGCAGACTATAGGGGTGCAGTTCAGTACTACTATTGGGACATAGGGAAGTACATATTTTGGTCCATCTCCATCTACGGGAGGAGAATTTGGAGGTATATGTGGTTCTAGTTTTGGTGGATCTGTTGAATCTAGAGGCAAAGGGAAAACAGGAGGTTACGGATCGGTGGGCAAGGTCCACACCAAAATATCCACATGGATATTTATCTTTGTCTTCGAGAGTATAGGGGCATATAATATGCTTGCTAAACACATGCACATATGCTAAATCCTATGGCATGTAAAAGGAATCACAACTTTTGAGCACATGGTAAGTCAATTTGCCACTATGTTACAAGGGCATGCACACAGCTGGTATAGAAATTTTGACCCTGATCAGACTTGTGTATACTATGCAACTTTAAAAGATGCTTTCCTTATAGAGTTTCACATCCCTGAGTTTGAGCAGAAGAGTATAAGCGCGCTCAAGGATATTAAGCAAGAAATTACTGAGAGTTTCAAAGAGTATGATGTTTGTTTCAAAATGCTTTTGTCTAAGCTTTCTTATGATATTCATACAAGCTAGCATGTGTAATGGTTCATTGGAGTTCTGATTACACCTTTTAGAAGTGCACTATCACATAAGACATGCATTGATCCATACGAAGCACTTGAAGAATCTTTACACGATGAGGCGATCAAGTATAGAAACTAGGGTGAGCCCATGTTTATAAGCATAGATAGTAGCTATGGAAAAATGGTTGGAGAACCTATCAAAAATTCAGCACATAAGATGCACATGGGGATTTGGTGTATGGATTGTCATATGGAAGGTCACACTAAGGATAGTTGTCCCCAGTAGATCGGTATGCTCATTTCTGCTAGAATGTGAGATATTTCATTTAAACCATGATGATAGTCACTTCTCATTATTACAATGCACAATAAGGAAGAACATTCATGTTACTATAAAATTTACATGTCCATGACTCACAACATAGAAGACTCATGGCTGATTTTTCAGATCCATGATGTTATAGATATTTTGGTATGATAGACAAGAGTATCGATAAATCTCAAAGAAAGAATGAGCATCGGGATTGGAATCACAATCAAGTGTGATATGGTTGGAATGAAGGACATTTTGATGGAGATCATGGCGGAGGTCGAGGATACCATGGTGGATTTGAAGGATGAGGCTGTGGTGGTGGACGAGGTGAGTTTCCTCACGGAACATGTTATACATGCGGATATCCCACCACTATAGGTGTAAATGTCCTCAAAATATTACATGTTATTTCTATGGAAAGAATCATAGTTATGAGGAATGCCTAGACCTATATGAGCATCTTAGTAAGTAGCATAAACAAGAAAACAAAGGTGTAGGGATGGTTAGGATACAATGTGTTGTGGAAAATCAGTGGATGCCTAAGTTGGAACTAGAATCTGAGGCATCACATGTAAAGATTAATACACATGTGCTAAAGTGGTGCGCGCCAAAGAAGCATTGCAGCAAAATCCTACCATCACTAGGGAGAATGTTTTACATGCACAGTACCTAGATCTTTCCCATCAAAAAGAGGTCTATCATGAAACCATGGAGGTACTCAAAAAAATTCGGGTGAAATACAATATTTAAAGGAGTAATCATGGAAGATGGAGTAAAAGAAATTAGTAGAAATAGTCCAATATGATATGGATGACTTGAAAGAGGTATACAATATGCTGCACCAAGAGAATATCATTCAATTTTTAGGGAATTGGTTAAAAGGAAAAACTCCATGTGCAAGTATTGAGATTGACAGAGTATCCTACATGAAAATATTCCCCCTCATATCTTAGATTATGACAAGGAAATCACTCTAAAGTCTATTGTGCATGGGTGGCTTTTGAGTAATATATTGATTGATACATGTGTGGAAGTCAATGTTCTTACTTTAGATGCATGGGTACAAATGGGGAGACCTCCATTGCAGCCCTCTTTGAATGTATTGTTCATGGCTAACTAGACTAAGGCCACTCCCATTAGAGTTTTAAAAGATGCATCCATTACCATACAAAGAGCCAAGTTCACTAGATATTTTGAGGTTTTAGCACTTGTAGAGGAAGATAGCTTCCCAGCTCTACTTGGACATCCTTGGTGTTATGCAAATAATGTTGATCTTCGGTTCAACAAGGGTTATATCAGTTTTTAAAACAAGGAGGAAAGAGTTATTATCCATTTAACGATGTCAAATTTGCACCATATGTTGATCCTTTGAGTGAGGAATACCTGAATAGGAGTTATGTAGTATATTAGTGATACTACAAGTGTTGCTTGTGATAATTGGGCTCATAGTACTTATGAGGTTGTAGGGCACAAAGTAAAGAGCACATTTGTGTGGGACAACAAACCTTGTTATATCAAGACAATAGGTAAAAAATTGGTACCTCGTTACACTGGATAAGGAGATCCTATGGTATTTCTACCTACCATGGAGGAATATTGGATAAAACAGTTGGAGAGATGGAATATGCTAGCATATACCCTACGTGGATTAGTAGTGTGCTAGTGGGTGGTTCACAAGGATAATTTTATAGGATGGAATTAAATTAGGATTGCTCTTGCTACTAGTTTCTTCCTGAGTGTTGGTTGTCAAATTAGGACTTTAATGAAAGAAACAGTCAGGGGACAAAAATTCCCTCCTCTTTAATGGGAGAGGTTCCCTTATTGAAAGCAAATGACACAACTATTTACAAATGTACAACTTCCAACTTTGATGAGGAATTTTGATATCATGAAAGTGTTTTAATGCCAAGATAGATTATCAATACAAAATAATAGAAGAACTAAGGGAGGGAAAAGGTAGAATAGCACTTTTCAGAAGTATAGATAGCAAAATAGTTCCTTATAAATGCTGAGCAAGGACAATATATAGAACATAATCATTCATATTAAAACCACTAGATGTTATTTTATAGACACAAAGTTCCAGAGATGACATCCATAAGAATACAAAGCTTCTTAATGTAAAATAGATTAATGATTCAACAACCTTAGACAGTAAGAGAGAATAAATAAACACATAGAAATAGGAAGGGAAAATCTTCTTGTATTGATAGCTTTAAGTCCTTTTACACTTTCAAAAATTATTAGAGTTCCATCCCTTTGGAATATATAGCTTACAATGTGGTTACATTTGGTAACCATTTCTTTTAACCAAAATATTAATTAAGGAAATGCACAATACAAAGTCCTTAATTAAATTACAAGGAGATTGACACTAAAAATAGAAGAAGAGAATGAAGAGCCAAAAGTAGAGACATTTGATTATAGCTGAGGAGGTCCCACTGATTTGAGGATTCGATGCCTGAATCTTTTCAATGCTTTTGCTATCTCCATGCCTCTTGGATTTTTTTATTGGAATTATCATGTGTCCATGTGCCTAAACATTTCTCCATATCTTTATCAAACTCGGTATGCTCCAGATATTCTTTATTTTCCTCAGCAATAGCTGAATAAAGAGAAAAAAAAGGTATTTCATCTTCTCCTTAGTAAATGAATCTTCGTTGAATAGGTCACCCTTGACAAAGATTCTAAAATAAGCCTTGATTTCTTGAAGAGAAAAGGAAACACCTGTAGTTTCATGCTGAAGATGGTAGTGGATATCCTTGAAGGTAGATAAAACACAAGTTTTAAAGGACTCCCCTTTTTGCCACACATTCCTCAATTCTCCCAATGCTTCCTCCAAAACCTTTATCTTCCACTCAATGCTAAAAATCCATGTCCTTGACAAGTTATTCTTTGCATCATCAAACACATTGTTGGCCAATAGGATCTTCTCATCAGTTTAGCCCATTAGAAGGAGGTCTGTAATACATCCACTCCAGACCTTTAGCTCCTTATCCATGGCTTTGATTGAGGAAGTGAGTTTCTGCTGCAAATTGATCACCTTCTCATTGGTTTTGAAGGCTTCCTTAATGAAATTCAAACCTGATATAATCATGTCATCCACCATGGCCTCAAAATCCTTCCCATAAAAAGAATACTTATGTATGTCTTTGATGCTTTGAACCTCATCCTGACTGAGAACCATGGGAGGTGGGAGAGTAGCCAATGGAGTTGGATCCAAAACTTTATCTTTTGTTAATAATGATCTAATAAAGTTGGAAAGAACTTGGTTCTATTCTTCCAACTACTCCATGGTTTTCTTTCCTTTCTCAACCCATTCAATAACCTTAGTGATAGTTTCCCGAAGGTTATGAACCTCACTCTCAGGTGTAGATTCTCCCAATGGAATTCTGGAAAGCTCCAAGTCAGAGATTAAAAGATCCTTCTCCTCTTTTTCTCCCCTGGGTCTAGAAACCTCTAGAAACTATTGACCTTGAGCATCAGATACCAATCTTGAAGTAGTCTTTTCTTTCTTTGCTAGAGGAGGAGGGGTAGTACCAAGCAGAGCTGCCACAACATCAAAATTAGGCCCGGTTTCTCGGGAAGAAGACTTTATTTTCTTATTGTCTACTAGGGGTTGCACCCAAGCAAAGGAAGAAGAAGAAATGGAGGATTCAAGGGGTCCGAGTGCAAGAAAACTCATGGCACTCAGATTCTTGAACTACTATTTCCTCTAGTGGGGAAGTGCATGGAACCTCAAGAATCTCCTTTGTAGAGGAGTCTGTTAAACTTGGGAGGTTTAGTTCTTGATCCTTCCTTCTCCATCTCAATAGTGGTTTCAGGGGTTTCTTCTGGTTCTGTCATCTCATCATCCTCATTCTCACTTAGAACAATAATGTTCTCTGGCTCAATAGGAAATTCTAAGTGCTCTAGAATATTTTCTTCCATGATTGGTTCTTGCTTAACCTCTTTGACCTTCTTCTGATACACTTGAGTGGAAGAAGGAGTAGACATTTCAGGCTCTTTCAATGAGGAAGAAGGAGGAGTTTTCTCAAGTAACTCAATATTGGGCATATGTAATTCCTTCCCAAGTGTGGAAGTTTCTCTTGAAGAAGATCTACCCTGGCTCTTCCTGAATTCACAAACTTTCTTATCAAACCAAACCTTAGTTCTGACAATGACAGGGGAAATTATCTCACTCAAATCATCTTTCTCCTTCACATACCAATCTAGGGTTTCTAGAGGTGTGTGCTTGATGGATCTCTCATACTCATAGGATTGCAAGCCCTCATCATCGTCCACAAGCCCTTCAAGAACCTGGTAGAGATTGAGATCTAAGATCTGTTGCAGAGATAATCTACCAAAATGCCTCCTCCTGGCTTCAAAATCATCAATACAATCAGCCCAGTAATCCTCAGTGTCAGGATGATGATGATAGGTTATTCTCATATTCTGATCAATGAATTTCTTCAGATCAAAACAAGTCCTGGACCTAAAGAAATGAACAGTAAGAGGAGTAATATCCCGTTCTATATTTTGGGCATCTAGGGTTGTCTTGCATGTATAATTCCCCAAGGAGATAGGGAAATGAAGACCTATAATATTCTTGTCTCTACAGGTTCTATGGAGTTTTTCTAACTATCTACACACCTCAACCAGAGCCATTTTATCATTACAAAACATGGGAAGCTTGAGAGGTGTACTTTCAAAACAAGCCAACCTGATGTATGAGAACTTTCTGAACTGGATGAAGAAAGCCCCATACTTGGCTATTAGAGCCATAGCCTCATCAAAAATCTTCTAGGAATCGTCACCCTCCAAAATTCTCACAATGTACATGGTGAAAGCATCATTTACCCTTCTGAAATTATGATTATTGTCCTTAAGGGTAAATTGAGGGCAATATGTGTATATGGGCTCATCCTTCTTGCTCTCAATGTAAGTGAAGCCAAACCACTCCCGAGATGCTGCCAGGGTGTACATGAGGTAAGAATTCATGTAGAACTTCTTAGTTTGCTTGAACATTTGTCAATTGTTTAGTCAAGTTCATATAGATGATCTCAGCCCAGTTTATGTTTTTTTACCTTCATGCAGATGATGCTTATGAAAGGGCACATCCAAAAATGGAATTCGTTGGTAGAGGGCATCCCCATAATACGAGTGAGCAAGATGATGAAATCTGATAACTCTTCATTGAAATCAACCCTGAACAATGCTTTGGAGAGTTGGGATGCTCCCTTCTTAGGGCACTTCAGCCATGACTTAGCCACTCATGCCTTGTATTTCTTGTTGTCCTTATCAAACAGAGCCTGAGCTTGAGTGAGAGTGAGAACAATGGAGTCTTCCATCTCAGGAATGCATAGGGCGTTGGCAATGGCGGAAGCATCTAGTTTTGTAATCAATTCCCCATGCACATTAACAACCTCCTTGGTATCTAGATTGAAATGAGCTCCACAGGTGAGCATGGTGTTGGCACACTACACAGAGATGGGAAAGCCAGCAACATATGTGATTCCACTATCATTGATCATTTGGGCCATGGGAGTAGGGTTGTCACATGTTAACTTGCCCCAGAAATCAAAAAAATCCAAGTGCATAACTTCACTATCCCCAGTATTAGGTACAAAGGTCTCCAGATGTGACAAATGCTTGTGCCCTTGAAACTTGATCTTCATTTTTATAGTGCACAGAGAAACAACCTTCAAAGAATAGATCGCGATAAAAATGCAAAGGAATACAAGAAAATAAGCAAATGACTCCATTGCAAGAAGCGCAGTAAATAATAAGTAAGCATTGTGACAAATGCATAGACGGTGGTCCCTTTAAATAGTCGTTCGGAGAGAGAAGATCATAAATGTGCATTAAATACCCCTTTCACCAACTCAAAAAGGTGAACTACGGGAAAAGTAGAAAAAACTAGCTAGACAGGTTCATGTGACGTTAAGACATGTGGGACGTAAAAAGCTGACTGGGTTGATGCGGGCCAAAAGATCATGGGTGGTCCAGGGACACAGAAACATGAAGGACGTGAAGACCCAATTCAACCGATGCAGACGATGTGGGGAATTAGGGAACAGGAAGCTCAAAGGAACTTGGGATAGATGGAACAAAAATGTCTGACAGACCCGTAAGTTCCTAAAATGACCCCAAGAAATGACATTTTCACTATCTCTTCAAATTTCCTCTTCACTAAAACATTACTAAAGGGTGCCAACTCAAAATTTTCAAAATTTTCAACTTTCAAAAGAGGGGAATTTTGAGGGGACAACATAAAGAAATGAATGTACTCAAATATGTGCTTATCATGGCAATCAACCTATTCAAGACTACCACGTTCGAAGTGTGAGAGACTCGGATAGAGGGGCGGGAGCTTTACCATGTTCACTCTGGGTGCATAAATTTAATTCCACTTTAAAAGGTTGCACACGTGTTTGGTATGTATATGCGAAACTCCATAGAGAGACTACAAATTGGCAAGATTTAATTACAGGAATGACCCAGATATTTGACTTTTTCTCTACTAAACCTCTAGTAGAAGAGGCATTAAAGGTTATAAAGTGCTTAACTATGGGAGATAGTTCCAAGGTAGAAGAAATCATTCGGTAATTATTTGATGAAGAAGACCTTGGTGTGTGTTTTGCTAAAGAAATAGAGACAGATGCCACAATACTTAGGCGCACTTTCCTTGAAAAGGAAAAAGGAAATATGGTCAACTTAGTGGATGATGAAGAAGTAGAAGATATGGATGTAGACCATTCAACAGTAGGCTTAAGGTTATGGATAGTGTAGATAAGACCACACACACCTATCATGAACCTATGAAGACAAAGAAAGTGAATATTGGATCAGATGTTAAGCCTAAGGAGGCCATAATTGGGGACTATTGGTCTGACTCTAAAGTGGAAAATATCATTGAGTTAATACGAGATTATAATGACTTATTCCCTCAGGGATACCATGAACTCAAAGGCATGCATGAATCATTAGGATAGATAAAGATAAATATTAAGGAAGGTGTGTAATCATTCGAAAAGAGACCCTATAGGATGAACCCTAACTTGTGTGAAAATGTCAAAGAAGAAATTGATAAAATGTTGAAGTCTAGAATCATCAAGGCCTCGGACATGTTAGAATGGTTTATTCCAATGGTGATCGGTATGAAGAAGGATGGCCGATTAGGATCTCGTGGACTACATGGAGTTGAATGTTGCATGTGTGACTAATCCCTTTCCCACACCATTCACTAAGTAAATACTAGAAGGCATTTCGGAGTACGAATTCTATTTGTTTACAGATGGATTCTCTGGGTATCATCAGGTTAGGATTTCCCAAGAGGATCAAGAAAATACTACTTTTACTACTGAATGGGGCAGCTTTGCCTATACTATGATGCTTTTTGGTCTAAAAAACATGCCTACTATATTTTCATGCATAGTTGTTCAAGCATTCAAAGATTTTATTCACAACTTCTTGCATGTTTATTTAGATGATTGGACAGTGTATGGACTTGTTAAGGATCATTGTGATAATTTATGCCTAATGTTTGAAATATGTTGCCGCTTAAGCATATCTTTGAACATCAAGAAATGTGTATTTTCTACACCATTTGGAATATTATTAGGGAACATCATCTAAATAAGGTTTTTGGTTGGTCCAATTAAGGTGGCGATCATTATGGACCTATAAAATCCTACTAGTCAAAGTGAGGTGTGTGGATTCTTGTGTCACACTGGGTATTATAGAAAATTTAAAAAGGGGTATGCTAAGGTTGTTACACCTTTGGAGTAGTTACTAAAAGAAAAAGGGACGTTCTACTGGGAGAACCACAACAACGTGCGCATTCGAGACATTGAAGGAGAAACTTACTACAACACCTATTATATGCTTTCCTTCATGGGACCAACCATTTCAAGTACATGTGGACACCTATAGCATGGCCATTTACGCAGTGTTGGCTCATCCCGAGAAGGTATTATAGATCACCCTATCTATTTCACTAGTAGAAAATTGACCCTGCAGAGCATAATTATACAACTATAGAGTGTGAAGCTTTGTCGATGATATATGTGCTACATAAATTCAGACAATACCTACTAGCAACACCATTTGTATTTTATATCGATCACATGGAATTGAAGTATTTAGTAAAAAGCCCATTTTAGAGGGGTACATATGTAGATGGGTACTTTATTCCAAGAATTTGATTTCACAGTTGTGGTAAAACCAGGGAAAATTAATTATGGGCTAGATCATCTATCCATAATACAGTCAAGAGAAGAAGCGCAAACAATTGAAGATACCATTTTCGATGCATAGTTATATAGGTTACAATGTATGCCACCAGATTTAGAGGATATTTTTATCTTTCTATGAACATGTATGCTGCCAGAAGGGATGAAATCCTTAGAAAAAAAAATAACGTGCTATTTGCGTAACACCATTTATGTTGATTAGCGGTGACACATGCATACAAGTTAGGTCGGGATGAATTATTGCACCGATGTGTACTTTGGAACATGATCGTATAGATATCATGGATGAGGCTTATGGTGGTATGAAAGTGGGAACTATGCAGGTGATGCCATGGTGCACAAGATTCTACTTAATGTATTATGGTGGGAGACCACTGTTTAAATATTGTAAGGCTTGTGATCACCGCGGCGCCTTGGGAAGCTAGGTAAATGAGATGAAATGCCTCTAAGACCTATTACTAGTGTAGAACCATTTGAGAAATGGGCTATAGATTTTTTGTGTTCTATTTCACTAGTCACATGTAGGATTGAATCACGTTATATCATTACTTTCTCAAACTATTTAACAAGGTGGGAAGTAGTGCCTACAAATGATTGTACAATAGCTATAGTGTCTACATTTCTATGGGAAATTATTATTCCAAGGTATGGATGCCCATTGAGTTTGACCAGTGATATGGGCACACATTTTCTAAATGAGACAATCATAATTTTATTTGATGAATTCATGATTGCACACCATAAGACTACACCATATCATCCTTAGGAAAATGGGACTACTGAGGCTTTCAACAAGATTTTGAGCCAGACATTGACAAAAATTTGTGATGTTGGAAAAAGGATTGGGATAATAAGGTTTCTATGGTACTTTGGGTGTATAGAACAACATACAAATAGTTAAACAAGGCTACACCTTTTCAATTGATGTTTAGCGCAGAAGTTCTTCCTATGGAATTTATGTTACCTTCTTTGCGTATTGCACATGTTGGAGGTCTAGCTGATGAGAAATCATTAGAATAATGGATTAAAAAAAAATTAAGTTGGATGAGTGATGAGAAATAGCACACTAGATTCAAAATCAAGAAAAATCTAGGTAGAGAGCATTACATGATAGTCACATTAGGGACAAAAAGCTTGAGATAGGGCGATGGTGCTTATCTATGATTTTAAGTTTCTGCGCCACCCAGAAAACTCAAAGTACATTGGTTATGACCATATGTTATCACTCACATACTTGAAATAGGAGCTTGTCAGTTAGAAATGCTTGATGGAATATGGTTACCCAGTTACTTCAACGGGAGTAGGCTGAAGCCCTACTATAAATAAGTCTTCTTGGTGTTTATAGTAAGGAATTATTTCTATTTAGATTATGTTTTCAATTATGTATTCCCTTAATGTATTTCCTTCTTCATTGTTATGCTTTGTCAATTTAGTTGGTGTTTTGTGAAATAAGCATGTTTGTGCACTAGAAGCTAATTACCATTTGCAATATTTTCATGCATAGAGGACTGCACATACCATTTGTGTGGGGTGGTTATTGAGAAATGGGTACACATAAAGGAACAAACTACTATAGGTGTTATTCAAGTTTGAAGAGTTGGTGAATAGAAGATTTCTTCCAAATAAGGACCATAGATGGAGATAAATGAAAGAAAACTATAACATAAGGTAAGCAGTGGCTGTGGAGACTACTAGGAGAAGGAACAGTGATGAGGTAATCAGGTGCATGGAAGCATGCTAAAGATAAGCTTGTATATAAGAGGTATGAAGGTGTGCTAAAAGGTTATAGTTGAGGCACAAAGATGTACCACATGCAAAAATGTGAAAAGGGTCAATTAACGAGAATTGTTAGTAGGTGAAGGAGCAATAAATGCAGTAACTTTTTCAAAATCTATATAAAGAAGGGATACGAGTTCATTTTTACCGTTATAAAAAAAAAAAAAAAAATTGAAACATCTAAGTGTGACCGAGATGAGTGAAGAGTATTGAGGTGCGAAGAGTTTGAAACTAGACGTGAGGAGCATATTTTTGTGCAAGAGAAACTTACATCCCCATTGGTGAAGGGTTTGAGTGAAGCAGAGCATTCGAAAGAGCTAGGGAATGTGATTTCAACTAGGGAACATAGATTCAAGCTAGGGTTTGGCTTTGCACATTGTAGATGATAGAAGGTAAGCATTTGAGAACAGGAAGTTATGATTTACGATGTCACCAAAGAAAACACCTACAATATGAGGGAAAGAGAAGAAGAAAGTGGAAGTGGAGGTTGAAATTAGTCCCGAGAGAAATTTTTCATAAATGTAATTCCCATAAGGCATGGTAGTGGGACAAGAATGGGATTCTCATGTCTAGAAGTGCAAGATCGGTGACTACAACCACCACAAATTAGATAACAAAAGGAATTGGATGCATTGTTGAATACAAAGATAAACAAGAACACGATAGAGGACATGCCGGTGTATGATGATGCTGGAGATAAATTGTTAAAGGAGATTGGAGTTTACCACTTGTATGAAATTCCATATTTCAAAAGTATGAACCTTTGTACCAGTGGTTGATGAGTAGGGTACATGAATATTTCTTCTACTTCGTCGGACATAGGGTAAGGATTACAACCACTCTGATTTCAACTATAATAGGATTGAGGGGCACAGGAGTGGACCTGAATAGTGACTTGACAGATAAAGCAGCCATCTTGGAGATGTGAAAGGAGTTAGGGTACACCAAAGGTCCGTGTGGAATGGATATCAAAAACTAAAGAAGTACCTAGTGGTACATGAAACTGCACATCTAGTCACCAAATTGAATGATCAAGAAAGATGGTCCCAGGTGAACACAATGTGGCTACACATTGTAAGGTGAATGTCGTATGGAAAAATTTACAACATATCAGGCTACATTACGGAGACTATCATCGAGGAAGTGTGCATACATGAGAGAATTAGTTTCGGTGTTGTCTTATTGTCCTTGGTATTTTTGGAAATTGGGGTGCCCAATGGGCCAAAGAACAAGATCTAGGAGTACCCCATGCAGAATAAGTCCCTTGTGGAAATATTTGAGAAGTACTTATGTGAAGGGTCAATGAGTGGTCCATTCAAGCAAAGGGAAGAGATGTGGTATATAATGATTATCTAGTCCTATGCTAACATTTTCATGGGGTTTTAGGGAAAGAGATTTACAAAAATGAAAACATGAAACTATACTAGGGATGGTGATGCACCAAATAAAGGGTGTTTCCAGACTCAGAAGGGTTAATTTGAAGAGGGTGTGTGCACCACAGTCAACTTCACCTACTGCAACTTAGAGAGGGTACATGATACCACAAACTAAGAGACATGCATTCCCTTTGTTAAACTTTATCGACCGAGAAATATACCAGCTTTCCCAAAGAAGAAGGATGAACTCAAGAAGGGTGAATGGACACACCACAACTCAACTGCATGCAATACTCCACCACTCGATAAGCACAGAACTCCAAGAACCTGCAATAGAAACTTAAACTTGCACAGTGTACCTGCAAGTACGAGAAAGGCACAAAGAAGCATAAAAGGATGAAAGGACCGAGATTAGTCACAAAACACACACTTTTATTGCTTCAATAACATGCACAATGCATCATACATTCAGAAGAGGCAATAGTTTCCATTACAGTCTTGAAGAGGAGGCTTGAAAGTTCTCTCAACACACAAGAACAACTTGCAGAAGAGAGAGGATTCTTGAAAAGTATACACTCGCCTGAGATATCTAACTGTCCAACTTGTCTGAACTGTTGGAACCCTTTGAAATGAGCTTCCAACTTACATTTATAGAAGAATATGTGAGAAAGAAGAGGAAATGGTCATAATTACATTCCTAAAATGAAGGCCCATGATGTATTTATTACAGTTAGTTGAACCACTTGAGAAGGTTCCATCATGGGTCATTAATTGCCTGATGACCTAGTCTTCTCAATTAATTAAAAGAATATTTAAATAAAATATTTAAATAATAATAATAAATATTATTATTAAAATATTTAAATAAAAATATTAATTTAATTAACATAATGTCGGGACCCCCCCGTTGACCCGTTTGACTTGAAGAGGAGGGGGGTCCATGTGGATAGAGTCTGCACAAATCTCAACTCGGTGAGTTTCGAATCCTCTAACTCGGTGTTGCAATCAATTTTGAACCCCACACTAACTCTTTCCTCGCTTTGGCAATCGGATTCTTTTGCATTGAGTCCTTCGGTATTTTGGCAATGCACTCTGCAATCTCGGCTCCAATCAACAATTATGCCACTATTGGGATCTTAGTATGGCATAGGTAGCTGTGAGCTACACAATATACTCATTTTTCCATAAACTAAAAAGATCCTTTATGTTACAATTTGCAACACATAAAATAAGCCCTTCAAAAATATATATCAACAACTGGGGCAACCAAGAGGACCTTGGAAAATGTACAGTAACAACCATATGAATTCTTCCTTAGTCGTGGATCAAAGCTAATAGAAATAAGCTAGCTAAAATTAGCTTGAAAACTACAAAGATAATCGTCCATTTGTTAAAAACAAGTTTCTTCTCAACTCGTAAAGGAATACTTTTTATTGTCTCGATTGGACGTATATAATGGAAGGGTATAAATATTGCTATTACCTTCGAGTTTCTCAAAGAGACCATTTACAAGTAACAAGGATGTAGCATGCAAAACGGCCAACTGTATTTTAGAGTTGACCTTCACATTCAATTCATTTCTAGGAGAAAAATGCCGAGCAATATGAATCATTTCATTCTCGCACCGTAATAAACCTTCATCTCCCGATTCAGAAAATTTTATGAAGCCTCGAATAGCGTGACTCCAATCCATCGTATACACGGCAGTGAAATATTTGTTTCTCGCAGCTGCTATTTCGATCTCGAGTTCGAATAAGGATAAGCCTACAAATTTGAGGATGCATTCGATATCGAATGATAACAACAACACTTGACAACCTGCTTGTTGGAAGCGTTCAAAAGAAAGGCTTCTATAGTACCGCAACATGCCTATGCTTCTCATGCGTGGGATTTTCCTCGTGACCACCGAATCAAGTTCGAATCCAGAGGATGAGGAGAAGGTCGTGGCAGCTATTAAAGCCGATTCAAAGTCTTGAACAGAGTCGATGGAATCCTAACAAGGGTGGATCTGTATGAAAGGAGACACTTTCTTCGTATGATCTATGGAACCCAATCCATAGTCCATGCATATGCATCCTTTCCATCTCCATGAGAACTTCACATTGCTTTCCCATCAAACTCTTCGCATTCTCCATATGCCCAGCCATGCGAGCCATTAACACATCACCTTCGTTGGGTGAGATACGAAGCCACTTTCTTTCCTCCTCACCAAACTGGTGAACCGATGACTTTTTCAACGTTCCAAAATTTTCCCATTTCCACGCATCTCGCCATCATCCTCCCATTTACTCGGTTATCATTTGAAAAATATCTACTCGCCACCCAATTTCCGAATCTCCCCAAATTGGTATCACATCGCGTTGTTTTCTTTAACTCCAATTCACAACTATTTTGTTAATCCTCCCGACAACTCGCACAACGTGCTCCGATCCTGTTTACACGGCCCGTGCGGAAGTATCATGTTGGATAGCCATCGTAATATTTCCACGCTTGGCAGTTTGATCTGATTTCTCCCATTCACGGAAGTTTGATCATGGTTTACCAAACCAATATTTCCACTTGGCGGTGCTTTCCCTGAGTTCCCCTATTCATACCTCAGCACGGGATTAACAGCTTGGCCTGCCATCATCAAATTTCCGACCTCGGCATACTAGCTCCAAATCCCCACATAACGGCTTGGACACATTAATCCATGGGCCCCGGCCTCAGCTTCGCTGTGCAAACTTGGCAAGTTCATTCCTTATCTCCACAATTCCCACCAGCACGTGGGATCCCCATGATTTTTTCTCCTGCCGAGTTTTCCTTCATCAGATTTGAGGATAACATCAAACTCTCGGTGTAAACATTTCAGCTGTAGCTTGTAAGGTGTGATAATTCCAATAAAACCTTTATGCCTCGCCAACTTAGTGACTCATCGAAGATGCTCATATAATTGCAAAGAAAATTGTGCCTCATGAATATTCTGATATGAAACAGTTCCACCTCTATGAGATTCTCTTCTATGAGTTACATCGTAAAACAAGTAAGGTCTCGATAGAGAATCTTTGTAATAAATTTCATCAGGTCTCCCGGTAACACTCTCACTGTCACTTAATCGATTTTCATAAAAATATCTTGAAGGAAAATCCCAAATTTGAGGATGCATTCGATGTTGATCAGATAAAAACATAGTTGGACAACCTACTTGTTGGAAGTGCTCAAAAGAACTCTTACTATACTGCAACATGCCTGCTGCCTGTGCACCGAATACTCGGCCAAGGAAGGTCTGAACACCATTATAATTCACAACTCTTTTTAAGATGTCGGTTTGACTCAATTTTACATTGGTATTCGATGGTGCTTATACTATCTTCCTGGGTCGATAGAAGTCCTTCCATTATGTAATTACAAACCCGAGATTCAATGATGTTGAACCTCCCATATCTGCATAATTTCATATCATCTCGGTCAAAAAAGATAATTCTCCCAAGTGGTTAGTCGAGCATTGTCTTAATGGATTAAACCCGCATCATGTTGACTTTGACTCTCCCCGACTTGGCCTTCGTATCTTTTTTTCGCATCGATCTCCACCGAGATCCTTGACAGCCTTTTCATTCACAATTTTCAACGAGCTATATTTTGCATTAACAAGACCATCGTCGAGCTCTTACAACTGAGAGTCTCTACCGAGATGATTTCCGAGATGACTATCAATTTGACACCGGATTCTCTATCAACTCGACCCCGAACTCTTCACTGAGTTGAGATAAACTGGGTGCCTTTCGATGCTAGGTGATCTCTCATATGCAATTTAAGAATTATTTTTAATTTTTGTATCTTGATAATAACCGAGATGGGTTCCTGGGACTACTATTTTCATTTTGAACGTGATAGGACCCTCTTGTCCAATCTTGCCATGTGTGCAAAATTGATAACATTTTTGGCGACCTCTCGGATGATTGCCTCGCTAAGCATGATTCCAAAGAGCCTTAAGTCATCCATTGGGCATGGAGTCTATGTTGGAATCCTAAAGTAGTATGATTTTCTTTGACACATCCCGAAATCTCCTTGAGCATTGCCGATATCCTCCTCCCTAGAATGCTAAGCATGAAGTATACTGAATCTATTGAATGCTTGACATCCATGGAACACTGCAAAATTTTGAATGAAGCAGATTTTGAAACTCTTATGGAAACCTTGAACCTTCTTCTCCTTGACACCTTCCAATGATGAAACAATGTGTAGAACAACACAAAACACAACAACAAGGAAAGCAAAACAACAACACACAACAATGTGCATAAGCACTTGGAGGAAAACACCTAATTTAACTATACAAGGGGTGGAACGCTTCTCAAAAACAAGCTTTGAGATGTATCCCATTCACATGAATGGGCAGTTCTTCTCCATTGAGCCTAGATAGACGGAATGAATTTGCCTCTTTGCAACTTGTGATGATGTATGGCCCACTCCAGAGAGCATCAAACTTGGCATGCCTACCTGGTTTGGCCCTGTCTTCATCCCATTTGAGAACTAAATCTCCCTCTTGAAAACACCTGTTGGACGCCTTCTTATCAAAATATTTCTTAACTTGAGCCTGATGCTGCTCCAAAGTTTTCATAGCCTTGTCTCGTACTTCCTCTAACTCCATGAGTTCAACAAACCTTATTGTCAGAGGATCACTCTCTATAACTTCAAGTTGATGAGCTAACTCCAAAGAAGGTAACTCCAATGAGAGTGGGAGTTTTGCCTCTCTTCCATATACAAAACGAAAGGAGAATTTCCGATGGCCCTTTTAGGTGTGATCCGATCTACCCATAAGGCGGTCTTAAGCTATGTATGCCAAGTCCTCTTGTTAGTCTCCATTGTGCGCTTAATAATCCTTATGAGGTTTTTGTTGCTAGACTCAGCCAATCCGTTTCCTTGAGGATAGTAATTGGATGAAGTTTTGAGGTATACCCCATTTTTAATAGCCCATTCACTCAATTTCATACCAAGAAAAGCTAGCGCATTGTCTGAAATGACTGTAAACGGAACACCGAACCTCGTCATTATACCCTCCAAAAAATCTAGAACTACCTTTTCATTGCTCTCTTTTAATGCTACCACCTCTGTCCATCGAGTAAAATAGTCTGTTGTGGTAAGGACCCACTTATGTCCATCACTGGATGGAGGATTAATCATTCCGATGAAGTCCAACCCCCATTGAACAAAGGGTTGATCCACTTGAATTGGATGCAATGGAAGAGCTGCCACTTTCGCTACCTATGAAAAAGGCACATTCCTTACATTTCCTTACCCAGAGATGGGCATCCTTGAATAAATCCGGCCAATAGTAGCCAGCTCGCATGATCTTGGTAGCTGTTGTTCATGCGGAATAATGTCCTCCAGATAGGCCATTATGAAATTCTTCTAGTATCTTACTGACCTGTTCTGGTCCTATGCACCGAAGGAGGACGCCGTTCAAATATTTTCGAAAGAGAACGCTATCTACCAAAACATATGGGATAGATTGAAGATGGAAAGTTCGTCTTTGGTTTTTATCCATGTTTACCGGGTATGCTCCTGAGAAGATGAAATTCTTCATTTTGGATAACCAATCAGCTTGATCAACATCCTCATCAGTATTTAGGAGTGTCACGTCCTCATTACTTTTTGATTCCATGTCTGTTGCAAGTTGCTGACATAAACCCTTACCTCTGACAAGTTTAGTGACTTTGATGTGCACGTCATACTCCATTACCTTCGTGATCCATCCAGCACGCTTTTCATTCATTTCTTTGTTCAAAGAAAAACTCCTCGACACCCTGGATGAGACACCATCGATGAATCTTGTTGTTGGACAACATGTGCTTGAATTTCTTCAAAGCTCAATAACCGCAAAGACTTGCTTTTCAATGAATGAGTATTTGAACTCATAGTCTTTGAGGGATTGATCAAGAAAGCAATTGGTTGCTCCATCAAAGTTGTTGTTTTGTTGGGTGAGGATCCTCAAATGCTCTCTTGACTCGCAAAAGCATAAAGGATAAAATCTTTGTCAAACCTCGGGGTTCACAAGCATGGGAGCTTGAGAAATGGCTGTTTTGATGGGCTTCAAAGCTTTCTCCCTTCCTTTGTCCATGAGAATGGCATGTTTTTCTTTAGCATGGCTATCAAAGGTTTAGCCAATGTCACGAATTGAGGGATGAATCTCCGCACGAAATTTATGGTTCCCGTAAAACTCTGAGGCCCTTCTTGTGACTTGGGAGAGATAAGGACATAATTGAATGAATCCTGGCTGATCGATTGATAATCCTTCCACTCAAAACCACATGCCCCAACAATTTTCCCTCGCACTATGAAAATACATTTCTTGGGGTTAAGTGAAACCCCAAATTCCCTACACCTTTGGAAAACTTTCCTTAGATGCGTGATGTGATCTTCTCGCATGCTTAGAGTATACAGTATATCATCAAGGTAAACTAAAATAATATCGTTGATTAGTCCCTTAAATGCCATGTCCATGGCTCTTTGAAAGTAGCCCCAGACATTGGACAATCCGAATGGCATTTTATCAGAGTAGGCATACGTGCCCCACTTGGTAGTGAAAGCCTTTGAATTGGTCGATTCTTGACTAGGATTTGATTGTAACCTCGAATATCCATCGAGCAAAGAAAATATTTGAGCTCCTGCCACCGTTTGAAGGATCTGCTCCATCGATGGAAGAGGATAATGGTCTTTTAATGATGCACGATTCAAATCCCTAAAATCTACGCATAACCGGATCTCTCTGTTCTTCTTCCTCACGGGCACCAAATTGGCTACCCATGAGGAATGCTTGATGGGAAAAATTATACAGGCCTCGATGAGCTTGGTTAGCTCCTTTCTCATTAGTGGCTCAATTTTGGGATTAATTGGTCTCTGTTTTTGACGAACTGGCTTAGCATTAGGATCTAGTTCGATGGTATGTTGTGCTAGACCTGGATCAAAACCACGCAGATCTTTATAGCTCCATGCAAAGATGTCATGATACTCTTGAAAAGTTTGATGAAAGCTTCTTTCTCTTCAGAAGTACACACTTTTCCGATCTTAAGAAATTTTTCATTTGATACTTCAACTTCCTCAAAATATTCTTCTCTGACCACCATGTTAGGGCTTTGTCTTGTGGCTTGGTCATCTAAATTGAAAATGGATTCCAAAGTGACTAAACCTTTTGGTAACTTGTTTCTTTTCAATTGAATAATTTTCTCACCATATGACTCCTGCAACTTATCTTGATTCTTTGTAGCAAACTCCACCTCTTCTTGTAGGAAGAGGAAAATTTGTTTGTCACTATCAAACACTTGCCAACTACTCACATTATCGTGACTCGCTGGTCAACCACCATTTTAACAAATTTCTGCCCTTCTTTCATGATATCAACTCGGTATGTTGTATTGTGAACCAATTGTAGCAAGCCTATCTCGCATCTTGATTTTGATCTCTAGGAATCGCATGGATTCCAAAAGCTTCAAATCTTCAATCAGTCCCAAACTCTTCGGTTCTTGTATGATCTTAAAAGATCATTTTTGATGCACTACGTGCCAAACTTGATGAACAACTAACTCACTATCTCCAAAAATAGTCGTGGCCTTGATTCCCTTCCTTTGGGCTAGTTGAATTCCTCGCACAAGAGCCTCGTATTCAAGAACATTGTTAGTGCAACTCGAACTCACAACCGAAAGATGAGAAGTACTTATCTCCTCTCGAGAAATTAACATAACACCAAAGACTCGGATCCATTCTTACTTCTTGAGCCATCAAGAACAATTGCCACAAATCCTTTAGAATCACTTGGTGTTTTGACAAGTTGTGGTATGATCGTATCTTCTTCATGGATACAAGAAGTACCTAATCCTGCTTCTTCCAAGACCAAAAAACCAACTTCTTCTTCTACTAATACATCAGCGTAGGGATCGTACTGATGATCTCTACTTACTTCATCTAACAAAGTATCAGGGACTTCTTCAACAAGGGTGGTTGGTTCATGATCGACATCTTCCTCTTCTGGATCACCGATGGTGTAATTTCCATTTATGGGACTAGCAATGTAGGGTTCTACATGATTATGGCAGATTGGTTCTACCCTTATAGTTACTTTGGTTCCGTATCGAGTCCTGAGAATCATATGCGACCAATCGGCTGATAGGTAACCGCCCATCTTGGCAGTGAAATCCCGTGATAGGTAGATGGCAAAGAGGGGAGGGAGATCATGACCGATATGTCTTGGGTGAATGACAAACTTGGGCATGCATGAATGGTAAGTTGAAGTCCTTTGATAACCCCAATAGTCTTAATAACTTGTGCCATCCAATCTGAACAACCCTCTCTCAGAATCGGCACATATTGTATGCCTAGTACATCTAAATTTGTTTCGGCATGATAGAGCTACCGCACCATAATCGATCATGCAATTATGTACCAGGTGGTCGCCAATGATCAGGGAAATGTAGAATGGCGGTGGTTTGTTTGCCGTAGGAATGATTTTCCTTCCGGTTGACACAAACTTGTAGCATTTGTCACTCCATGGCTTGGTGATCCACTGGTCATAGAAAAATTGTTCA
Source organism: Taxus wallichiana var. yunnanensis (assembly GCA_018340775.1). Lineage (NCBI taxonomy): Eukaryota > Viridiplantae > Streptophyta > Pinopsida > Cupressales > Taxaceae > Taxus > Taxus wallichiana. The sequence goes on from CM031240.1 coordinate 576,574,726, forward strand.
GAGCTTCTTGCAACAGGTTTCTTTGGGAAGGGATCGAGAGTGCGTCCCACATGGTAACGCTCAGATTGGTTTTCTTCATTTGTTCTACTATGCTGAAGGGAATTGCTCCAACTTTGATGACACTTTTTTGGGCATTGGGGTCCTCCTTTGAAAATGTTTGTTGGGTACCGTGATGCCTGGAGAACCATCCTTCCCTATGGCGTGGCTAGCCGGTGTTTCTAGTGATTTCTTTCCCACATTTTTATCAACTACCATTTGTAACCCAAGTTGAGAAGTGGATGCTAGATCAGCTTCGAGAGGTTGAGGCTCCATTGCTCTCTTTTTGGAATGAGTGTTTGCTACCACTGATGAAGAATCTATATTCAACCCACAAAAATCTTCTACTTGCTAGTTTAGCAAAGTGGATTCTTCAGGTGCCTGCGGTTGATCTACTGCTTCTTGTGTAGATGAATTTTTTGTTAACTCTAAAGGGGTAGATACACTTTGAACCATAAGGGCCTGGCTAAGAACCCCATTGGGACAAAGATTTTGATTGTGAGGTTGAGAGCAAGGATAACACCATTCATAGTCTTGAACTAGATTATTTTGAATAGGTACTATAGCTCTAGATGAGCTAGCTGCAAGAGGGTTCTGAAAGTTCAAGGGCCTGACATTTGCAACTTGACTTGTAGTTTGATTTCGAGGCTGATTGTTCCCTTGAAAAGGAGAACGGTTAGCTTGATACTGCTGATTTTGTGGCTGATACGATGATTGTATTGAAATTGTTGCCTTTTGAGTGCAACGAGCTCATTTCCAAAATTTTGCAGTAGTGACTTGACTTCAAATAGGTCATTTGAAGAGGCAGGGGAAGATTGAGATGGTTGCTTGGAGTCTACTGAATAGGAGCAATGATAGGCTGATGATTCGTAAGATCTGGAGAAAAGGGCATTGGTGGTCGTGGAGCTATCTTTCCAACTTGAATCAAAGAATTCTCTGCACTTATGGCAACTTCGTAAGCATCAGGAAGTGTAGTCCCTCCCATGGACTGGATCATAACTGCTACATCGCTATTCAAGGCTCACAAATAGTACAAGAATGCATTATGTGCAAAAGGCTTTACGAGCACTGGAATCCTATTCCAAGTCCTATGGAATCGGAAGTTGAAATCACTCATGTATTCTTGGGAAGCTCTCTTTATGGTAGTAAGTTGTTCCAAAAGTGATAGGTGATCACTTTTGTCTTCAAATTGTTTACATAGCTTTTCTCCCAACTCATCCCAAGTGGTTATAGTGCCAACACCTAACCCGCGAAAACCATCAAGTGCTTTTCCTTGAAAGAGGTAGCAAGAAGTCTAACTACAACGTTGTCTTCTGGTGATATTATGTACTCGCAGATGCTGGCTACATCAAAGATATGCTCCACTGGAGTAACGTGAGTTTCCCCGTGTAGAAGGGTAAACTTTTGAGTGCCGCAATAGGTATCGGGTCACGTTGAGCCAACATAAGAGGACTGCTTGCATTGAAAGGGGGAAAAACTTGGTTCCTCACCATAGCAACGAAAGGTTGATTGTTCCTGGGTGGAGGAAACCTTCCGTAAGGAGGAGTTGAATGACCCCTACTAGGTAAATCTGCAACTGGGGATGTGGAAATGCCTCTTCTTCTTCTCTTTGGAGGAGACAAGGAAAGTTCGATATGCTGATAATTTCCTTTCTTTGAAGAAGCTCTTGTCTGAATTCTTCGCATAAGTTACCGCACTGAGATTTGGAATCCAGAGATATAGAGTCACTAGGTACTTTGACTTGTGTAAGTGAGAAGAGAAGTACCAACTCTCTGTCCCACCGGCGTGCCAAAAACTGTTGTCGCCAAATCACTGCACCCTCCGAATGGCCAGGATGTGAATAGGATGTTCGGTGTGATTGGGACACATGGGATCACCTCTCAAGCTGTGGGACTTGGGCTCGAGGTGAACCTCCGAGAAGGCTGGCTTCCTCTTCCTAAACTAAGTGCTGTACTACTCCTAGTGTAACAAAAATGATTATCTAGTCCTATGCTAACATTTTCATGGGGTTTTAGGGAAAGAGATTTACAGAAATGAAACTATACTAGGGATGGTGATGCACCAAATAAAGGGTGTTTCCAGACTCAGGAAGGGTTAATTTGAAGAGGGTGTGTGCACCACAGGTCAACTTCACCTACTGCAACTTAGAGAGGGTACAAGATACCACAAACTAAGAGACACGCGTTCCCTTTGTTAAACTTTATCAGACCGAGAAATATACCAGTTTCCCAATGAAGAAGGATGAACTCAAGAAGGGTGAATAGACACCACAACTCAACTGCATGCAATACTCCACCACTCGATAAGCACAAAACTCCAAGAACCTGCAATAGAAACTTAAACTTGCACAGTGTACCTAAGTATGAGAAAGGCACAAAGAAGCATAGAAGGATGAAAGGACCGAGATTAGTCACAAAACACACACTTTTATTGCTTCAATAACATGCACAATGCATCATACATTCAGAAGAGGCAATAGTTTCCATTACAGTCTTGAAGAGGAGGCTTGAAAGTTCTCTCAACACACAAGAACAACTTGCAGAAGAGAGAGGATTCTTGAAAAGTATACACTCGCCTGAGATATCTAACTGTCCAACTTGTCTGAACTATTGGAACCCTTTGAAATGAGCTTCCAACTTACATTTATAGAAGAATATGTGAGAAAGAAGAGGAAATGGTCATAATTACATTCCTAAAATGAAGGCCCATGATGTATTTATTACAGTTAGTTGAACCACTTGAGAAGGTTCCATCATGGGTCATTAATTGCCTGATGACCTAGTCTTCTCAATTAATTAAAAGAATATTTAAATAAAATATTTAAATAATAATAATAAATATTATTATAAAAATATTTAAATAAAAATATTAATTTAATTAACATAATGTCGGGACCCCCCGTTGACCCGTTTGACTTGAAGAGGAGGGGGGTCCATGTGGATAGAGTCTGCACAAATCTCAACTCGGTGAGTTTCGAATCCTCTAACTCGGTGTTGCAATCAATTTTGAACCCCACACTAACTCTTTCCTCGCTTTGGCAATCGATTCTTTTGCATTGAGTCCTTCGGTATTTTGGCAGTGCACTCTACAATCTCGGCTCCAATCAACAATTATGCCACTATTGGGATCTTAGTATGGCATAGGTAGCTGTGAGCTACACAATATACTCATTTTTCCAGAAACTAAAAAGATCCTTTATGTTACAATTTGCAACACATAAAATAAGCCCTTCAAAAAATATATTGAACAACTGGGGCAACCAAGAGGACCTTGGAAAAATGTACAGGTAACAACCATATGAATTCTTCCTTAGTCGTGGATCAAAGCTAATAGAAATAAGCTAGCTAAAATTAGCTTGAAACTACAGTATAATCGTCCATTTGTTAAAAACAAGTTTCTCTGAACCTGGTAAAGGAATACTTTTTATTGTCTGATTGGACGTACATAATGGAAGGGTATAAATATTGCTTATTACCCTCAGAGTTTCTCAAAGAGACCATTTACAAGTAACAAGGATGTAGCATGCAAAACGGCCAACCAGGTATTTCAGAGTTGACCTTCACATTCAATTCATTTCTAGGAGAAAAATGCTGAGCAATATGAATCGTTTCATTCTGCACCGTAATAAACCTTCATCTCCTGATTCAGGAAATTTTATGAAGCCTCGAATAGCGTGACTCCAATCCATCATACACGGCAGTGAATATTTGTTTCCTGCAGCTGCTATTCGATCTGAGTTCAGAATAAGGATAAGCCTACGAATTTGAGGATGCATTCGATACTGAACAGATAACAACACAGTTGGACAACCTGCTTGCTGGAAGCGTTCAAAAGAAAGGCTTCTACTGTACTGCAACATGCCTGCTGCCTGTGCGTGGGATTTTTGCCTCGCGACCACCGAATGCTGTATGCAGAGATGAGAGAAGGTCGGGAGCAGTATTAAAGCCGATTCAAAGTCTGAAAATAGATTCAGTATTCTGATGAATCCTAACAAGGGTGATCTGTATGAAAGGAGACAATTTCTTCATATGATCTTTTGGAACCCAATCTCACCAGGAAACGCATCCTTTCCATCTCGTGTCATCTCCCAGTCAGCTTTGACTTCGCAGCCACGGCCAGCCATTACGCATCATTCCATGAGAAGGCCACTTTTCTTTCTCATGTGAGCCTCGAAAATTCTCGATACTTTTTCAACGCATTCAAACTCCATCTTCAACCATCGCCATCATCCTCCCTTATCATTTGAGGATTACTCACCGCCCACAAATTGGTAAATCTTCCACTTTAACTCCTCCACTCGCACAACGTGCCTTATTAATCCTCCGACTCCACAAAGACACGGCCCCCCGCGGAAGTATCATGTTGATAGCCATCGTAATATTTCCACGCTTGCGCTTTGATCCGATTTCTCCCATTCACGGAAAGTTTGATCATGGTTTACCAAACCAATATTTCCACTTGGCGGTGCTTGCCCTAAGTTCCCCTATTCATACCTCAACGCGGATTAACAAATTGGCCTTGCCATCGACCATCAAATTTCTCCACCTCGGCATATACTAGCTCCAAATCCCCATAACGGCTTTGGACACATTAATCCACGGGCCCTCCTCAGCTTCACCACGCAAACTTGGCAAGTTCATTCCTTATCTCCACAATTCCCACCAGCGCATGGATCCCCATGATTTTTTCTCCTACCGAGTTTTCCTTCATCAGATTTGAGGATAACATCAAACTCTCGGTGTAAACATTTCAGCTGTAGCTTGTAAGGTGTGATAATTCCAACAGAAGCCTTTATGCCTGCCAACTTAGTGACTCGTTGAAGATGCTCATATAATTGCAAAGAAAATTGTGCCTCATGAATATTCTGATATGAAACAGTTCCACCTCTATGAGATTCTCCTCTATGAGTTACATCGTAAAACCAGTAAGGTCTCGATAGAGAATCTTTGTAATAAATTTCCTCAGGTCTCCCGAGTAACACTCTCACTGTCACTTAATCGATTTTCATAAAAAATATCTTGAAGGAAAATCCCAAATTTGAAGATGCATTCGATGCTGAACAGATAAAAACATAGTTGGACAACCTGCTTGTTGGAAGTGCTCAAAAGAACTCTTACTATACTACAACATGCCTGCTGCCTGTGCACCGAATACTCGCCCGAGGAAGGTCTGAACACCATTATAATTCACAGCTCTTTTTAAGATGTCGGTTTGACTCAATTTTACATTGGTATTCGATGGTGCTTATACTATCTTCCTGGGTCGATAGAAGTCCTTCCATTATGTAATTACAAACCCGAGATTCAATGATGTTGAACCTCCCATATCTGCATAATTTCATATCATCTCGGTCAAACAAGATAATTCTCCCAAGTGGTTAGTCGAGCATTGTCTTAATGGATTAAACCTGGCATCATGTTGACTTTGACTCTCCCTGACTTGGCCTTCAGATCTTTTTGCATCGATCTCCACCGAGATCCTTGTACAGTTCCTTTCATTCATCAATTTTCAACGAGCTATATTTTGCATTAACAAGACCATCGTCGAGCTCTTACAACTGAGAGTCTCTACCGAGATGATTTCTGAGATGACTATCAATTTGACACCGGATTCTCTATCAACTCGACCCCGAACTCTTCACTGAGTTGAGATAAACTGGGTGCCTTTCGATGCTAGGTGATCTCTCATATGCAATTTAAGAATTATTTTTAATTTTTGTATCTTGATAATAACCGGAGATGGGTTCCTGGGACTACTACTATTTTCATTTTGAAGTAAGAAAAACCTAAAGAACAGAACCAGAGAGAATGCTTAAGACATAGAGGACCCAGCTCCAAATCTTGGTGCTCCAATTCCTAAGGGGCCAAGAAATAAAATAACAAGTGTGGAGTTTATTGTTATATCTTTAGGCTATGTTGAGGACACAAGTAATATTGTTCACACCCATTTTCAAATCATGGTGATCCCTAAGGAGTTATATGGATGGGAGATGATGGATGAGGACACACACAAGGAAGCAACTATCTTGGTCTATGCATACACACATAGATGAGCCAAACTTTGATGTATGTGAAGATTTCGTGTCAAGAATTTCAAGAAGGCACCTCAGGAAAGACATATAACCATAAAACCCACTATTATGTCTGATGAATATGTAAGTAATGCCTTGGTAAAATTATCTACAGAGGTGTTACGGAGGAACATAGACAAATCTACCACTATCAAAGCACTGAGAGAAGAGATCAAGGCCAAAGTAGCATAGATCACACCCTTGAAAGGAGAGAATGACCTAGAGAAGAAGAAGAATGGGGTCCATATCAGCATGATAGAGGATATCATGGATCATTTCCTCCAAGCAAGACCACACTAAGAGCCCAAGGTACCCAAAAAGTTCCCTTTGGCTATGCACTACGTGCATACATTAGTTGATTTGGTGCTTGAGGAGGGACCAGTTTGAATGCCAACACCAAAGGACCCTGATCAGAAGGAAGAGAGGGAAAAGTTCATGGTAGCATGAAACATTTCATCATATGAGGCATTGCTCCAAACCTTGAAGGAGGACCTAAAGAAAGCGGATCAAGCATTGAATATTTGTACATCTCTAGATGCAATCATAAGAAGGACAATGATAGAGGACAATGAAGTCCTAAAAGGAATGAAGGATGAAACCTTGGGGCACACAGAGAGTTTGGAACTAGTAAATTAAAAGCATGATGCCCTCGTAGTGGGCTAAGAGCCCCATAATAACAAGTTAGATGAACTTGGGAAACTTATAGTGCAGAAGATGGATCTTATGGAAGGGAGAATATCTGCAATGTATAACATTATGTTAGTATTACAAAATGAAAAAGATAAAATTTCCAAGGATAAATTGGAGTCTATTATGGTAAATATTCTAGAGAAGGAAGAGTCCATGTTGAATGAATGACAAAAATTAGAGGCTGAAATAAAAGAAGAATATCCATAACTCATTCTTCCATTTGAGACAAAGGATGGCACAGAAAATAATTATTCTTTCTATAGGAATTATTTACATTCATCCATTCCTTATTATTTATTCATTTCATATCAAAAGGAAACCATTTCTAGGGTGGAAATGTAGTTTAGTGTGGGGTAATGTTGAGCAGAAAAAGTGTGATACTTAGCACAAGGAACACAAAAGGTTCATCCATGAGAACAGGGCACAGTCAAAGGTGTAGAAGGATAGGGAAGGACACGTGTGTGAAATATAAGGGAGGATTTGGGACTTATCCATTTCCACATATATGGGATATTTTTGGAGATGGTGTGTAGAGCACAAAAACTAGATAAAGACTTGTGTGACACACAAAAGGCTATTTTTGGAAGAGCAACACTAAGCGCTTTGCAGGGTGCATGATAAGAATAGAATTGCTACTGCTAGTTAACTAGAAGAGGTCTATTGTTATTGCACTTGCATGTGTGGATATTATTGTAAAGTTGCATGGTTATTTTCAACATGTGGTCGATTTTGGGAGCTATGCAAGTGTTGAAGGAAAGTACCCACCCTTATAAATAAGTAATGATTTACATAGTATAGGAGGAGTACATGAGAACTACATTACTTTGTGAATTTATGTTGTTAGATATGATGCACACATAAGATATGGTATTATCTATTGTATTGAGCTTCGTGTATTTATTACGTTTGATTTAATGAAGTATATTAGCTAAATTAGAGTATTAATCTTGAGTGTAATTGGTTCTTGCATGCTTGACTTCATTATGGTTATCATTTAAATCTAGATCTGGAAATTCTCTGTAGAATGTTATGTTAATAATGGATCTGAATGCATTAATTCTTCATCATGCTAACAACCTGCAAAAAAAACCCTAAAGAGGGGCATGGTACCTTTGCATGCTTCGGTGAGCGCTCGATCTAGGTTAAGTGATGTGCCAACGTGACTTGGTATTTACCTGGGTAAATTATAGGTTGCATCAATGCTTCTATCTAAGCTTTAAGGAAAGGACTTATACCTTTATCAACACTTGCACCGGCTTCAGCACGTAGAGTTACCTCTAAGGCTTTGTGTGGATCGAGAAATTTCTTGTGTGACAATTCTCTCTACAATGGTGTCAACAAGCCTCTAAAAAACAAATGTGCATGTTTACTCTTATGGATATCATAGGATATCTTAGATAGTAGGGTTTTAAAATGTGCAACATGCTCCCTCACACTTTTTGATAGACCCTTCTTGATATCCTTAAGTGCGTTAATGCTTTGTTGTTTGAACTAAGGGATATGAAAATTATCTAAAAAAGTGGTGCATAGTGCATCATAATCCACCGTGATATGATTTGGATTATATTTTATATGCCAACTATGTGTGTTCCCTTGAATTGTGGTGGAAAATTTACTTTCCTTCCTATCGGGATCTATTATTCTATTAGGACTCCATAATAACTCACACTTATACACATGTTCATCTATATCTTCCGCACCCCTATATTCTAGGAAATGGGGTGACATCTCAAAGTAGATCTAAGGTGTCTATTGTTATGGTTTCTAAGGTTTTTTTGTGGCTACTATGGACCTTTCCATGGAGTGTGGCTAGATCCTAAACTAACCCTCCACTAGGATTTCCATTGTGTAGTGGCTAGCCTAAACCTCCTTAGCATCATGTTGTGACTTGTGGTCTTGTAGATGAGCTTCCTTACATCCTAGTAGTTTTTCTAAACTAGACATTAACCTTATATGTTATCATTGTACCTATAGGATTAATTCCAATGGGATGCATCCCAATGATTTGTCCTGATAATGCACCTTTAACATTACCTTCAAAATATATATATTCAAACATAGGCTCTTGCTACATTTTTAGGTGTGCATCCTTAATTTTCCATGCATCCCGAGATGATACTAAAATGTGACCACATGTGTCTCCAACCCAATGTGGTGATACCTGATTACCTTCCCACTCACCTTCACTATTATGATCTTCTATAACAACCTTTTGATTATGAACACCTTATACAAGGGGTAGGTGGCTAGGATGGGTTAGATGCATGCCCACAGTTCTAATTCTCTCCTCAGACTCACTCTATGTAACACCTCTTTATTACGCTTCTCAACTAGGATTGTTTTCTTTACATTGACTTTATGCTTCACTAATTTGCATACCCAGTATTTAAATTCTAGCATAAATCTAAAATTAAATCCATCCGATAACAATCATAAACCATGTGCGCTTTCATGAGAGTATATATATCCTACTTGATCCCCTTAAACACTCTTTACGAAACAATACACCTAGTGTATCATTTGGTTTCCTTTTTCAAGTATTGAAAATAAAGTAATGTTTTCTAAGTGCATACTTGGAACTCAATCAATTGAATCCCATCGGGCATCCAACATCTTAGATCTTGGTGAATCTAGGATAGTGTAATCAATAACTTACACAACTTTGGCCAAAATTTCAGAGATATGTATGTCATACCCAGTTCTATGATGATACATTCATCATTAGGAACTTGTCCTTCACCTATTTCTATTGTATAGATTATTTTCTAGTCTTAAGTTATTATATTCAATGCTTCTTGACTTAAGTAATCATTAATAACCTTTGGGTCCACTTTGAGATGGATATAGGCATATGTACTAATTAGGGGTTTTCTATGCACTTTTTTTTTTTTCATTATATCTCCTCTTACAATGAATTCAAGTTTTTATAGACGAGATACACCTTAACCTCAAAAGTGTAAGATGCGGTTGTAGACACCTAAAATTTGCACCCTTCATCCCCTTTATCATTTATTAATCCAATTCATCATTTATCATCTTAGCTTAAGTCATAACCCTTTATCATATTTACCATGTGTAAATATCCTTTCTACAGTTGTCAAATCTACATCTAACCATCTAAAACCACCCTAAAATCAAAATTAAATAAAGAAAAATCATATTTAAACCATTTCATAACCCCCTTAACCATCATACTTCATCCCCAACAACTTAGAAAAATATTTACGTGAAGAAAAAAATAACTCTATTTGGAATTGGTTTTAACCACTTTACCCTTCTAAATCCCAAAAAATCTAGATCGCGGCAATTCGTAATCGCGGTGATTATAAATATAAATTTTTCATCCTTCATCCAAGATCCTCAATTTCGAATCCCGGCTTCGCCTTTAATATTATCTTTCAACCTTGTGTATATCATCACTTAACACCTACATATCAAAGTCATCACTGAGTATCATTATCAGTCTTCATCAAGAATTTTCTAGCACTCTGAATCTCTTATGGATCATCTTTTCACCACTCAACCCGTAAAATACACCAACCATCCATAAAATCTTCCAAAGAAGGTTTAAGGCTTCTTTTAGCTCCATTTCAACCTCCAAGTATTCTTCTTGTGTCTTACCATCTATTTAACATCATTTTGAGTCATTTGTTACTCTAAAACATTAATCTTTGATTTCATTTAAATTTTCAAAATCACTTGAATCGCCAATGATTGGCCAAATTTCCAACAATTCTTGTCAATTTTACCCCTTTATCAATTGTTATCATTTTTATCAAATTTATCATACCTGTTACTTATAACATTTTTTTAAGCATGGCTCACTATTAGATGGAAATCGGTGGTCAATCACATGAAATTACTAGCATCCATTCACTTCCAATAGTCAAACAATGTTTCTCTTTGGGAACCATTCAATATTATCCATGAATTGAGCCGTGTGCAAACTGATTTGCCAAAACCAAACAAGATATCAAAGATCATATTGAATTCCCTCATAATATCTAATAATAAGTTTCGGACTTATGGTATATTATTTCAAATGTGTACCCATTACATCCACACTTTCCTGGGCCACATTTGATATTGAATTCTAGCCACCTTCATTACTATCTTAGAATCTATCTATTGTGTCTCCATTATCATTTATTGTTTATCCATTTTAATTCACTTGATTGTTTACAATGCGGTGACATCCTTCGAGGAAGCCTGTTGGATTACTAAAATCAGCCTTTTCCAAGCGGTTTGCCTGTCTATCTATCGAATCCATTGTTTTAATGTCTTTAAGTGCATATTTCTTTGTAGGGTAAGATCTTGTTCACACTTTTGACGGAGCGCAATTTATATCAACATCGATCATCAAAACCATCATCTATGGGTATCACCAAACCACACATCTTTTGAGCATGGTTTTGTTATTATTATTTCACTCTTTTAATTCAAGTAGAAAGGTAAAAACATCTTTGAACAACAACCATAAAAGTAGCAAATTAAATCTCAATAGTTAAACAAAGAATTTGGATGTAAATTTTTACTCCATTTACCATTTTGTTAACATGGATCTCATTATCAATACCCTCTTGTTCATTATAATGTTATTACTTGTTAATAAGAATGAGTGAGGCACATGATTTCTATAGTATTGATATGCTTCTTTATTTTCTTTCATTGATACACCGTAAGGGTAGTATACATAAATCCTTTTTTCATTTACCGACTCCAATGTTTAAAGGATAAGTTGTACCCTTATCTCGTATCTAGGGTTCCTTTAATCAAAGTTATTATCATGTTCTTAAGATTCATTCCAATGTGTTATAGTTCTTAGGCCAACCTTAGTTAAATTATTGCTTAATCTTAATTATTTACCTCGTCAAGGGCTTTAACATAATCCACACTTTATATCTTAATAAAATGGTTAGATAGTTTACACCTTGATATTTAAAGGAACTACCATATTCTATGTCAAGAGTCATGGTTATTAGGTTACCCACACCTTATAGTTATCCTTATTAAGTAAGACATGTATGTACATCCAATGGTATTTTTAAAGTATGGTACTACATAATATATCCTTTAAAGGGATTCTATGTTATTTCATAGTTATATTTTAACTATAGGTTTGTCTAAAAGATCATGTAATGCCCCATTCATCATTTCTCTGTTATTCTATGATGACCATGCTTCTAAGGGCTGAACGCCATTGCATTTCCATTGAAACGTTGGTGTCTTTGTCTTGTTGAGCTTTCCTGCTTGCGTCGGTGTCGATGTTTTGGTTGTTGTCCCCGCAGCATCCCTCATGATTATCCTATTAAAGGAAAACCTTGTTCTTGCTTTATCGAACCTCCTGTTGATTGTTGTTAATTACCTGCAAGATATTTTTCCATAGTATTGATCACTCTCATGCTCGACCCCTCGATTAAATTATTTTTTTAGTTTTTTCGCTATCGTGTTAGGTCCTAAACATTTTTTTGAACCCCGTTTAGGTGTCACGACATTTTAAAACATAATAATAATGAATAATAAAGGAATGGGTATCAGTTATATTCTTATGTGTATATAGATAATAAAATTTCATTTTTGAATTAATTAAGCCTTTTCGGCCGTGCGCATGCCTTATTGCGAGTTATTGTTTATTTGAGGTTTCTCATCCACCAGCTGGTAAATTTTTATTATCAATTTATCCTCATGCTTGGCGTGGAGGAATTTCTGGCCCTTGTCCTTCCCTATTGTTTCTTTCTTTGTTGATTATGCCTAACTTGTTTGGTGGATAAAGTGTAAATTTACTATTGGGCCACCTATTTGTTTCCTTGTTAGCTTTAATTAAATCATGATTTGACCTTTTGTTGGAATGAGATGCCTCTTTCCTCCTGGCCACACATTTTTGGGTTGTGTGTTATCTTTCTACTCAGATTTATTTTTTTTTTTTCTTTCCTTGTTGCGTGGCCATCTCCAAATGGCTCTACCTCTTCTGGGCGCACTTCTCTTCTTTTAATAATTTTGACTTGCAAATCTTCCATGTCCTTGTTGTCTTCCTAGCAATTTTCTGCTCTGGTGGCGTGAGACTTTCTTGGGGCAGACTACATGTGGAGTGGTGGAAAAGCTTTAGAAAATTTTGTCTTCCTTTGTTGTGCGCTGCCCCCTTTTTGACATGTTCCTTTTTCTTTTGTTTTATTCACCTTCCCGGCTGCAATGAAACTTGCTCATGCCTAATGCTGGTTGGACGTTTAGAAATTGTGGTGGGAGGATTTCTCGGTGTGCAAAAACCTCGTGGACGCCTTTCTCTTGCCGGCTGCGTGGAGATCTCTGGGTCGTTTATAATGCTGGCCTCTTTCCTTTCTTTAAACAAATTAAGTTATTTGTTGGGCAGCTTCCAAATACTACCTTTGTTCAGCTGCTAGAAAAATTTGCTAAGAGTTGTCAGTTGGATGGATCTTATTTTCTTTGTAAACCTGATCATGTAAAAAGGGCAACACATAAGCTAGATAAAATACCAGGTTTGTCACTTCGTGATCGGTACAATTTTTGCTATGCGCCTGTCAATACAAGAGATCCTAAGGCAATGTCCCATTTATCAAGATTTTCTCAACAATATAGCAATAATCTTCCTATTCGGATAGCCATGGGTATACCTAAAGGATCTACATGGAATGATCCAGAGATTTTAGATCTTGAAACTAAGCACCAAATCCTATCTATGTATTTATGGCTATCCCATCATTTTAGGGAGGAGACATTTCCATACAAGGAGAAAGCTAAGAACATGGCCAGAGATATTGCGGTTACTTCGCTTAACAAATCTCTTGCTAAACCTTGGAAAGTAGAGTCAAGAAATAGAAAGAGAACTCCACCAAATAATGTTTCTGCTATCGGGAGACAACTCACTATAATGAAATGATGGTAAGATGAGGTGTCCAGTGGAGTTCGGGTTTGAGAGGAAAGTTGGTGCCTCGCATGCTACGGATGAATATTCTACTAGAGGGTGGATGTTGCTGGATCTTAGGGAGTTTCTATGCCTCGTCGAAGCTAGAGGAGTAGGCAAGATAACTGTACACTTTGCTATTGTTGTTATTTTTTTTAATATATCATGAAATCGAACCACCATTTCCTTGTATTGACTTGTCAGCCGAATGCCTTACTAGGAGACCTCTCTTTTCTGCTTGTTCTATTCTTGTTTTCATTTTTATCGCTATCGGTGTGTTAGTGGAAAGCATGCATGTGCCATCATCTCTGGGTGTTATGTTTTCCTCGCTTGAGTGTTCAACCTTCATCCCTTTGTTTATGTATATCTTCTTTTCTATGATTGAGTTTTAAGTTATTATGTTGTCCCAGCTAGTATTTCCGTTGTCTTTAAAATAAGTTACAATAACTATGCAACTCCTCCCTATCATCTGAGTTTATTTTAATTTTATTTTTCCTTCATTGAAAGTTATTAAATCTATTCCTCAAACCCCTTCGATAACCTTCTTGACATCGGGAAAGATAGATTGTAGAATTGGAGTGATCACCGCTTGGGCTATCCAGGTTGGAGCTTGGTATTAAAACTTTTAAAATGAAAAGTTTGTGTGCAATGCGTATCAGATCTCGCATGCTTAGAATTCCATATTATCTTTTAGCTTGTTCCTAGGATTTTAAGGCCATCCTCAGGAAGTACCTTGACCATCCCTATCCACTTGAATAGTAACTAGCTTTTTGGATCTGCTAAGCTCGGGGTTTCTATCGTGCGAATCCAGTACCTCGTTAACACTAGGATAGTTTGGGTCTAATCCCCCTCTCAGAATTATTGTTGATGGCATTTCTTTATATTTTCCTAACTGGCATTCTTTCTCTTTTATAACTTTAATGCTATTAATTAATATTGGTCGTTTTCCATGCACGTAGTTACCTTAATATTTTGTGATGGAAATTGTCTTAAACATTATTAATCTTCGGGAAACTCATCTTACATTTGATAGTCTTATGGTTTCATAGCGGAATATTTTGTTTTGATAATGTCACTTAGAAATTTAAGTTTGTATCTATGTGTGACAGGTTGACTGTGTTATGAAGGGTTGACTTAAAATATTGTTGTTAAAAAAGGGGTAATTTATGTTAAATTAACCGAACTTTAGAATTAATGTGGAGGTTTGTAAATCCTTAGTGATATAAAAATTTGGATGACGTTTTGTATACTCTTTTTGACGGAGTTCCCTTCTTCTCTTCTGCATGTTATTACTAGCCTTTAAGGCATTGGCCCTTCTTGAATGATTTGGGAATCTCTTGGAGTTAATGGTCAAGACTAGTATACCTTGCCTTCGCTTCAAAACTTATGTTGTGTCGTGTTCGTGTATCTAATTTCAGTGATATGCTCTATGTGATTTCAGGAATGAAATTCTAATATGCTTGGCCTTTCATTTTAATCTATGAACATTGTGGTTCCTCTTGGTTAGGCTGATCAGCTCTTGTCTTTTAGAAATCTCATATTAAATCCTATGCTTTTGGTATCGTTTGGTAATTTTAGATGGATGGCATGTGTGACAAACTTCAATCTTGTAAATATTTAATTGTTGATGGGAATCTTGTTTCTTATAGATTGTTTATTCCTTCTTAAAATGCTAAGAGCCATTCTCATACAATTGTTAAACTTTTGTTGCTTTAGTTCAAAATGGAAGTACAAGGCCTTTTCTTCCTTGATTGGCATGGTAGAGACTTTATGATAATTTGAGGTGTTGTTGTGTTTAGGGCATTGACCCAATTCTTGTAATAGAGTGTTTCTTTCATGGTATTGTTAGACTTTAGTTATGGTGGCTTTGTGTAGCCTTATCTTGCTCAATTCTCGCAAACTGACTCTTGTATAAAAAAAATATTGTTGCAGATGGCTTATGCGGGTAGATGAGGGATAGACTTGTAGACTTTTGCATCAACCTCAGTTGAGAAGTTATTTTGCATGAATCCTTTTTATATTGTTCAACTATTGATAACGTCCAGTGGAAAATGTAGAAGAGGATCAATGTCTTAGTATATTGTATTGTGGATTATGTCATCTTAACTTTGGAAACCTTGGATTGTCTTTCTATCTTGGAAAATATAAGAAAATTGGTTTACCTCTTGTTGAGTGGCCTTAATGGATTATCGGTATTCTAAGAGTTGATGTAACCTTGTTTTGTTTTTGTAAATGAGTATTGTTAAACTTTACCCTTGTGAATAAATGTTGAGTTAAATCTTGTTATGACTTAGTAATAATGTGGCATAAGTGAAATAACATGGGTTGTTTAATACTTATTGAAGTTAAATGAAAAGTTATATTCAAATAAAGTAACGTAGAGTTTACCAGCTGAGATCAAGTAATTCTTTAAGTAATCAAAGGTGAGACTATCATTGTAAGTAAAAATTATATAACATGATATCCCTAGCTCCACTAGTGAACATTATCCCTTTTATGGTGAAATTCGTAAAATGATCCTAAGGTGAAATGAATTGTTAGTTGTTAGAAGATGACAAAATTTAATAAGTCGGAGAAAACATTATGGAAACCACGCACTCTATCTCTCTCGCCATTTAGAAGGTAAATTGTTCTCTTCGGTAATACTCGTTTAGTGAATCCTAAGTAAAATCTTTGATAATTTTGGTTAAGATCTCTCTTTTCAATTAAATATTGGCAATAACTAATGAGATCCTAAAGATTATTTCAACTCGACCTTCTCCCCTACCCTTTTTCTTAACAAATGAATTAAGCAAATAAAAGTCATAATACAAAAAGACTTAAAGCAAATTTCTCTTCAGAGTAAAAGTAAGAAACTTAGTGTTGTAAGAGGAATTGTTATGAATTATATCTAGAGTCCTAGAAAAATTAATTTAAGGATCTAAAGAGGTTTTATTAAAATAAATAACCTTCAATAAATTTCTCATTGTGGGTTTCGCTATTTGTAAGTGTGTTATGTGGTGATTTCCTATGTTGTCTTGTTAGAAAGAAAAGTGAATTATTCTTGATGGGCGTAAACATTTCCATTCTACCTTTGTGGTCATCCTTGTATCGAGTTGTTCACAAAGTTAGTTGTAACCTTGGTGGCGACCATGTTGTGTTGTGTTTTGGTTCAATCAAAAAAAAAAAAAAAAGTTATCCTGTATTTTACTGTGTTGTTAGCATGTGTGAATTTTTGGGTCGTTACATTTGGTATCAGAGCGAGGTTCATGCTCTCAAACCTTTCGGCCAGATTGGAGTGATGATGGTGTTGCATGATGGTGGTTGATATTGGAAGAGTAATGTGCTTTAGGTGTGATGTGATCTATGTCGTAATTGTGATATTGTGAACACACATGATGTGTATGTCACTTAGTGCGTATTTGTTATCATGTTGATGTGTTGGGGATGGGAGTATTCTCTCTCCTTCTTATGGATTCTATGAAGAGTTCACATGTGAAATATTGCTTGTGATGTGTGAAAATAATTCTAATGTGGATGATGGAGTGTTGAAGCATTGTGGCATATTGTGATATGTAGGTGTATCAATGTGTTGTATGACTAGATTGATGTAAAGTGAAATGAGTTGTATCATGATGTTTTTACCATGTTATGAAGAAATGTGTGTATCACCTTGTTATGTAGAAATTAATGTTATGTTGTGATGTTACTTATTATGTTCATCGTATGTATGATTTGTGTAATATGTAATGATTCATGTTGTGATATAGGGGCATACATTGAGCATATGAACCCTATTGTATAGTGGTTGCACTTTGGGTGCAGAATGTGGTGAAGTGATGTAATACACCCAGTGAATGTATGATTGTGATCTACCCTGTACACATACCATACGTAAGATGTTATGGCAGTTATGTGTGTACCACCATTGTGTTAGTGATGTAGTTACATGTTATGTTGTGAATCTTACACTAACCGACTCGAAGGAAATCGGTAAACAGTGTATGTTTGGAGTGAGAAAATGTGTACCATTGACCAATCACTCGAGCCAAGTACGAGATAGGAAGTGGAGCCTTACATAGGCTGAAAAACCACTTTTGTTCGTTTGGTATGTGTGGCACTTGCTCAACGGGTGTCATGCATATTGTGTTTCGCGGACACCTTAGGCTCAGTAGATGGTGACATGTACTTTCTTTCTCTCTCCCGATATGGTTGTCGTATGGACTCTACCTATGTGATTTTGACTATGTTGAGCCTTGTTGAAGTTGTGGTGAGATGATTCAGATTGAGATGATGACAGTTGCATTATTGATATGTATTTTTACGAGTGAGGCTCGATGTTTTGAGTGCTAGCAACTCGTTGAGTACCCCTTTCATGGCCAGATAAGGCCACGTAGTCATAGTAATGTGCTATTCTTATATGTGTATTTTATTCATAAATTGAACCTTTTTACTTTACTTTTGTAAGGACCAAATTTTCTTGATTGCCATGTTTTACATTTTGGGCATTTCCTTGGTTTTGGTACTAACACATGGATTTTTGCACTAACTATGGCCATTTGGTCATTTGTCTTGCTTGGTTTTGGATCTTCTTCTAAATTTTAAGATTTTACCGCCTTGCCCAAGGCTTGTACTTTGCCACTTGGCATTCTGATCAGATTGTTATGCCGGTTCTATTGTCATGATGTGTGGAATAGGGTCATGGGATGCACCATGGAATGGTTGGTCCCATGGACCTGCTTCGTTGTATGGGAGTACGCCCCAAGGAGTTATAGATAACTAGTGGTTTGTTAGACCAAAAGTTATTATGTCACTTGGGTTGGGGCTGACGGGGCTCTATGTGCCCAGGGCCATAGGGTGACCCGGCCTCATTAAAAGGAGAAAGGAGACGGGCCTCTATGGTTGAGTGACCTGATATTCTTTATGGCACTCTATGGTTGAGTGACCTGATATTCTTTATGGCACTCTATGGTTGAGTGACCTGACTTAGTTTGGCACTAAGTTTCTTTCTCTATGGGAGTTGTATGGAGTTGCTTTGTAATACTTGGGAATAGGTGGTTAATTTTTGATGCTTCGGGTGGTATATGGTGCTGCTGGTAGTGTTTTGCGGGGTAGTGTTATGATGTATGTTTGCTCATGAGAATTGGTTATGGTTGTGGCTCCCTAGTGTACACTATGTACCTGTAGCTTTTGTTCGGAGTTATGTGAAATTTTCATCCGGGAATTGAGAAAATGTCTGGTTTTCGTAGTACACTGTGCTCAAGTATTCTATTTCTCATTCATGATTGTGTGACAAGTACTATGTTATGTGGACCGTGCCTATTCCCTTTCATATTGGATTAATCTTTTGTGGTGTAATACAGTCATGAAGTATATACTTATGTGTTTGTTAATCTGTAGTGTCTTGTCTGACCCCGGTAGGGTGTTGTGTAGCAGTTCATGTTGGGGCACCCACAATAAGGAATAAACTAAAACTCTTCAACAATGAAATTTTACAGAAATTAAACTAAAAATAATGTTAACGGAAAGAGACTAATGAAATAATGAATAAGAGGGAACTGCCAATCTTCACAGAACCTTGGAAGTTAAAATTTCTGCCAAATGTTCCTAAGGCCACCTCAATGCCGTCGTGCTTGTGCCTTAGAAATCATAACCTTAGAACGTAACTGCACCCATATTATTTATTTATTTATTTATTTTTGTTGTTGCGTACCATTTATTTTCCTGTGTTATGTCGCATCAAGGACGATGCTTTCTTAAGGGGAGGAGAATGTAATGCCCCATTCATCATTGCTCTATTATTATGTGACAACCAAGCTTCTAAGGGCTGAATGCCATTGCATTTCCATTGAAACATTGGTGTCTTCATCTTGTTGAGCTTTCTTGCTTGCGTCGGTGTTGATGTTTTGGTTGTTTACCCCGGCATCCCTCGCGATTATCCTATTAAAGGAAAAGATTGTTCTTGCTTTATCGAACCTCCCGCTGATTTGTTGTTAATTACCTACAAGATATTTTTCCATAGTATTGATCACTCTCGTGCTCGATGCCTCAATTAAATTATTTTTTTAGTTTTTTTTTGTCTATCGTGTTAGGTCCTAAACGTTTTTTTTTAACCCCGTTTAGGTGTCACGACATTTTAAAACATAATAATAATAAATAATAAAGGAATGGGTATCAGTTATATTCTTATGTGTATATAGATAATAAAATTTCATTTTGAATTAATTAAGCCTTTTCGGGCCGTGCGCATGCCTTACTGTGAGTTATTGTTTATTTGAGGTTTCTCATCCACCAGCTGGTAAATTTTTATTATCAATTTATCCTCATTGCTTAACGTGGAGGAATTTTTGGCCCTTGTCCTTCCTATTATTTCTTTCTTTGCTAATTATGCCCGACTTATTTGGTGGAGAAAGTGTAAATTTACTATTGGGCCACCTATTTGTTTCCTTGTCAACTTTAATTAAATCATGATTTGACCTTTTGCGGGAATGAGACGCCTCTCTCCTCCTGGCTGCACATTTGTTGGGTTGTGTGTTACCTTTACGCTCGTATTTGTTTTATTTTTTTCTTTCCTTGTTACGTGGCCATCTCTAAATGGCTCTACCTCTACCGGGCACACTTCTCTTCTTTTAATAGCTTTGGCTTGCAAATCTTCCATGTCCTTGTTGTCTTCCTACAATTTTCTAGCTCTGGCGGCGTGACACTTTCTTGGGGCGGACTACATGTGGAGTAGTGGAAAATATTTAGAAAATTATGTCTTCCTTTGTTGTGCGCTTGCCCCCTTTTTGACATGTTCCTTTTTCTTTTGTTTTATTCACCTTCCCTAGCCGTAATGAAACTCTGCTCATGCCTAGT
This sequence comes from Taxus wallichiana var. yunnanensis, assembly GCA_018340775.1. Classification (NCBI taxonomy): domain Eukaryota; kingdom Viridiplantae; phylum Streptophyta; class Pinopsida; order Cupressales; family Taxaceae; genus Taxus; species Taxus wallichiana. The sequence continues at coordinate 576,595,275 of CM031240.1, forward strand.
GCTGGCTAGACGTTTGGAAATTGTGGTGGGAGGATTTCTCAGGTGTGTAGAAACTCGTGGACGCCTTTCTTGCTGGCCACGTGGAGAGCTCTGGGTCATTTATAATGCTGGCCTCTTTCCTTTCTTTGAACAAATTAAGTTATTTGCTGGGCAACTTCCAAATACTACCTTTGTTCAGCTGCTAGAAAAATTTGCTAAGAGTTGTCAGTTGGATGGATCTTATTTTCTTTGTAAACCTGATCATGTAAAAAGGGCGGCACACATGCTGGATAAAATACCAGGTTTGTCACTTCGTGATCGGTACAATTTTTGCTATGCGCCTGTCAATACAAGAGATCCTAAGGCAATGTCCCATTTATCAAGATTTTCTCAACAATATAGCAATAATCTTCTTATTCGGATAGCCATGGGTATACCTAAAGGATCTGCACGGAATGATCTAGAGCTTTTAGATCTTGAAACTAAGCACCAAATCCTATCTATGTATTTATGGCTATCCCATCATTTTAGGGAGGAGACATTTCCATACAATGAGAAAGCTAAAAACATGGCCAGAGATATTGCAGATCTGCTTAACAAATCTCTTGCTAAAGCTTGCTGGAAAGCAGAGTCAAGAAATAAAAAGAGAACTCCACCAAATAATGTTTATCTTTGTCAGAGACAACTCACTATAATGAAAGGATGGTAAGGAGGTTTCCGGTGGAGTTTGGGTTTGAGAGGAAAGTTGGTGCCTCACATGCTATGGACGAAGATTTAACTAGAGGGTTGCTGTTGTTGGATCTTGGGGAGTTTGGATGCCTCATCGAAGCTAGAGGAGCAAGCAAGATAACTCTACACTTTTCTACTGTTGCTATATTTTTTTAATATATCATGAAATTGAACCACCATTTCCTTGTATTGGCTTGTCATCTAAATGCCTTACTAGGAGACCTCTCTTTTAAAGCTTGTTCTATTCTTGTTTTCATTTTTATCGTTATTGGTGTGTTAGTGGAAAGCACGCATGTTCCATCATCTCTGGGTGTTATGTTTTCCTCGCTTGAGTGTTAAACCTTCATCCCTTCATTTATGTATATCTTCTTCTCTATGATTGAGTTTTAAGTTATATGTCTTTGTCCCAAATTGGTATTTTCATTGTCATTAAAATAAGTTGCGATAACTATGCAAATCCTCCCTATCATCTAAGTTTATTTTCATTTTCTTTGTACTTCGTTGAAAGTTATTAAATCTATTCCTCAAACCCCTTCGATAATCTTCTTGACATCGGGAAAGACAGGTTGTAGAATTGGAAGTGATCACCGCTTGGGCTATCGGGTTGGAGCTTCGGTATTAAAACTTTTAAAATGAAAATTTTGTGTGCAATGCGTATCGACGATCTCGCATGCTTAGACTTCCATATTATTTTTCACATAATAGAGTGTTGTTGTTGTGTTTAGGGCATTGACCTAATTCACGTAATAGAGTGTTTATTTCATGGTATTGTTATACTTTAGTTATGGTGGCTTTGTGTAGCCTTATCTTGCTCGGTTCTCACGAACCCACTCTTGTATAAAAAAATTTGTTGCGAGATGGCTTATGTGGGTAGACGAGGGATAGACTTGTATACTTTTACAAGTTCAAGAAAATTAATGAGAATTAATTTCCAAGGTGCCACATAGGTGGCTTATAAATCCACACCACCGCCTTCCAAATCTCATGCCTTATTTGGTGGTTTATTAAATTAACAATAATTCAACTTTTAACAAATGCAAGGTTGATTCACGAGTCATTATAACTACCACATAATTGATAGTTTACATACATGGGGTTGATTTGACCTTCAAGTACACAATAATTATAAATAATGACAACACTCCATGATAACCTTTAACCATGTTCAACAATACATAAATATACCTTATTTTCTTACCTTCTAATATGCCATAGTAAGATATGTATCTAAAGTAATCAAATTCCCATCAAGTATGACTAACTCAATATCCCAGTCACCTTATTTCATTAGGGGTGGTGATGTTTATCACATAATATTTAAACAATATAGGTTCGACTACCATCCATTTTTTCTTTCCTTATATCGGCTTAGTATTCATGCCCACACTTTAGAAACATTAGACCTGGCCATGTTAGATTAAGACATTACAAAACCTTAGCCATCGGTCTACATCCAAAGTGTTAGATAAAGAAAATATGATCTAAATGCTACTGTAAGTATAATATTTCTATTTACTCAAGCCCAAGATTCAATTTTACTTAACGGATCGAACCAATAAAGGAGATCATTGTTGTTTCTACCCAACCGGGAGTAGGGTCTAGTAAATCATAAAATTTATTCATAGCATGGTATGAAATCAAATATATATATATATATATATCAAAATGCAAATTTAAATAATACCTTTATTATTTAACCTCACATGTACCTTGTTGGGGTCACTATTACGGTATACGAGCTTTGACCACCATGCCATAAGAAGAAATTTATTATCTCGAAATACCTTTAAAATAGGTATGATCATCCATAGTATAATAAGTTTATACAAGCTTGTTGTCTCCCGAAAAATGCTTTTCATTTTCCAAGTCAAATTCAAAATTTTGAGCTCATGCCCTCCTAAAGTGTTCAAGCCAAGTTGAAGGTTCAAAGAGATGGAGAAATCCATGCCCTAAAGTTGTTTCAAATCCTCAATCTACTCGTTTTGACAAATCTCCCATTTCCTAGTCTGTACGCATGAATCTTCCTTTGCAACCTCCATTTGGATGAAATTTCTCACCTTTTCTATGACCATGGGTCATCATACCTTGTTTTTCCTCCATGACTCTGTTTCACAAAAGAAATTTGGAAACGAAAAAATGATGAAGTCCTCTACTTCTTTGTATTTTTTTATAGTCACGAATGACGGTGTCTTTCCCCATCAAACTCTGCTCCGGTGTATGCGGTGTACGTGAACATGTCCAATTAGATGCGATGCACTTAATGTTTTTTGTCACTTTTAGCAAAAATGTTAGATTGGTCTCACGGCCCGATCATCACAAAGGTAAAATGCAAATTTTGAGCCCAGAGAGAAGAGTCGATGAAGCCCACAAGGAAAAATTCAAAGGTGAAGCTTGCCATTGAAAAGTCAAAGCGGACATAGTGGGCCATCGGGGCACTTATGGAAATTTAACCAAATTCCCAAAAGTGAATTGAAAGTTATAGAATGCTCTATGGCTCCACCAAGGTCTCGGGCCCACCGTTGAATAGTCAAAGTGGGAGAGTGGAACAATGGAGAACTTTGAAGTTTTGAGCGTTTTTGAAAAAATATTAAAAATGAAAAAAGAGAGTTGTAATTCCTTCACCACTTAGATAAAGCCATGTGTCAGGCCTATGGTGGAGAAGTGGAAGGGTGGACCAAAATGTCAAAAAATGCCAATTTTCTACAAAGGCATAAAATCTAAAAGGAATCCTCCATGCTCGCTCTAATAAGTTTCTCCCACGCGGATGGCTCTAGTTTAAAGTTTTGAAGGCAAGATGAATGGTTCAAATTCAAAGTTACAAAATGAGTGTAATGGCTACATTATGAAAAGTCTGGTTTTTCTTGTCATTGGCATTTCTTTGTGAATCAAGAATCAAAGCAGAGCGTGAATGTTTGAAAAGAAATTGTAGACCATTTCTTTCTAACAAAGAAGAATTTGTAATCATTTCTTGGAGGAGATTTCATGGATTCTTCATGCCATTATCAAGGGTTGGCAATTGATCTTGTAAACTCAAGAGTATATTGTACTTTGAGAGGACAAAGGAGATAGCCATTTTTTCTTCCATTCCCCCTTTCTTCTCAAATTCCTCCATTTCTCCACTATGTACAATTTCTATTTAAGCAACAATACAAGAAGAAGGATTTTGTAGCCTCTTTGATGAGGAGATTTTAGAAACTTTGAGTTCACAATCTTATCTCGTCTTGTTTCCATATGCAAGGTTTTTTCTTCTCATGAATGCATGTGACAAATTTTCTAACTAATGTGTGTAGGAATATGATTTCTTACCTACAACATTAGTTCTCCTACCTCTTTTCTCACTCCCTTTACCACTTTAAGAAAAAGTTCTCTCTTGAAATTATCTACAAGATTTTCTGCAGGATCAATGGAGTGCCTCTATTGGATCCCCGTTCGAAAGGCCACCACATAAATCCACATTTTCTCACACATGCATATACGGTAGCTACACCGGTTAAGTAGAGGGACTTAGATTCCCAGAGCATTGGCAAGGAATCCACAAGTTTTCCCACCTAAAAAATTTCCTTGCCAAAAGTTTTGGCACCCACCATGGGGCAAATTTAGCAAAGATCTCGCACTTCGAATGCGACCGCAAGGTCAAAATTAAAAAAAAAAAAAAAAAGAGAAAAGAGAAAAGAGAAATTTTTGGAATTTGAATGGCTATATGAGCCATATGGATTCAAATCATGGCTATTTCGGGAAACCCTCCTATTGAAAGACCCGAATTACTCTTCCACATCCAAGAAGATGTTGCTTCAAATTTGAGGGAAGCTATCTGGCATAATAGACAAAGTACCAACCACTACTTCATTGCCACAAGAATTCTAGACCTTGAAGAATAACACACTACTGAACTAGAGAGCCAAAGACAAAGTCTAGCACCACAAAGAAGAGAATATATTTTCAAGTTGGTGGATAGAAGATACACCCGACAATAGAGACAAGGAGGACAAAATGGTCCCATTTTTGAGGAACTTCAAAGGAGACAAGGGCTACTCAGAATCTAGAGGCCACCTTTTCAAGCAATCGCCACGTTGGGAACTTGAGTGTTGGAAATCCTTTGGATGGTGAATTTCCATACATCAACGAGAAACTTGAAGATTTCACCGACGTAGAGACTGAAGAAGAAGCTAGAGAAAGAGAAGCAAGAGTCGACAAAGAAATAAGAGCTCAACTCAAAGAAATCAAGAGACTTCAAGCCAAGGCAGATGAAAGAGAAGTAGCGAAGCATGACCTTAGCAAGGCTGGAAGATAAAAATAGACATAGAATGGGGGATTAGGATCATGAGCGTGAATGTGATCCTGAAGCCCATAGGCCTAATGTACCATGGGGAGGAAACATTGGTCCACTAGCTCTTGCTTAACCACTTTGCATGAGCTACCGAGAGGCTCGAGAAAAAACTTCCTAAAATTTAGAGGGGATGGCTCTCAACTCCTCAAGAACATGTAACAACATTTATCACTTGTTTGTAGTGTGTTGAGTGTTGAGGACGAAGATGTCTCAGTCTGAATCTTTATGGATTCACTTCAAGAAAAGGTTTCCAAATGGTTCTACATGTTACCCCCGAGGTCTTTCACCTATTGGGAAGATATAAGAAGTTCATTCGAACATAGGTTCAAGACCATGGAAGATTGTCAAGATCTTTTGGTCTAATTGGTACAAATGAAGAAATAAACCTCTGAGTCGATGAGGGACTTCATAGAAAGATATGATAGAGTGATAAGAAGGATCCCTGAAGATGTATTACCTCTCGAAAATAATTTGAAGAGGTTTTTCATCAGTGCTCTGCCATCAGAAGTAGGTTTTTTCCTCAAAAGAGCCCAACCAAGAACATTGAGGAAAGCCCAGGACTTTGCAATAGAAACCGATGATGACCTAATCCTTTGTAGAAAGGTGAAAGGCCCCAATGGGAAGTAAAATGGTTAGAATTAAAAATCTTTCACCATAGATCTAATGTTCCAAAAAATGGCAAATGACTTGGTTGCCTTGAAGAAGTAGCTATCTCAGATCACAATGCAAAATGCTTTAAGGATACCAAACCCTCTATACAGACCAAGGATTTCTCCACCTCCTTGTCACTTGCTCTTAAATCACCACCACCAATGCCATCTGTGAAACCAAAGAGCTAGAGGAGGAAGAAGAAATTGATGAAACTGAAGAAGAAAACATGGAAGATTATGAAAACTATCTTGAGATTGAGGAAGTTGAAATGTACAATGGCCTGATTGAGTATGTTGATGTTGAATAATTTCCAAGTTTCTCATGTGTTGTTTTCACTCGCACTCAATCTAAGAAAGGGATTTCAGACCCAACAGTTGCAACAAAGGATAAGAAGAAGAATAAAGAAGATTGTCCTCCAGAGGTTACACAGAATAAAATCGTCAACAGAGGATCACCATTACCACCTTCCATGGAATCAACCAAAGAAAAACAAGACTCACTTTTTGCTAAAGATCATGCTACTATACCAAGTAATTCATTTGATTCTTCTTCCAGCTAAAAAGTTGCTAAGAATAATTCTCTTCTAAATGTTGGTCCTATAAAACATCTAAAGTTCAGTCAAAGGCTACACCCTCACCCCCTTCCAAGCCAATTTTTACATCCAAAAGGGAGAACCCAACACCAAAAGTAGAAAATTCTCTACCATGTATATCTTCCTCCATTTTAGGAGCCTCTTCCTCACCCACCATTTCCCCATTTGACTTTTTAGAACATGCAAGCAAAACCAAAGTCCAGCTCTTCGAAATAGAATACCTACAAACACATCCTTTTCAATTTGACAGATTCATCAATGTAGTTTGTGGTGGTAACCCTATCTCTTCAATCCCAAATTCTAAAGTATTACTCCCCACACCATCCAAACTACCTTCCCAAAACATGATAGCCCTCAGTGCATCCAATACCAACAGAGTTAAACCTTTCTACCTATCACTCCTCATCAAAGGCTTCTAGCTAAATAATTACATCATAGATTCTGGAGCCTCAGACAATGTGATACTAGCTAAAGCTACAAATGCTCTAGGCCTTACTTTGATCTAGGTAAATGGCACATGCTACTCAATGGAATCTAAACAAATTCCATTGGTAGGAAGAATCAAGGATGCACATGTGGCACTAGCTTATTTTCCAAACAAGAAGGTGCTCTTGACCATATTGGTAGCAGACATCCCAACATATTTTGGTATGCTTTTGAGCAGAAGTTTTTGTAGAGACCTAGGTGGAGAAATAAAAATGGATTGGTCATCTGCAACTATCCCAGTAAAAGGAGAGATGAAGAAGTTTCTACCAGTAAGAAAGATGAGATTCACAGTAAGAAAGTCTGATGATCCAAGAGCTAACATTCTCTTTCAAGATTGTGGGCTAGGAAATTACTTCCTCACATCAAAAAAGGAAGAGAACCTGCCACTTCTCATGGAGGAGGAAGAGGATCAGATTTGGACAATGGAATTTGATGGTAGCCATTCTAGAGTAGGTTCAGGAGCTGGTGTAGTATTGTACTCTCCTTCCAATGAGGTGTATCCTTTTGCCTACAAGCTGCAATTTGATAATACAAACAACACTACAGAGTATGAAGCATTACTCTTAGGAATGAATGTGGAAGAGGACATGGGAATCAAGAAGCTGAGATGCGAAGGTGATGTAAAGATTATGGTAAAGTAGGTCCACCAATAGTATCAGTGAAAAATACAAGGCTCATGCATTACAAAAACAGAGTGTGGTATTACATTGAATCTTTTGATGCATTCTCGCATTGAAGCTATTCCAAGGGAGCATAATGAAAAGGATGATTCTCTTACGGTGTCACTTCCCTAGTGACAAAGTGACCATTGAAATGGTATTCCACCTAGTGTACCAGAAAATGCAAATCATTGGCAAGTCTTCAATAATGATAACCAAATTCTAGCCTTTTTAGAGCAAAGGGATAATTTTAATAATCTCTTCTTCGAAGGAGGTGAGAATCCACATCGAGAAGTAGTCCCCAAAGAGGAGAAAGAAGGAATTGAAGAGATTGATGATGAAGGAGTAATAAAAATGAAAGGAAACAAAATTCCTAAAGGCCTTATCTCTTTAGAAGACCTCTTTGACAAACATGACAGATTCATTCAAGAGAAAGAAAAGTAATCTTCCCAGTGCCCAGCTGATTATGATAAAGAAAACATTGGTACCTTAGAGGAGCCAAGGATGGTAAATATTGGAAAATGCTTCTCACCTAAAGAAAAGAGAAGATTTTTTGCATTACTCAAGAAGTACTCAGATGTTTTGGCCTACTCTTATGATGAACTCAAATCCTTCCAGCCAAAGGAAATGCATCACTCAATTCCTTTGAAGCAAGGTGTTAAGCCCTTCAGGTAGAAACAAAGGCCTTACAACCCAAATATTGTTGATACCATCAAGGAGGAGGTGAAAAAGATGCTCAATGCAAGAATAATATTTCCCATCCACCATTCGATGTGGGTAGCCAACATTGTGCCAGTGAGGAAGAAGAATGGTAAAATAAGGATATGTGTAGATTTTTGAAATCTGAATCAGGCATCCCTAAAGGACAATTACCCTCTTCCAATCATGGACCACATTTTGCAAGCAAGTCACTGGATCTGAAATGCTCTCATTTCTTGATGGATTCTCAGGGTATAATCAAATCAAAGTGGTAGAAGAGGATTGCAACAAGACAACCTTCACAACACCTTGGGGAACTTTTGCCTACAACAGAATGCCTTTTGGCCTAATCAATGCAGGAGCTACTTTCCAAAGGGCAATGGACTTGGCCTTCAAATATTTGAAACATTACATTTTCATATATCTCGATGACCTCACAATATTCTCAAAGAAGAGGGGAGATCATATCTGTCACTTGGAGAAAGTTCTTGCAAGGTGTAGGAAACATGGCATATCACTAAATCCAAAGAAGTGCATTTTTGGAGTCACAGAAGGAAAATTGTTGGGGCACATTATGAACAAACATGGAGCACACATTGATCCTGAGAGGATTAGATCCATTCAAGCATTAGCCCTGCCCACAAGTAAGAAAGGAGTTCATTCTTTCTTTGGAAAGGTAAAATTTCTTCGTTGTTTTGTGCCTGAGTTTGCTGAATTGACAAAACACATCATTTCCATGATGAAACCTAAAGCAATTTTTAAATGGAACAATGAAGGGAAGGCAACATTTGAAGAGATCAAGAAATCCATTGCCAAATATCTAACTCTTGTATCTCCATATTTCAACAAAGATTTCATCATGTATTGTTATGCATTAGAACATACACTCTCTGTTGTTCTTGTTTAGAAAAATGATGAAGGTGTGGAAGCACCTATTGCTTTCATGAGTTGTCCTTTGAAGAAGCACAAACTAAAGTACATTAAATTAGAGAAACATGCCTATGCAGTGGTCAAGGCTATAAAAACTTCAGGTTTTACATTCTCAATTCCCATACTGTGGTGATGGTCCCTGGCAGTGCAATCAAGTCCATTTTGACTCAACAAGATCCTAGAGCTAAGAGAGGAAATTGGATTGTAAAAACTCAAGAGTATGACTTGGAGATTCGACCCTCCAATCTGGTAAGGGGAAATGGCTTGTGCAAGTTGATTGTTGAAGATGAAATACTTAAAACTCAGCATGGAGAAGAAGATTGTACTTTCCCAACTTGTTTAGAAGACAACCCACAAGTTCTCTTAGTCACCACTACCGATGACAGGTATTCTAATATTTCCTATTACCTCACTTATGGAGAATTCCCTCCTCATCTTGATTACAAGAAAATAAGAACACTCAAACTAAAGGAAGCCAAATTTGTAATCTAGAATCATGCACTTTACAAAAGAAGTCTGGATGGTTGTTTCCTCATATGTGTAGATAAGGAGCAACAAGAAAAGTTTCTTGAAGCATATCATGACCAAGCATGTGGTGGAAATTTTTCAGCAAAGGTAACTACACACAAGATCCTCTGAGGAAGGTATTATTGGCCCTCCATCTTTGCAGACACTCAGGATTGGGTTTCCAAGTGCAAAGCATGCCAACAATTTGTTGGAAGGCCACAACTAGCTGCATTGCCACTCAGGCCTATGGTTATTGAAGAACCATTTCAACAATGGGGGCTAGACTTCATTGGTGTTTTGAATCCTCACTCAAGTGCAGGGCATACCTATGTGCTCATAGCAACAGACTACTTCACCAAATGGGTGGAAGCAACTCCAACCAAATAGGCTAGCACTGAAACAGTATGCAACTTCATCAAGGAGAATATCATAGTCTGTTTTGGAGTGCCACAGAATATTGTAGTAGATAATGCTACCTATTTCTCTTCAAGGGAGCTCATAGAGTTTTGTTATGGATTTGGAATCTCCCTATCTCATTCTTCTAACTACTATCCCTAAGGAAATGGGAAAGCTGAGTCAAGCAACAAGAACATTGTGACCATTGTTTGTAAGCTTGTAAATGAGAATCAAAGGAATTGGCACAAAAGGTTGTATGATGCATTGTGGGTAGATAGGATCACTCCCAAAAAGAAATAGGTATGTCACCATTCCAACTGTTGTATGGAGTTGAAGCAGAAATTCCTCTCACAATTGAGATGCCAACTCTCAAGTTGTTACAGGCAATAGAAGATGGCCAGTACAAGGATTCCATTGACAAGAGGATCCTATTTCTAGAAAAGATGGAAGAAAATAGATCCCAAGTGGTGGATTGAATCAAGGAGCATCAGTTGAAAGTGAAGAAGATATTTGACCAGAAGACCAAGGCAAGAGAATTCAAGGTTGGAGACTTCGTTCTGCTATGGGACAAGAGAAGAGAACCTAGAGGTAGCCATGGAAAGTTTGATTCATTATGGCTCGGCCCATTCCTAATTCGTGAAGCTTGTGGTGAGAATGTTTTCCTTCTCTCATACTTGGATGGAACGCCACTAGAATTTCCTTGAAGCGGGAAATACTTGAAATTATATCATCAGTGAAAGTGGGTTGTCCCCACCTTGTACCATAGTTGTGTTTCCCTTTCCGGTGTGTGGTTTTGTTTCCCCTTTCAGTTGCGTGTCATGTGTTTCCTTTCCATTGTGTTCTTGTGTGTTTCCTTCTTCATATATTTCTTTCTCAAAGTTGTTCATGACTTTGCAAGGCCTAATGGATAAGGCACTAGTAAACGAATTATAGGGTCTAGAGATTGAGATTCTAGATTCTCATGTCATGTCTCCACTATGCTAAGTCCATGCCATGTACCCAAGTTAGAGCCAATTATCGTCTCCTAAAAAATTCTTTTCGATTTCCAAGTCAAATTTGAAATTTCAAGCTCATTCCCTCCTAAAGTGTTCAAGCCAAGTTGAAGGTTCAAAGAGATGGAGAAATCCATGCCCTAAAGTTGTTTCAAATCCTCAGTCTGCTCGTTTTGAAAAATCTCATGTTTCCCAGTCTGTATACATGAATCTTCCTTTGCAACCTCCATTTGGATGAAATTTCTCACCTTTTCTATGACCATGGGTCGTCATACCTTGTTTTGCCTCCATGACTCTGTTTCACAAAAGAAATTTGGAAATCGGACTCAAAACGATGAAGTCCTCTACTTCTCTGTATTTTTTTTTACAGTCGTGAATGACGGGTGTCTTTCCCCGTCAAACTCTGGCCCCAGTGTATGCAGGTATGTGGACATGTCCGATTGACACGCACACTTAACATTTTTGTCGCTTTTGACGAAAATGTCAAATTGGTCCCGTGGCCCCGATCACACAAAGGTAAAAGTCAAATTTTAAGCCCGCGGGAAGAGTCAAAGGTGAAGCCCACAAGGAAAAATTCAAAGGTGAATCCCACAGGGAAAAAGTCAAAGGTGAAGCCCACAGGAAAAAGTCAAAGGTGAAGCCCACCATTGAAAATTCAAAGCAAACGAGTGGGCCATTGGGGCACTTTTGGAAATTTAACCAAATTCCCAAAAGTGAAGTAAAATTTATAGAATGCTCTGCGGCTCCACCAAGGTCTTGGGCTCATCATTGAAATGTCAAAGTGGGAGAGTAGAACAACAAAGAACTTTGAATTTTTGAGCATTTTTTGAAAAAAGGTTAAAATTCAAAAAATAGACCCATGATTCCTTTGCCACTCAGATAAAGCCACGTGTCAATCCTATGGCAAAGAGGTGGAATGACAGACCAAAATGTCAAAAAATGCCAATTTTCTACAAAGGCATAAAATGCAAAAGGCATCCTCCATGCCCGCTCCAATAAATTTCTCCCACGTGGACACTCTGGTTTAAAGTTTTGAAGGAAAGATGAACAGTTCAAATTCAAAGTTACAAAATGAGTGTAATGACTGCATTATGAAAAGTCTAGTTTTTCTGCCATTGGTGTTTCTTTGCGAATCAAGAATCCGAATGGAAGTGAATGATTGAAAATAAATTGTAAACTATTTCTTGCTAACAAAGAAGAATTTGTAACTGTTTCTTGGAGGAGATTTAATGGATTCTTCACGCCATTGTCAAGGGTTGGTAATTGATCTTGTAAACCCGGAGTATATTATACTTTCGGAGGAAAAAGGAGATAGCCATTTTTCTATTCACCCCCTTCTTCTCGAATTCCTCCATTTCTCCACTATGTACAATTTCTATTTAAGCAATAATATAAAAGAATAGTTTTGTAGCCTCTTTGATGAGGAGATTTCAAAAACTTTGAGTTCGCAATCTTATCTCGTCTTGTTTCCATCTGCAGGGTTGTTTCTTCTCATGATTGCATGTGATGAATTTTCTAACTAGTGTGTGCAAGAATCTAATTTCCTACCTGCAACATTAGTTCTCCTACCTCTTTTCTCACTCCCTTTCCCACTTTAAGACTAAGTTCTCCCTTGCAAGTATCTACAAGATTTTCCGCAGGTCGTGGAGTGCCCTGTTGGATCCTTGGCTGAAAGGCCACCATAAAAATCCACTTTTTATTGTGCATACATATACGGTAGCGGCACCGGTTAAGTAGAGGGACTTAGATTCCCGAAGCATTGGCAAGGAATCCATAAGTTTTCCCACTCAACAAATTTCTTCGCCAACAAAGCTAAAGGAATCTCACATAGCATCAAAAAAATGAAATTACCGATAATGACTTATCCCCTTGCAAACACAAACTAAATTTTTGGGGGTGTGACACTCTCATCAAATTCCAAAGGGGTATCTCTACTAAACTTTCCTAATATAGAGAGGACATGATCCTGCGATCCCTCACCGTTTTGGGGTTCTCATCACTTCTACTAGTTATCATTCTTCTCGCCTCATCACCTCCTCAATTTCCCATTGTCACACACCATTATACATGAGTAGTATTTATTCCCTTTCTCTTTCTTTTCTAGGATCATTGCCATCCTTCCTAATCCTACTTCCTACCCCTACATGTGGTGTGGTTTTATCCTTGCATTAGTAGATTTTCCATTCCCAATTAAATCATCAAGATCTTGATAGCTAAATGTGTCGTGTGTAAATAATATCCTCTTGGCTTGCATAAAAACTAGAACTCTACTTCCTTGGGGCACAAGTATGTTGAAATTTCATACTCCAAGGTATAATTATGCAACACACCTTCCTACTAAAGATATACAACTATATTCCATAGAGCATCTAAATTGGAGAGTGTTTGGTAGTCTTCCTTTCTCCACACTTGCTTTCTTCCTATTTGGACACCTCTATTATCTACATAAGTTACCAACCATTTGTACAATTCTACTAGGAAAAATCTTAAGAACATTTCATGAAAGTAGTCATAGACATTTTCTACCACCCACTTGTGCACATTAAAATAAGATCTAGTGTTATATCTATGAGGAAAAACACCTTTTCCATCATACACCTAGATCTCAATTTTCTCGAAATACAATGGAAACACCATGTGCATTCAACATCTTGATGAACAGATTAAAAATAGGTCCCAACAACGGAACTAAATTTTAGTCTTTATATACCAAACACCTAGCTATATATGCTAGTACTTCAACTGATAAGTTTGGAAGCTCACCCGAATTACATGCAACCACCAAGTCCCTCCTTTGTTTTCTTATAAAGATGTTAGACATGCATATTAATAATCATAACCATTCATGCAAAAAGATGTATTATAGCATTGACATTTGGCAACACATATAATAAGAAAATCAATCATACAAAATGACTAATAAGATTTGAATTCCCATCAAGCCATGTTCAGACATAGTCACTTTAGAAATACATAAACAATTATCAATTACAACTATAATTCATTACATAACATAGAAGTTGATTACATCACAAACCATTACAACCAGTTGTTGGACCATGTGCACTCACATACTGATTCTAGCATAAGCTTACATCAAAGAAGGCTTAGAACTATTCAAAGACTATCGAACTTATAAGAACTAGTAATTACAATTATGCATCACCTATATATATATATATATATATATATATATATATATATATATACACGGGGGTAATTTCCCTTCACCATCTACATGCACATTTCATAAATATAGGCGTGCTCTAATAATAACTTCGTATGTTTTTGTAATTCTACTTTATAATAGATCAAGTTGTAAATATCTTGCTTTAACTATGCTTTAATTCCTATGATTAGGACCTCACCATGTGATTCCCTTATCTTTATATTTATATGTTATATCTTAACAATAGACCTTGCTTGTGTCTCAAGTCATCCTTATTTTATCTATTTTTATCCCTTGTCCCAAAATTTTCTAAGTCCTCAATATTTTGCATGTTCTTGTGCACTAACTTGTTTCACTACATGGTGCACACATATTCACTTTGTCTTTTCTCACTTTCACCTTGTATGGAGGAATAATTACAATCATTAATGTAAATACTTTTTTGTGAAGTATGATCATCATTTTCATGGATGATTCACTCATGTTAAAGCAAGCCACATCATGTAAATTTGAAATAATTCAATAATCACATTGTAAGTTCATAGGATTTCTCTATTTTTATTGGATTATCTAATATTTTTATCCTTAAGAGAATTTTTACTAAATTATCTCTAAGGAATACATTCCTACAATTACTCAAGGTTTTCTACATCACTAATCGGGAAATTGTCACTGTAAGAATTATATTTCTTAAGGAAGTTGATAAACATTATTATTAGCCTCATAATGTATTAGAGAACTAATAGGGATAACATGTTAGGGATTGGTGAAACCATGTAAGACTACCCTTTGGTTTAGTATAACATCATATGGTGACACTTTGCACCTTCTCGAATCATCTATAACTCGATATACTCTTGTAAAGGAAACTTGTAAAAATGGTAAAATTAATGGTCTTATTCCTTTGGCTTCAACCTCGCACAAAGGACATATGGGTGGTGACCACCGACGTAGCCACATTCAAGAAATATTTTTGAATTTCTTCCAAAATTTGTAGGCCTCTCGATGGAAAAAACAAAGTGGTTCTAGAAATGATGTAGATATCAACACCTACACCATCTCAAGTATTAGACCCTCCATATCTCAGTATCATGGAATGAGGAAGAACTAAATAATTACAAGTAGTATAGATAGGTGAAATTTAAACCATGTAAATTCCCATTACATAAGATTAAATTTTCCAATTTGAAGAAGATGGACATATGAGCATGGGGGTGTCAAATTTTACAATTTGAAGGTGTATTAACATTATACAACATATTTCCCCTATTTCTCTTATGTGTACACATAATTAGTAATGGATGTGACTGATTCGTTTTAGGAAAATTCCTTGAACCAATGGAGTAGTGTCGAATTGTCATATGATCTATTTTATAAGTGATTATAGTTTTTAATGAAATTTTAATTAATGTTGGAGTGAGTTTTTAATGGATAATATCTAATATAGATTTATATTTTTAGGCATAAATTTTGATTTTGATATTTGTTTCTATAATGTTTAGTACCAATTTGAAATGTTATTTAGAGAGATTTACAATGGTTCTTATTTTTGGAAAAACTATTGAGGAGTTAATGATAATTTTCTGATATATTCTTTGAGTTCTTTTTGGATACATAATAAAACAAAATATATCTCTTATAATTTTTGTACCTTGAGTTCTAATTTATTGGAAAAATAATAGTGTCATCTTCATCCATTCTCTTTTTTTTTTATGGGTAAATAGTTTTGAAGGGACTATACCCTATGTACAAAAAGGCTCAAAAGCCAGATATCAAAAGAAGAGAAACCAAACCTAGATATGCCAAACATCATAAACTAGGAGGCTCAATAGCCAGATAATACAATATAGGTAACAAAACAGATCAAGACAGACAGTGATCCGAATAAGAGAAAAAGAGACAAAAAAATGAACAAGAGGGAACCACCACTAGTCATCCCAATCAAAAAACCGCATCAAAATCACCAAACAACAGCAACTTCACCGCCAGTAAACAACAACATGGCACCACATCACTTGACAACTCTGTTAATCTTAGCTTTAATTGTTTGGAGCGAGAAGAAGAATGCAATTGACGTGGCCTTCATCAATTCTCTTGATTTAAAGGGTTTTCATGTAATTTTTCATGGATACCAATTTGTTCCTTCTCGGGATCACTTTTATGACATTTATTTTCTTACTTACAAGCATTATTTATGTCTTTTCCATGTTGATTTGAAAGGATTGATCCAAGAATGCTCCTATATCCTCATTCATTGGTGGATGGTTTGTTTTCACCTAATGCTAACAAAGTGATCCTTCTCAACATTTAATTTCTTATATAGGAATATCCTAATTAATTTTACTTTCCACTTCTCGAGAGGACATTTTATGATTTTGAGGAAAAAACTTTCTTCCCGATCTTTTGGCTCATAAGCGGACTTTATTTCCCTAATCAAGCATTATTTTTCCCGATCATGAACATGTCGTTAATGATAACTATTCAAGATTTAATAAGTAACTATCATAGGATGTTGAATAAGTTTTTTTTATATTTTTAGATGGTATTAGATATGTAGATTATTATTATTACTTATCTATGTTGTGTAGACATCTGTAAGTATCAACTTGTAAATTTATTTCTTAATCTCATTTCTCTATATTTTTGTAAATCGTGTCAATATAAGTGTATTATCATGCTATGGTATGTTTTTCTAATAAACAATAAAGGGTCTATGTAAGATAATATCATTATATGTCTCAATTATGGTGGATCATGCAATAATTGTGTAGATTGTTGTCCTCTTCTCGGTTTCTCTTATCCCATTTTATTTAAATTTTGGAGATTCCTACCCAATGGAGTATAATATTTGATCATGTCCAATATAACCACTTCTTTAGGAAATATTTTACCAAATAGAGTACCTTTATAAAATACCCCTTTATCTTTGTAAATTGTTTGAGGTTTCGATTATTATAACTCGATATTCAAGTTTATAAGCTCTCATACGTTCATTTATTTTTATCTTGAGAGAAATTATACTATAGGTTATGGATGAATATTTTGTAAGAATATATTTTTTAAACCTTTTCCCAACCCTAGGTAACTTATTATTATTTCTACTAGTAATAAAATCCTAGGTGGGAAATCAAATCGAACCACCATTTAACAAAAAGATAAAGGAGGATGGAATAATTTGGAATATCCTTGGTGTGGGGAGATTCAATTCATTTCTCGAGTGGTTCATAGGCCAAGACCCACATATTTCTTCTCAATTCATGTAGGATTAGAAGGATAGATCTTCCCTATTTAGAAGAGAGAGAATTCCTATCTCAGAGGGTTTAATTTCTCACGTTATAGGAATGAACATAAAGGGATCTAAGTTTTTCAAAAACAATATTATCAGGGAAGAGCAAGAAGAAATTTTCTTGGCCGAAGGAGAGACTTTAACACATGTTTGTGGAGGCATTCAAAGAACCTCTCTACCTAGTCCCTTTGATGAAGTAGAAAAATTTATCCTCAACTTACCGACTCTAGAGGGCATGCATCATAGGATAAAAAATTACCATTTAGTCTTCCTCAATCACTTCCGGATAAATGCTCTGGTGAGTCTTCCTTTTTACATCCTTTTATCTCTTGAAAGCTCCATTAAGGAGGTACAGTGTGGTAGAAGAGCCTTCCCTTTACATCAATCTGTTATCTTCTTATATATTTTCATTTCAAAGCCAAATTCAAAGCTCCAAGCAATAACCATCCATCGGTCCCTCATTTCCCATAATCCTAGTACTTGGGTGCTAAGGAGTAACAAAAGATATAAACTCATCAAGAGGCCTAGCATTAAGTAGGAGAACATGGAAGGAGAGGATGTTAACTTCTGTTGAATCTAGGTAAGAGAACTTAAAAGGAAAAATTGGTCCTGATACTTCTAGTCTGGAATGTCAAGAGAATGAAATTTCTGAGATCAAAAAGGATAATAGTAATATGAAATGAAATATTAGTAAACTCCAATTTGAAAAATCTGACAAGTTTTTTTAGAATGGGCTAAATGATCACATTGTAAAAGTTGAATAAAAATGCAACCTTATTTTGGATATCTTGGTCATTTAAAATGGGCTACTAAAATCCATTGTCAAAGAGCTTAAAAAATTAGGTAGCAAGTGGAAAGGAAAGGAGCTTGAGAGGAAGAAGGAGATAAAAGAACACGATAACCACATCAAGGAGCTCATAAAAATTTCTACCTAGATCCTAAAACATTAATGTATCTTCTTTCCATGTACTCTAGTATTTTTGGTTTCTAGTTGGATCATATTTGAACTTATGTAATTTTTTGTGTTTTGGCTGGTTTGGTACTAGTTCTGAGTTGGTATTTTTGGCTATGCCAGTTGTGTTTGATAGTTGGTTCTTTTTACTTCAGTAAATTTTCATTGTTATATCTAGATTTTAGATCCGAGTTGTAATAGGGAAGGGCCCCTGACAAAACCATCTTTTTACCCAAATATAAAAAAAAGATGGGAAATCATCGTGGTTAGGATACTTATATAGGCTTGCTGTATTGCAATTTCATACTTTCTGTTATTTAACACATTTTTTAGTTTTTGTAAGGTCTCTACCCTAGGTTTCATATATACCAAAGAGTACGATGTTATCCATCCTATCAATTTTTCCTTAAATATGACCTTAATTGGTGAAAACATATTTAGCTAGAATGAATTATCCCACTCTCTTCACACATTTGCACCTATGGTACATGTATGAGAGCCAATAATTTGGCATCTTCTAGTGAGTATTGTTTTCATAGTTTTTTCAACTTAAAAGATATTTTAATTCATAATTGGCTTGAAAACTTTGAAAAAAATTGACACCATTTCTAAGGAGTGTTGTTCACATGTTTATTCACTCTTCTCCTCTCCTTTACTAGACCATTTTTGAATTTCTTTTTTATTCACCTTCATTATGAGAGAATACTAGTTTAATTTCTTTATTATCTATACTTTTAATATTTTTTTCACATAAAAGGTTGGTTTAAAATGCATATTTTTCCTGCCAAAAATTCCAACAAATTGGTTCCTATTTTAATCTCTTTTGTAAAAATCACAAAGATTGTTTATGACCTATATAGGTATACTCATTACATTTTTGATCTAAGAGAAGATATCATGTTATGTTGTTGATATTTTCACATATACATTAGATTTTAATTCTATGTATTTTAATTATGTATTACATTGAGCTATTGACATCTCACTCATACTTAGGAAATACTTTTACCTATATATTTTTTTATTCATGGTTGATTTTTCCACCCTTTCCTTTTTACTTCCATTGTTTAAAAGTTTATAAATTTGGGTGGGATATGTTATTCCTATTAATATGTTGCATAAAAAATACATTTAAAAATCCCAATGGTGAAATCGTCAACCAAAGAGAACTAGGTATAAAAACCAATGGAAAGATTAGGTACTTCTAATTCACAAAGTTTTAAATAGACTAATTCAGCATTAACTTTTAATTATGGTGAAAATATTTTAATCTAGGATAGATCAATGAAAACCAAGATTCATCTTTTGATTGTTCTAAATCACTAAGTAAAAGAATTATTCTTGTAATTTACTGTCATTTTACTTGTGTAAGGACTAATAAGACTCTTACCTATAGCCAATATAGTATTTTTCCCCTTACCCCTACTTAAAGGAAAGGGTGTATCCCAATATCAATATTTATTCAAATTATTTACTATCTTTTAATTCCCAAACCAAACCAAAAACTCGCTTAGAAAATTGAAACAAAATTCAATACAATATCACATCATTCACACTCTAAATATAATAATCTACTTCTAAACCATCCTCTTTAGATAAATCGCCCTTATATTGATCATAATATAGATTGAATTAATTGTGACCTAAATACCTTTAGACATTATGTGAGAGATTATCACTCTTTTCTGGAGAAAATAGATTAATAAAAGTTGAATTCTCTCTATGCAATAATTTCCCAACTAGGTCGTGATGATATTAGGAGGATATTGGCTAAGTTTTAAGGAAACAATGCAATCTAAGGTGATTAAAATCTTATAATATTTAGCAATATAATATTATTTATGAAGGTATAGTGATGAAATGGTTTATCCATACATTGGAAGAAAATTATCATGATTTGATTGATACATTATATAATGGTAGTAATGATTCATGGCATGAAATGAAGAGAGCATATAAGTTACGGTTTAGGGATAAAATTGAGCATATATTTTTAATTAGTGAATTTAAAATTATTAAGAAACATCATAATGAGTGTGTCCCATATATTAACTCCATATTCACCAAATTTATGATGAGGTTACCATAAAATTGCATACTTGTTCATGTAACATGTATGATAAAATATTGTGAAGATGTTGATACCAAAGTTGGGTTCTATCTCGAGATAGAGTTCTAGTTAATTTAAGACAATATTACACCATGGTATTCAATATTAAAAGTAATATCACAGTCATTGAGAATTTTCCCAAAAGGGTTGATTAAAAAAGCACTCCATTAAATGAGAAAAAATATCCAATTGCTTCACTCAACATTGACAAAAATTGTTTTGAATAATGGGATATTTGGAAGGGTTGTCTTATATAGAGAGGCACGAAATGAGAAAGGATTTCCTCCAATTTAAAATAATCAATATATAAGTATTAGGTAACATAATTAAGGTATATTGCCTACATATGATAGATAATTTGATAATGGAAAAATACTTTTTATAGAAAAGGAATCCCTGAGCATAGATGTAGTGAGAAAGAAACACTTGATCCTCTTATTGCTAATATTGATGAAGTGAATTATATTTAATAATATCAAAGGTGTGAAGAATATTTTCTTCCCCATCCCTCTTATATGGTTTCTTATGTTGATTATTTATCTATTCATGTTGATAATGATCATGAATTCTTGGAAACTATTTATATGATTGATTGTTGCAATGAATCAATTAATGTAGCAATAAATTATTAACTACCAATGCATGAATTTGAACACGTAAGAGGTAAAAGGATTATAAAGTAAAATGGTAGATGAATTTTGAGTAATATATATTAAACTTCACTTATGCTTCAAAATATTATGTGAAAAGTGATTATAACTTGAGAAATAAGAATGATTCAAGTATAAAATAGGATCCCAAAAAGGCCTCACATAAGAAGAATGATGAAACTATTAAAAGGTCTACTACTCCTTCAAAAGAGAGAATAAATCCATCACAACTCATCAAACAATGATTTTTTTTGTAACAATTACAAGTTAAGACTCCCATATTTTCTATTGTGAATTAATAGCCTTCTTGCTCTAAAAATACAACTGAAAAACAAAAGGCATAGAGTAGGAAATAAATCTCCAAATTCAAAGATCATTAATTCTTTTCCATATCCTAATTTAGAATACACTTTTACAAAATATATTATTTCATGTATTAATGCTACCACCATGCACCCAAATTCACCCATGCGTAACTACATGACATTTAATATGACTACTTAACAAATTTAAACTTACATTCCCACTAGTTGAGCTATTGTACATCCTTGAGTGTAATGATAGATTTTTCATTTCCTTGGTACTAAAATCCTACTCCTCCACCCACCTTTATTATTCAAGTCCAATAAATAATTGAATAATTAGAAGAGGTTCCTATATTTTATCTATGCACATAATTGGTTGAGATTCAGTTGGATGTGGACCTATTTTACACCACATTTCTTGTGAATGGGTGGCTATTATATAACTACATGTTATATTCATGAGCTTATTGTCATATAGTTTCATTAGCAGTTATGAATGGAATGAGAATAAATATTTCAACTACTTATGGGAGGTGTTACACTATGGATTCCAAAGAGATTCATATGGTAGGATGCATCATGGGACTAGTAGTTCAAGTTGTAAGTTATCTTAGGAAGTTATTTGTCATGGTTTATATAGTGATTGAATTCCCTCTTAAGTGGAGTATGTTGTTGTTGTATATGTGGGATATTTCAGTTAGAGGTAGTATTCAAATGGAAATATCAGTTTCCACTATCCCACTTGAGGGATATAACATTAATAACTATAAAAAGGAAAGGATGTTACACTTAATTGAAGATCGACTAAGGGATTTAAATGAGGTATTGTACACCGATGTGGATGTGGAGGATTCTTTGGGTAACACATGCTTTATAAAAAAACTATATTGATTATAGTTGTTGTCCACGATCAACAATGCTAACTTTAATGAGTTTTGGACTATATTATTTAATAAAATAAGTTTAAAAGAAGGGGTAAGGGATGGATTTGTATTATAATTACCACAAGTAACTACATTCATGTTTTCATATAAGTTTAATTGTGAGTGTAAAATAATGTAGTAAAATAGGAAGCATTTCTAATAGGTTTAAATATGGCTTCTAGGTTTAATATTAAAGACATTATTGTCAAGGGATATTTAGAGATGATAATAAAATTTGATATGGAAAGTGTAATAAGAAAATAATGAAAGGCGAAACAATATAGGAATGTTGTATGGGATTTAATTTAGGTTTTTCAGCTCATTCAACATCATGCACATGGATATATCATTAAATGTTGTTGTAGATCATCTTTTTCCATACATCACTATATAAAAATCAAGTGAATAAACCTTTTTATAAATCATGTCAAGGTGTTAGAAAGGCCATATATCTCTGATAATAACAACCACTAGAATTTTTTTGAAGATGTGGATGATATTTTCATATTTGTGAATACTACAAATGATTTTGAAGATCAAATCATGGAACTAAACCGCTATTTTGAAATTAAGAAGAGAAATATGTTCTAGTAGGATAATAATATATTCAATTAAAAATAAAAATATCCCAATAGGATTGTTTTTACTGCAAAGAGATTTTGATGTTGTTAATAGTGTGAAACAATGAGATATACCAAAGAATGCATGACAATTTGGGTACTATTATATCTTGTAGTCCTTTATTCATTGACATGTGCATAAAAGAAGATGAGAAGAAATATCTAGTCAAAATGTTGACACAATAAAAAAATTACATTAAATTGTCATATGATGAGTTAAAAACTTATATAGGAAGATCAATTTTAGTATGAAATCCCTTTACATTGTTATCAAAAAACCTCCATGATTAATAAAATACCCATTAATCTAACTTTAGAAATGAAAATGGAGGCTAAACTAATGAAATTAACAAAGGGGGAATAATTCAACCTATAAGGTTATCTTCATGGGTTTCTAGTCTATTTATGGTGAAAAAAATTAATAGGTATATATGCTTATGTGTGGACTTCATAAATATGAATAAAATTTCTTTGAAAAACAAACACCCACTACCTAATATAGATCATCTATTGCGAAAATTTGCTATATAAAAATTAATGCCAATGTTAGATAAATTCACTAGATACAATTGGGTTATAGTCCAAGAATAAAAAGGTTTAAGACTTCATCTACAAATACTTTAAGAACTTATGTGTATGTACACATGTCATTTGATCTCAAATCAATGTTGGAGCCAAATTTTAGAGTGAAATGGATTATGTATTTACTAATTTAATTGATGATATCATGGTTATTTATCAATAAGATATCATTTTTTTTCTGAGGAAGAGATTTGATCATGTAGAACATTTGGAGCTTTTTCACAAATGTAGGTAATTTGAAATTTCCTCAATTCCAAGAAGTACATCTTTGGAGTAGAGAGGAGAAATTTTCTTGGTCATATTTTGTCCAATAATGGTGTAATGATTGATATTGAATGGATAAAATCCACTAATGGTATTATTATCTCATGTTGTAAGAAAGTTTTTCATTCATTTTTAGACAAATCAATTTCATTAGACACTTTGTGTCTAATTTTGTTGATCTCACCATCCATATCACCAATTTACTAAAGAAAAATCAAGTGACCTAATGGACTGTAGAAGTAAAAAGAAAATTTTTGATGTGAAGGAGGCCCTCAAGAAAGCATATGTGTTAGCCAACCCAAACTATGGTAAAGAGTTACAATTTTTCTCCTTTTCTTCTCCCCACAATATATTTATTGTTTAATTATAAATAAATGAAAATGAATATGGAAAACCCATAGATTTTATATAAAAATAACTATATCATGCCAAGATTAATTATGATATTATGTAAAAATAAGCCCATTCTCTAGTTAAAGTTGTGAAATCCATTAGATCCTACACTCTTAGCAATATTATCAAATAATATGTTCCTCATGATAAGGTTAAGGATAAATACTAGTATATATTAATTGTATTACATAAGAACTTAGGTGAAGGAATCCATGACTATGAGTTCCAAAATTATGGTGGTTGAAAAAAATGGAGCTACACATCCTTTTATTTCACCGTTTATATAATAGCTTGAAGATTTGTGATAAATGGGGTAAAGAATAAGGTAGTGATGGATGAAATAAACTTTTCCTTTGTATTAGTAAACTCAATAAAGCTCTCCTTTACTCAACAAGAATAAAAATTGACTGGTTAGAGAAAAATACATCCCCAAATATACTAGGTATGACTTGATTAGATGTGGGCCTTCTAAAATATTTATGAGCTATTTTTATTTTTGGGGGTGACAACCATTATTTTTTAGTGATATCTCCATTATGATAAGGTTGCCTTCCAATCTTGGTTAGGGGATTAGATGCTAATTTTACCTTATTTGAAGACCATTTTTAAACATGAATTATCTTTAATCTCAATATAGAATAATAATTAATTATTTTATCTAATTTTGTAACCACAGTGGGAAAGAGAAGAAATGAAAGGTTTTTTTTTGAAGTAGTACAAAGTTGACTTTTGATCCAAAAATTGACCAAATTTTTTAACTCGACTATAGACCCCTATAGGATTTAATTTTTTTCCAAATCTACCCCATTATAATCAACCTTAAATAATTCAAGAATTAAAAAAACATTGCATAAAGATTGATAACGGAGTTTGGCATAAAGCCTATGTCTTCGGGTTCATCAATAAAACGATATATTATCCACTTCCATGATTGTAACAAATAATACAATCTAAGCATGATAATATTGAATACAAATGGAACAAGAACCTGAACACCAAGTGGCTACCCTAGTAGATTCGATCTAGTATTCTATCCATGAATACCTCTATGCCTCCACTGTACGGTGCTAAGTATTCTTCCAGAAACCTCCACACTTCCATTGTGCGGTGCTAAGTCTCCAGATGTCAACAGACATCAATTGTCACCAACGAGCTCATATTGAATAATGACCCTCCTCCAAAGCTAATGATATGATGATACATCCAACGTATTGAGGCTCTGAGCTCTACTGCTTCTCTGATGCTTTGTCACGTCCCTCGGCTCCATGGCATCTTTGGGCTCCAGCTTCAAGTCTCTTTATCGGTGAGTTAAAAAAATAATAACTCCCAAACCATAATGTGCCTATTTAACAATAGGTCTTGCCAATAACAAATAATATCGGTCCTCAATATTCCTATAAAATAAATAGGTCTTACTTTATCAACATTTCAATAATAATACTATCGAACTTCTTTCATGTTCCTATAATGAATAGTATAGGACTTCTTAATTTTTCATATTTCCTATAACGAATAATATATGTCATCATGCTTATACTAATAAGATATAAGATTTGGCGATGGAGGAAGCGAGCGATGGAGGGACAGTTATGTTGTTTCTACTATCTCGGCCGCAGAATGTATGTGTACTAGATATGTCATGGCTGTGAAAGGGCTACTTTCTGACTTAAATCGGATGGTTGATAAGCCGCAAGTAGAGAAAGCTTTCACGTTGGGATCCACACCTTTAGCCTAGAATAAGATTCTTCAAAACCCCACTAGAAATGTGGGTCCGCATTCTCCAGAAAAGGTGCAGTTCACGTGGGAGAAGGACAAGGAAGGGGTTACTTGTCTCAAGGTGTCAGATGGTTGCTTGCATAGGGCTTTGGAAAAAGTGAATATCTCCCTAGTTGGTAAGTTTCTAGGCTTCGGACCTAACATCGATGTTATTAGAAAATGGGATTTTAGAAAGTGGAAACCAAAAGGGGATCTGAGCATTACCATAATGTTAAGGGGTTTTTTTGGCAAAATTTAATCAACAGACTGATTTGGAATCAGTGCTTCTGGGAGGCCCGTGGTGCCTAGGTAATATGGACCTTTTTTTTTAAATATGGTATCCTGGGTTTGATCCAAACATCGAGAATATAAACACCATTCCAGTCTGGTGTAGACTCTCAGGACTACCTCTCCAATTTTGGGATGATGAGATCCTGTTAAATATTTCTAAATCCCTCGATGCTCTGATTGGGCTTGATGGACCTACGATAAATAGATCCATACTAACTTTTTCTAGATTCTGTATTTCTTCTGAAATGGAGCAGGAGTTACCGGAACATATTATTTTGCAATCTAAGTATGGCATTTGGCATCAAAAGATCGAATATGAAACCTTTCATTTGTGATGTAATAAATGCCATCGTATAGGGAATTTCACCAGAAAATGCCCTAATAAGGAGATCTCTCAAGAGGATTCAAAAAGCAAGAAGGAAAAACTTGAAGGAGATTCAGCTCAGGCACGGAAAATAGGATGATAGAAATGGAACCTGTTCATAGCCAAGGGGAAGAAAAATCCCTTAACCAACCTGAGTGGAACCATAAGAAGAAAGGAAAAAGGGGTTCGAACTCTATTAGAAAACCTCAGTCCGTAGGAAGCTCACGGCGCTGAAAACTCCAGTGGCGAGTCCCCACTAGGAGTACCCATAACCACCAAAGAAGATTTAGATATGAAAAACCCAGTAAAGGTGGTTATGGAGGTTGACGAGAAAAAGGGAACAAGTGAAAGTAAATATTATTTCTAAAGAGCTATCCTAATTTGTGGAA
The DNA here is from genome assembly GCA_018340775.1 of Taxus wallichiana var. yunnanensis. Taxonomy (NCBI): domain Eukaryota; kingdom Viridiplantae; phylum Streptophyta; class Pinopsida; order Cupressales; family Taxaceae; genus Taxus; species Taxus wallichiana. The sequence continues at coordinate 576,622,275 of CM031240.1, forward strand.
ACTCAGAATGAAACTAAAGTAGCTGAGATAGATCAACCGAATCCTCTGTTCATCATTAAGGAAATTTTGGATGAGGAAAAAGAAAACATGGAACCAGAAGATTCATTACAGAAAATTTCTCCGAGGGAAAACAATAAATTCTCACCTAAAAGTGAGAACCCCATATCTAGCATCAAATCAACAAATTTACAACCTGTCAATAAACAGGGAGAGAAAGAGGAGGGGGAAGTAACGCCACTCAGAGAAAACATCCTATATGAGGAAGACTCGGATCTCCACTCTAGATTTACAGAGATCATTTCTAAGAAAAAGAAGAGAATGAAAGGATTTGAAAAGATCCCAGATTCACTCTATCATGAAAAAAAAAAAATTGACAACTGGGAAACTTCAACATCCAACTACTAGATCATCTACTAGAAGAATAGTAGACTTTGGAAGCAGCTCTAAAATAGAAGACCCTCATAAACAATTCTCAAATCCAAGAGAATAGAGGAAGACATTACAAATGACACTCAAAGGCAATTGAAGCATCAGAAATCCCAACACATATATCTTATAAATAAAGATCATCTCATGGAACATCAGAGGGCTAAATGAAAACTCCAAACAAAGAATAATCAAGGAGTTACGGGAATCTAGTAGACCTAGTATTTTGCTTCTGTAGGAAACTAAGATGAATGCTAAGGTTCTTGAAATTTGTAAAAGAATTTTTGGGAAAAATCCAACGTGGCTGCGGTGGATTCTCAAGGTGCTTTGGGAGGCCTAGCTATATTTTGGGATAAAAGAAAATATGCTGGTATGATTCTTACTAAAACGAATAACCACCTTGCTATTAATTTTCATGTTATTGAGAATAATTGTGACTGGATCCTTTCTAATATTTATGCCCCTAATATGGTTATTGGGAGGTGAAAACTATGGACTGATCTTAAGACTTTCAGATGTCAACATAATACTACCAACTGGCTTATTATGGGAGACTTCAATACTCCTCTAAACCCAGGAGAAAAACAAGGAGGAAACTTAAGTTTTTCCATAGGTATGGATGAATTTGCTGATTTTGTTGCTGACCTTAATCTCATGGATGTGGATCTTCATGGAAATCAGTTCACCTGGACTAACAGAAGGTTGGGGAAAGACTTAATTCAAGTTAGACTAGATAGAGCACTTTTCTCTTCTATTTTGATTCTTAGTCAGGACTTCCATCTCACTTCTCTACCTGAGTGGGTTGGACCACAATCCGATTTCTTTAAAACTCTTCAATTGGAATAAATCCCATCAAGAGTTCCTTCAAATTTGAAAAGATGTGGATGGAACATGATGATATCCATGACAGGATTAAGGAATGGTGGATATGGGATGGTGAGGGCACTGCTCAGTTTGGACTTATTTAGAAACTTTAAAATGTCAAAAATAGGTTAAAATTTGGAACAAAGAGGTCTTTGGGAATGTGTTTGAGCAAAAAAAGGATTTAAAGCAAAATATCCAAGATTTGGAAATCAAGATGAATTCAAAGGGAGATCTCTTCAAGATCAATCTGTGGAAAAGACTATTCTTTCAGAGCTGCATACGGTATGTAGCAGAGAAGAATCCCTATATAGACTCAAATCCAGGGCCATTTGGATGAAAGAAAGAAATAGAAATACAAAATTCTTCCATATGACCACCCTGAAACATAGAGCTTGTAATAGGATAATGGAAGTTGCTAAAGGAAATGGCACTGTTATAAAAGACCCAAGGAGCATCAAAGAGGAAGCTCTCAAATTCTACGAAAAACTGCTTAATGAGAAAAATATCATTAATGATGAGGCAGCCTCTTTCATGTTGGAGGCTATCCCCCAAGACAAAATTGAAGAGCAGAGATTTAAAGACATCACTAAAGTTGTCACATTAGAAGAACTTCAAAAATATGTGTTTACTCTTGAAGGGGATAAGGCACCGAGCCCGGATGGTTTCTCTGTCAACTTTTTTCTAAGTTTTGGGAAATATGTTCGGATGATCTTCTCAGGGCGGTGAATGAATTCTATAGAACTGGGGATATTTTGAAAGAGCTGAACAACACCCACATTGTGCTTGCTCCAAAAAAATGGATGCTAAGGATTTCAAAGACTTCAGACCCATTAGTCTAGTGAATGTTATTTATAGAATTTTTACCAAGATCATTACTACTAGACTCCAGTTCATTATGAATGATTTAATATCAAAAAACATAGTGGTTTCATTAAAGGCAGGATTATTCAGGATGGAGTGATTATGGTCCATGAGACTATTCACTCCATGGATAATAACAAAAAATCAAACATGGTGCTTAAACTTGATATGAATAAATCCTTTGATAGAGTCTCCTAGGCCTTTATAGACAAAGTTACGCAAAATTTGGTTTTCTAATTAAATTCAAAAAAATTATCAAGGCATGCATCACTACAAAGATTCTCGGTGGTGGTAAATGGAGAACCAAAGTGGTATTTTTACTAGCAGTAGAGGGGCTAAGGAAAGGGGACCCCATATCCCCTCTACTATTCATTATTATGGAAGACAGTCTCGGTAGAACAATTGATAAAGCATCATAGATGGTCTTCTCAAAGGATCTAAGCCCGAGTTCCCACTAACCAAGCACTTCTCATCAGCAATTTGTGGATGATACAATCCTTCTATTAATGGCCTCAATCCTTTAAGCTAAGGCAATAAATTCTATTCTAAAATTATATGAATCTACTTACTGACAAGAGATTAATTTTGATAAAATCTCTATTTTCTTTTTAACACCCCAGGGAAAGACAACTTAAAATTGCAAACATTTTGGGTTGTAAAATAAATTCACTCCCACTTCTTATTTGGGGCTCCCCCTTGGTATGAAAAAGTCTCATAAAAATATGTGTTTACTCTTGAAGGGGATAAGGCACCGGGCCCGGATGGTTTCTCTGTCAACTTTTTTCAGAAGTTTTGGGAAATATGTTTGGATGATCTTCTCAAGGCGGTGAATGAATTCTATAGAACTAGGGATATTTTGAAAGAGCTGAACAATACCCACATTGTGCTTGCTCCAAAAAAATGGATGCTAAGGATTTCAAATACTTCAGACCCATTAGTCTAGTGAATGTTATTTATAGAATTTTTACCAAGATCATTACTACTAGACTCCAGTTCATTATGAATGATTTAATATCAAAACAACATAGTGGTTTCATTAAAGGCAAGATTATTTAGGATGGAGTGATTATGGTCCATAAGACTACTCACTCCATGGATAATAACAAAAAATCAAACATGGTCCTTAAACTTGATATGAATAAATCCTTTGATAGAGTCTCCTAGGCCTTTATAGACAAAGTTCTGGCAAAATTTGGTTTTCTAATTAAATTCAAAAAAATTATCAAGGCATGCATCACTACAGCCAGATTCTCAGTGGTGGTAAATGGAGAACCAGTGGTATTTTTTACTAGCAGTAGAGGGCTAAGGAAAGGGGACCCCATATCCCCTCTACTATTCATTATTATGGAAGACAGTCTCAGTAGAACAATTGATAAAGCAGTCATAGATGGTCTTCTGAAAGGATCTAAGCCCAGTTCCACTAACCAAGCAGCTTCTCATCAGCAATTTGTGGATGATACAATCCTTCTATTAATGGCCTCAATCCTTTAAGCTAAGGCAATAAATTCTATTCTAAAATTATATGAATCTACTTCTGGACAAGAGATTAATTTTGATAAAATCTCTATTTTCTTTTTTAACACCCCTGGGGAAAGACAGCTTAAAATTGCAAACATTTTGGGTTGTAAAATAAATTCACTCCCCACTTCTTATTTGGGGCTCCCCCTTGGTATGAAAAAAGTCTCAACCACATGCAGAATGATCTCAGAAATATTTCAAAAGAAAATGGCTGGATGGAAAGGAGTCATTCTATCAAGTGCTAGGTAAGTGTCTGCTCTTAAAAAGCACTCTTCAGAATCTCCCTATTTATATCATGTCACTATATAATATCCCTTCTACTTTCAGAGAAAAAATTGAGAGGATTCAGAAGCACTTTATATGGCAGGGAATGGAGGATAAATTCAAATATCACTTGGTATCTTGGGACCAAGTATGCACTCCCAAAAAATTTGGGGCATGGGTATAAAAGACATCAAAAAAATGAATGAGGCTCTAATTGCAAAAATGGGCTGGAGAATGCTCTTGGAGAAACAACCCTGGATTGAACTAATAAAGGCCAAATACCTTAATCAACAAGCAACCATTTCTTTTGTTCAGGAAGAGAACCTTCCTTATGGCTCCATTTTTTGGAATAATTTAGTTCAGATCGGAATTTCATCAAACATGGAAGTAAATGGAAAGTGGGGAATGTCAGAGACATAAAATTTTGGGGGGATAAATGGTCTAGCTACAGTCTTATTGATAGATTTGGAGCAATTAGAGATAGCCTTAAACGTAAGTATGGTACTAGAATCATGGATTACATTAACAGGGATGGTAACAAGAAGAAATGTAAAACTCTCTTTGACAAGGAAGATCTGAACCACATGATGTCCTCTTTGCAAGAGAATTTGGAACTTATCCCCTTAAGTCAACTAGATGTTCAAGATGAATTAGTTTGGAAAAACTCTATTGATGGAGATTACTTTGTTAAATCTAGATATAATTCTTTCTTTGAAACTATTCAGAGCGAGTTCAACTGGAGCAGGATTTGGATGGCTGAGCTCACGCCAAAAATCATTTTTTTCTTTTGGCTTTCTCTTAGGGGTAGAATTATCACCAATGACAACCTGATAAGAAAAGGTTTCATAATGCCAAATAGATGCCATCTCTATAAAAAGATGCTTGAGGATATCAGACACATGTTAGTTCATTGTGAGTATGCCACTAAAATTTTGAGTGTTGCCTTTTCTAATTTCAATGTTTCCTAGGTTGTGCCGAAGGACTTCATCCAATTTTGGACACAATGGAATCCTCCCTTTACAAACTGTGTTGTGAGAAGACTCTAGAAACTAGTAATGCCCCATATTATTTGGAGGATATGGAAAGATAGAAATGATGTCATTTTTAGAAACATTAGACAACAGTGTAAGTTCAACTTTGTTAAGATTACTAATGTTGTCAAAGAGAACATCGAAAGATTCAAACCTCCCAAGAACAAGAATTATCTTGAAAATGAAGAACATATTTTATCCAACTGGAAGATTGGAGTTGATAATATTCAGAATAACATCTGCTCCAACATTGACAGGTCTTTGATACATTGGAACCCTCCTGATCTCAACTGGCATAAGTTGAACTTTGATGGGGCTTCCAAGGGTAATCTGGGATTGCTGCAGGGGGAGGAGTGATTCGAGATCATAGAGGTAGTATGATTGCTGCTTATGCTGGTAAAATGGGGATACAAACTAACCACTATGCTGAAGCCTTGGCTACTCTTTAGGGGCTTAGAATTGCTCAGACACATAATATTCAAAATATTATTCTAGAAGGAGACTCACTAAACATCATTAATCATCTAAATCAGTCTTCACCTCCAAGTTGGAATATCAAGGATTTCATCATGGAATCTATAAGCATTTTCAAACCTTCAAAAATATCTGAATCAAGCACACATACCGAGAAGGAAATAAGGTTGCTGATGAATTGGCCAATTATGGCATAAATAATAATCTAATTATTTGGGATAATGTTAATCACATCCCTGAGAAGGTACAAAGCAACATTCAAGCAGAAATTTATGGGCACTCAAGTATGGAGTAAGGATAATGATTATTTGGAGTGGCCTTTAGAGGAGATAAAAGATCACCCATGCGGGAAATATCAAATAAGCTACGGCCACATTAACTTTCATCACTCCCAACATGTGTGTGGGATTCTTAATATCCTGGGATAGGCAGAAAGACACCCACATTTCATACAGCAGTTTAAACAAGGGTTTTGAGGACAAGAGTTGCAAGAATTTCAGAGAGAAAAAATGGGAGGAACCCCGTGCCAGGTTGAACCCAAGTAGTGATCCGGAATGGAAGAGAAACAAGGAGCTGTGGAACCTCCTCAAGTAGGGTGGAATTACAAACTTCATTGATCGAATTCAGGGGCATGATCAGAGCATTTCGATCCAATTCACTATGGATTGGAAGGACCAAAATTTGAGTATGGAGGGCATAAAATACCCATTAATGAAGAACTAATTGTCTGAAGCCACAGGCCTAGAGATGGAAGGCTTCCATTTCTTCAGTAAGAGGATCGACAAAAAGGCTGAGGAGAAGAATTTTGTTGCTGATAATGAGGAGCTGGTTTTTGCTACTGCGGGTTTGAGGGTAAGTTCTATCCCATCGCCCTTTGATGAAATCACCCGTATGATGGTCTGGTACATATATTTGGAAGGGAGATATGTTACAGTTCCTATTAAACACCTGGTGTTCCTTAACCATTCCGTAGGAAAATCATAGTCTGCTTCCTGCATTATCTTTTGAATTCCCTTGAATGCTCCATCTTGGAGTTTCAGAAACATACCCGTGCTACCCCATGCATTAAGGACTTAATTTCTTGCTGCACAAGCTTTGTGTTACTAAATACCCCAGTCTCCCTCCCTCCCCCAGCATTGTTCCACTCTTTCCCACCACCACTACCCCCACCCTCATCCCTTCCACCACAACCCCCCATCCCTTCCACCACGTCCAAGCCTAAAACGAGGAACCATAAGAAGCCCAAATTGGACACCCCTGTTTCGGGCAGAGTCCTTCACAGCAATAAGGATTTGGAAGTTTTCCAAAACCTATTGCACATCAGTAGTGTAGGCCATGAAGAGGCCTTACAAAAAGATGGAAACAATACTTCCCAAAGGCTGGAAGCCTTGGAGAATGAGATGATGAAACTGAATGAAGAAGTGCAGCATTTGGCCAAGCAAAAAGGTAAAAGGAAGATGGAAGATGATACTGATCTTGACAATAAGCAAGTTGAGGACATCTACAAAAATCTTAACTCCTTGGACAATCGTCTAGGGAGAGCAAAGGATCGCCATGAACACAATATGGCAATTTTTAATGCAATCAGTGATTTCCTTGAACAACATGTTCGTAGCATTTCTGTGCTTAGTGGGATCCTGGACACTCTGTGGGGAACGAACAAGGAGAGCAGTCAAACCATAGCAAATTTAGATGCTAAGGACCCCACACACATGACAATGGTGGCTCTCTTTACCTCGCTACAAACTGTTAAATCCAGAATTACCAGAGCTGCCAAGAAGTAAAGGAGGTCTTCATTGCAGATGTTGATATTCATCATTGTTGTTTTTTAGCTGCATTGTTGCAGCGTTCGATCTGTTTTTCTCTTTTGTTGTAACTTTTAGGGTTACAACTGGCTTTAACACCTATTCTGGATGTTGATCCATTTTTTGTGGAACCTATTAATGTTTTATCTAGGTTTTATTCCCTTTATGTAATCGGGGTATAGTCCCTTCAAAACTATTTACCATTAATAAAATAAAAATAAGATATAAGTTTTTATATCTCTCCATAATGTCTCCATTACATCGCCATGATAATATTTTAACTTCACTAGTTGTTTGCACAACTTAGGCATGGATCACTACTTCTTGGAGAGAAATCGGAGCTTCATCTTCAAATATTGCCTAATAAATAATAGGCCAATAAAAATAATGCCTTAAAAAATAATTAAGGACTTTAATATAGCTTAAAAGATATATTTAATAACACCTTGAATGCATTTACAAATCTTAATAAGCTTAAGGCTTGTGTTTTTACAATGTACCCAAGTCCCCTATTTATATTGATTAGGAGCCCGAAATATAAGGATATTTGATAATATCCATGGCTTATTTTTAAAGAGCTTGTAATAATCCTCAACAAATTGGGCTTAGCCAAAATTCCCCATGGCATAATAATAATTTAGCCACCAAATATTTAATCCGCTTCAAATAATATCATAGCCTTAATAGGCTTTGAGTAGATTAATAGGGATTAATTCCCTTTTTTAAGCTTTTAAATAAGCTTAAGCCATATTTTTACAAAAATCAACCCCATAATAATATCCACTCTTCACATGGATGGAGCAGCTTTATGTGGGGAAAAATCCCACATTATATGCAAGCCTTTTTAATAGGCTTTATCCACCATAATTTGTTTTCACGGACTTTCCTTCATCTTTTTATAAAAAGATTATAAAGTATTCTATGTGGGTAAAAACCATAAACCCACCTTTAATGCCACATCCACCTGATCAAATGCAGCTTTGACACATGTCAAATGTATTTGTGCCATGTGTCACCATGTCATTTATCCATTTGGTGCATCCTTTAGTTGTTGACCACCAATTAACCAAACTTTGACTAGTCATAACTTTCACATACAGACTCAGATTCGGTCCGTTTAAAATGAGTTGGAAAGGTCTTGGTGAGCTCTACGCAATGGTGCTAACATTTAATGATTTAAAAATCATTCATTTTTATGTTGACTAGTTGTTGACCAAACTTTTACCAACCACCAGATGTGCATACAGAATCCGTTTGCAACATTCAAATAGTTGTCAAAAATCTCTCAAAGTAATATTCCATATTGTGTCAATCATGGGATATTTAACGAACATATGTCCTCCTAAATTTCCTCTAGATAAGCTTTAGTAGGTGAGAAATAAGAAGAAGGTAGGGATGAATTAGACCCATGAAACATTGGTTGGTACTTCTCTCAAAATGACTTGAGAGCTTGGGATGACTTTTTAATTTTGGGAGAATACATTAAAGGATATAAACACAAAAAAATATAACATTGTTTTCAGTGAAGGAAGCCTTACAAGGAAACTATACTTTGCATATTCTTAGGAGTGAGAAAAGACATGTTTTCTTCATTTGGATCACGATTATCTAAGTACATGATAAAAAAATATCTTCCTCATCCCATATAATTAAAAATAAACTTAAATTGTTGGATTAGAATTCTTCCATCCTTGTGTTATTTAGGAGTATGCTAGCTTAATTTTTTTCTAATGAGAAATAATGACACTTAAAATAGATATATAAGAAAAGTAAAAACATCATATGTATCCATCATCTTCTTTGTGGATAATGAAACTCAACTACATTGTTAATTTTGATATCTTTCCACATATGAAATGAAAAATGATTATAATTATCAATGTGAAAATTTATTTGGTGATGTAAGCTCATCTATGAGATGAAAGATTCACTCATTCAACCCAATCCATATAATATAAAATTTGAAATAATTTTTGAATTACAATTTGTATTCATAGGCATCAGTCTATTTGAATTGGGATGTCTAATTTTGTTTCTCCATAAGAGAATTTTTATTAACTTAACCTCTATTAATGTACACCTATGATGAATCAAATATTATTATATCAGCAATTAGGGAAACATGTAACCTATCAGCATTACCATGCTTAGGGCAGTTTATAGGACTTATTCTTAGCCTAAAAATTTCTTATACCACTAATGGAGATAATGTGGTAGATATTTTTGTGACAATGCAAGAATAGTCTTTGGTTTGGTATAGCACCACATGGAGACACTTGGCATCTTATGACTTGTATTCAACACTGCTCTTCTTTTTTAAAGGATATTTTGGAAATAATGGAAAATTAAATTGTCTTATGACTTGGAATTTAACCTCACACCAATGGAAGAAGCATGGTGACCATTCAAATAAACATATTCAAAAATATTTATTTCTCAACTCTAAACATTGTAGGCCACTAATGGAGGAAATGTAGTGGTTTTGGACATGTTTTGGTAATTGGTTTCCTCCAACATCTCAAGTACTAGACCCTGTGTCTTCACCATATGGAATGAGAAAGTTTAATTGAAGGAAAATTGGTTCTTTTCAGTGAAATTTGAACCTTGTAATAGTTCACGTCCTACTATCTTCAATTAATGGTTTAACGCGGAAGGGGATACCCATATAGGGGTGTCAAATTATACGTTTCAAAGGTTAGTTAACATTATACAACCTATTTTCACATATTTCTTTGATGCGTACACAATAAACAAATGAGGTGATTAATTCATTTTAGTTGATGTAATGGAATAATGGAATAGTGCCAAATTATTTTATGATTTTGAAGGGACTATAGTTCGAAATGAAATTTTAATGAATATTTGAGAAAATTAGAGAATATATATGACAAGTATCTATATTTTTGGGCATAAATTAAGAATATATGGTACCATTGTAAAGGTTATTAAGATATATTTTGAATGTTTGGTTTTATGAATATTGGTTAAGGAATTGATGTGAACTTTGCAATAAATTCTTTGAGTTATTTTTGGCTACATAATAAAATCAAAAAAATCTCTTAAATTGGTACCAAATTTATCGGGGATAATTTTTATATCAAAATTTCCCTAAACATCCCTAAATTGTTTTAGTATAGAATATATTTTTGAGAGCTTTCCGATGACTATAAGAACGTGAAAAACAAACATTGGGAGCTCTAATTATGTCCGATCAAAGTTTAGTCAATGGGAAAGTCAACTTTGGTCAATAGGTCAATATTGGACCAATGGAACTACGACACGTGGTGAAAAGGAAAGGGAGTAATTTTTTGGTTTTCAACCTCCAAAGATTTGACAGTGTAAAATTTGGTGGTCACGACAAGAGGCTCAACTTTTTTAATAGAGAGGAGCTCGTTCATTTGTGTGGACTAGATTATCACCGATGTGGTGGGTCCACAAGCCACCACATGGCTTGCCACCACTTATCCATATTTCATTTTGAATATCATAGTCTTATATGGTTGAATTTTATATTATTCACCATGTTACTATGTTATTTCAATTTGTAATATTGAGAATTGACCGAGTTTATTATACTCGGTATTATTTCCACTAACTCGGCGAGTTACCTTTTCATACCAAGTTGATCGCATATTAATTCGCCACATGGCTCAGTTGGATATACCACATAACTCAGCCAACATAAGGAGGATGACAATGCATAGTCCATTACTCAATCTATAACATAGTGGCAGACCCAACCGACCCCACAACTCGTGCAGAACTCACCACATGGAGCGGCCAACACAGTCCTCCAACGAACCAACAAAACCCACATAACTCGGTGGGAGAACAACGCATAGCCCAAGCACAAGGGGATAAGGTGTGACCAAGGCCACGAGGAGGATAGGGTGGTGAGCCCTATTAAAACCATCCACCCCCTCATGCCATTCAATGTGGGATTTCCCCACCAAATGCAAAGCATCCTAACCAAACACAATGCAACCGAGCTATTAGTGAGGTGGGATTTGATCCCCCAACCTCGGTGGTGGAAATGAGTTATCAACCAACTCATCCAGTGAGTTGGTTGAGTAGTGAGTTGGCCGATAAGGCCCTTCCACTAAATTTTAGGGGCCTATTTTAATATAAATAGGGGACCCCTCTCTATTGTAACACACACAACTTGGAAGCTCATTCCTAGAGCTTAAAAGGCGAGATCAAGCCAAGAGGAGAGTTAGATGCCATATCAATGACATAGTTGTGTGAAGTCCTAATTTATTTAGGAAATATTATTTTTAATTATTATTGACCTATTATTTTTAGGCAACAATAAATTAAAATTATTGCATGACTAGGAGTTTTTAATACTACCTAGCCGGTCCATAGCACCACAAAAATTATTGAGAAGCTTGGAATATTGATCGAGTTCCATAGGATGTTACAAAGCATCTGGATGGCCGATCGAGAACCACAGGATTTTGAATAGTGGATTTGGTGCCATAGAGCTTGCCGAATATGCTAGGAAAGGGGAAGTTGGGTGCTATATTTCACCCTTGTCATCTGAAGGTCTGGTTATTCTTCTAAGCAAGTTCTTAATAGTTTCCATTAGGTTTTCTTGTGAAATTACTATTGTAACTTACAAGTTTTGACTAGTGGAATGGTTCGATAAGAACCCGGAGATGTAGGCAATTTCTGAACTCTGTAATCAATCATTGTGCAATTGGTCATTATATGCTTGCATTAATTTTAAATTGATTAATTAAAAGGAGAAAATTATCAGCAAATAAAATAAGCCTACGGGTCCGAGATCGGTGAATATAAACTTGATAATTTTTGGATCACACACGGAAGTCATAATTTATTGGACAATTTGTAGACTCGACTCCATATCTTCTTGATTTCAAGCATTTACATGCACTTTTCTCATGGATATCCATTTGTGATTTCTTGGGATCACTTTTCTGAAAAAAATTGCGTACATGTTTTTTTTTCTTTCCATGTTTATTTTACAAGAGTGATTTCATAATTATCTTATCTTCTCATTCATTTTTGGAAGGTTTGTTTCAACCTAAATATGAAAAATGACTCCTCATCCTCTAATTTATTTTTGAGAATATTATAAGTACCTTTACATTAGTAGAGTAGAATGTATAATTTGGAGGTGAAATATTTCATCCTAGTATTTTAGTTCATGAGAAAAATTGTTTCCTTAATCAAGTATTATATTTCTTGATTATGAACATTTGAGTAACGGTAACATTTCCCAATTCATAGGAAAATTATCATAGGATATTGAACAAGTATTGTATCTTTGTAAAAGGAATTTTATGTTTACATAATCTTTGGTAAATTTTATCTCTATACACTTTGCCATTTTGAAAAAATCCTTTCAAAATAGGGACGCACTTAAATGTTGAAATAGTTAGTAGTATGCAAATACTTACCTTTATTTTAAGAAGTGTTTCCTTATTTTTGCCTTAATATTTTTATATTTCTAGTAATTCAAATTTATTTGGTTCTCAAACTTAAAGTTTCTCAAAAGTTATCACACTTGTTTGTGTCTTACACTTGGTTGTTTATCACATTTTTTAATTTCTCACATCTCACACTTCACATTTATGATATTTTATTCCCCACACTTAGTGATTTTTAGTAATAATGAACTGACCTTTTCCTCATAGTCAATGGAAGTTTTTGTTTGTACCTCGCAGAGATGCGAGAATTCAAATCTCTCACCTCATAAATACAAGAGTTCAAATCTTGCACCTCACAATTCACATTTGTGAGGGTCCTCATTCTTCACATTTACGAGATGAAGATAAATTCAAGGACATATCAACATGCTAAAAATTACGAGGAAATCATAATGATACACTTTGCATATGCATGGTTTGTACATGGAACCCTACGGAAGGGCTACTAATTAAGAATAATAAATAATATTAATTATAATTGGCACATGATGTGGTCAATATTTGAAAGAAAACATTTCAACAATTAATATTCCAAACATAAGGGAAAATCAATTCATGCATTATGCACCATAAATACATTTATTCCAATTAGAATAATAATACTTCTCAATCTAAAGTTGGTACATTAACCCAAGTCATTTACTGAACCCAAAATTTTCATCTTCTCAAGCTTACAAGGATTTTAGTTTGATTTCTAAATCAATGGATAACAATTCACATAAATCTAATGGAAAAATTTATTTATACAAATATGAAGAACAGAGGATGATAAGGGACATTGTTTTATATCCTCCTTCTCTCAAGAATGAATTCCTTAGCACCCATGATGTCAAATGTTGGAATTGTTACAAAATAAAAATAAGAATGCAAAATAGAAGTATTATCTAACTCCAATCCATGATATTTTTTAACATAATGTATACCGTCTTTTATAGTGGTATGAATGATGCAATACTCTATTACTATGGTTAAAAATGTAATTTACCAAGGTAATAAGACTTACAACTTGAAGTTGTACATCCAATATTTTCTCCATTAGCTTTCTCTCTTGTTCCATTCTTTCACGCTCAAGTTGAAGTCTTCCCTGCTCAATTTCTTTCATTTTCTGATTGAATAGATGCATGCTATTTTTTATTACCTCTTTAAAATATCCAAAAGAGTTTCTTTTTCTCTTTACACGTTTTCTTTGAATTCCATTTTTATTCAAAGGGGTTTCTTGGTTTTCTCCTTCCAAATTTTCAATGTTGATAGAAGGGATTTCTGATTTCCCTCTCATGTCTTTTTCAAAAGTATAAGTGGTTATATTAACCCTCTCTTTTCCATTAAAACTAATAACCTTGTGTGTTTTTCGTGTAATGCGATCCATATCTTCATAGAAATTCCATGTTGAATGTGTTTCCAACGTTGTGTTTTCCAATTATTTCTCCTTCTTGAGGGTTTTCTTCAACCTATTCATCTTGTATTTACATTGCATCCCAGTGAATGTTTTTCCATAAAATTGATTCAAAGCATTTGCTATATTATCCCAATGTTTCTTGTTGAGTTTTCCACGGTTTAAATCTTCATACACCTCTTCATATTTTGAAATAAATGTTTTCACAGCAAATTTTGACCAAATATCTTCTTTGTATTCTTTCATCATCTCCTCATTATTTCTATCTCTGTCATATGTTTGGGTTATTGAAAATGTTTCTTCCAGTTTTGAATCATCAACAATATATGGAGAATTTAGATCGATTTGTGAATGTGGAATGTAAGGACCCATATTATGTAAATTCCTTATATTCTCTTATAAATTAGAGACACTATTTCCATCAAAGTTCGCATGTGGTAGTCCTTTTCATGTCGAGTTTCTTAGCTATGTTGAAAAAACCATATTGTCTTCATAGTTGCGTGGATTTTTTTAGACCTTGGGAAATGAAACATGAAAACAAGATAAATGGTGATTTTTTCATGTCCTGTAAATTTATTAGTTACTATAAACATTCACAAATGAAAAAATATTATTTTCTTACTCCATATTTTATCAAAACTTAATTTCATTTTTCATTTTATAATAATGAATATACAACGGGTGTTGCGCTTCGTAAATTCACAAAATCAAAACTTGTGGAGAAACATTAAAAATTGGTTAAGTACCTAATAAAAATGCAATATTTACAATCAATGTGAAATGGGTGTATAAAATGAAATTCTTCAAAATAAAATAACAATGCTTCACCTCTTTTAATTTGTTGTAACTCTGATCCATGTATTAGTGTTTTCTCCTTGAAATGAGTATACAATTTTCCATTTTATTGCATTAAAATACAGATGTTGACAAAGCTTGTGTGGATTAAAATTTAATATTGTACCACTTAACATTAAATGCAGTACAAAAAAATAAAAAATACTCTCAAGTGGCATATTTTACATTATACGGTTTAATGGCCAATTAATGTTTAGGGAAGCACAATATTAATTAGGTAACATTTGACCTTACAAAAAGTGTAATTGTTATTGTAAATAATTAAGGTAATATTTTTATAACATAATTTTTAATGTATGAAAACTAAATTTTGACATTGTTTGAAACTTAAATTTGACATACATAAATTTAATTGAAATTAAGTCTTTAATATTGACAATTATTAATAATAAACTACATAGCATGGGTTACTTCTACTCAATATTATAGACAATTATTAAAAATAAACTTGTATTGTTAAAAGATTACGTAAGATATAAAAACCCTTAGAAACAATTAATACACATAATTGAATCAAAGCATATAGCACCATCGTTAATCAAATAAAGACTAAACTTGAACTCTATACCATCAAATAAACATAGCTATACAATTAGAGAATAAAATACATGAACGATTTACTTTGACACAATATTAATGGCCCTAAATTTAAGTGCAAGATGTCGTTAGGATAGACAAATTTTGACTAGAATGGCAGGTGAAAATGTTAGTGATGGCCCTTCGATATGCAAGTGATCACTATTCCAAGTGTGAGTGTTTACACTTCGTCGTGTGAATGCTCGGACTTTATCATTTGAGGGATCACACTTCACTAGTGTGAGGGATTACACTTCTTCATGTGTGGGATCACATTTCGTTGTGTGAGGAATCGTACTTTGGTGTGTGAGGGATCGATCTTCAACCTATGAGGAATCGCACTTCATAGATGTACAAGGCCATGATTTGCTCACACAATGATGAGTGATCACTCGCACATCCAAGTGTGAGTTTTTGAACTTGGAAATGCACTCACTCACACATTGAAGTGCGATCACCAACATTTGACCTCCCATTCTAGTCAATATTTGAATTTTTGCATGTAAATTTAAGTCCCAATGGCCACTAGGCTATACAACTTTTGAAATCCATACACTATGTGTTTTATGGATAAAAATATACACACAACAATGGGATCTAAGGGTGTAATACAATGTGTTATATGTTCAAATATTTGGATTAAATGAGGTTTCAAATATGTTCATATAAGATGTATATTTTTATTTTCTCATTCTGATTTCAATTCTCCATACTAATGTTAAATATTTAAGTGTCCTCAATACTAATTTTATCTTTTTATTTGTGGATACAGTTGAAAATGAACTCTGTTTTTGAAGATGGAGCACATGTGGATTTATTATCCAAAGGTGTGAAAGTTGTGGAGGGACTATTTTATCCATCCAAAGATACACTCCATTGTAGAGACATGGGTTCTAGCTTATTCCTTTTCACATAATAAATATTGTATTCAATGGTAGAGTGAGACTGCCATACACAATTGATGGTTGTGAAAACCTAGAAGAAATTGAAAACAAGGGATACTTTATCCCATGTGAAATTAATTAAATGATTAAGAATGTGATTTCAAAAGTTTCTCATGTGGGGGTGATGGCATTCAAAACATCATGAGCAGTGACTCAAAGGATACATGTAATAAGGATGAGGGTTTGAATTCTAATAGTGATAGTCATTGTTTCACAACTCCTAAAGATAGGGATGAATTTTCTACAACCTATGTGGTGCTAAAACATAAGTGTGCTCGGAAAGAAGGTGACATAGCTGAAGGTTTTATATCTCTGGTACAAGAAAAACATGTGATTTCTAGAGTAGTGTTAGGACCCACACATTTTGGTTTTTTTGTGGAGAATATTATAACTACATGCAATGATTGTTATCCAAGTCTACAATGCAACAAAAAAGTTTCCTAGCCAATCAAAAACCTATTTTATCTAGAAACAAGAATTGCACTTCATGTGAATGGAAATTTTGAACTCCAAGAAATAACCACCACATAAAACACTTGAATTCAATTTGAATTTCAAGGGGGTTACTATGAAGTTGATACATTTTTGTTTAAAATAACACAAATTTGTTGTAAAAGAAACAATTACAAATGTCTGTGAAGGAGACATGGTGCACTTTAAAAATTAGATGGTAATACATTTGGGGTGCATATTGATAAATTAATTAGGATTTTTTAAAGGTTGTTCCATATCATAGGGATCTCTCATCCAATGGACTTCCATCCACTTGGCCCATTAATATGGTTCCGTTATGGAAGTAAGGCTAAAATAAATTCTAGAAGAGTTGCTTAAAAATGTGGAGTGCATTTGAAGATCCATTGCCTCAATTGGTATACCCAAATTCATATGAATCCTCCATATGTAGTAGTAATGAAAACTTGATAAAAATACCTTACAATGCCTACAAACGTTAAAAGGTTACTCCATCTAGTACACTAAAGGAAAGGAAAATGATGAAAAAACAAGAGAACAATTTCTATCTGAAGTTGAGAAAAAACCTTGTTGCAAGGAAGGATGTCTCTCTAATCTATCTCTTAGTGCTTTCAATCACAGTTGGAATTTAACTCTAGGGATGAATGAACCTACCATCAAAAACTATGTACTTAATACATTCATCGTAAATGCTAGTAGTTATGATCAAGGTCAAACTTTTGAGCATACTATAGATAAATTAAAGTTATGTGGAAGGGATGTATGTTAGAATGCATATTACAGATATCATGGAATCCCGAAAATAACCTATTACGAGAAAAAGACAATCTTGGATTAATGGTGAGAGGAGGGCAGTAAATGGAAATACATGAAAACAAAAACAAATGCCAAATAGTGTCACAACTATTGCATTGATATCCAAAATGGTGGAGAGTAATTATGATATATCGCCACACATGTCTCATTCAATGGGAAAAGATGGTACTAAAGTAACAATGAGATTGTTTCCTACATGTTATAGTTTTTATTACATCCTACAAAAGTGTAACGAGGGCCTTTCACTGTTGGACCTTCCTCCAATGTCACATTCAAATCTCAAGAAAAATATGGCAAGAAAATTTATTCCATGTTTCAATCACCAAGAATAAATTCTTCACCAAATGTGACAAGTGCACAGAGATTAAGAACAAATGTGTAGCCACCTCATGTCCAAAAACAGTGGCACAAATAGATAAATTCCATAAATGTCACAATAATAACATTCAAAGTTGTCGTGCAACTTAGTATGCACATAGATTGCAATCACAACAAAATCCTAATAGCTATTTGAGCATTGTGCATGAAAAAATGGACAAGATGAAAATTGGCATACCATGGACAGGAAAAAAGGCAAAATCAATAAAAAAATGTTATTACTCTCCTCATCACCTTGACTGGTATGCTAACACATGGGCACAAAATGGGGGTTTCCGGAAATTTGGTCTCCCTTTTGTTGAGCAAGGAGAAAACTTCACAATAACATCATTGGCACTTTGTGTATGCAAAAGCTATAAGAACCACTTACATATCAGTATGGTGATTTTTATATAATAGTGGGATGTCAAAACACCCATTACATGATGCACTATTGTAAAATGATGTGTCTAATAAGTGCAAGGAATACAACTAGAAAAATGAGCAAGCTCATATAGCTAATCTTGTACGCAAATTTTTATATTCATTTAGAAAACAACCACCAATTCTCTACTTACAACTAGATAATGTTGCAAGTGACAAAAAAAATCACACATTGTTTGCATTTGCATCCATGCTAACAGCTAGAAGGGTTTTCAACACAAGTGTTTGTGAGTTTCCTTCCAGTGGGTCACACACATGAAGACATAGATGAGATATTTGTCTAATTATCAGCAATCTTGTCCAAATTGGAAACATTCTTTTTGCCACAAATAATGGACACTTATAGAACATGCTAAGAGGATTCTAGCACATTCACTTTGTACCTTATCAAGGAATTCTACACCTTAAGGCCTTTTGGAACCACACCTGCTAGATGGTAACCACAAGATCATGGGTATAAGAAAACCAAAGATGTTTAAATTCCATGTTGTCAAAAATAGGCCCATCATAGAGTATAATCCATCAATCATGGATTCAAAATGGTCGTACTCAATGGAGATCTGAAAAACATTAGATGGGAAACATTTCTTTCCTGAAGGGGATCCTTCATTGGCACCCTTCAAATAACTAAAAGATATGGCATACCTACAAAGAGACATTCAAGCATGCAACACACACTGGGAAAATATTTCAATAGATGGTGGAGTAGTATACTAGGTTATGAAGATTGCATATTGGAAAAAAAAATTACGTGCCCTAGAGAATCCCTTTGTCAATTGTAGCATGACAAGGAGAGATTGTTTTTGGCCAAAAATAGTTTAGGATAGCACAATGTATGATTAGATAGTGGGTACACTACATCTTGACATGGATAGCTACTATAGTCAAAATTTCCTTTCAAATAAGGATATATATGTTGGGCCTATTTTTGATAGACCTCAAGAGGAATTCAACCTAGTAGTGGATGTGAATGTTGAGTAGATGATACTAGTAATACCAGCTGATGATAACGTACCTATATGGATGGGCAAGGTAGAACGAATTCTAACACATGATTTTTACACAAAGGCTCAAAAGGTAAGAGTATGTTGGTGGGAACCCACAGGAAATGTAAATTTAGAAAAATAAAGATACTAGGAATGCTTAAAGAAAAATCAATGGTGGAAAAATGAAGGGACGCATTAGATATTGATATAGACAACATCATCTAGGCATGGAGTCCAAGAAAAATATGGAAAGGAGATCAAATTAAAATACTGATTCGGGACACGAAGCTATCTAGGCATACCTTGAATAAATTCAAGAAAAATAATTAATACCCTTGCAAGGGATCAATGCTTATGTAATTTTCCCAAAGGAATTGATTGCCTATGGAAATACATTTTCAAATCCATTTCTTCAAAACAACTTGTTTAACGTAATTCTTAACTCTTTGTTGTTCTTTATGATTTACAGAATGGAAAATCATAAAATAGTTGACTTTATCACACGTAACTTACATATTTACAATATCACCACCATTTTTATATAGATTTATATAAAAATTATATCAATATATAATATACATAATATATTAAATAAATATAAATTTTAAGTATTTAAATAACTACTATTTTTTTTTCCATTTTATAAATTAATCAAATAAATGTTAAAAAGATGTATCCTAGCGGTTGTTATGTTTAAGTGTCTCATGGGCCATGAGGCTTATGTAACATAGCGGCTGATAGGATTATGTGTCTCATGGGCCCCTAGGCTTATGTAACTTAGTTGTCGCTTGGCTTATATAACTTACCGTTAGCTGATGTAAGGATTAAATTTGACGGTCATTTAGACATTTTTACATGATTTTAGTCATAATATAGTTTCAAATATTTGAAATAACCACCACACATAACTTGCATATTTACAATATCACCATCATTTTTATATATATTTATATAAAAATTATATCAATATATAATATACATAAAAATTAAATAAATATAAATTTGAAGTATTTAAATAACTACTATTTTGTATTTTTTAAAGGAAATATTATAAAATTACCATCATCTAAAAATTGTTTGACAGGAATAGGTGGTCATCAAATTTAACCCTGGGATGATGTAATTTTGTGGTCATTAGGCTTTTGTAATTTAACTTCCACTAGGCTTATGTAACATGCTACCGGTAGGTTGGTATAACTTTGCAGCCGCTAGGATTATTTCACCTAGAGGAATCTACTCTTGTGTAAGTTATCGAGTCACTATGCTTATGTAAGTTAACAACCTATACACTTATGTAAGTTAGCTTCTACTAGGATTATGTGAGGGAATCAAAAATAACAAAATAATAATCCTAAACTAGTGAAATTGAAAATCCAAAAATTAGAATTTAGAAATTGGATTCCAATAGTGGCAAAATTTGAATCCAATAATAGTGATGTTGGAATCCAATAATAGCTAAATTGGAATCCACTAATAGCCATATTAGAATCCAATAATAGTGAAATTAGATTCCAATAATAGTGAAATTAGAACTAGAATAAATCCAATAATGATAATATTGTAATCCAATATTGTTAATAATGTTATCTAATAATAATAATAATGGAATCCAATATACCCAAAATGGAGATGGATTTAGTCCATTACTTGTAATATTGAGTCCCGATTTACTTGGAATATAACTTGATTTAGTGAAATACTTGTTATAAGAATGGGAGTTTCATTCTATTTCATCCACCATTTTTCATTTTATCTAACGACTACTTGATATATTTGCACCATTAACGCTAGGAAACCTAGGCACATTATTGCACACACAAGCACACATAACTACATTGGGTTTGAGATGTAGTGAAATTCTCAGTCATAAGTCCTTCTATTTGGTAGCTAAGGATGGTATGACCCCTTCATTTGCATTTTTTCCTTTTAGGTTTGATGTTTTGTATGGGGTTTTGTAGATGATTATTCATTACTTGGTTTACAATGACATCAATGAACCAAGTGCGACACTCGCCCAACCCAAGGAAGATAATTCTAAATACCTAGCGACCATATCAGAATCAGATTCTGAATTTTTTTGCAGACCAGGGGAGCCCATATTTCAGACCAAGGTACCCAGAAGCACCCCTATCCCTCTCTAGGCATCCCATTCTAGCCATTTCTACCTTCACTACAATTTTCTGAAGATCATTGTGATGATCACTTTCCACCATTCTATCACTTTGATCAGCCATAGATCACTATGAGGTAAGTCCAATTCAAGTAAGTACATTCCCCTTTTATTTTATTTCATTTAAAATATCAAATAAATTACTTAGCATTTATATTCATTTATGTGTCATTTATCATAGCTGTACATTTCTAATTTTAATAAAATATCTGAGATTTTTTATTGAATCATTTTGTGAACATGCATGTTAGAACATTTTCCCCTAGGATCCACTAAAACCCTAATGGCTAAGGATAGCTCTTCTCATTCTTGGCTCATCATGCCTCATGTTAGTATCAATCCCATCTATGATGAGGCAACTATAGCTAAGCTTACGGCTCTATATCATGATGTTACTATGCCAAATGATATTCAACAACAACTCTTAGCTAATGAATGTAATATACCTACTAGCTTTGAAAATTATTCCTTTTACGTCATTTTGGATATGGATATCTTTTTGTTTATCGACCTTTTTATATAGTTAGCCATGATCCTCCTAAAATTTCCAAGGAAATTCTAGATGACTTTCTTATTGATTTCATTCTTGGTCTTGACGATAGTACACATGTGCATATTGATTCTCCTCCTACTCAAACCACTATTATAGGTGCATATCACGTTTTTCCTATTTCTGATAATTCTTATCATGATCCATCGCATATTATTTCTCATACTTCTTCACACTATGTCGAATAATCCAATTAATGATACACTTAATGAAATTTTCATTTATGGTTATCTCTCTAATTTTAATGAAACAATTGATAGTCACAAGTCTACTACTATACATATTGTTGAGTGTGAATCTCCTACTCCATTGTCATCTTCTTATGAGGTTGTATCTAATAATATGCATGACTCATCTTTTTCTAATAGTTCATCTCCTCTTACCACTTCATCTACTCCTATCATTACATCTCCATCTCGACACTTCAGCTTCTAGGGATGTTTTTGATGTTAGTCCTACTACTTCTATGAACATTCCATCACCTATTGTTTCTTTGGCACCTAAAATTAGTGTTTCTTTAGCATCGGCCTCTCCTACATCTCCTCTCTACATTCCTATGATTACTCACAATGAAAAGTTACATCCACTTAACACATTATTGTGATCCTCTACTATTCCTTCATAGGATATCTTGTCTCTCATGCATGTTGCGGGTCATTTACAATCTCATGTTCAATCACTCACATTAGAAATCAAGGCATAGTATGCTTCCATTGATAATAATTCATTGTATGGCAACCCTATTCCTAAGAATATTCATAACTCATCATTTCTTAATGATTTTATTATGCCTACCTTTTCATGTTTTGATGGTCTTTGAAATCCCTACTTGTATCTCAAACATTACCATATGGCTATGGCTTCATATTCTAATGATCGATTATTTATTAAAGCCTTTTGACATAGTCTTACCGATGATGTACTCACATGTCATTTAGATATATTATCACTTATCATGAGATGGAAGAATATTTAAGCGTCGCTTTATCATCAACAATGTCTCTCGAGTTACCTATGACCACCTACCTACTTTACATCGGGAAAAATAGAACATATCATGGATTACATCTTATGATTCATTATTTTTATGCACCAACTAGTCTTTCAACCTATCGATTTAGAGAAGCAATCTATTTTATGTCGTGGTTTGATTCACACACTAAAACAAAGATTACAATATGACACATATGAATCATGCACACTTCTATGCTATAGAGTCATTAATCTAGAACAAGACCTTATTACTATGCATGTTATCGATCCTCCACCTATCATTACTACTAATAAATCATTTGGTTCTTCATCATTTCCATCATTTGAGTGTCCTACATGATCTCCACATCCTCCTCATAAGCAAGCTCATCCTACTACATCACAAAAGTTTCCTTCTCCTTCTCCGCAACATGCTACACCTAAATCTTCTACACATGTTTTACATGAGAAATTACATTTCTCTCATCACACTTGACCACATGATGTGCTACGTGCTTTTCTCAATGAGTGTTTAATTCATTTACCTTCTAACCAACATCATCTAGAACATTGTTTACAATGTCAAAGCATGATCTACCCTATTGTCACTATCACTATATCAATGACCGTATGGATAATTATTGCTTCCCCCTCGATGAACAATTGAAAAAGTTAGAGGATGAGGGAATCATTTCCTTTGGATATCACTCACATGAGAGGTCCATATATCATCTCCCTCCTTCATAAGCTACTACTCCAGTTGAGTTATCTCCTTCTTCTAGTTCTAAGGTCATTATTCTTCCGCATGTTATTACTCATGTGCGCTCTCCACCACATCCATCCATCACTACACCATCTCATCCATCTCATTCATTACATCATGCTAGTGCTTCACATTATCTTCCATAACCCTTGGCATTTACACCTCCCACCACCTCTCCACATGAAATTTATTTTGGTCCATATGCTCACACTTCTTTTATTCCACATGCTTCCACTGCTTCACACTGCCTCAGCCTTTGGTAGGTGATTTCTATAACCCTACCCCCGATGACACACTCATGTTCTTATGGTTCGACATGACTAATGAGGGATATATTTCAATAAGAACCTCTCTTCACGAACTCTATCGATTAATTTATTGCACCCTAAATAATCATTTCTCGATGACACACTCTTCCTTTATGGTTCATTATTGATTTTTGAGGGGTCTTATATAAATGAACCTCATCATTTATACATTGGGGAATTATTATTCCACCCTCACTACCTTCATCCTTCTAATGTGTGACCACATCTTATTCTTACACGTCATCAATCATTCATCACAATGTTATTTTCACAAATCATATTACATACATAGTATATTATCCTATACACTATATCATCATCACATAATTAATTATTACTTGATGGCTATGCATTACAAATAAATTCAGAAAATATGAACAAAAATCAACACATCAAGCATCATCTATAACAACAACCATCACATAATCATCATCACATCATAACATTAATACACACTGAATACAATCACCATATGCCAATAAATACATTTGTGTGTGTGCGTGTGTGTGTGTATGTATCAATTACAACCATAGTTTAAAAACATATCATCACTAGGGAAACTCCCTACATTGAATACACCAACAAAAATCATATCTTGTCATTAATGTCACTATCTAGTATTTCAAGTTCTCTAGATCTCGACGCCTGCCACTAACTCTACTTCATTGATCACAACTATGATATCTCTCTACATGTCTCTGTAGTAGTGTCACCTCTATCAAATTCTCTGCAAAGTGAATCTATAATGTGATGAATTATGAAAACACATCCCGTGTGCTAAAGGACCGCCACCCACTTCCTCTCTAGCTCATCATGTCTCCCGCATTCCTCATCCCTCTCATTCATTAGTATGGTACACTTCATTACTACTGCTATGACCACTAGCTAAAAACATTGGGCATGTTCACCAATAATGTCACCCATATGCTCTAACATCCCTCCATCTGCAAGTATGCCATTCAACATATTTTGCATCAATTTGTGGATAAATGTGTCCAAAATCAAGGACTAATACGCTTTACCTAAAACAAATAGCACAACACCTTAGACATCCATAACCATCACATCAAGTAAGTAACCAATCATACAACATAACTATATAGATACTCACGCTCCACTATTTTCATTCTTGCTATGTTATTGGGGGCATGTGATTGCTCCTCCACTCCTCCCTTTGGTAATCATGTGACATCCGAAAACATGGAAACAAAAACACCCATTGACACGTTATCCACCATGAACAATATGCCTCCATACACCCCGCATCATCTACATCCATCGTCTCTATTGCCACATCAACCTCGTCTATCCTAGGAGGTACTAGCTTCTCTCTTATGGGCCATGGTCTAGCTTCAGCCCTCCTTGGTGCTCTAACAGCTCTAACCCACACATATGGCTCTAGGGAACATCCTAGGCCATACCAAACTGTCAAGATACCCACTCCACTGAAATAACTTGATCACCCCCTAAACCGGTGCTCTAACCACATTATCCTCTGCATGCATCATAACTCTACTACATCCTTTGGAAATCCTCCATAGTCTCGGTATGGCCTCCATATCACTACCTCTGGCCCCATTTGATCTGTCAAGGCTCTCTAGGTGTCGGTGTGTATTCTTCCCACATACACTAATCCATCTCTTAGTAAGTATGTCTAACCTATCCTAATCTACTCGCGGACCACCAACTGGCCTCAATACTACTATATTCTTGTAGGCCCATACATGTAGTAAAGTAATCACCATGATCCCACCTCCATACTCCTCCTCTGTAAATCTATAAATATCTCTATATAGATAGGCCAACAGACATCATGTCTAGGCATACCTAGTAATCTCCTATATCCAGTGGAAAATATCATGCATATTATATAATATGCCCACACCACATCCCTTCAATGCAATCAATAATACAACATCCACGGCTATAAAATTTCTCAAGCACGGAACCCCAAATCTCAAAATCAAATCCAAGCTAATATGGGCCTTGATCGAACTCGAATCCCCAAAAATACCTCCTAACGACCCTCATATGTCTCTCCATATTCTCCACCGACATGATCTATACCCTCTCACCAACAATAGGTAATCTGCAAAGATCTAATATATATCCTCTAATATGATTGTCATCTCACCTATAGGTAGTCAAAGCATACAAGTTTCTACACACCATCATGCACACAAAGTTTTCAATATCGGCATATTATGGGGCACATCCTCAATATGTATCGTAAGATGGCACAGTCCATAACCTTGCAATCATTGTCTATCAAACCCAACCCGAGCAACATACTGAAGTGGCAACCACTACAGAACTCCCTTGAATAGATATCCTTCTACACACCATAACAAAACAACAAACAATGCATTAGAACACTATACATATGCAAAAATAACCACTTATGACATCACTACACATCAAATTTCACTTTTACATCACTCGGAAAAAGATCATACTTTCTGTACATGGGCACCCAAAATCAAGATTGGGGTGCCTAGGAGAAGGACACTAACACCCATGTCTGGGTGCTCCTATCCCAAAATCCATTAGCACCTTCACCGCTCTTGTCCAGGTCCCAAACACCAAGAAAAATTTTAACAATTTTATAAAAATTCACCAAAAATGACTACTACACACATATTTTTGAAAAAATCACACTTACCAACTCCGCCATCATATGTGATGCCACGACAGTCACTACCATCTCAAATTGGCTAGGTCACGATGCTCTAACTTGTGGCATCCTTACACACTCATAGCTCACTCTAACACTCACGTAAAAGATAAATGAATTGAATAATCACTTTTTCACTTTACTATTTTTAGTCACTTTTCATTTTTTACCCTAATATGGTCATACTTCACATTCACTACTCAACTAATACATGCACTATTTTGCTAGTATCTTGAGTTCTTTTACTCTAATTTATATCCTGTTTGTGGAATTCTCTTCATAATTCCACCTAACATCGTATCATCTACATGGCACACATTATTCCTCCTCGATGTTGTCTCTCACTCTATCTACACATATTTTTGTGATATTTATCATGTATTGTCTTTTGACGTGCTTACTTTTAGCTCAACATTCATTCTTATTATCACTTCCCTTTCTCCTAAAGGGGGAACATAATTAGCGTCATCTTATAATTACACTTACACCATTAAGTGTTCATTCAACACCTCTAATTAATCATTTTTGAACATTTACTAATACACCATGCGACATTTCATCATTTTCTATCAATTCCCCCTAATGACCTAACATGGGGGCAATAAGTGTAAAATATCTCTATGAGTAAAACAATCAAAACAAACAATCAATCAACCAATCAAATACGTTCAAGTATCTAACAATCAAAATCATACCATTTAATCAATACAATACAACACATTTGGCCTCCCAGATGACCTAACTTGGGAGTTACATTTGTTACTTTCCCAAATGACCTAACATGGGAAGTTATTCTACATTTCATGTTTTCTTCCAGATGACCTAACTTGGAAGCCATCACACATTGTGGCAATACCCTTAGAGAGGGAGAAATGATACGTCATTTCCATTCATATACTACTCCTATATGGGTCAACACATTTGATCAAAATATTTGGATCCAAAATCACTTAAAATTTGATTTGTGTTCATCTACAGTGGATAGATCTTTTAGGGATGTATTTAAAGGTTAGAGAATAATACACCATTCTCCCTACACTCTTCTTCTGGTGGTAGGACACCCAAATCCTTTGGTTTTTCATACACACACAATCGGGTTGGGATTTGATCACTCCCTACCCCATCACATCATCACCATAAAAATTTGAAATCATCAATCATTCCACATCACAAACATTATCCTTATTTAGTTCACTTTTTCATGGTCTTACATCTCTCATTATGTTGCATAGATCAACACAATGATCCATGGTTCGTCATGTTATATGTTCTCATTCAGCACACTCTTCTACAACATCTATGCGTTGTTCTACATCATGGACTTCTCCAAACTTCTCTCAGGTACACATCTATGATCTTTATGTTATTGATATTTCACTCACTAACATAAAGTGGGGGACATTTAGTCATGAAATCACGCACTTACTACTATTATTATACCACCAAGTATGTTGTTTTATATATGGATCTTGCATAATAAAATTATTCACCGATGACCCATTCCATACTCCATTTGTCTATCCATTTGGTCTTTACCACTATTAATATTGTACATTTTTCACTCATACACATAGTTTTGATCGAGTCTTAGGAATTACTATCGCTTAGTACTCACTCGATTGTCATCGCTAGTCTCTAACTAGGGCACCTAGAGAGGGATTAGGGTGTAAGGGATTGTATTTGGGAATTATTCTACATCACACACTACATAAGAAGGGGATTTTCATTCTATTCCATCCACCATTTTACATTTTATCTAGTTACTTCCTGATATCTCAAGATGTGTCGTTAGCGCTAGGGAAACCTAGGCACATTATTACACACACAAGCACACAGAAATACATTGGGTCTAAGATGTAATGCAATGCTTATTCATAAGTCTATCCATTTGGTAATTGAGGATTGTTTGACCCCTTAATTTGCATCTTTATTTTTGTATGGTTTGATGTTTTGTATTGGTTTTGCAAGTGATTCTTCATTGTAGGTTTACGGAAACATCAACGAACCAAGTGCGACACTCACCCAACCCAAGGAGAATAATTTCAAAGACATAATGAACATATCATAATTTGATTCTAAGTTGTTTCGCGAGACCGGATCACCCAAATTTCAGACCAAGGTGCCCAAAAACATCCCTATCCCTTCCAGGGCGTCCCGGTATGGTCGGATCTGCATCTGCTGTAATTTTTAAAGATCATTATAATGCTCTATTCCACTATTCCATCACTATGTTTAGTCCTAGATCACTTTGTGAGTTAAGTCCAATTCAGTTAATTACCTTCCCTTTCATTTTATTTCATTTAAAATATCAAATAAATTACTTAGCATTTATATTCATTTATGTTTCATTTATCATAGCTATATATTTATAATTTTAATAATATATCATATATTTTTATTGAATCACAGTCTAAATTATGACCTTCACTAATAATTTTAGTTGTATGAATATCGAGTCTTAGCACAATGTCACCCACCTAAATTGGGATTTCGTAAATAGTCTTGTTATATTTCTTACACATTATGTGTACATATAATCATTGATGTTGTTAATCCTGATCGTTCTCTCATCCAAGTTTTATAAGTCAATTAACCACACATTTATATACTCATCTTCATCTAATATGCCTAGTAAAGACATGAAGACTAGGCGAGTTCTACCTATAAAGGTAGGAATATGTATGAAATAAAAACTAGGGAGAATGGTGTTACCCCTATTGGTATATAGATGTAAGTATTGTATTCACATAAATCTTGGAATAATTTTAAGTGCTAATCCCTTTTATTCTCTTTAACTATTTTGATGATGGAATTCAATGTTTTATTTGTAGCCTCGGCTTGACCGTTGGCTTGAAGATAATATAAAGAGGTACTTTGTGAAGAGATATTTTTAACCTCTTGCACAGTTCTCATACCTTGTTGTACTTAAATGAAGATCCATTATAAGATATAATGACTTTTGGGATGCCATATATACAAGTGATTTTATTTAAAATAAATTTTGCTATGACATGAGACCTAGGCACCATGGTTAGAGAATGGGCTCAACCCATTTTGTAAAATATTCGATCACCATAAAGATGAAGTTTTGACCATAAGTAGAGGTAGGATAGAAATTTCCTATCAAATCAAAACCCTTATAGAGAATGGTTAAGGTGTGACCATAGGTTATAGAGCTTGACTTGGGATATGTATAGAATGTAAGAATTCTTGAGGTTTTGACACCTTCGCACATATTCCATAAATTCATGCACAAGTGTGAGCTAAAACTAACCCATCGATGAATATTTTGAGTATTCGAATTCCCGTGATAGAATATATTGTGGGATTTAGAAATAATGTTTTTCAATTCTTCTTTATCGACCTATCTAAGTAATAGGAAATAAAATTCCTTTAAGCTATAGGACTTCTTCTATGATGACATACTTAGCAATTATAACACGGATTCTTTGCCCTTTGTTGTGAGTTATCCCCTTCTAGGTAAGTTTGATCCACAATATGGTTCACTATGTCAAAATACCATGGGAATGATGAGATTGTGAGTTTCTCAATATGACAGATACACCCATCAGGAAAATAATGATAAACTAGTTTTATGAATTCCAAGATATTAACGGCTATCTAAACGGAAATGATTTACCCCTTGACTGATTTTTGGTTAACATAAGTAATCTCAAATTCATCGGTTCCTTGAGTTAGGAAAATATGTAATGAGTTAGACTTGACAATGACCCTTGTCTCTTGGTTAGAAATGTAATATCTCAATATTTTTATCACAAATATAATGGCAAGGAATTATCTCTCTTCTTAATAATACTAGGTTTCATAGTCAATATGTACATGACTAATGAAATAAATAACACGTTCATGACCATCATCATCTTCTTGTGCTAACATACACACAATGGACAAATTTGTGGCCCTATAATAAAGAGTTAGAAGATGATCAAACTCGAGTACCGTGAAAGTTACTAAACAATGGAGAAATAAAATCACTAATTCAAAGGCATTGTAACATTTTTCTATCTAGACATTGTAATAGATCATATTTAACAAACCATTGATGGGATGTATAGCATATGTGAGATCAATAACAAATATTCGGATTGTCAAAAGCTTTTGTAGGAAAGATATGATGCTTTAGACACATCTATAAGTGGAGTCATCTCAAGAATTTCACATATTTTTCTGATTCCACGTCGATTCCTCATGAGGAAATAATGTAACCTAAAATATTTCCTCACGTGACTTAGATAACACATTTCTCAAGATTCAAGGTAACACCGTATTCAATTAAGTGTAAAAATATGATATGGGTGACCTTAGGGTGATCCCCTCTGTTTATCCTTTTCCATAAGATCGTCAACATAATTTTCAATGATCTTATGGATGATGTCATCAAATATATAATTCATGGCCCTTAGATAAGTAACATTAACATTATTTATACCAAAGGTCATAATTACATAATAGAAGGTTCCTCAAGGTGTGGTAAACATTGTCTTGGTTTGCTCTTCTTCATATATTCTTATCTAATTTTACACCAAAATCCATCCATGAGATACAACTCATACTCAATGCTTGTATCAATAATGACATCTATGGATGGTAGTGGGAAACCATCTTTCAAGAAGGATTTATTAATATCAATGTAATCAATACAAATTTTGATCTTGCCATTTTTCTTAAGGACCAGGACGATGTTGCGAACCAAATAGATTAGTCCACCATACTTATAAAACTTACTTGTAGGGCTTTAATTACCTCATATTTCACCATTAGAGAAACTTTGGACTTCATGGTTATTAATTTATGCTTGATGGGTTTAGCATCAGGTTTAGTCACTAAATTGTGAACTATCATGTTGGGGAAACTCATGTCATGTCTTTATAATTGAACGTGAAAACTCAAGAATGTTCTTTGAAGAGACATTGGTATGATCCTTTATTTATTTTATTTATAATAAAGAACCAATATTTAGAATATTATGGTCTCGCCTCAATCCCAATATTTTTATAAATTGTATCTTCCATAATAGAAACATTTCCTTCTTTTTAAATTTTGGAGGAGGAAGAGGGAGCTCAAATGGTTCATCCTCTACTTCATAGACTTTAATGTCATATGAGAAGGAATCGTAATCGAGGTTTTAACCAAAATAGGATGATGGATATGGGATGAGAGTGAAGCATCTTTTATGGTGAGTAGGAGTAATATCATCATACGCATATAAGAAACCCAATACTACCATGTCATTTTCAAAAAATTCCATAATGATTGGTTCATCCTTATTTTCTACATAGGGAAATATTATTGTGTTTAGAATTCTTCGAGCTAGGGATTTGGTTGTCATGGATATTAAAAATCTTTATTTCCATTAAATTATAATTTAGGTACAAGTAAAATGAGGAAGAGAATTTATATTTATTCGCTTAGTTTCTCTCCCTAGGGATTGCTTCGATGGAGATAAATTCAAAATATTTACTTATCTCACATACAACAACTTGGTAAATTTGGATATGATTTTTCGTGGTTTCATAAACTTCATATAAGTGATTGGCAATCATTTTTGAATCTCGTAGGACTTTAATGTTTTTAATCCCATTCTTTTGGCAATAATAAGGCCTAGAAGCAAGGCTTCATACTCTACCCCATTATTGGTGCATTCAAAGTCTAATTTGAAGCAAAGGGCATGATCCTTCCTTCTAGATAATTTAAATTGATCATTGCACCTGCATCATATTGATATTTGGCTTTGTTGAAGCATCTAATAGTAAGTGGGGAAAACAAATCCTTCATTATCTTCTAGTGTTTTCTTTCACACCTATGATACTCCTACCATACATATATTTACAATACCATCATGGAGAGAGAGGATAGACCAATAATATTTTCAATTCCTTCTGACAAATGGGGAAGGGTGATAGGTGAGTCGTTTTCCAAGAGTTTTACAATTTTTTCCATTGTTTTAGTGGACAAAAATTCTTCTACATCAACCTTATTGTAACTTTTTCCTGTAACTTCAATTATTTTTATTTTATTTCCTTCTTCTTTTGGAACCCACTTTGTGGTCGTAACCAACTCTTTCGACGGAGGTGGTTTTTTTAATTGGTTTTTCCAGAGTTAGCATTTGGAATGAAATTAGAGTTTCTTATTGAGATTTTCCAAATGTATATTAAAGGTTTTATAATCCCCTTGATTGATAAATAACTTACCCAAATGGAGGAATCTAACATCTTGGAATAATGTGGAAGGAATGGATTTCATCATATGAATCCATGGTCTTCCTAGAAGCATGTTATAATTTGTTTCCCTATCTATAATATAGAACTCGGTTAGAATGGTCTTTGTTATGAGGGAAACTAGGAGGACTATGGTTCCAATTGAAGTGGCCTTAAGGCTATCATAGCCTCATAATGTGTTCCTAGTTGAAGAGAAATTGGTCTCCCATATCCTAATTTTTGCAGAAATAAAGGGGATTATGCTCACCACAACCCCATCATTGATCATAGATATCTTGATGTAATTATTATAGGCCAACACCAGTAAGTATAATGTGGGGTGTCCTCTACAAGATATATCAATTTCATAAGGAATCTTACTAATGTCAAACAAAAACCTAGTATCCCTATCATTTTTTCCAAGAGGATGTATGTCAAAATCAATGTGGTTGATTTGAGCCTCATGGAGAGAAATGACATGGATAAAATGGCTGATTCTAGCAGATATAGCAAGGAAAAATGATGGTCTTGAGAATTATTCAAAAATTGTAGATAAGAAATGTGAGAAAGGGTATTATTAAGATTTGTAATAAATTCATATTCCCCACGAGTTTGGGGACTATAGGGGCATAATATTGCAAAGGGGTAAATATTAAGGTGCTACGAGGTATATTATCATTTCTAAAACATCGGGTTGATTTCTAACTCTGCTTCTAATTTAGCCAATCCTATAATACTTATTTTGTTTCTTTAGTCTATATTAGGGAAATCGATAATTCTTAGAACTTAAGGATTCAATGTCGTAGGTCCCTATGAGAATTCCCTTGTTCATATTTTGAGGATTTAATTTTTAATATTTTGGAATCTTAGGGAAAGGGTCTCGTTTAATTCACAAGTTTACATTTTGATGCGAGAATAGGCCCTTTATAATCAATATATGGAGATCCTTCATGTTTTCCCTACAACATATCTATGAATAATTATATTTGATTCTTTGAGAGCCTCTGAATGAGTGTATTATAATCTCTACAAGTGCATGAATCACAATTGATGTCATGGTGAAAGCCACAATATAAATTGGGATTATAATCCCTTAGCCTTTGATTTGAGGTTTTTTTGGTTGAACCCTTGGTTATTGTTCTAGAATTGATTGTTGTAGGTGTAATTTGGTGCCCCTTAGCTATGGTTTTGGTATTTTCTCGACCTTAAGATTGGTTTTGTTTATCGAGATGACGATTACAATTAATTGTGTTAATAGAGGGGATAAATTTGTTATTTATTTGATTCCCCATATTTCCTTTTAATTTTTCATATTACTAGTATTCATAACATTAGGCTTCTTGAATTGATTAGTAAAACCATATCTAGTAACACTATGGTTTTGGTCCAAGAATTTGTGACCTAGGTTATTTTTCATGTTTCTTTCATAGTTCATGTTAGTTTGGTTGGAAGTTAACAACTTATCATTAGGACGATGAGAAATCTTATGTCCACTGTCAATAGTTTCTTGATGAATGCAAAGCACACCTTCTTATATGTCCTCATAACTATGGAAAGGAAATTTCTACACTTCCTACTTGGTTTCTCGATTCAGTGAGTGGAGAAAATGTAGTGCCCACTTTCCTTTGACATTGTTTAGATTCTTGATCTTGCTCTTTGTTGATCTCATTTTGGACATTATTATGTTTTGACTTAGTATGATGTGTATATGATAGATCATGGATTATTATGAACCTTGATTCAGTTAGCATGCATGATGATTATTGGAGACACTATTATTATGTGGATGATGATATATTGTTTGACATGGACAGGTTATTGATGTTGATTTTAGACATGTGACATTTGATATTATGAGTAGCTCTAGTATAGAGATTCATTGGATGATGATATAGTGGCAAAATTGAATTTAAAATGATAATGTTGAATTATTGATATTGTTGTGATTTGGATTGACATTTATATGTTGCTTATATCATTTTGGATGTTCTGATATGGCCACGAGGCCGAAGGAGGTATTGTTATTTTGCAGGTTAAAATATCACAACAATGTCGGGGGACTGGAGACTAACCATATTGAAATTCTAGATGAACTCAACGGGGTCACCATGGCAACTGTAATTGTTTGTGTGTTGTGTTATGTTAGGATTTCCCATGGGGATTTCCATTATTGTGACCATGGGATATATGTGTTTTATTTATGTGTTCCTTTTTATTATTGTTGTATGTATTTTTATTTGTAATGTGTTCTTTTTTAATTTAAATGTGATAGTCATATAGTTAAACTTTATTTAAATTTAATTGGGATGTGGAATGTAAGTAATAAAGTGTTGTCTTGGTTATTAATTAAATTGGATTTATGTCATGTATAACCATATGTTAAATAAATAAATCATTATGTCAAAAGTAAGTAATAAATGAAGTCATAGATATTAATTCATGTTGTAAGAATGTGTAAGAGGATGTAAGAGATGTGTAAGTGATGTGAAGGTTGTGTAAGTCATATTTTGGAGTGTAGAACACTTCATCCTCAAAGGAATTCGAATTTGTCCTTGAGGGCTGCATTTTGAGGCTTGTGGGACAAGTTAGACTTGTCCCACACCTCTTAAAATCATCCACCAACCATGCCTATGGTTTGGGAGTAAATTTTAGCCTTTTTAATTAAAATTTGAAATGACTATGTGTAATTTTTTATTGCACTTTACTTACAAATTTTTAATTCAGTCCTTGTTAAAGTATGGGTTAATTTTGAGTGTGTAAGTTGCTTGTCATCCCCATTTATTGTGTTAATTTTGAGGTTGACTTTCTCCTTTTGGGGTGGAGTAAGAATGATGTGGCATCCCACTTGGAATCCACATCATCCTCTCCCTCCCTCTCTTATAAAATTCAAATTTCTCCTCTTGTTTGGGTTGTTGAAACTTTGTCATTTCCTCTTGGGGGCACATTTTTGGAGCTTGGTTGAGGAAGAACTTGGAGTATTTTATATGCACTTACTTGTTGTTTTGGACTGCATAATTTGAGCATTGAAGAAGCAGTAATTTTGGAAACAATCTCCACTATGGAGAGGTAGGATCTTGTCCCATTTTATATGTTTTTTTCCCTTTTCTTGCATGAATGAAATGGTGAATGTGTTGTGTATTCATGGCTGGTTGGGTAGATTGCTTAGGGAAAGGTGTAGGAGAAGACTATGGGGTCTTATGGGGGCATAAGGGATTTCCAATGACACTTATTCTTTTGTGGAGGGAGTGTTGGTTTGGGATCCACCTAGGAAAAGAAATTGCTTGCATTTCTTACTCTTAGGGGGCATAAGGAGGGGTTGGGAAATATAAGGTTTATGGGATTTGGTATGTTTAATGGTGGTATGCATTTGGTGGATGCCCAATTCCAACTTGGGAGGTATAAGGAGCTCCCCATAGCTCTTGCTCTTGTTTGGCTTGCTTGAAGAATCCTTTGTGTTGTTTGAAATGTTTAAATGCAGTTGGGAATTGTTGTCTTGTTTTGAATTGTGCATCTTGTTGTTTTATGCATGTGAAAAGAAAGTTGTTTGTTGTGAAAGAAGCCTATGTTGCCATGTGTTGTTAATCATAATCCATTTCAATATGGTTGGGGATCGGGGCCATGGGGAAATATGGAATCTTCTTTCCCATTGGATGTCTTGGTTGGGTGGAGAGCGTTGCCTTTCCCCCTTCCTTGTTGTGATCAAGTTGCAAAGAAGAAGAAATCAGCATGCTGCTGTTTTGGAGCTTGGAGAAAACACAGTTTGACAGTCCTATCCTTTGAGAAATTCCATTGTTATCTCCCCACTTGGAGTGGATGAATTGTATTATTATTTTAAAAATGTGAAGTTACTTGTAATGCAAAGAAAATATTGAGACCCATTGGGAATTGTAAAGATGTATTATTTTATTCTCTGTATTTGAAAAGTATATCATACAGTTGTAAATTACATAAAATAAAGAAATAATTTGTTATGTATTGTTGGAAATAAATATATGAAATGTCTTCCGTTCTCAAATTGTAATGTTGTAATAGAATTGAAGTTTCTGTTTTGGAAATGATATCTCTGTGTGAAAAGAAAATACGTATGGAAGGAAAAGACAACATTCTTA
Source organism: Taxus wallichiana var. yunnanensis (assembly GCA_018340775.1). Lineage (NCBI taxonomy): Eukaryota > Viridiplantae > Streptophyta > Pinopsida > Cupressales > Taxaceae > Taxus > Taxus wallichiana. The sequence continues at coordinate 576,659,577 of CM031240.1, forward strand.
TTTCTCGTATTTATTTAAAATTTGAAATATCAAATGTTGCCTTTTTTTTTGAATGAGAAGATGGATAAATTAATTGTTTAGACAAGATTTGATAATCTTTCCATGTTTGGAAGTGGCAGTTGGATTATTATAGTTGTTAATGAAAGAATTATATTCTTTTACAAATCTGGCATTTGAATAATCAAATAAATGTACAGTTCAGATCTCAGTAACTTAAATTAAGTAATGAAATAATGCAATTCGGATGTAATAAGCTCTAATGAATTCAATTTGACCTCAACATCAAAGAAAGACATTTTAGAACTCACAAAAAATCAATTTTAGAACTTGTTGGACCACTTTCCCGTCAAAAGTTGTAAAAATATGAAATGTACTTCAATTAACAAATTGAACCTTGATAACACTCTTAAACTTACCCAAGATCATTCCTCCATGTTCAATTTGCATGTTGAGAAGAAGAAAAATCAAAATTGAACAAATCTCATAAGTTGGAAAAATTGCTAGTTTTAAATTTTAAACCCTACAGATCAATTTCTTAAAATTTACCCCCAAAACTTCATCAAAATCCTAAATTAATGATTTTTTTGCAAAGAGGACTCCAAGAGATTTATGAAAAGTCCTTGTTTGCCAAAAATGGAGTTTCTTATCAAAAGTTATGGCCATTTGAAGTTTTTACTTCAAAATGGCCATCCAAAAATAAATCTAACTTTATTAAAATCAAAATTTAACCTTTGGAAAATTTTACCCAAAAAGTTTGCCGCCCCAAACCTCTCAACCAATCATATGTCACCACTTGGCACTTGGGAGGGGCGATCTCTTGAAAACTTAACTTTTGAAAAAATTTACCTTTGGGAAAATTTTCCCAATTTTTTCCCGCAACTCTACGACCCCACGGCCAATCACATGCTAACACATGGCTTGGTGGATGCACAAATGAAATTTTGAAACTAAAACGTTTTTTTAATTTTGGAAAATTTCTTATTTTTTTCCATAACCTTGCAACCAATGGGGTGATGACACATGTCCAAAGGAACACACAGACTGCACAAGTCATTTTGGCCTTTTTACACTTTTGGTTTAAAATTATAAATCGCTCATCGCTCTCCGTAGGCCCGCGTCCAATCAAGATGCCACGTGGCCTTTTGCACAAATTTGGAGCCAAGTTATCCTTCAAAAAATTAGGTCATTTTAAACCTTAGGAAAAATTCCAATTTTTTTCTTGCAGCCCACCAACCCCGATCCAATCACATGCTGACACATGGTGAATTGGACATTAGCGGGAGAGCGGAGATCTTCTTCCCTTTGAGATTTTAAACCATAAAATCTCAAATTTCCCTTTTGTTCCACCGCTCCACCATTCCCTGTGCCAATTGAAAGGTACCATGTGTCCTTCCAATCAGACCCGCGGACGTGTAGAGGAGTCTTGCGCTTTTATGCTCAAAGAGGGAAAAATTGTCACCCTAAGCCCGCGGATTCCCCAAGAAAAAATTTCTCCCCAAAACTCCGCCAGGCCATAACTTGAGTTTTATTGGGAGTTAGGAGGACTTCCTTATATGGTTGGAAAGGTGAGGAAATTCCCTATCCAATGAGAATGATTTAGGATAATTTTGATGATTATAAGTGTGTGAAAATTGAGTTGAACCCTATAAGCCTATTTGGGTAGAGATGAGAGGGATTTCACTCTCCTAACCTAAGAGATGAATTTAACTTCTTGTTAGCCCTTATGCCTTATTGTTGTTTGTTGCTTGGAATACTTGTTGTAAGTGATTATTTCTTATTAATCCTTATCCATTTTGCACTAGCTATGATCTTACAACCTTCTTTGCATACACCTTTAATAAATAAAAAAATTATTCCATAATTTTTTCTAGCTAAACCTAGTTTGTTTCTTGGTCTCAAGTGGTAGTTTGAAGCGGGCTTTATAGAAAAAAATCACACGAGATCCATTTTGATCCATATTAGGTGTACTCACATAAGAGTAAAGAACTTGTCACAATCTATATGTGAAATAAGTGATAGATTCATTTTTTCCCTATTTAATATGAAAGCACTCCTTATTCCTATTTGTAAAATTTTATTCATGTCGAAGGATTTAATGAATTTGGAAACAATTTATTTAAAAGAATGTATGGAGGCCTTAGGGATTCAATAATTCCAATATAGATTAATCCCTTTAATAGTCTTTTGAAATATTTTAGCTACTACCACATCCCATGGAAGGAGTTATCTGATTGTAATGGAATAGGATTTGATATGGGTATTGGGGTATCGCTCTCCTTTAAATTTAGGAAGATCTAGAAATTTGTGTGGAAGCATGATACCCTCGTATAGTGAATTCAAGGGGTTTTATGGCATTCAACATAAGTACCCATTTCATAATATTCTACCATTAAGGTTCCTTGAGAAAAAGGGGGAGGAGGAGATTAATAATTTTTGGCATAGTTATTGGATGGGGTGTATGGGACTCCTTGATACTATGTGAATGGAATAATAAATGCATACACATCTGGTTCTAGTGACTTTCAATTACATATGCATATAGGGAGGGGTAACACTAGAGAATGCATGTATGTGCCTTAAATTTTTAAAAATTATATTTTATGGGTATTATATGGGAAATCATTCCTAGCAAATCCTTTATTTATACATACAATAGATGAGTAAGAACCCATTCCTAGTTTTCTAACTCTTGTGAGGAGATCACCCTGGATTAGGTTGAATCGGATAATACCTACGGGATGTTACATTGGTTGTGCATTAGTGAGAGAGGTGCAACCATGATTTTTTATAAGGTGATTTTTATTTATCCCTATCACATGAGTTAGTTACAGAGGTTTGATCAATATTTAGTTCTCTAATCCTCGCTACTAATTTAGAAATAACATCATTGAGTGAGGGTTGAGACTCTTTTTGGGCATGTGTTGTGTGTATTTCTACGAAGAGTGGTGTGATAGCACTTTATAAACCTGTTCACTTATTTACTCCCTTTTTTGGGAAAGCTTTCCAATTTTGACATTATGGGAGAGACATTATTTGTGGTGAAGGTGTCGGTATATGCTTACAACCTATTTAAATAACAATTTATGGATTTGAGTCGATAATTTCTTTATCTAAATCATTCCAAGATTTTCTCATCGGGTTTCATATAGGATGGGGTAGCATCAATATGCATGTTGATAGGGTATATTGTTAAGACTCGTGGGTAGTAACTTGGATCTCTATTGAATTTCATATTGTTGGAGCTAGAAGGTTACACTTGTGGGCCTTAATAGGTTAACAGGTTGGTCAATTTCTTCAATTATTACACCGAAGGATGAATTTTCACTTGGATATAAGATAAACGTGGTAAAGCGAGAGATTTTATAACAAATTTTATCGCAACAAAACAAAGAGATTGGTTGTTGAGCACTCACATTGGTGTAATAAGATTTAAGGCCTAAAATGGACTGTTATAATCCTCGACCTAAAATATTTGGGTGGTGTATGAACACCCACAAAATAATGGGAGAGGGATAAGGTGGAATAATAAAAAGAGACTAATAATGGAAATGAGAAGAAACTATTCCTTCACGTCAGTTCACCAGAATTTGTACACAAGAAAAATGACATGGGATTCCTAGTGTACTCAACTTCTCGAGGTTGTTACGAGATAGTTGAAATGTGGAAGATGATATGAGCACAAAATAAGTATAAGTGATGGGTATAGAATAGGTGGGGATAACTATAAACCGACATTTTAAGCCTAAGATAATTGCATCTAATCAACTCATGAGTAATAAACTTACTCGTCAAGGAAAAAAAGGCTCGTCTAACCTCTATGGATGTGTTCCTATGATCAAGGATGATTTCTATATGCAACTCCCAAACTATGTTTTTAGACCGAATTTTCTCTAACCTATCTAATGGACATGTGGAAAGTATTTGTTTGTCTCTAAATATTCCTCTATAGAGATCGTCATGTGAGGATGAGAATGAAGGATGAAAATAGAAAACTAAGGATTTTGACGTCTTGATTGGTTTTCTTGATTTGTTTAGATTTTTTGGTCACCAAATTTATCAACTATAGTTAGTTGTTTTTAGGTGTCTAAGTGGATAATAATATGTGGGGGCAAAGTAGTAGATCGAAATATAACACTCGTAGACATAGATCTATATCTCCTTGGAATTAATCAATGGATGGTGGGTGGATGCTTGTCTCAAATATCCTCTTATGAGATTAGGGCGGAGGCCGGGAATGGTCATGTGAAGGCACCAACTCGTGAGAAAGGAAAATGAGGGTTGGAAAACTAATCAAAGAGTGGTTAGGGACTATGATCTGGTAGTGTGAGCCTCTAACGATTATGTTTGTTGTTTTGTTTTAATTTCCTAAACTACTTTAATCTCGAATCTTAAATGAATAACGAAAAAAAAATCTAGTTTAAATAAAAGACAAATTGGTTTCCCCTTTTAATTAACTAGATCTCTCTTACCATTAATTAAAATAACAAATGCATCAATCTATTGCTTCTAATGTTTTTGGAAAGATTTTTGGAAATTAAATAATTAAAATAACTTAATTCATAATTTTTGTATTTTTGGAATATTTAAAAAAAATAGAAATTGCTTCTAGAGACACAGATTTAAAAACAAAAATTTTATTATCTCTAGTTTAAATAAAAAATATCTATGATTTATTTTGAATTAAAACAAATCTAAACCAAGGAATAACCGGTATAGTTATTCCTCTGTTGTGGGTTTCTATGGAAATACTACTCTAATGTCGAAGTACTCAAAAGTTATTATTTTAATGAAGCACAACTTCCTCTGATACAACTTCTACCTCAAGTTTTCCAGAAATGGAAAATATTCTCGAAGAAATTTCCTCTTTTCCGAATAACCTTCCTTGGCATAATTTTTTTTAAACTAATTGAAAGAAATAAACAATGAAGAAATAAAATGTATATTTTCCACTTCTTCCTCCAACCAATTTCCCATGCAGATCCACATGGATAAGCTAGGAAGAGGATATCAAGGGAAGAAATCTTATAAGGGATATATTTTTTAAAAAGTACCGAAATGTATGGAAACTAATGAGATCTTCCTCTTAAAAAAATTAAGCAAACTATTTATTGTACTTCTAACAAATAATTCATGTAGTTGAAAATTAAATTAATTGAATAAAACTCTAACCCGATCACTATAGTGTTATGGTTGTTTGTTCTAGTGATATGATTCATCCAATGTCTCCCAAACTTCAATATCCTTTAAAAATATGAGTTCTAATTGATCCATGTGAGAAAGGAAATGAATATTAGCAAAATATCAAGAAAATAGATGGTTGGCTTTGTGCAGGAGGGCCACTAGAATGTGAGTAGTAGGGAAAAACTATAGAGAACTGGCTATATATGTAGACCCTCTCCAAAATTTGGTAACATAACACTTCTCAAAATTACAAATTTTCCAACCCATGATATGAATAAAAGTGTCATTTTTATAAGTTGTTGGAGGAGAAGATGTCAAGAACACATGTCGATCAAGAAACGATGACTCAACTTGAGGAGAAGAAATCAACATACTATATTTAGCAAAAGGGGAAGAGGAACTCAAGACCAATCTAACAATCCTAAATTTAGCTAATTTGACCTAGAAATGTGAGAGAAAATCATGTCAAAATAAAAACACACGTTCAAAAATGTGTGTTTGAATTTCACATCAAACGGTGTCAAAATTTCCCATGTTCTAGAGGGGTAGTTTCCTAAAATCCATACAAAGTTGCACAATTGTTTCTCTATCAATAGGGCGATTCATAACCACTACTAAAATACGGGAAAAAGGCGAAGGCTAGGGCAGCTACGAGAAAATTTGAAGCCACATATTGGAGTGAAGGGAAAAATATAATCAAAAGAGGAGTAAAAGGGAGAGGAGTGATCTAGTTCTCATTTTTATCTTGGGAGGTTTTTTCATCACTAGAGACTTGTCGCACTTTCCATTTTACACCAAGTAATTTTTGGGTACGTACGGTGGCCCCTAGGAAGGCATTCTTTATGGCTTCATATTTAATGGATGCAATATCGGAATCCTAATTTACTGTAAAAATTTTCCTCCTTGTACTCATAGGTTCCCTTTTCAATTGAATGAGACTTATTCTAATTTATATGCACATATATTTAGGACCGCATTAAAATTTTCAAATACTTCCACCCCAAAGTTTATAGGCTAGTAATGTAGGAACCAATACATGGCATTTCGGTAGAAGTCGTGCAATTAATTCAAAAATAAGAGACATTTTCTTCTACTCATAATACATAGTCATCATGATTGAAGAACTATTGACTCCACCATTTCCACTACCATATCATGTCTTAGAAAATTTGGAAAAATAATAAATTACCTTCTAAGACATCAATGACATATCCAATAAGTGTAAAGAGAAGAAATTGAGGCCACGTCCTCCACTACCCATCTTGGTTGGAAATAGAGAATTCAAAAGATGAGCAGATCTTAAAGTTTTTGTTGCTCAATTGAATTATTTCAATTTTCTTGAACATTTATCAAGGAAATACGATCCTAGGCATGGGGATTCCAAGCATTTGGAATACCTAAAAGGATAGTTTAAAATTTTATATAGCCATGATTCAAACATTAATGACAGGTATGGATTACCCAAGATGATGAAAACATAATAAAATAAAAATGAAGAATACATGGGTAATTATCCCACTAAAAGGAGTGATAAGGAGAGTGTTTTTAAGAAGAGTTATCTTGACTTATAAATATCTAAAAATCCAATGCATTGAAAGGTCGCACACTACTTCCCTAGGTCCCATCGAGCCAAATACTACAAAAATTGAAGACATAGTCCCTAAACAAGCACAAGTTCCTCTTATAGCCTATGAAGTATCTTCTTAAAAATATCAAGAAATAACTAAAGAATAAAAAAGGAGTAGTAGAATAAATATGAATTATTCGGAGTAGGGAAGCAAAGGAATCCTTTATAAGCATAACTCCACATGAACAACCATAATATTGGGTATGAAAATCTCTAATTACATAGAGGATCAAATAGATTGGGTAACACTTGAGGAACCTTAGATAAAATTTGATTTCAATCCTAGAACTCACACACTGAAAAGTGTAACCAAGAAAATGATAGAAACCAATAAAGGACTCATCTAACATGAAACATTAGAGAAAAACCAAAGGATCATTGGAAAACACAAGCAATGAGAGGGGAGGGTTGAATCAATGCTTCTCAAAACTTTGAAAACATTTCAAATTGTCAGCAAGAAAATAAATTTTAATCCATATTTACCATGTTGATAGAATGACACTCATACACATCCAAATGAGAAGCAAGTACACATGAACATAAGGTTTAATGTGGGAAACCCTTAAAGGGAGAAAAACCCACTGAAATCAATGAACTAACTTGGAAAAATTGTCCTATACAGATTATAAGGATTTAGATTGTTGAGCATCCACTCAACTTGAAGCACCCACTCCAAACTTAAACTAAGCACTGACTTGATATTTAACAAGCTCCTACTTGCATGGAAGCTCCAACTCCCAAATTCATTCAAGCACCCACTGAAATTTTTTAAGCTATAAATTACAAGGAAGCTTCAAATCCCTATTTTCTAAACAACGCCTTATAATTTTAAGATGGTTTTCATTACTATCATATGGTTATCTTACATAACAAACTATGATCATTAAATCGTCTCTTCTATCTTCTCTTTTCACCTCCTGATTCACCTCTCTTTCCTTCACTTCATACTGCTACAAGAACAAACTTCAATGGCCTCTATCATACACATTTTTATACCTCATTCACACATGAATTAAATCCTCTTCCTTCACTCTTCATCATATCCTTCTTCTACTCATAATTTAGTCTTTAAGTCACACTAATGTCATCCCATACACAAGGATAATTCACAATTTTACATTAGTTGTGACACCCTCAACATAGGAATCAAAATCCCAATTTTATTTCACATTAATACATATAAAAAATAAAAATAATGACATAATTTAATTCCTCTTCAATTTAATCTTTCAACCCATGAGATTCTTGACTCTCCAACTCGTATACAAGGATCCAAGTGACATCATTCAAAACTACCACAAAGTCATCATTACATCTGTAACTTGTAAGTTACAACTTCTGACCTCTCTTGTGATTTTCATGACACCTATGAAATTTGTTAATTATTTGATAAACTTCCTCTACTCATTTCATAATGGAAATAATTGATAATATACCTTTTTTAGATTTGACATTGTCATTTGTAATTGACATCTTCCATTTTTTTTTTTTTCCTACGTTGGAATATTTGTCCTTTAGCTTAATGTAACTCATGCCAAGATTTATGATGAATTTATCACATTTTAATTGACCTCTCACATTCTTCTAAGGTTTTGATGAGCTCCAAAACTCACCATTTCTTCCTCAAGACTCCATTAGAGCTCATATGCTCAACTAGGTGTGTACAAACATACCATCTTCAAAAACAAGTCAAGAGATTTCTTAACAAACACAAATGTATGAAATTTCAAAGATACTTAATACTTGGATAAAACATTTGGGGCCTGTACTTAATCTTAACAAATTTGGAGCAGCTCAAACAATTCCATTCTCATCAAGACAATGATTTGATAAGGTCTAACAGGAGTTGTAGACCCAAAAAATAAGTCCTCATAAAATGAGGTATAAATTCATTAAAACACATGTTCATGGATATTATAATAAATTTATGGAAATATCTTGACATTTTTCATATTTTCATCTTACCAACAAGATTCATTTTAAATATTTCATCATGATAATTCTTACATTTACGAGAAAACTTTGACCGTGTTTTCAGGACCACGAAAACTAGTCTTGTTCAAGAAGACAACCAACACACTTTCATACCAAAATAATTCTTGGAATAATTCATAGGATTCCTATACTTAAATTTAAAACACTCACATTCATGGGTTATGTGGAGAAAATCATGCTTGCACTTCCATTTCTCAGACCTTCTTGACAGGCCTAAAAGGGTAGTTTTGGCCATTGTAACTTGAACACAAAATCAACTCACCAAATAAAATCATGGGATCAAAAATGTTATATGATACATCTATCAACCATCCAAGCTCACAAATTACTTCAAAAACTTGCACTTGCATCATCATCCCTTCAATTCAACTTGGCTAGTTTTGGCTTTTCTAGCCCTTAAGGAGTAGGCTGTCTTGGTTGACCTATTTCACAAAATTTATGCAAAGAACACACATTAAAATATTCATGGAAACTTAGGGAACATCCCAATATCTATCCCACATCATAATTTTCACCATGAAACCTTCATCACATGATTGTACCATCAAATTTATTCAAAATAAGCATATTTCAGTGCCTTACTAGTCTACTTGGAGAATGAGACCACCACCAAAATGAAGGAGTCTTCTACATTCATAAATCATCATATTTCCCAGGAGATTTCATGACCTAACAGATTATTTTAAATTCCCAAATCATCAATTTTCTCAAGATATTTCATAACCTAACTCTTCAGTTCTTCTCCATCACTTTCACATGAGGGTTTTAGGAGGGTTTGGACCTCCTTAGCTTGTTAAAAAAAAATCATAAATGACGGGATATCATTCTAATCAATTCCTCTTGAAAATTTCTCTAGACTCAATTCCCGACATTGATGAAGATATTGGACCACCATACAAAATTTTAGCATTCTAGTGAGCAAATCAAAGACAAATTCAACCCTTAAGCTAGAAATGGTCATTTAAAGATATAGTTTGCACTAAAACTTCATTTTATTGATTTTCCCTTAGAATTTTCACCTAAAACTTTATCCAAAAAACTAGGAGAACCTCCTTCACATGTCTCAAGACTTATTCTGGTATGCACTTTCTTGAAACTCATCAACCACCATGGTTTGTGCATGCTTATCTAGCTTGTTCTCAATAATGATCCTCCAAAATACCTTAAATAGTCTCTATCATCTGAATTGTGACATGGAACATATTCTATAGCCTCTCTACAATGTCCCTACACACAATTAATTTAATTTTCTTTTCTCCATAATCCATGTTATGTTTTCCTAGGTCTCTAAATTAGGTATAATTCAACATGATTCACCTCATAATTCATGAAATTGCTCTTTTTCATCATGTACATGTATTGTCCTACCTTGTCACACTAACTCCAAGCTTCCTCTTTCTCTCCTTCATCCTTATTTTTCATTAATGATCCTTTTTCATCAATGACAACTCAATATTCACATGCCAATAATCTCCCCTTTTTCATTGATGAAAAACTCCTAGTTCTTCTCCCCCTTTTTACATTAATGAAAAATTGCATAATTTTAGCTTATGATCTTCATCTCTATCAAATTATTTAGACCCCTTCTTGGTTGGAAACATCAACCAAACTCATCATTTAAGCTCACAAACTTGTCTCTCCTTCCTGGCTCTGTTTTTGTCCTTATAACAACATTTGAGCACTGTAGCTCCCCACGGAAAGATGCCTATCCACATGCACACAATATTTTTTATTACAAAAACACCATTCCCACATCTTTTTCCATTTATCTCAGTTGATCATGCTCAAAACCTCGGCTTAACTCGATCATATACAAGTTGTTATCTCATTTAGGTCTTAGGTCCTGAAGCATACTTTTAGTACATTTTTGACAAACTTTGTCAAGCCATAGAGGTTCACATATCACTTAAAGCTCTATTTTATCACTCCTCCTTGGAACATTCCACTATTTTATAAATTTCTCGAAATGAGTAAACCTCATACCTTGATTTTATGTCATCTAGATGGTTCAACACTTTCACCTCTACCCTGAGTTGCTCTTTCAGTGTTTATAGTCTTTATTGGGTGATATAGTGACTTTCTTGATCATGAGCTTTGCTCCCCTTGTCAACATAATTTTCCAGATCACTACCTCTACATATCACTTGTTCTAACCTACATACATCCCTCATATAATACCAACAAAGCATTAGAAGTCACAATTTCAACTTTGTACAAACACCTTCATTCAAGATTCACAACCTTGCTTAAGTAGCCATATCTTTCTCAAACCACTAAAATGCATGAAGACACTAAATCAAAGCTCAAATTTACTTTTTACATGCATAAATGCATATAAAAACATGAATTAACCACTAAAGAAGTTTCATCAACTCATTTTTAGTACTTTTCTTTATAGACCTCCATATGCCCTTATAGCCTGGAAAACATGTTTTTCTAACACAACTCATGAAATATTCCTCATCAAGCTTAACTAGTAAACTTTCTAGATACCTATTTGTCTCATCAGACTACCTATGAAGTTTCAAACCTTAACTCTGAAACTATCAACTAGACCTCATGAATTGTTCCATTTTGAGCAACTCACAACCTATGAATACTTATTGCAAGTAGATATTCACTTATCATGACTAGGACAATAACTTAAGACTTAAATGAACTTATAGTAGACCTTGACATACTTAGTTTTCTCCTTTCATGATTCAGAACTTTGAAGACTAGAGAAAAAAATTTCACATACTAGTATGATACGTACATGACTTGATAAAAAACAACCTATATAGGACATGAGCTCAAAACAATGTCCTTTACTTGAATGATTGATCATGACTTGCAAATAACTTTATACGAGACCAAAACATGCTTAAGAGATTTATGAGGGACTTAGACAAGCATACCTTTTGACTCTTTATACAATTGCATTATTATAAAGACCTTTCTCAGCACCTACGGATGGAAGTATACTTTTAAAGACATGTCAAGCTTCTTTCCAATGAAAAATGCCTTCTATTATCCTAGAGAAGGCACACCATGCTTGTTAGACCACCTTAAAACAATAGATAGTCATCAAAGAAGCATGATGACTCTATCATTTATCTTCTTTACCTTATTAAGACGAGGAATTAATTAACCAAATTAAATTAATATAACACATCAAACTTTATTAAACATAATTAAAAATACACAAAGTGACACATTTAATGTGGAAAACTAGTGAAGAATTTACCATTTATTGAGAAACTATTAACCAAAGATAGAACTCTATTCCTCACTTCCTGCTCCATGTTTTTAACTTGGAGTAATTTTATACATCCGATTATGGCCCACGACCATATTTAAATAACCTGAAGGGTTATAACTATTAAGTGATGGGGTACACCCTAATTTAATAAATAATTAGTTAACTGATAACTAATAAACCTAGTTGACTACATAATGATTGTGGGAAAGAGACTGAAAAAAGGAAAATTTAGACCCAAGGCCTCTAATTTGGACTATCAGGAGAAATAAATTGTTGATTTGAGAAAGGAGATAAGTAATATAAAAGGAAAACTCGACAAAATTCAACTTGGAAAAACTTATAAGAATTTTTGGAACGGGCTAAACGACCACATTACTAAATTTGAATACAAATGTAACTTGATTGGGGATAGTTTGGTTATTCAAAATGGGCTCTTAAAATCCATTGTTAAAGAGCTTAAAAACCCAGGCACCAAAGGAAAAGGAAAGGAGACAGAGAGGAACAAGGAGCTAGAGGAATGAGACAGACACATTAAAGATCTCATCAAACTCTCCACCCAGATCCTAAACTTTCCTTGATTTGGAGCTCATGGTTATTCTTGGATGATGGTTGGTCCATTTCCTTCTTTTGACACTTTTGTTGTGTTTTGGCTAGTTTGTTGTTGGTTCTGTGTTGGTTTAGTTGTTTCTCCCAGTTGTGTTTGATATTTGGCTCTTTTGGTTCATGAAATGTTATTTGTAATATCTGGATTCTAGATCCATTTTGTAATAGGAAGGACCCCCCAAAACCCTCTTTTTATCCAAATATAAAAAAATTAATAAACCTAATATAAAGTTTATATTAAATAATAAAGAATATAAACTATATTCTATATTATTTAGTTATAAACCAAATATTATGAACACTTAATATTATGTTCTAACACTCCCCCTTAATATTAAGTGGGGATCCATATGCCAACATTACCTATTTGTACAACAGATTTACAAATCCATAAACCATTAGAAAAAGGTTTAAGATAGCATGCCTTTTTGAAGGAATTATAACACCTTCATCATGCTCAACTTACCTTTTAGTATAAAAGGATTTGGAATCCATAAATAAAAAGTATGATTTAGGATAAGCATGATTTCTGAGACTACATCCCACCATTTCTCATGGAAAAATTTCTTAAAACCGCGTCTTTAGGAGTCTTTTATAACACCAAGACCTCCTTTACAAATATATGCAACACATGAGACTATATATCGTAAATTCTATTAGTTTACATAGATGATAAAATCTCTTTTTATAATGTTTTATACCAAAGGCGAAGGATTCAACAATCGGCCGACCATTAGGAGGTGATATTTCATGCACACTTCCCCTCAATGGAAACTTAGAAAGGCTACGCATTGCAAAAAACTTGCAGTATTTTATAGCACACAATGGCTCATAAAAATATCTAATATATAATCTTGATCTAGCGGGCGGAGATCTCTATCATTGTAGAGAACCTTCTCTCTAATAACATGCATAAGGACATCTATATGCTTCGTTCTCTAATGTTGAACTTGACTCTTTAACAAGAGATTAAAACTCTAGCCATCACATAGAAGAGGAGTAATTCCTTTAGCTTCCATGTGTATCTCTTCTAACAACCGCTTCAACTACATGCCTTCTCTCTCTTGAGGTTGCATTGCATTCGTACTCTACCTCGGTAGAATAAATAGAGATTGTTGGTGGCTTTTTACTATTTCAAGTAATGGCACTTGCACCAAAAACTTGAACACAAATACATATGTATATTCTATATCAAATACAAAATCAACATGCTTCTTGTAATAATATCCATATAGAAATCATAATAAGCATAATAAATCTGTATTGATTTCACTTTTAACAATCTATAAAAGTTAAACACAAGTTGTAAAACATCTAACATAATGATATGCTTAAGAACTAACCATATTTGAAATAATTTCAACATATTACTCGTTTAAAATATATATTAGATGCAATCAACATTAGATGTCTCCAATACAAACACAAAGGCGTCCTAAGAGTCATTTGATATGCATATAATAATATTTTAGTAATCACATACTAATAAATTTTAGAAATGTTTTACCTATATATATATATATATATATATATATATATATATATATATATATATATATATATATATATATATATCTTCATTATCTTATTCCAAGCCTTTAACAATGAGATAAGACTTTATAGATAACATATCTCGAACAGGATAATTAAAACATATAAGAATAATCACTGCGTACATACAAAAGGTGAGGTTTTGTTTACATAAGGTACTAAACAAAAATTAATGATTTGTGATAAAAAAAAAAAAACCATGATTATTACAACAATTTGATGATTTAGGATAAGCATGATTTTTGAGACTACATCCCACCATTTCTCATGGAAAAATTTATTAAAACTATGTCTTTAGGAGTATTTTATAACACCAGACCTCCTTTACAAATAGATGCAACACACGAGACTATATATCATAAACTCTATTATTTTACATAGATCATAAAATCTCTTTTATAATATTTTCTACCGGAGGAGAAGGATACAACAATCGGCCGACTATTAGGAGGTGATATTTCATGCACACTCCAACTCAATGGAAACTCGGAAAGGCTACGCATTGCACAAAACTTGTAGTATTTTATAGCACACAATGGCTCATAATAATATCTACAATATAATCTTTATTCTAGAAGAACTGGAGATCTCTATCATTCAAGAGAACATTCTATCAGATAACATGCATATGAACATCTATATGCTTCATTCTCTTATGTTGAACTTGATTCTTTAACAAGAGATTAAAACTCTAGCCTTCACATAGAAGAGGAGTAATTCCTTTAGCTTCCATGTATATCTCTTCTAAAAACCGCTTCAACTACATGCCTTCTCTACTGCTTCCGTTGCACTTCTGTACTCTGCCTCAGTAGAATAAATAGAGATTGTTGGTGGCTTTTTACTATTTAAAGTAATGGCACCTGTACCAAAAAATTTCAAGACAAATACATATGTATATTCTATATCAAATACAACATCAACATGCTTACTGTAATAATATCCATATAGAAATCATAATAAGCATAATAAATTTGTATTGATTTCACTTTTAACCATCTGTAAAAGTTAAACACAAGTTGTAAAACAACTAACATAATAATATGCTTAAGAACTAACCATATTTGAAATAATTTCAACATATTACTCATTTAAAATATATATTAGATGCAATCAACATTAGATGTCTCCAATACAAACACAAAGGCGTCCCTAAGTTTCATTTGATATGCATATAATAATATTTTAGTAATCACATACTAATAAATTTTAGAAATGTTTTACCTTATATATATATATATATATATATATATATATAATCTTATTCTAAGCCTTTAAAAATGAGATAAGACTTTATAGATAGCATATCTAATCGGATAATTAAACATATAACAATAATCATTGCGTACACAAAGGTGAGGTTTTGTTTACATAAGGTACTAAACAAAAATCAATGATTTGTGATTTTAAAAAAACCATGATTATTACAACAATTTGATGATTTAGGATAAGCATGATTTGTCGGACTACATCCCACCATTTCTCATGGAAAAATTTATTAAAACTTTGTCTTTAGGAGTCTTTTATAACACCAGGACCTCCTTTACAAATAGATGCAACACACGAGAGGTATATCGTATAACTAAACTCTATTAGTTTACATGGATCATAAAATCTCTTTTTATAATATATTCTACAAGAGGAGAAGGATTCAACAACTGGCCGACCATTAGGAGGTGATATTTCATGCACACTCCACCTCAATGGAAACTCAGAAAGGCTACGCATTGCACAAAACTTGCGGTATTTTATAGCACACAATGGCTCATAAAAATATCTACAATATAATCTTCATTCTAGCAGAACAGGAGATTTCTATCATTGTAGAGAACCTTCTCTCGGATAACATGCATATGAACATCTATATGCTTTGCTCTCTTATGTTGAACTTGATTCTTTAACAAGCTCGATAAAAACTCTAGCCATCACATAGAGGAGGAGTAATTCCTTTAGCTTCCATGTGTATCTCTTCTAACAACCGCTTCAGCTACATGCCTTCTCTACTGCATCCATTGCACTTTTGTACTCTTCCTCAATAGAATAAATAGAGATTGTTGGTGGTTTTTTACTATTTCAAGTAATGGCACCTGCACCAAAAACTTGAACACAAATACATATGTATATTCTATATCAAATACAACATCAACATGCTTACTTGTAATAATATCCATATAGAAATCATAATAAGCATAATAAATCTGTATTGATTTCACTTTTAACCGTCTCTGTAAAGTTAAACACAAGTTGTAAAACATCTAACATAATAATATGCTTAAGAACTAACCATATTTGAAATAATTTCAACATATTACTCGTTTAAAATATATATTAGATGCAATCAACATTAGATGTCTCCAATACAAACACAAAGGCGTCCCTAAGTGTCATTTGATATGCATATAATAATATTTTAGTAATCACATACTAATAAATTTTAGAAATGTTTTACCTTATATATATATATATATATAAAGTCTTATCTCATTTTTAAAGGCTTAGAATATATATATCTTCATTATCTTATTCTAAGCCTTTAAAAATGAGATAAGACTTGATAGATAACATATCTGAAAAGATAATTAAAACATATAAGAATAATCATGCATACACAAAGGTGAGGTTTTGTTTACATAAGGTACTAAACAAAAATCAATGCTTTGTGATATAAAAGAAAAAAACCAAGATTATTACAAAAATTTGATGATTTAGGATAAGCATGATTTTTGAGACTACATCCCACCATTTCTCATGGAAAAATTTCTTAAAACCTTGTGTCTTTAGGAGTCTTTTATAACACCAGGACCTCCTTTACAAATAGATGCAACACACGAGGCGTATATCGTAAACTCTATTAGTTTACATTGATCATAAAATCTCTTTTTATAATATTTTCTACCATAGGAGAAGGATTAAACAATTGTCCGACCATTAGGAGGTGACATTTCCATGCACACTCCCCCTCAATGGAAACTCTGAAAGGCTAAGCATTGCACAAAACTTGTAGTATTTTATAGCACACAATGGCTCATAAAAATATCTATAATATAATCTTCATTCTAGCGAATCGGAGATCTCTATCATTGTAGAGAACCTTCTCTCAGATAACATGCATATGAACATCTATATTCTTTGTTCTGTTATGTTGAACTTGATTCTTTAACAAGAGATTAAAACTCTAGCCATCACATAGAGGAGGAGTAA
This sequence comes from Taxus wallichiana var. yunnanensis, assembly GCA_018340775.1. Taxonomy (NCBI): domain Eukaryota; kingdom Viridiplantae; phylum Streptophyta; class Pinopsida; order Cupressales; family Taxaceae; genus Taxus; species Taxus wallichiana. The sequence continues at coordinate 576,676,973 of CM031240.1, forward strand.
TTCCTTTAGTTTCCATGTGTATCTCTTCTAACAACCACTTCAACTACATGCCTTCTCTCTGCTTCCATTTCAATTATGCACTCTGCCTCAGGTAGAATAAATAGAGATTGTTGGTGGTTTTTTACTATTTCAAGTAATGGCACCTACACCAAAAAACTTGAACACAAATACATATGTATATTCTATATCAAATACAACATCAACATGCTTACTTGTAATAATATCCATATAGAAATCATAATAAGCATCATAAATCAGTATTGATTTCACTTTTAACCGTCTCTGTAAAAGTTAAACACAAGTTGTAAAACATCTAACATAATAATATGCTTAAGAACTAACCATATTTGAAATAATTTCAACATATTACTTGTTTAAAATATATATTAGATGCAATCAACATTAGATGTCTCCAATACAAACACAAAGGCGTCCCTAAGTGTCATTTGATATGCATATAATATTATTTTAGTAATCACATACTAATAAATTTTAGAAATGTTTTACCTTATATATATATATATATATATATCTTCATTATCTTATTCTAAGCCTTTAAAAATGAGATAAGACTTTATAGATAGCATATCGAGCGAATGATAATTAAAACATACAAGAATAATCACTTTGTGTACACAAAGGTGAGGTTTTGTTTACATAAGGTACTAAACAAAAATCAATGCTTTGTGATATATTAAAAAAAAAAAAAAAAAAATGATTATTACAACAATTTGATGATTTAGGATAAGCATGATTTTTGAGACTACATCCCACCATTTCTCATGGAAAAAATTCTTAAAACGGTGTCTTTAGGAGTCTTTTATAACACCAGGGACCTCCTTTACAAATAGATGCAACACACGAGACTATATATCGTAAACTCTATTAGTTTACATAGATCATAAAATCTCTTTTATAATATTTTCTACCAGGAGGAGAAGGATTCAACAACCGCCGACCATTAGGAGGTGATATTTCATGCACACTCCACCTCAATGGAAACTCGAGAAAGGCTACGCATTGCACAAAACTTGCAGGTATTTTATAGCACACAATGGCTCGTAAAAATATCTACAATATAATCTTCATTCTAGCGAACCGGAGATCTCTATCATTGTAGAGAACCTTCTCTCGGATAACATGCATATGAACATCTATATGCTTCGTTCTCTTATATTGAACTTGATTCTTTGACAAGAGATAAAAACTCTAGCCATCGAGATAGAGGAGGAGTAATTCCTTTAGCTTCCATGTGTATCTCTTCTAACAACCGCTTCAAACACATGCCTTCTCTCTTTGCATCCATTGCACTACGTACTCTGCCTCAATAGAATAAATAGAGATTGTTGGTGGTTTTTTACTATTTCAAGTAATGGCACTGCACCAAAAACTTGAACACAAATACATATGTATATTCTATATCAAATACAACATCAACATGCTTACTTAATAATATCCATATAGAAATCATAATAAGCATAATAAATCAGTATTGATTTCACTTTTAACCGTCTGTAAAGTTAAACACAAGTTGTAAAACATCTAACATAATAATATGCTTAAGAACTAACCATATTTGAAATAATTTCAACATATTACTCGTTTAAAATATATATTAGATGCAATCAACATTAGATGTCTCCAATACAAACACAAAGGTGTCCCTAAGAGTCATTTGATATGCATATAATAATATTTTAGTAATCACATACTAATAAATTTTAGAAATGTTTTACCTTATATATATATATATATATATATATATATATATATATATATATATATATATATATATATAAATCTTCATTATCTTATTCTAAGCCTTTAAAAATGAGATAAGACTTTATAGATAGCATATCTAAACAGATAATTAAAACATATAAGAATAATCACTTTGCGTACACAAAGGTGAGGTTTTGTTTACATAAGGTACTAAACAAAAATCAATGCTTTGTGATATTAAAAAAAAAAACCATGATTATTGCAACAATTTGATGATTTAAGATAAGCATGATTTATGAGACTACATCCCACCATTTCTCATGGAAAATTTTCTTAAAACTGTGTCTTTAGGATTCTTTTATAACACCAGGGACCTCCTTTACAAATAGATGCAAAACACGAGATCGTATATCGTAAACTCTATTAGTTTACATAGATCATAAAATATCTTTTTATAATATTTTCTACCGGAGGAGAAGGATTCAACAACTGGCCGACCATTAGGAGGTGATATTTCATGCACACTCCACCTCAATGGAAACTCGTAAATGCTACGTATTGCACAAAAACTTGCAGTATTTTATAGCACACAATGGCTCATAAAAATATATACAATATAATTTTCATTCTAGTAGAAATGGATATCTCTATCATTGTAGAGAACCTTCTCTCGGATAACATGCATATGAACATCTATATGCTTCGTTCTCTTATGTTGAACTTGATTCTTTAACAAGAGATAAAAACTCTAGCCATCACATAGAGGAGGAGTAATTCCTTTAGCTTCCATGTGTATCTCTTCTAACAACCGCTTCAGCTACATGCCTTCTCTCTTTGCTTCCGTTGCATTCGTACTCTGCCTCAAGAGAATAAATAGAGATTTTTGGTGGCTTTTTACTATTTCAAGTAATGGCACTGCACCAAAACTTGAACACAAATACATATGTATATTATATATCAAATACAACATCAACATGCTTCTTGTAATAATATCCATATAGAAATCATAATAAGCATAATAAATTTGTATTGATTTCACTTTTAACCATCTCGTAAAAGTTAAACACAAATTGTAAAACATCTAACATAATAATATGCTTAAGAACTAACCATATTTGAAATAATTTCAACATATTACTCGTTTAAAATATATATTAGATGCAATCAACATTAGATGTCTCCAATACAAACACAAAGAAGTCCCTAGGTGTCATTTGATATGCATATAATAATATTTTAGTAATCACATACTAATAAAATTTAGAAATGTTTTACCTTTTATATATATATATAAGGTAAAACATTTCTAAAATTTATTAGTATGTGATTACTAAAATATATATATAAGGTAAAACATTTCTAAAATTTATTAGTATGTGATTACTAGTATATGTATATATATATATATATATATATATATATGTATGTATGTATGTATGTATGTATGTATGTATGTATGTATGTATGTATGTATGTATGTATGTATGTATGTATGTATGTATGTATGTATGTATGTATGTATGTATGTATGTATATATATATGTATATGTATGTATGTATGTATGTATGTATGTATCGTATATATATATATGTATTGTAACCCTTTAAAAATGAGATAAGACTTTATAGATAGCATATCTCGAAAAGATAATTAAAACATATATGAATAATCACTTTGCTTACACAAAGGTGAGGTTTTGTTTACATAAGGTACTAAACAAAAATCAATACTTTGTGATATAAACAAAAAAACCAAGATTATTACAACAATTTGATGATTTAGGATAAGCATGATTTTTGAGACTACATCTGACCATTTCTCATGGAAAATTTTCTTAAAAGCTGTCTCTTTAGGAGTCTTTTGTAACACCAAGACCTCCTTTACAAATAGATGCAACACACGAGATCGTATATCGTAAACTCTATTAGTTTACATAGATCATAAAATCTCTTTTTATAATATTTTCTACCGGAGGAGAAGGATTAAACAACCGGCTGACCATTAGGAGGTGATATTTCATGCACACTCCACCTCATTGGAAACTCGAAAGGCTACGGATTGCACAAAACTTGCAGTATTTTATAGCACACAATGGCTCGTAAACATATCTACAATATAATCTTCATTCTAGTAAAACTGGAGATCTCTATCATCATTGTAGAGAACCTTCTCTCGGATAACATGCATATAAACATCTATATGCTTCGTTCTCTTATGTTGAACTTGATTCTTTAACAAGAGATTAAAACTCTAGCCATCACATAGAGGAGGAGTAATTCCTTTAGCTTCCATGTGTATCTCTTCTAACAACCGCCCACTACATGCCTTCTCTCTTGCTTCGTTGCATACGTACTCTTCCTAAGTAGAATAAATAGAGATTGTTGGTGGTTTTTTACTATTTCAAGTAATGGCACATGCACCAAAAACTTGAACACAAATACATATGTATATTCTATATCAAATACAACATCAACATGCATACTTTGTAATAATATCCATATAGAAATCATAATAAGCATAATAAATCTGTATTGATTTCACTTTTAACCGTTTCTAAAAGTTAAACACAAGTTGTAAAACATCTAACATAATAATATGCTTAAGAACTAACCATATTTGAAATAATTTCAACATATTACTCGTTTAAAATATATATTAGATGCAATCAACATTAGATGTCTCAATACAAACACAAAGGCGTCCCTAAGAGTCATTTGATATGCATAGAATAATATTTTAGTAATCACATACTAATAAATTTTAGAAATGTTTTACCTTATATATATATATATATATATATATATATATATATATATATATATATATATATATATATATATATCTTCATTATCTTATTCTAAGACTTTAAAAATGAGATAAGACTTTATAGATAGCATATCCAGATAATTAAAACATATAAGAATAATCACTGCGTACACAAAGGTGAGGTTTTGTTTACATAAGGTACTAAACAAAAATCAATGCTTTGTGATATTAAAAAAAAAAAAAAAAACATGATTATTGCAACAATTTGATGATTTAAGATAAGCATGATTTGTGAGACTACATCCCAAAGCATTTCTCATGGAAAAATTTCTTAAAAGCTGTGTCTTTAGGAGTCTTTTATAACACCAGGGACCTCCTTTACAAATATCTATGCAACACACGAGATCGTATATCGTAAACTCTATTAGTTTACATAGATCATAAAATCTCTTTTTATAATATTTTCTACCGGAGGAGAAGGATTCAACAACTGGCCGACCATTAGGAGGTGATATTTCATGCACACTCCACCTCAATGGAAACTCGAAAGGCTACGCATTGCACAAAACTTGCGTATTTTATAGCACACAATGGCTCATAAAAATATCTACAATATAATCTTCATTCTAGCAGAATGGATATCTCTATCATTGTAGAGAACCTTCTCTCGAGATAACATGCATATGAACATCTATGTGCTTCGTTCTCTTATGTTGAACTTTATTCTTTAACAAGAGATTAAAACTCTAGCCATCACATAGAGGAGGAGTAATTCCTTTAGCTTCCATGTGTATCTCTTCTAACAACCACTTGAGCTACATGCCTTCTCTCTTTGCTTTCGTTGCATACTTCCGTACTCTGCCTCAAGTAGAATAAATAGAGATTGTTGGTGGCTTTTTACTATTTCAAGTAATGGCACTGCACCAAAAAACTTGAACACAAATACATATGTATATTCTATATCAAATACAACATCAACATGCTTACCGTAATAATATCCATATAGAAATCATAATAAGCATAATAAATCGTATTGATTTCACTTTTAACCGTCTGTAAAATTTAAACACAAGTTGTAAAACATCTAACATAATAATATGCTTAAGAACTAACCATATTTGAAATAATTTCAACACATTACTCATTTAAAATATATATTAGATGCAATCAACATTAGGCCTCCCTCTTGCACTAAGAAAGTCTCTCACATGGTGTGGGATGATTTGTTGATGAGATTTGAAAAAGATGGCAGGTTGGAAAGGGGCCACTCTCTCTAGTCTTTGGTAAGTGCCTTCTCATTAAAATTACACTCCAAAGTTTGCCCATCTTTATCATGTCACTTTTCAAAATTCCTTCTTCCTTCGGAGAAAATTGAAAGGATTCAAAAAAAATTTTATGGCAAGGCATGGAAGAGAAGTTCAAATTTCACCTAGTGGCACGGGATAAGTCTCGCACCCCAAAATCCATGGGAGGGTTGGGCATAAAAAATATTGAGAAAATGAATGAGGCACTCATCGCTAAGATGGGGCGATTGCTATCCGAGAAACACCCTGGATTGATGTTATTAAAGCAAAATACTTGAATCAACAAGTCATCTACTCCTATCTGCATGAAGAACAACTACCCAATGGTTCCATTTTTTGGAATAATCTGGTCAAGAGTAGAAACTTCATCAAGCGGGGCAGCAAATGGAAAGTGGGGATGGCGGTGAGATAAACTTCGGGAGGATAACTGGTTCGTGACAACCTCTTGGAGAGATTTGGGACAGCTAAGGACACCTTATAAGCAAGTATGGAACTAAAGTCAAGGACTACATTGAAGGTAATGGCACCAACAAGACTTGGAAAAGACTTTCTATGGAACGAATTGAGCTGAAACAAACTACTTCCTCCCTTCAGGATATTTTAGACCTCTTCCCTTTAAGTCAGCTGAATTCCAAGGATGAGCTGGTTTGGAGCAATTCACAAGATGGGAAATACTCAGTCAAATCTGGTTATACCAATCTTTCTCACGGTAACCAATCTGACTTTAACTGGAACAAGATCTGGATGCCTGAGTTAACCCCCAAAATAATTTTTTTCTTTGGCTGGCCATCAGAGGTAGAATTCTCACCACTGACAATTTGATGAGAAGAGGATTTATAATTCCTAATTGGTGCCACCTTTGTAGGAATGACTATGAAGACATTAGTCATCTGTTCATACATTGTGCTTATGCCAATAGAATTTGGAGCTTTGTTCTTTCTAAATTTGATGCTCTTTGGGTGTTGCCGAAGAACCTTAATCAGCTATGGAATCAATGGAACCCACCATTCAGACATTGTGCTATCAAAAGAATCTGGAAATTAGCAATCCCACACTTAATCTGGAGGATTTGGAAGGACAGAAATAATATCATTTTCAGAAATAAGAAGCAGAATTATAAAATCAGTATTGGCAAAATTTCTCAAGGTATCAAAGAGGACATGGCCAGATTTAAACCTCCCAAGAACAAGTGTTATCCTGAGAATGAAGAACACATTTTATCTAATTGGCACATTGGAAATTGGAGCAACCCTGGGAATAGTGTTGATAGATCTTTGATTAAATGGCATCCTCCTGACTCTAATTGGTACAAGCTGAACTTTGATGAAGCCTCTAAGGGAAACCACTGGGACAACAGCTGGAGGAGGAAAAATATGAGACCACAAAGGTAATTTGATTGCTGCTTATGCAGGAAAAATGGGAATTCAAACCAATCATTTTGCCGAAGCATTATCTACTCTCTAGGGCTTGAGAGTTGCACGGGCTCAAAATATTCAGAACCTTATTGTTGAAGGGGACTCTCTTAATATCTTTAAGCTTCTTAATCAGTCCTCATCTCCCAGTTGGAGTATTAAAGACTTTATCTCTGAATCCATAAGCATTTGCCACACCTTCAATAGTATCAGAATCATACATACTTACAGGGAGGGAAACAATCTGGCGGATGCACTGGCCAATTATGGCATTAATATAAATTTTACTATCTGGGATAATGATAGTATCCCTAATCAGCTTCACAACAGCATCCATGCGGATCTTCACAAGTAAGCAATCTCTAGAGATAAGCCTTAATCTTTGGAGGAAAATCAAAATCATCAATTCTTTCACAAGTGCTGCTTTATTCTATATGGCGAGGCAAATAATATCTTTTTCAAATAATAGCAAGATCTATTTAAGAAACTTCAAGTGGAGTCATCCTGATTTGAAAATCACGCACGCGGGAGGTACAACAGCCGTTGATATCCGGATGCCAAACTCCACGAAAACCGATGATAAATACAAAGTGATTGTTGACAGGGAAAGGGTTTTCACACGCGACTTCCCGCAGGCTCAGTTCAGCAATTACGCAGCCGTTCGTGAGAAGACCAACGGCTACAGTTCCCAGTCTTATGCGATCTTCAACAGTAAGAAACGAACTGTTCTTCACGCTCAGCGGCATTCTGGAATTTGTTGTAACCTGCACACCACTAAGAAGATGGGAGGACCTCCCTGTCAAATTGAGCCGTGCGCGGACCCTGATTGGAAGGATAACACCGAGCTTTGGAACATTCTCAGCATAGGCGGCTTCACCAACTTTGTTGAAAGGGTGCAGGGACATGATCAAAGTATTTCAGTACGCTTTGCTAAGGAATGGAAAGAGAGGACTGTCGACTATGGGGGACAGAAAATTCTTGTCAATGAAGAGCTCATTGCTGAAGCGACCGGTCTCAGCCTGGATGGGTACCGCTTCTTCAACAAAAGGGTTATCAAAGAAACTGAAGAAAGAAGATTTGTGGAGGAAGATGAGAAGCTTATATTTAGCACAGCGGGTCTGCTTGTAAGCTCAATTCCTTCACCGTTTGATGAGGTCACTCGCATGATGATTCGTTTCATCTCCTTGGAAGGTAGGTTTGTTACTGTCCCAGCTAAGCATCTCATCTTTTTAAACCACTTCCGTAGGAATAGATTGGTTTGCTTCCCTCATTATCTTTTAAACTCTCTTGAGCGCTCCATTTTGGAGTTCCAGAAGCATACCCGGGCGGTTCCCTTGCATCAAGGGCTTATTTTGCTAATTCACAAATACTGCCTTCTCAAGTACCCCGGTCTTCCTTCCTCTCCTAGCCCGGCTCCCCCTTTGATGGGCTCTGCTGCTGCCAGTCCTGCTTCCCCTGCTGCCCTTGCTGCCCTTGCTGCTGCCCCTGCCACCGGTGCTGCTACCCCCATGCCGGCTGCACATGATTCTCCTTCTATTCCTCCTGCTGCTCCTCCTGCCACCCACCTCGCCTCTTCCTCTAAACATCCATTCACTAGGGCTTCTAGGAGACTCAACCTTGAGACTCTTGCAGCAGGGAAAGAGCCTCTTGATCTTGACATTGCACGTGACCTGCTGAACATAAGTAGTGCCAGTCCCCGGGAAGCACAGATGGATAACCCTTCTAAGAGACTGGAGGCCTTAGAGGCTGAGATAAAAATGCTGAAGGATGAGGTCAAAAACCTAGCTAAGCAAAAAGGTAAGAAAATCATGGAGGGGGAAGGGAGCATTGACAATAGTCAGATTGAAGACATATACAAAAAGCTGACCTCCTTGGACTCCCGCCTTGGGAAGGCTAAGACTAGGCATGATTACAACATTGCTGCCTTTAGGGCCATTGAGGAGTTCATCGTGGGACATGCCAAAAGTGTTTCCAACCTCAGCGGTGTCCCGGCTGCACTTTGGGGCAATGAAAAAGAGAGCAAAAGGACCATCGAGGAGCTCGATAAGATGGATGTTGCCCACATGACCGCTTTGGGTATGTTTCATGCTTGGAAAAAAGTCAAGATCAGTGTTGATCAAGCAGCCAAGAAGTAGTCCTGCATGCTTCTACTGCTCTCTTTTGTTATTCTTACTGTTTCTTGGCTGTCGGGTTACTATTTTTTTGCTGTTGTTTTGCTGTTAAGTCTCGCTTGTGTAGCTGTTTCTGGGCTACGTTGAATTTCATTGTGCTTTACTTGGACTTGGTTAGTCTGCTTTATGCTTCTCACTCTTATTCCGGCTTAAAGGCCTTATTTTGTATTCAAGGGTATATTCCCTTTCAAAAACTATTTGCCAATATTAAAAACATTAGATGTCTCCAATACAAATACAAAGGCATCCCTAAGTGTCATTTGATATGCATATAATAATATTTTAGTAATCACATACTAATAAATTTTAGAAATGTTTTACCTTATATATATATATATATATATATATATATATATATATATATATATATATATATATATCTAAGCCTTTAAAAATAAGATAAGACTTTATAGATAGCATATCTAAACAGAGATAATTAAAACATATAAGAATAATCACTGCGTACACAAAGGTGAGGTTTTGTTTACATAAGGTACGAAACAAAAATCAATGCTTTGTGATATTAAAAAAAAAAAAACCATGATTATTGCAACAATTTGATGATTTAAGATATGCATGATTTGTGAGACTACATCCCACCATTTCTCATGGAAAAATTTCTTAAAAGCGTGTCTTTAGGAGTCTTTTATAACACCAGGACCTCCTTTACAAATATCTATGCAACACACGAGATCTATATCGTAAACTCTATTAGTTTACATAGATCATAAAATATCTTTTTATAATATTTTCTACCAGAGGAGAAGGATTCAACAACGGCCGACCATTAGGAGGTGATATTTCATGCACACTCCACCTCAATGAAACTCGAAAGGCTACGCATTGCACAAAACTTGCGGTATTTTATAGCACACAATGGCTCGTAAAAATATCTACAACATAATCTTCATTCTAGCGAATGCTGAGATTTACTATCTATCATTGTAGAGAACCTTCTCTCGGATAACATGCATATGAACATCTATATGCTTCGTTCTCTTATGTTGAACTTGATTCTTTAACAAGAGATAAAAACTCTAGCCATCACATAGAGGAGGAGTAATTCCTTTAGCTTCCATGTGTATCTCTTCTAACAACCGCTTCACCTACATGCCTTCTCTCTCTGCTTCCGTTGCATTTACGTACTCTTCCTCGGTAGAATAAATAGAGATTGTTGGTGGTTTTTACTATTTCAAGTAATGGCACTGCACCAAAAAAACTTGAACACAAATACATATGTATATTCTATATCAAATACAACATCAACATGCTTCTTGTAATAATATCCATATAGAAATCATAATAAGCATAATAAATCTTTATTGATTTCACTTTTAACCGTCTGTAAAAGTTAAACACAAGTTATAAAACATCTAACATAATAATATACTTAAGAACTAACCATATTTGAAATAATTTCAACATATTACTCGTTTAAAATATATATTAGATGCAATCAACATTAGATGTCTCCAATACAAACACAAAGGCGTCCCTAAGTGTCATTTGATATGCATATAATAATATTTTAGTAATCACATACTTAAATTTTAGAAATGTTTTACACATATATATATAATATTATATATATATATATATATATATATATATATATATATATATATATATATATATATATATATATATATATATATATATATATATATATATATATATATATTCATTATCTTATTCTAAGCCTTTAAAAATGAGATAAGACTTTATAGATAGCATATACGAATGATAATTAAAACATATAAGAATAATCACTGCAGTACACAAAGGTGAGGTTTTGTTTAAATAAGGTACTAAACAAAAATCAATGCTTTGTGATATTAAAAAGAAAAAAAAAAACCATGATTATTGCAACAATTTGATGATTTAAGATAAGCATGATTTGTGAGACTACATCCCGGATTTCTCATGGAAAAATTTCTTAAAAGCGTGTCTTTAGGAGTCTTTTATAACACCAGGACCTCCTTTACAAATAGATGCAACACACGAGATCTGTATATCGTAAACTCTATTAGTTTACATAGATCATAAAATCTCTTTTTATAATATTTTCTACCGAGAGGAGAAGGATTCAACAATCGCCAACCATTAGAAGGTGATATTTCATGCACACTCCACCTCAATGGAAACTCGAAAGGCTACGCATTGCACAAAACTTGCAGTATTTTATAGCACACAATGGCTCGTAAAAATATCTACAATATAATCTTCATTCTAAGCGAACCGGAGATCTCTATCATTGTAGAGAACCTTCTCTCGGATAGCATGCATATGAACATCTATATGCTTCGTTCTCTTATCTTGAACTTGATTCTTTAACAAGAGATAAAAACTCTAGCCATCACATAGAGGAGGAGTAATTCCTTTAGCTTCCATGTGTATCTCTTCTAACAACCGCTTCAGCTACATGCCTTCTCTACTGCTTAGTTGCACTTATGTACTTTGCCTCGGTGAACAAATAGAGATTGTTGTTGGTTTTTACTATTTCAAGTAATGGCACTTTAATGCCCAAAAAACTTGAACACAAATACATATGTATATTCTATATCAAATACAACATCAACATGCTTACTTTGTAATAATATCCATATAGAAACCATAATAAGCATAATAAATCTGTATTGATTTCACTTTTAACCGTCTGTAAAAGTTAAACACAAGTTGTAAAACATATAACATAATAATATGCTTAAGAACTAACCATATTTGAAATAATTTCGACATATTACTCGTTTAAAATATATATTAGATGCAATCAACATGAGATGTCTCAATACAAACACAAAGGCATCCCTAAATGTCATTTGATATGCATATAATAATGTTTTAGTAATCACATACTAATAAATTTTAGAAATGTTTTACCTTATGTGTGTGTGTGTGTGTGTGTGTGTGTGTGTGTGTGTGTGTGTGTGTGTGTGTGTACATATATATATGTATGTTTGTATGTATATCTTCATTATCTTATTCTAAGCCTTTAAAAATGAGATAAGACTTTATAGATAGCATATCTAAATAGATAATTAAAACATATAAGAATAATCACTACGTACACAAAGGTGAGGTTTTGTTTACGTAAGTACTAATCAAAAATCAATGCTTTGTGATATAAAAAAAAAAAAAAACCATGATTATTACAACAATTTGATGATTTAGGATAAGCATGATTTGTGAGACTACATCCCAAAGCATTTCTCATGGAAAATTTTCTTAAAACCTGTGTCTTTAGGAGTCTTTTATAACACCAGAGCTCCTTTACAAATAGATGCAACACACGAGAGTGTATATCGTAAACTCTATTAGTTTACATAGATCATAAAATCTCTTGTTATAATATTTTCTACCAAAGGAGAAGGATTCAACAACCGGCCGACCATTAGGAGGTGATATTTCATGCACACTCCACCTCAATGGAAACTCTGAAAGGCTAAGCATTGCACAAAACTTGCAGTATTTTATAGCACACAATGGCTCATAAACATATCTACAATATAATCTTCAGTCTAGCAGAACTGGAGATCTCTATCACTGTAGAGAACCTTCTCTCGGATAACATGCATATGAACATCTATATGCTTCGTTCTCTTATGTTGAACTTGATTCTTTAACAAGAGATAAAAACTCTAGCCATCACATAGAAGAGGAGTAATTCCTTTAGCTTCCATGTGTATCTCTTCTAACAACCGTTTCAGCTACATGCCTTCTCTCTGCTTGTTGCATTCGTACTCTGCCTCGGTAGAATAAATAGAGATTGTTGGTGGCTTTTTACTATTTCAAGTAATGGCACCAAAAAAATTGAACACAAATACAAATGTATATTCTATATCAAATACAACATCAACATGCTTCTTTGTAATAATATCCATATAGAAATCATAATAAGCATAATAAATCAGTATTGATTTCATTTTTAACAAATCTGTAAAAGTTAAACACAAGTTGTAAAACATCTAACATAATAATATGCTTAAGAACTAACCATATTTGAAATAATTTCAACATATTACTCGTTTAAAATATATATTAGATGCAATCAACATTAGATGTCTCAATACAAACACAAAGGCGTCCCTAAGTATCATTTGATATGCATATAATAATATTTTAGTAATCACATACTAATATATATATATATATATATATATATATATATATATATATATATATATATATATATATCTATATCTATATCTATATCTATATCTATATCTATATCTTCATTATCTTTTTCTAAGCCCTTAAAAATGAGATAATACTTTATAGATAGCATATCCGAATGATAATTAAAACATATAAGAATAATCACTTTGCGTACACAAAGGTGAGGTTTTGTTTACGAAGGTACTAAACAAAAATCAATGCTTTGTGATAAAAAAAAAAAAAAAAACCATGATTATTACAACAATTTATACTATCAACATTTTTATAATAAATTAGGTTTTACGGAGGAAAAAATATTAAATTTTTATATAAGTAGTCCCCTCGTTTAAGCCACGCAGATCAAATTTTGATGAATTTGTGTCGAAGTAAAGGGACCTTTCACACAAATTTTCTATACATACGATAAATTAGTTTGACAATAACAAAAATAAAATTCAATTGAAATGTGAGTAAAAAAATTAGTTTTCTATACAAACGCGACTGACGATTTAATCATTGTGTCACAAAATCATCATTTCGAAAATAATTATCTAATTAAAATAATTATGGTAACTATATTTCTTAATTTAAAACTTAAAAGAATTAAAATATATTTAATTAAAATAATTATTTTAACTATATTTCTTAGTTTAAAACCTAAAAGAAACAAGGCCATGATATGGCAAATCCTGCCGAAAATGAAATTTTGTGATGTGGAGGAGCGGAGAAAATATTCAAACATGTTTTTAAACTGAAGTTTGAATTTGTATAAGTAAAGGGCATGTGGGAAACCCTCTTGTAAATGATTGAAACGAAGATGTACAAATCCATTTGTTATTCGAGAAGACACACGAATAGTAAAAAATAGTGTTTGCATTTTGTAGGAGTACTTGATTAAAGCAGAGGTGTAGAAGTACATTAGATATTTGAGAGAAGATGCGAAAATAGAAAGAGACATTTTTAAATTTGTTGAATTGAATTCTTCTTTTGTGCGAGTCTGATTTTGAAAATTTATTTACTTGGAAGACAAATACAACTAAGAAAATATTTGTTGTTTATGTACTTCTTGAGTTGTGTATGACAATATTTTAAATAAAACGTTATCATATTTTTGTAGATCATTATGTATTTCCAAGAGTAATGTAGATAGCTAATGGAGTTGGCGTGGTCAAGCACCAATTGTATAAAAAAATTCAGAGGTTCAAGGACCATGAAATGCTAAGTGAAAAAACCATTTACTTTTTATAAACACCATCTTGTAAGTCAACATGTCTGCAAGTGGGAGTCAATATTTGGTACGAAGATTATCGAATAGTCATTGTCAAACAATATAATTTTTTTAGTCAACAAGTATGTAAGTGGGGTCAATTGGTAGAATGACCATCAGATAGTCACTAGAATATATCAGATCCTTCATTCGTATATGAGATAAGATAAGAAAAGAAAAAAATGATATTAATGTCCATGAAGGCTCAAATTGGCCTATAGCACTAAAAAGTAAAATGTGAAGTACTTGATAGGGATTGCAAAATTATCTCCAATAAACTCAAAAACTGAAGTACAAATGACCAAGAGATATTTTGAAAGCAAATCATGTCCTCTAATACGCGATGAATCTTATGACTATATCTACATCGAAATGTCGGAGGTGGCTTTATACTCAATTTTAAATAGCACACAAAATATTAAAATACACCACAAAATTACATAATGCGAAAATCCCAAGGACTTTCCTTATCAAAATATTATGCCTGCCTATAATCATCTTAGAAATTTTTCCTTTCACAACAAATGAGGTGGTACTGCTACTTAGTTGAACCCAATTGCTATACAAGACAACTAAGTAGAAGTTTTACATTATAGATCCGTACTAAGAACCCTGTCCTTCCCTTTTTCCATAAAACACTTTAGAGAATTTCAACGAGTAATTGGAATCTTTGATGTTGTTACACGTATTTCATTCACCTCCTCTTGTAAGTAATATTTTTTGCACAAAAATCAACATTCATTGAAATGATAGAACTACTTGAATCCAACACGTCTTATAAGTAATAGAACTTATTGCTTTTGGTTTACCAACTTTGGGCGTGAGAGCATATGTAACCGATGTGGCATGTTGAAGGAGTGGGACACAATGCAATGTTTTTTTGGTTTGCTGACAACATTATAGCCTTTGCCTGCATGGACGAAAATTCAGTTTATATCTAATTAATAATCAGGAGAATATAATGTACAGATTGAATACATTTAAGTTTCAATCATAGTTTACCAAATCAGGTGTGACATTGTAAACACTGACTGTTCCTCTATAGAAAATGGTGAGTTGGTTAAGGTTTGATTGCGTCTTGCTTTGTGGGAAAGGAGACCTTCAAATCCAAAAAATATACAACATACATTATTACAATCTAAATGCAATTATCTGGCTTCATTTTAACTTGACCTAAAATCATCCAAGTTAATTCATTTAATGGCTGACATTTCTTCAAAGACATTTTGTGAAATTTTGAAAAAACAAACATCATAACGAGAACCTACGTAGGAAAGAATAATCCTGGTCCAGAAATTTGATTTGGAATAATTTACATTCAAAAATCACAGACTCTGGCGAAATGGGTTACATGATATAAATGATACCTGAAAACATTAGCATTTGCAGCAGGGGAAACACCTCCCCATTTAAGAGGACCGAAGCTACCAAATGGGCTTTTCTCTGCCAATGTATTTTTCTCAACTGTTTGTTGAGAAACTGATCTGAAAATTTCCAACCTCTCTACAACAGGGGATAGTGAAATATCCAGATCAGGCACCTGAGTTTCTCTTCTGTAACATAACTCTTCCGTCGAAGCAGATGCAGAAGCGCCATTCTTGCCTCTATCTTTATCTGATTCCATATGATTCTCCATTTTCTGCACACCATTTCAGATGCATTTAATATTTCTCCCTAAAATAACCTGCACAACTGTGGGATCAAACCAGAACAGAAAACTCTACAAAATATTACCGCACAAGCTTTCCCTTTTAGGGCTAGGATTTTCTCAAAGTTGACGGATAAATGTGCGCCATCTGCAACCTGGGGTGCCGTATTTTTGCTGGCTTCAACCTAAAATGAATCCACGGCTTCTTGTTGCTTGGCTGTGCCTGCATCTACATCTGCAATATTCATGCCCGTTATCAAAAGAAAATGTTGTAAAAGAAGTTTATTTAAGAGGAAACCTACTACTAGTCTCCCACGTTGCCAGACAAACTGTCGCCCATATCTGACAGCCATTAATGCATATTGATCTCCAAATTTGGATGTTATTTTTTTCTTTGATTTTCGTGCTAAATAAAGGGAAATGTTGACTATCCAATAGAATGAAAGATAAATGATATTTAGAAATTGCCAAAAATATTATTTTTACAAAACTATAATCTAACAATGAAATATTCCACATGGCAAAAATTGATTGAAAAATAAGAAACACATTAATGGATGTGGTGAAGACAATATACCTGACGGCACGATAATAAAGTATATTTAAATTTAAAAAACAAGTAAAAAAAAAAAAACTATATATCTTTTTAAAAAAACGTAGCTATGCTCCTTCATATGTTTTAATTGACTCGCTGAGTTGAAACCAATGCTTATATATTCCACTTTACACCATCAATGTTTATTGGGTTATATATGTTATAGTGAATGCCTACCATCCAAGTAGTCAAGGTTTATATGTTATTCCAAATGCCACTCCAAGTTATATACATATTGTCAAATGGCTACCATCCAACTCTTGCAAAGCCTAGTATATTAACTCCGCACTCACCCAAGCCAAGTCTACTCTGGGTACTATTTTTGTTCATACAAATTTCTCTTCGCATTATTATTCAAAATATCAGGCCTTTGTCTGTGAGTATTTGTTTATCATTTGGATTTTTATTTGCAAATGTCAATGCAACAACTATAAAACAACTTCAATACATCCAATTTTAGAGGATTGATGAAGTCTTAAAGTTCACCGAAAATGCCTGAATTCTACAAAATCATCTCAAAGTCTGGTCTACACTACTAAATCGCCAAAAATATCAATTTCAGGTTTACAAAAATCTCTTCCCATGCCATAGACATCTGCAAATCTCTAAAGGATCGTGATATTATTATTTTCTGAAACCCTTTATGAACAGAATTATTGTCTGTGTTTTTTAATATTTCTCGTGCCATAGCGTTTGTTCTGCTTCAAAAAGTCATTGTAATAGGTTGAAATATTCGCAGGTTTGCTCCCAAATGATTGTTACCGTTAAAAAATGTTGAAAACGGAAAAATATTTTGTAAAAATGACCTCTGACGCCATTTTGAAAAAAAAAATCATTATTCCAATCAATCTGGAAATGGCGTTGATCAGATCTAGCCAGTGAATATAGCCTTCAAATCATAATTTCTGGAAATCTCTAGCCTTCGAAAATCAAACCAATATTTTGTCTTCCGTCTGGAGAAATTTTAAATTTCTTAAAATCTCTTCATTTTACTTATACAAATTGATTGATATCTGGATCTGTATCTGTATCTGTCTGAGCTGAAACTACTGCCAACTGTTGTTTTGTTTGTTGTATGCAGAAGAATAAGAAGGATAAGACGATGCTTCATTAGGGCATAATGTCAAGCTGTATTGATTTTGCTTCTACTACTTTGAGCACCTAATTTGCACGCAGGTAGAAGACGGCAACCATTTAATTTTTCCTACTCTTTATATTTTATTTAGAGTAGTTGTATTGATTAAGACATTGAAATGAAATGAAAGATTTTAATGACGTCCATGAGATTGAAGAGTCTATGGGACCAAACGAAACTGATACATTAAGCAATATTCAGACTCTTTGCCATATCAACTCTTCTACTGTGAATCTTGAGCACTAAACCAACGATCTTTTGAAGTTTTGTTTCTGCAAATAACTCATTTAAGTTGTCCACTTTTAATTCACTTTCATACTGGATACGGATATCATCATATGCTGAACACTCCATAATGAAATGCCATTCCGTTTCAACAACCCCTTTGCTGCAAAAAAGACAAATTCTCCTTTCCCAATCCTCTTTGGGAATAGTCCATCTACCGGTTTCACAACGAAGATGATGTGATCCGGTCCTCAACTGAGCCACTAAAATCCTTGCCTTACCTTTGATAACTGCTCCCAAGTAAGCTTTTTCATCATGCTCCCAAGTGGGGTTGAAATCTTTGATATATTGAGCTTTCTTACGACCCATTTGTTATGTCCACATGGCAGTCCTAAACTTCTCCATCACATAATTTTTTATTTCCCTGTTGCTGTTAGGACACTCCTGAAAATTGATGCCCCATTTGTTCATCCATTTGTTGTTCTGTTTCATCCATGTTTTCTTTTTGCGCTCTAGATTATCCTTTGTAACCATTTTGGGCCAACGAAGATCGTCCATGCTTTCAACTTTTTTCAAATAGCTTATCAACCGAGTTATTGCCGATGCTTCCATCGGGAAGGTACCCGCTTCAGCTAACAAGATCTCATAAGGAACTGTTGATTTGACTTTAAGAGTGCTTGTGATTAGATGTTTCTGGATTCTTTCTAATTTCCGCCATCCATGTTTTGACACGCTACTTCCCCAAACCTCGCAACCATAAAGAGCAACCGGAGTAACCAACAAACCAAAGAGGGTTTTCTTAGTTTTCCAGTCCCAGAGCTCAGCTTTCCTACACCTATTCTGAAGTAGGTAAGATGCTTTCCAACCTCCTTGTATCCTTTTTTCTCTGCAAGTCTCCCAGCTCATCTTGTTGTGGAAATCAATCCCAAGATATTTATATTCTGTAACAATTTCCAAAGTACTCCCCTCAAACAGAAAGTTAAATTGCCTCTCTTTTCTTTTCAGAGAAAAAATCATGATTTTTGTTTTGCTAGTGTTCACTTGCATCCCGACTTCCTGGCAAAAGAATTCTAAAGCTTTTAGATGCTCCCTCAAACCTTGAGTGTTGTTGAAATTAAGATAAGATCATCGGCATATAAAAGTAACTTCACCACGTACTCGGCCAATTGAACACCCCCTCCTTCAGTTTTACATAACCATTCTTCAAGCTTATCAATGTATAAACCAAACAAAGTGGGAGAAAGAGGGCAACCTTGTTTGACCCCAATGTCACTACCAAAGCATTCAGACATACCAAAGCATTGAAAGTGCCCTTTCCTACTATCCCACTTATGTCTCTTTCATTGTTCTTCAAGAATAGATAGGTTAGATATAAAATGCATTACAATGGAGTGAAGCATGAAGAAAAGGCTTAAGTAGGAATTTTTATTTTTCATTTTTAAAAGAAACTAAGTTCTTACAATAGTTTATTCAAACATTGAGGATATATATCCAAACTCATATGATATACAACTTTAAGAGGTAAATTAATAATTTACAGCCAACCATACTCCCTCCATTCACCACGTGGAATGTTAAGAAGGTACTTATGGTTTTAAAAATTAAGCATATAGTTATAACTCACTAAGGATTATCCAAGTCTTAATTTGATGGGGGCGAGTAGAGGGGCTCTAAATAATATACTACTAAACTATAGTTTCTAGGATATAGTTTAGATAGGTTTTTTAAAAATTAAACTATAATTTTAGAATTTAAACTTTAGTATTTATTTATTATACTATAGTTTTAGAAATTCAAATGCAACCCTTAGTAATAAGGGACGTTTTAAGTCATAGAAAAAAATCTTTTTCGAATCACAAAGGGAAAAATATAAAGGAAAAATCAATTTCCTGTATTTTCACGTGCACACACATTACAAACTATAGATTATTAAAAAATATTTCAAATCATTTTAACCTTACCTTTATTTGCGAAAGGTCCCATTTTTTCACCATGGGCATCGGTAAACATTATACTCGTCTCGATACCATATTAGGATGAGGAATTTTTTAACCAAATTAAATTAATATAACGCATTAAACACATTTAAAAATGAAATAATTAAAAATACAAAGTGACACAGATTTAACATGGAAAACCCCAATGGGGTAGAAAGAATTTCTATTTATTGAGAAACTATTAACTAGTCCATAACTCCCTTCATCACTTCATGCTCCATGTTTTTAACTCGGAGTAATTTTATGCATCCGATTATAGCCCAAACCATATTTAAATAACCCGAAGTGTTATAACTATTAAGTGATGGGGTACACCCCGATTTAATAAATAATTAGTTAATTAATAACTAATAAACCTAATATAAAGTTTATATTAAATAATAAAGAATATAAACTATATTCTATATTATTTAATTATAAACTAAATATTATGAACACTTAATATTATGTTCTAACAACCCTTGATACCTTATCAATATTCTTGGATGCACTTCTAGGTGTGATAACTTCATCTCCTATATCTCATTCTTCGATTGGATGCCCGATAAACATGCATGATGCATCTCGTACACTTGTGCTATCACGCTAGTGGTAAGAGTTCTTCTTGGATTTCATTAGGCTTGTCTTCTTTCTTCTTGACTTGATCATTACCTTTTGATGCTTTTCTAACTTAATTCTCCTATGACAGTCATTGATTGCTTCTCCTTTCCATCATCTACACATGTTATCTCTTTGTCAAAATTTGCATCTTTAGACCTAGAATTAGGTTCCTTGACCTTGTATGTGTACTTCACATCCTTATTTCTAGTGGATATTTTAGACACATGACTGACTTGGACTCATTATTGGAATTTTTTCTTATTTTGAATACCTTCTTATCTTGTCCTTCGAATGCATGAAGTCTTATGTTATCCTTCTAATGTTCATTTAGATGACAATGTCTTGCAAAATTTCCATGTTCATGACAAGATACACATAACACTACTATTTCTTCTTGATTTATGTGGACTGATATTCCACCCAAAATTTACATCTTAATGAACACAACACTTCTTATCAAAGTGCCCAACCTTATTGCAATTTTACTATACTATCTTGTTCATGACTCTTGAGTCTTCTTCTCTGCAAATTTGACTAGATAGTTCATCCAAGAAATATTTGCGGTGTGTCCCTCTTCTTAACAATTAAAACAAACTACATTCCTTACTTTCTCATCATTATTATCCCTTTATGGATGTTCTTCTACAAGATGCTTCCTACATTCCTTAGATTTATGTCCAAAATTATTACAAGTGAAGAAAAATCCATTAAAGGCTCTTTCATACATGGATGCATTTGGTTGTCTAATTGATTTATACCTTCTTGATCTTATCTCTTTGGCCTCCTTCATGGTTGTTTATCTACTTGGACCAGCCTTATCATCTTCACACTTCTCGGAGCATCATGATGTTTTCATGGTGGTTTTTCATGCGGGAGTTGAGTCTAGGTCATTTTAGGAGTTTAAATGTCATTTCCTCCAATTTCATGTCAAGTTTGAATTTTCAACTTTGTGTGTGTAGTTGTAAATGCCTAAAATAAGGCCTATTTGTGTATGAAGGACAAAAATGTGCAAAAATCAACTTGGAGATCCATTCTCGCATGGATCCAAGTAAATTCCAACAAATATGGTAGTTTGAACTCTTTAATAAGCCTAGGGTATGGTTGAGAAATTTTAGGGTATGGTTGAGCAAATGCTAGGAAAGATGCTTTTGAATGTGAATTTGGGAAATTGACAAAAATCAAATAATTCTCGAAAGAGAAGTTGTAATAGAGATTATTGAAGGTGAATAAAGGATTTTTAGAAGTTTGAAAGTGATTTTTACATGTTGTTTCCTTGCATTTTGTTTAATGTTTTCTTGTGCATATTAAAGACTTACAGTCCAGGCAGCGAGCATGGAAGTTACAGTCTCCACCTGTAGCATTATACCTTGACTGTGAAGGTTTGAAAAGTTGAAGGGGACTAAGAAAAGCTCATTAAATTTATCTTGGGTCTTGACATGCCCGTACATAGCATGTAGATCAAGTTTTCATCCACTGCCCTCGAGCTAGGGCTTCCTTGTTTCTTAAACTATATAGTGGAAATTCCTAAAAATTTGAAATCTCCATGGTCATCCCATTTTCCTCCCATGCCCCAAGTGTGTAGAGTTCCAATGATGGGCAAGTATAAGTTCCATTAGACCCATATCATCTAAGCTTGAAATTTCCAGTTTGGTACTCACAGTGAGGATTTTAAGTTGTTTTAATTCATGTAAGGACCAAATAAGCTTGGGAGTAGCTATAGGATGCTCAAATTCATCTACATGAAGGAGTAATAAAATTGTGTCACTTTATCCTACTTCTGTATCCACTCACATTCCTCCAATAAGGCCTAATAGGATTGTAGCAGTCTCTAGAAAGTAACATTTCACAAAACTAACCCTAACTGCAATTTCAACATGTTTTGTAGTCCCATAATGGGCTCTTGGATCAGTAGTTGGTGTGGTCTCAGCTGTGTGCATGGTGGAGTTATCACCTTAGTTCCTGTAGGACAGGACTACAAGCCTCTAAGTGGGTCTGAAAAAATAAGCCTTATGGCCAAGGTATTTTCATTTTTGATCTTGTAGGTGATTCAATGAGTATGTATGTGTAAGTGAGTGTGATATTTTGTTACATTTAGTCATATTTTTGGGTGTTCAAGTCTATATCATGGTGTTTAGGTGTACTAAATGTTGATATTGTGTGTAGATGGTTGATCAACCTTGAATACAATCCAATAGTTCAAAACAGAGTTAAAGAAGTATAAAGAGTAAGTATTTACACCATTTTTCTATCAGAGCTTTATTATGCACAATCTAAAAGATCCAAGAAGTAGTAGAAGATAAATAGGTTTAAGAAGATGAAAGACAAAGGAAGAGGAGCTAGAGGAGGAGGAGCAGCCAGAGTGACTCAAGCACAATTGTTGGAGGAGATAAGAAAGTAAAACCAATTGATGGAAGAGGTCAGAAGTCTGAGAACAAGACTACAAGAGATGGAGTTGTCTCAGAGAAGAGGCATTGAATATGCAGAAGAAAGTGAAGAAGAGCTAGAAGAGATAACTGTGGATATACCTCCCCAAAGCATCAGAAGAAATATTAATCAAAGCTATTACAGGAGCCAGTTCATACCAAAGATGGAAGTTCCAATGTATGAAGGGAGTCTCAAGCCAGAAGATCTCATTGATTGGATCAATGTTATGGACAAGTACTTTGAGTATGAAGAAGTGGAGAATGATAAGAAGGTGAAGTTTGCAGTGACAAGATTGAAGAGTCATGCTTCCCTATGGTGGGATGGAATATAGAAAGAGAGGATCAAAAAGGCAAAGCAAAGATCAAAGACTGGGATAGAATGGTGGCAAAGTTGAAGGAAAATTTTATACCCAAGGATTACCAGACAAACTTGTTCAAGACACTCCAGAACCTGAGACAAAAAGACATGTCTGTAAAGGATTATACAGAGGAATTTTATAGATTGACCATAAGAGCAGGTCAAGTGGAAGATGATCTAGAGAAGGTGGCTAGATATCTCAATGGACTGAAATTTTCAATCCAGGATGAAATCAGTATTTTATCTCCAAGAACAATTGATGAAGCTTATCAACTAGCACTCAAAGCTGAGGAGAAGATTGCTAGAAAGAGTGGCTCATTTTCAAGAGGAAGAGGTAGAGCATTCAGAGGTAGATTTGGGCAGTCAAGTGGAAGAAGACAATTGCAGACCAGCCATGAAGAAGGCAAGCAGTTCTCAAAGCACCAGAGGAGATTTATCACCAGAGGAGGTTTCTCATTTAGAGGAAGGAGACCATATCAAGGCTATCAAAGAGGAAGAGGAAGATTTTTGGGAAAATGCTATAGATGCAACAAGTATGTAGGGCACAGATCTTATGAGTGTCCAGAGAACCCTTCAACCAGCCATGAGAGGGGTGTGCATGTTAGCTCAAGATGAAGAAGAAGTGGAAGAGTCTACAAAAACATAGGAGGACATTCTAGAGGATGGTGAGTTACTTTTAATGAAAAGAATTTTGTTAAAGCCTAATAAGGAAGTTGCAGAACCACCACAAAGGAAGACTTTTTTAGAACCAGATGTAAGAGCAAGGAAAGTGCTGCAAGGTTGTAATAGACAGTGGAAGTACTGACAATCTTGTGTCAACTGAGATGGTGGAAAATCTAGGCTTGAAGAAAGAGGCACATCCAATGCCATATAAGGTTTCTTGGCTACAAAAGGGGCATCAATTGTTGGTAAATGAGAAATGCAAGGTGGAATTTCAGATTGGTTCATACAGAGATCAAGTTGTTTGTGATGTCATGCCCATGGATGTGTGTCACATCTTGCTTGGGAGACCTTGGCAATTTGACAACAAGGCTATACATGATGGAAGAAGAAACACCTATACTTTCATGAAGGATGGAGTGGAGCATACTCTTACACCATTGAAGGATGATCATGAAGAAGAAAGAGCAGAGTTCTAAAGTGATGTTGATGGGAGGTAAAGATTTCTTGCATGAGATGAAGAAAGAAGAGGTAAACTTTGTTGTGATTGGTAAGCCTAAGAATGTAGTCACTAGCACTAAGTTGACTGATTTTCCTTTAGAGATTCAAGATATATTGAATGAACACATTGACATTGTTGTGGATGATTTTCCAAATGAGCTACCACCATTGAGGAGGACATCAACCATCACATTGATTTGATTCTAGGAGAAAATTTTCCAAACAAAGCTACTTATAGAATGACTCCAAGAGAGAATGAAGAAATCAAACAATAAGTGCAAGAGTTGTTGGACAAGGGGCTGGTAAGAGAGAGTTTAAGCCCATGTGTTGTTCCTACAATTGAGTCCTAAGAAGGATGGAACTTGGAGGATGTGTACTGACTCCAAAGCTATCAACAAGATAACCATCAGGTATAGGTTCCCATTGCCTAGAATGGATGATTTTCTTGATTGTTTGAGTGGAGCTGCATATTTTTCAAAAATAGACTTGAAAAGTGGATACCATCATATCATAATTAGAGAAGGGGATGAGTGGAAGACAACTTTCAAGACTAATGATGGTTTGTATGAATGGTTAGTCATGCCTTTTGGCTTAACCAATGCTCCAAGCACTTTCATGAGACTGATGAATGAAGTGCTCAAAGAATTCATAGGTAAGTTTGTTATAGTATATTTAGATGACATTTTGGTGTTTAGTCAAACAAATGAGGATCATTTAAAGCATTTGAGAATGGTATTAAACAAATTACATGAAGAGAAACTGCTGATTAATGTGAAAAAATGCAGTTTTCTAAAAACAAGAGCTAGTGTATTTGGGTTTTGTCATTTCAAAGGAAGGTTTGAAGATGGAAAGGAGAAGATCAAAGCCATTCTTGATTGGCCTACACCTAGGAGTGCATATGAGGTAAGGAGATTCCATGGATTGGCTAGTTTCTATAGAAAATTCATAAGAAACTTCAGTGGAATTGTAGCACCAATGATAGATACAATAAAGGGTGATAAGAAGAGTTTTTGTTGGACTGAGGCTGCTGATAAAAGCTTCAATTTGTATGAAGAAGAAGGTAATTGAAGGCCTATTCTAACCCTACCTGATTTCAATAAGCTTTTTCAAGTAGAGTGTGATGCTAGTGGGTTAGCAATAGGGGCTGTTTTGAGCCAAGAAGGAAAACTAGTGGCATACTTTAGTGAGAAACTAAGTGATGCTAAGAGGAAGTATTCAACATATGAACAAGAGTTTTATGCACTCATACAAGCCTTGAAAAAGTGGAGGCATTACCTTATGCCTAAGGAGTTTTTCTTGTTCACTGATAACTATGCATTGCAATTTATTAGTAATCAAAACAAGCTAAGTCAAAAACATGTTAAGTGGATTGAATTTTTGCAAGGATTTACATTTACCATAAAGCATAAAAAGGGTCAAACTAACAAGGTTGCAGATGCTTTGAGCAGGAGATTTTGGTTTTGCAGGAGTCTCAAGTGAACATCATAGGCTTTGAAGAATTGAAGGAGATGTATGAAGATGATGCAGACTTCAAGGAGGCATACAATGCTTGCAAGAATCCAATCATGGGAGATATAAGTCCTTGGCTGGACTACATGCTTCAGGAAGGCCTGTTGTTCAAGGGCAACCAAATTTGTATCCCAAGGAGTTCCATGAGGGAGAATTTGTTGAAAGAGAAGCACAATGGCAGCTTAGCAGGACACTTTGGGTAGAATAAGACATTGGCACAGATTAAGAATCATTACTATTGGCCAGGGATGGATAAATATGTCAAGAGGTTTGTAGAAAAATAAAATATGTCAGTTTATTAAAGGTATTTGTTAGAATGCAAGACTATATCAACCACTACCCATTCCTAGTAGACCTTGGGATTCCATAAGCATGGACTTTGTACTTGGTCTACCTAAGACACAAAAAGGTCATGATTCTATATTTTTGTAGTTGACAGTTCACAAAAATGGCTCACTTTATCCCATGCACAAAGACAAGTGATGCAACTCATATAGCTAACTTGTTCTTTTAGGAAATTGTAAGGTTGCATGGTTTGCCAAGAAGCATAGTTTCAAACAAAGATACAAAGTTTGTTGGGAATTTTGGAGGACCCTTTGGAAGAAGTTGGGAACACATTTGAGCTTCAGTTCAACATACCATCCTCAGACTAATGGTTAGATAAAATTTTTAATATAATCCTAGAAACATTCTAAGGAGCCTAGTGAGCATGCACCCAAAACAATGGGATCTTGCACTTGCACAAGTAGAGTTTGCATATAATGACTCTCCTAACATAAGTACAGGGATGATTCCTTTCCAATTTTTTATGGAATACATCCTAGAGGTATCTATGAGCTAAGAGACTTGGGAGAAATGCAGACAAGAAGTGCATATGCAAAGGATTTTGCCAAGACAATGCAAAATTTACATGAACAAGTGAAGAAGAAGCTTGAAGGGAATGCCATCAAATACAAGCAAAAGAGTAGATCAGAGAAGAAAAGAAGTGAATTTCAGTGTGGGAGACCTTGTTCTTGCCCACCTCAGAAAAGAAAGGTTTCCTAAGAAAGAGTATAACAAGTTAAAAGTGAAAAATATTGGTCCATGCAAGATATTGAGGAAGTTTTCCAATAATGCATATGAAATAGAGTTGCCTCAAGGATTGGAATCTCTCCAATATTTAATGTTGCAGACCTGTATGCATACAAAGGTGAGGAGGAGGCTGTAGATGGACCTGAAATAGAGAATGAAGAAGTTGTTCAGTGGGAGAAACAAATGCCTAAGGAAATACCAAAGGAAGTAGAAGCTATCTTGGACAAGAAATTGCTTAAGAAGACAAGAGACAAGGAATATTACCAATACCTAATAAAATGGAAGAATTTACCAGCTAAGGATGCAACATGGATGACTGCAAAATGATCTTCTCAAGTTGGGTACAAGTGTTTAGAGTTGATGAAGGACAACACACCATGAAGAAGGTTTCTTTTGCTCATGGGTAGAATGATGCAGGAGCATCATGATGTTTTCATGGTGGTTTTCATGTATGGAGTTGAGTCTAGGTCAATTTAGGAGTTTGAATGTCATTTCCCTCCAATTTCATGTTGTTTGAATTTTCAACTTGGTGTGTGTTTTGTAAATGCCTAAAATAAGGCCTATTTGTGTATGAAGGCCAAAAATGTGCAAAAATAAACTTGGAGATCCATTCTCACATGGATCCAAGTCAATTCCAATAAATATGGGAGGTTTGAACTATTTACTAAACCTAGGGTATGGTTGAGAATTGTTAGGAAAGATGTTTTGAATGTGCAAGTTTGGGAAATTGACAAAATCATTAATAAATCTCGAGATATAAGTTGTGATATGATAGCTTGAAGGTGAATAAAGGATTCTTATAAGCTACAATGATGATTAATTTACATGTTTCTTGCACTTTGTTGACTATTTTCTTGTGCATATTAAATACTTACACTCTAGAAGAAATCATGGAAATCACAGTCTCCACCTTTAGCAATTTACCTCGAATGTGAAGGTTGGAAAAGTTGAAGGGGACTAAGAAAATATCATTAGAATTTTCTTCGGTCTTGACATTCCCGTACATAACCTATAGATCAATTTTTCTATCCACTACCCTCGAGATAGGGCTTCCTGTTCTTAAAAATGGTACTTGTGGAAAATATTAAAATTTTGAAATATCCATGGTCATCCAATTGTCTCCATTCCCAAGTTTTCAAAGTTAAAATCAATGGGCGAGTCAAACTTCCATTAGACCCTATCGTCTAAGCTTGAAATTGACAATCTTGTTGTCATAGTGAGGATTTTAAGTTTTTTTAATTGATGTAAGGACAAAATAATATTGGGATTAGATGTGGGAAACTCAAATTCATCTACATGAAGGAACAATAAAATTGTGTCACTTTATCATATCTTTGTATCCACTCACAATCTTCTAATAATGCCTAATTAGGACTGATCCCTAGAGGTTGGATTTCACATAAATTGACCATAGTTTTTATCTAGATAGTGTAGCCTCATAATGGGCTCTAGGATAAATATCTGGTGTAGTCTTAGCTTTGTACATGGTGGAGTTATCACCTTATTTCTTGTAGGATGGGGCTACAAGCCACTAAGTGGGTCTAAGAAGAAAATCAAGCCTTATGGCCAAGTCTTGTCATTTTGATCTTTGGTAATTGACTGAGTAGGCACGTGTGTAGAGTGTAGTATGCATATTTTTTTGTATATATATTTATCTATGGTGTTCAAGTATATATGTATATATATATATCATATATATATATATATATATATATATATATATATCATGGTGTGGGTGTGTCTAAGTGTTGATACTAGGATCGGGGTAGGTTTATCAACCTTGAATACAATGCAATGCCACAAAGGAGAATACACTAAGCGTCAAATGAGTCAAGTATTCGATACACCACATCTTCCTTATCTTTCAATAATTTTGAAACATTCTCAATTATAGCTTCCATATATTTAAGGGCTTGACCATGTCCAAATTCTATATGCTTGATTTCATTTTTCAAACCATTAATCAAGGACTCTACAATCTTAATTTTTCTTTTAAGAAATCTTTAGATAATTTCCCCATGCTTATGTTTCAAGGATCTCCTAAAATTTTTTAGGCTTACTCCAAAGGACCTTCTCTAATACCAATTGTTAGAAAAAAGACTGAGAGGGGAGGGGTGAATTATTGCTTTGCAAAACTTTGAAAACATTTCATATTCTAAGCAAGACAATCCATTTTAATCTATATTTAACATATTAATACAATGAAACTCACACACATCCAAATGAGAAGCAAGTCCACGTGAACACAAGGTTTAATGTGGGAAACCCTTAAAGGGAGAAAAACCCACTAAAATCAATGCACTAACTTGGAAAAATTATCCAATACATATTAAAAGGCCACTCAACTTGAAGCACCCACTCCAAAATTTAACCAAGCACCCACTTGATCTTTAGCAAGATCTTACTTGCATGGAAGCTCTAACTCCTAAATTCATTCAAGCACCCACTGACCTTTTGTAAGCTACAACTTACAAGGAAGCTTCAACTCCCTATTTTCTAAGCACCTCCTTAGACTTATAAGAAGGTTTTTATCACTCTCATATAGTTGTCTTACACAACAAACTGTGATCTCTAAATCATCTCTTATATCTTCTCTTTTCACCTCCTGATTCACCTCTCTTTCCTTCACTTCATGTTTATGCAAGAACAAACTTCAATGGCCTCTATCATACACATTTTTATACCTCATTTGCACATGAATGAAATCCTATTCCTTCAATATTCATCAACTCCTTCTTCTGCTCATAATTTAGTCTTCAAGTCACACTCACTTCATCTCACACACAAGGATAATTCACAATTTTACATCAGCTTATACACCCTCAACATAGGCATCAAAATCCAAATTTTATTACACACTTATACATATATAATACATAATAATGACATACTCTAATGTCTCTTCAACTTCATCTTTCAACCATTTAGATTCTTGAATCTCCAACTCATACACAAGGATCCAGTGACATCATTCAAAACTTCCACAAAGTAATCATTACATTTGTAAATTTTAAGTTACAAATTATTACCTCTCTTGTTCTTTCCATGACACCTCTAACATTTTTGAATCATTGGATAACCTTCCTCAACTCATTACATAGCTCAAACAATTGATAGTATACCTTTATTAGATCGACATTGTCATTTATAACTGACATCTTCCATTTTTGTCCTTTTTGTATGTTGGAATCTTTAGAATTTAGCTTAAATTAACTATGCCAAGAATTATGATGAATTTTAAATGTTTCAAGTGACATCTCACATTATTCTAATGCCTTGATGAACTCCACAACTCACCATTTCTTCCCTAGACTCCATTAGAGCTCATATGCTCAACTAGGTGTGCACAGACATGACATCTTCAAAAAACCCAGTCAAGAAATTTCTTCACCAACACAAATTTATGTAACTTCAAAGACTATTTCTACTTGGAGAATTTTTCTGAGGACCTCTAATTAACCTTCACAAATTTTTAGCATCTCAAACATCTACATTATCATCAAGACACACCAATTTTAACAAGGTCTCTTAAGAGTTGTAGGCCCAAAAAATTAGTCCTCAAAAATGAGGTACAAATTCCTTAAACCACTGTTGATTCAATAAAATCTTATTATCTTATTAAAATCTAAATTTAAAGATGTGATATAATGATATATAATGAAATATAAATTTTAGGCAATTTTATTTTATGTGATTATGAAATCAAATAGAAGGGATAGGGCACTTATCTCGATTTCGCTTATCCTGAAGTGTGTTTTGACTAGACGAACTGATGGAAAAGGAACTCAAAATGTCACAATCACGCTTAGCAAAATGCAGAAATGTTGGAAATGCCTAGACACAGTACAGGTAAGGGTGAGGGCACTGCGGGTGCCCTAGACCTTTAATGGGGCACTAGAGTCTTCGAAAAGGCCGAAGATGGTTTGGACACTATCATCAAGGTTTTACACTTTCTCATTGTTGATCGTTTGTATGTCACACTTGAGTCATTGAAGTACCTGTAAATCTACAACATAAAAAAATTCCTATAAAACCCTAAAAATATATCAAATCCTAAAAATGAAGATTCAAAATGAGGGGTTAGATTGTCCTCACGACAAAAAAAAAGTGAACTTAGAACCGAGCGTTGCACTACATCTCAAACCCAATGTAGTTCTATGTGCTTATGTATGTAATAGTGCTCCTATCATTCCCTCATGCCAATGATGCCAAGATAACGAGTGGTGGCTAGATAAAATGTAATCGCATGCATGGAAAAATGAACTTCCCCTTCCTATGTAGTGTGTATTTAGAGTAATAATCCCAATATGTAGTCCCTTTAATATATATATATCCCTTGGTAGAAATTTCCCACCATTATAATGGTATGTATTTTGTGTTTATATAGGGATATCTTTCTTCAATTTCGAAACTAATGAACTGACATGCTAACTAGTGCCTCGGGATATGAGTGGGGAAATAGAAACTAATGACCTCAAATGTCAAAAATAAGATCAAAAATAAAGAGGACATAGGCACCTAGGATGGAAAGGAGTACCTAAGTGTTTATGTCTAGTCCTAGGTGCTAGTGTCCAGAGACAACTAATGAAAAATGTGTGAATACTGAGAGATAGGGATCCTTGTGACTTTACGAGGCTGGATGTATGAGTGACAAGTGTGAAATATAAAAGCAATAGAAATAAATAGTAGATGGACTAGGATTTGTGCCATTAGTGAATAATTTTCTTACTCAATATCCATATATAAAAAAATACTTGGAGATATATTAAATAGTATTAATTACATGGTATTGTGTCTAAAATTTCCCCCTTTATGATATTTGAATGAAATTCAAGTAGTGTAAAGGAAGTAAGGAACATACCTAAAAGAAGTCTAGAGAAGCCCTATTGTAGAAGTACGCGCAAAATAAGAACATATAACATGGTGAACCATGGATCAGCGTGTCAATCCATGTGGCGTAAATAGATACGGTGAACCATTGTGAGGATAATTAAGCGATATTGATGATTTCTATTTTGAGTGATTAGAGATTTTGATTTTTCATTGATGGAGATTTTTGGGGTAGGGAGTGATCAATTCCCAACCCGATTTTGTATGTGTGAAAAATTGAGGATTTGGGTGTCCTACCACCAGAGGAAGAGTGTAGGGAGAGAGGTCTAATTTTACTCTCTAACTTTAATTACATCCTCAAAAGGTCTAAATAGCTGCTACGGATGTACAAAGAAAAAAAATTCTAATTTCGATTCATTTTAATCCAACAAGAATAACCCATATAAGATCAGTATAGGAAATGTAATTACATCTCATTACCCCCATTCCAAGGGTGTCATTATGTGTAGGATGTTTGATGAATTCCATGTTAGGTCATCTGGAAGTGATAGAGAATGTGAATTGATTTTCCTCTATTAGGTCATCTAGGAAAGATACAAAGTGGTGTAGCTCCCAAGTTAGGTCATCTGGGAGAAATAGTAAAATATGTTGGGTCGTATCAATTGGTTGATTTTACTTGAGAAGTAGAAAATTATGCTAAGATTGAATCTATATGATAGATTACTCATCGAGATGTTTTTCTCTTGTTTCCCCCATATTAGGTCATTAAGGGGAATTGCTAGAAAGTGGTATGAAATGTCACATTATGTGAGAAAAAAATTGATAATGAAGAATTTGATGTGTGAAATGATTGTGTAATAGTGTGATGGGAATTATATAGTTTCCTTGATTTTATGCCACCCCTTCCAGTGAAAGGGAGAGTGATGTTGAGAATAAAGCCTAAGGCATAAGTAAATGGGAAATAATGAAAGAGTGCATGAAACGAAGTATAGTAGATTTCGGAAGATTGTGTGTATATCAAGATGAAGAAATTCCAAATTAAAATCTAGTTCTATGGGATGTGTATAATAAAATAGTAGGTGAAATTTTGAAGATAATTATGTAGAAGATATATGAAACCGAGTAACAAAGCTCAAGATTTGAGAAAATTATGTGATGTGTATTAGTTGGAAGAATGAGCGCAAATAATGACCATAATAATATAGAAATTATTAAAAGTGTTATATATATAGTAAGTGTGAAAAGTGACTATTGATTTCATTTGAACTTTGATTGAGTGTGAATTGGAGCTCTGAGTGTGTGAAGATGCCACAAGTTAGAGTAGCATGATTGAGTCATTTCAATATGGTAGTGACATCTGTGTGTCATTTATGACAAGATGAGTTTGTAAGTATAGTTATTTTCAAAAATGTGTTAAAATGAGCTATTTTTAGTGAATTTTTGTGAAAATTGTGTTTTTAAGTTTCTAATCATTTTTGACTTGGGTAAGAGTGTGAATTTGCTAATGACCTTTAGGATTCCAACGCCTAGATATAGGCGTTGGTGACCTTTTTCATGGGCACATGTGTCCTGTTCTTCGGTGCTCATGACCAAGACAAATTTTTTTTATACAAGAGTGTGAGAAATGTGTAATGTGACATATATGGGTGTTATAGCTAGTCTTGTTTATGTGTATATGAGTTTCTAATGTCATGTTTTTTATTGTTTTGTGTTGTGTAGAGGGATATTAATTCGAGATATTTTTTTGGTGGTCGTTATTTGAGAACATTTTTGGGATTTGGGTTATAAGATGATGAGTGGGATATATTGGGTGTGCCGGTTTGTGGCACATAGCTAGGATGGGGGATTTTCCCCATAATATGCTGATGATTATTGAATTGTGTGAGAGGTGGTGTGCGAGACACGTGTACTTTTTGATTAGCTATTGGGGAGATGAATGTGACCCTAAAGGATGTATACCGCATATTGCAACTATTGGTTATAGGTGAGAGGGTCCAGGTGATGGTAGTGGAGGCTTCTTAGAGACAAATATGAGAAGCTAGGTGATATTTTACATGAACATGAGTACAGACCGAGATGTACATTAGTTTGGATGCCATATTAAGGTCAAGTGTGTCATGATTGTGGAATTTTATTGTAGTTGTGATTTCTTATTTAGTGGAAGTGGAGGGCAAGTGGTGTAGGCACATTATATAAGATTCATGATATTTTTCATCGTATAGAGGAGGATGATGCCATATTTACTTGAGCATGATGTGTATTGGCACATTTGTATTGGGATCTATACGGGTTTATGGAGGAGGAGTGTGAGGGTGGACTAGGGACCACCACATTGCTACATGTGTGGGTGTATGAGCACATTGTGATATTGAGACTACTTGGTGGGCCACATATAGAGTGGGCGAGACAAAATATATTTTCTAGGAGATGGGAATGTGTCCTGAGTAGGAGGATGGACATCGATACTTAAAAATCAATGTTGTATTAGATGGGGCCGGGAGTCATTATATATATTCAATCTCGAGCCTATGGAGGGTGGTTAAAGGATGGTGTGGAGCTACAATGTATCCTTCATATTATGTGGTTGGAGGAAAAAAATTTGAGTGGTGAGCTATTTTAGGAAGAGTGTGTGTCACGACAATTTGGTATGGCTCAAGATGTGCCCCCAGCCATATGTATGGATGAGAGATATAAGGGCACTAAAGAGGGTTAGAGCAAGATGAGGGTGTACAAGGGTGAAGTTAAATGGATGGATGTAGTGATAGAGCTGATATAAGTAGACGGCGGGGTGCACCGAGGTGTATAGTGCATAGTGGGAAGCAAACTAATGAGTGCTACTATATCCATTTATTGTGGATGCGATGAGAGCACCAAAAGTTATAGGAGTAGAGGGCATGCAGACACCCCCATGGTGATGGTATAGTGGAAGTGATAACAGAATGTGATTATTTACATAGTGTAGTTGTGGTTTGTTATTTAGTTTTTCGTTGTTGTGCATATTAACTAATATGTAAATTATTGATGCAAGTGGTATGCATTAGTCACTAATTATGGACACATCCATCAACAAATTGATGCGAGAATGTTCCCACCGATGTGCTCATGTGAGGTGGTATGTTGGATCAGGTCGATTCCATTCAGGTGAGCATGCAAACCTTTTCAAACCAAAGG
The DNA here is from genome assembly GCA_018340775.1 of Taxus wallichiana var. yunnanensis. Lineage (NCBI taxonomy): Eukaryota > Viridiplantae > Streptophyta > Pinopsida > Cupressales > Taxaceae > Taxus > Taxus wallichiana. The sequence goes on from CM031240.1 coordinate 576,712,494, forward strand.
CGATAGCGATGGTGAAATGTACCATTCTTTTGAGTGAGTGTGACAAGGCGTGAGTAAATATTTAGAGGGATAGCGAGGTGGTAGGAGGAATAACCTTAGTGCAGGATGTGTTTACATAGTATGTGGACTTGTAGAAGTGATTATCGAGTAGATAGGTGAGTTGTTCATATTATGGAGGTAGGTCGATGTGATATAGGGGCCACGACAAGCCGTAGATTAAACAATGAAGTATATATTTTGAGAGTTCCCACAACTTTATATAGTGATAGTGATGATGATGTATGATATGTATTGATGTAGCGATGTATAGGGTATTGACCCCTAGCATTGGCATTTTGTAACTATTATTTTGATCAATATATAAATGGGCTCTTTGGAATACTTGCATTATACTTGATTTTTATTGGTATGTGATGATTGCTTTTCATATATTGGTATATGATGTGATGGTGTGCATTGCGTAAATGATTATGTGACATAGATGATGATGATGAATAAATATTTGAATATTTTATTTTATGTATAACCAAATATAGATGAGATGTGATAGTAATAGATGTATGTGATGTATATTATAATAGATAAAATGAATGAATCGTGTGATTATGGGAAATAATACAATGATATATGTGTAAGAGTAGAATGAAAATGATGTATGATATCGTGTGTAATATGCATAGGCGGGAAGAAGAGTGATTCCCACTAGCGCGTGTGTAGTGAGATGATGTTCATTTATATAAAACCCCTCAGTAGTCATGTATGAACTATAGAACATAAGTGTGTCATCGATAAATGGGTTGATAATGTACTCTAGATAGATAGATCAATGAATTGTATAACGCATTGGTGAATCAAGGTTATTATTGCAACATATACCTCAACAGTCATGTAGAAACCATGAGAACATAAGTGTGTCATTAGGTGGTGAGGTGAGATAAATCACCTACCAAAGACTAGGTAGACGTGGAGTAGTGGAAACATGAGGAGTGGAAGAAGCATGAGTGTATGAACCAAAATGAATGCCCAATGAGATGGTGCAAATGATGAGAGATGCAGCGATGAGAAGCATAGATGTCGATGGATTAGGAAGCCAATGTGTAGTAGGAGGATTATGTAGTGGATGAGATGGTGCAGCGATAGATGAATTTGATAGAGAGAGCATATAAATAATTACTTATGGTGGTGGATGAATAATGACCTTAGAAGAAGGTGAAGGAGATAAGTGAACTAGAGTAACAACACACTTGCATGGAATTGGATACATAGATCTCTCGTGAGAGCAAAAGCCAAAGTTAATGACACCTTTCTCTTCTAAGTGTTTCAATCTATCATGATGGGAGTAACAATCATTTTCATGATGGCCACATATGTAATTATAGTTGTAATAAGGATAATCACGTTGATGTTGCAATCGATGATGAGGATGATATTGGTTAGAAGGAAAGAGAATCAAGTGTTTATCAAGAAAAGATCGAGCATATCATGATGTTTAGCGGCATGTGAAAATTACAATGGCTCTCGAGTAGGAGATGTAGAAGTCTTAGGTAGAGCCTAATGTGTTGGAGGAGATGAAGGATGCTTATGTGATGGAGAATACTTGAGCTTTCTTGGAAGGAGTAGATGGAGATCTTGGAGGATGCTTAACAAAAGGAAGAGGAGAAGAAGTAGATGATGCGGTAGTATCATAAATAGGAGGATGATTTATAACATGTGTAGTAATGAGATCATGCTCAATATCAATTACCTTATAGCATAAGAGTGTGAATGATTCACATGTGTCATTGTTATCCAAAATGAGCCCCTGCTTATTTTGACTAACTTGCCTTCATTCTTTCCTTCCTTGTGCTTCAAATTCAATTTTCACACATTTCAAACACTTAAAATATTCTAGAAATGGCTTCATCATATAGGATTTTTCTTCCCCTTTCCAGAAAGGTAAAGAAGTCCTACTAACTCCTTGTATTTTTTGAGTTATGGCTCGACAAAGTTTGGAGGAGAATTTTTCCTAAGGCGGGCCCATGGAGCTTTGAAGAGTTTTGTGCCAAAGAGGCTCGGGCTGGTGGAGTGGAGGAATAAATTGAGAACTTAGAAATTTTGGGGCTAAAAGCACAAAAGTCATTTGCACTCCCACGAGCCCGCAAAGGAGAATGGAGAAAAATTGTTTAAGGCCCCGCACCAATCATAATGTACCACATGTCTAAGTCAACAATGGGATTCGGGGGGTTGGAAGGATTTTTGGTTTTTTGCCAAAACCATAAAAGTGCAAAGGTGAAAATTTGGAGTGCATCTCCACAACCAATCATAAGGCGCCACGTGTCTAAGTTAGCAGTAGAGGTCGGGCCGGGGACGGACCTTGGGAAAATTTTCCCTTTGCGAGAAAAGGGGCAGAATGTTATTTTGAAGGCCACAAACCAATTAGGAAGTGCCACATGTCTTGGAGTGGCGGGGTACGGAGATTTTTCGGAAAAAATTCCCAATTTGAAAAAAGAGGGAAAAAGGGAGGATTTTGGCTCGCGAACCCGAATTTTCCCTATTTATGCCTTTTTTGCCCAAATCTTCAAGGGCATATCTTTCGCACTGAGCTCAGATTTTCATGATTTTGGTGTCATTGGAAATCTGAAATTCTCTACATGATAGACCCTTAAATTTTGAATTTTGACGGAGTTTGATAGGAAAAATTTGAAGAAATGTCTCGACATGGGATAAAATGTGGAACCGACCCCCAACCACCAAATTTGATGAATTATGGTGTCCGTTTCTTCTCTAGCATGGTCGAATGCATCGAAAAATGGATTTGTGAGGGTCCCCTTGCTATTTTAATGAATCTTGTCGGTGGTTGGAGATGTCAAATCAATTTTCCCACATTTTCTTACCTTCATTCTGTTTGAGTGATAAAAGCTAGTTTTGGCTCATTTTGAAAAAGGTTGTTCATCCTTCTTCTCTGCCTCTCCCTTCTTTTCTTCCCCAGGGTCAAAAATGGAGTTTGAACCTCCTCCCCTACTCTGTAATGGCATTTTTTCCTCTTACTCATGAAATGATGCACTGTGTAAATTCTGAGCAATAAAAATGTGTTTTTGTGATGCATTTGTCCATCCTTGGCTCGTTTTCTTTGTTTTTTTCCTTACCTCTCTTCATTATATGGTATTTGTGCATGTTTGGATGTTCATTGTAGGCTTTAGAGAAGTGTTCATGGATTTTGGAACATTTTATGTGTGAAATCCATCTTTGGTCTATGATGCACTTGTCCATCCTTTCCATTGCTCACCTCTTCTTGTTCCATGGCAGTTTTGATAGATAATCAACACTTTCCTTCTCTGGTGTATCACCATTTTAGTGTAGGCTCTATTTTCCTTGTTTTCTTCCTCTCCTTGTCTCCTTGGAAGTTAGATTAGGATTATATTAGCTTGCCTACATTGGAATAGCTTGTGGCAGGTAGTTTAGGAAGAGGAACCAACCTTCTCTAGAGAGCTTTCCCCATTTGCAAAGGTCCCACACTTTGGGAAAGCTCAATGTTGTGCAATCACACCAAATGACTTTTCCTTAGAAAATCATATCCATAAGTCATTTGGGGTGCTATGAATTTGCACTAATAGTTTTGGCATGCTCGGTGGGACACTAGGGTTAGATATTTCATCTTCTCTTAGTGTCTCATGAAAAAAACAACAAATCCAACACCACCGTGTGCCACTAACAGTTTTGGCACACCCGGTGGGACCTTAGAGGTCTTCCACTTAATTTTTGCAGGTTGATGTGTTCCTGTTTAAAATTTCAGCCTTTGGAGGCACTTTCAAACCCATATGGCGACTCCATCTGGTCAACAACCCATCTCTGAAGTTGCAGACCTTCCTTTTCATTTATTTCCATTCCTTTTTCATTCATTCTTCTTTCCATCCCTTTCATTCTTTTCCATTCCATGAAGTTGTGCAATCATGACTTCATTTCCATCATGGAATTCACATTTGCAGTAGTAGTGCCATTCAAATCCACCTCCAACATGTTTTACAACTCCTTCAAATCAACATTTTGAACAAATTCAAAATCATCATGCTTACCCATATGAGCAATACCAAAATCAGTTTGGTTATGAAACATATCAAGAGCAAGGGTACGCATGCAATGATAGTAGTCAAATGGAAAATGTAGATCTGTTGGAGAAGATCCAAAAAATGGAGGCAAACATGGTGCAATCAAGAGCTATAACTCAAATGGAGGCTTTCAAAATTGGTTGCAGGGAACCTTGTCCATGGGTTGGCCCTTTTCCAAGACACTTCAACCCTCAGGAGAAGCTGGACTTCATGGTGGGATGCTGCCCCAACTTGCACAATGGATAGTGGAGATAGAGACCTATAAATTTGGTGCTAAGCAACCTTGTCAATGGGTAAGTTCTACACCATCATCTGGTTTTTCTCTTTTCATTCCTCAAGTAACACCATCTCAATTTGGGCTTCAATTTCCAAGCTTCCCATTGAATGTTTCCCCAAGTGTGAAATCCATTTCTCCATCCCCTATTCTTCCACCTCATCTCAATTCTTCTATCCTTTTCCCTTCCAAACAGCCATTCCCTCCAAACAAACAAGAAGTTCTACCTCCTCCACCACCAAAAATAATTACAAAACTAGTTGAGTCACAACCCACCCCTCCTCTTGCATTCCCAAATCCATGTTGGGAAAATGAAAATCAGAAAACCAGTCAAGGAGAACAACAAGAAGAAGAGCCAAACAAAGAAGAAAATATTAGAAGTTTGGTGAGCTTGGCTCTAAAATTCAGGATTACAAAGATCCCCTTGATGTTTAATTCAAACGAGGAGGTGGAAGTTAAAGAAGTGGTGGCCAAGATTGAGTTTGTAGCAGCGGTAGAGTGGGGAAAGAAGACCAGTGAATCTGTTTGTTACGAGTGTAGTGTCCATGTTGGCACTTTATTTGAAGAAAATGTTGATCTAATCCAAGCCACACAACCAGTCAACAAGGAGAAAGGAGAAGCTGCTCCAAATCCAAAAGAAAAGGAGCACATTCCAATCGTGGAGGAGAAAAATGCAAGTCTAAGAGATCTGAACTCAAAATAGGCTATAGAAGAACCTTCGATTCTTCCTTCTAATTCATTCTCTTCAAGCTCCAATGTTGAGGAGGTTTGATCTTTCAAACTTCATGTTTAAGGATGAGGAGAACCATGGTGATCAAATTGTAGATTGGGAGGACATCATGGAAGAGGTTGAACACTTGCAGCAGGACAACAATGAGGTAGTTTATTTGTCAAATTTGGAGGACTATTTTGATAGAGAGGAACCAATTGAAATCACATTGTTTTCTCCTTCATCATTCATCTTCCAAACACAAAGAACCTGCTATTATGGAGGAGAGCTTTTAATTTCATTGCTTTGCACTTTATAGCAGCTCTTTGGAATCATTTTGGGAGATTTAAATCTTCCATGTTCTTCATTGGAGGAAGAAGAGAAAGAGCAGGAGAATATCATTTCTTCCACACCATTCACCCAGAGAGATCTACAAGAAGACTCCATTCTTGGAGTTATATTTCAGAGAAATGGGCACATCCAAAGGATCAGACCTTGCCCAATCAGGTATTTGGCTTCATTGGAGCCAAAGGAGGAGTTTCCAATGGTCATGCTTACTTCTGAGCATGAGTATGAGCTTCAAAGTACCAAGGATCAGCTGCAATACCTCTACAATCCAAATGCAGAGCAACTAAAAGAGGTATCTAATTTGTTTTCAGTTGACACCTTGCTAATTTGGGTAGAAGACCAACTTCTTGTTGATTTTCCACTCATCCAACCAGCCATGTTCAGTTCCAAATCAGTTGCATGGCTGCCATTTTTGAGGAAGGGAAGCTATTTCTCCCTGCCAGTTGCAGGCTTTGTTTGAGATCCCTTTACTATTGGTTAGAGTAGTGTAGGTAGGTTTGTTTTTAATAGAATAAGTACTTTTGCACACTCTGCATGTTCCATTTGGAGTATGTATGATTTTCATTTTTACATAGTTGTTTGGTGTTGTTTTGGTTGCTATTGCATAGTGCATTCAGTGGCTTTTGGTGAAGATCAAATCCAAGTTTCAGTGGGTTTCCAAGTGGCTCGAGAGGTCATATTTTCATAGTTTAGATTAGATTTGGTTATCAGGCTTGACTCCATGTCCAATGGATGCTTCAAAAGACCACTAATCATTCATCTAACAGGTAGATGACCCCTCTGAGTCACCAAAATTTTTATCCAAAATGAGCCCCTACTTATTTTGGCTAACTTGCCTTCATTCTTTCCTTCCTTGTGCTTCAACTTCAATTTTCACACATTTCAAGCACTCAAAAGATTCTGGAAATGGCTTCATCAGATAGGATTTTTTTCCCTTTCCCAGAAAGGTAAAGAAGTCCTAACTCCTTGTATTTTTTGAGTTATGGCTTGGTAGAGTTTGGAGGGGAAATTTTCCTAAGGCGGGCCCGCGGAGCTTGGGAGATTTTTGTGCCAAAGAGGCTTGGGCCAGCAGAGTGGAGGAAGAAATTGAGAACTTAGCACTTTTTGGGCTAAAAGTGCAAAATTCATTTGCACTCCCGCGAGCCTATAAAGGAGAATGGAGAAAAATTGGTTAAGGCCCCGCACCAATCATAATGCGCCACGTGTCCAAGTCAACAGTGGGAGTTGGGGGTTGGAAGGATTTTTGGTTTTTGTAAAAACCATAAAAGTGCAAAGGTGAAAATTTGGACCACATCTCCATGACCAATCAGAAGGTGCCACGTGTCCACGTCAGTAGCGGAGGTTAGGCCGGTGGGGGACCTTGGGAAAATTTTCCCTTTGTGGGCAAAAGGGGCAAAATGTTATTTTGAAGGCCGAGACCAATCAGGAAGCACCACGTGTCTCGAGTGGCGGGGTGTGAAGATTTTTTGAAAAAATCCCAATTTGAAAAAAGAGGTAAAAAGGGAGGATTTCGGCAAACCCAAAATTTACCCTAATTTTCCCTTGTTTCTACCCAAATCTTGAAGGGCATATCTTTCACACCTGAGCTCAGATTTTCATGCTTTTGGTGTCATTGGAAAGCTATTGAAATTATATACATAATGAACCCCTCAATTTTAAATTTTGATATATTTTGATAGGAAAAATTTGAACAAATGTCTCTAACATGGGAAAAAATGTGGAACTGACCCCCAACCACCAAAATTGATAAAGTATGGCATCTGTTTCTTCTCCAACATGGCCAAATGCATTGAAAAATGAATTTTTGAGGGTTCCCTTGCTGTTTTAATGAATCTTGTTAGTGGTTGGAAATGTCAAATCAATTTACCCACATTTTCTTTACCTTCCTTCATTCTGTTCAAGTGATAAAAGCCAGTTTTGGCTCATTTTGAAAAAGGTTGTTCATCCTTCTTCTTTGCCTCTCCCTTCTTTTCTTCCCCAGGGTCAAAAATGGAGTTTGAACCTCCTCCCCTTCTCTGTAATGGCATTTTTCCTCTTACCCATGAAATGATGCACTGTGTAAATTATGAGCAATAAAAAACATGTTTTTGATGCATTTGTCCATCCTTGGCTCATTTTCTTTGTTGTTTTCCTTACCTCTCTTCATTACAGGGTATTTGTGCATGTTTAGATGTTCATTACAGGTTTTGGAGCTATGTTCATGGAGTTTTGGAACATTTTCTGTGTGAAATCCATCTTTGGTCTATGATGCACTTGTCCATCCTTTCCATTGCTCACCTCTTCTTGTTCCATGGTAGTTTTGATAGATAATCAACACTTTCCTTCTCTGGTGTATCACCGTTTTAGTGTAGGCTCTGTTTTCCTTGTTTTCCTCCTCTCCTTGTCTCCTTGGAAGTTAGATTAGGATTAGATTAGCTTGCCCACCTTTGGAGTAGCTTGTGGCGGTAGTTTAGGAAGAGGAACCAACCTTCTCTGGAGAGCTTTCCCCATTTGCAAAGGTCCCACACTTTAGGAAATCTTAATGTTTTGCAATCACACCAAATGAATTTTCCTTAGAAAAATAGATCCATAACTCATTTGGGGTGTTGTGAATTTGCACTAACATTCATATTATAATTTCTCTTTTAAAGCAGGAATCAAGCTACAACAAAATATGAATTTCTTTTCTAAATCAATGGGTTGAAAGACTAGTTGATGTATGCAAGCATTGAAACACATAATATAATCAATAATATGTTTTGTATTTCCTTGATGTAAGCCAGGTAAGTGATCATGTGTGACTCTAGGACCATTGTTAAGTATAAAACATTAAAGAAAGACTTCTTCCATCTCACAATAGGTATTAATAGATCCAAAAGGTAGATGTGGGTATGATTAGATAACATCATCAGTAGAAGACTATGAAAAAAATATTTTAGAAATATTTTATCATTGGAGTAGGAATCCATCTCTAAAATATAATTCTTCGATGTATATATGGGTTTCCAGTACCATCGAAACATGAAAATGCAGGCATGATGCAATCCTTAAAAATTGTTGAATTGTGAATATTTTTTAATGGGATTTCCATGTAAAGAATTTTTATTAATAGAAGCATAATAGGCATTTCTTTCAATAGTGAGATATTGGACTTGAGATTGTAATTGGCCAATAACATGCATGATTGATAAGATATCATGTGAAGTAATGACAAAAAATGTGAATGGTATATATAGTGGTTGAAGCTTTTCATTATGAATGATCATAGGGATGTCAGTAGTGGAGGATGAGGATGTTATAGACACACTATATGTAGGTTCAAAATAATTAATATGGGGTGAAGAGCATGTAATTTTGATATTATTATTAGGAATAGCATGAAAAGAGTCGTGAGGAGATGAAACAATAAAAGGAGAAAAATCAACATGCATGTTATTAGATACAATCTCAGAAGAAGATGAAAGAAGAGAAGGGGATTCACATTCATTGGTATGTAGAGAAGTAGAATCATTACTAACATGTGCATCATCAATATTATCTAAATATTCGCATGCAATGATTTTTTCAAGCATATCATCAACATATAATGAAATGGGAGAAGAACTATCATGAGATGTATCTATATCATCATTAGAGACATTTTCAGAAATGCAAGGAGTATGAGATGTAACAATACAATCATAATGACTAGTATGAGAGACAACATCATACACATGTAAATTTTCATTATGATTTTTATCTACGATATCACAATCAAGACCAAGTATATAATCGATAATAACATCATCTAGAGTTTCAACAAAAATAAAATAAGGTGGAGTAGTCCTAGTGCCAAATGAATAACAAGGAGTACAACTAGATTTTTTTTTCTCTCGGGAAAAATGCTGCAAGATTAATTGACAAAGATAGTAGCGATGTTGCATTCATTAGCCAAATTCTTTGAATGTTATCATCAACACGAGGTTTTGTGATACAGATTACTAAGCTCATCCTCAATAACCTCGTTATTAATAAGGTTAACACTCACATGATGCAAAACTTTCCTTAAAGAAGAAGAGATACTTTTAGCTATTAGGATTTTAGTGGATCCTAGGGTAAGGAGTTCTAAGATTAGGTTCACCAAAATTATTCAATAAAATTTGAATATATAATTCAATGTGTAATGAAAATATCTACTATAATGATATACAATGAAATACAAATTCTAGGTAATTTTATTTTATGTGATTATGAAAGCAAATAAAAGGGATAGGGAAATTATCTCAATTTCTCTTATCCTGAAGTGTGTCTGTACTAGATGAACTGATGGAACAATAACTTATAATGTCGTAATAATTCTCTGAAAAATGTAGAGATGTCGGGAATTCTGGACACGTGTTCTTGGGTAAGGGCGAGGGTACCCGTGGGTATCCTAGAACTCTATGGGGCACTTGAGTCTGCCAAAAATCTTGGAAGATGGTTTTAACAGTGTCACTAGGATTTCACACTTTCTCATCTTTGAATACCTATATGTCATACCTAGATTTCCAAAGAACATGTAAATCAGTAACACAAATAATATCCCGCAAAATCCTCAAATTATATCAAATCCTACAAAATAAATATGAAAAACAAGGGTTCAAACTATCCTCGGTTGTCAAACAAGTAAACTTACTACGAGCATTGCACTACGTCTCGGACCCAATGTAGTTACGTGTGCTTATGTGTGAAATAGTGCTCCTAGGTTTCCCTCATGCGATGACACCAAGATAAAAGATGGTAGCTAGATAGAATGAAAATGTGTGAATGGAAAAATGAACTTCCCCTTCCTATGTAGTTTGTATGTAGATTAATAATCCCAAGATGCATTGCATTTTATATGTAGATTGATATCCCTTGATATAAATTATCGACCATTATAATGATATGTATGTTGTGTTTATATAGGGATCTCTCTTGCTTGAATGGTGACATTAATGACTTGACATGCTGACTAGTACCTTGGGATATGAATGGGAAACTTGAAAATACTGACCTCAAAAATAAGATCAAAAATAAAGAGTAAATGGGCACCCAAGATGGCCAGAGAGTGTCCAGGTGCTAGTGTTCGATCTTGGGCACTAGTGTCTAGAGAAACAAACAAAAATGTATAAATACTTGAGAGATAGGGATCCCTATGACCTGAACATAAGTGAATGTATGAGTGATAATTTTGAAATATAAAATAAATAGAAATAAACAACACAAGTGGATGGACTAGGAAGTGTGCCATTAGCGAATACTTTTCTTACTCAATATCCATATATAAAACAAGATACTTAGCGGTATAGTAAATAGTAGTAAGTACATGATTTTGTGTCTATTCCTATTCATGGATGTTATCATACCTTTCTATAAATATCTTGACCTTGTGCATCTTTTCATCTTACTAGCAAGCTTCATTTCAAACATTTGAGCATGATAATCCTTGCATTTCTAAGATAGCTCGACTGTGTTTCGACCCAAAAACCATTCTTATTCAAGAATACTACCAACACACAATTTTTTTTAGAATAAACCAATTCTTGTATTAATTTATATGAGTCCTCTACGTAAATTTCAAACACTCACATGTAGGGGTTATGTGGATAAAATCATGTTTACACTTCCATTTCTTAGACCTTCTTGACAGGCCTAAAAGGGAATTTTTGCCATTATAACTTGAACACAAAATCACCTCACAAAATAAAATCATGGGCTCAAAAATGTCATATGAGACATCTATCAACCATCCAAGCTCAAAAATTTCTTCAACAACTTGCACTTCCATCATCATCCCTTCAGTTCAACTTGGCTAGTTTTCTCTTTTCTAGCCTTTAAGGAGTAGGATTTCTTGGTTTAATTATTTCAAAAAAATTAGGTAAAAAACACACCTAAAACTCTTCATGAAAACTTGGGTCACATCCCAATATTTCTCCCACATCATAATTTTCACCATTAAACCTTCATCACATGACTATACCATGAAATTTCTTCACAATAAGCATATTGCAATGCCTTATCAATTGACTTGGATAATGAGACCACCACCAAAATGAAGTAGAAGGAGTCTTCTACATGCCCAAATCATCACATCAGATTTCCCAAGATATTTCATGAACTAAATCTTCATTTCTTCTCCATCACTTTCACATGAGGGTTTTAGGAGGGTTTGGAACCTCCTTAGCTTGTTAAACTTCATTCATAAAGTATAGGCCATCATTCTAACTCATTCTTCTTTAAAATGCTCTAGAATCAATTCCCAAACACTAATGAAGAGATTATACCACCATTCAAAATTTTAACGTTCCAATGAGTAACTCAAACTCAACCCTCAAGCTAGAAATGGTCATTTCAAGAGCTAGTTTGCACTAAAACTTCATTTTCTTTCTTGTCCCTTAGAATTTTGACCTAAAAATTATCCACGAGTACTAGGATAACCTCTTCCACATGTCCTAAGACTTATTTTGGTCCACACTTTCCTGAAAATCATCAACCACCATGTTTTGTGCATGTTTATCTAGTTTTTCTCAAGAATGAGCCTCCAAAACCTCAAACATGCCTCTATCATTTGAATTGCGACTTATAGCATCTTCTACAACCTCTCTATAATTTCCCTACACATAATTCATGCTTTAAATGTCCTTCTTTAACGTTATTTTCTCCATAATCCATGTTATGCTTGCACTATGTCTCTGAATTAGGCCTAATTGAGCATGTTTCACCTCATAATCCATTGACTTACTCTGTTTTCTCATGTTCTTACCTTTTCCTACCTTTTCACACTCACTCCAAGATTTCTCTTACTCTCCTTCATCACAATTTGTCATTAATGATCCTTTTGCATCAACGAAAACTCAATATTCACATGTCAACAAGGCTCCCAAGATGCGAGAATACCATGAATACCCCTATGTCCTTCATTAGAAAACATGATGAGCTTAAAATGCAAATGATCTAGGGGTGCAGGAAATAAATAAATCACTTGAGACACATGGAAAGGCCACTACACATGAAGAGCTTGAAAAGTAAGTGAAACAAGATCTACTATCCCTTTTCAACATCATGGAGGAGATATTTAAGGCTAAGAAAAAGGGACAATAATCCTCCAAAAATGTCTAAAAATTCTTAAATATAGTGCTTGTGCCACAAAAATTGCATAGGTCATCATAAGGGAAACTAATGGGGGTATGTCAAGATCTTGTCATGTTATTAAGAGAGGATCTATTCCTTTGCCAAACATATATCACTTATTCAAAGGCATCTCTAGAAGATCAAGAGAAAAAAATGGGAAATATCCCTCACAATTGGAGCATATCATTTCCAAGGATAGCCAAATTTTTAATAAATAAGCCATCACCAAGGTATACATAGAGAATCGAGTACATTCACCGTGGAAAAATTGTTAGAATCAAAACTATTCATGGTACACTTTAAAAATAACATTTCTGATGTAAATGAATTTAGTGTCTCATGCCAAAGAAATATTTAAAAGGTTCAAACCCTATAGGAAGTTTTAGATTCAATTATGATTTGTCAAAAGAGCCATCTCGACAAAACTCCTATTCTCTTCAAAACCCCCATTTTTATCTTAACAAAATTGATGGGGTCTATAATGTTAGGAATAGTTTAGTTATTGTGAACATTAGATAAATATATGTGTTTGCAATAATGAGTTGTCATATACAACTCATAGATAAGGTTGAGAGATGCTAGGAATTGTTAGAGAGATTTGTGTGAGATAGAGAGACTCTAGGAGATCATGATTGACTCCTCCTTTGTAGGATACTATCAATCTATATATTGTAATCTTCTATATTGAAATAACATCATGAATGAATTAAATTACAATATTTTTATATTCAGTGTTTTATTAATGTATTATATTTTACTATTTCTACATTTTAATCTGACCCAAAAATAATATTTGGTATCAGAGCAGGTATGCAAACCTGACAATGGATTTTCTGTGATTGAGCAAGAGCATTTTTTAAGAAAATCCATCTAAAGAATAGATTGTATTTTTTGTTCTAGGATCTAGGTTTTTATGAAACTTATTGGGTTTCACAAAATATGGGTGATACAACTACAAAAAAATTCAGCCAAACCTAGATAATATTTTTGATAAAAACACATTTTACCGAGCCTGCATTATACAAGTTAGGAGTTTTTGTAAATGTTTCTTTTGCCACACGGTATGCAGTTCATGGTCAGTTTGTGGGAGATTGCACACCTACCATGCCACATGGATCACATGTACCTTCCTTCCGATCCAAAACCGAGGGGTTTCAGACTTAAGGAACAGATTAACAAATGTGCCAAATGAATTGCAAAACAACTATCTCTGAAAAGAGATGTAAATTACTCAAAGATTTCGAAATACATCAATTATCTCTGCCAAGAGATGTCTATCTCTTCTTCCGGTTACATATGTATTTATAATACTTTATAAATACGAAAGGACACCTAGAAAGATGTGGAAGGTCACCAGTCTCGAGGGAGACGAGGTGTTTCATCTTCCAAGACTTACATGTGCACTAATTTTGCGAAACATACTATTTTTAGAATTTACTATTTTTAGACAGCAGTACAAAAATCACAATTTGGGCCCCTTAAACGCGGATTTCGGGGGTCAAACATTGCCGAACAAAGTTTGCACCTTCTCATCACATTCTACACATTCCAAGCTTTCCGTTGCCTTTTGAACGGAGTCAATCGGAGCTACGGTGCAAAAGTTATGGTCTCTGGAAGTTGCGCCACTAGAATTGCTGCCTGGATCATTCCTCCCTCCTTCAGAAGCAATGGTCCCCATTGCATTAAGATGCCCCATCAGCTGTGGAAATTGCTTCTTTACCTGGTATGCAGTGAGCCATTCACCTTGGTGACTGAGATTTCCTTTCTTTATCACACGATAGAGTTGAATAGGTTGTCCTCTGGTGGTCTTAGTCAAATTGTCCACAATCTGATCTTCTTCAGCTGGGGAAAGACTTGCTGGATTGAGCTCAGAGATGTCCAATTGTTCTGCTGTGACTGAAGTATCCAACAAAGGTGGATGGTATGGCTTGAGGAGGTCCACATTGAAGATGGGGTGCAGACCAAGGTAGGGTGGAAGATTCAACTCGAAAGCATTTTCCCCTACTTGCTTAGTGAGAGTGTAAGGACCATACCAGAGAGGTCGAATCTTTCTGTGTGGACCTGCAAGTCGTTCCTTCTGAAGCCGCAACCAAACCTTATCACCAACCTGGAAATGATGCGGAATCCTGTGTTTATCATGGCGATTCTTATATTTTTTATTCATTTTCTGTAAAATGTCATGGACTTGGTGCTGAATGTGCTGGATCTGCTCAACAAACCTTGTCGCCTTTTCTGCTTCACTTTTTCCATGAAGTGTGAATTCCATGGCAGGAATTGGGATGCATACATCAATGGGAGCCATAGGTTGGAATCCATAACAAGCTTGAAAAGGACTATGTTTAGTGGAGCTGTGCAGGGCTCGATTGTATCCATGTTGTATGTATGGCAGGGCCTCGTCCCATGTGCGGGAGTGCTTGGAGTGGTACATACGAAGCATGTGAACAATTAGGCGATTCACCACTTCGTTTTCCCATCAGTCTGTGGGTGAAAGGATGTGGACTTCATCAACTTTGTATCTAGCATTCCCCATAAGGTGGACCAGAAGATGCTCAGGAACCTGCTATCCCTATCAGAAACAATAGACTTGGGGAGCCCAAAGTTGATCCATACATGACTGAAATAAATTTTAGCAGTATCTTGAGCAGAAATATTTTTCTTACAGGAAACCATTACAGCCATTTTAGAAAATCGATCAACTACAACAAAAATACCATCATTCCCATGTTTCGAAGTTGGCAAACCTGAGAGGAAGTCCATCGAGACAGATTCCCAAGGCTTGGTTGGTTCTGGCAATGGTGTGTACAATCCCTGTTTCTTGTTAGTTGGCTTAGCAATTGCACAAGGAGTGCAGGACTTAATATACTTCACCACATCAGTCCTTAGATTAGGCTAGTAGAAATGCTTCTGAAGTACTGCCAATGTCTTGTCCACGCCAAAGTGCCCTGTGGTCTTGCTGAAGTGTGCTTCCCAGATCATCTTCTGTTGTTCACTTGCTGGAACACAGATGTGTCCCATATGGCAGAGGAGATTATCCTGTAGATAGAAATCAGAGACATGTTTTCCTTCACGAGAGGGCCTGATATGTGTCTGAAAACTCAGGATCCTTCTCATACAAACTGCACCAACTTGAAGTCTCATGTCCACAGAGATCAAGAATAGTTGTGAGGGCTGCAATTGGAGGGCGGCTTAGGCAATCTGCTGAATTGGCACTTCCCTTCTTATGCTTTATTATCAGGTGAAACTATTGTAGGTATGTGGCCCATTTCTGGTGTCTCTCATTCCTCAACTTGCTTTGTGTCTGAAGGAACTCCAAAGGCCTATGGTCAGTGTGGATTACTGTCTCCTTCCCCAGAATGTAGTGTTTCCACTGCTTACATGCCTGGACAATGGCATAAAGCTCCTTATCATATATTGGGTACTTCCTGACCGTGTCATTGAATGTTTCACTATGGTATGCAACAGGGTGGCCATGTTGCATGATAACAGCTCTCCCAGGCATACTCGGATGCGTCATCATCAGCTCGAATGGATGATGTAGATCAGGAAGGGAAAGGACAGGGGTTGAGCATAACCTTTCTTTCAGCCCTTCAAATGCTTTCTGTTGTGCTTCCCCCCATTGAAATTTAGCCTTGTTCCCTCCTTTAGTCACCTGATTGAGTGCCCAGGAAATATGTGAGAAACCCAAGACAAACCGGCGATAGAAATTGGCAAGGCCCAGGAAGCTACGAAGCTCTGTAAGATTCTTTGGGGTAGGCCACCTCTGAATAACCTGAATTTTCTCTGGGTCGACATGGACTCCTTCCTCATCCACGACGTAACCCAAGTACTGGACCTTTGTCATCCCAAATGTGCACTTATCCAGATTTGCATACAGTCTGTGCTTCCTGAGGGTCTGAAGTACTTCTTGAACATGTTGCAGATGCCTCTCCCAGGTCGGGCTATAAATGAGTATATCATCTAGGTAGACCACTACGAAGGAATTGGTGTAGGGCCGCAAGATGTTGTCCATCATCCGCATGAATGTTGCAGGTGCATTAGTTAGTCCGAAAGGCATGACCAACCATTCGAATAGGCCTTCACGAGACTTAAATGCAGTTTTCCAAACATCAGTGGGCTCGACAGGGATCTGGTGATAGCCAGATTTGAGATCAATTTTGGTGAAAAATTTTGCACCGCGGAGCTGGTCCAGCAAATCATCAATCCTTGGGAGGGGGTAGCGATTCTTCACAGTGATTTTGTTCAAAGCCCGATAGTCTATGCAAAGTCTCCATGTTCCATCCTTCTTTGGCGCCAAGATAATTGGACTTCCACAAGGTGAAGAGCTTGGCCTAATATGTCCCTTTTGAATCAATTCCTGGAGCTGCCTCTTTATCTCCTCATTTTCAAGGACTGACCTGCGGTACACAGGGCTATTGGGTAAAGGAGACCCCGGGACCAAATCAATAACATGTTTTACCTGACACTGAAATGGCACTCCTTTAGGTGTCTGGAATAGATCATCATACTCAGTTATGATTTGGTTGAGCTGCTTCTGTTGCTGTATTGAGTGCATGTTCATGGAGGCTGCAACAATTTTGTTTGTAGGTTTTGGCCTGATCATCAAGACGACAAACTGTTTGGTTTTCTCCACTAACTTCTTACATTGTTTGGCACTGATGAGGGAGACAGATTTTGGGGGAATGACCTCAGGTATCCGATAACGTCGACTCCCAATGGTAATGGTGACCCTTCTAGGTCGTGACTCATAGATGCCATGTCTATCCCACATAAATGGTTGGCCTAGGAGCACATCACAAACATCTAATGGAGCAACATCACACATGACTTCATCATGGAAGGGCTTGATGGCATATGGAAGGAGGCATTGTTGTGTGACTTGGAGGTCTCTTCCTGGGTTTAACCACCCAATACTATATGGCTGGGGATGTGGCTTTACAGGGAGGTTTAGGCTTTTTACAACATCAACAGAAATTAAATTCTTCTGACTTCCACTATCAAGGATAAAATGCAGAGGCTTACCTTTTACCCAGAGCTTGGAGTGGAAGAGCCTTTCCTTCTCATCCATATTCTTGACTTTTGAGGTGGCAATGATCACATCTGGATCAGCATCTATAATTTCATCATCTTCATCCTTGACCTCGGGGTCTGTAACTGCTGGTGCAGAGAGTGTTGAAGAAGATGATTCGGCGAGTAAGGACTTGATGGCTCGACATTCTTCCTTGGAGTGGCGATTTGTTTTGTGGAGGTCGCACCACTTCCCTGTCTTCTCCTTCTGCATCTTATTTCCTTGCGACTCCTTCTGTTTCCAACCTTGACCTCGGGTCTGGCCTTCTTTATCATTCTTCCCCCTCACGGGTTGGTTCCTAGCAGTCCTCCTTTTGTGCTTTTGTTCAATCTTGACTGAAAACTTGTATGCCTCACCGAGGGTTTGAAACTGAAAGAATTCCAAGTCCTCTCGGATGCTCCATTGTAGGCCACTGCGATATTTTAGAATCCTATGTTGTTCTGTGTCTTGAATGCCCAATCTTGCAGATAAAGAATGAAATTTGTCAGTATAATCTTGAACCGACTGGTCCTTACCTTGACGAAGTTGCTGCCACTGTATGTACAGTTCATCATAGGCCCCAACAGGGTAATATTCTTCCTTTATGGCATCCACGAAATCATTCCATGTGGGTTCCTCTGTGATTCCTAGCTCATCCCTTTCGAGCCCATTCTTATACACACCCCACCAATTTTTGACAGCAAGAGATGATTTCAATAGAGAAAATGTTATCTTTTCCTTATCAGTAAATTGATTGATAGAAAAATATGAGGTCAATTGGTCCAACCAGTTCTCTACTGCATCAGAATTGATCTTACCTTCAAAAATAGGAATGTCGAAATTTACTTGCACCTTGAATGGAGTCGGGGCACCAAAGGACTGATTTACAGATGAGGAGGCATGATTTCCTACTTGTAGTTGTTGCAGAATTTGGGTGAATTGTTGTAGCATCTGATCCTTTTGCTCCCTAAGAGCTTCATTCACCATATTTTTGAGAGGATCATCCATCCTGGTGTTGTCCGCCATTGGAGGTCGCCTGCAGCGAACAGGCAAGTATTCTGAAGGATTGTGTGTGGACCACCCAAGCTTTTTGTATTCCGACCTCGTTCTGGGGATCATACACTCTCAAGACGACTTAGCTCTGATACCACTGATCCAAAACCGAGGGGTTTCAGACTTAAGGAACAGATTAACAAATGTGCCAAATGAATTGCAAAACAACTATCTCTGAAAAGAGATGTAAATTACTCAAAGAATTCGAAATACATCAATTATCTCTGCCAAGAGATGTCTATCTCTTCTTCCGGTTACATATGTATTTATAATACTTTATAAATATGAAAGGACACCTAGAAAGATGTGGAAGGTCACCAGTCTCGAGGGAGACGAGGTGTTTCATCTTCCAAGACTTACATGTGCACTAATTTTGCGAAACATACTATTTTTAGACAGCAGTACAAAAATCACAATTTGGGCCCCTTAAACGCGGATTTCGGGGTCAAACATTGCCGAACAAAGTTCACACCTTCTCATCACATTCTACACATTCCAAGCTTTCCGTTTCCTTTTGAGCGAGTCATCGAGCTACGGTGCAAAAGTTATGGTCTCTGGAAGTTGCGCCACTAGAATTCTTTGCTGGATCACTTCCGATCATTTGGTCATTATTTTTAGTCTTTGATTTATTTTACCGTCCACGTGTTGTTTTGTTTTTTTTTTTTTTTTAAGAAGAAAAAGAAATGTGGTATTTCTTCTCTCTCAATTAATTCATTAGGGAACAAGTCTTATTTATTGTTTAGTTACATAAGTCTAAGTTGTAATTTATTTTTTAAAAGTTGTTTTTCATTTTCTTTGTATCATTACAAACATCATAAAGTCAAGTCATAATTTTTAAAAATCATTTTTGTGTCATTTAGGTGATTATTAGGAAAATTGTGAAAAAAAAGGTTGCTCATATTTCACTGGTCACATTTTCACTTGACGGGTGACCAAGTTCAAATTGAGTGGGGAATTTCATATTGAGCTTCATTTTCACATTTTTTGAGTAACTAAGTAGTTTGATTGAGGTTGGAGGCAACGAGGAAGGAGGTTGATCAACGACCTCTCATTAGGCACCATCGACGAGGCTGCGAAACTAAACTGGTGGCCAAGTTTTTAAGTTGTGTGTTTTCTTTCAGTGTACATTTGTGAGAATAAGAACAAATTATTGTTCAATTGTAATGTATAAAATTCCTGAATGTAACTCCTAATGTAATGAAATAGGTGAACAAAAGCACCATAGTAAGACAGTTCATGGATCTTGAAAAGGTTTGTGGGAGATCCAGAAAACCACAAGAGGTGGATATGTGATGGATCTGATTACACGTCAAGGTTTGTGGTAAACCTGTAAAACCATAGAAGGTTGAGCATTGCTCCCTTCATTAGTATCAAGGTCATGAGTCACAGAGTTTGACATGCTCCATAGAGGAGAGCATACTGTAGATAAGAGTGTGTATGTTTTTCCCATGTTCACACTAAGGGGGTGAATGTTAGGAATAGTTTAGTTATTGTGAACATTAGATAAATCTATGTGTGTGCAATAATGAGTTGTCATATACAACTCATAGATAAGGTTGAGAGATACTAGGAATTGTTAGAGAGATTTGTGTGAGATAGAGAGACTTTAGGAGATCATGATTGACTCCTCCTTTGTAGGAGACTATCAATATATATATTGTAATCTTCTATATTGAAATAACATCCCGATTGATTTAGATTGCAATATTTTTATATTCATTGTTTTATTAGTGTATTATATTTTACTGTTTCTACATTTGAATCGACCAAAAAATAATATATAAAGCATGAAAATATGCATTGAGAGCCTCTAAAATAAAGACCCAACAAAAAAATATAGAACTCCAAGTTTACTAGTTGTAATGGAGGGAAAATAAATGAATATTAAGATATGCTAGGAATATTTATTGGGCATTCGAGCCAAGTAATCAATATGACATCCTAATAGAATCAATTAAGATATTTGGTAAAAGGAAAAGTATTTTAGTATTTTTATTGCATATACTTTGCACATGGAGGTATCCTAAGGGTCCCATTTTGTATAAATAGACATGTATCCATCCTTTGAAAAGGGGGTGAATTTATGAATTCTAAGGCAATATGGTTCAAAAATTTCCTACAAGTTCAATTTTTCCATTTTCATTTCCTTTTCTATATGAGCTTTATGAAGTGTTATTGAATTATAATCATTTTCATGCCCTTAGTTTTAACATTAAAAGTGTTCTTTGCATGTTTAATGGATGTAATACACTTTAGATATAGATAAATTTTAAGGGATGTATATTTAGAAATCTAATTATTTTTCTAGTTTATGAATTTTTAATTACATCATAGTTTTAATTTCCCTTAAATCCTTGGATCAGTTGTATGTTAGTTTTTTTGAACTAGATTGAGTGCATATGGTTATAGGGATATTCATGCTTAATTTCTATGATTCAACTTCATGTAATTAAACTTTAGTAGATATTTATTTCCTCTCTTCCCGATAGACCTTTTTTTCTTCTGAGAAATACCCATTATTTAGGATCCAATTATCTTTACGTGTAGTTTAGTCTATAAAACAATGAGTTGGTATAAAGAGTGGTGTTAGAAGGACTATAAAACTATCTAGAAAACACCATCATTGGTAATTTATAACAATTCATACCCGTATCTTGTGCAATAAGTCATTTTCTTGACTCTAAAATGAGGAGAACATTAAGATCATGTAACCATTTTTAGGTGTGCACCTTGCTCACAACAACTTTAATGAGGTACTTATCTATGTTTTGTAGACATCTATAAATTCTAAATTATAAAATCATTTCTTGATCTCACTTATCTATTTTTTCAAATTATTTCAATATCGGTGTATTTTCATTGTGTAGTATGTTATTTATAAATAATGAATTGTCTGTAATAGTATCTCATTATTTTTTAGAATTATAGTGGAGTGTGTAATAATCATGTAGATTGTTTTCCTCTATTGGTTTCTCCTATCTCATTTTGTTTAAAATATCGATACTCATTCCTAATATACTTTTTATCACCAAATTATGGCACCCTCGAATGGCCTGAGTTTGAGATGGGGCATTCAATGTATTTTTGGATCATCTCTCGGGTTGCGGGATTTGTGGGCTTGAGATGACCCTCCAGAGAAGGTTGGTTCCTGCTCCTAAATAGCCTGCCATAATCTTCTCCTAATGTAGGTAAGCAAAATAATCCTAATCTAACTTTCCAAGGTACCACAGGGAGAGAATACATGAAATAAAACCTACACTAACAATGGTGATACACTAGAAAAGGAGGGTTGTTAGCCAAGAATTCAACTACCAAATGGAGAGAGGTGAACAATGGAAAGGGTGGAAAAAATGCACCACAGGCCAAAGATAGATTCACACAAAGCACTATTTTTTTACCCATTAAACACAACTCCTAAAACCTACAATAGACATCAAGAATATGCATAGTATACCCTGCAAATGAAGAGAGGCAAGTAGAGACAATAAAACATGTAAAGGATGGAAAAAATGCATCACATGACACATTATATTGCTCCAATAAATATGCATAGTACAACATCAGTGGGAAAAAGGAAATAAAATGCCATTACAAAGCTGGGAAGGAGGCTTAAGCTCCACATTCAACCCTAGCAGAGAAGAAAGAGAGAGGGGATAGGAGAAAAATGACTAACTCCTTTACAAATGAGCCCCAGATTACAATTTATAGAATGAGGAGAGAGAGAAAGAAAAATCCCAAAATTTCCCTTTCAACCACTTGTAAGTTGCAATAAATGAGGTGAAATGATATGAAGAGATCTGCAAAATCTTCCTCATTATGTCCCATACCATGCAGTTGGAGAAAAAGATGGCCATACTCATTAATTGCACTCCCAACCACTTTCCAATTGTCTCTTTAATCTGGGTCGTTTTTCAAAACATATTCATAAAATATTGATAAATCCCTAAATTTCTTGGTTTTTCTATGTTTGGATTGAAGCCACGATTCCAAGGACACCAATTTTGTGAAATTTCATTAAGAAATGCTAAAGTTAATGCCTTTTGAGCACATGCATCTTTTTAAGTTTCACAAACTTGTTTTCATCTCCACGGGACTAAGAATTAAATCTTGGCTGGAAGAGTCAATTTCATAATTTCTTTCTTTCTCCAATGTTTTGCATATATTTAAAAATATCTAGGCATTAAAAATATGGCAAGCCCACCTTAAATTTTTACCATATATCTTAATTGGGGAGGTTTTAATGTTTAGGTATTAAAACAATGGCCACTTGGAATTTGACTCACCGAGAAGGCTCTTTTCTTTCCTTCTCGGGCTTTATCTCCAACTTGGCATCATTCCCTACCTATCTATCTTCCGATTCACCTCCTTATGATCCTCTTGGAATTGAGCTATCTTTTTAATGTATCTCCATCTGCTACCTTGATTCCATCATAACCCTTCCAACTTGGTGTACCTAATTCTGGCAATATCACTTTATTCCTCACGAGACATGGCCCACTGACCTCCCTAGAATTTGTATTGGCCACTTGACTCGGTGAGGTAGAGCTTGAATTTTCCTTGTATTAAAACTACCATATAGGCCCTTACCTCCTTCCTTAGGCGCATAGTTCCTTGAATGCATAGTCATCTCATTCTCTTTGCATTGCCAACTCGGTTGTACAACATTTATGTGTTCAGTTACCTCCTACCTAGCGCCAAGCTATTTATGGAATGGTGAGCTCTTTTCATTTCACATTGATCCCTTATGTCTCTCAGCTTGGCTCACCGAGCTTCCACAATCTGTATTGAACTCACATGTCGAGCTCTCCTTTGAGTATGTCAATTTTTCCCTACCTAAATGTTGAGCTCCACATGGAGGCCCCACGCAACCCCTGGGGTCTCCTTATTGCTTTGAATTTTTATGTTATGTCAGGTTACCATGTGGAAACCCCATGATTCTTCCTCCTCACTCATGAGAAACTTTTCCTTGAACTTGACTCGTGGACTCAATGAATCACGCCATCATTTCTTCGATCATCAACTCAATCAGATTCCATTACTAAGTTTACATGATTCCCCTATCATTTGCATTTGTCAGGTTATCCCACCACCAAACATTACTCGATCGTTCCTATGGGCCATTCCTAATACATTATGCATGTGTCTTAAAGGATGGCTTGATTATGTCTCAGTAACAATTGCGTATTACGCGCCTCTCTATGATTGTGATCTCGATGAGTCCCTTTGAGCAACAAAAAATGACTTGGTTTACTCCATTTATCTTACTTCTAACCTGCGACTTACCCTTCACAACATTATAATAGATTGGTTGAGCTATAGACAATTCAACCCATACTACACAAACCAAAGAATAGGAAATCATATAATATTCCCTTTGTAACTTGTCATGCTAGCTGAACAAGCTCTATGTTTTGGAAATGTAACTCATATCTTGCATGCATAGCTCCACCATGTTGTTAGTGTAACTAGATCTATGCATCCAGTACAACTTGTTCTCTTCCTTTGAAAAATGGTAGTTCACTTGTTTGAAACCTCTTGTACCCTTCAAATAGCTAGATCAAGAGCCCAAAAACTACAACAACCCACCATTTAATCAAACATCTCGATGCAGGTGTAAGTAGCTCGATGAGCGAAAGCAACCCATTTTGAAAACTGATGAGTCCAAAACCACCTGAAATGGAATCCATTTTCTAGCTCGGTGGTAATGCATGGATTTGAGCTCGATCAAAGACCCAAAATGTAACCTTTCCAAAATCCATATGATTTGGGATTCCTCATGCTCAAGGGCCCATGCAAGTGATTGGAGATGATCTTAGAAAAAGAATGTTAGGTATTGCCATCTCTCCCTAGTGGGCCCATTAATTAATTATCACAATAAGCTTTTTGTTATCTAATTTCACTAGGGTAGTGAAATTAGATAACATTTTGGCAACTCACGGGCCATTAGCTTTTAACTAGAACATGACCAGTTGCATGTATCTTTCCATTAGGCATGGAGTCTGTGTGATCATCACGAGCCAATCTGAACCTAGAAATTGTTGATCCCGAAATGCTTGGAATCTCGATGCTTGCTTGAATTTTCCAACTCTTATAATAAAAACTTTGAAATGTGTTTTGTGAGAGTAGAAAATTGTCTTCAAACTTTAATTCCCTACATTCCTGCAACTGCAATCTTCCAAGCTGAATTATGGAGTTGATTCTATATTGGGATGTCCGCTAATATTTGATTCCTTACAAGGATGTAAAGGCTTATTGTGGCCATTCTTGAGGAGATTCATCAATTTTTCCTCCTTAACTTATTTTAGTTTCTCTACATTTGTTTGATTTGAATTTTGCAACTATTACATGCAACTATGGATCTCCCTACTACAATAACTGAAGGCATGATGCATTGTACTACTTGGAGCAACATGAACAAAAGCTATATATAAAGAGAAAAATCATACATGTCTCAAGTAAGACATGAAGAGTGTGCACAAGCACTTATTTTTCTAAAAGAAAATATACTCCTACTCCTACACTAACCAAAGCAAGGAAATGCTAAAGGAAGCTGCATGAAGAAAGGGAATAATAGCTTCCCTTCTTTATAAAGTGTGGCCATGTAATTAATTTAGCAATGGACATGGCCTGTAACAAGAGTGAAAAATTACCTTCCACTCTTCCACCCAAATTATTAGCAACAAAATGAATACCTCCTCAAGATGCTCATCATTTGGTTGGAGGTGTTGTAGCTGATCCTTGGTGCATTGAAGATCATTCTCATGCTCCGAAGTGAGCATGACCAATGTTGGCTTCTCCCTTGGCTCCAATGAAGCCAAATATTTTATTGGGCATGGGGTCTTAGGAGCCAATGGGTGAAACCTTTGATTTTACCATCTTGTTGAAATTCATCCCCATAAATGGGAACATCTTTCAAACTTTTTGGAAGAATTTTATTTCTTACAGGCTAATCTCAATGCTTCTCCACCTCTACAAATAATTCTACCTTTTCCAAAACTACCCTTTCCATGATGACTGATTTGATCTTTTTGTCATCATCTTCCTTCTCCTCCTCAAGCATAAAGCTCAAGAGATGGAAATCCTCCACAAAATCAGACTCTTGCAAATATGTAATAGAAGAAGAATCTAAAATTTCACCATCAAAAGAAAGAAAGAAGCTTCCTATGATCTCTTCTTCATCCAAGGATTTAGAATATAATTTGTTCTCCTCCTTAGCATGAGTCTCCTCATGGTTTTTTTATTTGATGATGATGATGACTGTGGTGGATAAATACAACCTTCCAATAGTTCAACTAGCTCTAGGCATGCAGGAAAATGAGGATCATTGCATTCCATTGAAACATCTTGCACTTTAGGGAGATCTTCCTATTTTTTTGCACATGCTCCTCTTCGGATTTGAGGTTGCCTCTTCTTCCTCTAAATTTGTAAGCTGAAATGAATTAGAAACTTATGAGAATATAGTTCCAATATGCACACTACATTCAAAGTAAGGAGATAGTTTATCATATGCTTCCTCTCGTGTTTTCTCTTTTTCACATTCAACTTCAACCTTTTGTTATTAAACTCCAACCTTTTAAGAATTCCTAGTTATCAGTGGTATTTTCTTAATATTGAACATTTCAACCCACTCTTTTAAATTATTCCTGTTAGGATCTTCATTTTGTTTCCCTCCTTTCCTTATTTTTTGATCCTACTTTTCCAAAAATGGATTTAGGATTGCAATAGGAGGGGTGGGTTGATATTTAACTGATGCTTGCATTGGTTGAGGTGGTGGAGGGGAAAGTATGGCTTCTTCTTGTTTGTATGGAGGGAGTGACTTCTTGGAGGGGAAAAGGGAAGAAGAATTGAGATGAGATGGAAGGCTAGGAGATGGATAAGAACTCAATATTTGGGGCAGCATATAATGAGCTTGAATCATGACAATGTTGAAATGATAAGGCTTGGGAAGGAGAGAAAGAAGAACAAGGAGCTGGTGATTGACTTACCCATTAATAAGGTTGTCTCACACTTTTCTCATATGTTTCAATACCCTCAGTCCATTGTACAAGTTGGGGCAGCATTTCAACCATGAAATCAAGTTTTCTTGCGGGCTATAGTGTCTTGGAAAAGGGCCTTCCCATGGAAAAGGTGCCTTACAACCAATCCTGAATGCCTTCATTTTTGTTGTAGCCTAAGATTGAACCATGCCAACCTCCATTCTTTGGATCTTCTCTAGTAAATCAACATTCTACATTTGATTGTTGTCATCATATGCATATCCGTGTTCTTGATAGGTTCCATAGCCAAACTAGTTTTAGAATTTTTGATATGGGTAACCATAATGGTTTTGAATCTAGTCATAATGTTGATCTAGAGGATTTGTGAAGCTCATTATAGGAACACTGTACTGATGAAAGTTTGATTTCCACTACGGGAATGAAGCCATGGTTGCACAAATTCATAGAATGAAAGAGAATGGAAGAGATGGGAAGAAAAATGTATGGAAAATAATGGAAGAAAGATCTACAATTTCATAGAATGGGTCGTTCAGACCAAATGGAGTTGCCAGATGTGATTTGCATGTGCCTCCAAAGGTTAAATCTCACCAAGAATACACCAAATTGATGAAATGAAGTGGTAAGGTACTTCAAACCTGTCCCAGTGGCATGTCAAAACTATTATCACCAAATTACAACACCTTAGAATGGCCTAAGTTTGAGATGGGGCATTAGGTGTACTTTGTGTAAATTTGGATAATCTCTCAAGATGTGGGACTTGCAGGCTTGAGATGACCCTCACAGAAAATTTTGGTTCCTACTCCTAAACTAACTACCACAATCTACTCCTAACATAGATAAGAAAACTAATCCTAATCTAACCTTCCAAGGGACCAGGAGAGAGAGTGCATGAAAGAAAAACTACACTAACAATGGTGATACACCAGAAAAGGAGGGTTGTTAGCCAAGAATTCAACTATTAAAATGGAGAGAGGTAAGTAATGGAAAGGGTGGAAAAAATGCACCACATGCCAAAGATAGATTCACATAAAGCACCATTTTTTACCCATTAAACACAACTCCCAAAACCTGTAATAGACATCAAGAATATGCACAATATACCATGTAATGAAGAGAGGAAAGTAGAGACAATAATCGTAGTCAATTCTTCATATACCTTCTTTCTATCCCAATCGCATCGTCCTATCACCCAACATTGTATTAGGTGCTCACTCGAGGGGCACACGGGTTCCAAGCCCCTATTTTATGTGAGCTTCGTGAGAATGGTCCACCATTGATGGAGAACAAGTTGCAAGAATGGAAACATATACATCCACCGAAA
The DNA here is from genome assembly GCA_018340775.1 of Taxus wallichiana var. yunnanensis. Lineage (NCBI taxonomy): Eukaryota > Viridiplantae > Streptophyta > Pinopsida > Cupressales > Taxaceae > Taxus > Taxus wallichiana. Next base: position 576,740,435 of record CM031240.1, read on the forward strand.
ATCATAAGATATAAACAACAGACGCATGCACGATGCATCATAAATTGAATTGAAATTGTAAATAAACATAATGAAACTAGATCGACTCGAATAATATGAATAACATAAGGGTTTACACTTGTTGAGCATGAATAACCGAATCACACACAATATATTTATTTATAAACATTTACAATGGATCCATTATATCATGAGCTTCATATAGACCGAATACATTAAGGTATATTATTTTAAACCCTACAAAATACTCTACAAAGAGAGAGAAAGAGAGAGAGAGAGTTCCTAGTTATTCTACCCATTACAACCCTTGTTCACACCCAAATACACACCTAATATGCTTAAAAACCTTCTTGCAAGCATTTCTGCAGCACCTTATCACTACCTAAAACCATCCTTAACCCTTCATTTCCCATCTCTTTGTTCTCACCCTATCCTCTCTTCATTTTAGACCCAAGCACTCCTTTAAATAGGATCTAGATGCACCTTGGTTTCCTTCATGAGAAGATCGCATGCCAAGTGGAAGTGTGGTCCTCCATGGTTGAATGCCTATGCTAGCTTGAAAATTCCTCCACTACCTATAATGATCATCCTAGGAATATCCCTTACATGGAATATTATTTTCTTGACCTCCAAGGCTCCATGTTGGCACCTTATCCATTTAGAATGCCTACTCAGAATTTTAACATGTTTCTCTTGTGATAACTCCTTCAAAATATGGCTAATTCCTTAAACCTTCCTACTCCCACGCATGCCAATCTCTTCTACCATGCACCTTTCCCTTATGCACTTTTTCCCGAGTTCCTTCCTTCTTTACTAACTCATGTGTGCACCGAATTCTTCCTAGGGACTAAGGAATTTTTAGAGCCCAACACTATGCTTGTTTTCCATCCTCAGAAATACCCTGCCATTTCATCAAATAATAAAGAATAGGGAAAATGGAAGAATCTGTGATTGAATAAATAATGGAAGAATGGAAGAATATTGTTACTGTTGCATGAGAAGTGGGAAATATTTCTTCACGGGGATTTAATATTACTCCAAGAATCCACCTTACTCTATGCATGCTGAAGTAAGTCACCCACCATTGGGATAACTTCGTCAAAACTCATCTAATCCCCCTAAGCTTTCAGCGTATCTTCAATTATTTGCATCTTCTTACTAAGGTCTCCTAGTGCATCCATCCTACGAGTGACTTGGGGGTACAACTCTTTCAATTTAATTTTAATTAAAACCCTTAAGGTTTCGATCGCCTCTGATTTCTTCTCTACCTCAGCCAAGATCTTGTCCTACTCTACCCTATTTCCCTTATTTTTCTCTTGAAATTATTTCATATCCACTTCATGGATGGAAACTAATATGCTTGCTACTCTGTCCCTATCGCCATAGTTGTCATATACAACTTCTACCATTTGTGTTGCGTCTTTACTAAGGCAAGGAGCTTGGAGTATCAAGTTAGTATCTCCCCAGTATTCAACTTTTCTTCCTTCTTCAGGTGTGCCATTTCTTCTTCCATTGATTCTAATGCAAGTGGCTACCTCTCCATGGTGAGTATGAATGATAATTCTTCCAAGAAATGCATGGTTGACTTGTATTTTTGCTTAGGCGGGGCCAGTGTCAGGTGCTTTAAGAAAATGGCATCTATCTTTGTGTGGACTTCGTGCACCTTTTTTCATCACGTTGTTCACACCTTAACTTCACACTGATCAATTCCTTATGTTTTATCTCCTTATCCCTCTCAATGATCTCATCATTATTTTTCTCAAGTTCCTCCCCAAGACCCTTATTCTATCACTTCTACCAAAGAGTCTTGCTTCTACCTCCATCGATACTTTGTTGAGTGTGTTCCAAACTTTCTCATCCGATAGCTATAGGGAATTTCCAAGAGGGTTTATTCCCTTGGTGTCTGGTGTCTTCATCAATGCATCACAATTTACCTCAAACTCGGGCTCATCAACATGAGACTCAAAATCCCAAGATAGCATTTTCCTCATTTGCGGTATGTAACCTCTTCATAAAATAATACCAAGCATGGATTTGGTTGGTGAGAATGGTACTTGTGGAATTACACGCACAATACCTTACTTGGATCATTAATATAAGTCATAGTGTGTTCTTGCACCGCTACTGTGCCCTTCCCACCTATGTGCGCTACCATTGGGAAGCTTACTGCTAAGCTGGGGTCTCTTCCCATGCTCCCATATTCCTTTCCTACACTTGCACTCTCTTCAATTTCCTTTATAACTTCTTCGGCACTTAGATCTACCTCGTGCTCCACTAACTATTGGATAATACCCACCACCTCCCTCTCTATAGTGTAATCTATTTGTTCCTCGATCGAGATCGGGTCTTCTGATCATGCATGTTTACCTCCTCACTTCCTCTATTGGTATGGGAACCCTCCTCATACTCCTCTTCATCCCCTTCTTCTCTAGACTCATGTACATTGTACACAAGTTGATTCCGAGCTTCCTCTTGCTCTTCATTATCTCCTTCATTTTCCTCCTCAAAATCATCATCCTTAATTATCTCTGTCTTCTCTAAGTCTAAACCTTGCACCACCCTTTTCTTTTTCTTTATTGGTGAATCCAATGTAGGGGACTCCTCCTTCTTGGGTGATTCTTATCTCCTAAGAGACTCTTATTTCTCTAGTGACTACTTCCTGATGGGATACTTCTTCTATCAAATGTAGGTGAATATACATGCGCATGACCCATGCACCCATAGGGTTTGCACTATATGTGTGCTTGGCGCCTTCTCTGCAGGAGTCTCTTCCCATTCTCTCTTCTTAATTACTACTTTCTTCTTCCTCCCAAAGGGGTCCTCAAGGATTGAGATGTCATCCTCAACATAAGTTCCCTTCTCAAACTTGGGCCTTAGCCACACATACACCCTTGCCACCGTCCTACCTGTAATAGGAAATGTCACCAATTTTACCATGTGTACATCATGAGATACATACTTTTCTACATAGGTGCACTTTTTGGGATACACCAAGGTCTAGTGCATCTCGCGGTGATCTTGATCTACAACACTTAGATCAAATCTCAGTTTATTTTCCTCTTTAAACTTGTTTACCATGCCTTGAAAATACTGCGTTGTGAAGGAGAAGGGTAACTTACACCGAGGACCATTGGTTCCAGTTTTCAAGGTAAACCCGTTGATACAAAAGTGCTTTGGTTTATGGTAAATTCAAATTCTTCATCCACTAGTGCAGAAACTATTATAGTATCCTCCATTCATCTCATTAATGTGTCGTGCATCCGTTTATATCATTTCTCCTATCACGCCTTGTGAGTGGTCGTCATGGTATCACAAGTGTAAGCTTCAAACCTCTACACGGAGAGGGTTCTCATCCGTACTACTCCCAAAAAACTTATCTAGCCCATTGAGCACTCCAATTTCTAAAAATAAAATGGTAAGAAGGACATTACCAAACATGATCTTCTCCCCATCACATGCAACATCAATAATATCCTCTGCAATGAAAGCTGAGAGATTATAAATGGTGCCCTCTGAGATCTTGTGGTAGACATTTAACCAACTTTTGTTTATCTATGTCCATCTCTCCTACCCATTCAGCTTTGTCACCAAGTATGTGGCCATCCTCATAACAAGGTCGGTGATTACAGTGATGTCAAAGTACTGCAAACCCTTCTTATAATCATATACCTCAACTATTTTCTTGATGGCCTCCTTATCACAAAAGTCCTCATTTAACGACTCTCCCTCACAAAGCGGCCAATGAACTTAGAAATCAATTGTGGGGTTATGTGCATCCACCTTCATGTGAAATAGAAATAGTCCTCGTGTACACGTGACATTAACCATTGGTATAGCTGCTCCAGTTTTCTGAAATAGGGAAACTCATAAAGTTGCAAAATCCCATCCTTCTCTAACTTCACTTTTACTTCATCATCGAGAGATGGGTTTCACATATGGTGTCCTCTTTTCCGTTAAGTAAACCAACTCCAAGGTCATCTCCTTTTCTATGGTGCTCGTGCAATGATTGTAATCACTCACAACCATATTCCTTGTATGCAACACCCACTCTTTCCCTAGTAGCACACCATCTAGGTACTACATCTCTACATATCATTCTTCATTAAAACTTGTGGAAATGATCAGTTTTCCTTTGCCCTTTCCCTTTCCCTTCTTCGGTGAAATGATCACTCCTTTCCTTGGTGTCATTTTTATCTTCCCCAATCTTTTATAGCTTCTCCCTTATGTCAAGTTCTATCATTGCTCAAACCCTCGGCTCTACTTCTATGAAATTTCCACAAAAACCCATGCCCTAGCTTATAAACCCTAACCTGGAGCACTTCCTTTCCACAAGACAACGTATCCACCCACAAGAATCCACAAAAAAACTCTTTCACTTATGGTCATGCACACTTCCTCCACACTGGTTAATAATTCCTTCGATTTATTCAAATCCACACGTTATTCTTGATAATTTATTTGCAATAATCACCTTAGATCGTAATAACTTCTTCGATAAAAAATGTGTGGTGAAAAAATAATTCTCCCCCAACCTTTTATTTATAGATTTTTGCTTTTTCCACATAAACCTCGATGCCACCTACCAACGTACAAATGCATTAAAGCTATATTTTTCCAACACTATCCTTTTGTGTGTTCTATCTAGTGATTTTCCTCTTTGCGTAAACCTACGCAAACACTTCTGCAACCTTCGCGTGCAATTACCTCAACCATAGAGATCTTCATGCTTTCTCTCATGCTGAAGTAAATCTTCCTCTATGTCTTGGACCAAGTTCTTTCTGCTACCTACCTCATGTTCCTCCTATGCTTTTTACCCTTGTACGTGGTTTCTCAAATCCTTTTGACACCATTCTCCTCTAATAATCACCTCTACTACGTGTGCTTTTTCTAAACTCACGTGCTTTTGAATTACAACATGGGAAACTAATTCAACATGGCTCCACACACTTCCTAAAACTCTTACCACGTCCTACTTGCATTCCCATTTATGTTCCACTCCACACTAAAAATATGTGCGGTCCTCTACGCATAAAACCTTGACGATGTAATTAGCCATCGGCGCACACATGCTCCAAAAACAAACCAAAAATAATAAAGCAACAAGAAGGGAAACATAAATAAAATATAATGCATTACGGGAAATCCTAAGGTAACTAGCAATACTACCTTATTTACAAACACCAAAAGCCTTATTTATAAGCAGGGCTTGGTCTACTTCCATTGAAATACCCGGGAAGTCATGTTTCATCCAATGCCTGTAGCTGGAAATCACTCAAATCAAGCATATGTTTAATATAATATGGTCCCAACCAATGGACCTTGAGCTTCCCGATGAAGGCACGGGATCATAAAGTAAAACCATATGTCCAACCTCAAATTGTTTATTCTTTATGTGATGATCATGTCGGTATTTTTCTTGCCTTCTCAATATTATGACTCCATCTACTAAGGGATCATCTTTCATCCAACTACCTTAACTTGTCAATGTGATCTTGCAACGTTTGTTTGTCAACCAATCCTCTTACACATGCAATACGTAGGGAGGGTAGTATTAACTCTACCAAAAACACAATTTTAGTGCCAAACACCAATGGGAATGGTTTGGCTTTGTTTAATATCTTTTAAGTTGTTCTATATGCCCATAGAAAGACTTAAACTTTGTCATCTAATCCTGCTTCCCAACATCACAAATATTGGTAAGTGTATGACTCAATATCTTGTTAAATGTCTCGAAGTCCCATTAGCAAGAGGGTGATAAGGGGTAGTCTTGTGATGAGCCACCATGAATTCTCGCTAAAAAATATTGACTACCTCATTCAAAAATGAGTACCCCATTCACTAGTCAAACTTAGAGGGAACCCATACCTTTTGATTATATTTTCCCAAAGGAATATTACTGCTATGGTCACCATGAAATCCCTCGTAGGCATTTTCTCTACCCACCGTGTTAGAACTCGAATGGTTCAGCATTAACTATTGGTCTCAATGGCATTTCATCACTTTTTCTTGGCTTACCAAGTCACTGGAAATGATCACAGGCCTTACAATATTCAATACAATCCTTGTAAATCATCTCCCACCAAAGGCCAGCTAAGAGGATCTTGAGTGCAATCGTATTCCCCACATAGTGTCCCCCTGTAATTCCACCATGAGCCTCTTCTATGATTACACGCAAGTGCGCTCATGCTCAATCACACACCAACACAAAACCTCTTTGCGGCCTAAATTGAATAAGACTCCACTAATTAACATGTTGGATGTGGCACGTATGGATAACTAATTCCTTTCCAAAGTCTTCATTCCCTCTGACACTACACCCTTTTTGAGAAACACAACAATATCTTCCAAGTCAAAGGGTGTGTACTTTGCAAATTAAATAGTTATGTATATGGAATTATATCCTCAATGCTCTATGCATCCTCTCCTGATTCAATCATTGATAAATAGTTAGGCCCCAAATTACTCCTACCTAGTTTTACAACTACCATAAATTCAAATTATTGAAACAATAGGACCCACCTACGTATGTGCCCTTGTAAGACGGGATTTTTCACCAAGTAATTTAATGTCATGTGGTCCGTGTAAAAGATAAAAGGCGTCGCTAGAAAATATTTCCTAAATTTTTGTAGCACGTAGATCATCGATAATGCCTCGCACTCCATGGTAGTATAATTCTATTATGTTGGGGTTAGCTTCCTACTAGTAAAGCACAAGGTATGGTCAATATTTCCCTCTCTATTTTGTGCTAATATTGATCTAATTGTCATCCCTGAAAGCATCAACATGTACATGGAATGGATTATCCCAAGAGGGAAATCATAATATGGGTGCGGTAATAAGCCTATTATTCAAAGTTTCAAATTCCATCTATTGCGCCTCTCCCTAATGAAATGTAATTTTGTCCTTTAACAACTCCTCCAATGGTGTGACAATCTTTGCATACCCCTTAATAAATTTCTCGTAATAGACCATATGCCCAATTAATCCATGCATCGTCGCTCTGGGCCGGTAAGCTCCCCAATCCCAAAATAATGGCAACTTTGGCAGGGATCCACCAGCAAGCCTTTTTTACATATGATATGTCCCAATAGGGTGCCAAACAGAGTAGCAAAAACACATTTCTTAATGTTGAGAGATATACTCAACTACTAGAATCTCTCAATCATCAGCCTCGGATTATCAATATGGTCCCTCATGAATCCATATACTTTCCATTCATCTAGGTAGACTTGTAGAAATTAATGGATGAAGTCTCGAAATGCCCGAACCACATTGCGTGAAAACACAACAAGCATGTTCTTCACCCAAAAGGCATGACCGTATAGGAAAAATTCCCCATTCGGTGGAAAAATTCATCTTTTCTTGGTCCTCCTTTATAATCCTAACTCGTTGATATCCCGAGAATCCATATGTGAAAGAATCGATCTCATACTCCGGATACTCCTTGCAGGATATCCTTAGTGAAGGGGTTGAAAAGGATCCATGACACACACCACATTCAAATCCCCGTAATAAATGCAAATCCTTATCCTCCCATCCTTTTTAATGTTGATGATCATTAGACTTATCCATTCTAATTCCTAAAAATCCTCAACGATTCCTAATGCGATCATCTTTTCAATTTCCTCCTTGACTTTGACTCGCAGATTTAGATTTATTTGATAAGGTCTCTTTCGAACCGGGTGTGTACCTTCCTTTAACTCGATCTTAATTTCTCCCAAGGATTTGTGAACTCCTTTGAGCTCATGGTATCTACACATAAATAAATACTCTAGTGCATAAGAATGATCCTCTAGGCTCCCTCAATAATTCAAACTCAACAATATTTGGGCAAGATTACATAGAAATAACATATTCCAAGATATAACTAGTCAGCACTCTACTCCACTAATGATCAACAACATGTGTCCATGTCGATTAGAACTATCCAACCGTTGATATTCCTCCTAGGTCCAAACACAAGGTCTATAGTTCTACTTTTCCTTGACGCATATGATGAGAGTCATTCATACAACTCTACTAGGAAACAAAAAGAATGTCTCATAGAGTTCATGATACATATTCTCCTCCACCCATTTTCATGCATCAAACTCAGATCCAATATTGAACCTCTGAGAAAACTCATCCTCTATGCTTTTAAGCTAGGTCTCGATGTTTTCCAAGTTCAGACGCTCCATCATCACACTTCATTCTCACAACAACTTCTTTAGGTTCCACCTCCAAACCAATGTTAACCTTCTTTGTTTTTAGGGGTTTATGGTACCAACAATATCCATAACCTCACACATACCAACAATATGGTTAATATCCAAGTTTTACACCTCTTCACCATCTATCAAGTAGACCAATTTTCCTTTCTCCTTTTCCATCCATGCATGCTTAAGTTGTGCCTCCTCTAACTCTTCCTCATTGAAGCATGCTTCCATGCAAGTTTTACCCAAAAAATCTAGTACTTTGTCCTCTGCCATGGCACTATCTCCGATAGTTAGGTGCTTAACAAATTGTAGCCCCTCATTCACCGATGGTTTAGTACTCCGATACTCAAAAGCTTGAAGGAGATCACCATCAACTCTTGCCAATTTCTTATCTGATGGCACAACTCTGAATGAATGTATCATGCATGCACAATCTTGTAAGGTGGAGTAAAGATTATGCACCCATAAATATGGAGGCAAGGCTTCCACGCCTTCCATCTAGGCCTTCTCACATGCCTAGATGTAAAACAAGGTGGGTTCCTTCCCATGATAGTCTTGTCTAGCAGTAGGTTCATTGCTTCATAAAAACCTAACAGAGAATGTGATTCTCAACTCATGCCACTCTAGAAGGTTATCACGATGGGTCACCCACCAACGTGTTGCGGTCCCAAGAAAATTATAGCTAAGTATAATTCTCCTTTTGATTTCACATGTCTATTGGGTATCCATTGCTCATTGGAAAACATCGTGGTTGGGCCACCCAAAGTGCAACTTGGAAACTATTTTCCTCCCAGGTGCCTGAATGAGAGTGCCTTTGTTAATCTTTTCATAGAGCCTCTTAATTACCTTCCAAATAACTCATATTTTCCATGTGCCCAATTTTCACATGACACACTAGTTGTATCACTCATAGATTGAGTGTACTCCCACCGAATAATGCCTTCTTTTTTTGGTTACACAATCTGTCAAATCCTCCTCCTATCATAGCTAAGTAGCCTAATGTAGTTGTGCCTTGTGATCACACCATCATGCTAAAATGTGTGCCAATAGTCTTTGATACCGAACCATTCCTAGATGTGTTTCCCACACCGCTCCTAGACATGATACTTAAACCTTGTGATCTCATACCTTTCCCAAATGATGTGTCAAAAAAATACCCCCAAACATAGGAAATGACTATGCAGCCATAAATGTACCAAATGAAAAATTATACCTCCTAGGTGTCACTTGAATACCAATACTGATACCAACTAGATTATCAAAACTTATCTCAGGAACTAGAAAACTAAGCACAAGGGTTTGGTTGCCATGTGGGTTAAGATGCACACCTACGGCTCTCCTCCTTTCTTCATATGACGAGCTCTCTCCAGAAGCCGAGGGGGTTTCTCTTCCGTGCTTTCTAAGATGGGGTAGCTTAAATTGCTTAGGTTCCATGTCCTCCATGTAAACCTCAAATCCTTCTCGTAATGTCTTCCTCCATAAATCCATCACTCCTGTAGCTTTATGATGTCTTGCCAACTCCCTCTCCCGAGCTTCATTATACTTGATTTTCCTCTCCTCTCTCTCCATTTCCACCGCAAGTTCCACCATCCTCTACCATGCCAGCTTTCATACCCCACACCTAGCAAGAGTTTAGCTATCCATGGGAAAGGCTTCCAAACTCAAAGTAATGACCAGGATCTTGATAGCCATTGGAATAGTGTGTAAGAATGATCCTCTAGGCTCCCTCAAGAATTCAAACTCAACAATAGTTGGGCAAGATTACGTAGAAATAACATATTCCAAGGTATAACTAGTTAGCACTCTACTCCACCAATGATCAAAAACATGTGTCCATGTCGATTGGCATTATCCAACCGTTGATATTCCTCCTAGGTCCAAACACGAGGTCTATAGTACTACTTTTCCTTTATGCATATGATGAGAGCCATTCATACAACTCTACTAGGAAACAATAGAAGAATGTCTCATAGAGTTCATGATACAGATTCTCCTCCACCCATTTTCATGCATCAAACTTAGATCCAATATTAAACCTCTGAGAAAAATCATCCTCTGTGATTTTAAGCCAAGTCTCGACATTTTCCAAGTTCGGATGCTCCATCATCACACTTCATTCTCACAACACTTTAATAAGAGGTCTGCATTTCCGGAAAAGGAACCAAAATGTAGTCATTTCTTCAAACACCTTCTTTCTACCTCAAGCGCATCGGCCTATAACCCATCATGCATTAGGAAATCACCCGAGGTGCACACAAGCACTGAGCCCTTCCTTTATGTGAGATTCGCGAGTATAGTCCACCATTGATGGAGAACGAGTTGCAAGAATGGAAACATAGACATCCACTCAAAAGTAAAAGATACAAACAACATACCCATGTATAGATGCATCATAAATAGAAATGAACATTGTAAATAAACATGATGAAACTATATCTAACTCAAAATAATATGAATAACATAATGGTTTACACTTATGAGCATGAATAACCAAAATAACATGTCATATATTGATTTATAAACATTGACAATGTCTCCATTAAATCATGAGGGTCATACAAACCGAATACATCGGGGAAATTATCTTAAACCCTACAAAAATACTCTATAGAGAGAGAGTTTTTAGCTATTCTACCCAATATAACCCTTTTTCACACCCAAATCCATGCCTAATATGCTTAAAACCCCTTCTTGAAAGCATTTTTGCAGCACCTTGTCACTACTTAAAACCCTTATAAACCCTTCATTTCCCCAGCTCTTCATTCTCACCCTATCCTCTCTTCAGTTTGGACCCAAGCACTCCTTTAAATAGGATATGGGTGTAACACCTTTGTTTCCTTCATGAGCAGATCACATGCCAAGTGGAAGTGTGGTCCTTCATGGTAGAATGTCTATGCCAACTTACAAATGCCTCCACTACTTGTAATGATTATCCTGGGAATATCCCTTATGTGGAATATTCTTGTCATGACCTCCAAGCCTCCAAGCTAGCACCTTTTCCATTCAAGACGCCTTCTCAAGATTTTAACATGGTTCTCCTATGACAACTCCTTCAAAATATTACTAAGTCATTACACCATCCTACTCCCGCACGCACTAACCTCTTCTACCACGAACCTTTCCCTTGCACAATTTTTCCCGAGTTCCTTCCTTCTTTATTTCCTCATGCACGTGCTGAATTCTTCCTAGGGACTTCGTAAATTTCAGGGGCCCAACAATAAAACATGCAAAGGATGGATAAAATGCATCATAGGACACATTATATTAATCCAAAAGATATGAACAAGATCTTTGCATCGGTGGGAAAAAGGCAAGAAAAATCCATTTAAAATATAGGAAGGAAAATTAACCTCCACATTCAACCATAGCAAAGAAGAAATAGAGAGGGGGTAGAGGAAAATAACTAACTCCTTTACAAATGAGCCCCATATTACAATTTATAGAATGAGGAGAGATCGAAATAAAAATCTTTAAATTTCCCTTTCAACCACTTACAAGTTGTAATAAATGAGGTGAAATGATAGAAATAGATTTGAAAAATCTTCCTCATGTTGTCCCATACCCTGCAGTTGGAGAAAATGATGGCCATACTCATTAATTGCACTCCCAACCACTTTCCAATTGTTTCTTTAAATTGGGATCGTTTTCTGAAAACTTCTTCATCAAATATTTATCAATCCCTTAATTTCTTGGTTGTTTTGTGTTGGTTTTGGAGCCATGATTCCAATGACACCAATTTTGTGCAATTTCATTAATAAATGCTCAAGTTATGGTCTTTTGAGCACATGCAACTTTTTAAGTTTACCGAGTTGTTTTCATCTCCATGGACCGAGAATTAAATTCCTTGGCTGGAAGAGTCAATTTCATAATTTCTCTCTTTCTCTAATGTTTTTCATATCTTTAAAAATATTTGGGCATTAAAAATATGATGGGCCCACCATACATTTTTACCATCTATCTTGCTTGGGGAGGTTTTAATGTTTGGGTATTAAAACAATGGCCACTTCAACATTTGACTCACCGAGTTGAATATTTTCTTGCCTTCTTAGGATTTATCTCCAACTCAACATCATTCCCTACCTACCTATTTTTAAAATCACCTCCTTGTGCTCCTCTTGGCACCAAGCTATCTTTTAAATACATCTCCGATGACTTCCTTGATTCCACCATAACCCTTCCAACTCGGCATACTTGATTCTGCCGACATCACTTCATTCCTTGCAAGACATGGCCCACTAACCTCCCTAGAATTTATATTGGCAACTCAAGTTAGTGAGGGAGGGATTTACTTTTCCTCACATTATAACTTCCATCTCGACCCTTACCTCCTACCTCGAGCGTAGATTTCATTGAATGCATAGCCATCTCACTCTCTTTGCATTGTCGACTCGACCACATAACAGCTTATGCGTTGAGTCACCTCCTACCTAGCACTAAGCTATTTTTGGAATCGTGAGCTCTTTTTATTACACACTGATCCCTTATGTCTCCTTTCTTAGCTCATTGAGATTCCACATTGCATTTACCTCATGCATCGGGATCTCCTTTGATTATGTCGAGTTGTCCCTACCTAAATGTTGAGCTCCACGTGGAAGCCCCGTGTAACCACCGGGGTCTTCTTCTCACTTTGAATTTTTGATGTTGCATCATGTTACCACATAGAAACCCCACAATTCTTCCTCCTTTCTTGTGGGAAATGTTTCCTTAAACTTGACTCGTCGACTCACCGAGTCGCGCCATCATGTCTTCAATCATCAACTCAATTTTATTTCATTACTAAGTTTGCATGAGTTCTTTATCATTTGCATAGGTCGGGTTATCCCACCGCCACATATGAATCGATTGTTCATGTGAGCCATTCCTAATATAGTTTTCCTACATCTTAAAGGATGGCATGATTATATCTAGCAATGACTCATACACCTCCATGACAATGATCTTGACGAGTCCCTTAGAGTAGAAAAAAATGGCTCGGTTTACTCCATTTATCTTGCTTTTGACCTGTGACTTACCCTTCACAACATTATAATAGCTCACTGAGTTATAGACAACTCGGTCCATACTACATAAACCAATAAATAGGTTAATCATGTAATATTCCCTTTACAACAACTCGCCATGCTAGCTAAAATGAGCTTTATGTTTTGGAAATGTAACTCATTTGTTGCATGCATAGCTCCTCCGCGTTGACACTATAACTAGCTTGATGCATCTAGACACGCTTCAGTCTCTTCCTTTGAAAAATGGTATTTTTCTACTCAAACTGCTTAGAATGCTTCACAAATAGCTAGATCAAGAGCCCAAAACCTGCAATGATCCACCATTTAACCAAACAACTCGATGCAGGTGCAAGTAGCTCGATGAGTAGAAATAACTCGTTTTTATCCTGATGAGTCCAAAACCAGCTGAAATAGAATCTCTTTTCTAGCTTGGTGGTAATGCATGGATTTGAGCTCGGTAAAAGACCCAAAATGTAACCTTTCCAAAATCCATGTGATTTGGGATTCCTCATGCTCAGGGGCCCATGTAGTGACTAGAGATGATCTTAGACAAATAATGTTGGGTATTTCCATCTTTACCTAGGTGGGTCAATTAATTAATCATCATAATAAAGCTTACTTGTTATCTAATTTCACCGGGGTAGTGAAATTAGATAACAATACTCTAAGAATTGATCAGGCCAATATAACAACTCCTTTAAGTAATATTTTTCCCAAACAATGTATCTAACTAATATACCCTCTATACTTGCAAGTTTAGGTTGTACTTGTTATAACTTAGAATTTTGGTAAATTATAAGATCCCATATGTTCATTATAATTTTCTTGAGAGAAGTTCACGAATAGATCATGGATATTTTTACTATAATTATTTGTTTGCAACTTTTTCCCTAGCTTAAGTAGACTTGCATATCTTCCTACTAGTGATAACATATTGGGTGGGAAATAATAGAAATTAGAATGCTTATCTAGGTATGTTACATTGTACTTCCATACCTTATGTTATTTGACACATTTTATTTTTCATAGGCTTTATTCTCGTAGGTTTCATATATCCTAGATAATATTAGGAAAAATAACCTCTCATTTGTTTCCTTAAATCGATCCTTAATCAATGAATACGTAATTAAATATAGTGGTGTATCCTACTCTCTTCATTAATTTGTACGTGTGGTGCTAATATGCAACCTAGTAGAATGTATCTTTGTAACTGCATAAAAATTCTTAGAGTTATACACTTAGTGTCCCAAGATTTCACCACCCGAAATCTAGGACTACCCATTTGAAAAAAAATTGTTATTTTTTAAAATAACGGGTCTATTGGTGTTTTTATTGCTAGAAAATGTTTTTATTATGTTAGGATATTTCCAATGTATCATATGAGCCAATTTCGACAAATACCTAGATGCCCAAACATGTTTTATCCCTCTACTAAGTTTATCTGCAGAAAATTTTTATTTAATTAATTATTAAATAAATAATGACCCATTTGAAGTAAATTGTGCTCCAGTTGAATCCTGTTGCACTTTTACATGCCATTATTCACTTGTCTCATTAGGGTTTTCACCAAGAATGAATTCAGGGCATTTTCTGAAACTTATGGCAACATTTTTCACTTTTATTTATTTATTTTTGCATTTTTCTTTGGTTTTCTCCTCGATTTCTCTGCGAAATTCCCCTAGGTCAATTCTTTTTCGCAGCATAGTTTCCTTAATTTCCCAAGAATTTGGAGATCATCTTCAAATAGCCAGAAGGAATCAGCCTCAAAATACAAACTGCTAACCAAAAATGATGAAGTCATGCACAAAAAGCCTCTCCTAGGCAAGTCACACTTTTTGGGAATGAATAGGTTTAAGCTACAGTGGGATTTTTGGTAGCAGCAAGCAGGTGGGAATTTATTACCTACCTTGTAGGGTGAAAATTCCCATGAAGTCAAAGTCACTTAAGCTATGATGGGAAAATTAGAGGCGGCAGGCAGGTGGGAATTTCTTACCTGCCTTGCAGGGTAAAAATTCCCATTATAAAATAAAGAAAAATCACTTAAAGCACCGATGGGAATTTTCTGCCTGCCTAGCAGGCTAAATTTTCCCATCATAAGGTTTTATTCACCCATACAAGTCGCACTTTTCCAAAAGAAGCTATTTTTAATACAAGTCACACTTTTTAGAAAGTCACTTAAGTTGCAGTGGGAAAATTGGAGGTGGCAAGTAGGTGGGAATTTATTACCTGCCTTGTAAGGTAAAAATTCCCATGATGAAAGTGAAATCACCTAAGTGGAAGAAGGGATTTTCAGAGTTGTATTGCGGGGTGAAAATTTCCATCGAAAGTTGACTTCTTGAATTTAGAATTCACCCATGCCAAAAAGTGCGACACATTTGGTGATTAAACAATGATATTAATGATATTTATTAATAGCTTTTCTACCTAATTTTGGTGCCATGGATGAATAGAAAGTCAATGCATGAAGGCTAGTCAAAGAGAACTAAAGGTAGCATGCTAAAAATAAATAAATTAAATTTATTTAATGGCAGCTAGCAGCATGCAAAAATAGGTGCCCAATTTGGGTGAATAAACATCATTGTTTATTAATTAATTTCCAGGAATAGGGTGGACAATTATTAGAAATAGAATGTTGAGAGTTATATAAGCATGGGCTGCCATAATGAAGATGTAATTAATTCTTTTTGCAAAGGATTGCAGCCTGGATAGTTTTGGCGCCCAAGGAGGATTTTTGCATCAAAAAGTGTTTTTTTCATTGTCGAACGCTTTAAAGTTTGGTGCCTAGGGTTGGAGGAACTTGATTTAATCCTTGTTAATTATTTTCATGTTGGTATAAGTGCCCCGGATGAAGTGAAAAATATTTATGCTCACTTTTCATGCAAGCAAAGCCTCAAATTTTAGGGCAGTGGGCTTTATATGCAGATTTTTGTGATAAAAATCAAGTGTTCATGCTCTAGATTCCGTCTTTGTCTGAATTAATTGCAGGTATTCATTACAGGTGCTTATATAAGTGAAAGGAAGTTCAAATCAATGTCAGGTACATTGAATATATCTTCTGAATCTGAAGAAATTACTAGATCTGCACCAATTGCAAAGAATTCTGGCAAGATTAAAAGAAAAAGAGTTCAGACAAAGGTTTCTCAGATAAAGATTGCTTCGGCCATGATGAAGTGGGATGAAAGAGAAGGATCAGCAGAATCATGCATTACTTCCAGATTTGTTGATATCAATGACATGGATTTAGGCCTGAACCCCTCTCTGAATTGATTGACAGATCCAGGGCTGGAAAGACGTCTCTTATGCGGGCAATAAAAAGCAGTGGAATTATTCGAGCTTCAGCATTCCCAGTCATAACTCAGTTGCCTGAATTTGTCATGGAGTGTGCAAGGTCATACCATCTCCTATCCAGAACAATTTGGGATGTTGCGGGAAAGATGATAATCAGGCTGGATGCACAATTTATCAATTATTGTCTGAAGATTCCAACGCGACCGGTGGTGACTACAATTAGCATGTTGGATGCTGGCAACAGATGGGAGAAGCACAAAGTAGACTGTGTGGGCATAATGAATTTTAGACACTAATAAATGCTTTATTCTTTAAGCTTGGAAAAGAGAAGGCAAAAAAAATTGAACTTCAAAAGTAGGTTTCCCAGTTGTGTGAGATCATTGCTAAGGTTGTCAAACCTTTCTCTCAACCAATTTCAGCACATGAGTAGGTGAGTGATCATCTGATGCAGGAAGTGGAAAATGTAGGTAACCAAGTTAAATCTATTGATGAATGGAAGAGCCTAATCATTTTCCAAGCTTCTGTATAGCTCAGGGAGGTGCCACTTGTCTAAAGGTTATGAAGGATGCATTAGTTCAGCTGAAGCAACTAGTGACAAGCACGGTAGATATGAATACAATGGTTGAAAGTAACCTAGGCACTTTGGTTGAGATAAATAAGTCTGTTGAAGGAGGTTTTGATTGCAGAACGAATTGTGCCTGATGGATCGAGTTGAAAAGGGGAAGCAACTTGAATTCATAGTCTCTTTCCACTTGGAGATCTTCAGAATTATGTTGAAAAGAATGTGGGTGCTCGAGGATATGGTATCGTCACTATGTCAAGCAATGTAATTGCTTTCACCAATGAGGAAATGGTTGGGAACATTTCTTCATACAAAAGGACCATTCCCAACAAAGTGCCTAATTCCCTAGAAGGATCTCTTCTAATGATTCAAGAGAGGATTGATGAAGTTATTAGGCCTTTCACGATGAATTCAATCAGTAAGTTGGTAACACTGCAATCAGAAATTAAGAAGTTCAGGCCTAGTTTGAAGGAGGTGGAAGTGAGCATCGAAGTTTTGAGTGAAGGATTGCTGCAATTCAAGACAGAGAAAGAAGTTGTGGCTAAAGTGGATGGGAAATTGTTGAACTATATGTTCAAAAGTATATTCAGTATCAAAACAAAAAGAAAGTGTAGGAGTTATAGCTGGCAGATCTTCCTTCTTCTTTTCTTTCTTCTCTTATTTCTTATGTCCCCTGGATGTAATTGTAAACTTAAAATTTATTGGTTTGAAAACCATTACTTTAAGTTATTTGGAATGATTCTTTGAGTTAAGTGACAGATGTGCACAATTTTGGACTTGAACTCCTGATGCATGTCACTAAGAGAGGAATTAAAGGAAGATGATTGCCAGATGTTCTCTTTACTTCTTGTTTATGATCTAGTTCAGTTATAGTCTCCCATTTGTAATTTCCCTCTACGTGCTATAAGTAGAGGAAGAACCTACAGGTTAAAGGATCATAATTTGTAATAAACATTCTTGTGTTCCATACTTTGAGCTGAAACCCCTGATTTCTGCAAGAAGAGGAATACGAAGAGATTCCCAGAGAACTTTATGTGAACGATGCATTTTACTTCTTACTTTCTTTCTAGATCTGTTCATAAACTTTGTGTTATTATAGATCTAGATCTGAAAGTTTCCTTTGCTTTGAATTTTGTTCTTGATGATATATTTTTTTATCTAAGTGCATGCAATCAACTTTGTAAACTATTGCTTGGGTTGCACATCCTCTCTACTTTCTTCCATTTCCTATTATTTTCCTCTTCTGCAGATTTTTCCTTTCTTTTACAATTGCTTACTTGCTGCAAAACCGTATAGCTATGGTTCATGAGCTACACGGTTAAAGTAATACCAATAGATAGATATTAGGACATAGAAACTAAAAAAAATTACACGTGAGCCTCACCGGTAAATGAGGGAGATTTATCTCATTATTGCCTAGGTTTTCAGCTATGTAGAAAATGTAGCCAACAACACCCCTTTAAATTATAATATCTCATTGGTTACAAGAGAGGTATTATTCTTATCTATAGAACCATATATTGCATTTTTTATCTTATATAACCATTTACAATGCATAAGTTTTCTGGAACTAACTCCCATATTTATTATTCATGAGTAAAGAATAATCATCTTTCATACTAGATTCCCATTCAATTTTACATGTTGTCTCAAAATACAATACTAGATCAATATTAAATGGTCAAGTCATAAGAGTATTACTAGAAATCACACACCAAGTGCGGTGAGAATCAAAAGGATTTCTAACCCAAGATTCAACCGCTTGAAAAAAAAAATTTGATCGGGATTTTTTGTTGGAGGAGGTAAAGCGGGATCATCAATTTTGTTGTCATCAAAATTCCTTAGTATAACCTCCATAACAGAATGAGGTGAAGAAAATAATGGAGAAAGCTAAAACTTTTGTTGAGATTCTCATCAAATATACCATTTTTTCAATATAGTACATCATGTGTGGTGGGATTAAGAAGGTGATATGTGTTCACATCCTTATAATGACAAACAAATATGAGATCATGACTCTTTTTTATATATAGATTTTTGTTTATCATCGTGAAAAATGTAAATGTATTAATTATGAATAAAAATATATTAAAACATTAGTTTTCTTACCTAAACAAGCTTCTTCAAGATTCCTACATTACACTTCCTTTTGTGAAATGTAATTTTTGATGTAATTTAAATAATTGACTATTTCAACCTAGATCTCAAGTGTTATGTTTTTCCATTCAACTACGCCATTATGGTAAGGGGTGTATGGTAATGATTATTGATGTAGAATACCATGATAAATACAAAAATCATTACTTATATATTCCCCCTCATTGTCATTGAAGACCATTTTTAGTGAAAGTATTGATTAATTTTCAAATAAATCCTTGAAGGCCTTAAAATTCTCAAGCACTTCACTTTTATACTACAAAAAAAAAAACCAAGTTCTCCAGGGAAATCATCAATCAAATTTAATACATATTTTGGATCAGAAAATGACCTAGTGGAAAAAGTCTTCAAATCACTATGTACTAACTCAAGTGGGGACTTGGCTATAAAATATTTCCCTTTTGCAAATGTATCCTAGTGTTATTTTTGAAGCATGCATCATAATAAAACACTATCATAAATAGAGACTATTAAAATTCCTTTCACAATTTTTATGAGTTTAGTTATTACATATACATGTATTTCAAGTGGCCAGGCATTTGTGCCATAGTTTTCTCATTGTGTCAACATGAGAAACAAGTGATTACCCTATAGAGGTGTCAAACTTATTAAATACATAAAGTCATGAATGATGGTCCACCAAACCTATAGTTATAATATCTTATGTATCAAATAATTCTTTAATTACAACACTTTGTGGAGTGAACTCCACAATTTTCCTAGAACTAGAATTACAAATATGATAAATTGACAACAAATTAGATGAAATTTTAGGTACCAAGAGTACATCATTGATTCATTGATTCTACATTTTCATTAAACTATAATTGACAACATCATCTTTTGAGGAGTTTCCCATGATTATCCGAGAAGCATTACAATAAAAAGAGAAAAAATACCACATGAGTGAGTTAGATGATGAGAAGCATGGGAATGAAAAATACATTTATCTAATGGAGAAGAATAATACCTAGCAGAAAGATCCTTTCCTTTCCCTATTATTTTTGAGGAAACATCATTTTTATGTTGCTTCAGCTTTTACTTCTAACGTTTCTACTCTCTTGTAGCATTTTAAATTTGAAAAGATTAGTTTTTCTACAATATGGAAAAGGATCATAATCCTTCTTATTTTTTAATTTTTCATTATACTTGTCAGAATTATATGGTTTATAGGTTTCATTGGTGGTTGGAAGAGGCTTGTTTAACTCTTTTAGAGGAGTTCCAAACTTTGGATTTTATTTATATTTTCCTTTTGAGGATTTTTTCACTATTGCATGAGTTGATCTAGGTAAGGCATCAAGTGCTCACAATTTCATTTATTCATGAGTAATCATTTCAAAACTAGTTGAATGGTGGGAATTTTGGAATACATATCTAAAACATACTTTAAGGATTAAATCGTGGATGCAATCACAAAATAAAGGCCTTTTAATTTTGATATAATCAATATTATGCAATCTATGTCCTTCCTTTCTTTATAACTATCCTTTAGTTGTCAATTAAGAGACTTGAATTTAATGGAAATTATTCCATAGATGGAAAATCAAATGCGGTATGGTAATTTAAATTTGTATGTAATGAAGAAACCTAAAATTATTCACTTTACTAAAGATATTTTTAAGACATCTCATACCACTTTTGGAGTTTTGGATTCATCAATGTGAAACTCTAAACTATTAAACACATTAAAACTAATGAATATGAGTATCTCATCTTGTTTGTAGGCATAAGAATACGTATCATTCTCTCGAGGTGACACATGAATGTTTTCTTGAGATATTCTTCATAGGCATCGGGAATGGAGTAGTTATCACATCTTATATTTTGAGGCATGACAGCTTAGATGAGTCTAAAAGTTTGAAAAATTATTATTTATCACGAAAAGGGTATAAATAATATGGTAGAGAATAATTTCATGTATGTCACTCATTTGAATAACTCTCCGAACAATAGTCCTCTAGCAAAAATTTAAAATTTTTGATGTAGCCTAGAATTCACCGCAAATAACCCAAGGTGCACTAGCACGTCACTCACTGAATTGAGTGCTCACCCGGAGCGTGAAAGGGTACCAGTCCCTCTTTAGAATTTTAATCTATACTTATTAGCATGATTCCATATGTATATATCAAGATTTATAACATATAATAAATAACCCACAAGCATAAACTAAATCTAGATCTAAACCATATGAAATACTAACTAAACAATTATCATAATAAGATTTACCATGTAAGAACCATATTCAAACACACATTTTTACACCAATATCAAGATAATATGATCAATTATATTAAATACTACAAAACATAGAAGCTTCATACATCAAGATTTAGTCTCCATATTTATGCACGCTAACAAATCTGCAACATAACTCTACAATAATCAATCTCTCTAAGTTGTGTAAATAAATACATATATATATATATATATATATATATATATATATATATATATGGGTGGGGACTTTCCCTTCACCGCCCATGCACCTTCCAAAAATATACTACATGCTAATAATAGTCATGTGCCTTTACAAGAGAATACAAAAGCATGCAAGTGCTCTAATAATAGATTTCCTATAGTTAACTCTAAGTAGAAATCCTATTATTAAACCAAAACTCTGCATGGCGCTCAAACTATTGCACATCCCAAAATATCCTTGTATGAACTGCAAGTCTCCACGTCATCGCATGCTCAACACTCTATCTCCAAAAATAGCCTAGATCTACAAAAGTGGCTAAGTCATGTGTACACTTGTCCTAGGCACATGTTGTTCTACTATATTTCTATGTCCTTCTATGCACCATGTGTCCGTGCGCCCAATCCTTATGCACTTTCATACTTGAACTATATTTTATCTACTCAACATTACCCCACACTAAATGCATTGCCACCCTCGGCAATGGGTAATATTAACTTATCTCTCTAAAGTAAAGAATAATGAATGAAAGAATGAAGAATTTTTTAGATAAGAGAATGATATATCATTCAAGTTGCTTTCCTCCTCATCACGTAGTATCAATTATGGATACTCATTCTCAACTTATACCTCCAATTTCTACCAATCACTTAAGGTCTCACCTATTTTGTCTAGGACATCTGTGACTATGGCATCTTGCTCATCTTGACTTATGTTCTCTTTTTTTCTGCAAGATTCTAAAAATATTTTCCATACTAGAAATCATTACCTCCATATAGTTCATCTTCCCAACAATCTGGTTTCCTATATCCTTCAGCTTGTTTTCATGCAATTCTTGGGCACTTGTAAGCACTTTGTGCTTATCTTCCACCAAATTAAGTCTCTCCATGTGCCCAAGTGTCTCATTCTTCATGGATTTGAGGAATTCATTATCTTCTACAATTTTCCTCATCCTAACAATTACATCTGGTGTCATGCACATGTTCAAGGCCTGATCTTCCTTCTTCAATTCATCTCTCAAGGCTTGTAGAAATGACTCATAACTTGCAATTTTTCTGGAAATGGTGGCTTTTACCCTTGTTGCTTCCTCTTCAAGGTATTTTGGCACGGGCATACACACGGGCCCTTCATCTATGACCAGTTTTACAAGTGTGCGTATATAGTGCATTACAGAAGGAAATTTTTCTAGAACTTGAGATTCCAAATGTGGCCTTACCTTAAGAATATAATCACCAATCTCCTCATCCATATCGGTCAACACTTTTGTTTTTTTTTCTGCAGCCTTTTCCTTCTCTACTATGAGGCGCTTTATTTATGCATCCATATCCTTGTTATCATCCATCAGCGCCTAATGGTTATTTTTTTGTCTATATTCCTATGTGCAACCTCTGTAGATACATTTACCAGGAATTACTCACTTGTTTGTCGACATAATAGTTGGCTTAATATTTACATGTTGGATATGAGGTAGTACTTTCTTCATTCTACGTGAGATGTATGATTCTTCGCACACGTCACAATCAAGATCATCCATATGAGTCCACATTGACCATAATAATTGCTTATGTGTGCACATGTTCGCCATCTCTACATCCATTAACTCCCAACCATACAAGTAATTATTTTCCACAGTACTCTGAAAGCATGTTTGTATGATCTTGCTAGTATAATCCACATATCCAACCATGGGAGTCACATAGTCTTTGCCTTATTTTTCCTCCTTTGTTCTTTTGAATTTAGGAACCCCGCACCTAAATCCAATTGGGCCTTCACCCTTTTTTTTTTCTCGTTTCTATTTATGTACCTTTCAACCACTCCTCATCATCCTTCATTTCTTCATCACATGGATCCTCTACACCCTTAGGATGCACTAGAGTACATGGTGTGCTTTCTCTGGACTCATCCTCCTCTTCATCCTTAAGCTTTAGCTTGCGCATTTTCTTCTTCTTAGTCTCTTCCTTCTGAGGAAAAATTATTGGTGACCTCCTTAATAGTTGTGATGACCCTACACCCTAAACCCTTGTCCTCCTAAACACTCTCTTGAACTTTGGATCTTCAACTGTCTGCTCCACATTGATTTCCATTATGTTTGTCTCAAACACTTCAGCCTCTTGCTCATGTGATGGGGGTGTCACCTCATGCACTTTCCTTTCTCTCTGCATAGGTGTCTTCGCCCCTACGGTCCAAACCACCACTATATTCATGAAGTTATTCTTCTTCTTCTTCCTGAATGGGTGAAGTAGGCTTTTCATCTGCCAATGTGCCAACTATGTGCTTCCCTTTAGGCGGGCTTGGTAGTTTGAACTCATTTTCTACATACTTTTTGTTCTCTAGTCTAGGCTTAAGATGAAGGTATACCAATGTTTCCCCATTATCACCTATTTCCAAACTCACAAGCTTCATAGCTATATCATCTAAAATGTATCTTTCGATATAAGAAAACTTACCTAGATAGACATAAGTCTTCCACAGAGTGTGGTAGTCACAATCTACCTTATCAACATTGTAAATTAACCAGCATGCATGTCCGAGAGTCTATGAACAACTTCTTAAAAGAATCACGCGATGAAAGCATAGAGCAGTTTGCACCAAGGACTCCATGTCTCGTCCTTCATTGAAAAATGTGCGACACAAAAATGTTGATAGACGTAAATTATACCAACTTACCTACCACCACAGAAACTCCTTAGGTATCATCCACTCTTCCTTGAATGTGGCATGGAGTCATGCATACCACATCTCTACCCTTGGTTTAAACGTACTAATCATTGTCTCCTCACAAAGATACTTTTAAAATCTCTTTCGCAGAGATTTATTTTCTACAGGGTACTCCTAGATTTTTTTCTTTGGCCCATCGGGCACTCCAATCTCCACAAACACAAGGGACAGTAGAATAGTGCCAAATATAATTTTCTCACTTGTATGCACCTCTTCAATGATCATTTTAGCAATGTATCTAACAAAGTTGTAGGTATCCCCTTGTGATATTTTATTTACAACATGTAGCCATAAAGTGTTCACCTATGACCATCTCTCCTAGTCATTCAATTTTTTCAATAAGTGTGAGGCTACCTATATGACCGGATACTTCCTTAGCTTGTAAATATCCATACCGTGCCCACCTTTTATATAACCCAACTCCTTGTTGGTTGTTATAATTATTGCTTTATTAGTTAGGTTGCTACTCACCTCTGTTCCTATGCTTTTCAAACTTTTCAAAGTGTTGATCAAGGGTTCAGTGATCCTCATTTGTCACCTAGAAAAATATAAAAAGTCCTCATGGAATCTACTCATTAGCCACTGGTATAACTTCTCTAGCTTTTCAAAATAAGGAAGTTCATACAACTGTAAAACCCCTACCTTTCTTAGGAGTTTCTCCCAACATCTTCGTATACAGGCATGTCATCCGTTGTCTATTTTTTTGTCTTTTTATTCAACAAAGCATCTAACTCCTCCTTGTTATCGGTTGTCCTATGGTTGTAGTCACTAAATTTTCTTCAACGGACATGGGAATCCCAATCACATCCCATAATCACTTCCTCTAGGTATTGCATTTCAGAAAACCTAATTTCAAGGGAATCCTCAATCTCAATATCAACATCCTTTTGTTTCTTCCCCTTATACATACCCCTAGTGCTCTTTTTGGTGTCATTTCAATCAAAAATATGTGTTCTCTTACCTCCCTTGATCTTTGTAACTCGGTTCCATGTTCCCTAGCTCAAACTCAAACCCTAGCCATCAATCTCCTTTCCCGCATGCCTTTTCCTTTCTCAAACACTTCAACAAATGGAGTGTAATAGTTCCTCATGTGCAGATTTGACCAACCCAACCAGTTCGCAACTCTCCACTCTTCACAACCATCTTAGCTAGCTCACTCGGAAACAACTCGCTCGAGAATTCGTAATCACAAAGGTAAAAATGGCCTCACAACCCTTCCTTATATATATTTTTAAAATTTATCACATTTATTACTCCTTCACCTACCACCAATCCCAACATTAATGCATCGTTCTTCAATATTTCTACACCGTCATTTTCACGCCATATTCATAACCTTCTAGTGCACCTTTATTTCTTGCCACAAAACTCCTTCGAGCACCCATTTGTACCAAATTACTTCTCCATTTTGCCTTCTTCCAATTAATTTTCACTGCTGCAGGCTACCTCATGTTATACTTTGTGCATCCATTTTTCCATCTGTGGTCTTCATTTAGGAGTATTTTTTTCTATCTAGCACCCTTCCAAAAAGCACCTGCACAAAATTTTCCTTATGCATACCCATCTTCAGATGACATTCAACTATATTCAACTTGGAAATGAACCATTTATATAAACCACCCCACACTAAGGCTATGCACGGTCCTCTGCACATGAAAACACTTAAATTGTAATCATCTTCTGGCGTGCAAGCGTGCTTATTACACAAAACATTGAACTAAATTGACAAAGCATAGAAATGATGAAGGAAACACATATAAAGGAAATGCATTAATGGAAGCCTAATCTAAGTGGAAATATTACCTTATTATAAACATTAAGAAGGATTATTTATAGTAGGGATTCATCATAATCCCATTAAAGTAACCGGGTAACCATTTTCCATCCAAAGACTTCTAACTATCAAGTGCTTAAATCAAGTATATAAGTGATTACATACGGTCCCAACCAATGTAATTTAAGATTTCTGGGGTGAAAAAAAAATCATACTTTGAAGTTCCATTTTACCAGCCTCAAGCTTCTTATCCTTTATGTTCCTAGCATGCCATGCCTTCTACCTTGATTTTTCTTTCTTTTGACTCCATCTTAATATGGTGCACCTTTCATCCAAATGCATCAATTTATCAAACATTATTCCAATGTCTCGATCATTAGCCAAACCTCCTACATGTGCAATACACAAAGAAGGTAACATGAATTCCATGGGAGAAATTCTTCTGCACTAAACACCAAATGAAAGGGTGTTTCCTTATTCAACCTCTTGTAAGTTGTTCAGTATGCCCAAACTACCACGAAACCTTGGCATCCCAATCTTTCCTTCCAACATCACAAATATTTTTTCAAGGTATGGCTTAATATCTTGTTGAAGGCCTTAGCAGTTCCATTTTCCTAAGGTTTATAAGGGGTTTTCTGATGGTGTGCAACCATGAATTCATCCAACAATATCTTGATAGTATCGTTAAGGAAATGAGTAGCCCTATCACTTTTCAAACTTAAAGGGAAGCCATACCTGATAATAATATTTTACCACATAAACCTTGTTGACGTACCTACTTTGCAATCCTTTGTAGGTGCTACTTCTACCCACATTGTAATATAATATGCACAATTTATAATATAGCACGATACTATCTTGCATGTGGCTGGGGAAATAGGGCCCAAAAATTCAATTGACCACTTCTCAAAAGGTTTTGCACTAGTAATTGGCCTCAAAGGAATTTCATCTCATTTCTCAGGCTTTATAAGGCGTTGAAAATGGTCACATGTCTTACAATATGCTTTACAATCCTTATACAATGTTTCCCACCATAGACCAGCTAGTAGAATCTTGTGCACAATGTCATCCCTCGCATAGTGTCCACTGCAATAACACCATGAACTTCTGCCATAAATTTCTTCGTGGTCATGCTCAAGTACTCACCGCACAAAAATTCATCCCATCCTAACTTATATAAGTCTCCACTAATCAACATGTAAGGCATGGCGCGAATAGCAAGTTGTTTATTTTCTAATGCCTTCACTCCCTCGAGTACCACACCTATACGTAAAAAGATAGAAATATCCTCTAAGTATGAAGGCACGTGGTTCAACCTAAACAACTTTGCATCTGGTATTGTTTCCTCAATTCTTCTGCGCATCCTCTCTGGATTAAATCCTTGATAAATGGTCTAGACTGAAATTCTCTTACCTGGCTTAACCACCACCATAAAATTGAACTCATGAAACAACAATACCCAATGACATATGCACCCCTAAAAAATGGGCTTGTTCACCAAGTACTTCAATTCCATGTGGTCTATATAAAAGATGAAAGGTGTAGCCAACAAATACCGTCGAAACTTATGGAGCATGTAGATAATACACACACTGACCTCGCGCTCTGTTGTTGTATAATTTTGTTCTGTTGGAGTCAACTTCCTACTAGAAAATAAAATAGGATGATCGACAATCCTTCTCCAGGGATGAACTAATGTGATGCCAATGGCCATGTCAGAGGCATCTACATGAACATGAAAAGTATTTTACCATGAAGGAAAGAGAAAATAGGCAATTTGTATTCATTGTGCCTCACCCCAATAGAACTTTCCTTTTCCCTTGAGTAATTATTCCAAGGGAACGGATATCTTGGCATATCCCTTAATGAACTTTCTGTAATAACCTATGTGCCCCAAGAATCTGTGCTCCTCACTCTAGCTAGTAGGTTCCTCCAAGCCTAAAATGGAAGCTACCTTAGCAGGATCCACTAGCAAGCCTTCTTTAGAGATGACATACCCCAGTAAAATTCCAAATGGTGTGGAAAATATACACTTCTTAATGCTCAAAGATATGCTCAACTACTAACATATCTCAAAAATTAGCCTCAAATTATCACAGTGATCCTTCATGAGCCTATTTACTGTCCAATCATCCATATACACCAAAAAAAACTTGTGAATAAAATCTTGGAATGCTTGTACCACTATGCGTGAGAATACTACAGATTCATTATTTAATCCAAAGGGCATAATAGCGTATGAAAAACTTCCCCACTTGGTGGTGAAAGTTTTCTTCTCTTGATTTTCTATAGCTATCCTTA
Organism: Taxus wallichiana var. yunnanensis; assembly: GCA_018340775.1. Taxonomy (NCBI): domain Eukaryota; kingdom Viridiplantae; phylum Streptophyta; class Pinopsida; order Cupressales; family Taxaceae; genus Taxus; species Taxus wallichiana. Next base: position 576,768,846 of record CM031240.1, read on the forward strand.
CTTGATGACATCCTAAAAATCCATCGGTGAAGGAGCATATTTTGTGCCCTACAACACCTTGAAGGATTTCCTTAGTAAATCATGTGGGAAAGGGATCAATCACACATGCGATTTAACTCCCTATAATCCACACAACAATTGATTCTTCCATCTTTCTTTATGTTGATCACCATACAGCTCACCCATTTTGACTCCTCAATTGGCACAATAATTCTAGAAATTAACATTTTGTCAATTTCTTCCTTTACCTTGACATGCAAGTTCGATTCATCCTGTAAGGCCTCTTCCGGACTAGGTGTGCACCTTATTTTAGATTTATCTTCATTTCTCCCAATGATTCATGTACGCCTTTCAATTCATGATAGCCTCTAGGGAAAAAATCTTGAAATTCACACAACAACTCAATGATTTTAGCAACTTCAGATTTAGACCAATAATCTCTAATGATGGCTTCCTTAGGTTTAGTATCCACTCCAATTTTCACTTTCTTGGTCTTCATAGGCTCATGGTAGGCACATGCCTTCTCATTTGTATTGTTCAAGACCTCGTGTATACCCTCTATCTGCTCAATATCTAAGTTATTTACCTCTTTTTCATCAACCATGTAGATCATATTACCATTTTCTATTTCTAAGTAGGCATTCCCAATCTACTATGCACTTATTTCTTCCTCTTCAAAGTGCACCACCAAGTCTCGACTCACCTAACAACCCCGAAGTAACTCTCTAGCTTTTGCAATGTCTCCCATGGTTAAATTCTTCATAACTTGCAATGCCTCATTCATCGAAGGTTTAAAGGAAAAGTAATCGAAGGTTTGAGCCATACCTTCAGTAAGTTCCTACCAATTTCCAATCACCCCATTCAATTATACATAGGCATACCATGCACATGTGTAGCCTCGCAAGGTTAAATAAAATTTTTGCACCTGTTAAGAACGTGGTAAAGTTTCTTTCCCTAATTTCTAGATTCTCTCACACTGCTGAATGAGGTGCTGAAGAGGATAATTACCATGGAATACACAAATCTAAGTAGGAAAATTACTTCCTAGAAACTCAATAGATAAATCAATCCTTACTTCTCTCCACTCCAAAATATCATCGTTGTGAATAATCCACTAGCGCTTTGTCATCCCATGTAGATTATATACTAACATGTTCCTTCTTTCCACTTGACATTCCCATTTAAATTCCAGATAAATTAGGAATGCTTCTAAATTCTCCTCATATGTGTACTTTAGTATCCGGCTACTACCTAAGTGTCTAATACTTGCATGGCTTACTAACATGTGCAGCTGCACTCTATACTTTATGCTCAACCATTTCATAAGTGACATGCATCTAATTATCACATGCAACACTTGTAGTATCTCTCATGGACTATGCATCATCCCACTGGAGAACCCCTTCTTTTGATGGCTCAAGAACTTCTAGATCTCAAATGGTGCAAACATAAATTCTATTTAAGTCTTCTTCACTTAAGGGCTCTACATAAGGTGTATATTTCCCATTTGTCAAAGGTATGATGACACACTCTTCCTTGTTCTCAAATATGATATAACCCTTGTTGAAATACAAGTCAACGTTGTTTTTATAGCACCAAGAGTGCCCAAGTAAAGTTGGAAAATTTTCTACTTCAGCAAGCACTAATACCTCAAAGTCCCCAGTGAACTTGGCCCCCTGTATAGTAATGGATGCATATTTTAAAACTCCAATGGGTGTTTCCTTAGTTTATTTTTCCATGAACAACACATTAGAAGATGGTTATAATGGAGGTCTTCCCATCTAAACCCATGCATCCAAAGTGAGCACATTTACTTCCGTGCATGTTTCAATCAAGATGTTACTCAAAATCCAACCATCAAAAACAACATTTAGAGTAATCTCCTTGTCATAATCCAAACTATCTAGAGGAATATTAGCATACGAAGATATCTCTCATGCTCACCCCAACGTGCATAGTTTTTCCCTTCAACCACTGCTCCCAAACAGAGGAATAATGTTCTCTTAGCACAGAGATATCTTGCAAACCTATTTCAAATCATCTAAATTTGTCTATAGAAATCAACTACTTTATTGTGTTCTAACTTCTATGATTCTTCCTTCAAACATTGTATCTCAACCTATATATCTCAAATTACCTCCATGGTTTCTTGATAAACCTCCTTCGATGAATAAGGTCTAGATACTTGGCATGCGTAACTTCCTCCTTAGTAATGGTAGGATTTTTTTAAGTTTTTCCTTAGCGTGCGCAGCCTCAAAGACATGTATCGGTCTTCACAAGCACCAACTCAGGATCTAGCGCTAACTTTGACATCCATTGGTCTTCCACGGCACATTGTACTCTAACCATTCCCATGCCCTTATTTTATTGTTTGTTTTTCTTTCTTAACTGTTCATACAAGTCATAGAACTCTTCATAACTATGATTCTTTCTACAAAAAGAACACACAGCATTCTATGGACATTCACGCTTGTAGTGATCAGAAATACACATGTATAAAAATTTCCATGAGGGAAATCACTCCTTTTTCCCCCACAACCTTGACCTCTAATCCCAATCCGTAACCTCAACCTCTACCACGATTGCTATAAGAACGCCACTCATTGTGATCATAGTTGTGATGTTTTCCATTTTCCTTGGAATTATTTGCAACACTAGTCTATCATATGCCAATATCAATGGCATCATGCATTTGATAAATCAACCTATAATCTTCAAAGTCATGAGTCAATGACCTGCAAACCTTACAATAATTGGACACATTATTTTATATCGCACACCGCAATAATGGACACCAACTTAAACGGTTGTCCAAGTGACATATCTCACAATCTAGAAAAAAAAAGAGTTCATTAATTTTTGAGGGAAAATATCCTTAGTATGCCCCTCTACTTTCTAATTTGTACACCAAATTCCACTCAATCAAGTAGATAATCACTCCAACTATTTCGCCATTGTTTTTATTTTATCTTCCAAGAATGGGCTCAATCATGTGCCCACACTTCCTACTTGCCTCGGCATGTAGGGGCTGCTTCAAGTGCCTCACATGGATCTATATAAGTCTTATGTGAAAGCACCCTCTTAAAATGTGTGATCAATCCTCCAAAGAACCATTGTGCATGTTGTCTTGCATGGATGTCATAAGATAACTTAGATAGAAGAGTCTTGAACTCGAGCATCATATTCCCAAACACTTTCAATAGTTCCTGCTTAATATCTTTGAGCACGTTTATGCTTTTTCTACTCAAACTCAGGGATATTAAATTCATGTAAGAAGGCATCTCACAATGTTGTATGATCCACATAAGTTTGATCGAGATCAAACTTTTATACCAACTGTGCACTCGCACTACAACATAGTTACAAAATAAGTTTCCTTATACCTTGGAGCTATAATCCCCTTCACATGCCACAAATATCTCACACATATATATGTGCTTGGCTACATCGTCAATGCCTCTATACTCTAGGAGACGGAGAGACATCTTCATGTAAATTTTTTGAGGTTAGTGAGGACCTTGCCCCTAGATCTAGAGCCTCATGTGTTCCCTCGTGTATTTCTACTGCCTCTAGATCCACCAGATCCTCCAGGCTCCTGAGCCACCCGATCCTCCCGCTATAACAAGAAACATACCATAGAATGCATTGCCATGTATTCTCATGGTTTTGCTAAACTGAATGCCCACAGTCTATGAAGTTGTACTACTTTCATATGTGATGTCAAGTTTTTGCATGCCTATGTTCTATGTCGACGATGCGCTAGAAAATATACCTCCAAATAGTCCTCTAAATAAAGTAGATGATAATTACACCATAGATGAATAAGCTCCTTGATTAACTCAGGAACTTGATTACCAATTGACTCTATCTACTGTAACCCTACTACTCACACTAGCTTGTTGATTACTAAGTGTCATGGAAACTAGAAAACCAAGTGCAAGGGATAGGTCACTAGGTAGATTTAAATGCATGCCTGGGCCCATATCATCTCAACTAGTACACTCTAATCTAAGGCCAAAGAGGGTTCTCTACCATGCTTTCTCAAATAGGGGAGATATATATTCTCGGCTCCATGTCTTCTATGTGAGCTCCGAATCCTTCACAAACTATCTCTCTCCACAATGCCATCCTTTCTGTAACTTCATGTTGCTTCTCTAAATCCATCTCATGCACCTCATTGAACTTAAGCCACCTTTCTTCCCTCTGTATTTGTGTCGCTAGGTCCCCCATCCTTACCAAACCTACTCGTACCCCCATTCATGGTGGGGTTTAGTTAGCCATCAAATTATTTTCCAAATCCATGGTTATAATCAGGATCTTGATCGTCAGTGGGATACCACACAAATACGATCCTCTGGGATTGTGAAAAAACTAAAACTCAAACCTTTAGGAAAGAGTAAGTCGAAATTGCATACTTGATAATATAGTTTTTCAAAACTCCACGTAACCAAACATCCCCAGAGCATGTCCAAATAAGATCTACATCATATAAGGCCTGAAATTCTTCCTGCATCCAAAAAGCATGTGAAACCTCCAATTCCTCTTAAACACATAAGAAACTAGCCACTCGTATAACTCTATAGGAAAGATAACAAAGAACATCTCATACATTGGACCACACAGATTCTCGCTCAACCCATGAATGTGAATTAAAATCAGGTTTGGTGTTGAATCTGTGAGCATACTCTTCTTCCAGATCTACTAACCACTCCTCAATACTGCCAAACTCAATTGAAATGTCTTCATCATGCAACATCCTCGAGAAATAGCCGAGAAATAGGTCCTGCAATGGAACCAATGATGTAGCCTAGAATTCACTACAAATAATCCAAGGCACACTAAAGACATCACTCAACTCGAATCGAGCACTTGCCCAGAGCGTAAAAGGGTACCAAGTCTCTCTTTAGATTTGTTTGTCTAGAATAATAGCATGATTACATATGTATATATCCAGTTTATAACAGATAATAAATAACCCATACTACACAAACCATATCTATATCTAAACCATATGAAATATTGACTAAAAATGATCATAATAAGATTTACCACACAAGAACCATATTCAGTCACATCTAACACCAATATCCAGCCAATATGATCCATTATATTAAATATTGCAAAACATAAAAGCTTCATACATCAAGATTTAGTCTCCATAGTTATGCACGCTAACAAATTTGTAGTATAACTCTATAATAATCGGTCTCTCTAAGCCGTGTAAATCAATACATATAAAGAGCGGTGGGTTACCATTCACTTCCCCTACACCTTCCAAAATAGACTACATGCTAAGAATAGCCATGTGCCTTTATAAGAGAATACAAAAGCATGCAAGTGCTCTAATAATAGATTTCCTATAGTTAACTCTAAGTAGAAATCCTATTATTAAACCAAAACTCTGCATGGCACTCAAACTATTGCACATCCCAAAATAGCCTTGTGTGAACTGCAAGTCTCCATGTCATCACGTGCTCAACACTCTATCTCCAAAAATAGCCTAGATCTGTAAAAGTGGCTAAGTCATGTATACACTCGCTTCTAGCATCGTTGTTCTGCTATATTTCCACATACTTTTATGCACCATGTGTCTGCGCACCCAATACTTATGTGTTTTCATTCTTGAACTATCTTTTATCTCGCTCAACTATATTCCCCAAATATTATTGTTTTTGTATAATGTCTCTCCTTTGAAAAAAATTATCCCTCCTTACAAAAATATTCCCTTTATTTTTTAAATCCCTTCCTTTTGAAAACAATATATATCCCATATTTTAAAAATTTCCTTACCCAATGAAATAATTTTCAAATAAATTCTCTCCTTTGTTTGAAAATATTATTTCTCTATACAATTTTTTTCTTTCTAAAAAAATATCTTATAAAAGAAAATTCCACACAATAATTTTTAGTCAAAATAGTAATAATGAAGTCAAAGGTGTTTTGAAGCATATGACTCTTCTAATTTGAATAGTCTTATGAAAATGGGGAAACTGGTCAAGCTATGAGAAAATCTAGAAAAAATGTGAATATTTTATTTTAACTTCTAATGCTTCAGAACTTTGAAAATGGAACTCGTTGAGCATGGTTAAGAAGCCAAGTCACCAAAAAGTAAGGGTTACCTCCTATTAGTTTACCTCAAATTGGAATAATTAAGTGAGAGTGTAAATTCATGTAAATTAAAGGAGTTTAGAGTTCTATTTGTCGATATAATTCTAGTTGAGATAACATGCTTGAACGAACATGTTGAGGATGAAACTTTTAGTGCCTATAGCTTGTGTAGTCATCTAAGGTGTCTTCTAAATGCCACTTGTTTGACCTATTAAGCAAACCAAGCCTACTGACTTATAATTGTGATAGGGGAAACATTTTTTTGTGTCAACAAAACATATATATTTGATTCTTTACATGAAAAATTTACAAGGTGAACGGCGGTGGTGGTTGGTCAGTAAGGAGACAATTCATAAATACAATATTTTAACCACTTTATGGATGATGTTAGTTGTCTAGTGGTGAATAGGTATAATAGCTACAACTATAGTGAATCGGTCACCATATGATCGTGCATACCAATATTAAATATTTACTACAAATCCTACAACAAAAATGTGATGGAAAGGAGAGATAGAGGGTTGGGTAGAAATTAATACCCACTAATGATGAAATAATTAATAAACGGAACTAGATTTGAGGAACTCGACAAAATAAGGGAGGTTGAAATCTTAGATTGTATAACATGGGAAAAAGGTAGAGGAAGAATGTTTTCCTATAAACCAAAAAATTATTAGTATATATTTGATCGTATTAGGCTTCTTTTACCACTCCAATATGTTATACCATACAAGGAAAAGTGCAAGGATTTTGGTAGGTGAATCCACCAGAAATTTAAGCCTTAAATCTAAATTAAATTTTATGAATGTCACATTTACCACCACATCATAAAAAGACTATTAAATTATTAATATCAAACTCATTTTATTACAATAAGCCATAGAGAATCCTAATATAAGGGACTAATCAGTTTATTTATAATAAAACACCAAAAGTACATGCCTCATAAATTGTAACAACATGTAGTTAGACATTAATATAGGAATAAATAAATTCCTAAATAATGAGCTATGTTCATATAAGTTGTATATACAAAATTTTCCTATATATAACTTGTCTAAATGAATATTTAAACACTAAGTGAAAACATGCTCTAGCATGCATTTGATCTTGGAAGGAATTTTAGGGTATAAGATGAGAAAGAGGTATACCCCATCATACTTATTTTCTATTTATGAAATTTTATTATATCCCTTTATCTTATTAATGTATGTTGTATTTTTCTTCTCACTTGAGCATGTGTATCACTTTATTGTGGAAATTACATTACACCAATTATGGGGCATGCAAGAGTATTAGATGTAGGGGAAATTATTTTATAATTGAGGGTTATGTTTTCTTTTTTTCTGTTTAGAGGGGAAATGGAATGAGGGAATAGTGTTAATGGAGATATAAGGGTATACTTGTGGGAGGTAGAATGTTTGGATCCTTATAGTATTCCTATAGTGTAAATAAAATCTAGCCATTCTTCCCTAGTTGAGGTATAATAGGTATCCATGGTATTCCCTTCCCCTTTTAAAGACATTAGTTCGCTTGAATATGTGCTTTTGTCTTCATTTTTGGATTGTGGTAATTACCATCTCATTTATCCCCATACAAATTTGGAATTTTGTGTTTGTGCATGTGTGTCTGATTCAATATTACCATGTATTTCATAGATTGATTTTTATTCGATGAACCTCCTATGAGATGGGGAAATGTTTTGGGTTAATAAAGAGACATAATTCCCTTTTTTATGGTCATGAGGTAAATGTAATCTTCACCTCTCTTTTGGGCATGTTGCAAGATTGATGAATTGTTTGGAAGGAAAACCCATGATAATAGTATGTTCTTTTATGTTATTAAATTTTATTTTGGAAATGTTCACTCATGTATCACATTTGCTTGAAAAATGGATAAAAATCATTATTGTGTTGTTTATTTTAATTCATTTAAACATTGTGGTAATCTTAATAGAAATCCATGTAAGAAGGTGGAAATGTAATTGTATGTGAAATAATTTTTTTCCTACCTTCTTTTTATATGAGAAACTTGTTGCATTATATATGGTAATTTTGAGATTTATTTCCAATGGCTTAAACAACTCGTATTCATTATTATAAGTTGAAACCAAGTGTAGATTTAAAATATTATTGTAAAAAAATTGGGAATCATTTTTGCATCATTGTTAGCTATTAAAAATATTTTTATACTTTCATTATATGGAACAATTTTTTTCTTATTTTCATTGCATATTTTGAGAAAATGTTACTTTAAGGTATTGTTGTAAAATTTCCAATACTTATAAGAGAAAATGTTGTGTACTTCCACATATAATTTTATAGCTAATATTACATTCTTATATAGTTACATTCAAAGTGATTATGCAAGTAAATGGTGTAAAAAGGTTGGTAGAGTAGAGAAAGTGAATGTGAAATGAATTTTATATATGCATCTTCCATCGATACCTCTATTTAAAATGAAAACTATGCCCAAATGTGTGCTGATAGAAGAGTGTTTAATGTAGTAATATTCCCTTGGAATTAATGTATGAATGTGTAATAATATGGTAACTTTACTTCTCTCTTCATTTCAGTGTTTTATCCATTATGGTTATACAATAAGAAATAAATTATGTTGGATACCATTATGGTTTAATTATAAATTGGTTATATTTTAGTGTGAATGTCTTGTGAAAACAAAGAATTAGTTCTTTTGAAAAAGTGTAAAAATTCATTAATAAATTCTTAAATCTTGTTATTTTGCAAATCGGTGTCCTTGTATTGAAATGAGAATGAGAATAATTGAGTGGATATATTCTATGTTATTGATCAAGTTGTTTTGATCATAATATTTTTTGTAAGCCAAATTTTATAAGTAAAAGTTTGATTGTGGTATTAGTTGAAAATGTAAGAACATTGAGTTGAAAATACATAAGTATGTTCTAACATATATAATATTAATATAATTATTATCAACTATTGGTTGTCTATATTTTCCTTGTATACTCTTGTACACACACATATACATATGCATATACATTTACATATTAATATATGTGTATACAAACATATAAATAAATATACATAATATATGTTTTGTGTATAGACATAACAAATAAAATAGTTGTTAAATTAATATTATCAAAATAATACATGTTATTTTTATCATTAAGTTTCACTATAGTATGTGTGTAAAATAATAAGACCAAAAATTATATAAATGTTTGAGGTGAGGGAGGGGTCGGCCTTGCCCCCAACACACACACACACACACAGTATGTATATATAAGTATATACTTATATATATATATATATATATATATATATATATATATATATATATATATATATATATATATATATATAAAGAAAAGGGGGTTGTAGATCATACTATAAGTCATGAATCCCACTAAAATCATGTTTATTTTGATAAAGGTTGTGACCTTAAACCTATCACCACTTAATCCTCAAGCATATGCTCAGACCTACGACACTTCTATGGCATTCAATTCCAATGTATTGGGCTTCAAAATTGCTAAGACAATCCTGCAACAAGATAAAAGGGTTACAACCTCACCAATGTTGTTCAACCACACCTTATAAATATAAAAATAAATCTAAAAACACCCACACATTTATATACATTCATACCTACGTATCTCTATATGTGTGCACGTGTATATAAAATTTAAAAAACACGTGTAATACACACACACACACATACTTAAGGGTATTTGAAACAGAACCCCAAAGTAAATGAATAATAAGGAGATAGAGAAAATAATATAAATAATGGGATGGGTATATATACACCCATACCCTCATATTGGGAGTCTTCTTTGGAGATCAATTCTACAAACCTATAAAATCAACAAGAGAACAAATGAGAAACAAAGAAGTAAGAAAAAATTTTATTAAATCCATACAGAAAATTAGGGATTTTATATAATTTAGAGAGATCATAAGGTAGATAAATATTTCATCTAATTATTTAAGGTGTTTTCGGTTAGGTGTTATAAATGTAAAAACTACCAAAAACTCAAATAAGCAGGGTTTACCGATACATGTGCCGATAATCACAATATTGGGATGATGATTGTAGACAAAAGAAGAGGATCCTCATTTTGCTAAGTGAGAAGACATGTATGCATGGATGATAATGAGTTTCTCAAAAATGTTGATCTCAGGAATCTAAGGGGACTTTCTTGAAGGGTTTCAACTCATTTGATATAATTAAGTTGTTTTGATAATGATAAGATAGATAATGATAAAAATAATTTAAAATTTGAGAGGGATAGTGAGACCCTATTCATCTTCGTAAGTGGCCTAGGATATGGTGGTGGCAAGCTCAAAATACTCAAAGCAATCATACCATAATTCTTCAATGACTTCTTGCTTGTCTTGAATTATTTTGATTTGATCCTCGATGTCCTTAGGTGGGAGAAAGTGTGATGGCACACAATCTTAGTTCGTGGAAAATGTCGATTATTCCCACACAAATGGCTAATGGAGGATCAAAATATCATATATGTTTGTAATTGGGTGGGATAGACCTAGAACATTCATCTACTGAAGATCTATCTTACAAATAAATTTTTAGGATAGAATCGATAAATATAAATATGATAATGCTAAAAATGATAAGAAAACATAGGGATTAACATCGATCATAGAAAAAATACTTTTTTGATAAAGTAATTGATAAAAAGTCAATAGTAAAGTCTCGAGATAGGGAAATGATACCAAGACTAGATTATGAGGAGTCTAGAAGATGTGAAATCCAAAAATAGAAGTTCGATGTGTTTTTAGGGAAAATAAGGAATAAATTGATATGGATGTCAATCGATGATGATTGGGAGTCGATGGTGATTGAGGAGAAAATTATTTACTTTGATAAAAAGCTGGTAAAACAGATATTGATTAATTACATATGGGTTTGATAACATTGAGGTAAACTATGAGGAATCTAGGACCACTGAGGAATCCTAAAAACAAAGGTTTGGGTATATTTAGAAGGCCAATGAAAGGAAAAGAGGTTAAGGGGCTTATTGACGATGATCGAGGATTCGATGGCAATCTATGTGTAAATTTTAAAGTATTCCAAAGGTTGGCTAATGACCGACTAATAGGTAGGGCTTGGAAATACTATGCAAGATGATATTGATGATAGGTTATAGGTTATAACTAATGTAAATTTAATTTTCAAAATGAAAAACAAAAGGTACTAACCTTGATGGATATCTTAAAGCTGATGATGCTCAAAAATAGGTTGTATAGTGATTTGATGATTCCCCTAAAGGATTGAAAGTAGTGTTATTATGATTTTAAGCATCATGATGGTTTCACAAGTGTAGCAAGTCTTCCTCAAGTGTAGCTTCGAATAACGGGAAAGGGAGACAGATGTTGGCTAAAATAGGATTGACAGTATCCACAAGGATCACTAACAATCAGGATCAAAGAGGTTACGGAAACCCCAATGATGATTCAGGTCTCTTCGTAAGGTGTTCGGAATCCAAAAATCTCGCCAAGTATATGTTTACATCCCAAATGATTTATCCAAGCTCTGTGTGCCTTGTTCTATCCTTTTCCCCCTTTTCTTTGCATTTTGGTCTTAAGTGATAGGATTGCTGCCTGCTACCTGGTGGCGGTCTCATGACCACCGCCCGTGATAGGGTAAAAATTTGTAACTACCACCCTGCAAAGGGCCGCTGTCCTATGTGTGTTTTCCAAAACAATATGACGATCACATCAAACGTAAAAATTCAACTTTCACCCGCATTCCTCAACCACTTTGGCTTGCATTTATGTTTTGGCCACCTGGTAAATAGTGTTTTCCCTTTGTTTATAGTAAAAGAGATCAATTCCAAGTTACCCTCTAGTAAATCCAAATGCTATAAATAGCTAGCTTGTTTTCAAACAAATGGCCCCTCTCCTTCTATGTTTGATTATTCAGTTTTCTTGAAATTCTTGCATAAGTTTCAATAGTTTCATATTTTGCATGAGTTATCAGTCTCTCATTTCTATATTAGTGATCATTTGATCTTCTTGCTTTCATCTTACTTCATTGTTGTCCCATACAATCAGTTTAGCATAAGATAGTTTCATTTTTAGATTAGAATCCATTTAGAGTTACGCAGGTTTTGTTTGTCACAAGAGGTAGTTTCCAAAATTCTCGGTGTATTTGCATTGTATTCCCATAATAAATCCTGCTAGGAATTACATAGTCAAGCTCTATTCACTTGCACTATCCCTCTCTTACTTGCATTGTATTCGGTTTATATCCAAAGCTGCCATTGTTCGAGTATCTTCTTCTGTTGACGCTATCATATACACACTTTTCTAGATTCACGAGAACACGAAGGAATGAGAGATCACACTGAGGGGACAAAGTCACACACAACTAGATTTACCACTATTCTATAAACTCCAGGTTTGAGCTATCAAAGTTCTAGTTACAATATATCAAATAAAGTAGTAAATTATTTCATTTCAGTTAAAGCTCACTTTTGATATTGCCAGGGAAGTTGTGGGGAATGATAGTTTCTAAGAAACTATGATTCATTCTTCACTTCTGAGGTAGGATCGAAGTCTTTCAATTAAATTAGTTAGTTATTTAAATATTTAGGATAAATTCACAACTACGCACAGAAAATAGCTATACCAAGCTACCTTGCTTGTTTTGATTATGTTATTAGATTAATTGTCCATTTTCTGAATATATTAGAATAATTTTCTTTTAATTTCGTTAAAATACTTCATCGAAAATACAAAAATAAAAGAATATATGCATAGTGTAGATACATCTTTCATAATTAGTTTATTCATTTCAGTTAAAATTGAATCATCTTTGTATGAAAATCACGGGACCTAGAGAGCCCAGAGATTACATTTTTGAACCGGTGGTACCTCAACCAAATCTCCCCACAACACTAGATATAGATCAAAACCTTAGGATTCAGGTTTTTTGAATGACAATAAACTTACAAGCAATTAGTGAACAATTGAGAGAGTTGAATATTGAAGATGACAAGGCATACACATTCTAGTCAAATCAACCCAACTATAGACTGCCTTGATAGGACATCCGCATGACTATACAAGAACTCGAAAGAGAACAAATATTTGGTTGCGATCCTTTAGTTCCACAACCCAATGCAGGAGACCTCCTCATCGACATAGATATTGGCTTATGTATTCAAGTTTCTAGAACACCCATAAGGTATTATGAGAAAATCATACAACTTCTAGTTCTAAACATAGAAGCTGAAAAAGCTTACGACTATTGGATAGTCGGAAGAAGAGATTGACTCCTCATATGACCATAGGAGGTCCGCCACAACCACAAACTTACGGTTGTGATCCACAGGTCCCACAACCCAATGGGCCTACTAATCAATCAAACATTGACATTGGTTTATGCACACTAATATTCAGATCCTCACCACTTCCGCCAGACATCATTACACGTTCTCTCGTATTAAACGTAGCAGCCAATCAGGCTAGGGATTTCTGGACTAGACCAGAGAATCATCCATAAAACTCCGGAGGATCCACTACACCTCTCATCACCATTCTCATGACCTTTTCTGGAAATATACACGAAGCACCTACAGTCATTTTCCATGTATCCAATAGCCAATAAATAGGATCTCGGCAGAGCTCGACATTGATTGGAGCCTCCGAGAAGCTATTATATCCAACAATCCATTACACCAATTCAGGTTAGGAGGGCCTTCTTTTCCTTAGATTCACATATTCCATTATTATGTGTTGAGGATATAAGATTTCCCAACTAGTTTGTTGTATCCACATATATTCCATTCTCATCGGTTGTCTCGGCACGACCTCGGAGGTCGGGTACGAAGAAGAGCTGCTTGTAGATTCTCATGCTCACATGTCACTTTTCTATCATACAAAATTGGTGAACCCAACGTGAAACAAACAACTATTCTCCTTTTATTTTCATTTCTTTCATCCACCTTCACTCTTTCCCATTATTCTGTGGGTATTCATATACCCCCCGAATATGTCGAGATATGATGCATATGGCAGACCTCTCTCAGGTCTCAAAGCAAATTATGGTCAAACAAATAGACAACCATCACCCTCACTTTCTGCATGGGCTGAAAACTATTCAAGTAATTACTTGTCATCACAAACTCCTCCTCAAAGAACTAGCTCTAGTTCTTCATTCCAAATTGAGGAGTTGGATCAACTTACACAAATGCAACAACCAGAGCCCTTAGGCTCTAACAATATGATGTTTACTGGAGAGTCCACTTCATCTCCTCGGGTTTTGTTCAGACCACAAATCAGTAGACAGTCAGATCCACTCCCATTTTTGGATGAGGAGTATTTAGCATGCTATGCTAGAAGTGAACAACACTTCCAAAACATGTACCCACCTATAGGAAGTTTACAAATACAACCCGATACCCTACTCCAAGAAAACACCCCCATTCCTCCACCTATGGGAAATACTCTCGGTGAAGCTTGGCAGGGTAATGATCAATTCATAGCAGGGTATCATACCCCTTTACAACCTCAAGGTGTACAACAAACACCATTAAGGAAAAACACTGTGTCTTCACCAATCGAGGTCATCTCAGCCTTAGTTGAGAAAGTTAGAGGATTGGAACTTGCTCAAGCAAATCAAAATTCATATTTCGGGCAAGCAGGAATTCCCAACCCTCCACATCATCCCAGCCAAGTTGACCTCCTTACAAGAACAGGCATGTTAGGCATGCCTCCTCAACATTTGTATAACTATCAGCAAGCAAACACCAACTAGAACCATGTTTTCAAATGCCGCTCCAGTTGAAAATATGATACCTCCCGGCTTAGCACCAAACAACCCATACCAGAGCAATGCTCCTCCCTACTTAAACATTATTCAAAATCACCACAGGAGACATGTTCTCTTCTCCCGGATGTTCACTCAACCACAGGGATTTCCTTATGCCCTCTGAAATACATATGCCATGCCATATCAACAACCCATGCCACCCCCACCCCCTCAGCAGGCACCATCAATGGTCGAAGCCTATGTGGTAGGGACTTACTCAGAATATTTGAAAGAGCCCCTAGACTTCACCATACAAAGTGTCATGCTTCCAAGACCTCTTCCCATGATTTACCCAAATACAAAGGGGAGGGAGATCCAAATGCGCATATCAAGGCCTATGCCATGGCCATATGAGAATTACTCCCTTGGGATGGGGTTGTTGCTAAGATATTCCCTAAAACCTTAGAGGGTATTGCCCTTGATTGGTACTACAGAATACCTAAAGCCTCGATACACTCATTTAAACAACTCATGTCAGAGTTTATCAAAGCTTTTGATATGAACAAATTATTGAGAACATGAATCAGGGAATTCTTGCATATTAAACAAGAGCATAATGAATCCACTTACTCATTTTATTCAAAGATGGCGTATGGTTCTCTACTCATCAACAAGTGCTCCAAACATGGATTAGATGGAACTATGTGATTTATTCCTTCATTCCCTCAATAGAGAGATAAAGGAAGAAGTCCAGAAGTTCCCACTAAGAACTTATGATGAAGTACTCGAGAGTGCTCTCCGAATAGATCAAGCAACAATAGATAGTGGTTATAAGACATACGAAACAAATGGGAAATTAATCATTCCCAATCAAAACACTACGACCTATCCTAATGCCGGGAATACCAATCAAGGACCCAAAATCCTTAACAAAAACCATGGGGTAACAATAGATGGAGTAATGACCAAGTTAAAAGAGCAAAACGTTGTAAACATTTCACCACCCATTAACAATCAAAAAATAACAACTTTACTCCAACAATCAACGTGGTGGATTTTAATCATCCACCATGACAACAACAACAACAACAATGGAAAATCCAAACACAAGGTCCAAATCAAACCCAACTGGATATCAGAGTCAAAACCAAAGGCAACAACCTCAAAATTTTAACTCTAACAACCAACAACCTTATCAGAATTTTGGACCACAACAAGTTTCAAATCAACAACCTCAAACTATAATCCCAATTTGTATTGTGGTTTCCACAAGATTCAAGGCCATGATACTAGGACTTTCCATGACTACAATAAATTCATGCAGCATTTTCCAGAAGACCAAAAATAACTCTTTATAGATATGTTCTTAGCAAATTCTATAATACCCACACCAAACACTTACACAGGGGTAGTCTCCCCTCAAAATGCACCCCTCAAGATCTTTAACGATCCACTCCCAAATCATTCTAACAATAATAGGTTAGATCCAAGTGGAACGAACAAGGGTGTTATGATAGGAAATAATGATCATGAAGCTTCAACTTCATTAAGTCCACCAGTCGCACCCCAATTAGGAACTCGACCACAAACCAAGATAGTTGGCCTGGTAGAGCTAGACACCGAGCTACCCATAGAAACCATAACAAGAACATGATGATTATTCTTCTCAACCAGTTCCAAGTTATCCATTAGAACCAGACAACATTCAACAAACATTGGTAAAACCCATAGGCACTTATGATTTAATTAATGACTTAACAAAGACCTTCTCTCATATTTCCTTCTTGGATTTGTTGAAGAACTCTCCCACCCATAGGGCTGCTCTCTTAGAAGCATTAGGCCTTGGTCATTTAATTAACATCACTCCTCCTCCGAAAATGTAAGTAAACCATGTAGACTTTGATGTCTACCCTCCAGGGCAGACAAATAGGGATACTGAGTTTATATTTGATATAAGCAAAATGCCAACAGACGCTGAAAATCACATGTAGAGGTGACCCAACCTTGCATTTACAAGTATGGGTTTACAATAATTATGTTAAATGCACATGATTGATGATGGGGCAGCAGTTAACATAGTCCCCTTCACTTTTCTTCAAAAGCTAGGATATGGAGAAACAAATTGTTCCACAACACGAAATACGCTAAGAGGTTATGATAGCCTCAAAGCCACTTCAATTGGAACCATAGTTTTACCAGTCACCTTAGGACCCAAGACGGTCCTCACCAAATTTTATATTATAGATCGGAAACCAACTATAATATGATCCTCGGTCGACCATGGATACACCGCATGAAGGCAATCCCTTCTACGCTATTCCAAGAAATAAGATTTTTGCACTTAGGGAAAATATTTGTGGCACAAGGTGACCCAAAACCCTTCGATATACACCTAGCTGACTTGAAGAAAAGACCAGGCATTCACTCTGAGTTTGAACTCCCAACAAATCAACTTAACAAACCAATCAATTCAAAACTAGAAGAGAAGTTGATACCTACAACACAATTAGAAATTACAAATCTAGTCGAGGGCATTCCAAGCACTCAAAAATGAGACTAACATCATAGAAATGGTATCATTAGGGACTACCACAAAAATTGTTGAATTACTAGAGAAAGATCTACCCATTCTCCTACCATTTGATTCTATGGGTATGGGATACACCCTAGGAATTGGTTCCCTTCCATCAGATGAAGTTTGTATGGTAGAAGTAACCAAGGCAGAAGAAACAGACATGATGAATATCCCAACATCCATTTTTCCAAGAAAATATTGGACTCTCCACTTTGATGGAGCTAGATGTCACTTTGGAGCTGGGGTAGGTGTGATCTTCACTTCTCCCAAGGGAAAGATCCTACCTTTTTCCTTTAAATTAAACTTTGAATGTACAAACAATGGGGCTGAGTACGAAGCCCTCCTCCTTGGCCTCATCATAGCCAAAAGAATGGGTGTTGATAACATTAGAGTGCTAGGAGACTCGCAACTAGTTGCAAACCAAGTCTCTGAGGTATATGAGACTAGAGCTGAACATTTACAACTCTACAAAATGGTGGTATTAAATCTAAGAAAAGGATTCAACTTCATATCAATTGAAGCAATCCCACGAGAGCAGAACCTTCTCACAGATTCAATAGCAACCTCAGCTTCCCATTTTACTCCAAACAGTGAGTTGGAAAACACAAGTTTCATGGTATCACTTCATACTAAACCATTGGTGTGTAAAATACCAACAAACCCACTCCTAACTCATATAGAAGCTGAGAATGAGTTTTCTATCCTAGATCACTTTGATAGTGATAGAGTCACTCTCGAATATCTAAACACCTATGCGGAGCTACATCTCACTCATCACATAGTGGATCTTTCCCTAATACCACATTCCTCTTCCTATTTTGGAAATCCCATGATAGAGTCTCCTCCACAAAAGGATCTCGATATCTACGAGGTAGAGAATGGAGAAAGTTTGGAACTACCTCTGGCCCCACCTAAATTTGAAGAAGGCAACACTTCCTTAATCGAAGAAACAATTGACATAAACATTGGAATGGAGGAAGAACCAAAGATTTTAAAATTAGGATCCTCGTTAACTCTAGAGGAGATAGAAATACACACCCAAATCCTCAAGGAACATCAAAAGGCTTTCATGTTTAACTACAAAGAAATGATAGGAATTACACCACATATCATGGTACATAATCTTGTCACCAAACCAGATGCAAAGCCAATTAAACAAAAGTCAAGACCAATGAAGCCAAAAGTGGCTCTCATGGTGAAAGAAGAAGTAATGAAACTTCTCCAAGTAGGATTCATCAAACCAGTTGACTATTCACAATGGGTATCTAATATTGTCCCTATTCTCAAAAAGAATGGGAAGATACACATTTACATAGACTTTCGGGATATTAACAAAGCTTGTCCCAAAGATGACTTCCCATTACCATCCATTGATGTCATTGTTGATGCAACAACTAGATTTGAACTGTTGTCCCTCATGGATGGGTTTTCAGGGTATAATCAGATTAAAATATCTAAACAGGATCAAGCCAAGACCACATTTATAACTCCTTGGGAACTTATTGTTACGTTGTCATGTCGTTCGGTCTTAAGAATGCCATTTACACTACATACCATGGGTAATGACATACATATTCCACGACCTTATTCATAAAATTGTGGAATCCTACGTGGATGATTTGTTGGCCAAGGCCAAGAAGCATTGTGATCACCCCGAGGTACTCCGTATCATTCTCTCATGATTGATCGAGTATGGCGTCACCTTGAACCCAGAGAAATGTGTATTTGGTGTGACAGAGGCAAGCTTCTGGTTACATTATATCCTCACGAGGGATTGATGTTGATCCAGCCAAAATCTGGGTTGTTCTTGAAATGATTCCACCATCAGATGAGTCCGGTATCAGATCATTTCTTGGGAAACTAGGTGCAATCCGAAGGTTCATCCCGGATTTAAGTTTTGTTATTCATCCAATCAACAATCTATTAAAGAAATATTATAGCATTGATTGGATAGAAGAATGCAACGAGGCCTTCAAGTGGTTAAACACTTCTTGTTGTCTCCTCCCACACTAATGCCTCCCAGACTAGATCATCCTTTGATCTTGTATTCATGGGCTACTAATGTCTCACTAGCCTGCATGCTTTGGCTCAAGAAGACAATGATAAATGAGAATGTGTAGTCTATTTCATTAGCCAAACATTGCTTGATTATGAAACACGTTATACACAGTAGAGAGAGAGAATGCCTTGCCATAGTCTTTGTAACAAAATGTTTAAGACATTACATGTTAAACCAAGAAACAAGGGTCATTGTAAAGACAAATCATTTACGAACATTCCTCACACAAGGGTCTTTATCTAAAAAGGTTGGACATTTCATAACTTTAATGGGTGAATTTGAATTAACGTTTGTAAACCAAAAATCCATTAAAGGACAAATCATTACAGATTGGTTAGCTGAAAATCCGTTAGATGGAGGTGATCTGGTAAATCTAGACTTTCCCGATGAGTGCATATACTTTGTCAAAACCAGACCCCCCATCTCTACATGCCCTTGGTACACCGATATCATCAATTTTATCATGGACCATACGTACCCAGAAGGTGCCACATCACAACAAAGAAGGTGGCTATGCATTATCACTGCTAAATATGTTATCTTAGAACAAGTGCTCTATCATAAAGCCTTCGATGGAATGCTTTTAAGATGCGTTGACACTGAAGAATCCAAAAAGATTCTTTATGAATCCCACAATGGGATATGTGGAGGCCACTTTGGTGGTCATGCCACTTGCTCACAAAATACATCGGATGGGCTATTTTTGGCCCACTCTAGAACATGACGTGGTAGAGTTTGTGCGTAAGTGCCACAAATGCCAAGAATTCTCCCACGAGATTCACATGCCAACACAATCTCTGCAACCAATAGCAACCCCATGGCCTTTCTCCACGTGGGGTCTAGATTTGATAGGGAAATTCTCTCCCTCATCAATGGATGGCCATAACTTTATAATCATGGCCACAAAATATTTTACCAAATGGGTAGAGGCCATGCCTCTCACCACCATACCAGGTTCTATAATCACTAAGTTTATTTTGAATCAAATCATTTACAGGTACGGTGTCCCACAAGTCATTATCTCAGATAATGGCACATCCTTTAAGAATGATGAGGTCCATGAATTATGTAGTAAATTCAAGATAAACCATCATACGGCCTCTCTTTACTACCCTCAAGCCAATGGACAAGCCAAGCCAAAAAACAAAAAACATTAAAAGCTATTCTCCTCAAAACAGTTAAGGAGAATAAATGGGATTGGCATTTAAAATTATACCCAACCTTGTGGGCCCATCAAACCTCAATAAGAACACCGATGGGGGCAACCCCTTTCTCATTAGTATTTGGGGTAGAAGTAGTTCTCCCACTTGAGGTCAAAATACCTAGTCTCCGCATCTCATTACAAGGGATTTTGGGAGAAGAAGCCTATAGAGAGGCACACCTCTCTCAACTAGAAAGCCTTGATGAGGCCAGGCTAAATGCCAAACAATGGCATAGAGCCTATGCTGACCGGATGTGCTAGAAATATAACAAAAAAGGTTCTACGAGTGAGAAATATATGAGGGAGATCTAGTTCTAAGACTAGACAATTTGGATTGATAAGAAAACCGGTGAAGGAAGGAAATTCCGGCCCAAGTGGTTGGGCCCATACCGAGTCATGAAAGACTACGGAAATGGTGCATATCTCTTGTGTACACTAGAAGGTGAGGAGTTCAATGAAACAGTCAATTCCTTGCATCTTAAATGGTTTTACGCATAAGGCATCAACGTCACCATTTGTATATTATATCTACCTACATTGCATTAGTCACTTAGTTGTTTCATTTTGTTCACTCGTTTCATAACTATTGTGGTCAAGGAACTTATTCTTAAGCAATTCATTACAAGCTTCTGAAAATATTGGCAAAAACATTCAAAATCATATCTCTTCATTTTTATAATATCATCAAATAATTCCAAAATCTTTTCATCAAGATCGATAGACAAATATTGACGAAAACCATACCAAGGCCTACATACTTGGTTTTGCTCTTTCTTTCTACTAGGTGAAGTTGTTCTTACCTACGGTCTGTTCTAGAAGCTTCTTGGTGTCACATCTATCCCTCTTACATCTCTTTGAAACAAGGATATTCCAAAATCACATATCAGAAGTGTCAAAATCAAATAGAATCAAAAATACCAAGCAAACAGAATATTTTATTTTACACACTTCTTTGCCCCACCAACCTTCGGTGATAAGCCCGCATCTCTTACTAGTGATGCGAGGTTGGGAAAGGAAAGAAGTGCCCTTACTCACCTATATCCTACCTTTGGTGACAAACCCATGCTTCTTACTAGTGGCATGGGGCAGGGTGTGGGGGGTCCATTCACACAAATTAACAAATCTTGGTATTTTAGAAATACAAATCAAATTATATTAAGTGAAAATAAGCATCCAAATTCCAAAGAGATCAAATCCTCAAAACCAGATTTTGTCAACCAGGTTGCCATTTATAGATCTAAGTCTAGATAAACTGGAAAGTAAGTTGCCTTCTGAGCTTGGTGGTAGTTTTGAGTAGGGTAAGTGTGTAGGTCTAAGTTTGGTTCTTGTCACTAGTTTGTCTATCTCTCATCATTTCATTCAGTCAAACTCATACAACTTGCACCCTTCCCAACTCTTGGTGATGAGCCCTCACATCTTACTAGTTGCGTGGAGTTAGGAGTGGGGCAAGTTCATCTCTCTTATCATTATACATTCATCATGTTTTTCCAAAACAAGAAGAAACAACAAACATTGCCCAAAGAAGCCAAAAGTTCAATACTACAATATGTTTTCATCATCACATATCAACATTACAAAACAAATCAAAGAGAAACATTATGTTATCACTTGTCATCCATTGCATACATTCTAAAAAGCATATAAAAGAAAATATTCTAAAAACATCTAGTATACACATGGGAAACGAATCACAAAAATTCTAGACAAGAAGATCTAGATCCAAAAAGATATATATATATATATATATATATATATATATAATCTTGTTTTATGTATTTATGTATAATGCCATCATGCACTAGGCATGGTCAAAACACTCAATGAGCCTGAAAAATACAAAACACTCATATAAATATCCAACCAAAAATCACTACAAAAAGACACCATGATCTCTCAATCCCTGTGAGATCCCTCAGAAGGTGCACGACCTCATCTAGGACTCCTGCTGTGATGACACTCTGAATGAAATGAGGGCTCACGATCATGGCTAGTAGTTGTGGTCTCACTATGAGAATGAATCTCCTCATCAAGCTTAGCGGTCCTATATCCATCTACCTCAGCATGGAGAGAAGTCATGATCTTTTCCCTTCCAGATAGGGGAAAACACATCGGTATGTCTACCAGTTGTTGCTAAGGCTCTCCCACATCTGCACAAGTAAGCTCGGCCCATGTACTCTCCAAGGGAGTAGTAGAGTGTCCATGCACACCTAGTGAATCAAGTCTCACCATCCCTCAGATCAGTTTGCAAATAAAAAAGGAGAAATAAACAAGTTAGAAAGTTGTCCATGATAAAGTCAAAAATAAACGAAACAACAAAAGGGAAATATCAACTAAACAATTCTAACTAAAATGAAATCAAGAAAAGAGTAGTAACTCACTCGGATCTCCAGGCATCCAGGTGGGATCTCTAGGATCTGCACACCTACCCACGACCTACAGCTAACGATGGTGGGAACCTTCCCCAAATCTAGAAAGAGGTGACGTCCTGCTACGGACTCATCATCTCCCCCAATGTCCCGAGAAGGCAACTCCTCTGAGATCAGGGTCACCTTCTCTGCACTCTCCTCCACCCTCTCGGCCCTCAAGATGTCCTTGAGTGTCATGCCACTCAGAGTCACTCTCATCATCCCCACCATCCCACCTATCTCACCTCCCTCTGTCTCCTCCTCCATCTCCTCTCCTGAACTCCTCAGAGTCTGAGTCCACATCAATAGGCTCATCACTCTCTCCACTATGAGCAGGACCGCTCCGATCTGAAGTAAAGGTGCTCGAGGAGCACCTACCCCTCGGCACGAACCACCCACCTAGCTGCAATGGGAACTCCAGGAGTGATCGTAGTCCAACCTCGGCCTCTAGGACCTCCCCTGGCCTCGCGAACAGACCTATATACTAGCCCCACTGGAGGAAACATATCAATGTAGGGGAGGCCAAATTGTTGTGGTACTCTATCAAAGGGGTGGATCTCCAACTTCCCCATCTGTCTATCAACTGACTAGTAGTATAGCAAGTGATCAATGTGTGTGCCTCCTCTCCCCATAACCCTGCCATGGCCTGATAAGGAGTGGCCTCCATGTCCTAATAGTCAAAGAAGCCACTGGCTGGTGTGGCATCCTAAGTATGGTCATCCCTATCCACCTCACTACCTTGACAACCCCGGGATCCTCTACCTATACACCTCTCCCATAGGGAATGATGCACTCATACACCCAACTCATGACTAGAGTAGGGTGACTCAATGACTACCCCTGTAATCTGACCACCCTATACAAATCATGATAGGTGGTCCCAAGGATGTCTTCTCCCCAAGTGTAAATACGGCCATGTGCCTCAATCTGTGTAATGATAGGTGCCTAGCAGTATAAGAGTATCCCCTCCCTTGTCCCCAATCAACCATCGAGGCAAGATACCCATAATAGCCTGCGGAGCACAGGGATATCTTGAACCAACAATAGAATGGACCTTCACCCCCTTCTTTGACCCCATGGAAACAACAACATCTCCCATATATGTGGCCCACTAAACCATCTGAGATCTGGACACTTTGTTGTCTTAAGAGATAGTCACCTCCCAAGAATCAGACCCCAATATATGGTAGACATCCTCAAGGGTGATGGACCACTCACCCCTAACTCCTGGAAATCGAAAAGTGTTTCTGATCTGCATCCCAGTATGAAAATAAGTCACACAATATGTGACTAGTAGGTGTAACATGAGGGACCTGAGAATCCTCCAAATGCCAGCCCTCTGTAGAGTATCCTACTCTTCCTGAGTAAGTGCCTCTAGCACTGCAGGGAGCCAATCACACTCCCTCTCTCTGCTCCATCTGATGTACTCCTCCTTCTTCTGCATTCACCCAAAACAGAGAAAAAGAGTAAGTTAGTAACATAATCCAACTGGAAAAATCATCAGAACATATAAAAATGCCAAAAATGCAAAAACAATCAAGTAATACATCTCTTTTTGCATTCTATTCAAAACCACCACCCTGTGCAGAGTGGTGGTTTCATAACCACCACCTTATGTGGTGGCGGTCCTGTAACCACCACCTTATGGGGTGGCGGTCCCACCACCTTCATAGGGGTGCCTTGATGCCCCAGGCGGCGGTGGTCTCCCATCTGTCTGAATCGTGAAACACCCCTTAAGCCCTAAAACACTTAAAAATGCAAAAATACATCATTTTGGATGAAATGAAGACCTACCCTATGGGCGCCCCCTAAAGACTCATTTAAGACTAACATTTTTGAAAATAATCCCCCAAGACAAAGATTTCTACATTTCTATATTTTGGATTTAAAAATGATAAAATGAGAAGAACTAACCTGAGACTTCATGGGTCGATGTCCTACTCTCTGGAGGCATGATCACGATCTCACAATGAACATTTTGACTGTATACTCATCAAAAATGGTCACCATGGGTCCCAGAGCTCAAAAACCACCAAATCGACACGCATAAATGAATAGTAAAATGAGTTCGTTTTACATATATATAGTATTCTAATTTTGTTTTGAGTGTTCTTACGCAGAGTTGGAGCATCGAAGGTAAGTTCTTATCCCCGCGCAAATGGTAAGTCCTCATTTCATATTATTTTAGTATTTATTTTTTGATTTATTTTATCTATCTGCACTTGAGTCCTCTTTTCATTTTGCAGATAGCGGGAATTTGGGTGGCGACATTTCGACACACGGGCATGTCAGGTATAACTTCTAACTCCCCATTTTGGGACCGCCATACTCGGACCCACCATTTTATGCCTCTTCATGGCTAAAACACTTCTCTCGAGGGGGCAATATGTACGTACCCAAAAATGTAGGTATTGTATCTTTTAAAAGAGGTTACGAAAACCCCAATGATGATTCAAGTCTCTTCGCAAGGTGTTCGGAATCTAGAAAAGCTCACCAAGTATATGTTTACATCCCAAATGCTTTATCCAAGCTCCGTGTGCTTTGTTCTATCCTCTGCCCCCTTTTTCTTTGCATTTTGGTCTTAAGTGATAGGACCGCCACCCTGCCTGGGCGGCGGTCCCATGACCACCACCTCGAATAGGCGATGGTCCTGTAACTCTGCCACCCTTGCAGGGCGGCGGTCTGTGCGATTTTCCAAAACATTCGACGATCATGTCAAATGTAAAAATTCAACTTTCACCCACATTCCTCAACCACTTTGGCTTGCATTTATGTTTTGGCCACTGGTAAATAGTGTTTTCCCTTTGTTTATAGTAAAAGAGATCAATTCCAAGTTACCCTCTAGTAAATCCAAATGCTATAAATAGCCAACTTGTTTTCAAACAAATGGCCCCTCTCCTTCTGTGTTTGATTATTCAATTTGTTTGAAGTTCTTGCATAAGTTTCAATAGTTTCATATTTTGCATGAGTTATCAGCTCTCATTTCTATATTAGAGATCATTTGATCTTCTTGCTTTCATCTTACTTCATTGTTGTCCCATACAATCAGTTTAGCATAAGATAGTTTCATTTTTAGATTAGAATCCATTTAGAGTTGCAGGTTTTGTTTTTCACAAAAGATAGTTTCCAGAATTCTCGGTGTATTTGCGTTGTATTCCCAATAAATCCTGCTAGGAATTGCATAGTCAAGCTCTATTCACTTGCACTATCCCTCTCTTACTTGCATTGTATTCGGTTTATATCCAAAGCTTCCATTGTTTGAGTATCTTCTTCTACTGACACTATCATATACACACTTTTATGGATTCACGAGAACACGAAGGAACGAGGAGATCACACTGAGGGGAAAGTCACACACAACTAGATTTACCACTATTCTGTAAACTCCAGGTTTGAGCTATCAAAGTTCTAGTTACAATATATCAAATAAAGTAGTAAATTATTTCATTTCAGTTAAAGCTCACTTTCGATATTGCCAGGGAAGCTGTGGGGAATGATAGTTTCTGAGAAACTATGATTCATTCTTCACTTCTGAGGTAGGATCGAAGTCTTTCGATTAAATTAGTTAGTTATTTAAATATTTAGGATAAATTCACAACTACACAGGCAAATAGCTATACCAGGCTACCTTGCTTGTTTTGATTCTATTATTAGATTAATTGTCCATTTTCTAAATATATTAGAATAATTTCTCTTTTAATTTCATTAAAATACTTCATCGAAAATACAAAAATAAAAGAATATATGCATAGTGTAGATACATCTTTCATAATTAGTTTATTCATTTCAGTTAAAATTGAATCATCTTTGTATGACAATCACGGGACCTAGAGAGCCTAGAGATTACATTTTCGAACCGGTGGTACCTCAACCAAATCTCTCCACAACACTAGCTGATATAGATCAAGACCTTAGGATTCAGTTTTTCAAACGACAATAAACCTACAAGCAATTAGTGAACAATTGAGAGAGTTGAATATTGAAGATGACAAGGCATACACATTCTGGTCAAATCAACCCAACTATAGACTGCCTTGATAGGATATCCACATGACCATACAAGAACTCAAAAGAGAACAAATATTTGGTTGCGATCCTTTAGTTCCACAACCCAACAGAGACCTCCTCATCGACATAGATATTGGCTTATGTATTCAAGTTGCCAGAACACCCGTAAGGTATTATGAGAAAATCATACAACTTCTAGTTCTAAACATAGAAGCTGAAAAATCTTACTATTGGATAGTCGGAAGAAGAGATTGACTCCTCATATGACCATAGGAGGTCCGCCACAACCATGAACTTACGGTTGTGATCCACAGGTCCCACAACCCAATGGGCCTACTTGATCAATCAGACATTGACTAGTTTATGCACACTAATATTCAGATCCTCACCACTTCTGCCAGACATCATTACATAGTTCTTTGTATTAAACGTAGTAGCCAATCAGGCTAGGGATTTCTAGGACTAGACCAGAGAATCATCCATAAAACTCCAGGAGGATCCACTACACCTCTCATCACCATTCTCATGACCTTGTCTAGAAATATACACAAAGCACCTACAAGTCATTTTCCACGTATCCAACAACCAATAAATAGGATCTCGGTAGAGCTCGACATTGATTGGAGCCTCCGAGCAGCTATTATATCCAAACAATCCATTACACCAATTCAGGTTAGGAGGGCCTTCTTTTCCTTAGATTCATAGATTCCATTATTACGTGTTGAGGATATAAGATTTCCCAACTAGTTTTTCTGTATCCACATATATTCCATTCTCACCAATGCTTGGCATGACCTCGGGAGGTCAGGTACGAAGAAGAGTTGCTTGTAGATTCTCATGCTCACATGTCACTTTTCTATCGTACAGGTTAGGGGTGATTTTATATTTATGATGCTAATTTTGATGTTTACATAGATAGTGATAATAATGATGTTTATGATAATGTACTTAATGTTCATTGGGTCACCTAGGGGTAAAAATTGGTCATTTGCTTGTGTAAGAAGGGGAAAATCAGCGGTGATTATGGATCGCCAAAGTGTTTAGATAGGAGTTAGCGATAATTTAAGATCTATGGAGATTCCTAAAAAGGAAAATATATAAACCCGACAAGTTGCACAAATAGTTCATTTGAAACATGTTTGAGTACAATTTGAGAGCTTTGTGTTGTGATTTTCAAGTGTTTGTGAGAGATGGAGAAAAGAGGTAGTGGAAGGAAGAGGACTAGGATAGGGGTAAATAATCTTGAATTTATATTTGTTTTGACTCTCTTTTTTTTATATATATTTTTGTGATTTTTTGAATTTTGGGGCATTGATCCTATAATCAGCAGAAATCGGTGGGTCTCTCACAATTGTGTTAATGTAATTGTCATCAATTAGTGATTGGTGGTGATTGGAATGACTTTCAAACAAGATGCTAATTGATGTACTTTTTATTGTGTGTTTTGTAGGTGAGGGACACTATCTATCTCCTGGGATAGAGTGCTAGAGATTTTGAGAGGATTTGGCTCGATGTAGAGTGGGCCCATGTGACACTCATTTGATTAGAAGGATTCTGCCATTACAGTAGATTCCTCATGGTGCAGGGCTAATAATAGCTTTAATTGATGAGATGGAATCCAAGTACGAGGGTGTGTTGGTTCCATACTAGTGAGATGACGATCACTCTATAGGATGTATACAGGATCTTGAGATTTCGATCTAGGGTGAGCAGGTAGTACCGATCACTCGAGAGGCCCATCTTGATACTATGAAATGTTTATATGGTGATGATCCCCAAACATTAATACACTACATGGGGTTTTCACATTGATACATATTATGATGGAGATGTGTCGGGTAGTCGAATGGTGTCTGTGGTTATGTTGGTGATATCATTTTTTCTCTTCCATTCTTAGGGGATGTCATATTTCCTTTGACACTTGTAAGTGTCATTGTAGAGATCATGGAGTATTAGACTATGTATGATTCAAGCTATGCCATGTTAGCTCAAGTTTATCATAACTAATGGATGTTTTTACATGGAGGAGATTTGGGTTAGATGTGGGGTTTCTATTGCATTGTTGGGCCTATGAGTATATAGTAATTGTGAGGCCACTAGGGATACCGTGGAGGGCAGGTGATCTAATGGATTATCTAGTAAGATTCATGAGATGGTATTTTGACCGGATGAGAAATGATAGAGTTGAAAAATACAAGACTTATTCTTCGATTAGCTACGTGGTCTCATGTCTCGTATATGATGTAGTATGGAGACCTTACATGAGATACCCTACATGGCTAGGGATAGATGCAGAGTTGGTTGTCTTGAGGTGGGAGTGATGGGTATGGGGAGGAGAGTAAAGATGATAGAAGCCATTCATTTTAATTAATTGCAATGACATATTTTATTTCCTTGGTAGATTCTAGGTAATTCAATAGTATATCGGAAAGATGACACAGAGAGACTTACCCATGCTATAAGTATATGAAGAGGGGATGATAGAGGAGGTAGGATATCTAGAAGCTATTGATGTGGATGATGTTGGGGTAGTGGAGGGTTTCAGGTGTATGGTGGACCTAGTATTGGGCCACTCATACAGGATAGGGTGGGGAGGAAGTAGAGGCGTGGAGAGGAGGAGAAGGGTGATGGTGGAGATTAGTTTGCTGGCCTTATGCATCTTATGATACTTTGCAAGTGGAGAGGGATAAACCGATGGTGGAGCATGATACCACTCACTAAGAGCATGATAGGATATAGTAAGAGATATATTACATCCTCCCGGAGCGTGAAACCTATTTTTAGCATCGAGATTGATATCGCCAAAGAACATGAGGCTCTACGGGTAAAGTATGGAGAGGTGGGTATGACATCGATGCTGCAAGGAGCGTAGCCTAGGTGTTAGGGAAAAGTATCGAATGGGTAATGGTACCTATAGGTTTAATGCCGGTGAAAGGATGGGAGATGTGGCCTCCTAGTTTTTAACCATTGAGTAGTACAGAGCTTTAAGTGAGAAGATGAGATACTATGAGAACTTAGTGACAGTGTGTACCTTGTGTTCCTCAATATGTGGATCACATAACGAGGAGCATAGATCAGCTTGAAAGGATACATAAATGAGCATTGGGAGTGTCACTCACCACGAAGGGATATGGGGCTAGATAGAGGAGCCACAATAGGTCAAGGTAGCAAGTGTGTATCGTATTTTTATTTTACCACATACATATACATATGATTTTGTATATGATCCTTTCAAAGGAATATTTTATACATTCGATGATATATATAGATGATGATGTTTTGGATTTATGTTTTGTTGATTTACTTTGATGTTGATGTTGTATATGAGTTGTGTTGATGTGATGCTTATGATGAGATGTTTCATATATTGATGTTAGATTCGTAGATGTGATATTTGATATGATATGTTGATTTTTATGTTGACATTATGTGACTCTAAATATATATATATATATTTCAAAATGTACTTCACGCATGATTAAGAATAAAATGTGAATTGTTTACTTTTAGACTAGATTTGGTACATATGTAATGTGATGGTAAAATATATATGATAATGCACTTGAGGCCTTGTAACAAATGTTAACATATAACTAACAATAATTAGTCACATGTGGGATCTTGGATATAAATGGAAATGAGTTTGTATACCTTCTTTCAACATGGGAAGGGTTGACACATGTAGTTTGTACGGGGAAGTAGGTTCTCCTTTTGATGGTTTTTAGGCTTGTTCCTAGGTATATTTGAATTGTACAAACTAATCGATGTGGGAAGTTTTCTTATGATGAGAAATTTGATCGATGCAGGAACTTTCCTATGACGCTTTTGATTTTTGTCTTTTGATATAAAGGTTGATCAATGTGGTAATCCTTTTTTAATTAAATGGGTAGTCATCCTTCGGGGAGTGGTTTACAATATTTGATTTTTAATTATTATTCATCTCTCATGGGATCATTCTATACTTTTTATTTAAAATTTTCCTTCAAGGGATCAATCTATATTTTGGATAATGTGCATCTATTGATATTCTTGGCTTTTTATTTTTATGTTGGGGCAAGCCTAGTAGACCATTTTAAGTAGGGGAAAATATATGTGTACAACTACACATGTATACCACGTAACATATTTTTGAATGGAAAATAAGGGAAATATAAGGGTAATTATTGTGGGGTTCTTACTAAGGAGGAACTTTTCCATGTCAAATATTTGATGAACAGATTCGTGGTGTTCATCTTTAAGGTTGTGGTTTATAGGATACTGATAGTGGACTACATGCTTTCCAATCATTATGATCATAGATGACATGGTGTTGGTATGATAAGATATTTGATATGACTAATGTCATGAAAATAGACCTATTAACAATAGAAATATTTCAAGTGCAAGGCATTCAAAGGTTCCTTTTCAGGTTTACCATTGAGGGAAGCTAAACAACAGGCTCCCAACCCATAATTATGAGTGATGACATATGGACCAATCCAGTTCGGGAAAACTTTTAGGTTCAATGCTGTTGGAAGCACAATTGACTGAGATGGTAGGTGAATCAATCCTAAAAATTTCTCAATTCATTAACCATTAATTTCAGCAACCATTAACATTTAACCATTCACATACATTCAACCATTTCTTATTTAGTGTGCACAATATATTCAAACAATCAAAACATATGAGAAGAAGCACATAGACATAAGATATAAGTGGGAAACCCTCATGGGGAAGAAAATCTATTGAAAATGTACTTATATTACACAAATCAAAGGTATTTAGTGAAGAACTGACTTCACAAGGAGCACCAACCCATGGTTTAGTAATGCACCAACACCGCAAAGAGCACCAACCCCTAATTTAGGGAAGAAGCAACTCAAAAGGAGGCTAAAACCCCTAGTATGACTAAGCACCAACTTATCCACCTAAATATGTTTTATCTCTTATTTTTCTATGGCCACAACTGATGGATATCACATATTCATCTCACAAACCCCAGCTCAAACCCTAGGTCTTCAATCTTGTACAATATTCTTCCTTCTCAACTTGTATTTACTCTATACTATTTCAAAAATTCTATAAATCCTTCCTCAACCTGAAAAAAATCTGATCATCCTTCAAATCATTCCTTCATACCTGCAAAACACTCTCCTCTAGGTCAAAATTTTCCCCCATGCAATACTAGCTCTCAAAGGGAGGTTAAAATTCACATTTATATGCAATTATTCTCTCCAACCAAAAGGAGGTTAGTACCTCATGATAAATTAGACCTATACACCTTACAAAAATTAAAATGAACTCATTACAATATTCACATATGATCCATTTAGGTCAGTCATGCCAAAAACCTTCATCCATGCACCAAAAATCCTCAAAACCCTACAATAGAATGAGAAAAATCACCTCAAGCAAAAAATATTTTTATTAAATCTCTCATAATCACCAAACATGAGTAATATATAATTTAAATATCAACCATTATCACAATTTTCATGAACCAATCAAATTATTTCATTTAATGGGCCCACTGGCTCATTACCCTCATTAAACAGATTGTTTCCAACAACCTAAATCTACATTTGGGCCTCAATACCCCTCATTATGAACTCAAATATGGTATGTGACACATCAAGGTAAATTCCAAAACCTATAAAACACATCTAATCAATTTATATCTCATGAAACAATCACCTTCTCAAACCACAACCACTTTTGTCTTCACCAAAACAAGTTACCCAAAAACCTTTTTCCAAACTCATTTGATAAACACCCTTTATGTAACTTTCAAGACCTAAAATGGATTATATAATTTCTAAATTCACCCATATTAAAATTCAAATTGATATCAAGCACCAACTCAACCATTTTATGCTCCAAACAACTCCATCTCTCATAAATAACAAGCACGTCCTAAAAATAAGCTACATACTTCATCACAAATTGACTTGAATTACTGACAAAAACACCTCATCATGAGATAATACATACATCATTGTAAATCCATCTGAATTATATTTCCATAACATATAAGATATCATTCCAACTCCAAGTGGAAGGCCCTCAACCAAACCGATCTCTATAAACTTATTTTCAACCCTTCTTGGACTCAAGAACTAACAGATTAGCCCAACATACTCCATCACACCAAAAACCACTTCCAAGCTTAAAAAAATGTCGAACATAATTTTACATGATCTATAAACTATCATCAACATTCACCAAGATATAACAACTCAAAATCAACATCTTGCCTCATGTAGCCACTTGTACCCTGCTAGAATGAGCATCCTCCAAACTTGACCCTCAAGGAATGAGTCATAAATTCTTCATATCATATCAAAAACATGATATTTATATACCAATGGAAATTTATCTAAACCATTTTCACAAAAAAACTTTAATGGAGTCCTAACTCCCCATGTAGCTCTACAATATCGATTTTATCAAGACTTCTCCAAACCGCCCCACAAACCAATCACCACAAATAGGGAAAACTTTGCACTTTTTCACCTTAAACCTTTATGGACATTAATAAAACTCTTGGGATATCATAAATGGTAATTTATTTTTTACCTTCCTTGGACAAAAACTTCACAAACTAAACTTCTTCGTAAAATAGCAAATTTAGGTGGGGCACACATATCACCACATGCTCTAATATACCTTTATAGAAATATGGAAAATTCCTATACAACATCCAATCACAAATTTTACACTATTAATAAAAATTTGGCTGGTACATGCACTTTTCTGCAAGCTTTTCCTAGCTAGGGTTTTGTTAGGGTTTCAAACCACTTTATATTCTTAATGATCGTTCATAAAAGCATGATATTCAAACTACCTCATTATTTTTTTGAAAGATTAATAACTGACCTAAGAATATATTCCAAATATATTAGGTCCCCATGAAAATCACACAATTCACAACGAGCATCATAAGGTTCACTTTTTCTTTAAAAGCCCACTCAAACTTACCTGTTTTTACCAAAACTTGCATAACTTCAAATTTATTCAGCATTTTGACTAGAAATTTTTCATGAAGAATCATGAAAAAATCCTCTAACTGTACATACTCACCATTTGATCCAAATATCCATTAAACTCTCTAGCCACAATGACTTACCTATGTCAAATTGTGTGTTTCTCACCTATTTCTACCCAAGGACCCCCGAAACACCACCAAACCTCTACAAATTGATATAAAATTCATCACATGCCTCATGTACAATGTCAGCATGATTCTACCATGATTGGAAAATTATATTCAGTTCCAAATCTCACACCTCCATATAGATTTGCATGCTCAGGGCTAGAAACAAACCTGGAATGACCTGACTCGACCATGAAAACTCATGTGCTAACCATGTTGACATCATGAAGACTAATGTACACATGTAACACACCTCATAGACCATATATAACCTTATGAAACACTCCAAATCACTTGGTAAGACTCAAACCATGACTATACCTACTCAACTATACACCAAGAAAACATTAAACTCACTAAATTTATCGACACTACCAATAACACCACATGGAGACACATACATCACCATGACACCCTTTTCCATCAATTTGGTTGACATCAATGACAACATAACCACACAATGGCCAATAATCTCCTCCTTTGTCATTGATGGCAACCATTGTCAGAAACATTGATGGAAACCAACAAGACAAACACACTCATGGGCTTATTTCAATTTTTATGATGCCTCTCTC
This sequence comes from Taxus wallichiana var. yunnanensis, assembly GCA_018340775.1. Classification (NCBI taxonomy): domain Eukaryota; kingdom Viridiplantae; phylum Streptophyta; class Pinopsida; order Cupressales; family Taxaceae; genus Taxus; species Taxus wallichiana. The sequence continues at coordinate 576,803,678 of CM031240.1, forward strand.
CCCCCCTTTCCATATATGAAAAAGACAACAATGCTACTACTATATGGAAAAAACAACACAAGATAAGAATGATGACAACAATGCGCGAAACTGAATTGCATGCCCAATTAGCTCCCCCTGGGACTAAAATCTCTCCTCCTTGACTCCAATAACAGGAAACGAGGATCCTCTAGACCTGATACAAGAAACAAACCAGCTCCCCTATAAACATATACTTCTCCATTTTTCCTTCATATTTGTCATACACCTCTTTCTAAGCCAAGACTATGCTCAAATCATCAAATTTGCCTCTAATACTACCTTTTTCACTTTTAGGACTATCATCTCATAACCTCATCTTCGGTGAAAAATAAGAAAAGTTCTCATGCCCCTAGGATTTTCCCAATCTCATCACAAATTTCCAAGAGGTTTCCCTACATTTTAATCACCAAACACTAACTGAAAAACACAAAAATTGGATTCTTACCTTATTCACTTTCCTTGAAGAGAGATCAACCACTTTACCTTGGTCCCAAACACTTGCTCAATCATTTCAATATCCTTACATGCTATTATTACATTATTTTGGTTCATGGATTTGCACCCTAGAGGAAGGGGAAGGGGAATGCGGATGCATGCAGGGAGGTCGGGTGACATCACGGGACCCTCTCCGAAATGTTGTATTGTATCCGGGGTTGGGATCTCCTTCCGGTCGCTCATCCACCCTTCCCGAGGGAGTGATGGGGAGGCACCTAAGAAAATGGTTTGGTTATTATCCCTGCTACTTCTGACTCTTCCTTAGTCAAGGTGAGAGGACCCGAGAATGCGATCAAAGGAACATATATGCTAGGGCACATAGTTGGGGTGATGTTCTAAAAACTTCGGAGGAACAGATCGGACCGGGTATAGCCACCAAATACAATGTTCACTTGAAAGAGTGGTCACTAAATGATATAAACACATAATAACTCAATATACCACTAAGGGAAGTGTTGGTCCGACCCGCAAACTTGTCTCAAAGTTTTTACACAAGTTATATGCAAGTCGATGATGATGGACCTTGGATCGGGATTGAGAACACATAAGATATATGAGTTGATAATGTGTTCTCCCATACGTGTTAGTGGAATATAAACAAGTGATTTGGGACCCATGCAATAAGTTCATATTTTTGTTAAAAGTTATTCATATTTTTGAATGGGGATAGATATTTTAACAATAAAGGGAGAGAAAATGGTAAAAATATTTAAGGGTAACAGGGGAGTTCTAGAAATAAAATGCCAACTATCATATGTCCTCATTACTACATGAATACAAGTGAAGAAATGAATGGGCCTCTTGTAGGAAGTTAGTCTACAGGGAAAGCTTTGGGTAAACCAAGATCTAAATTCCTAACAATCTAGCTTAGTACACCTAAGGTAGGATCATCTCATGTAAAATCATGCTAAATAGTATGGATCAAGGGACCCCCAAGAAATTACAATTCATACCCCAAATCCCACTTAGTCCACAGGATATTTTTATAGGCTTTAGAAGTGAAGTTTTTTAGTTTCTCCCAGAAAACATCAAATACTCACACCCTTCCTAAATGAGAGCTAAGAAAGTGTAGGATATGTTTGAAATTGAGTTACAACCATGATTCACATAAAATTATAACAAAAATACACATATCACCTCAACCTTAACATCATTTCATAATAAAACAAAGAGATTTCATGAATCTGATGAATTTGTTAGGTGAAAACCATTAAACTTAGGAAAAGACAAGGGAAACATATATTAATGCTCTCAAATCCTATTAATGATTATACATATGCAATCATCTTAACATAAATTCTTGATAATTGGGTTACATAGGGAAAAAAACCTTCATCACAACATAGTCCTTCCTTCTAGTTAGTAGTGCCTCTACAAATTCCCTCCAAAATATTTCCCTAAGAGCTTCCCGCCCTTTTTCTTTTGCCAAGAACCCCCTCCTTCTCTAGAACCTCTTTTTTTCATCTTATATACTACCTTATCACCTCAAGGTTTTAGAGCATATTCCTTGGATCTCCTATAAACTACCACTTCATACAATTGCTTGGGCCGCCACGAAAAAATATAAATATTTACTCACAAACAATCGCCAATTTTTAATTCCACCATGTCCTTCATACATCATCATGATGCAGCCAAAAAATTTCCAAGTCATGTTACATTTAATATTTAGAATTTCCACATGTGTATGAGCATGACGTGGCCCAGAGAAAATTAATGTGACAAGACATTTTGAAAAGTGTGGGCCTTTAATCACTCTCCGGCGACACGTTCCATAAATAGGTGATCTTTATTTAAACCTCACATGTACCTATAAATCGAAATGGGATATGGTATTAATAGTGAAATGATGTCATTTTCCACATCAGCATACTAGTTCCATGCCTATTTAAATGGTCTACCATCCTTCCATTTTCACCTATCTTTTTTCGAGTCGTTTTCTTTCTACTTTTTAATTAATTATCTTGTTTCCATGTCTTCTTCACCTCTAGATTTGAATCTTCCTCCTGGATAATTCACCCATTTGGGTGAGTGTTTCTAATTGACTGGGCCAAATGAGGCTCTCATTCATCATCTTTTATCATACCAAATACTAGGGCGGTCCTCCCCCAATGTTTCTTTACCAAAGGACATGCTTTGTTTTCTTACAATGCTTTCACAAAATTGTGCCCTTCCTTTCCCATTTTTCAAGTTCTTCATTTTCACCTAGTTTACCCAGAATACCAGGTGGACACAAAGCAATTGAAATCCCATTGGCTTCACTACTATCCCTTTTATTGATAATTGATTACTTGGTGTTTGAATAAGGATTATTAAAAACCCCTTAATTTGACCAAGGAAATCATAATGCCTAGCCTTTTTCTTACCCCACATGGGAATGAGAAATTCCTAGTTGCACCAAATAATGCAAACAGAGAAGCATTTGATGGCCTTAGAGATTCCCTTGCTGAAATGTGGTCCATGATAGGCATTCAAGCCTTTCCCCTCAAGAAAAGGAGAACCATGAGGGAATACTCATTAATAAGATTCCTCATTTCCCCGTGTCTCAGCTCTCTCTCGGTACAAAATACCAAAGCATATATAAGAGGGGGACATTCCCTGCCTAAATGGGTAAAATACCTTAAAAGGAAATTGGACTTCATCTAGTTGTTGAATGGGCCGTGGCTAGGAATCGGAATCCCTGCTGAAATGGGCATGTCATGGGGCTTGGTATCTGGAAATGTGTTTTTTGTGCGGTGGCCCATGATGACTTTATTTAGCGTAGGATGACTTGCTTGAAACGTATTCCAGATCTTCCAGTGATAATGAGCCTATAAATTTGATGCTCATGTCTTTTTCTTTTGTCATCCAATCCATGTTTTATAACACTATATACTCATATGTATATATTTTTGTGAGGGCAGGGGCCCTTGAAATAGAACCCCATTTTTTTAATGTATTCATTTCTTTGAGTAGCCTTTTTGTTTTAAAATGCATGCCATGTGTAAATATTGTTTCTTTTAAAATCATTCAGGCATAAATTTTAGTTACTTATTTTATCTTCCTTGCAACATGAGCATCCCTTGAAAGCATAAAATTTCATCTCATGGATGCATTTTACATTTCACTCATACTTTACACAAAATCATGGGAGGAAGACATAGGCACTCGTTATCTTGCTCACCCTTAGAACTTGGGAAAGCCTAAGTTTCTTTACTTCTTTTTTTTAGTCATATAACCCAAAAAAAACCTCCAAACCATGTCATAGAAAAAGCACTAGAGAATCGATCCCATGGATCCGAGATGTTATTCACTTTATAAACCTAGTAAGTATCCCTTCTCGGATGTTGAGGTCAAACTACTTCTTGTGTACATTCCTCGGTATGACCTGAAAATAGGAAACACTGTTTGTTCCTCACTATGGAAGATGTAATCTAGGTCGGAGTTCCAAGGAAATTTAGAGTGTATTTTCGGGCTAGCCTACACAAATTCTGAAGATACTTTAATTTTTTCGGCTTTGGGGAAAATTTTCACTATCCATACCATATTTGCACTTTACAAAACATGCCTAAAGTCTCGACCTTGCACTGAAAAACAATCTATGTCAGTAACTTAATCATGTAGAATTTTTGAGGACCTTCATAGCATTGGTAGGACCACTATACTCCTAACCATCCCATTGCTAAAATATGAGCCTAGATAAGGAAAATATAAGCCAAAACTAGCCCTCATCCCTTACTTCTCTGGAAGAGAATCCACTGAACAAGTTAGTTTTAGAAAAATAGGATGGACACAAATGGGTACCAACATCGGCTCCAACTTGGGATGGAATCCCCCATAAGTGGGTGTCCAAATCACACCAAAAAAATATTGGAAGAATAATATTATTCACCTATCCATTGGTAAATAGAGTCAAAACATGATCATAACTGCAAGTCACCACCATGAGAGCAAAAACCAACAACCAAAAAAACAACATGAACCCAAAAGGAAAAAAGGCATGCCACTATACATACATAAGAAAAACCATCGGGGTCTAAGGACCCAAAAACCTCCATTACAAGTCCACCAGGATCCCATATAATATGCATCATCCCATCCAAATACACAAGTTACCATGTCAACTTTCTAAAAAGGTAATAATTATAATCAATTCAACTAAAAACATGTCCTCAATCGGTTTCCATTACCTAGAAACCCTTCATTTTGTAGAAGCATAATCATGTCTCCATTCATAATCGTAGATCTTATTTTCCCTCTAGGCATAGTTCATTCATATATAATTCCCTTTCCACAACACACCACATGATACAAAATCTAAGGACCTGTATGTGTTTCTCAAGATGTTTGATAAATTTCTCTCTTTCCAGAGTAGATAAATCTCCATTTATCCAATTCTTTTAAACTCAACATAGGCATCAAGACAATGGTCAACATACTCACCTTTACTTGTATTTACCATACCTACTTCAAAAAGAAACCATCTGTTCCTATTGCATTTTTCTTAACAGGGGAACCGACACCAATATCCACACACACACATCAGTCTCATTTTTCGAAGGGAAGGAACTATCTTGTAGTTTAAAATCCCAATCATTAGGTGAAATGACCTGTTGTATTTCCAAAAGTTTGGGAAAAAGGATTACTCCATCACTCGATCAGAAAATAGGGATCAAGATCATATACCCCCTGCTTTACAGGGACCATCCAATACTAACATCCTCTAGTGACTAAAGTCGAATCACCATCCTTATACCTTTCATTTACTGATACAACATTCTTCAGTATTATTACCAAAGTGATCCTCCCTTTTATCCAAGGTCATGACACCATTTTCAGGGACATATGAGGATATCAACTCATCAACATTCAGGTCTTCTGAAAACTCATACAATAATCTGAGATGTTTCTCTTGTTCCACTATTACATCAAGCAAAACACATATCTTCTACTAAGGGGACATCTCCATTATATTTAGCAATCATTTCATCCTTTATCATAGAAAATTATGATCAGATGAAGTACAACCTATGTCTAAACCACTGCATCAAAACCTTTGATCAAATCCTGACATACCCTAGAGAGAATATCCTATAACTCATCAGTTGTTTGGGCATGTAGGAGGTTAGTGGAAGACACCCCACTGCTTTGGTTTGTGGAACCATGTAATACATCTCTTTCTTTAGTGCCCAATTTCACTTTTTCAACACTGAGCACATTGTCCACAATATAGGGGGCATGGGGCATAAAACATTTGTCACACTAGACACAAGCATAACCAATTTGATCATTCTACTCAACACAATCATCAATCAGTGTCTTAACATCTGACATGTATCCTGTAGTGTCATTTTCTTCATTTTTGAAACATGTGAACCATCTTCCTTGAACCGAGTATAAGGCATCTTCATCATACTCATAAAAAAATGAAGCAGGGGTCATCACTGAATTGATTTCCAAATAAAGTTACCATTTCCATCCACGAATAAACAGATCTCTGAGGTAAATAATTAAACCAGTCTCTAGAATTTCCTTGTAATGTTTGCACAAATAACCTCATAAAAATATCTTCATAACTCACTTGGTATTCATGCATCATTTTCTCAAACATGGAAAGATGTTGTTCCACAAAGTATTACCATATCCTCAAAACATATGTAATTTTTTTCTGATCTCGATGGGGATCTGATGGGGGTATCCACATATTTTCTTAAAGTCCAAGGTTTGAACGAACTTGGTTTAAAAGGAACTTTAGAAGAAGAAAACCCTCACCACTATCACAGATACCCATGGAACACTTCACAAAAATAAATTCTTACAAATAAATCTTCACCACATAAAGTCCAGATGACACAATGGTAAACATTGAACACAAAGTTGAAACAAGATACAAAAATTCAATCGAACCTCATCAAAATGAAAAAACCACTGGTATACTACAACCAAAAGGATAATGGAGTCACCACTAGAGTGATAACTCTAGAAAAATAAATCATATGACATCATAAGAACAATTCATAGATCAAAACATGTTTTCAAATATCATAAATATCAAAAAAATAAGGTCGAATCAAAACCCAGGATGAGTACCAAAGTTTTGATCCCTAGTAACGATGCCGAGAAAGGTGTTAGCTCTGAATTTTCACCTTTGGGGAAGGGGAATCAAGGGCATGGAAACGGGGAAAGGTAGGTTTGGTAATGGAGTGGGGACCCTTGTAAAAATGTCATCTTGTAGTCGGTGGGTGAGGGGATATCCCTCTGATTCCCATCCACCCTTCCCAAGGGAGTGATGGGGAGGCACCCAAATAAAGGGTGTGGCTGTTATCCCTACTACTTTTTGACTCTACCTTAGTCAGGGTGAGAGGACCTAAGAATGTGGTCAGGGGAATATAGAGGTTAGGGTGCGCAGAGTCGGGGTGATGTTCCGAAAACTTTGAGAGGAACAGATTGGAACCGGGTGCAGCCACCAAATACAACGTTCACTTGAAAGAGTGGTCACTAAACACTATAAACACCCAAGAACTTGATACAGACCGCTAAGGGTAGTGTTGGTCCGACCCACAAATTTTCCCAAATTTTTTGCACAAGTTATATGCAAGTTGATGATGAGGGACCTTGGATCGGGGGTGAGAACACATGAGATATATGAGTTGATAATGTGTTCTCCCGGGTGGGTTAGTGGAATATAAATAGGTGATCTAGGACCCACACAATGAGTTAATATTTTTGTTAAAAGTTATTCATATTTTTAGTGGGGATAAGAGGGATTTCGTCATAAAGGGGAAAAGGAAAAATCTTTAAGGGTAACTAGGGGAGTTCCAAAAACAAAATTTCAATCATTGTATGTCCTCATTACTACATGAATACGAGTGAAGAAATGAATGGGCCTCTTGTAGGAAGTTGGTCTATAGGGAAATCTCTGGGAAAACCAAGATCTAAATTCCTGATAATCCACTTAGTACACCTAAGGTAGGATCATCTCATGTAAAATCATGCTAAATAGTCTAGATTAAGGGACCCCAAGAAATTACAAGTCATACCCCCAAATCCCACTTAGTCCATAGGGATATTTTTATAGGCTTCAAGTGAAGTTTTCAGTACCCCAAAAAACATCAAATACTCACACCCTTCCTAGATGAGAGCTAAGCAAGTGTAGGATATGTTTGAAATTGAGTTACAACCATGATTCATATAAAACTATAACAAAAATACACATATCACCTCAACCTTAACATCATTTCATAATAAAACATAGAGATGTCATGAATCTTGATGAAATTTTAGGTAAAAACCATTAAACTTAGGAAAAGACAAGGGAAACACATATTAATGCTCTCAAATCTCATTAATGATTGTACATATGTAATCATCTTAACATAAATTCCCAATAATTGGGTTACACAAGGAAAAAAACTTCATCACAATATATTCCTTCCTTCTGGTTAGCAATGCCTCTATGAATTCCCTCCAAAATCTTTTCCCAAAGAGCTTCATGCACATTTTCTCTCTTACCAAGAACCCCTCCTTTCTCCCTAGAACCTCTTTTTCATCTTATATACTACCTTATCACCTCAGGTTTTTAGATCATATTCCTCAAATCTCCTATAAACTACCACTTCATACAACTTCTCGGGCCACCATGAAAAAATGTAAATATTTACTCACAAACAACCGCCAATTTTTCCAACTGCCACTGTGTCCTTCATACGTCATCATGATGCATCCAAAATTTTTCTAAGTCATGTCACACTTAATATTTGGAATTTCCACATGTGTATGAGCATGATGTGGCTAGAGAAATTAATGTGACAAGACATTTTGAAAAGTGTGGGCCTTTAATCACTCTCTGACGACACGTTCCGCATAAATAGGTGATCTTTATTTAAACCTCACATGTACCTATAAATTGGAATGGGATATGGTATTAATAGTGAAATGATGTCCTTTTCCACCTCAACACCATGAGATCCATGCCTATTTAAGTGGTCTACCATCCTTCCATTCATCACCTATATTTTTCGAGTCGTTTTCTTTCTAATTTTTGATCAACTATCTTGTTTCCATGTCTTCTTCACCTCTGGATTTGAATCTTCCTCCTGGAGAATTCACCCATTTGGGTGAGTGTTTCCAATTGACTGGGCCAAATGAGGCTCTCATGTGTCTTATTTTTATCATACCAAATACCAAGGTTGGTCCTCCTAATGTTTTTTCAGCAGAGGACATGCTTTCAGTTTTCTTGCACCACCTCACAAAATTGTGCCCTTCCTTTTCTATTTTCCATGGTCTTCAATTTAACCTAGTTCATCCAGAATACTAGGTGGACAACCAACAATTGAAATCCCTACTGTTTTTTCTACTACCTTTCTATTAATAATGATTATTGGTGTCTGAACAAGGATTACTACCAAGCCCTTAATTTTACCACGAAATCACAATGCCCATCCTTCTGCTTACCCCACATGGGGATGAGAAAATTTAATTATGCACTAGAGAATGCAATAGAGAAATTTTGATGGCATTAGAAATACCCTTGCTGAAATTTTATCCATGATATGCATTCAAGATTTCCCCTAAATAAAAAGATAACCACGAGGGAATACTTTGTTAATAATATTCCTCATTTCCCCATGTCTCGAATCTCCTCAGGTATGAAGACCAAAGCATATATAAGAGGGGGACATTCCCTGCCTAAATGGGTAAAATCCCCTAAAAGGAAAGTGGACTTCATCTAGTTGTTGAATGGGTTATGGCTAGGGACTCAAGAACTACTAGAAATGGGCATGTTACGAGGCTTGGTATCTTAAACCCAATTCATGTTTGGCATAGTTTCCTATGAATACTTTATTCGGCACATGGATGACTTGCTTAAAAATGTATTCCAGAGATTCTAAGTGATAATGAGTCTAGAGAATTTTGATGCTCATGTCTTTTTATTTTTCAAACAATCCCTAAATTATAACACTTTGTATACTCATATGTATATATTTTGCGAGGGCAGGGGCCTGAAATAGAACCCCATTTTTTTTAATGTATTCATTTCTTTGAGTATCCTTTCTATTTTAAAATTCATGTTGTGTGTACATATTGTTTCTTTTAAAATCATTTAGGTGCATCTTGTAGTTACTTATTTTCTCTTCCTTGCAACATGAGTAGCCCTCAAAAGTAGAAAATTTCATCTCATGGCTGCATTTTACATTTCACTCGTACTTTACACAAAATCAAGGGAGGAAGATGTAAACCCTCGTTATCTTATTCACCATCAAAACTTGGGAAAGCCTAAGTTTCTTTACTTCTCTTTGTTTCAGTTAGATATTCGGGCCTAGAACTAAACCCCTAGACCATGTCATAGCAAAAAACCGGAGAATTAGGCCCATGTCTCGAGATGTTATTCACTTAATAAACCCAGTAAGTATCACTTCTTAGACATTGAGGTCAAATCGCTTCTTCTTGTCCATTCCCAGTGTATGACTCGAAAATAGACAAAGACCGCTTGTTCCCACTATGGAAGATGTAATCTGGGTCGAGTTCCAAGGAATTTTGGAGTGTATTTTCTGCTAAACTACACAAATTTTGGAGATACTTTAATTTTCAAGCTTCGGGAAAAATTGCACTATCCACACCATATTCACGCTTTATAAAACACGCCCGAATTCCTAGCCTTGTACTAAAAACAATATTTATTATAACTTAATAATGCTCATAGCATTGGTAGGACCACTATACTCCTAACCATCCCATTTCTAAAATATGAGCCCAGATAAGGAAAATATAAGCCAAAACCAGCCCTCATCCCTTACTTCTCCGGAAAAGAATCCACTAAATAGGTTAGTTTTAGAAAAATAAGGCAGACACAAATGGGTACCAAAACCTTATAGAGACAAAAATTCACTTCTCAAGATGATAGACCTTCAATTTTCATCTCTATTACCATACACACACCTTTTACATCTCTTATACCCGATGGAGAGACACATCATGCTCCCCATGTCTTTAATAACATATTCAAATTTGTAGCTTCACTTTCTCTGTTCATAGACACTATATCAACTTCAAACATGTATTTTTATTCAATCATCCATTAACCTATCATTCTAGTATATTGTAGAGACTTTTATTGTGTGATCAAGTGTAAATTTGACTTCCCCTTCCATGATGTACCAACATAGACTTAATACTCTTTCACAATCTGAAATGAAGTATTGTAGAACCTTGACAAGAACATCTTTAAAGATTCTTTCACTCGAACCTAATACCTCAAAAAATGGAAATGATGATACTCTCTCAAGCATCATTTCTTGTCAATAATACATGTACACAACCATATGAGTTAGATGTGGGGTTCATATCTTACTTAGTTCCTTTTGGAAGAAAATACCTTACCCTTCTCTACCTCTACCACCTATAGCATGCACTTTCATAGTAACCTCTTCGTGACTATAAAACCTTGTCACCTCAATATTTTTGACCTTCATAGTCACTTTGAGCATCAACCTTACCAGTTTGAAACTCAATAATAGCTTACTTTTTTCTAATTTGAATTATCTTTCATCAACACCTTACTTTTACAACTCAAGACTAATGTAGACCATCAATATTGTCCATAGATACGTTATATCAACATTGGCTCTGTGTCATTTTTTAAGATACATCTTGAGAATCATTCTTGACTTCTTGTATCATTCCATCCCTTGGTCCACCATTTGGATCACATAAGGACCTTCATTTAGAACTTGATAGCACATCACTATTTACACATATTTCCTTGAACTCATCATTTTCTTACTATCCGATACACACTCAAGGCATAATTGAGACTTAGGTCAATCTTCGTACCTTCTTCAAGAAGCACAAGAATCTTCTAACCCACCTTAAGATTCAAATATTCACTTAAAGACTCATATGGTACATGAACATATATGACTGAGAAGAACAAACACACACACACACACACACACACACACACACACACACTTTATCAGTTCACGAGACCATTAGACACATAGTTTTGATTCATTATGACATATACACCACTTATAGATCTATTTAGACATGAAAACCATCATGACTTATACTCAAAAACTAATACACATGACATGCCTCATTTCTACCGACTCAACTTTACTAATATGTCACAGACTCAAGAACATACTCGACCATGAATACTCAACCTTGGTAATGCACATTGATTATTTTTCCACCATACTTCTCAATATGATTACCAACTTCTTTAACTTATCCTCCACTCATAATTTTTTTAATGCGGAACTTATCCTTCAAGGAATCTTGTTTCACCATTTAACCATTATCACTAACTAAGATATGACTCTCTCTGTACAATAAGTTCTCTTTATGTGATGAATAAATTAGAGATTCATCTTCATCATTATCCTTGTGCACCTAGTCTCCTTTTTCTCTAAATTCTTGATATCAACCTTATCAACTTGTACACTAACTCAATGAACCAAGTCTTCAACAATTCCTCTACTACTATAAATTACCTACAAAACTGAAGAGGTTTTGGACACCTTCAAGATACTTAGTCACTTCATCCTTAACCAACACTTAACATAGACATTATCATAGCATCATAATCATATCCTTTTTCAAATCTTCAAAAAAATTCACACACACACTCTACCTCTAAAGGGTCAATTTCAAACCAATATGAAGCTATCAAACAATGTTATAGGACTTAGTGCCTTGAATCCAAATGTGTTATGATCTTTAATTTACTTGAGAAGCTTGTCTCAATCTTTTAGACATGAATTTACTTGCAGAAACCTTATAGTCTTGAAGAGACATACTTAAGAGCCACAGGAATTACACTTCGACTCTTGAGATCAACATTTACCTTGAACTCTAACAATACCATGCATTTACAATGCCATTCATTCCATATTATTACTGCCAAGATTAACCTTACTTGTAGCTTAAAATTTCTTTCTTCAACCATCAACCTACAATCCAACTTCACTATTTCATAATATCAAGATTCTTCTCAATATTTGACACACATCATAGAATACATATTTGTTCTTGTCAACTTGACTCATTACCTTTCATAAATTTACAATGTCATTTTTAATCTCACTTTGAGACATTCATATTTACATTGATACAAGAAATCCTAAATGTTATCTTGGAACACATTACTACTTTTGAAGCAATAAAAACCTATTTTAAACATTTTTGTGACTTCACATGTCTTGCTAGCTATTACAGGCATGTACTCTTACATATAGTGCCTTCATTGACTTGTTTCATACCCCTTCATAACTTCCATATACCATGACCTTATAGACATCAAGGATAGCAATCCATTATGATAACTTTGACTTGACATTTTGCATCAAGACATAGGTCAACCCAACAAATACATTGCTTTTGACCCGTTGACAACAACTCATAACTCACAATATGAACCATAATCATGCTCTTTATACAGTCACCTTTTTTAAGACTAACAACCTTGATGACACATGAATTGTGAACAACAAGACCAAGTCTCATAGCACAATCTCCTTCATGAAATAAATGACTTCAAGATAAGAGCCAATCCTTCAACTTGATATCAACTTCTAGAAAAAATTTCATGGACTATCGACTTTGATAATTTCTTTTTTAACTCTATACAAACCAAAAACCCAAGAAAATGACAATACATGGACACATGATATAGACAATACAGACATGACAATAACTACCTTTCACAAATTCATAGTACATTAACTCCCCCTAGACACATAGTCATCTTATGAAGATACATCTTGACATTTGATCATAATGACAACATTTGAAACACAACTTCTTGATTCAACACAAACAAGACCACCATCATACTTACATTATCATAATGTACTTGAAAGATCCTACAAACATGATAACTCGGACTTATGTAAAATTTTTACTTTCAATGGTAATGCAAGCTCTACATCTTTGTGCAATAACTTTTACTTGAACATTAATACAAAAATAACATATGAAAGTGAGAAAAATAAAAAGAGTTGACTTTATTTTCTGAGACAAAAACATATGACACTTTTTAATAAATTTAAACATGAATAATGCACCTAAGAGATCTAGACTCATACCAAAAATCAAAAACTCGGACACCTACAACATGCAAAGACTTGAAGATGTATGGAAAGAGTTAATCTCCATACCTTATTACCCTTAAAGTGCCCTAGAGACCTAATGTCTTCAAATTTTCTTACATAAGATCTTGAAAGGCATTTAAACACATATGATCTTCTTCAAAAAGTGAAAACGTACCTTTTTTGAATTGATTTAGACCCTTCTTTGAAAAATATCATGAGATTAGGTTGTAATACAAACTAGAAATAATTTATCTTAACCTCTTTGACTTGAGAAAGCTCTTTTTTTTTCCTTTGGATCTGATATAGCAGTCTTGGAATCATACATGGGACTGACTTTCCTTTTGAAAACCCTTTCATTTGATGCTTAAAAGCTGCTAGCATCTCTTTTTGTTCCACCTTGTATGCAAAATTTTACAATATGTCCTTTTTGTGACACTTATGGAATACAACACCATTCTTCATTCTCCTTGGTTTAAACACTCTTAAATTTCATCCACAATCCTTAGCTCTATGGCCATACTCACAACATGAATGGAGTTTGCCATTAAATAAACCTACACCATTCCTAGGATACCTCCTCTTGCAATCTCTAGCTCTATGACCAAATTCATGACAAGCAAAATGGTATTTATTAAATGAAGAGCCACACCTCATAGCATTATGATTTCTAATAGGATAAAACCTTCTCAAATCAGTATTATTAGTCACTTTCACATCAGATTCAGAACTTGTACCAGCATCACTATCATTCTTCTTTTTATTTCCTTCAAACCCTAAGCTTGTTTTATCATATGTGATTATGTGACCTTCTAAAACCTCATCAAGAGCTTTGGATCTCTTCTCAAGTCTCTCATAAATCTTCAACCTACTAGATGCACTCTCCAAATCTAATTCAAGATCTTTTAATTTGTCTTCATACCTGAAATAAGCTTCCTCTTTCTCCTTTAGATCATTAGACAAAATTTCCACTTGAGATTTCAAACCCTTGATAGCTTGATCATGATTTTCTTGATGCGCCAAAATTAGCAGGAAGTTGACAAGGTCATAACTTGAACTCCAAGTGTCTGTTTGAGTTCGTTTTTTTTAAACCACATGTTTCAATGATACGAACGCACTAGCAACCAGCCCTACCGATTTGGGAAATTTTTGGCACATTTTTGGGCCCTAAATCCACCATCTTGAGGCTGAAAATTAGGATTTAAGTTATAGTTCATTTTTTTCCTATTTTTGGGAATTAGTTAATTTTATTCTATTAGTTGCATTATGAATTAGAAAGTTAGAAATTCCTCTAATTTAGGAATGTAGAAGATGCGTGGCAATTTATGTGCCCGTACGAATAAGCATGCAAACTTACCAAGAATAGCAGGTTCTAGTAAACTACGAAAAATAGTAAATTCCGCCAACTAGAGTAGATTTAGTCAAAGTTAGGCGGGGTTTGCATGGAAACTCGAGTTGGGAGTTTTTTTCCTATTTAGGAAACATTGTAATTGATTATTGAAGAATGAAGAAGGAGATATATTTTCTTTTAGAGTTCATGTTATTTGCAGTATATCAAGTTTTTTTAGAATTTGGCTACATTATTTCTCCATTCTTTTGACCTGATTTTGGTAGGCATAAATACATGATTGAGCTAATTCATTCTTCATCCTTAATCTTGCTACAGATTTTGAAGACTTATTCATTCCTTATGCTTAAAAAGGATCTCCTTAAAGTTGTTAAACTTGCTTCATAAGGACATGTTTTAATACCAATTTTTGGAAGCACAATGGATTGAGAGGGATCGTGACTCAATCCTACAAATTTCTCAATTCACTAGCCATTAATTTCAGAAAACATTAACATTTTACCATTGTTGATATAGTGTGCACAATACATTCAAAAACCACAAACATATGAGAAGAAGCACATAGACACAATATATAAGTGGGAAACCCTCATGGGGAAGAAAACCCATTAAAACTCTACTTATATTACACAAATCAAATATATTTAGTGAAGCACCAACTTCACAAGGAGCACCAACCCCTAGTTTAGTAGAGCACCAACCCCTAATTTAGTGAAGCACCAACTCCACAAGGAGGATACAACCCCTAGGATGACTAGCCACTAAATCATACACCTAAAGATGTTTTATCTCTGATTTTTCTTTTTCCACAACTGATGGATATCACATATTCAACTCACAAACCCTAGCTCAAACCCTATTTCTTCAATCTTACACAATATTCTTCCTTCTCAACTTGGTTTGCCTCTAAAATATTGCATATATGATTTCAATCCTTCCTCAACTTAAAAATATCTTATCATCCTTCAAATCATGCCTTCATACCTACAAAAAACACTCCTCTAGGTCACAATTTTCCCCCATGCAAGACTAGCTCTCAAATGGAGCTCAAACTTCACTTTTATATGCAATTATTCTCTCCAACCCAAAGGAGGTTGGTCCCTAATGATAAATTCAACCCATAAACCTTTAAAACATTCAAATAAACTCATTACAACTGTCACATATTACCCATACAAGTTTTCCATGCCAAAACCTTCATCCATGCACCAAAAATCCTCAAAATCCTATCACTAAATTAAGAAAAATCACCTCATGCCAAAAATATTTTTATTCAAGGTCCCATAATCATAATTCATGATTGATATATCATTTAAACATTAACCATGGTCGTAATTTTCATGAACCGATTAAATTATTTCATTTAATGAGCCCACTAGCTCATTACCATCATTAAACAATTGTTTCCAACAACTTGGATATGCCTCGGGCATCAATACCCATCAAGATGAACTAAAATATGACATTTGACCACTCAATGGAAATACGAATACTTTTACAACACATATAATCAAGTTATATCTCATTAAATAATCACCTACTCAAACCACATCCACTTTTGTCTTCACCAAAATAAGCTGCCCAAAAACTGATTTTCCAAACTCACTGCTAAACACCCTTTACATCGATTCAAGACCTCCAAATGGATTAAATAGGTTCCAAATTAAAACATCTTCACGTTCTAGGTGAGATAAATCATCAAATAAACCGCTTTTATTCTCTAGCCAACTCCATATCTTAGCAAAAACAACCTTGTCCTAAAAGTAGCTAGAAACTTCTTCACAAATTGACTTGAATTATCGACCAAAACACATCATCAAGATACAATCCATACATAATTGAAAATATATCTGAATTAAATTTCCATAACATATAATAACTCCTTCCAACTCCAAGTGGAAGGCCCTCAACCAAGCCCATCTCTCGTAAACTATTTTTAACCCTTCTTGGACTTGAGAACTAACAACACCCACCATACTTCATCACAAAAACACCACTTCCACACTTAATAAAATCATTAAACATAATTATAAATATTTATAATCCATCATAAACCTTCACCAAGCTTTAAAAACTTGGAATCAATATCTTACCTCATGTATCCACTTGCACCATGCTAGAATGAGCATCCTCCAAACTTAACCCTCAAATAATGAGTCATAAATTTTGCATACCATATCCAAAACACAATTTTGAATACAATGGAAATTTATCTGAACTAGATTCACAACAGCAACACTTTAATGGAGTCCTAACTCCCCTTGTAGCTCTTGTAATCTCAATTTTACTGAAGGTTTCACTAAACTACCCCAAAAACAAGTAAACACAAATAGGGAAAAAATTGCACTTTTTCACCTTAACCATAACCTAAAACCTTCATAGAAATAAATAAATAAATCATGGGCTATCATAAATGGTAATTTAGTTCTTACCTTCTTTGGACAAAAACTTCACAAATTGAACTTCTTTAGAAACTAGAAAATTCAAGTGGGGTCCACATATCACCACATGATATAACATACCATTTTGGAAATATGGAAGATTACTATACAACATAATCATAAATTTTTCACTCACAATAAAAATTGGTCTAGTACAAACACCTTTCGTAAGCTTCTCCTAGCTAGGGTTTTGTTAGGGTTTCAAACCACTTTATCTTCTTAACAATCGTTCATAAAAACGTGACACTAAAAATACCTCATTATTTTTTTGAATGTTTTATAACTGACCTAATAATCTATGCCAAATATCTTAGGTCCCCATACAAATCACATAGTTCACAACGAGCATTAGAATATTCACTTTTTCTTTTAAACACACTCAAACTTACCTGGTTTTATCAAAACTTAAATAAATTCAAATTTATTCAGCACTTTGACCTTAAATTTGTCAAGAAGCATCATGAAAATTTTTATAACTTTTGATACTAACTATTTGATTCAAATATTCATGAAACTCTCCAGCCATAATGACTTACCTATGCCAAACTACATTTTTCTCACCTGTTTGTTTCCCAAGGACCCTAAAACACCAACAAACCTCTACAAACTGATCTACAACTTGTCACACACCTCATGTACACTACCAAAATGTTTCTAACATTCTTGGAAAACTATTAACAAGTCCAAATCTCACATCTCCATACCCATCTACATGCTCCATGGTTAAAAACAAACCTGAATGACTGACCCAATCATGAAAACACATGTATTTACCCTGCTTGACCTCAAGAAAATCATATACACATGTAACACACCTCATAGACCATTTATGACCTTATTAAACACATGAAATCACTTGGTAGGACTCAAACTAAGACTATACCTACTCAACCATACACCAAGACAACATGGAATTCACCAAATCTTGACACTACCAATCAACCTTCATGTTTGACCATTGACTAACACCACATGGAGACTCATACAAAACCATGACACCATTTTCCATCAATGGGGTTGACATCAATGAAAACACAACTACACAATGACCAAACACTCATTTCCATAGTAGTGACATTTTTATTCTATTCAAAGACAAGATCACCAATGTTGAAGTAACATTCTTTGACATGTTTTTTATATGATCATTTGATGAGATATTGATAGACATGATGATCTTTGAGGGATTTTAAGTGATTTTTATATAACATTTCAAGTTATGTTAGATGTTCTTGATGATAATCCTCATTAGAGATAAAATATATGAGGGATACACAGAGAGATGGGATTTGAACTTCAAGGGTGAGACCTCCTTGAAGCCATAGACTAAAGAGATGGGCATAACACTTGTAGGAGTATATCTTCTAGTTCAAAATCCCCTAGAGAAAATAGGATTTGGAGATTCTAATTCCTACTTACTTTCTTGATGGTTTTCATGAGAATTTTGTTGATTTTTTTTATAAGCTTATGCTTGTATGTTTTCTTGTGGATAATAGGGTGATGAAAATATTATCTTGATGTTGAATGTGTCACACAATTTCTTCATTTCTTTATTTTTGAAATATTTTCCATTGTCTTTGATAATTTTTGGTGGATTCTGAAGTGACATATGATGTGTGTATAGATGAAATCGACAATTTTATGTTCTTTAGTAGAGACCAAGAGAATATCCATTTAGTGAATTATTTAGTAGTACGATGATAGAGTGATGTCGTTGTGATGAACGATGGTTGATAAAGATAAAGAGGTCAAGTTCCTATTGTGATAAAGACCATAGATCCCAGGTAGGTTGTATGGCATGACCTGGGATATGAGAGAGATTGGAATGTTGTTGACATTAAAAACACTTCTTGATGTATGCACTACAATCTTGATTAAGGGTGGTCCAGTAATAGCCCATCATCCATAGAACACGTTTAGAAATATCCATACCATCAAGTGTTCACCACATATGTCATCGTAGAATTCATGGATAGCTTTAGTAGACTCGTGGGATTTGAGGCACTCGTAATAAGAGGCCATCAAATCCATGTTTGTAGAGGACACCACCTACAATGACATATTGGGTAGCGTGTTGGAGAAAATATTGTTTAGCATTTTTGATAATTCATATGATATGAGAGGGATAGACATAAATTTTAGTGTACTGAGGTCTATTTGATTTTCTTTGATGAGATTGATAAAGGGGAGTTTGTTGGTGTGAGATGGTTGATCAAGTCTATGCACAACAATGAACAATTTAGAATCATTAGTTGATAGTGGGATGAGTGATGTTAGAGAAGCCATGGTGTCTGTGAACTTATTGGAAGATTGTGGAACTGTTTGGATGGTGTATTGATCAAAGGCTTCTAAGAGGAATTCAACTTATATTTTTGTAAAGTTTCATTCTTACATTGATAAATTCCTTTGATTTTGTTGATGAAAAGTTGAGATTCTCCGTAGATGTCCAAAATTTGAACACTAAGCATGACTATTGTTTGGAGACCCATGATGAGAGCTTCATTTTGTCTATGTTATTAGTGCATTTGAAGTTTAATTAAAAGGATAGTAGGATATGAGTCCCCCTAGGAGGTATGATGGTGATACTAAGATTCCTCCCCTCCGACACTTAGACCCATCAAAGAAAAGTGTCATTCTAAAAGGGGTATATTCTTGGTCAATGGTGTTGAATTATTCATTGAGAAATTTTTCATGCGGTAGTTGATTTTCGGAAGGGTAACTTCTATGAGTTGTTCGGTGATGGATTTCCCTTTGATGTATTTTTTTGATATGAATTCCAGATCAAAATTAGTCATGAGCATGAGCTTGTTGGTGTGTGTTATTTTCCACATCATTAGGTGAATCATCTCACTTAGGTGAGATCATAGGTCCATGTGTCATTTAGGGGTCATTATGAGATTCTCTTACACGTCAGTGTGTCATATGTGTCATTGGGAGTTACACTTCTATTCTAGGAATGTAACTCCCCCTCTCTACTCGAGTTTTCATGATTATAGCACTGGGGGTTACTCAACACCTCCTATATGTACACCCCATTTGATCTATGAGATAGAGGAGATTTTTATGGCTTAACTAGGTTCTGCCCATGTTTCAAATCTTTGCATGCACATTCGGTTGATGCTCGCTCCTCCTGAGATCTCTTCACACTGCTGTTCACATGTCCGTTGATGTGCATGTCATCCCTTGTGATCCTCGCTTGCAGGTTTTAAAACCCTCTTTCATGGTATCAGAGTGGATCTTGTGGATCCATGCACTCCTCGAAAGTGTTTCATGTGTTTTCCAACCGACGTGATATTCAGATTTCGTTGCGTGTGTCGTAATGGAAATTCTGACCATGCTCTTCTTGCATTGATTTCATTTGTTTATACCTCTGTTCGGGTTGTTCGTGACTCGTTTTTAGGTGTCCTTGGGTTTTTCTAATTTACATGTGGTTTTGAGGTGCTTTAGAGTTTCGGTTCCAGCTTTGGGCATTTTATAGTTTCGGATCCGAGTTTTTCACGTGCCAATTTTCTCGAGCTCATCAAATAACTCACCCAACATTTCTTTTGACTCAGTCTGAACTCGTGGTGGGTTTGGCATTTTGAACTTCCATTGGGTTTTTTCTGTTGTCTTTGACTGCGTGTATGTTCTACTTACGCTCGTTAGTGTGCCCTCCTCCTTCGGTGCATGTTGAGTTGTGGAGTCTCTTAGATGTTTCTTTGCTTGGTCTATTCAAGCACTTTTAGAACGAAAAACTACATGGGAAATGGGCTTGGAACAGCAGCTACGTGGGAACCAAGCATGGAACATGTGGAACACTTGCTTAGAACTCTCCGCGTTGTTCACCTACTCCAACCTGCATTAGTATCAACAAACTGCGTTGGCATTGGAATCAACAAACCTATGTTTTTCTCCTCTGCTCACCATTTCACCCAGTAACTCCACTTCTCCACGTGGCACGAGCTGGCCTTTACTTTCTGTCTCCCATGAATGTTACAATTTTGATCTCCTCCAACACGTGGAAACCTACTCATACACTTCTTTGTTAGTTTTTGTGGCTCCCTGCCACGTGGAGGTCTAAATTTTTTGACCGTATTGGGTAGACTTCAACTCAACCTTGGTCTACAATCCAGCAGCTCCGTGCCACATAACATTTCAACGTGGGCCCTCTCTTCCTTTTAGAATTGTTTGGAGGTCAAAACAAGCCCTCCTTTTTAATGTTTTGAGGCAAAACATTTGTATTTTGGCATTGTATTATTTTGGCCTATTTTTTGCTTGTATTTAATGCCCTTCCTATGAGCGCCAAAGATGGAGGGCGAGCTCTAGAGTTGGCAGGAGGCTAATCCCCCTCATAAGAAAAAAAAAAAAAAACTATGCCTAAAATTTGATGCCATTTCTAATGGGTACCCACACGAAACCCTTTGCACCCATTTCGAGCACTTTTTTAATACATTTGCAGCATTTATTGACATTTTCCATCGCTTGCAAGAATCTATTTATGCTATAACTTTTGACTTGTTGCTCATTTTTTAGCACTTATTTAGTCAAAGTTGCATGATTTTTGCACATTACGTGATGGCATTGTCGGGCTTTGTAAATTCACTACTTTATAAAGTGCCACATTCTAGGGAGTTGACTAGCACTCTTGGGCTTTCACACACGATGCATTATTATCGGCCAAGTCTCGATGTCTTGCTTTTTGCACCTTGCACTTTTGATTCCACATTATGGAAATTTCTCTTTCTATACTTGACCATTGTAGGATCACCTCACAGCCTCTACCACTTCTTATTGGTAGAGGGAACTATTTAGCCCGGCGTGCTTCCATAGAACGTTACTTTGCCCACAAGGATCTTTTACCCTTCTTGCTTGGGCCGCCTCACCGCACCCGCTGATCATCATCATCTGGAGGACTTCCTTGACACTTGTGACCATGTCTTTGGTCACATGATGATGCATGTCTCTCAATCTCTCTGGTTTCACGTGGTAGACTCAGATCCACCCCACCGTGTCTGGAGCATTCTTCAGTCCCTCTATGGAGACCCTTCACATATTGCACCATTGTTCCTGCTATTGATTCAATTGTCTCCTCTTCTTCATGTGATGACAGTTCCACTGACATAGAATTTCTTGGTTCTACTTCTAATGATGAGGATTGTGCACCCAGTTCTGATGTCAAGAGTACTACAGAGGACTTCTCTCCTCTTTCTCTCACTATTCCAGAGAGTGTTGACACTTCCCACATCTCATCAAATATCGATTGTTAGTGTAGGTTATTATTTATCCTTTTATTTATTTATTAGGATAATTCTTACACTTTTTTTAGCCCTACACTTGCAGGGTTAGCTTTCTTAGGTGTACTAGTTGTGTGGAGTTAGCTTACTAGTTGTGTTGAGTTGGCTTCTCGCTTATGTGGAGTTAGCTTACTAGTCTTTTGGAGTTAACTCAACTACCAAAGATCGCTTAGTGGGAGTTCTTCACCACCGATATAGGTAGTAGTTGCACTTCCCTCCTATATGCACATCTTTCTTATTGAATAATTAAAGTCATTCTATTGTAATGTATTGAGCATTATGGATTATGATGGATTTCCATATATGGTATTTTAGCTCTTCCTTTTGCAAATCTAATGTGGTGTGTTATTATCATCGAGATCCCAACTTGGAACAATCTGGTTATCGTTCCTTTCATCGAGTAGTCTCCTATTCAGTCTCATACATTCATCACACCTACCTCCTTTCCACTTCCATTGTGTGAGGCCCCTTCCACTCCTCTACCTTCATTGGATGAATCATACCTATCTGACATCACTCTTCTATTTGTTGAGCCCCCTCATTGGGATGAGTATCTTCCTGACCTTAGTTATCTTTTTGTAGAGTCTACTTGTGATGCACTACAAGTTTCTCATCCATCTACAAGTGTTTCATAGGATTCCATCATCTCCGTTGTTGGGAGTGCCCCTTCTGGGACTCTTACCACTTCCACTTTTCCAGAGACCTTCATTGATCCACCCTTGCTTGTGGATCCATTTTCTATTGTGGGGGATGTTTTGTTGCCTTCACATCACTTGGACATCCTTTCGTGGGTGTTCACTCTTCATACTCTGATATTTCTACACTCATGACATTACCTTCAATTCCTTTGCACTCACTTGCTAGACCTATGTCACACTTTCATGGACCAGACTCAGAGTTCTTCATGTTACTACCTTCAGTTTCCTTCATGGAGTGAGCGGACTTCCATCATGTAATTTATGTCCTTCCTAAGGGTAGAAAAACAGTTCGGTGTGGGTGGCTCTTCTTCATTCCAGAGGTAGAGGATCTCATCATCGAAATTCTTTTGGGAGACCTCCTAGAGCTGCAGAGTTCAGATCCATCCATGGCATCTTCTGCATTCCTCTCATCTCCCTCTTCTTCTCTCTTCTTCTTCTTTCCGAGAGATTTCCTCTTTGTACATGGGTACCTTTTCAAGCTCATCTAGAGTTAGGACCCATATTTGGCATCTTTCTTAGATTAGAGAGTGTTTTGTTCTCTTGTGGTGGATGTTTTTCCCACTGGGTTTTCCTTCACTGCTTGGGACTTCTTCTTGTACATGGGTACCTCATCAAGCTTTGTGCGAGACCCATTTCTCATTTTTGACTTACCGCCTCATCCTAAGTTACAATGAAGGGGGGGTGTTGGTGTGTGTTATTTTCCACATCATTAGGTGAGTCATCTCACTTAGGTGAGATCGTAGGTCTATGTGTCATTTAGGGGTCATTATGAGATTCTCTTACGCATCAGTGTGTCATATGCGTCATTGGTAATTAAAATTCTATTATGGGAATGTAACTCCCCCTCTCTACTCGAGTTGTCATGATTACAAAGACTAGGGGTTACTCAGACCTCCTATATGTACACCCCATTTGATCTATGAGATAGAGAATATTTTTATGGCTTAACCAGATTCTTCCCATGTTTCAAATCTTTGCATGCACATTCGGGTGATGCTCGCTCCTCTCGATATCTCTTCACACTACCATTCACATGTCTATTGATGTGCACGTCATCCCTCATGATCCTCGCCATCGAGTGATACATCCACTATGATATGGTTTATAATGTATATATTTAAGAGGATTGAAATTGGTGACAACATATGGTTTATGATTATGTAGATAGTGGTGAAGTTTAGAAGTTGTGAATTACAAAGCACAACACCACTTTTCTACTTTAGTGTAACTCGTTTCATAGTCATGAAATGTGAAGATTATGTAGTAGAAAACATGTTCTCTACCCTATCTATCTCAATGTGTTATCATAGCACCCAATGCATGATTAGTATTGGATAAGTATAGATAAAAAACTCCCCCTCACTTGGAGGTTTGAGCATGGGTAGTGATAGAAGGTATTTTTTGAGGTATTCAAAGGATTTTGATAGTTTTGATTCCATTTTAAATGGAAATCATGTGAAGGATATGGTGAAAAGGTTGAAAATGATCTAAAAGTTGCGAGATGAAACAAAAGATTAATTGATGTCTTCCTTGATACTATAATTTTTAAGGTTTGAAGGACGATGCATCTTGATGATGGATTTTATTTTGGAGGGGTCTCATTTAATTCCCCTGATAGAAATGATGAACCCTAAAATCTTTCCGGTGAGGATGGTGAAAACAAAATTAGAATGATTAACGTAGGAAGTATAGGATAAGTTGATAAAAAATTATGTCAAGGATGACAAAATGGTCTTTGTGTTGTTTTTTCCTAAGACGTCGTCGATGTAGTCTTACACAATTTTATGAATAATATCATGGAAGATGTATGTCATAGCACATTGATAGGTGGCCTCTGCATTTTTGAGTTCAAAGGGCATGACACGGTAACAAAAATTCCCCCAAGGAGTAATGAAGAATTTTTTATGTTGTTAATTAATTACAATAATAATTTTACTATACCCAAAGAAGCCATCCATACGAGATAACATTTTATAGCCGGTGGTGAGTTTGACAAGTTTATTGATGTAATGGAGTGGGAATTCATCTTTAGGGCGGTGAGATTGAGATCTTGGAAGTTTGTGTAGATGCATAATTTTCCGAGTCTCTCGGTTATTGGTATGATATTAGACACCCATTGTGGATAGTTAATGGGTAATATGAAGTTGGTAGAAAGAAGATGTTGTAATTCTTATTTGATGAGAAGGGCTACATGAGGGTGCATCCTCTGTTGTTTTTTAATATGTTTAACATTTAGGATTGTGATGATTTTGTGAATGAAATTATTAGGGTCGATACCTAGAATGTCACTATATGACCATACAAAGACCAAACTATGTTTTGAAAGGAAAATGGTATAATCATTCAATCCTTCTAAATCTAAAGATTGACCAACTTTCACTATATGAGGGTCTTGTGAAGTCCCTATGTTGACGTCGATAGTGGATTTGTTAAGAAGTGTAGATGTGTCTAGTGGTAGATTCTTTTGAAGGTAATGATCCTCTACCCCCATATAGGATAGGATGGATTTTTGTCATGGCATTGAAGAATGTTGATGGTAGGGGAATCTTCCTCTACCATTTCTAGTAATACTAGTGGAATGGTCTTGGTGCCATCATAAATCTAATAAGTGAGTGGTCCTAAGGTAATCGTGTTAATTAATAAAAAAATTAGAGGGGTTCGAAATGACATCATCTGTGTCGATAGGGTAATCTGATGAAGGGGTGACTCTAGTTCTGTTACATGCCCAAATGTGGTGTTTGCGAAGGTATTTGAGGATGGTTTGTTAAATCTTAATCCGTAATTTTCATGGGGATTATGGGACTAAAAACAAGTCATGTATTCCTTGTTTATAACATCCTAAGATAAATTATTTCCAAGCACAAGGATGGAGATAAATATTTGTGAAGGATTAGTTTTATAAGAATGAAAAGTCGGATATAAATGGTTTAGCATGGTGTTGATTATCATGATATGGGGAAGGATGATTGATCCCTCCATAGAAAATATTAGTTTTAAGATGAGGAGGGATAAAGGATATGATATATCTAATGCTAATTTCACACATTGGTTTTTTATCGTGCCTTCCATACGTGTTTGGTGTAGAAAATTAGTTAAGGGTAATGAGGTGATATTCACCTAGCGAAAGTTGTTGCATAATGTCTTCAAAAGAGGCATCGTATGGTAATTTGGATGCGAGATAGAGGAAATGGTAGAATCTTTATTAGAAGCTATTGATTTCATTTTTGGTATGAGCATGTCATTTGGCCAATAATTCATATGACATTCTTTAAGGATTCAAATCAGTCGTAATGCAAAGAAGGTCTTACCTTCATGTTCATATTTCATACATTGATGTAAGGTGGATATCATACATTGTATGGAGTGTATCCAAGTGTATCCTAACATCATATTGTATTTAAACTCACCTTCTATGAGATAGAATATTTCATGAATAAACTTAACACCTACTTTAATATGTAAGATAGTTGTGCCCAATGTAGGGACAACATGTTATTAAAGGCTCGTAGTATATTGCGCACGCAACTAAGATATGATAGTGTTAGGTAATTGATGTTGGTTGAAAGCGTGTGATGATATGATATTAATGCTAGAGTTTTTTTCGATCATAACTATATTAATAAGATTATCATTGATTTGATCCATGAAAAAAGTGGGAGAACATGATCTTTGTGTTGCAAATACGTGATCTTATAATTTTCAAAAGCGATAGTGGCGAACATTTTGAGGGTGTCGACCATGTTTGTGAATGGTTGGGGATTGTCGTATGGTAATCGGTATAGATTCAATCACTTCAATCATTTTTGTTGATGTTTTGGAAAGGTTTGGATGAGTTTGTAATGTAACACCCAACTTATGCTTCAACAAACTAATGAATTTTTTTTAACTAACTCCATTTTCATAAATAATGCCTTCATTGATTTTAACGAGCAACAATTAAAATCTAGCATACCAGAGTTAAAAACATCCCTTGATTTCATATTATGTTAAAATGATTTACATCATAATTCAGACACTTCTAAATTATTCCAATATTACTTATTATTCATAATCCATCTAGACAACCTATGATAACCATGTGCAACTACAAGGGTCATTTGGATCTACTCGATCCCCCTCAAACACTCGATACGAGCCAGTATACTTTGTATACCATTTGGTTAAGACATATTTTAGGCCAAGAGAACCTTTGAATCTTCTTAGTGTTGATTGGAAAGTCTCTGCTAAAAATCCATCCGAATCTAAACACTAATAACAAGAAGACCTAGTGAACAAACAAAGGTCAATCAATCCTTTGCACTATTGTGGCCACAATTTTTCTCGCATTATGCTAGTAAGCCTAGTTTTGTGACTTCACATTAGCCTAAGAAACCCATCTTCCCTTCACTGTACATCTATCTAAACATAATTATCTAGATTATTTTCTATTTATTAATTTTACAGTTAATTATTTTAAGTATTCCTATACAATAATTAATAAACAAAATTTTGAAACTGCAGATATAAGAACTCAAAATTCAGGTCATATGATTCATGCCAGCACCACCTTAGGATCCCTAGAAGAAAATTTATGTTCAAGTAATGACCTAATTCATTGTGCGGATATTCTTCTCCCTATAGCCTTCTCAAGATGGTACATGCATGACTCATATGAAAAAAAGGGTGTGTCATGATGCATGCCTTCATTTACTATGTTTTCGTTCTAATATTAGGTTAACAGAGTTTTAGTAAGTTATCGAACTCACGATATAGGTATGTTATGATCTCAATGAGTCACTAAATAATGTATGTACCTTCTTTCACATGATTTTCAAACTATATCAATCTAGATAATTGATTAGGATTAGTCAAGTATAAGACTTAACCATTTCATATCATTAATTAAACATCGTTAAGGATCATTAATAGAAAATGGGTCTATTTAGTTTACTTAAGTTAATTGAGTATAGTGGTAATGTCTTATGTGATAATAGCATACTTTCTTATGTGTTCTATTTCAACGTATTTTTTCACCACTAGGGTACTGTGGACAAAATACTTTATTGCAGATATATTTAATCTCTCATAGGTAAGTTATAAAATAATGCATTATATTTCAAATTATTCCATACTTATATTTATATGCATCATATTGTTAATTATGAAGAACAATTATATTTATAATACATACGTTATAATTTTGGTTATAACTTATTGGTTGCATACAAATTCAATTAATCATATTTCATCGTAATATACAATAATTCACAACGAAAGCTTATTGTTATACAATGATACATGTAACTCACATAATTCAATCATCATGAAACTCATCAATAACCATTAATTCAATATTTAATACATTAATAAATAGTCGATAGGGGACTACCAAAATATTAACAATTAAATATTTAGCCAAATGGCCTTAAACAAATGTGATGTAATTATTTCACATAAAAATAAGTGCAAGTACAATATGAATTAGTATAAAAACAGTCCAATGCATGATGAGTCACATGATATCTCTCTTTAACCAATTTGTTATACTTTTCAAACCAATTCGTAAATGTTTCCAATGAACTAAAGGTCTTGGGCTATTGGTGAGTTATAAGTAGTTTGTAATCATCAACCTAAGTTCCATTCCCATTGAGTTCATTGGATGCTTTCAATAAGTGGCCATGGGGAAACCTTGAGGTAGGGGTTGAACTTCTTCATATAGACTAAGTAAAACATAGTGGAGCACTCGAATATAGATTACTCAAGAGAAATTAAGGACCCAAGCCCACCCCCATGTCCCACTTAGAGAAAGTGATCCTCCACCACTCCAGTTCATAGCTCGGTATAATAAAAGTGTTTACCATCCAAAATTTTACCCTTAGATATAATCATGATATGTTGTGCATATTGAATGGTACTAATCCAGAGATTTCAAATTAGATAGGATCATCTTGAAGAAGTAAGTACAGAAAATCAAGAAAGTCCCTTCACACTCTTCTTTTCATGATTGCAAACCCTCTCAAATATTTTGGAATTCCCCGAACACGTTTGGCATAGACTTTTGGGTACTCTTTCGAGCTATTTTTGGAGGAAGACTTCCTTTTTCGACTGCATTTTTAATGGGCAAGTCTTTTATAAGTCTCAAATGCATAGAAAGGAAATGAGAGGGGATATAAACCAAATAGATTCACCCTTTAATAGGTTCCTCAAGGAGGATGCTATACTTTGGGAAATTTTGGGTGTCGTAGGTTCAATACTTTTCTGGAGCGTGTGAGAGGGCATGACCCTCATCTCTCCTTTGGATTTTCTCAAGTTTGGAAGGATAGGAATATGTAGTTTAAGGGTCGAGGCACCTCATTTTGGAGGGACTCATTTCACATGTAATCGGGATGAACATGCGGGATTGAAAATTCTCTAAGAACAATTACAAG
Organism: Taxus wallichiana var. yunnanensis; assembly: GCA_018340775.1. Taxonomy (NCBI): domain Eukaryota; kingdom Viridiplantae; phylum Streptophyta; class Pinopsida; order Cupressales; family Taxaceae; genus Taxus; species Taxus wallichiana. The sequence goes on from CM031240.1 coordinate 576,833,434, forward strand.
AGGGTAGAGCAAGAATCTATCTTCATGTATGACAGGGGAAAATTTGTAGCTCATCTTGGGGGTATTCAAATATCCTCTCTTCTAAGGTCTTATGATGAAGTTGCTAAAATGGTAATCGTGTATCCGAGGCTTGAAGGAAGGATATGAATAATTAACACATACCACCTAGTCTTCCTCAATCATTTTAGGAGAAACATTCTAGTGAGTTTCCTCTTCTACATTTTAATGTCTCTTGAAAGTTCCATCAAGGAGGTCCAGCGTAGAAAGAGATCTCATCCACTACATCAAGCTGTAATTTTACTTATTTATGTTCACCTTAAGGCTAAGCTCCCAAGTTAAAACCCATCCTTTGTTCCTCCTAATCCAAATACTTGAGTGCTTAGGATAAAATCCAAAAAAGGTCGATCTTTAGAGGGGCCTAGCACTAATCGGGAAGGGTTGGAAGGGTATATGGTTGATAATTACCTACTCATCGTGGAAAAAAAGAAAAAGATAAATTGATATTGGTGAGTCAAGTATGGGTATGCAAGAAGGATCCCTTAATGGGAGAAAAAAGTACATAACTAGCTTGAAGAGCAACATAAAAAAAAAAATAGCATTAAAAAATTTATAAGAAGGTCTAGAATGGAATAAATGAAAACTGGAAAAGCGGGTGTGTCGAGTGCAACCGCATAGCAGAGGGTTTTTTCATATAAACCGGATTACTAAAATACATCATCAAATATTTGAAGAATATTAATAGAAAGGGTAAAGGTAAGGAGGCTAGTCGAAAAAGGAGATTGAGGAACATGACAACCATATGAAGTAAATTATTAAGATCTATTCACAAATTCTCAATCACTAATAATTGTTTGTGGTTCCCTTATTTTTCTTTCTATTTACAATGGAATATGTTTTGTTTTATGTTGGTTCTATTCTAGTTTTGAACTGGTTTTGAGTTGGTTTGGTCTATCTACACCAGCTTTTTTTTATATTTGGTCCTGTTTTATTTCTTGAAATGCTAATTGTTTGTATTTGGATTCTAGATCTTGTGTTGTAACAGGAAGGGCCCCTACCAAAACCCTCTCTTAAAAAATATCAAAAATGCTTTTCAAACCTGTAAACTATTAGGAACATAATAGTATACATGGTCAGTTCAATAGAAATGGCATGGATCATTAACCTTAATCATGCTACAACATTATGAAATAAAGAGTAAAAAGGGTTATTCTTCCTCCAATTTTAATCAACAAATACAATGAACAATAATTCATGTAATAAGCTAAATCCCAAATTGTTATGAACATTTGTTTCATTCCATTCTAAATTGTTCAAGACTTCATATTAATTATCAAGTTGAGTCCACCCATAATCAAATAAAAGTTATCTTGTTGTCATTCAAGGATCAAACATCATCATTATCATATTATATTTCACATAGTACTAAAATTACCTCATCAAGAAATATGATATTTTTAATCATCACTTCCAATCATATATCAAACAATGATCCTTTTATACGATTAACTATAATTCAACTCAAGCGAACAATTTTTTGAATGAGACTTGATATCCTGGGGTACTATATAAACTTTTTAGGTCTCCCAGAAGATTTTTAATGTTGAATCACTAACCAACTTCAACCATACAATATATATTAACTCATTAAGGAGTTTAGAAATCATCCATTAAAGGACTAAATAACACAAGTAAATCAGTTACCTATATTAACTAAGCATTATCTCCTTAGCAATATTATTCCCAAATCTTTTGAAGATTTTACCTTATAGATTAACAATTTAAAAAAACTATCTTTTAACTAAGTAAAATCTCCCTACTTAGATCATAAGAGATTTTACCCTATTCTATATCCCTTTTCGAGCTCAATGAGCTCTCCTTATTCAACGAAAGGACTCAATAATACATTGAATATACACTAATTTCTGCAGAAAAGTAGATAAGGGCATAATATATAACTAAGTTTGACCCATACCCGAATGGAGGTCCATAGTTACCATCAAAATAAAACCCGAGATGAACTTAAACATGCATCGGGTACAACTAAATTTTTAAAAACATATATTTTTGTGATTTTTGAATGGTCACTCGACCCAAGGCTTTGTCAACATCCTTATTAAAGAATTTTCAATGCCTATGTAACCATAAAAAAACTTCATATTTCATGCGCATTCGAAAATGGAAGGCCACAACTATATCCTTGTTCTTTCAAATTCTCATGGCTACATTAATAGACTATTACAACATGCACTTAAGTAAGGAAGATAAATATTCTATTGATATATCAAATAACTTATGTATAGACCTCACGAGAATAAGGAAAATAAAACACAACAATACCCAATTAAAAATACATTTCCTTCCAAATTCCTTAACAAAACTCTTGATTCATTTTTGCATTCAATCCACATTAAAACTAGAAAATAAACCAGATAAGAAAAACCAAATGATATTCAATATCTCATAATAAAGCATCAGATTTGGTAAAGGATCCAATCCTTGAGATTGTAAAATTCTCCCACTAAAGAACCAGCAAACACCCCAAGGCGTTTCTTCACCAAATAACACAAAATCGCTCCAAAAATTTGAGAACTTGAACACCGTCGAAATTTCCCTTTTTACAAATTTATCTAGATTTATATGCCCTTAATGCCCAAATAGAAGCATCTAAATTTAATAAAGGAATCCAAAAATATCTCGACTTCTAATAACTCAAAGATCTCCATGCATAATCTGCCCAAATGGGCTCAACCAAAAACAATGCAAAATAAACAGGATTAACTCATCCATGTGAGGTAGCTTCCTTGTTAAGCCTCATGTCGACCAAAATCTGACCACCTCCATAAATGCATTTTAATATTCATAATGTCATGTTATGGCCAACTAAATTTACCACTTCCTCCAAAAATGGTGGTAGTGTTCGAACGGTCCAAGATAATTAAATAAAAACAAACTTTAATATTCGCATGGGTCGTTAATCACCCAACTAATTAATTTAAATAATTAATGTACAAATTTGAATATTATTAAAACCAAATTGTTATCCTTGAATCAAAATCTAATAACTATGGTTGATGACCATTTGTCTTACCCAACCTAAAGGGATTCAATGGTATATGGTCTTAAGACCATAATACTAGCCTTAATAACATCAACATAAACAAACTACCTTCCAACATTAAAGTAGTTCTTTTACCTAGTCTATGGAGTACAAGAAAATCAAATTTAGCCATAACATGCAAATCTGAATAACCTTGGTTTATCTCACTACCCAATTGTGAATAGAGTATCGATCAATCAAAGGTAATTTTTTCAAACAAGTAATTTTAATCAACACATCGTGTGATAAATTTATCAATCGTCAAAATAAAAATTTATAAGTGTTATAGTCAAAAAGTTTTAAAATTATGTCGGTATATAAGAAGACCAATATAATTGTCCTTGCAATGTTTTACCATATTCTAGGTCCCTTTAGCAATATAAATTAATTATTCTATAAAGGATCATTAAATCAACCTTATAACATTTACCTTGATAACTCCAATCTTTACATGTTCCGTTAAAAGATCATCTTATCGCTTTACGATCATTGGCCTCCACAAAGTGAAAATAAATTTAGTATCTTTTAAACAATCATCGTTAATTTAAATTACCAAAATGATACATTATGGCTATGAATAAATTCCTCATTATTTGTAATCATTATTTCTATCAAGCTAGAAGAACGAAAATAATAGGTACAACAACCAAATAGCACACCGATGTTACAAAATCATTGCACACAACAAAGTAAAGTAAATTTATATCATTAAGTACAACAAGAATAATATGTATCTGTCAATTACTCAAAAATGTTTGACGACAAGAATTGTTACACATTTGGGTATACAACTATGCATAAGTGTGCATATCCTTTTCAGGATATACATACACACGTATAGCTCCATACTAGGCTATGCAATAGTGTTTATCCCCCGCATATGTAAACCACTTTCCATACTACCACTTTACCTTAAAATGAAATATAATGGAAAATTGGTATGTGACATACTTCCCCCTTAATGAATCATTGTCCCGATGATTTAACTCATTAATAACCATCAGAATAATCAAACACAGACTTATATTATTCATCTATGGTAAATCATGTTAACATTTTCATTCAAAACTTGCAATATTTCATGATTTCAACTCATGTGAATTCAATTTTATTGGTTATAACAGCATTTTATTCATTTAATTTTTCCATATAGTCATAAATATGACAGAATCCTTGTCATTTCAGCATCCAAAATATAAAATAATATCAAGTATGACAATAAATTGACAATTATTAGTATTTAGATATTAAAAACAGAATCTTTAAGCATTCAAGAAACAAAAAAACTATTGTGTTTATTTCTTTCATACTTTTCCAACACTCTAACCGGTTTCCCCACGACATTATCTAGGTCCATAACCTTTTACTTCATTTTCAACTCGAAGGTTTGCCACCGCTGCATGACCCGAATTCTCTGTTGTGTATTTTTCCTTGTTCCTCAAGGGAAATTCCGTAGTATAGTGGTCACCACCACACTTGAAACATCCATCAAAATTTATTTTCCTTTCAAACTTGTCAGTCTTACTAGCATTTTTTTCCTGTCTATTTCTTTTTAAATTTTCAATTGTGTCATTTCCACCATCTTGATCTTTGTTTTCAACCTTCCTTCCCCATGTATTTCTAAGTGACAATGGTGAAGTTGAGTTTTAGTTCATCTTATTTTTCTCATCCCTGTGAGAAGCTACGACTTGGATCTTCTACTCCTTCCTAATGGCCTTTTCAAACACTTCTTCCATGGTAGGAGGACCATGGACATCAACTTCACTTCCAATGATTGGGTTAAGTCCCATAATAAATTTGTGTATCTATAATTTTTCATCCATCTGATATTGTGGTACATATCTAAGAATTTTTGTAAACTTTTCCCAATATTTTGTTACCATCTATTTACCTTAAACCAAGGTCTTAAATTCATACATTTTCTAGTCGTAATACAGTTACGGTAACTTGATTATCCGAAATAAAACTTGAATTGATCCCAAGTTAGGTCAACTTCAATAACTCCTAGTTTAACCTTGCATATATCCCACCAAGAGGATTCCTTGTTTGAGAAATGATAAGCACCCCAAACAACCTTTGTTTCTTCAAAGAAATATCTTATCTCGAAGTACTTCTCCATCTCATTGAGTTGATTCTCATCTCTGTCACCCAAATTTTTCCCATAAAATTTAGGAAAACTAAAATGTTTAATGTCCTTAGATGTATCAAATGTTAGGTGGACTCTCACATTCATTGGTTGGTTTGGATTTAAAGTGTTAAGAACAACTATGTTTACATTTTCTACATTTATGTTATGACTAGTAGCATTTGGATTAGGCTGCTCAAGATTTTGTATCTTAACTTCACTTTCATTATCCTCAAAATTTACCCATTGTTCCAAAATAGAGATGTAGTTGTGATTGTCTTGCAAGAAAACAAGTATCCCATCAATTTTCTCGAGTTGTTTCTACTTGAGCACCCACATCTTGATTGTTCACATTGTTCTCTCTTGTTAACCATGTTTTGTTGTTCTATTAGACAATAATTTAAACTTTTATTAGTGTAACGACCCATTATGTCTAAGAGCTACAACCTTCACCTTTGATACCAAAATGTAACACCCAACTTAAGCTTCAACAAACTAAGGGGAAAAAAATTTAACTAAATCCTTATTCACAATTAATTCCATCATTGATTTTAACGCGCAACAATTAAAATCAATCCAGTATACCAAAGTTTAAAAATCCTTTGATTTGATATTATGTCGAAATGGTTTACATCATAATTCATCCATTGTTAAATGATTCCAGCATTACATATTATTCGTAATCCATCTAGACAACCTATGATAGTCATGTGTAACCGCAAGGGTCACTTGAAATAAATGATCCCCCTCAAACACTCGATACGAGAAAGTATACTTTGTATACCATTTGGTTAATCCATATTATAGGCCAAAAGAGCCAATGAATCTTCAGAATTCATTTTTGTAACATTAATCAATCTAGACACTACTAACAATAAGACATGGTGAACATACATTGTAAGCGAGTCTTTTACACTATTGTGCCACAAATTTTCGGCATTGTGCTAGCAAGCCTAGTTCCATGACTTCACATTAGCCTATAAAACATGTCTTCCCTTCACCACACAACCGTCTCAACATATTTATCTCGATTCTTTTTGTTGATTAAGTTTATAGTTAATTATTTTCAGTATTCATGTACATTAATTAATAGACAAAATTTCGAAACTACAAAAATCATAACTCGACATTTGGTTCATATGATTCATGTAATTACCTAATTCATTACATGTTCATTCCTCTCCCTATATCTATCTTGAGTGGTATTGGCATGACTCATATAACATGGAGGTCATGGTATGATGTTTGCCTTCATTTACTATTCACTATGCTTTTGTTCTAGTATTAGGTTAAAATAGTTTTAGTAAGTTATCTAACTCATGATAGAGGTATACAATTATCTCAATGAGTCACTAAAAATGTGTGTAGCTTCTTTCGCATGATCATTAAACTATATAGACCTAGATCATTGATTAGGATTAGTAAAGTATAAGACTTAACCATTTCATAACATTGATCAAACATATTTAAGGATCATTAATAAACATTGCATCTATTTAGTTTACTTGATTTAATTGAGTACAATTTTATTGTCTTATGTGATAATAACATACTTTATTATTTGTTCTATGTCAAAGTATTTATTCACCACTAGGGTTACTGTGGACATAATACTTTATTGTAGATATATTTAATATTTCATATGTAAGTTGTTGTTATAAAAGGATGCGAGTATGTTTCACATTATTTCATACTTATATTTATATACATTGTATTATTGATTATAAACAACATTTATATCTATAATACATACTTATCATCATTTTATACTATGTTATAATTTTGGTTATAACTTATTGGTTTCATAAAAATCAATTAATCATATTTCATTGTAATATAAAAAAATTCACAATGAAAGCTTGCAGCTTATACAATGATACATGTAACTCACATAATTCAATCGTCATGAATCTCATCAATAATCATTAATTCCATAATACATTAACATATATTCGATAGGGGACTACCAAAGATTAACAATTAAATATTAAGGCCAATGGCCTTATACAAATGCAAAGTAATTATTTCACATAAAAACAAGTACAAGTATAATATGAATTAGTACAAAAATAGTCAATACATGATGATTCACGTGATATCCCTCTTTAACCAATTCGTAATACTTTTATAACTTTGGAAGTTGTTAGGAACATAATAGTATGCATGGTCAGTTCAATAGAACCGACATGGATCATTAACCTTAATCATGTTGCAATAATATGAAATACGAGTATAAAAAGGTTATTCATCCTCCAATTTTAATCAACAATTAATAATGAACAACAATTCATGTAATGAGCTAAATCCCAAATAGTTATAAACATATGCTTCATTCCAATCTAAAACTTGTCAAGCCTTCATATTAATTATCAAGTTGAATCCAACCATAATCAAACAAAAATTATCTTATTTCCATTCAAAGGATCAAACATCATCATTATCATGTTATATTCCACATAGTTCTAAAATTGCCTCATCAAGAAATAATGATATTTTTAATCATCACTTCCAATCCTATATCAGACAACAATCCTTCTATATATTTAACTATGGCTCAGCTCAAGTGGGAAAAAAGGTCAATGACACTTGATAGCTTGGGATATTATATCAACTTTGAGTCTCCTAGATGATTTTTAATGTGTTGAAGCACTAGCCAAATTTAACCATACAATCTATATTAATTCATTAAGGAGTTTAGAAACTTTCCATTAAAGGACTAAATAACACCAGTAAATCGATTACATATATTAACTAATTATTAGCACCTTAGAAATATTATCCCCAAATATTTTAAAAGATTTTACTTTATAGATCAACAATTAAAATATTTATAATTTATCTTTTAACTAAATCAATTCTCCTACTCACTTCGTAATGTGATTTTTAACTTGTTCCATCTTCCTTATTGATATTGATGATCTCTCCTTATTTAACGAAAGGACTTGATAATACCATGAATATACACTAATTTCTGTAGAGATCAGATAAGGGCATAAGATATAACTAATCTTGACCCATACCCAAAATGATAGGTCCATAATTACCATCAAAAATAAACCTAAGATGAATTTAAAAAGCATCAAGGTACAAACAGATTAACAAAAACATATACTTTAGTTATTTGTGAAGGGTCACCAACCCAGGGCTTTGTTAACAACCTTATTAAGGCATTTTCAATGCCTAGGTTACCCAAAGAAAGAAAATTCGAGTACATACGCATTTGAAAATGGAAGGCCAAAACTCCATATTTGTTCTTTTAAATGCTCATGGCTACATTAATAGACTATTATAGCATGCACCTAAGTAAGGAATAAAAATATTCTATTGATATATCAAATAAATTGTGCACATACCTCACACAATAAGGCAAATCAAACACATCAATACCCAATTTCCAAATACATTTCCTTCCGTTTTATGAACAAAATCTTGATTTATTTTTCGCATTCAATCCACATGAAAACTAGAAAATAAATGACAGAAGAAAAACCAAATGGTATTTAATATATCATAATAAAGCAATGGATTGGATAAAGGATCCATGCCTTGAGAATGCAAGCTTCTCTCACCGAAGAACCAACAAACACCCAGAGGCATTTCTTTAATAAATAACACAAAATTATTCTAGAAAAATCAAGAACTTGAACGCCACCAAAATTTCCCCTTTCTTACATATTTAGCCTGATTTATATGCCCTTAATGCCCAAATAAAGCATTTACATTTAATATAAGAATCCAAAATATATTGATTGCTAATAACTCATATACCAAAATAAATATAATGAACTCGTGCATGCGAGGTAGCTTCCTCAACAATCCTCATGTCTACCAAAAATTTGTTTGCCTCTATAAATTCATTTTCATATTCACAATCTCACGTAGTGGCCAATTAAAATTACCAACTTCCCTCGAAAAATGGCGGTAGTGTTCGAACGGTCCAAGATAAGTAAATAAAAACAAACTTTAATCTTAGCATGGGTCCTTAACTAACCAACTAAATAATTTAAAAAATTAATTTGCAAATTTTAATATGATCAAAACCATATTGCTATTTATTTTGTTTTGTTTTTGTAGGGGCAAAATTCACTAGAAAACAAGACAATTATACCACAGTGTCAACAAAATTGAAATTCATACCTTCCTAAGACACTCCCTATCATAAAATTGAACCCTAATTGATTTTCATGTATCCCCCTAGGTTATTTAGGAAGCAAAAATCATTCAAGGAACTTCTGGAGCAAAGTGTTCAACAATGGAGTTTTGAGCCATTTTGGGAAGGGCTGTCATTAGCCTTCCTATGACTAGTGTATCCTCCTGAAGTGGATCTAAAGTCCAAAATCCATCATGGAGGAGTATTCAAGAGCTAAATATTTTGTGTAATTTATTTTGGAATATTTTGGGAAGTTTCAAAGGTTTTGGAGCCAATTCAATGAAAGCAGGTTTTTGGACCTGAAGGAGACTAGTAACGTGAAAGAGGACCTGAAATTCAAAGAAATATTATGAGATATCCACAATGAGTTTAAATCCTAAAAAATTACCTATGGAAATAATTTTCAATACTCTACATGGTGGAAAAAATAGGACATCTTGAAACCCCATACATTTCTCTAGAAACTCTTTCTTTCGGTACACACTAGGAAATCCTAAGAAAAAATGAGCCATTTGGAGGTGTTTCAATCATATTAAATCCTTTATACCATCATCATTATTCTCATATTATTTTTTTCATTCAAAATCATATAAGGAAGCACCCAAAAACTCATCCGGGAGCTCAAGATATGGCCTTCACAAGTCAACTCTCAAGGTAAGCTCTTCATACTTAGGAAATTTTACAGTGGGAGACATGGCACAACCAGGTGAAGGCACATTTTCATGTCCCCTTTAAACCTTTTAAAAGGGACATGAGGTGTAAAAAAATGCGCCCAACCCCTATGTATCCCTCTAGACACCCATATGACCTGTCGGCACTCACATAAGCCCCTTTGACAGTTTTGACTTACACACCTACTCACTCCTACTTGCACAACACTTGTCATCCTAGGAGAAAGGAGAATTCTATTGCACCTATTTTCCCTTATTAAAATATCCATGAGGGACGTAAAAATATTTCCCACCCTTTTATTTCCTCCTAGACCCACATGCGACCATCTCCCAAAACCTTTCTAAGTGCTCTGTTTTAGCCCCCCTCCAAGTTTCTCAACGAAACAACACTTGACACTTGGCAAGATAGCAGCAAGAACATTTTAATGTCTCCTTTTCACCTTAGAAAATGGACATGCGTGGTATTATAATTCACCCAACCCTCCCTCCTTCCATTTCAAGCTTATAAATAGTGGGGACTTAGCCATTTTCACCACTTTTAATCCCTCATGGCTCCGAATCTTTGTCAAAAAATGCTAGAAAAAAAATCCAGAGATAAAATACAAAAAAATTGTCTTAAAATGATCCCATGAAGGATGCAATAATCTGAAACAAGAAAAAACACAAAAAAGAATGGATTTAAATGAATAAGAAATAATGATTTTTCACTAGAAAACCTCAAAATCAGTGGAAGACAAATTTCTCATATCTCACAAACCACCAGAAGGATTGAGGTGTTGTTTTTTTCATTCATCAAGTTTTTCAAGAACCTTGAATCTCCTATAAGAATCTCTCATGTGCATAGTGTGCATTTTTTGTAGTGAAGAAACACCAGGTTCCTCACGGAAACAAAAAAATTGAATTTTAAAATCTCTCAATCCGGCAACCGGTTTGAGATGAAAATCTTGAAGAGCACTAAAGATTGAAAACCCACTTTCGGAAAGTTTATTTTGTCAAAACCAGCCACTAGATACCCGGGCTTTCCAAAAATAGTAATCCTTCCTACATGGGGACTAGATATTTCTAAGTTAACACTAGAAGCCGTTGCAATGAAGAAGACAGTGGGCACAGAGGACATTCAAAAGGTTAGAGTGGTATTTCAAAGTGCGATAATGGTGAAAATGATCGCTTAATAAAATAGTAAGTTCCCTATATGGGTACTAGCTATAAATAGTAAGTCATTCCAGGAATCTTTTAATGAGAAAGTAGTGAATACACGGACAATTGAGAAAGATAATCTCATTGGTATAGTCAAAAAGGGTAAAAATCATTGTTTACTAAAAATAGCAAGTTTCGTATATATGAACTTACTATTTATAGTAATTCATACCAAAATAGTAGTGTGTAGAAGGAGTGCACGTAAGAGTAATCATTCAGGATAACATCATTAGTTGGGATCCAAAAAGGTGAATTCTGACACTTACTAAAAATAGTAAGTTGACTTTTCCAATATAGTAAGTGTTAAGGAAACATGAAGTTCAAATTCACAGGGGTAAAACCGGTGTAGTCTCTCTCGTCAGAGAATCCTAAGGTGGGTGATAGTGATGTCACCTATATGGATCTTGATGATCTTAAGTCATACATGCTAGCTGACCAAAAGGGGAAAAATTAAGATAGAGTATTCATAAGTGGACTATTTGCAACTGGAAGGCATCATGTATCAGTACAAAGCATTGAGTTAGTCTTGGCCTAATCACATCACTATGAACCTGATACATGGATAATTCAGGAGAACAACGACACATCCATGGCTATCATTTCCCTAAGGCTATCTCACTTATATTGCAAATCCCCACCTAGAAAAATATGGTAGTTGTCACAAAGGAAACGGATGTGAATGAATGGAATAACACAGATGTGTATCTGTAAGGAATTACACTAGGCTCATGGATGAAGATAGGTAAAAATCCTTCCAAAATGTCAAATATTTTTTCAAGATGTGAATTTCATGAAGGATTTTCAGATGCAATCACTCTCCTCAACAAGGTGATGGGAGAAGCAAGGACAAGTGATTTCCAAGATTTGATGGTGCTCTTCATCATGACGATGACCAAAGGAGATCAAAAGATAGATTGGGGCCAGATCATAAGTGACAACTTGCATCGTCAATTTCTCCAAGTGCCTATAACAAAGAAGTTCTTCATGACTTCTTACTTGGTGTATCTCCTCACCATCTCAAGACCATTCAAGGGATTGGACCTCGCTTAGAACATCTCTACTAAAGTCCCTTCATTCGAGAAGTTCCCTCAATTTTTGTTGATATAAATTCATAGACACTTCACCCACATGAATGATGCTTTCATGATGTTCATTGTCAAAAACCTAGAGGGTGACTTGTACATAAGAATGTCACCATAGGCAGCATCCCTGATCAAAGAATATGATACCTATTTTATCCATTTTACCACTTGTTGAGTGTGGAGCTTAATTTCTTCACAAAATTTGGTTTTTACATGTTGTTAGATTTGACAATGACCGACATCAATTTGGAAGTGACCGGCATCAATCATTTATCAACCAAAGATGGGTCGAAATGACCGGCATTGGTTAAGCGGTGACGGGCATTGGTTAAGCTATAACTAGCATCGGTCAACCCGTGTGATGGTGCTTTTTTTTTGCCGAGAATTAGAATAAATATTTTTCTTTAAATATTATTTCTTTATTGTAAAATCATAGTTAGTTTCCCAAAATAGATATATATGCATGTATGCATTATATGAGGGTATGAGAGAAGAAAATAGCAATTGTTTGCATGTTAGTTTTCTTGGTGAGAAAGAAAGAGTAGCTGAGTGAGGGAAAAATATTGAACATCCTATGAGGTGTTGGAAGATAACATATATTCATTGTATTTCCTATGTAAAGCACTAAATAATAATTTTGGTTGTTTCTTGGTGGACGTAGCCCACACTGGGTGAACCACGTTAAATCTAGTGTTATCTTTCTCTTGTTTATTTTATCTTCTAGTTTATTTCCGCATTCATTGCTTGTATGTTTTATCTAATTTTAGATCTATGCAACACTTTGTTATATGGTTAAACCCCAACAACTGGTATTAGATATTTATTTGGAGGTTTTGTGGGTTGACAGGATTTACTCATAGATACGTTTTCGATTAAGTGGGAGCATAGCAATGGCAGAAGATAGTAAATACTGAGTAGAGAAATTTTACAATTGTAATTATCAACTAAGGAAGATATAGGTGGAGGATTATTTGTATCAAAAGGATCTATACTTACCGTTGGATGAGCATGCACAATTGGACACGATGACTGATGAATAATGGAAGGTTCTTGATAGAAAGGCTCTAGGATCTATAAGATTGATTCTTCCAACATCGGTGGCTTCAAATTTTATAGGTGCAAAAACCATGGTAGATTTGATGAAATCTTTAGAAAATTTTGTTGAAACTCCTAATGCTTCGAATAAGGATTATTTGATGAAAAAAAAAAATTCTAAGATGGAAGAAGGTGGATCTGTATCTAATCATTTGAATGATTTCTGGTCTATTGTAAATCAATTAAAATTAGTAGAAATTCCATTTAATGATGAATTGAAAGCACTTTCATTATTTTTCTCTTTTCCAGATAGTTGGGATAATTTGGTAATGGTTGTTAGTAATACAACATTTGCTTCTAAAGGTTTGAAATTTGATGATGTGGTTAGTGTAATCCTTAATGAGGAAATACATAGGAAAATCTCAAGAGAAGCATCATCTGGAAACACTTTAAATGTAGAAATTAGGGGAAGATCTAAGGAGAGATCATCAAAGAGCAAGAAGAATGGGAGATCAAAGTCAAGAAATGGTAGATCTATATCCAAGTACAGAGATTTTCTTTGCTAGAATTATGGAAAGATAGGACATGTAAAGAGTTTCGATCCAAGGAAAACAAAGAGAATACATCAGAAAAAGGTAAAGAAAAGGGGAAAGGGGAAAATGTTGCTAGTGAGGTAAAGAAAGATGCCCTTAATCTCTCCTTGGATGATAAAATAGAATCTTGGGTTTTAGATTCTGGAGATTCTTTCCATGCAACCCCTAATAAGGTTTATTTCATAAATTATGTTTAGGATAATTTTGGACAAGTTTATTTAGGAGATGATGAGTCATTCAATATTACTAGTAAAGGTGATGTTCATCTAAAGTTACATAATGGAGATTCGTGGGTATTGAAAGTTGTGAGGCATGTTCCAAGCCTCAAGAGAAATCTAATATCTACAGGGAAACTAGGTGAATCTGGATGCGTGATTACATTCACAACCAATTCTTGGAAGGTTACCAAGGGATCTCTTATTGTGGCAAGAGGTAAGAAGGTAGGAATTTTATATCTATCTACTTGTGTTAATAATTCCTTTTCTGTGCTATCTACCACAAATTCAGATGCAACCAAGTGGCATAATTGGCTGGGCCATATGAATGAAAAAGGAATGCATATCCTAAAGTCTAAGGGTGAGTTATCAGATTTGAAACAATTAGATCTTGAATTTTGTGAGCATTGCATATTTTGAAAGCATAAGAGAGTGGTATTTCTCAAGGTTGGTTCAACAAAGAAGGAGTGGAAATTGGAGATTGTACACTCGTGTGTGGGGACTAGCTCAAGTAGCTTCTATTGGAGGATCCCAATATTATGTGACTTTCATTGATGATGCCACAAGGAAGGTATGGATTTATTGTATTAAGCGTAAATCTAATGTTTTTGAGACTTTTAAAAGGTGGAAATCCCTTATGGAAAATGAAACAAACTTAAAATTAAAGTGTCTTAGATCTGACAATGGTGGTGAGTACTGTAGCAAGGATTTCAATGATTATTGTTCAATGAATGGAATACGAAGAGAAAGAATGGTTCCTAGAACTCCATAGGAGAATGGAGTTGTAGAAAGAATGAATAGAACAATCATGGAACATGTTAGAAGCATGAGGATACATGTTGGTTTTCCTTTGAAGTTTTAGGCAGAAGCAGTGGATACAACAGTGTACTTGATCAACCATGGGCCTTTAATAGCACTGGATGGTGGAATACCAGAAGAATCTTGGTCTAGAAAAGAGGTATATTTTTCTTTTCTTAGAGTTTTTAGCTCAGAAGCTTTTGTGCATGTTGATAGGGAAAATAAGAAGAAGTTGGATGCTAAATCTAAGAGATGTACTTTCATTGGTTATGGCTCTGTGATTTCGGATATCATTTTTGGGATTTAGAAGATTCTAATATTGTTAGGAGTTGTGACATTGATTAGAATGAAAAAGAATGTACATGGATTAGGTTTTGGTGCCTAAACATGAACAGGTTGATGATATTTTAAAGGAAAATAAACTTTCGATCTAAAACAAACATCCACAGAGACATTGGTGTTAGTCTACGAATTTGATGTTGGTCAAGCTAACGGTATCGAGAAATAGAATTGGGTTGAAATGATAACTACTAAAACCAGTGTCGGTGACTCCTCAAACTAGTGGCGTGAGGCAACCACAGCTTGATCAAGAGACATGGGAATTGTGATCGGTAATATAACCATGGTCGGTATCGGGAGACCGGTGTTGGTCACTAACAAAGATTGAAACAAACATGCAATAAGCATAGAATGAGCCCCAAACACCCCAAATCTCAGTGAGAAGGTCACAAAGAGTAAGCAGACCTCTAGAGATATTTTCACCTTCTTTTTCTTATGTATTATTGACTAATAGTGGTGCATTATAAAGTTTTGAAGAAGCAATGCAGGTAGATACCCACGTGCGGTGGGAGCATGGCATGGATGAGGAGATGTATCCTTGGAAAAAAATCAGACATGGGATTTGGTTAAGTTACCAATAGGTAAGAAATCACTAGAGAAGAAATTATTTTTACAGGATCAACAAAGAAGAGGGTGGACTCAAAAGATACAAGGTGAGGCTTGTGGTGAAGGGATTTGCACATAAAGCGGTATTGACTTTGACAAGATTTTTTTCCCGTATTTAAGATGACTTCTATTCATATTGTTCTAAGTTTGGTTGCAACAAAAAAGACTTGCATTTATAAAGCAACTTGATGTTAAGATGTCTTTTCCTCGTGGTGATTTGGAGGAAGATATTTATATGCGGTGAGCTGGTTATGAAGTCAAGGGTAAGGAGAAAATTGTGTGTAGATTGAAAAAGATCCTATATGGGCTCAAACAATATCCAAGGCAATGGTATTTGAAATTTGATAGTTTTATACATGAGCATGGTTATATGAGATGTGAATCTGACCATTGTGTTTATTTTAAGAAGCTTGAAAATGGGAGCTATGTTATTTTATTACTGTATGTACATGATATGTTGATTACATGATCTATTATGTAGGACATTGGTAAACTTAAAAAAAGGATAGATCACATATTTGCAATGAAGGATTTGGGAGCTGCAAAGAAAATCCTTGGCATGCAAATTCACCGAGACAAGAAAAACAAGAAGTTGTATTTGTCTCATAAGGCTTATATCAATAAGGTGTTGGAAAGGTTTAACATGCAAGATTCAAAACATGTTAGTACACCTATGGATGGACACTTAAAATTGATAAAATATCGGTGTCCTTCCTCACACGAGGAGGTTGAGTACGTGGAACATGTTCCCAATGCTTCAACAGTAGGAATTATTATGTATGCCATGGTTTGTACTAGACCGTAAATTACACATGCAAGGTGGGAGTTATGAGAAGGATTATGGAAAATACAGTAAAGAACATTGAAAGTAGTCCAATGGATTCTCGTGTATTTGAGAGGGATGCCCGACATGGAGTTATGCTATGGAGGGTCGATACTTATTTACATAGATATGTGTATTTAGATATGGCTAGAGATTTGATGGCAGGAGGAGCACCACTAGATATGTTTTCACATTAGGTGGAACATCACTTAGCTAGATTTTGAGATTACATGAGGTTGTGGATTTATCTACTACAGAGGCAGAGTATGTTGTAGCTACAGAAGCTAGCAAGGAGATGATATGGATGAGTAGGTTCATGGAAGATTTGGGTAAGGAGCAAGAGGATTGTATATTATACAGTGATAGTTAGAGCACGATCCATCTAGCAAAGAACTCAACATTTCATTCAAGAATGAAACACATTTAGTTGAGGTATCACTTCATATGGCAGGTGTTAGAGGATGGGCAAAGTGAAGTTAGAGAAAATTCATATGGATGAGAACCCTGAAGATATGCTAACAAATCCATTAGTAAAGGAGAAGTTGGAGCTTCACTCCACTTCTGTTGGTCTTCAAGTTTGAGACTTAAAGAGGAAGAAATTGGCAAAGGAAAAGGATCCAAGGATGTTGATGTACAGTACAATGCAGCAATTGATCTCCAAGTGGGAGATTGTTGAGTGTGGAGATTAATTACTTCACATAAATCTTGTTTTTACATGTTATTGGATTTGACAGTGACTAACATTGGTCAAGAAGTGATTGGAATCAGTCATTTATCAACCATCATGGGTCAATAAGTGACCGGCATTGGTCAAGCAAAGGATCGGCATTGGTTAGGCAATAACCGCATCACCAACCTGTGCAATGGTGCTTTGTTTTTGGCCAAGAATTAGAATAAATATTTTTCTTTAAATATGATGTCTTGATTGTAAAAGCATATTTAGTTTCCTAGAATAGATATATATGTGTGTGTATGCATTGCATGAGGTTATGAGGGAAGAAAATAGAAATTGTTTGCATATTAGTTTTCTTGGTGAGCAATAAAGAGTAGTTAAGTGAGGGAAAAATATTCAACATCATGTGAGGTGTTGGAAGACAGAAGATCTTCATTGTATTTCCTATGTTAATCATTGAATAATAATTTTGGTCATATCTTGGTGGACATAGCCCACACGGGGTGAACCACGTTAAATGGGTGTTATATTTCTCTTGTTTATTTTATCATATGGTTTATTTCCACATTCATTGCGTATATGATTTATCTAATTTTAGTTTTGTGCAACATTGTTATATGGTTAAACCCTAACACCACTTTCTCCTACATTTGATTCTATGGCTTTGATCAAACCCCACTAAGGTCAGCCCAGACCTTAGTGATCGATACTATTTTTTTGAGCTCTACTGGAAGCTTTCACAAGTTAACAATAGACTCAGAACTTAAAGAAGAAACTTGTCTCTTTCCCCATCTCACTTAGGGCTTTCATGTGCAATAATTTCAATGATGTATCTCACATTCCGAGGAGGACTTCGCACACATAGCTCTACAACTTCAACAAAGGGTTGATCCAAACAAATTCCATGTCCCAAAGTTGCACCATGTTCCAAAAATAGAAGATTATTGGGCCAACTATGTAGATGACTTCAATGTGCGAGAGAGAGATCATATGAGGATGACGATAGGAGAAATGAGGAAATATCAGTTCCCATGGTACGAAGAGGGTGTATAGGATGATGAAATTGAACTATATGATCCAGAGTATGGGGCGGTAAAGGTTTCCCCTTTTCCTCAGGTAAATTGGAGTGTCCACGAGTCTAGAAACATCATTGAGAAAATAGAGAAGGTAATCAAGAGTTCAAAGGAATGGTTCCAAAGGAAGAAGATTACTTATATTCAAGTAAATAATTTTCCATTCACCTCGAAACAAGCCTCGCAAAGACTTGTCGTTAAATCTTGTGGAGGTTACTTGAAGTTCGAGCCATTCTAGAGTGATTTCAAGCAAAGGATCAGTAAAGTTGGATGCCCACTACCATGAGGGATCACCAAAGACAGACATAATAGAAAAATCCCGGTGGAGGAGGAAAAATTTTAGAAAGAGGAATTAGTCAAGGGTCCAATTCCTAAGCAGCCACAGGAGGTTCCACCTCCTACTGTCACTCCTGCCTCTCTGGTATAAGAGACATCTCTACCACTTGAGTAGGGAACAATTGATTGGTTGATTTCTGAACTCGAATATGATGAAATGTTTCCTTGGATGAAGGATACAATTTCATAAGACACTTATACCATCAAACATGTCACTATCTCTTATCTATGAGTAATCGCATCATCGGCCAGTGGAAAGAAGAGAAAATTTCTCATGTGTCCTCACATTTGTACAATGGAGAGATAGGTGACCAATACATTGAAGTGGTTCGACCCAAGGTAATCAAGTTGGTGGAATAAATGACATCATTTGATTACGAGATGATCATCATTCCTTTGGTTCGTGCCACTCACGAAGGGGGTGAGAATATGTTCAAGCACTCATCCACTCACCTCCTAGCAAGGAATCAGAATATAAGGAAAGAATCAATCAAGTGGAGGAATAGCTATAGACTCTTTCATCATATTTACAACACCTGGTGGGTCTAAGTGCTTCAACAATCCCTATTGAGCAAGTTGCACCCACTATAAGCGCTTCAATCCAAAATCCATTAGGAGGTCACAAGATTTCACAGTACAAGGATGGGCTAATAGTAAATGGATAGGTACAATTATTGAGAAATGAAATTCATTTCCCCAAGGAAATCAGAATTTTCAAGTACATGTGTGCCACTGCTGCTAAGGCACGAATGGTTAGGGAGGATCTAGAGAAATAAAAAGAACTAGGAACCCTTTCATCAGTTAGTGGTAGAAATGGGTGACACTTGCTCCCAAGTATTGATCAGAAAAAAGGTTTTGAGGATCCTTTAGAGGACTTGTCACATGTGTGGGCAAGGTCTCTAGTGACTAGGTATGAGATGATCAATCAAGCCATCATGGAGTTGGATGAAAATTAAGAGTGGGCATACAAGTTGCAGGATAGCATCAATCACCGAATTCAAAGGCTTAGATTTCTTGTGATAGAAGAGAACATAACAGCAGATGAGTTGATTGCACCATTCAAGGAGTACATCAAGAAAGAGGTTGGAAATCCATTGGCATTCAATAAATACACTTTGGAGTCTCTAGTTGGGATTCATGCCACCATTACACTCATTATAGAGAAGCATTCATCTTGGTTTGAAAAGTGCAGAGACATCAATAGTGTTTCGGATGGTTAGACGGAAACTCTAAGTTGTGTGTATATTCCTCACAATGATAAAGTGACATCTTTTTCATCTCAATTCAGTAAAGAGTTCAAGGGAGTTGAGATATTTCCAAAGGACACGGATAGAGATCACTGGGTAGTAAGATCAAGTCAACAGGAGTGAATTCTTCTTTAGCATGATTCTTCCCTTCTCTTCTTTCTCTCTCTTCTCTTCCTACCCCCCAACTTTATCTCTCTTCAATGTTCTAATTTTTGTTGGGGTTTCACTTTTTCATGTCTTTAATATAATTAAAAAGTAACTTTAGGTTTCTATTGTAATAAGTCACCTTTATGTTATAAAAAGGGACTTAATATTTTCCTAGGAAGGTGAAAAGTTTCAAGTTGTGTAAAGACATATGAAGGGTCATTGGGGGGTAGATGAAGAGTCATTTCTCTTCTTATAAAATGTAAAGGCTTCCCATTCCAAAAGGGGTTGAAAATTTGTGAGTTCATGAGAGAGCATTTTCTTGTTTCCTTGTGAAAGAGAAAAGAGTTAGCCAATTCTTCCACTTCTCCCCTCCATATTTCATCCATTCTCATGTTATGTACAACCTTGTTGAGATGCTAATAAAGGAAGAAGTTTTAGTTTTCCAAGGCATATGAATGTGTGCATATTTGTATGCATGGTTTCCTCTAGCCAGTAGCATCAAAGATTTGTTGTTTTCTTCTCATAAATGTGTGTTGAAATTTCTAATTAGTGTGTGCAGAATCTGATATTCTACCTACAACATTAATTCCCCTCCCTCTTTTTCTCACTCCCTTTCCCACTCTCCAAGAAAGTATTCTCTTGAAGGTAATTGCAAGATTTTTCCACATGGTCATCCGAGTGCCCCTATTGGATCCCCAATGGAAAGGCCACTAGAAAAACCCATTTCATTGTGCATATAAACATGGAGCTCAACCGTACAAGTATAGGAACTCATATTTTTAGAGTGTTGGTAAGAAGTCCATAGATTTTTCCACCCAAAAAAAAAATCTCTCCAACACTATCCTTGAATAAAAATCCAATAAGTATGGTCGATGACCATTTGGATCACCAAACATGAAGGGAGTCAATGGTATATAGTCTTAAGACCATAATACTAGCTTTAATAACATTAACCTAAATAAACTACCTTCCAACACTAAACCAATTCTTTTCCCCAGCCCATAGAGTACAATCAAATCAACTTTAGCCATAACATGCAAATCCAAATAACCTTGGTTTATCTCAACTACCCTATTGCAAATCGAGTATCGATCAATCAAAGGAAAATTTTCAAACCAAGAATTTTAATCAACGTAAGGTGTGATAAATTTATCAATCGTAAAAATAAAACCTTATGAGTTTTATAGTCAAAATAGTTTTAAAAGTATGTCAAGTATATAAGAAGACCGATATAATTATCCTCGCAACACTTTACCATATTTCATGTCCCTTGAGAAATATAAATCCATTACTTTATAAAGGATCATCAAGTTAGAAGACCATCTTATTGTTTTATGATCATTGACCATCACAACGTCAAAATCAATTTAGTATATTTTAAACAATCATCGTTAATTCCAATTACCAAAATGATACATTATATCTATATATAAATTCCTCATAATTTGAGATCATTATCTCCAAAGAAGCTAGATGAACCAAAATAATAGGTGCAACAACCAAATAGCACACTCATGTTATGGAATCATTGCACTCAATAAAGTAAAGTAAATTTATAGCATTAATTACAACAAGAATAAGTTTTAGTTGTCAAGTACTCTACAAATGTTTGACGATAAGTGTTGTTACTGCATTGGGTATGTAACTACATGTAATTTTCCATATCCTTTTCAGATATACATATGCACCTATATCTCCATACTCATCTATGCAATGTGTTTATCCCCTTGTATTCATAAACCACTTTCTATACTACCACTTAACCTTGCAATGAAAAAGAATGGAAAAGTGGGATGTGACATGTAAAGGGATATTTTTAACAGAGCTTAATGAAGTTATTTGATGATGGTGTTTTTATAAAGGATGTGGATTGTGTGTGTGGAGAAGTAAGGATGGATACCTTTACCTTGGAATAGGGTGGAGGATTAGGTGATTTTGGTACAAGAAGGATAGAGATATTGGGCCTATTTTGATCTAAAACCTTAGGGTCTTATGTGTGGGTTTTGGTATTTAAATGAACGACGTCGATATAATGGAATGGGGTCTTACAAGAAGAGTCCTCACTTTTTTGGGTTTCAAGTGTGATGTTAGACGGAGGTTTAGAGAGTGTGGCTTTAGGATGGGTTTTTTTGACTTTATTTGGATGTTCTATTTATATGGGGAGAAGACCTTTACTAGAAAGGATTTGAATAGTAGTGTGAAGGGCCTTGCAGTCTTTGGTAGAGTGTCCAACAAGACAATGATACTTACAAAAGGATTCAAATTTTTACTATGAGGGTTTCCACCCTCTATGGATAGATAATTTAAGTGGAGGTAAAATTATGAAGGATAGTTGGACGATATTTTCAAAGGTTCTCACATAGTACCCTATCGAAGCTGATGTTGAATGGACTTGTGTTTCAATCAATGGACTTGAAGCTAGGGTGAACAAAGTTATTTTTTGTGTGACAGCTTTTAGGTGTTAGTCAAGGGATTACCTTGAACTCGGTTAGAGTGGACTGTGAATTTAGCTAAAGGATGAAGCCCTAGGATGGAAGGAAAGGGTTTGGTATATTGTAATGATTTGGTTTGACCACTTTTTGATATAGTTTTTTATTTTTCTAAATGGGTGATTTGTATGTGTTATGGTGGATTTATTAAGGTTTTGTAAGTGATGTTGGCCAATGTGGTCATCAAAAGAGCTCTTATTCATTTTGAGGATGGGTTTTTTTCTAATACTTTTAAAGAGATCACATATGGTTTTAAGATAGGTGTGATAGATGTAGAAGGGTTTGTGGTCTCATGGATAGAAATACTAGACGATTTGGATGATTTAATTGGTGCTTACGTAGTATAAGAATTAGGTGTTGGATATGTAGGTGGTAGATCTTTTATATTTTTGATGGTGTGATGAGATTCAATAACATTAGATTGAGTTTGACTGGTGGAGGAGTTTGATTAGGAAAGGGTTGTTTAAAGACGTCCAAATTCTGATTTGGAGGTGCATTTAGATTATCAAGTTACAAGTCACATTTTTCGGTAAGATCTTGAAGGACATTTCTAAATGAACAACATATTTCAATGTCATGTCTTTGAACCTGATGGTATTTACAGCAATCATTTTCTTGATACCATGAGGGATTTAAAACATATGTGTCGATGGGACAAATAGGTGGAAGTTTGATCATACACGTGGCTAGGAGATTTTCAAAGACTCCACTATAGGATTCCCGATGGGTGTATATTTTCATTGAGGGTGGGTTTGTTTGGAGTCCAAACTTCCCTTAGATGTGACTTTTATGATGACTGTGTATGTTGAGCCTTTAGATTTTTTGTTTCGGGAAGAAGGTTTGAATGAGGACTCAAGCTTTGGCTACTTTGATCAAAGTTTGACTTTACCATCCTTGAGGGTAAAAAGTTCTAACTTACAGGACATAGTAAAGGATTCATGAAATGTCTAGAAAGATTAAATTTGAAGTGTGGATTATATGTGTTTAGTGCACAATTGAGAAAACAAATCAAAGAGTTTGGTTTGTGGAAGTCAGAAGGATAATTTATTGATGATCCCATGCTAACAAGTGATGTAGTCTATAATAGATTTTTCTTAAAACTGTTTGAGAGAGTAAAATTCTATAATGGATATTTTAGGAGTGATGTTTATGGGAAAGTGTTCTAAGAATAATTGTGCAAGCTGTGTAAATTAGAAATGGTAATATTATGGGATGTTGTTATACTAATCCAATGTGGTCCCTATTAAGGACATAGGAAATGTCCTCAACATGAGGTCTTGATCATGTGCGATAAGATAACATGTATGGTGGAAAGCTCGGATGTGTTGTTAAGGGTCCTCCTTACTATATAATTTAAGCAACTTCGAGAGTTCCCAGTGTGGAGGATAGGATTTATAGGGTATGGATGGATGGATAGGTTCATTATAGATATAATCAAATGATAGGGTGATTTTAGGGCCCATGGAGGTAGTAGCTTCAAGACTAGAGATCCTATTCATCAATGCTTTTAAAGGATCATTTTGTGAGGGTTTTTGTTGAGGATAGAATTATGACAAGCCAAGTTGACTATGGACATATGGTTTTTATTATTGGTATAGCTGATATGATAAAGGGATGTTATGTTGGGGAGAAATACTCATGGGGATATTATAGGTAGGCTACAAAACTAAATGTTTTGATGGTTGAATGTACTAATATTGGATAGGAATGGACATGTTGATAAGATGTTATGAAGACTAATGTATATAGTGGGATGGGATAGATGTGTGGATGAGAGGTTGAGATGGTTATGGGATGTATTGAGATGGGATAGAAGTTTTGATGAGTGGTTAGGATGGTTGAGGTATATAGTGAGAATGGATTTGTGAGACAGGGGCGTAGTTAATTCCTATTGTGAACCGTGGATGAGTGCTAGCAATATAACTTGTATTGATAAGGGGTATTGATGTTGGGATGGACATGCCCACATTCGAATACAAGACATGGGATTTTGTGAATGGGTTAAGAAAGACTAAATGGGATTGTTAACCCCTATTAACCCCTCCCATGTTATTTTGGATAACTCATTTAAAATGGACTTAGCCATTTAAATAAGTTTGAAATGTTTGAACGGTCATCAAATTCCACCTCCCCTAAGCACTTACCATTGGCATTAAAAAACCCATGGGAAGCTCATCTAATCCATTAGTGGATTATATTTAAAAGGTCGTGTGACATTCATTTGGCCATAAATTTCAACGCCAAACATCAAATAGGGTCCACATGGTAGAAGATAAATAGTTAAGGTAAAGACACACATTGTCATTCTAGCTCTCCTCAAAGGTTTTGGGCTCCCAGACATCGAATCCCCCGAAATGATCCACAATGGATAATTATGTCAAGTTCGGGCAATAACCAAGTAGGGTTGAAAGGTCAATGGGACACGTAGTCAAAGTTGGAGGTGACAACAGTCTAGATCAAGGTGGTTAGATCGGACACGTGTCTCCATTCTCGTGAACTCAAGGCGAGATGCATCTAGCAGACGTGAGGTCCACATAATCAACTAAGGTTAATATCATTTCAAGTCTGCAGTGAAGGCGCATGTGTATTAGCAAGGTCAAAGATAAACATGGCAGTTAGGAGATGATAGATGGCATGATATCAATGATCGACAAAGTGTACATACGTCACCATTCTACCGCAAGGCAAGAAGATGGGATCCTACAAATGTAAAGTCCAAAAAATGAGCTATACTTCAAAGGGTTTTGGGTCCACAGAGGTAGTATGAAAGGTTACAGTAAAAGGCTTTCCCCTGTAACCAATGAAAGGTGAACACATGGCAAAGGAAAATCAATACACACGTAGAAAAAGGTAATTCCCGAAGACAATCAAATGTGGCCACATATCACTCTCATGTTCTATAACATTCTCTTTTAAGAATTCATTAACATGGGAAATTTTGTTTTTCTTACTTTATGCTTATTATTTAAATACCCATATATTTAAATCCAACATAAACCTTAATGCAATCCATTTTTGATAATTGTCATAAACCATGTGCAACTGCATGAGAGTATACAGATCCTACTCGATCCCCCTCAATGCTCTTTACGAGCCAATACATCAAATGTATCATTTGGTATTCCTTTTTAGGATATGATAATTAAGTGAAGATATCTAAGTTTCTACTTGGGTTCCGCCAAGGAAACCCCTAGGCATCTCACAACTTAGATCTTGGTGAAACCACGATAGTGTAATCAATAACTTACACTACTTTGCACAAAGTTTTAGATTCATGTATGTCATGCTTGGTTCCATGATGACACACTCGCCATTGGGAACTTTTCATCTCACCTTAATCACTTATTCAATTATATGGATCTGCAATCAATGGTGTTGTAAATAGCTACAAGTCTTGTATAAGGTACAAATCTAGATTAACCTACAAGAATATGTACCACTATGTCATCCTATGATGCCTATGGGAAAGTAAGTATCTCTGTAATGATTTACATCATTACTAGACCACTTCCCTTCCCATAGCCATCATAAGTTGACATCGAGGTGTGTTTATGTGAGGTTTAATCTGCCTTTGTAACTCTAACAAAGCTTGTACTTAATGTAATACCATGTCACAATTCAAGGTCTTGATGATACAACTCAATTTAGTTGTTAAGAAGCAATATCCAAATAGTGACTTGTTGTCATTATAGGGATACGACTATGTTACGGATGTAGTGATTTGATCTGCTAAGGGTCCTAAATTTGGACATTGTATCTTAATGTTTCATAGTGTTAATTAAATTACAACAGGTTAGCCTAGGTATCATGACACTTTCACCTCGAATGAGTCGTACCTAAGGGCCTATCTTAAGTTGATCCAAGGATATTTAATTTCCCAAATTTGATTTAATTATCTTATTAAATATCATGCCAATAATATCCTTTAAGTAGGGATCAAAACGATCTTTTATTTGAGTACAAAATTATAGATTTAATTCTACCTTAAGCTTAATCAATTAAACAATGTTTATCTTTAATTCAGATAAGTACTATTCCACTAATTTATTTATATCATTATAGGGTCGCACTAATTCCGCGTCTCTATATTTCACATTATTAGAGATGGTGAATTTATACATAGCTAATTGTTTAGGTATGTAACATACTTTTATCAAGTATCATATACTAACAATGCAAGTCAACACTTCAGCATAAGCACACAACTTTTCTTTAGTTACTGCTTAATTAAGAGTATTCATTTTTATTATATCCATCAAGTAAGTATAACATTGATTCATATAGCTGATATGTTATATTGAGTGACTTACTTGTCAATTCATCTCATCCTAACATAACCTTTATAACACTCCATTTACATATGATTTTAATCACATTTTATTATGTTCACTTACTTGTCAACTTTATTGATAATAATGTCAACATAGGTTTAGGATTCAATTACCAAGTCCTTTCCAAATTAATAAGTATGTTTCCCTTTTCTTCCATTAAGGGCCTAATTTCTTATTTATAAGTTCATATTAACACATTATGGAATAACCTTGATAAGAATGCAACATCATTCTTTATAACTTATTATTACACTTTTTCTACTTCCGAATAAGGTTTAACAATTCTTGATTATAACTCATAATAGTTTACTAATATCTCATAGATTAATTGACTTATACATATAGTTCCTTATCCAAGAAACACTCCATTCCTTAGATAAATAATAAGTCATGAATTTTTATGACTTAGGAATAAAAATCAAATATACAATATTCATACTTGAATAGATAACCTCATTATCAATTTCCTATCATACAATAAGTTACTATAACAAAAGTGAAATTCACTTTATTTCTTACATAATAAATATTTCATAATTTTTCAGTCAATAATGACAACATTTCTCATCAATTACAATCATACTAAGGCATTAGGCCTTCATGGTTCTTCTACAGAATCATTTCAAAAACTTTTAATACTTTTAAGTATCCAAATTAAATGAACATCATTAAAACAAATGCAACTTCCTATAAGTCTTTCTTCTTTCACTTTTCATGAAATCCATCTACAAATTGTTAGCACGTGTCACATGAGAACTGAGCATGATAAGAACTAACACATTAGAACAATATGCTACTATTTATCAATTTCATGGAAGGAACCCTTCTATTTAATGAAATTTTTTTAAGTACCCAAAATTAACAACTTTAAACATGTTAAAATGTCATAAGGCCAAATTAAGGAAAAGAATTCACATGTCTCATCTATTTACCTTTTTCTTAAAATTAGTGAAAGATAAAAATCATTCAAGTTAAGGCTATTTGACTCTAAAAATTCAAAACATAATTACATTGCATTTGGGATTTCAATCATGTAATCACATAGATTATATGATTGAAATCTAACTTTCAAACCTTAGATCATTGTTTCCTCCTCCAAACAATCAATTCATTATTTTCAATAATTTTATTATAAACTATTCAAATGGTGAATAAGTATTTTACTTAGCAATCAGAGTTATCTACTATTCTGAAGATAAATTTTATAACTATAATAAACTCTACATCAATACTAGAAACATTCCAACTATCCATTCAGAAAACAATTGTATCAGATAAAACAATCAATATTTTCTCCTTTCTAAAGATGTCAATGAATTTTCCCCTCAAAAGGACTGAACTTAAATGCAACTATCAAAGGATTACTAACACATAATTGAATGGAAGCACATTTGATAACATACAAAAGGATTACACTCAATATTTCATGACAACTCAAGGAGTCAAGGATTAACCCAAATATAAATTCAATCCCTCAAGGAAGTATAAAGCTACAACCCAAGATTACTAAACTTCCAATTAAGCATATCATAGAAGAATCAACTTGGCCATGTTTCAACTATAAATCAACTAACAGGTTCTATGATGAATAAATTATCATGACCAATTTATACAGATGGTCATACAGAAAACAAACTCGGGGATGATAACGATTGGAGATCATGATAGTTAATAGACAATTATCAACCTAGCAAAACCATCTTTAACTTAACTCAACTGAAATAATCATCATGGTCACATAATCCTAGAAAGGGATTTTTCAACTCAAACCCTTATTACAAAAAAATACTACCTATTCAGAGAATGATATACGGATCGGGTTCAACAACATCATCTCAGAGAATAAAACTCATAATCAACTTGCGATCCCAAGATCCAAGTAAATCCACTAAACTAGTGAGAAAGAATGTCCTAGAAATGAGACAACACAGAAGTGCAAAGATTCAGTATTTACTAAAAGTAAACAAGATTTATGCCATCCCTTAATGGGTTATTCCTAAAACCAAAATAGTCAATCCAAACTAAAGAAAAATACTTGAGTTACTCATTCCATGTAATTGATTTCTCCTCCCGAGTAATGATTTGAGACAGGTCCCAAACAATTCTCACTCGATTGGGTTTCAAATTTATTTATGTTTCCCTAAATATTTGAACCAAGATTCATAGATAAGATGGTCTAAAGGACCAAAATAGGAACCTATAACCAATTCTTTGTGTAAATTTTTACACAACCAAACAACAATAAACTCCGGATTTATTTCTTATGGGTTTCATCCCAAAATTAAGTATTTAACACCGAAAGAAATACATATAACCATTGATATGAAAACAATAGCATGAATAAGAGCAATATCATTTAATAAAACCATTCATAGTGAAAGAAGAGTTGTTTTCAACCAACACATGCATTCAAGTATAATTGTTAAAGATGCAAAACAAAGAGTTTCCAATCAACCCAGATCCATATTTTCTAAGTATAAGAGATGAATAACCAAAAGATAAAACAACAACAATAAAACCTCAAAAATTCACTCAGCATGCCATTTCAAAAGGTAAGAAGAGTTCTTTTCATGAGGACTATTAAATATAGTAAAATAACATAATGGGTTAGAGCCTATCATCCCTGGTAGTGCTTTCTAACTCCTTTTCCAAGCTTCCAAACTTCCTGCGACATTTCCAAGCAATATTTCCACCAAAACTTCAAACAAATCCTCTAAAACCCCTATACTCTCTCTCCCCATCATCATTTATAAACTCAACAATAAATTTCTTCCATTATTTTTGCCATGCAATGGAAAAATTGAATTTGTAACAAAATTGAACTAACATTTTGAAAAATGGAGAAACAACATGCAGAGCCATTGAGCTCAAAAAATTGAAATGCAAAATAAAACCAACTCTTTCCTTTTCCACTAAACCATCTCATCATTTCCAAGGTGGTATTCACTCATGTTTCGAGATCAATCAATGCCAAGCTGGAATTTTAGTAGCCACCAAGAAAACCACTAACTTTCCATTCAAAATTAGAGATAACTACCAGTTAAAGTCACATCTCCACTCATTTAGCCATAAGAAATAATAGGCAATCCATTTTGACCAAGTCGCTGCCAAAAACGTAGATTAAAAAAATTAACTAACAAATTAAATTCCAAGTACTCCTTTGGAATGGTACCACCGCCTTATCCCAAACTCAACCTTGCCCATCGATGCTAACCTTAGTTTCCCTTAGGTTAGGTCGATGTATCCTCACTTAGGTTAGGTACCTTTTCAATAATATTAACCTTAGCTCAGTTTAGGATAAGATGAATTCCTTTAGATAGTTTAGGGATTAGGTCCCTTACAACAATGCATCCCACTTAGCTTAGGCTAAATGCATATAACATAGTTAGGTTACCTTCATAGTTAGTTATCACCTTAGAGTAGGTTTAGTTAGGTCCATTAGAATATTCAACATGAAAACTTCCTACAGTATTATCAAACCAAGAAGGTAGGCCAAAAAGGAAGGTAGAATTCATAGGCATGCCTTCGATCACTAAAATTAGTCCAAGGTATGTTTATTCCTTCCTTAGAAATGCAATAGACTAAGGAATAAGTTTTAGTATTTCATCTTAGATAACTTACCGGCTTAGTCCATAAGATTTCATTAACTTATTATTACCTAGATTCACAGAAGGTACTTCCAAGCTTAGTATGATGAGTACATGAAACAATTCAAAATCCATTCAACATTACCAAAGTATGTTTACATCCACTTTAGAAGGTAAACATATTATATACATAAAACATGATCAACAGTTTAAAAATAATACATTGTCTCATAACATAAATCACATATCTATGTTTACAAACTTCAACTACGAAGCATGTATATAAAATGGAAGAGTCATTACATGTTCATCCCGACATACAAAAATTAAAATGGTCGGAACTTTCACTCCATAGCTCCAAATCACGCAAAATTGGTCCCATTGGAAATGTATCCTTGAGCCCTTCAATTTGGCATCATTTTATTTAGAAAATGAAGTTGTTTGGTAGGATAAAAAAGGAAAAAATAGTTTGGACATTAATGTGCAATTACATATGGCTTAACCACCTGAATTGATGAACTATGGGGCTTTTATCTTCTCCTACAAGAAAAAGACACTAGGGAATGGTCTTACAAGGGTGACCATGTTATTTCCATTAGATTTAATACACTATTAATGGTGGTTAAATCTTGAAATCCATGTTGCATGGAAAAATAGATATTTTCATTAATGGCAAGATCAAATCCAATATCTTTTCCTCTCTTTTTCCTCTTCTCTCTCCATTATCTATATATTTTAAATTGATGCTTCTTTCAGAGATATTTCCCTTTTTTTTCAATGACACCATGCCAAAATGGTGTCGACTTCCCATGATTTTCAAACCTCTAATTTGGTCTCTACAATGTATTCACGCCTTCTACCAATATTGTAATGGTCGGTGTATACACTTAAGTAATAAAATTGGACATTGTGGCATGTATGTCTCCTTTTATTAATTTATTGTATCTTTCCTCTCCATTTCATTTTGGCATTTTGTATGTATTTCCTACTTGCAGGTTCCATTTTTTTGTGTTTTCAATGCTTGGGAAAGTTCAGTATGCATGGTTCTTATATGTGGCACATATGTCTCCCCTATATCAAATTTTTCTCTCTTTCCTTCCCCTTGTGGAGAGTTATCAACCCCTTTTTCTATTTCTATCACCTCCCCTTACCTTAGGATTTCCCTTTCATGCATATTTCTAACCCTCTCTCCCTGGCCCCTTGGAATGTTTATATTAGGATTAGTTAGATTTAATTTCTCTTGTAAGATCACCTTAGAATTAGAATTAGGTAGAGGAACCAGCCTTCTCTGGAGGTTGATCTCACTTTGCACATCCCACACTTGTGAGATCATCCCATGTTAGAAAAAAGTAGGGGTCTATCTCAGTAATGAGAAAATCACAGGGTGATATTATTTTTTTATAATAGGGATGGCTATTGAGCTCACCCGAGGCGTAGGAGAGACACTTGAAGCAACAAGAATAGATGTGGGAAGTGACGTGTTAGCATTGTTTTATGAAGATGATGATCCTAATGAAGGATTTGATGAGGAGGATTAATTTTGATTGGTTGTGTCTTGTGATGAGACATCATTAAGATCAAAGTTGATGACTGGGACTAATGTAGCAACAATCGATGTTTCTAACCCATCGGTATTGGAATAGGGATGAAGCTATTGGATGACCAAATAATTATTAGGGTTAATAATTTTGGAAGTGTTGAAGGTTACATTAGTGATAGGAGGTCAATGTAAAGGTGTGGGTTGTTGGATGAAAACACCTCAATAAGCAAGATAGGAATTAAGAGTCACGGGTTAGAATCCATAATTTCTATAAATATTGGATCACCACTATTGAAAAGTAAGGATTGGATGGATTTGGGATTTCTGATGTGTTTGATTGACTTCTAGGATAATGATGAGGTTCTTGATTGGTTGTTGAAGGCTATCAAAGTTGATCAATAATATTGTCAAAGTCTTGAAGATGGAATTATTTTTTGGTTAGAACCATGAACTATAAAAATAATCACTAAATAAAAATAAAAACCAAAATCATTGATTACTACAACACAAACAAGTCACATAGGATATTTTTTATTATCTTGAATAAATTATAAAAAAGTGTGAAATGTGAAGAATGGATAAATAGGTTACTAAGATATGGCATTCTACAGTTGGTTTCAGGTAATGTTAAAGGATGGAGTCCTTAATATACCCAAAGGTACATGAGTCCCGAATCCATATTGGTGTCATTACGAGGCATGATATTGGGGCCTACCCCCTCACTTCATGGTCCTGCGGTGATAAGGGTGTCAAGTGCTTAGTCGGTATACTACCCACTAGATTTTAATATACTCACTAGAAAACCGAGCGGCATTATCCTCTTGGTGATTAAATCCAAGTAGGTCCACCTGGGAAGGATTGTTTAGATGTAAGTTAAGTTTGATGTGGTTTGGTTGTGTGTGAAGGGAGTTTTTTTAATGTAATTCTTTTAACTCCTAGTTAAGCTATGTGAGAAAGCAAGTATGAGTGTTCATTTTAAGATCCAAAGGAAGTATTTCAATTCAATGAGAATAAACACACAAGATGCGATGCTGAAATAAAATGATGAAAGAGAAGAGTGTACCTATAATCACTTTTCCTTTTTATTTTTTAAGTTAGTTTTAAGCAACAACAACAAAGTGATCCAAGCTGAAAGGTTAGATGAAATAGAAAACAAAAGAAATGAAAGCTAAAAAGAAAATATAAATGAAAAAGGGACTAAGAAGTCCCAATGAGCGTGACAAGATGTTTAAGGTGTTTTTGGTTAGGTGCTATAAATGTAGAAAATACCAAAAACTAAAATAAGTAGGGTTTACCATACCTATGCCAAAAATCACAATGTTGGGATGATAGACTATAGACAATATAAGAGACTCCTCCTTTCACCAAGTGAGAAGACATGTGTGTAAAAATAATTAAATAAAGAGATATTAGATATGAATGCTAATGAGTTACTCAAGAAATGTCGATCCCATAAATCCAATGGGACTTTCTTTATGGGTTTCAAATCATTTGATACAATTAAGTTTTTTTGATAATGATAAGATATATAAGGATAGAAAATGATTTAAAATTTGAGAGGAATATTGATACCTTGTTCATCTTTGTAAGTAGCCCAGCTAGGGTAGTGGCAAGCTTGAAATCCTCAAGTAATCATACTGCATTCTTTAGCAAATTCCCACTCTTCTTGAATGAATTCAATCTGATCCTCAATGGTGGGAGAATTGTGATGGCACACAAGCTTAGTTTGTTTGATGATGTCGAATTGTTCCCACTCGAATGACTCGATGGATGAACATAAGATTGTATATGTTGGTAATTGGGTGGGATAGACTTGAAAGCACTCATGTACGTAAGATTCATCTTGTAAATAACTTGTTAGGCCGAATTAGATAATCAGAAATATGATAATGCTAAAAATGATAAGAAAACACAGAGATTGACAGAGATCGTGGGATTGAGGGTGATCGAGATACAAAATTCTTATTTTGATAAAGTAATTGATAAAACAAACAAATAATAAAGTCTCGGGACATGGAAATGATACCAATAATAATAGGTTATGAGGAGTCTATAAGTCAGTGTAATCTAGAAAACAAAAGTTGAGATTTGTTTTTAGGAAAATAAGGAAGAAAGGGCTATCAATGTCAATCAAGAATGATCGGAGTCGACATAAATCGGGAAGTAAATTACTTACTTTTATAAAAGGATGGTAAAACATATACTAATTAATGACAGATAGGTTTCACAACATTGAGGTAAACTATGAGGAATATAGTACCTGAGGAATATCAAAAATAAAGGTTTGGGTATATTTAGAAGGCCAATGAAAGGAAAAGAGGTCAAGGGGGCGATCGACAACCATTAGGGATTGATGTCCAAAGATTGGCTAAGGACTCGACTAAGAAGTGGGGCTTGAAAATACTATGCAAGATGATATTGATGAAAGATTGTAGGTTATAACTGATGTAAATTTAATTGTCAAAATGAAAAATAAAGGTACTAATCTTAAAGGATAGCTTGAAGGTGACGATGCTCCAAAATAGGATTTACAATGATCTAATGATGCTCTTGAAGGCTTTTCAACATTTTGTTGATGATTCTAAGTGTCATGATGTTGTCACAAGTGCAACAGCTTCATCCTTAAGCATAGATCTGAATATTTTGGCAAGGAGACATAGGTTGGCTAAAATAGGATCGATGGCATTTGCAACGGTCACTAGAAATTAAAGATCACCATCAATTTGTTTCAAAAGGTTACAAACCAATAGGGAAAATAAGGAAAATGGTTGAAACCACTTGCCATCCAAGATGTTATGTTTGTAGGTATACGATGGGAGGTTAAGGGGTTAGGATGGGTAAGGTAAATAGGTTAGGTTGGTTTTTGGTGGTTAGGGAAGGGTAAATAGGAGTTACATGGGTGATTTTATATTTATGATGATAATTTTGAAGCGTTCTTAGGATAGTGATAATAATTTGATGTTTATAATAATCTACTTAATGTTTATCTGGTCACCTAGGGGTGAAAAGTGGTGTCTACACTAATAACCATAATGTGATCCTACTATTATACATGAAGGAGGATGAACTTCTTAGTTTGATAATTAGATTAATTAATTAAAATGATTAATAGGAGTTAATTTTTAACTTTGAATGGTGTCAAATATTTTAGTAATAAGACATTATATTATTATGGTAACTAATACTTGTACCTTGCAAATATTACCCCTCATTACCCTTTCCATCCAACTATACAATTATTGTTACACAATATTAAATGAACTTGCACAATTCAATTAATTGCGGTGGAAGGTAATTGTCACCCAATTTTCTACAAGTTTTTGTCACTTAACCAAAAATTGGGATGGATTGCAGGTGCACAAGATAGATGGTGCTCCATAGTCTTGCATTGAATAAAAATTTCAATAAAAATTTCCAACATAAAGTTATCTTTAATTATTTACACAAAAATTAGTGATAATGTTGAACTTAGCGAGTCAAATGTGTTGGTTAAATTTGAAAGTATTACACTTAGTATCGATATCAAATTGCAACACTAAGATCTCTAGGGAATAAATTCTATTTAATATAACTTCTACTACTACTTCCTCAATGTGTTAAAATCTTATTATGGGCCTACGTAAGGTTTCATGTAAGTTGACTTCAAGAAAACACCTTATGAAATAGACAGTTATCTCCATCGATACATGATTATGAGGTTTTGCAAACACAAATTTTGTAGGACCTATAGTGGGTTTTATAATATCTTAGAGAGGACATAGCTCTCCCCACCTATTAATAATAGCGAGGTTGTGTCATTTAATAAAGAGAGGACAAAGAGTATTATGCAAAAACTATAGGAGTAGAGGTAGATATCATGGGGATGCCTAGTCCTAGATAGTTAGATGTTTTTTATCATATTTTAATACTCCACCCACCTACTTATTAAGGATACACTACTAGGTTT
The DNA here is from genome assembly GCA_018340775.1 of Taxus wallichiana var. yunnanensis. Classification (NCBI taxonomy): domain Eukaryota; kingdom Viridiplantae; phylum Streptophyta; class Pinopsida; order Cupressales; family Taxaceae; genus Taxus; species Taxus wallichiana. The sequence continues at coordinate 576,869,534 of CM031240.1, forward strand.
TATGATGAGGCATGGTTTTTTAGTTTGATTGATTTTTGTAAACTATACCCCTATGTGAACAACATCAAAGATTATGTATTCATTTACCTAATTAGAGAGGGAAAAAATTATGGATGATCAAAGAGTAGAAGATCTTATGAGACTTACATATGGTTATATGAGATATTTTTTATGATCAACTTAGACTTAGATAAATCTCAACATACTTTTTTAGCATCTTATTGATGAGTTTTATGATTTGATACGTGTGAGAAGCATAGTTTTTAAATATGAAGGGAAGTTCCTAGATCTACTATAGTATATAGACTAGTATATATATCTTAAATAAATCTATCTAAAATACACCAAGATATATCAATATTGAGGTGCCTATCTAGGTATGATAGATATTACTAATTTTTATTGAATTTTGAAAAAATAAATTAAGTGAAAATCCACTATAAATAAAATTTATGAATGAACTATCACATGACGGTTAAATGAATGTAAAATTTAATATCAAGAATAAAATTGAACAACACACTCCATCACACCATTTCATGTCAATGTATAATGCCTCTCAACGTAAGTATGTGCATGATGAGAAGGTTTATATTTTTAATTTTTAAAAGGGTTTGAACTAGGATATTAGAGAATTATTTTATCTACATTTTCCGTAAACTCTCTCGGAGGCTATGAAGAAGTAATATGTTATGGATGAGAATATTAGTAAAACCCAATATGATTGATACAAGGAAAGAGCCCATGTTTTGACCATGTCGATAGCTAGTTAAAGGGACAACCACCTCATCCTAGGAGTGGATTTAGAACTTATGTACAAACCCATCAACCTCTCCCATGGTAGTAGAAACATTTTAATCCTCATCAAGGTGAACAAAGAGAAAGGTAATAGTTCATAGCTCTAGGGGGGAATATATTTCAAATCTAGAAAGGGTGATAGTCTCATCTAATGCATTCATAAAAATATTTATAACAAGACCTACAAGGTATAGTGTACAAATTTTATGAGGGATGTGTGGAGTATTAGTGAGTTGAATATATGTTAGAGGGTATTATACTTGTGGTGATTGTTTTAGTAGATCTTAGGATTCAATTTTACATTATGAAATAAACCACTAAAACTTAGATATGGAAGGTTTTATTTAAACTTGTGTGGATGGTGACGAAAATATGGTCGGGAAAAATGCACACATGAAGCTCCTCTTCCATATAAATAAGAACCTTCACACATGTATACAACTTGACAAAAGAGATATTAGATAATTATGAGGTGAGTTTCTTGGAAAAGGCTATCTCCAAGAACCAAAGGGATTCCTTTGATAGATATCAACTCACTTTTAGAAAATTAAGAAGGAAATGATCAATGATAAGATTATAGATGATAGTATAAAGTACTATGGATAATGAACTATGGATATGAAATATTTGGATGTTGTGATTCAATTGACATCCTCAATGATGGGCTACGGTGATTGAAAAATTTATACTAGTATACATTGGCCTCATCAAATTTCTCGAGTAGAAGATCCAATTCTTCAAGGATGTCATCCAGGTTAGTTGTAAGAATGATGACGCATATGATCAACTCATGGTTGATATCATATTATTCTAACATGATTTTTTGTGGAAAATGGGGAGATAGTAAATGTTATTGGTCTTATAAGCTACTCCTAGAATGGTCATATGTATTTCCCACCTATTTTCATTCCATTTTGGACCATTTTCACTCATTTTACCCATTCTATTATTTTGATGGATACATTTGATACTGTGTTACTATCATTATTATTGTTGATGTTTTTATATTATGTGGATTATATTAGCATTAGGATGCTAACTCATTTTGACAAGTTATTGTTAGGGCATGCAATGTCGATGTATATTTGATCATTTTTATGGGTATTGATATGATTTCATGGATAGTTTGGATTGTGATCACATGGTTTTCTTATAGATACATTTTGGATGCATTGTCAACCTTTTCTTGTTACACTAGATGGATGATCATAGTATGATTGACTTGTTTAGCTAGTTTTTGATTTTGGTTGGATTATCGTCATAGTGCATGTGTGATATTGTATCATTTAGTTTTTGGTATTGGACATGTATGATGTTTGACTCAAGTGTGTAGGTGACAGGTCTTGCCATGTGAGAACGTGGGACTCAAGAAGGGCATCTCTAACTAGCACAATAGGCCATGATGGCCAAATCTCCTCTCCTTATTTTTTATTATTTTTCCACTTTGTTTGGACTATGGTTGAAATGTGGAAAATCTACCCCCTTTAGCATGTATTATATCATTTATTTACTTATATGGTTATGCACCCCATCAAGATATCTTCTAGTTTATTAACTTAATCCCCTTCTCATTATTGCTTATTTGTGTTGTTTTTAGTGTTAACCCATTTCCACCTTGTGGGATTGGTTTTTTGTTATTTTTTGGTTAAATAGGATTAGGGGAGCCTAATCATGGATTAGATAAGCCCAACTACCCTCATAAATGCCACTTCTCTACAAAACTCATATTTTTGAATGAAGTAACATTTTGGAGGCGTAAAAGCAAGAAAAGGGTTATATTTAACTTCAAAAGAATCCTTAGGCTATATGCCTATAGGTGGGTGAGTTGTTTTCAACGATAATTGAGACCATTTTCCTCTTTTGTCTTTCCTTTAACCTCTTTCAATTATGTGTCTTGGTTTTGGGGATTGATTGAAATTTGGGGTGTTTGCCTCTCCATGTGGAGATTGTCATGATTGTTTTGGATTATTATTTTTTCTTTTAATGAAATTTGTTGTGAAATTTTTGGGGATAGATGATTGGTCAAGAGTGATCTTTTCACCCTCCCATTTTATTTTATTTTTAGATTCTTCTATATCATCATTTATTTCTAAGGGTTGGGGTTCTTTTGTCATTATTTTTGGTTACTTTGAGATCTTTTGGAAGAAGAAGAAATTTCTTGAAGATCACGAATTATATTTTGCTTCTTACCTTTGTGAGGTAGGTTATCACTTTCATTTGATTATTGCTTTGGTGATGAAATTGTCTTACCTTCATGGTTGATTTGGTTTGCGCTTTTAAATTTTTGTAATTGTCATTTTGTTTTGTTTTCTCCATCCACCCTTGAGGGGAGTGGATTTGAGAATGTAATGGGAAGAGGGAGGAATAATTTTCACCCTCATTGCTTGATGGAAAAGCCTTGTTGGTTTTTTTCCCCTACATTCAGTTTGTTGTAAAGATCATTTCCATTTGGTTTGGAAATCATATCCTATCTTTTCCTAAGGATACCTAAAAGGTTTGAAAACCCTTGGTGAAGAGGGGCATGAAGAGATAAGGAGAAATGGAGAGATAATGAATTTTTATGGGTTTTTTGGGATAATTTGGTTACCATGGTTTTGGAAAAACTTAGGGATATCCTTATCCCTTATTCCTCATTACTAGAAGCATGGATATTCTCAACTGTTTTGTTAATTCTATCTATCCATTGGATGATTTAAGTGTTGAAATATCTTAGAATCCTTTTTGTCTTTTCCTTCCCTTGTGTCAGTTCAAGACATGGTTTTCCTTTCTCCTATGGGATTGGAGGGAGGCTATAATGTTCTCTTTTTCATATTGAGGCATTTTATGATTATAGACACAAAATCACGCACTTGGGTACATTTCTAGGTCCTAATCACATACTATTATTCATATGATTCCTAAGCGAGAAAAATAGTAATTGACATCTATCTTTAGCCTCTTTTCTATCTTTATTGTTTCATATTTGGTATTACACACCCCACAAACTAGAATACTATTCATTGTTTTATCTTTCTTGACTCGAGCACAAACACCAAGCTAGGATGCCGCCGTCGAGACACCCTCATCCCCTTTGGGTTCCCATGACCTCTTTGTATCTTACTCGCCTCTTTTGGGCCTTTTTTATATTTTGAACATCATGTTTTCTTATGGGTCATCCTTTTAGTTGTCAATTACGAAATTCAAAAAAGGGAATCATATAAATACAAAGATTAGTGGCCATAATAAGGGACTAAGATCTCAAATCTACTATCATCACCTAAGGTTACATCCCAAGGCATTCTAATAGCATCAAAGAATCCATATAGAAATCACTCAAGGGACAAGGGACTATATTTTCTGCATCCACGTATAGGAGTAGAATTTCATATTTCCATCCACACATGTATCTACATTACTACATTTGGCTATCACTCGTTATGAAGTGCATCTTACATAAGAACTACCTAGGGCACCGTTTCTATACACATGCGCAATAATTACATGGATTCTGAGATGTAGTGTAACACTCTGTGGTAAGTTCACTCTAGGAAATGTTTAGTGGAAAAATTTTGTAATCTCACGAATATTCAGGTTTTTAGAAATTGGAAATGGTGAATATTTATCAATCGTCTGTCTCCTAGTTCTCCGTAAAATGCGGTTGATAGGTCCTTAGTATGGGTCATGTCACCTACTATTTACATATATAAAATAACTTACGCATTCAATTTTTCAATTTTTTGAACCAACCTCTCGCACATATTCACCGATGTATATTATTATAGCACCTAGGTATGATACATATACAACCATCCAACCCTTGGGCTGTTGCGAATATTTGTAGCCCAACCCTAACCCTTCCAACCTTTACCATTCAATCTATGTTGGTTACACTCCAATATTTGTTGTCCAGCTAAAATCTTGTTATCCATTTTTACCCCTTGGCAAAAATGGACAACCCGGGAGGAAATTGGAATTGGGCAAATAATTGGGACTTTAATAAAGAATCTGAGATAAAAGGTAAATTATCATGTTCTTTAACACTTGCAGTTTATTTAGGAGCACTTGGGATCATTGGTCCATTTCCTTATTCTCGAGGAAAAGGAGTTCAATTCATAACCCAATTTGAGAAAAATTGAGTAAATTTGAGAAAACAATTCTTAAGGGGGACTCTACTTCATTTTTTCTAACTCCCCAAATCAAGAAAAATCCAAAAGTTAGAAAGAAATTGGAAAAAAATGCAAAACTGAAAATTACCACAGAGCAAGTTACAAAATAAAGTCCATGAAAAAGTTTCACGAAAAAATTTGGTAGATCAAAGTGCAGAAGTGCCATAGAGAAAGTACGTAGAACAAAGTCCGCGGAAGGTGTCGTAGAGAAAGTCTACAAAATAAAGTTCATTGAAAGTGCCTCGAGAGAAAATCCACGTAAAGTGCCACAAAAAAGTCCGTGGAAGCCATAGAATAGAAGTCCATGGAAAATTGGAAAGTTGTAGAAAATAGGAAAATCCGTGGAATAAAGGAAAACGGCAGGTTTTCGCGAAACTTAAAACGACCATAACTTTTGATCCAGCTTCTTGAAATTTGACAAAATTTATTTCATTGGAAAGGTGTCAACATCCTCTATGAAATGTAAATTTTATTTCTCAATTTTTTTGAGGTTAGATGTGCACAAAACTAGAAAAATGTCTCTAGCACAAAAAAACACAGTTCTAGGACCAACCACCACAATTAATGAAGTATGGCTCCCCATTTCTTCTTCCAGAAGCTAAAGTGCATGGGGGAATGATTTGGAATGATGTGTGTACCATTTCCAGAGCATTCAATGACATTTTTTGGTGGGTGGGAGCAGAAATCTGAGTTTTACTTTTCTCTCTTCTCTCATTCACTTCTATATATTGTAAACTCTTCTCATTTTTGAGGGGAGATATTTTGGGAATTAGGGAAACTCTTGCATTTTGGTTTCTAAATTCTATTAAGTTTTAATCCTTCCCATAGGCCTATAGAATGTGTTTATGCCTCTATTTTGTATATATAATGGACTGTAATTGTTTGAAGTAATAAAATTTGTGTTTGTGGTGTTCTCTCAACCCTTGCATTTATTTTCTTGTCTTTCCTTGCCTCTCATTATTTTTGTTCTATTATGTGTATGTTTTATTACTTTCAAGCTTTTGTTGTTGTGTTTCATGGGGATTTGGTGTTAAATTCTATTTTGGTATTGTGTCAAAGCTATCCTGGCCTATCTCAGTTGCATTTCTCTTCAATTTTCTCCCTCAACAGTGTATCTCACTCCCTTTTCTTGGTGTTATCACCTCCTTAGTGTAGGATTTCCCCATTTTTCATGCATTTTCCTCTCTCCCTGGTCCCTTGGAATCATATATTAGGATTAGATAGTATATTTCCCTTCATTAGAGGTAGTTGTTGCATTAGTTTAGGAAGAGGAACCAACTTTCTCTAAGAATTGTCTCAACTGCAAGGTCCCACACCTTGAGACAATTCCATGTTACCCAATTACACTGATTACCCAATAAATTCACATGATAGAAAATCAAAGGGTGCAGTAATTTGTTGATATCAGTTATAGCATGCCCGGTGGGACACCAAATAAGTCTTCATTTTATTGCAGCAAGATTGGTGTGCTCTTGTTGTAAATGCTAGCCTTTAAGAGGCTCTGTAAAGACATCATCCGATGACTCAAGGGGCAGATTTCAGTGGTTTTAGTAGTGCTAGTGGTTTGAATTTATGAGAAGATTCAAACAAGGTCTAGAACAAGAGAAGAAGGTATTTTCAAATATCTACAACTATCTCCAGGAAGAGGAAGAATAGTTCGGAGATCACCATCTCATCCAAATGGAACCTTGTCAACACCTCCACCTAGTAGGCCATTTATTCAAGTCAACTAGAGTTCTTAGACCAATCAGAATGGCTCATCAATAACCACCACCACTAAATACTTTTGTTAATTTTACAGGTAAAGAACCCACTTGCTCTCAATGCACAAAACCAATTCCAGTTGTAGCATTGAAGAATATCCCATACTTTACTAGGGAAAATCACACAACTCCAATTGACCACATTCAAGACATTACAAATGTTTATGCAATCCATGAGGTCAATGAAATGGATGTGGCAGTCAAATTATTGGCTTCTTCTTTCAAAGGCAAGGCTTTACAGTGGTTCAAGAGCCTAGGATTAGGATCAATTAATAATTGGGATCAATTGTGCACAGATCTTTATGGTCAATTTGGGGAAAAGGAAGACAACTTATCTTTGTTGGAGCAATTAACTATAATCAAAAGGGAACCAAACGAGAAAATGTTTGATTTCAACTTCAGATTTCAAAGGACATGGGATCGGATTCCAATTTTTGTGAGATAAATAGATGAAGGTGTTTTTTTATACTTCCTAAAAGCTTTAAATTTTGATATAGCCATGATGATACAATCTATGGGAGGTAAAACTTTTCCCACACCTATAACATCGCTATTAGAGCTGAAAATTGTTTGATTCAAGCCGGTAAACTTGCACCTAGGCCACCTATGCCTCTCTATCTGGAAATGGGGAATCCAAGTTATAGCCAAACACCTACATTATCTCCCATTTGTGCCCCAAAAATTAGAATTCTAATGAATCTTCTACTTCTTCTCCTAGCCCCTCAAATTATCTTCAAGAAGTCATGAAATAATTACAAAAATTTAGGCTATGAGTTGGAAATAATTAAGAGGTAGCATGCTCAAAATTTCGTATCATATCAGCCTCAAGCCCAACCCAATAGACTTTTATATTAGCCAAATAGGCCACCTGCTCAAGATGCTAATCAGAACCAAGGACAACTCCTCGTTAGTAGGCAATTTCAGCCTTATAATCCTAATATTGCCTCTACATCTAGAGCCTTGGTTCCAACTCAAAATAACATGGCACAAGAATATGAATGGTGCTTCCCATGTAATCAACCTCACAATTAGTCAACATGTTTCAATGGTGCTCTAAACCAAGCTTTGATGGTGACAATGGTTGGTGTGTCTCAAGAAACAAATCAAGAAGAAATTCAACAGCACAAAAGCTACCCAAGAAGCACCTCCAAGTGAAACTACGCTTGTGAATTGGAAAGTTGAGGATTTTGTGGCATAAATCAATCTCCTTCTCAAGGTGTGGCAGTGAACACAAGGTCTAAAAAGAGGAATTTAGAGGAAGGGTAGTCATCTAATCCAAGTGTTATTCATCCCTCTGTCATTCTAATAAGGATTTATTAATCCAAGCACAATTCCAAATGTGTAGAACTAGCCCAAACAACCTTTTACACCAGCTCATGTGCAAGAGAAGGTTGTGTAAAGAAAAGGAAAAAATAAAGATAGCTCTTCTCCTTTTAATATCATAGAAAAATGAAGAAAACAAATGTCAACATCTCAATGTGGGAGTCATTAGCAATCCCAGGCCAAAGATATATATTGCAAGAAGCCATGGAAAATTGGTCAAGCATCAAATGAGTCACCCAAGAATCAAGAAAAGGTGCTCACTAATGTAGCTCCACAAGAAGGAAGTCAAGGAGGTCAACCAGGTAAAAATATGAATCCTCCGTCATTCTATATTTCTCTAATTATTGGGAGCAATCTTTTACACAATTACATGATTAATTTGGGACTAAAAAGTTCTGTAATGCCCAAGCAAATAGCTGATTAGCTGGGCCTTCAATATGAAGTCATTTCTAGAGGTGTAGTGCAATTATATGGAACAACAGTGACAACTATTGGTGTGATCAAAGGTTTGAGCCTTACACTACATACATTCCCAAATGTCACAGTATTACAAGATGTGTCAGATATTAAATTACCACCACTCTTTGATCTATGTTTTTCTTGAGACTTTACCGCTAAAATTGGAGGCTACTCATCTGTTGGTTGGTCACATATGCTATTCAAAATGAGGTATGGAACTAAGGCTATAATTCGATCTAAACCTATTGCAAACTTCCATATTGATCCTCATGTACCAATTCCAATCAATGAAAATTGCTCAGCTTTTGACCAAGAAGATTTCCCAAGAACTTCAGAGACAAATACCAAATTTGGAGGCATTCCAGACTTAACTCTCAATGAGTGGGAAAAAAAAATGCATGTATTTGATCCTTACAAGGAAATGGAGGAAGCTGAGTTGGGAATTTATTACTTACATGAATAAAATCCACCTCTCCCTAACATCACCAAACCAAATGGTAAAGATGACAACAAAGTATGGTAGTTGTTCTTTGATGGCTCAAGGAGTAGACTAGGTGTTTGCAGGAGGAGCAATGTGTGTGTTTCCTTAAGATATAAAATAATACTCACTTTTCTGTTTTTAGTTTACTTGTTCAAACAACACAGCTGAGTATGAATCATTGATCCACATATTACATTCAGCAAGAAAGAGAGGTATCAAGAACTTGTAAGTATTTGGAGATAGCGAGTTAATTATAAACCAAATCAGAGGGCTGAATGCTACTAAGAATGATCTCCTAAAGGGATATAAGAATAGGGTATGGGATCATTGAATAATATTAAGAATTCAACATCATCTCCATTCTCAAGGAAGAAGAATGAGGCTGCAAACAGAGATTGCAGCAAGCAATTGGGGCAGCATTTGATGTGGTTGAAAGCATCAAGAGAGATCAAACTCAACCTCATATCAGGATGGTTGTAAGGCTAATTTTCCCATAATAATACAAGTTGGAAATTATTTGAAAATGATCAGCAATTTCTTTCTTACAAGAAGAATTTGAATTCTCCACTAGAAATCAAGACAAATTGGAGCAGCAATATGGTGACCAAGTGGTGTATCTAAGAACAAACAAATTACCAAAATTCTTAGTGAATTTGGATTCTATCTTCAATCCTAATGACCAATTTAAGAAGGATAAAACTAATATTCAATTCAATGGTGAAGATTCAGATCCTATTTCAATAAGTGAAGGTAAGGTGCTACAAATTAGAAAGGTAAGTACTCAACAGGAGAAGTCTGATTTTATCCAAATTTGTCAAGAATTTTCAAATGTCTTTTCTTGAAGTTACAAGGATTTGAAAGACTTCAATCCAAAATTGGCATAACATGCTATTGAATTGGATCAAAAATCCAAGCCCATCAGGAAGAAATAAAGGCTAGTAAACCCCCACATTGAACCACTAATGAGAAAAGAGTTGAACAAAATCATAGAGGTAAACATCATTTTTCCAATCAAGCACTCAAGTTGGGTAGCAAATTTGGTGCCAGTGCGAAAGAGAAATGGAGAAATCAGATTGTGTGTGGATTTTTGGGATCTAAATAGAGCTTCACTTAAATACCACTACCCACTCCCTTCCATGGAGAAAATATTGCAAGTAGTAGCTAGTTCAGAGATATTTTCATTGTTGGATGGCTACTCAAGTTATAATCAAATCATGGTGAAGGAAGAAGATCAGTTCAAGACGACCTTCACCACAAAGTGGGGCACATATGCTTATAAGAAAATTCCTTTTGGACTGTCAAATTCTAGAGCTACATTCCAGAGAGCTATGGATATGGCATTTAAAGGGTTGATTAACAAGATAGTGCTTATCTATCTTGATGATATCACCGTGTTCTCAAAAAAGCAAGAGACCATCTCTTTCACCTCAGGAAATTTTTCCAAACATGTAAAATATTTTGAGTTTCCTTGAATCCGAAGAAATGTGTATTCTTGGCTCACAAAGGAAAGCTTTTGGGCCACATTTTTTTGAAGGAAGGGCTAATCATTGATCCTAAAAGAGTTGAAGTTATCTCATGCTCTACCATTACCAAGTCACAAGAAGGCTCTCCAAATTTTCTTAGGGAGAATTAATTTTGTTTACATATTTGTGTCTGACTTTTCCACTCTTGTCAGGCCATTAATAATGATGCTAAAAAAGAGTATGACATTCAAATGGATAGTAGAGGGAAAGGATATTTTTGAGGCCATTAAACATGCAATATCTCAGGCCCCAACTCTCATAAACCCAAATTTTTCAAAGGATTCATGCTCTATGCCTTTGGTGGTTTGGATATAATTTCATCTATCATGTTACAACTAAATAAAGAAGGCTCGGAGAATCCCATAACATTCTTCAGCCAGATCTTGGAAGATTATGAAGTAAGCTACTCTTTTATTGAAAAGCATGTCTTAGCTATCATTAGGATCCTAAAGAAATTTAGACACTTGGTTTCCAACAATAAGATTCAGTTGTTAGTTTCTCATGTCGGGGTCAAATATTTTCTCCTAAACAAGGATTTGAATGAGAAAAGGGTAGGTTGGATCACCCGTGTCATGGAGTATGATATAGAGATCAAGGTAACCAAATTTGTCTCATGAAAAGGTTTGTGTGAGCAACTAGCTTCTAATCGGCATGTTGAGTCAAAATATGGAGGAGTTGTCTTAGTGCTCCAAGATAACCAAGAACAAGCCACGGATGGTATGCCCACTCCTTGTTGGACTCAGGATATTATTAATTTCCTTCAAATAGGCATATGCCCTCCAGAGTTAAGAAAATAAAAAAAGGTATTTCAAGCTCCAATCCATCCCATATGTGCTTGTGGATGGAATTTTGTTCAAGAAATATATGAATGGATTTCTCTTAAGGTGCATTGGAAAAAATCAGATTGAGAAGGTGTTACATGAATTCCATGATGGAGAAGTGGAGGCCACTTTCTCCATGAGTAACAACCCTCAAGATCATGAAGGTTGGTTATTATTGGCCCACGATGTTTAGTGATTGTTATACTTGGATTAAAAAGTATAAGCAATGTGCATTCTTCATCGAGAAATAAAATCTAGCAGCACTTCCCCTTCATCCAATCTCAATGGATCAACCTTTCATGTAATGGGGATTAGACTTCATTGGGGTCATTAATCCAAATTCAAGCTAAGGCCACAAGTGGATACTAACAATAACGGATTATTTCACCAAGTGGACCAAAATAGTAACACTCAAGGAAGCCAACGAGTCTAGCATATTGGACTTCTATGAGGGGATAGTCACAAGGTTTGGCGTACCTACCACAATCATATCAAACAATGATTTGGCCTTTCTTGCACAAAGATCACTAAATGGGCTGTTAGAAATGGAGTATATCTCAACACTTCATCTAATTATTACCCCCAGGGTAATGGGAAAGTTGAGTCCACAAACAAAAAATTGTTGAGAATCATAAGGAATCTTGATGAAAACCAGAGGACCTGGCACACAAATCTCAAATCAGCCTTGTGGGCTAATAGAATTACACCCAAAAGGTCTACAAGCAGCTCTCCATATAAGCTAGTCTATGGAAGAGAAGAAAGGCTACCCATATCTCTTGAATTACCAGTGTTAGAGCTTCTCAAGCAGTTGGAGCTAGCTAAGTTTGAGCCCATGGAAATCAGGTATGCGGAACTCATGGAGTTGGAAGAGCTAAGAGAGCATGCAATGTAAACCATGGAGAAAGATCAAGCATTGATCAAGAGGATCTTTGACAAGAAGGCCAAAGAAAAGACATTCTAAGAAGGATACTTGGTGCTAAAATGGGATACAAATCAGGAAAAACCAAGAAAGCATTCCAAGTTTGATGCAATATGGAGTGGTCCCTACATGATCACAGAATGCAAAAGTAGCAATGCTTTCTAACTGACCAAGTTAGATGGTGAAGAATTGCATATTCCATTCAATGGAATCTATCTCAAGCATTATTACTAAAGTGAATTCTCACCCTTGTACATATTAGTTTAGGATTCCCATTCCTCTAAGTGCTTTTAACACAGTGTTTTGTTGGTAGGAGTAGGTTACTTTCAGTAGAATAAGTGCTTATGCACACTCTGCATGTTCCACTTGGAGCATGTATGATATTCCTCTTTTGTACATAGTTTTGGTGCTTCGTGGTTGCTTTTGCATAATTTAACTCATTGAAGTGGCAATTTTCAAGAGAGGAACCAATTTTAATAGAAGTCATAAGTGCTTTCCAAATCAACAAGTACTCCAGTGTCAACAATGTTTAAGTGACACAGGGACATAATTTCATAGTTTCATATCAGATTTTTGTTTATCAAAGTTGACTTCATTCACAAAGTGGATGCTTCAAAGCCACTAGTCAATTCATCTAGCAGGACAGATGTCTCCGTGAGTCACCAAATTGTTATCCATTTTTACCCCTGGAAGAAATGGACAACTTGGGAGGAAATTGGACTTGGGCAGTCGATCGGGACTTTAATGGAGAATCTAGAGATGTCAGGTAAATTCCCATGTTCTTTGACACTTGTAGTTAATTTAGGAGCACTTGGGGCCATTGGTGTATTTCCTTCTTCTTGAGGAAATGATCTGAAAATAATCGATTATTACTACCTAATCTCGGACCCTTATAGGCTTTAATTATTTTCCGATCATTTACTCCTTTTACGTAATCAATTTAAAATAATTCAAGAAAATAATGACAATTTCACATAGATTGATTACGGAGTTCGGAATTGTCTACATCTCTCAAATTCGTGGTCAAACCGCTTCCACTAGTCAAAACTTGTAAGTTACAATAGTACTTTCATAAGAAAACCTAATGGAATTTTACTTGCCTATTAGTACACCAATAATTCTTCAAAAATTTCTGATGATGATCACAAATTTTTCTTCACCTTCCTGATGCACAATCTCCTTCGGCTTCGATCGGCCTTCCCGACGCTATCAATGCGACACTAGCACTCCGGTCGACAATCTAGGATTTGCAAGTAATTGGTGTGGCTCAATGGGCCTATTGGGTAGTTTATAATTTACTCCCAATCACAAATATTTAATTTATTATTGCCTAATAAATAATAGGTCAATAATAATCAAAATAATAATGCCTAAATAATTTAGGTCTTCACACAACAACAATTTCTCATTCGCCTTCCAAGCTCGAGCTTGTTTTCGTATTTTTGTGTGTCCATTACAATAGAATGGGTTCCCTATTTATACAAAAATTAGGGCCCTTAAAAAATGCAATACATATTATCTTAAGGCTATATTTAAACCTTAGCCTCACCCGTAGCAAAATTAATGGGATTACATACCCATATAGGGCGGTTTGCATTTTTAATGGGATTACATAACCATATTGGCGGATTTGAATTTTTAATGGGATAAAATCCCAATTTGAGTGGCTTAGGGTTAAGGGGGCAGTTTTGTATTGTAAAGTGGGTATTTATCCCACATTTTGCGGCCTTAGACTTAGGGAAGGTTTTAATAAACCTTATCTCCTCCATTCTCCACATGGATCTTACCACGCATGGCATAAGCCCCAACAACCACTTCACCTCCTCCCTTCCACGTGGTCTTAGCATAAGCATTGGCTTTGGCGCTTAAATACTAATCTATGAACATTAATATATCAATTGACATATACATGTGCGTGGCATTTGGAAAGTGGACTTACCAAGTAAATATAATTTCGACCCATGTAATGTAGTATGGAAATAATTAACTTTTCAGTCAATAAGTATATATTCCACTTGCGTCTCCCGATAGGAAAATCGATCATATTTGATTCATGGTGGCAAGCCACATGGTGGCTTGTGGACCCACAACATCGGTGATAATACCATAGTCCACACAAAGCAACTAATTCCCTCTATAATAAAAGTTGAGCTTCTTGTTCCCGTGCACCATTTTTACGCTCGTCGAAGACCGATGATCGAAAACCAACAAACAACTCCCTTTTGCCTCATGTCGCAGTGCGATTGGTTCAATATTGACCAGTTGACCAGAGTTGACTTTCCCATTGACCGAACTTTGACCAGACATAACTAGAACTCCCAATGTTCATTTGTTGTGTTCTCACAGTCATTGGAAAGCTCTCAAGATGATCTTCTACACTGACACCATTTAGGGATGTCTAGGGAACTTTCAAAAATGATCCCCTGATTAGAAAAGGAGTTCAACTCTTAGCCAAATTTGAGTAAAAATGAGTAAAATTGAGAAAATTTGGCTTCGGGGGCACTTTGCTTCATTTTTCTAACTCCCCAAATCAAGAGATATCCCAAAAGTTACAAAAAAATTGGAAAAAATTGAAAAAAAATGCAAAAACTGGAAAGTTCCACAGAGAAAGTCCATAGAACAAATTCCGTGAAAAGTGGTGCACAAAAATTCTACAAAACAAAGACCATGAAAAGTTCCATAGAGAAATTCTGCATAACAAAGTCCATGGAAAGTACCGCGAGAGAAATTCCATGCAGAACAAATTTCGCGGAATCTGCCGTAGGGAAAGTCTGCGGAAAGTGTTGCAATAAAATTATGTGGAAGCCGCAGAAAACTAAAGCTATATAAATCCATGGAAGTTGGAGAACATAAGTCTGTGAAAAACTAGAAAGTTGCAAAAAACAAGAAAATCCACGGAACAAAGGAAATGGCGCCTTTCGAGTGAAACTTAAAATGACCATAAATTTTGATCCAATGCTCAAAATTTGATAAAATTTATATCATTGGAAAGTTCTTAACATCTTCTATGTAAAGTAAATTTTATTGAGATTATGTGTGCACAAAATTGAAAACGTCTCCAACATGAAAATGCACAGTTCCAAGCCCAACCACCGCAATTAATGAAGTATGGCACCCCATTTCTTCTTCCAGAAGCTAAGTGCATGGGGAATGATTTGGAATGATGTGTGTGCCATTTCCAGAGCATTCAATGACATTTTTGGTGGGTGGGAGCATAAATCTGAGTTTCACTTTTCTCTCTTCTCTCATTCACTTCTATATATTGTAAACTCTTCTCATTTTTAGGGAGATATTTTGGGACTTAGGGAAACTCTTGCATTTTGGTTTCTCAATTCCATTGAGTTGTAATCCTTCCCATGGGCATGTAGAATGTATTTGTGCCTCTATTTTGTATATATAATGGACTGTGTAACTGTTTGAAGTAATAAAATTTGTGTTTGTGGTGTTCTCTCAACCCTTGCATTTATTTTCTTGTCTTTCCTTGCCTCTCTGTTATTTTTGTTCTATTATGTGCATGTTTCTATTATTTTTAGGCTTGTGTTGTTGTGTTTCATGGGGATTTGGTGTTAAATGTTATTTTGGGACTATGTCAAAGCTATCCTAGCCTCTCTTAGTTGCATTTCTCTTCAATTTTCTCCCTCAGTAGTGTATCTCACTCCCTTTTCTTGGTGTTATCACCTCCTTAGTGTAGGATTTCCCATTTTTAATGCATTTTTCTCTCTCCCTGGTCCCTTGGAATCATAGATTAGGATTAGATAGTATATTTCCCTTCATTAGAGGTAGTTGTTGCATTAGTTTAGGAAGAGGAACCAGCCTTCTCTGGAGAATTATCTCAACTGCAAGGTCCCACACCTTGAGACAATTCCATGTTACCCAGTTACACTAATTACCCAATAAATTCACGTGCTATAAAATCAGATGGTGTTGTAATTTGGTGATAACTAATCCATTTAATTGTAATCCGGCCTTATATCTTTCGTCCTATTACAATCCATCCACCTGCAATCTATCTAATTGCATGCGCCCAACCGTAATCCATCCAACTACAAGTCTATCCCCAAGCCGTCTAACTACAAGTCATCCACCCTCATCCATTTATCTTATTTGTCCATTCCCAAGCTCATATGTCCCTTTTTTGTCCACATTTGTAGTCATCTTTCAATAGTTGGTATCTACGACATATCCATGGATTTTGGAAAGCAAGGTAAGAAGGTTACTGCTAGTTCAAAAAAAAGTAACAAGACATTGTTTGGTTATTTTGTAAACTCACAAAAAAAGGATGTTGTGTCGATTTGTGTAAAATATAGGTATGTACTATATACTAATTTATAGAATTTTATGATTATATTGTTCATATTGTATGTTTCAAATACTCCTCTTTATAAAGTTGAGTATTTACTCTTTACACACGTGTTTTATGTTTATTTAGTGGTATTAATAATATAAACAATTAATACTAATTTTGTAACACTTTTATATGAAGACGTTTCTCAAACAGTTCAAAAACTAATGTATTTCAAGATTTTGATGATCCTTTTGGTTTTAATGAAACTAATATTTTTCGAGATGATTCCATTGATGAAAAAAATTGTTCCCTTGATGACATCGAACTAGGAGAATATTCATCAAATTCTCATCCAACACCAACAACAGAGGAATCTTCTACTCTAATTTCTCGCTTCTAGAAAAAGGAGATGTGAGGATCAATATATTCTTGCTGAGAACCCAAATGCACAATTTGAAGTGGAAGGAAGTAAAAAAAATCAATAAGAAGAAAGAGGACAAACTAAACAATAGGAGGGAATTTTATATTCAACAGGGGCATCCAAATATCCTTTTATTAAACTCCGTGGAAAAAAATGGTAATGGTATTCTAACTCAATGTCGATGTAAAATATGTAGTAGGAAACAAAGAATATCACGTAATACAACTCAAATCGACACCATTGAAAAACACTGTGTAAAATACATATTTCCTAAAATCAAAAAGATGGGAGCATAGTAAGATCCCGTAAATGGAAAAATACAAAAGACTACTTGCATGTTAAGTCCGTAGAAAGAATATGGAAAAGAACAAAAACGTTTGAAAAATATAAGTGAAAAAGGTGGCACAATTGTAGAAAAATTGATCAAATATATGGAGACTAAAATACATGCCAAAAGTATTCAATTTGCTACTATATTCCATATATTGAAAAAGGAGGACCCATTTTAAATTTCTCATAAAATTAAATTTTGTATCATGTTATTATCTTACGTAACATTCCACAAGAACATTGCTCGATGGTAATGGCTAGGAAATATCAAAAAAATCTCTCGTGGAAAAGGAGGATCTAAAAGAGGCTATTAAAAATGCAAAATTTATTTCTCTTTCAATTGATGAGGTTACAGCAGTGGACAATACTTCATGGGTTTTTATTCATGTATACACATTT
The DNA here is from genome assembly GCA_018340775.1 of Taxus wallichiana var. yunnanensis. Taxonomy (NCBI): domain Eukaryota; kingdom Viridiplantae; phylum Streptophyta; class Pinopsida; order Cupressales; family Taxaceae; genus Taxus; species Taxus wallichiana. The sequence continues at coordinate 576,887,201 of CM031240.1, forward strand.
ACAAATGAAGTAATAAATCCCCATCTCTTAGAAGTTCATAAAATGAGTGAAAATTGTAATTCTAAAAACATTTACAAATTGGTGGTGTCAAGTTTGAAGGATATTGTAGGTATGGATGATTTTTCCATTGCAACGAAGTTAGTTTGTGTTGAACTAATGGTGTAGTTGTAACGTAGGGGGAAAAATGGTCTCTACATATGACTACAAATAATTGTTTGCCCCTATATGATTGTAATTCATTTCATGTCTCACATAATGAATCTGGCCTATAAAATTATGAGCGCATTCGAAAGTGTTGCCAAAGTGAAGGATTTTGTCCATGATTTTCATACATATTATTCAAGTAGTCCAAAGAGATTTTTATAATTTCAGAAATTTGTAATTGGACTAACAAATGAGAAAAAGATTCACAAACATATAAATACCTTATGGATTCTAATTTATGATCCTACTTATAGAATATTTGAAGAATATCCTTCATTGATAGGTTTTATGTATAAATACCGCAGGGAAGTAGATAAAGCTAAAGATTTGTTGTATTGTCTAACAGATATTGAAACTTTACTTACACTGTGGTATTTTTCCAATGTTGAAGGAGCTAAATGTTTTGATAAAGCATGCACAAGAGCAATGGCATCTACATAATAGACTTCATAAGACTCAAAAAACGTGTGTGCATGAGTCTAGATAGTTTATATTTGTCAAATTGAAGTTTTCAGGGTCCTATTTTTGAAAGTCTGAAATGCATTAATAGACCTTAAGAATCCAAGTTGCTACTTAAAATTCAATATACATGATCATATGTGTATAACAACACATGGGAAAGAGATACCACTTCATACTTTTTAGAGAAGAGAAGATTTGGTTGGGTCAGAGATGGAAGAAGTAAGAGTGACACGTAATTTATATGAAATAGTACTAAGTGACACTTGAAATAAATTGAAAAATATTTCTCAATATTTATCTACAAAGATCCATGAAATATTCAAAAAGGATAAATTACTTGAAGCAATGGGAGTTATCAATCCATAATTTTGGAATATAGCTGAAACATACCTGAAACATCCATCGAACTTTATTTATCAAATACATGACTAGTCTAATGGAACATTTCTGTAAGCATGAAGAGATAAATAGAGTTTTTGTTGAAGGTATTTTACAAAATAAGTTATTGATTTCTCAATCACAGGATTTTTCCACCACTATGCTAGAGAAATTTTGGTTTTGGACGAGCCAAATGAAAATGGTTCCATTAGAAGACTTTGGAAGAATCTTTACTCAAGTATTATTTTATGAGAGGATTTGAGCAAGTATATTTAGCTATATGAACTTTTCAAACTATGATTTTGGGATCTGTTGAAGATGAGAGAGTATTTAGTGCATTGTCCTTTGTAAAATCAAAAGTATGTAACAAAATGGATAAAAAATTAGAAATTTCTTCTCGAGATTGTATGTTTCAGTTACTCTGTGGAAACTTTTCCTTAGGAGAGAGCACTTACATTATGGAATTCACTTGTAGAAAGAGGAGGAGTCGATAACATTCTGACTAATCTGAGGGATTTGAACACATCCACCAAACATACTACTAATTTAATAGAATTCTAGGACACAAATAAACGGGTTGCTTCAGACGGTTTCAATTGTCGACTTCTAATTTGTTTTATAAATTCTTGACGCTATTGACAATAATTTGATATATTGATATATTTATAATGATTAATGATAATCAATTGGTCTTAATAGACTAGTGTTTTACTTGTAACAAATTCATTTTTTATATTTTGTTTTATTATTGAAATAAAGACAAAGTGATTTATTTAGATCTATCTACTTGATTATTGGTTAATGTGTTATCTCTACATGAAACATAAATGATAAATAATTTCAAACAAACACACACTAAGTGTCTTAAACCATGTTTTACATCTCCAAATAGTAACATAAAAATTCAATGTAATTAGAAATCCAATTACAAATTTGCATATTAAATTGTTTAAAACCTTCAATAAATGCAATGATAATAGTAAATGTAGTTCCAATTCAAAATTTGTCTTGTATTCATTCTATCAAGAGGTGGATTACTTTATGAAGACACGTTTTCATAAAGCATTGTCAGCTAATACCATTACAAAATGATGGGTTGAAAATTATTTTCAAAGCTTCGGGAAATTTTTTCATATAAGAACCCGTTACGAGGGAATCCTCTTTTACGCCATTGATTTTGAATCATAGTTTTCCTTACGTCTACCACACGAAATAATAAAGAAAAAAATTGGCTAGCCACTATTTTTTAATTCCTATGTTAGTTTTGGAATTATGACAACACACCTATCACATGGTGAAACTAACTAATTTTTTCAATTTTTTTGTTGTCATAGGGCGTCTTGATAATTTTCTTGTATAAAGAGGCGAAGTTTGATTAGTTTATATAGCACTCTCTAATAAAATTCTGATGTCTGCAAATCATGTGCTACACTATTGATATTTTGAAGAATATTTTTCTCCTCCCTCATAACATCTCCTAATGATAAAAGTGATGGATCAACATCTATCTTTTCCTTCAGTAAGATATCTAGATCCATCTTATGTTCCTTGATTATCCTTTTCAATGTATTATTTTTTTATTTAATTATTAATTTTTTTCCTTCAACTGTATAAATGCATTCAAGATTTTGCAAACATTCTTCAAATGTGCATCAAATACAACTACTTCTTTCTTTAAATTTTCATATTTTACCTGCAAAACAGAAATAGAAATGTATTAGTCTATTATATAATTCTAAATAGTTTGTTCTGCAATGCTCATAATATCATGATTTTGCATGTAAAATATTACCTACCACAACTTTCTCTTTTTGCATTTATAATTAAAACATTACTTTTTTCTCTAGCACATTTTTTGTAGTGCATCTGGGCTTCAACATTAAGATTCTCCAACATGTTTAACATTATATCCAAAATATCATCATCATAATCATTATTATACAAAAATTTTCCTAACTAAGCTTTGTTTAGAAAAATGTCAAGCCTTGTTGGTTGGCTCTCTACATCAATGAATAATGAATGCCTTTGAGCATGATTATGGTATCGGGTATTTATTTCTTTGATCAAAATTTTGGCCCTTCTCTCCCAAGTGCACATTGATTCCACATCATACATAACAACTTCCTAAATTTTGCCCCCATACTATCTGATATCATATTTTCAAGGAAAATATGTCTTCTAATCATCCGTGAAGGGATTTTTACTTGGTAGAGGAGGAGAGTCCATTATTTCATGTACATCTTGTTACACTTGTGGCTGAGGAGGTGGAGTAGATTGTATCATACTATGCATGTCAAAATAATTACCCTTCTCTGCATCTCCACTATCAAATCCCAAAAATCATCACCGAGCTCAATCTGGTTCAAAATCTAGGTGCATGTTGTAGTGAATACATCACCTAGTGAAAACCCTAGAAATTCTAAGGTTACCGAATGAATTGTTTATGTAGAGTATGTAGGAAACCTTATATTCTTTCCTACCAATTTCCTTGTTGTTTGTACAGCATGTACATGTCGATGGTAATGAGGCCTTTTTGAATCTTTAGTGAAGATCTATTAACTACAAGAAGAAAACTACAAAGTATTAAAAACTAATCATTATACCCTTGTAAATTCTAAATAAAATATTGCAAGTAAACAAAAGATGTTAAACATTATACATTACTTTGCATGCTCGAAGACATGACCATTTGACCTTGACATTGAGAATGAGTTTGATCTAAACCATCAAACTCGTAACTTTATGAAAGCAAAAATTTAGAAATATTATTTATGGTTACTCTTAGTAGCTTAATTATAAATAATAATATTTATACCTGTAGAAAAGTGTGATGGTATAGGTGGTGGTAGTGGTGGAGCTATTGACCCTAAGTCTTTTTGACGAGGAATTCAAATTGGGGTTGATTCCATTGAATCCATGTCAGATTCACCAGAGACCTCTCGAGGGGCTTTACCCTGAGCAATAGCCTCCTTATGAGATATTCCAACTATAATTATTCTCTATAAAATATAAAATTACTATTATTATTGCATTCAAAAATAAATAATCGCTATAATTTTAAAATTAATTGTTAACTTTTGTTCTTCAAGTGAGATACCAATCATTTTTTCATTTATTGCAAATAAATTGAAATTGATTTGTTCTGCAATTAGTATAAATCTTCATGGTAGAAAGCAAGCAGATAATTGGTATAAGAGAAAACAAGATTGGATTTATTAGATGTATTCATACCGCAAGGGTAGTGTTGACATCTTTTTATTTGATTCAACAAATATGTGAATCAATTGAATTTTTTCCCTACTAGTGTCTCGATATATACTTAACCGTCCAAAATGGAATGTCCATGGATCTACCCTGCAACACAATCTTGTCTTGAAATAGTTATATCATTGCATGAAATAATTTGTTTGTAATTACTTATATAAAAAGGCCTCTTTTGGAACAATTAAATTCAGCTGCAACAAGATAAAAGAAAATTTAGATGATTAGGCAAATAAGGAATATTAAGAAAACAAACAATTGAAAATAGTATTGTACTTACCATCAACCTATTTATTGTAATGAGACTCCAATAAAGAATTGTCTTCATTAGTTAGGACTCGCCTTTATAATCATGGGAATCTAGTTTTAGAAAGGTAAGCCACTTAATCGATGGCTATTTTCGTGCTTCATGGTAAAATAAAATATATGATCCATCAAGGGAAGGGAAAATTGTCTATCTTCCCGGATGTAAGAATTAATCGGGTAATCTAGGATGGTAGTTTATGTTTCAAATTAGGGCATGTGTATAAGACTCTCCAATTTTTATTTTTTCATCCATTCCTTAGGTGTGTCTTTCAATTTTATCAGTGTTGTAATCTAAGGGAACATGAGGTTTTTGTATTGGAATTTGGAGGCAGGAGTAACCGTAGTGCTATCCATTGTTGAAAGCTTTGGATTAGTGTAAATTTGTAATAGAGGGAGTGGAAACCGAAAGATTGTAGGTGCGCGTTGGTCTGGTAGAAAATTGGAGAGCTCAGAGCATTTTAGATTTGTAAAATTTTATGGAAAAGTGAAGAAATGAACCTCGTAGGGGTATATATAGGGATCTAGTTCACAGTATTAAACACATGGCAAAAGACGATTGGTGGATAAGTTCAAGGCAGCATGTGCCCGGGGACTCATTTCTAGGGATATTCATCATGATCCTTCTAACAAGTAATATACTTAGCTTGTGAATACAAAGAACCATCTAATATGGATAGGACATGTGTGCAAATGTAACCCATCCAATCGAAAAGGACGGTTGTCTTAACAACACATGATACATGATAGACACCCAACCACAAGAGACAGATGACTAACCTCTAGAGATGAAATTCTAGAAAATGATGATAGGATGGATGTCTCATGGGTTTCATCCAACCAGGAAGGGATAGACATCCAATCCAAAGAGACAAGTCATCCGTAACAAACAGGTCTCATCCAACTAGGAAGGAACGTCATCGTCAACTCATTTTAGATGATTGTTTTACAAGGATATGTTCATCCATCCCTTAGCACAACAATATATTTGACATCTAATAGAGCCTAGATCCTATAGCAAAGAGAGAGACGTCCATCCAACATTTGTCCATTTGTACAAACCCATCAGAAACACACCCTCATAGGGGTATATATATAGGGATCTAGTTCACAAAGATCGACAAGTGATGACAAATGATTAGTGGAGAAGTTAAACGAAGCACATTCCTCGGGAAATCGTGTCCGGGATGGTCATCATGAACCTTCCAGAGGTAAAAGACTCATCATGTGAATACAAATAACCATCTAATATGAATAGGACGTGTGTACAACACAACCCATCTAATCAAAAAGGATGGTCGTCTTAACAACACAACGTACACAGGACAAATGCCCAACCACAAGAGACAGATGACCAACCTCTAGAGATGACAGTTTAGAAAAGGATGGTAGGATGGAAATCTCATGGGCTTCATACAACCAGGAGGGAAAGACGTATAATCCAAAGAGATGGCTATCTAGAAGGAGTAAGGTCTGCGTCCAACCAGAAGGGACATCCATCCAACTCATGTTAGATGACTATTTGACAAGGACATGTTTGGCTAGCCCTTCACCCAACAAGGGATTTGACATCAAATAGAGCCTAGATATTGTAGCAAAGAGATGGTTGTCTAACATCTATCCATCTATGCAAAACCGCTGGAAAAAACACCATGCCAAATTGCCTTTTCCACGAAATGGTTTTTCAGAAATTCGCCATCATTTCAAAGCCCATATCGGAGATTCTCCACCCATTCTATAATAATTTTTTGAAGGGGGTTCTTAAAATGAACCCTAGTTCACTCTTTCAGTGAACACCGGGTCATTCAAACTCCCCATTTGCATCTTTTTCTTATTAGGATTTGATGGGTTTTGGGGTTTTACAAGTTGTCTCTCTCTTTGCAGTTTATAAGTGAACTTGAGAACAACCAGCGACACACAAGTGATCAACATTGAAGGTTAGAGACCATCTTGTGACATAAAAAGAATCATTTTCTAACCATTTTTGTAGTCATGGGCTCTCGTAAGGAGTCTCCAAAGGCCCAAGTGCCCCCCGACCCAATCCACACACCCTATTCCAGTGCTTGTTTAATAGTTACATAATTTACAAGGCACAATTGCAAAAATCTTCTCCTCTTGTTTAATATTTTTATAGTCCATAACACTTCGGGATCTATTGATAAATTATCTAAGTTTCATATTCCCTCTCTTGTACTTAGGGTTTCAATTTTCATTAGCTTATTTCTTGTGTCATATTTTTACTTTAGTGTTTTATTTATCACATGTGACTCTACAATATCTTAGGGTTTAACATAAACTCAATATGTTTTAAATCATTTGGTGAACCCATCACTCAAATCCAACCTTTATTCTAATTTTTTTATCATGGATCGATCTTATGGACCATTTATTTAATCCTGCCTTCAAGAGCTCAATGATAATCTTGTTGAACATCCACAAGATCTAGATGTGCTTTTGTTCACTTTTTGTGAGGAGGCCACCAATCTTATTGAGCTTAATGTTCCTACATCCATCCCCACTTCTATGCCTATTACTACTCAACCCCTACTTCCACCCTTCCACCTACTTCTATTGTTCCCGTATTTGTTCCTACTCCACCAACCACTTCACTCCGCCTCTTGTTTCTCACACGTGGAAAGTCTCTTCCACTGGAACTCAATACCTAGCCTCTCTCTATCAAGATCTCCAAGTTCAAATCCATCAACTGCAGCAGCTACTTCTCATGCATCTCCATCTCTTGATTCCACATTACTACTTCATACTCCTTTCACACTTGCCATTTCCACTTATGCACTTCCTCCAAACTTCATCACTCCCAAGTTTCCCACCTTCAATGGTCATGGTGATCCTCAAGAGCATATCTGATCATTTCATGTGGCATGTATAGATTATGCGGATGATCATACTTTACTAGCAAATATCTTTCCTAGAAGCCTCTAAGATTATGCAATGCATTGGTTCTACGATTTACTGTCCATTCAGTAACATAATTTACACATTTATCTGATGCTTTTCTCACTCATTTTTCAATCAATATCAGTTCTAAGATATCATATGCTCAACTCGCATAAATTAAACAAGGATCTAATGAGCATCTAGCAAACTATGTTTTACGATATAAGAACAACCTAGCTAGGATGACCAATGTACTCACGGAATCTAAATTGCAAGATATTTTGTAATTATTTGGCCTCCTTTGCAAGAGAGTTTCATCTTTGAGACATCTCCATCATTTGATCAATTATGTCATACTCTTAAGTTACACAAAATCAAACTCATTATCTATGGGAAATCTTAAATATCATGATCAAGCTTCATCTTCTACTCGGTTTCAAAGAAAATCAACTTTCAAGCCATCTACTAATCTAGTTGAAGCAAAAGCTATTGTTAACATTGTCTCTACTCCTGAAAAGCTTTAATGGCAGCCTCTAAAGTGTACATTCACAAAATTTCCTTGTGCTCCATATTCTATTACCATAGCTTGTTGAGAGAAATCTTATTACGCTTCCTCCTCCACTTAATTTGGATCCATCTCACCCTAAAGGATGTAATTATAATGAAAATTTCAGATGTGACTATCATCAATGTGTTGGGCATTCTACTTGATGATGCTTCAAACTTAGACATCTTATTCAAGATCTCATCAACAACAATGCAATCGAGATCCCCGAGCCTTCGAATTTAAATCGGTCAATGAAAACAAAAATATCAAAATATTTAATGATCCTCTCCCTAAGCATGACAAACAAGCTATTGATTCTTCAACTAATCATACATATCATACAGTGTCTCCTCCTTCATCGGGGGCCCTTTATTTTTATATTTTCTCCTGTTGATGCATCTCCACCATTTATTACATTCTTTGATCATGATTATCATGTCACATTCTCTTCTGATACATTACATATTCACACTTCTATCAAACCTCATGTTATCAATAATATAATGATCAATCCATCGATTCATATGGGTGTGTGATCTATTGCACTTCTTATCGTTATTAACTATCCACTCTCTCATATTTCATATCTAATTCCCAAATATTATGGTTACGTCAAGATTCTAGTTACAGTTGGGCCTCTTACCATGCTTGTGCCATTCATTATGGCACCTTCAATCAAAGGGTGTGACATGCTCTTAGGTCTTCCTTGGATCCATGCCACTCAAGCTATCATTTCCATGAATCACTTGTGTCTAAATTTCATTCACAACAAGAAAGTTATCACCATCAAAGGTGTTCCTCCATGCACACCGTGGCCACAACCTCCTCTTGAGGTTACCATTGCACTCGCTAAATCATATAGGTCCCCTAGACCTCTTAAATCTAAGGAAATCTAATCTCTCCTAGCTCTCATATTCACACATGACCTACTCGGTCTCATCGGTCCACTAGTCCATCTCATCAGCCTAGATCCACCACTTGGATGTCTCCTTCACATATGTGCACATCACCTCCTCAATCTCCTTCACCTAGGTGTATGTCATCTCCTCGGTCTCCTTCACATAGGTGCACATCACCTCTTCGGTCTCCTTCACATAGGTGTACATCACCTCTTCGGTCTCCTTCACATAGGTGTTCATCACCTCCTAGGTCTCATGCACATAGGTCTCATTCACCGATACATCATTTGTCTCATACATCACCAATCTCGAGCATGGTCACATGCCTTTATCTCTATAAGCATCGGGTGGAGGACCTTTTCCATTCACTTTTATTAGATAGCTTATTCATCATCATACACTTGGGGGCATCATGCTTACTCCCCCTCACATCCTCATATGTCTATCATTTCTACTCATACACTTTGTGCTTCATATTTCATCTCTCTGAGCATCATTACACATCTTGATACACTTATATCATCATTACCCTATGACGCAATCTCATGCTAAGGTTCACACTTGACTATTGAGGGCATACTACATCCATGAACCTCACATCATACACATGACACATTTCACACTCTATGCATTCATGACACATCTCTCTAGCATCACATTCTTACACATCACACTACCCTATGATGCACTCTAGTTCCATGGTTCATACTTGATTGTTGAGGGTCTAAATATGAAATTAACCTCACCTCTTCTACACTCTTTATGATTTATGTTTCATTGATCATATCTTTCTAGCGCACACTTTCAAACCATTTCCCGATGACGCACTCTTGTTCTATGGTTCATTCTTGATTGTTGATGGGTATTTTATAAATTAACCTCATCTCATACTCATATACATCTGCTCAGGGGCATGTCGTCCTATCACATTCATATTACATTTCATTCCATCTCACTCACTCACATCATACTATATATCTTTGGTTGTACATACTCTTTTTTTTTTATACTAGTTACATGTACACTTTTTTTCATGCTAGACAAATACTTTGTATGTCATTATCTTTATCATATACACATGCACGTTCACTTGTTCTCTAGTTTTGAATGCAAAATTCATATAGATCCTTACATGCGAGAAATGATGCTTGGATTTGTACCTCTTTCCATTCCCACCGAGGCTCCTAGGGGAATCTACATTCATACACATCACATGTTCTATTATTTCATTTTATACTACTTCCTATTCTTACTAGAACACTACTTTCCATCGATCTATACACGCTTTGACATACTTTTTATATTTCTAACATGCTAATGGGTGCTTCATGTGTAACATTTTCCTTGCAAGAACTATTTTCCACCATGGTTGTATTATTTTTCATTTTTTCGTTGTATGTCATTGTTTGTGGGCTTTTCCCTATGTATTTCTTGATCATTTTTGTATGATTTTGGCCTCTTTAGCCCTGATTGTCTTGTGACATTGTGAGTGATGTCCCATGTTTGAAACCCACTTTTTGTGGTCTACATTGTCTTCTTTGCTTGCTATATTACACATTGTCTTTTATATGTGTATTTGTCTTGATTGCTAAACACATGTTTATAGTCATATTGTTTGTGTGTGCTTTGGTTTCTACCATGCACATTCCCCCCCCGTAGGGAATTAGTTTCATATCAGCATTTGGTCCTCTCCTTTGGGATGCATCCTCCTAGTGACGTCGTGTGCACCCCAAATGAGGGAGGCATACATTGGGTGAATCAAACACCCCATACAACATCTCGAGTTTCATACAATCCTTGCACATTACATGAACAAAATAGAGTTACAGTCACACATAATGGCCTAGATTCTAACTTGGGTCCTCAATTTAACACAAACACTAGTACCCAAATATAGACATGAGCACCAGGGTGCTCCTGACATTTCCCGGGTTTCTATGACTAAGCGGAACCTACAATTACTTTCTCATATTGGCATAGTTTTCCAGCAATTTTAACAAAGACATGCATAGTCCTACAACAATCAGAATGCATTCTATCTTATTTTTCTACTTGGATCGAACTAGATCAAATATGGAACAAAGTAGGATCACACCATTTATAGTGGTGTATAAATTTCGGAAAGCAGTCAAGGATGGAGAATAACACTAGACCTTTCTCCCCAACACTCTTCTTCTATGGCATGAGATCACCCAAAAATCACACTTGGCGTGAGATCGCCCAAAAACTCACACTTGGTGTGAGATTACCCAAAAAACTTGTTCTTGGCATGAGATTTCCCAAAAAAACTCACTCTTCTACAAATTTTAGACACTTTATATCCTTTTCACTCATCACGGATCAAGTGCACATGTTCCTTTTACTACTTTTTCACATTTTTACATGTTTTTTATAGAGTTTTCATAACACATGACTTTGACTACTCTTTCGCTCTTCTTTTGTAGGTCCATCCTTAATACACAACAATAAGTAGTCCCACATCAAGCAAGCACAATAACATCAAAGTACAACATGGCATAACACATATATTTCACCCCTAGGTTCACTTCCTCTTCCTTAGCTTCCATGCTTCATTTTATCACTCCACATTTTTTTTGTCTCCTCGCATGATTTTGCCATCAATCTACATGGTTATCAGGTACACATCTCTTATCTACTTTATGTTATCGATTATTCACTCAACAACATAAAGTGGGGAAAATGTAGACACAAAATCACGCACTTGGGTACATTTCTAGGTCCTAATCACATATTACTATTCATATGATTCCTAAGCAAGAAAACTAGTAATTGACATCTATCTTTGGCCTCTTTTCTATCTTTCTTATTTCCCTTTGGTCTTACACACCCCACAAAGTTTGATCTTCATTGCTTTATCTTTCTTGACTCTAGACACCAACTCCTAGCCAATAAGCCAAAGCATCCAAGCATCATCGGCCCCCTTTAGCTACCTCTTTACCTCTTTGTATCTTATTCACCTCTTTTTGGACATCTTGTTTTGTTATGGTTCGGCATTTTAGTTGTCAATTATGAAATTCAAACAAGGGAATCATATAAATACAAATCTATATGACCATAATAAAGGACCAAGATCTAAGCATCTACTATCACCACCTAAGGTTGTATCCAAAGGCATTCTAAGAGCATCAAAGCATCCATCTAGCACTCACTCAAGGGACAAGGGACTTCATTATTTTCATACACACATAGGAGGGGAAGTTAATTTTTTCATCCACACATCTATCTACATTACTACATCTAGATATTGCTCGTTATCAAGTGCATAATACACAAGAGTTACCTAGGGCATGATTTCTACACACACGCACAAGAACCACATGGATTTTGAGATGTAGTGAAACGTTTGGTCGTAAGTTCACTCTTTCGGTGATTATCGCAGCTTGATCTGAGTCCCCATTTGCATATTTTTTATTTTTAGGATTTGATGTTTTTTGGGGTTTTGCAGTTATCTCTCTCTTTGTAGGTTACAGGAGAACTTACCAATCAACCAATGATACACAGGTGATCAATAATGAAGGTTAACGACCATCTTGCGACATAAGAAGAATCATTTTCTAACCATTTTTGTATTCATGGGCATCCGAAGAGGTCTACAGGTGCTTCTAGGCACCCTGGCACACCCCTTACCCAATCCAGGTACCCTACTCCAAGCTTATTTGATAATTACATAATTTACTGCATAGTTGCGACATTTTACTCCTCCTATTTACTAGCTTTCCATTGCAAAACACTTCAAGATCTATTGCAAAATCAGCTAAGTCTTCTATTCCCTCTCTTGCACTTAGGGTTTTAATTTTCATTAGCTTATTACTTGTGTCGATTTGTACTTTAGTGTGTTATTTATCACATGTGACTTTGTAATATCTTAGGGTTTAGCATAAAATTCAATATTTGTTAAATCAATTATGTTAATTGGTTAGGTGGAAAACCAAGACATCTATTGTGGTCCTCTTGGAAGAATTTTTGTTGGTTTTAGAAGCTAGATCATAAAGTTAAACTTAGAGAAAATGCATTTTTGGAGTTGTTTTTGAAGTTGGAAATGTTTAATATTTTGTAATTTTGTTGATGTTAGAAGAATAGGTTTGCGTTATTGTTAAAAAAACATGGATGGATGATTTGTTTAAGATAAAACATTAAATTAAAAGAGTTTTATTTCACCTTAGGGAGGAAATTAATCTTGTTGCTAAATATTTTTCTAAATTTCTATAGTTTCCTTTTTAAAATGAAATTTAGAGGATGAGAAAGAAAGATGTAAATGGTTTTCTTGTTACATAATTTGAAATGTGCAAGTATATTTCAAGATAATTTTTGTTAAATCTATAATTGTTTTATTTTCCTCTTCCCTCATGAAGAAATGAATATATATATATATATATATATATATATATATATATATATATATATATATAGTTATATATATATATATATATATATATATATATATATCTCAAAATAGTTCTATGTTTTACAATCTCTAAAATTGGGTTTACTTTTATCTTTGTTTTTATTATGAAATATTGTTGTTTTTGTGGCTGGATATGTTGATAGTTTTACAATGAGAAAATAAATATGAGAATCCTCATATATATATATATATATATAGACACACACACACACATGTACATGTATATTTATATGTGTAATGTTTATAAACATATTGCTATATGAATTTAAATTATTTGGGTTAAATTCCTGAAAAATTGAAAATGGTAATCGAATTGTTTAATAGAATAACAACATACTAGACTCCTTGATAACGGGGTCGAATGGATTTAAATCTGATGTTAGATGTGTTAGGAAATAATTGTTAGTGTTCACATAATTTAGTGTGTGGGAAATACTTGTGTATTTATTAAATGTAAATGTTAGTATTTAGTTATATTATTGTTATATGAACAACAATATATTATTGGTTAGGGTTGTTTTAACAACTCGTATGATTTGAGTTATGTATTGTTACAGGTGAGTAAAAATTAAACCTAAATATGGGTTCAGCTGTTATAGGATCATTAATAGGATTCCCTGTTTATAGGATATGTGATTCCTATATGTTTGAAAATCCAGAATGAATTATAATATAAAACATTATTATTATTTCCCTGCATAAATCTCAGACCAAATTATTATTTGGTATCAGAGCAGGGATTTTTAGTGTAAGAGGCTCATTTTATGGAATACTGATTTATTTGTAGGGGCACACTTTTACTGCGCCATGTTATGATATCCATGAATTATACTGTATTAATTTCTACTTCCATTCAAATCTCAGCCTGAGATGATTTGTATGATCTACATTGACGCCTTATAACCTGGTCTACGTGCCTTCATACCCTCGTTACCATCACATATTTTTGTTGTTTCACTAATCAATTCATCTTCCCACCATCCTAATCAGAGTTCTTTTTTCATACATGCATGTGTATATCATGTCCGTTCTGTGCATCCATCAACGTCGTGGTTGATCCAGATCATACCTGTAGCTTTAGAGATTATTTGTATAAGTCCACATGCACTCCTGTTGGTTGTGATCCATTTATATTCAATAAAATTTTGCTTTCAAGGAAGAATACCAACGGGTTTACACTCATATTGTATTCACGTATATCTCCAGTTTGGTCTACTTATTATTCATTTCAACGCAGATCCAAATCCTTGCCAGGTATGTTTTGTTTGGTCGAATACCTTCTAATTCTATGCAAAATTTTCATCGTATCATTCATGCATCAACTTATTTTTGGTCAATGATCTCTCAACGTTTGATCTATAGTCCTATGAATTTGATTTTCAGTTTGACAGTCATTTATGCACCTGATTTTGAGTAGTGCTTCCACGATCCTCGTGGATAGCCTATCTATGAGTTGAATTTCAACAGACCCAACTTCTTCCATTCCCAAGTATAGTAACTATTTTTCCCTTGTCATAGTAATTTGGTTTATTAACTGCCATTTTTCACTTGTCTTGACCCATGTAATTTTCGTATCAATTAAGTATTTGTTTAATTTGTTTGAGTCTCCTTTTATAGTCGGTTTTAGTATAAATATAAAGTTTTGATAGTTTGGTCAAATCCAATCTTTAATTGGATTCTCTTAAAATCTTAAGTCTGTTATGAGTCATTATAATAATAGGTGTGTTAGTGTTAATCCATTATGGTTATGGTCAATATAAATATTTGGTGTTCAAAATCTAAAAGTATCATTGTGTTAAAATTGTCAAAGTGTCATATTTTGTTAGTCGTCAAAATTCTATATGATGTCAATAGAGTCAAAAGTATTTTTCTAAATAAGTATAAATGTGGACTCAAATCTTTATTATTTTCATTGTATCATCATTTTGTGTGTCATTAAATGTCATTTTGTAATTTAAGTGTATTGTAGAGTCAAATTTTGTAAAAAATAAAAATTGCCTTATGAACGCATTTTTGGTAGAATTTGACGTCCAATAGAGGTTTTTCAAATTGAGCTCCATGATCACACCTAACCGAGGTAGTAGCGTCATTCACCGGAGGTCGGATGCAATGGAGGAAGGAGGGTGATCAACACCTTCCATCACACCAATGATGGGGCCGCATTTTGGTATGGTGGCATCTCTTTTTCAGTTGTGTGGTGTGTGCAGAATAAAATGGTGTGTGGTTTCCTTCCTTGTTATGATTGAAAAGAGAATAATGTGCATTTTGAATCTATGAATAGTTGTATAGGATGGCAGCTAAACTGGAGTGATTCTCTAATTGTTTTTATTCTTCAACTATCAAACTTCTTCATCGATCGGCCGGTGAAAGAGCATTCATTGGAAGTGAAAGCGAGAACTGTTGAGTTCGCGTATGTAGGTGTATTGGTGGAAGTGTGATCATCTAGTAAGGGATTCACTATGGTGAAGTAGATTGGTCATGTGCGAAAGATCCAAGCCAGTAGTATGTAGACCTAAAAGTATGCAAAGGCATACGATTTTGTTTCCAGTTTTTCAGATGTGCTTTCTTCCCATGTAAACACTAAGGGGGAATGTTAGGAAATAATTATTCTGTTCACATAATTTACTATGTGGTAAATACTTGCGTATTTAATAAATGTAAATGTTAATAGTTAGCTATATTATTGTTATATAAATAATAATATATTATTGGTTGGAGTTATTTTAACTCAGTATGATTTGAGTTGTGTATTGTTACATGAGTAACAATCACAACTAAATAGGGTTAGTGGTTATAGGATCCTTAATAGGCTTCCCTGTTTAGAGGATATGTGATTCCTATATATTTAAAAATCCATGATGAATTATAATATAGAACATTATTATTATTTCCATGTGAAATACTCAAACCAAATTATTAAGATGGAAATTTCCACATGATGGTTCAAGTAAAATTGAATTTTGATGGGCCTCGAAGGTAATCCTAGCCTGCTAAAAGTGGTTGCTTAATTCACAACTCTCATGGTCAACTAGTTCTTATGATGACTTTGGACTCGTGGATACACTATTAATAATATTGTAGAAGGAACTGTTCTTCTGCAAGGGCTCGAGAGATTTCTTCTTACCAATGGAGTAAACTATGGATTGAAGGTGGTTCCCGAATAATCTTAGATGCCCTCTCTTCTCACACATCAAAGGCTTAGAATTTAAATTTGATAATTCAAGAGGTCCTCCAAAGGATAAATGGATACGAGAAAATTCATTTTTCTCACATTCTAAGGGCGTAAAGTCCCCTACTGAGATCATCTTTCTAATATTGGGGTAGGATTATTGGACAGGGAAGGAATTTTTTAAAGGTATGGAAGGATAAATTTCCAATGGATTTACAAAATCCTTAATTAATGATATCAATCATTAATTTACATTACAATTTCCTCCGAGCCTTCCACACGGGTGGCTATCTCTCGCTCATGTGTTGGGATTTTATTGATTAGGGGTGGATTGATTGTTATATGTGTGAATTGAGTGGCATTTCCTCCTTCTACCCTTTAAGTACCAGTGCATTCTTTCCATTTGGCAATCCTACCCTATAGATAATTTGGGGAAAGCTTTGAGTTTGTTCAACCTCTAAAATGGAAAGAAGGGCTATTCATTGGAAGCTCCTTCCGTTTCAGCCCGATCTTGTCACGAGTCTCATAGGGGATCTCATCTTTCACCTTTTCGCGAGGTCACATTGAAGCTTCATTCAAAGAATGACTAGAAGAAAAATCCAAAACCCCCGCAATGCGGCGGTGACTCTCTAAGTTTTGGTCATTAGCCATGGATTTGGATGGGATCGATGAGGAGAAGATTCATACTCACTGCATGGGCTGATGATAGATCCTAAACACTCTATTGGGAGGTACAACATATTTGACGTGGCTTAGGGGATTAACGGTATTAACATTATTTCAAATGCTTGAGATAATTCTCTCTCCACACGAGATCATGTTGAGATAGAGAAGGTGGGTGACAGGAGGGGAGTGGAAGACACTTTCCATTTTCATGCCATCCTCGGGTGTTACAAGCTTTGGATTCTTGTCGGAAGGCAATTGCTGACCACCTAGGCCTTGAGCTTCCCCCCGAATCTTTTGTTAATTTCCCATGTGAGGACTCTTCCAGAGAGTCCAACCAGGTAATGTGTGTAGACTCAAACATGGTGTTTCTCAAGTGGAGAAGTGGGGAAGGTACTGGAACTAGAAATTTTCCATAGTTCTTCATAATATTATAGTCTTATATGTATCTCCGTTATATATACAACTCATTGTTTTTCTATGTAATAGGTTGGCTAAATGGGAAATTTCTCATTGCCATATATTTCCACCTTTAACACAATAATGTATTTATACTATGAATGCTAAGATGAGTTATGCTATCTATGGCAACTACATTGCATATTTTTTACGATATTAGGCCATTTTCCTAGGTAATATAAGCAAAAACAATAACAAATTAGACTTGAATAAATTCTTGGTGATCTTGTTTATACACACACACACACACACATATTCATTTCTTTTATTTAAAAAAATTAAATAAAACCATTTGGGAGTGTTAGAAGTTCAGCCTTCCCAACCCCCTGTACTTTACTCCCTCCATGGCCATGGCTATGTCATGTCCACCTTTATCTCTATTGTCATGGTTGTGGAAAGACTGCCACGTTGCCCCTACCTCCTTTGATTGCAAACAACCCACTATGGGATTGTTCATATCTCCATTTCCCCATGCGCAACCTTTTGGGGATTACTTTGTGTGTGTGTGTGTGTGTGTGTGTGTGTGTGTGTGTGTGTGTGTGTGTGTGTGTGTGTGTGTGTATGTGTGTGTGTGTGTGTGTGTGTGTGTGTGTGTGTGTAACATAGATATATAACTCATTCCTACACTTGAGATTTAAGCCTACAAAGTATTAAAAAAGAAGCATGATAACAAACTTCCATGGAAGCCCCTTAAAAGTATTGTATAAGAGAATAACACAAAAGAAATTGTAAATCTACAATCAATAAAACATAATTTCAAACCCTAAACAGGTATCCAATTTTAATGGAAAGGAAATAATGAAAGGATGACCATCAAAATCCAAATAACTCTTCTATTTATTTGGATAACTTACATACATATTCTAGCTCAGAGATCTTCATTACAAGTGGCACGCACCTCAGTTGTCCCCCTAGCACATTCACTTGGTCAATGTTTCCTCGTGCGCCTTAGCATGCTTCCCCTTCTTCCTTTCCCATTTTCCTTTTCCTCTTTGTTCCATTCTTACCTTGTGTGCATCTTCTATGCATTTACCTTCTTCCTAACACTTATTCATCATGCGCACACCTTGCACTTGCTTCAATTAGCTAAGTCTCTGGCCCTCTCATGCACCTCACACATTACCTTGTAATAGTTGCACCTTAACCATACATTCTCCGCTCATCAGTTTGCCTCATTTCCCCAAGCGCATTGTGCGCCTTCCTTCTACCTTCTTCCCGCACCTCGTTCTTTCATGTGCATATCTTTTGCCCTCCTCTACATCATTATGTGTTATGTTAGTCTCTGACATGCTTGAGTGTGCCACATGTAACTATTCCAAGCATGCCAACATGGTGCCGAATCCTTGCAACAAATCAATGAGTGACACGTGGCAAAAATGACAAGAACATTTACATAGTTGGCCATCCTTTCAGCCAATCCATGCATGCATGCCACGTGTATTTCGTGCACATATGGCTCTAACAAACTTCTAACAACCATATCTTTTACTACAAATCTCTGATCGGTGCCTAGTCTCAATCGAAAACTATTGATATGGGCTATAGTGCTAGACATTCAAATTCAAATTCTTAGTAGATCTGATAGGTGAGAAATGGGAAAACATATTTCTAGGCATTAATGAGTAGATCTGATTGCTCCAACCACCCTATTTTCTCTTATTCGCCCTCTTCCTTCTCCAACATGCTAAACAGACTTGGGGAAGTGCATTTGATAGATTTTCAGTGGATTTATAGGCATTGAATGCTTCTTGTTGGTGGTTACATTTCAAATTCAGATTTTCCCTCCTTCTCTTCTTCTTCCATGAATTCATCTATAAATGTAAGAGTTGGGCTCATTGTTAATGTTGGACATTTTGATCCTTACACATTTTTTAAGGACTTCATATTTTTGTATTTTGAGTCGTAGACCTCTAGATCTGGCTCATGCATGTGGATATTGGCCTCTTTCACCATTGTAACATCTCTGTGCATTTCTGGAAGTAATGGAAGCATTGTTTTATGACTATTCTTTATCCTAATGTTTTTATTCCTTCTTCTTTCCTTTTCTTTTACATTGAGTGTTTGTTGTGTCATTCTACATCCCTTGTAGTCCCTTTTTTAGTTGTGTTCCATGAAACTGATCTGGTAAATGCATCTTAGTTGTGCTACACGTGCCTAGCCTTCTTTCACGCATTTCCCTTCATTTTCACTCAAAAGATAGTGTTCATCCCTCTTTTTTTGTGTTATCACCTTTTAGATTAGTTTTCCTTTTTGTTATCCTTCTTTCCCTAGTCCCTTGGCATTGTTAGCTTAGCTTTCCCTTTCAGCACTAGGAGTAGCAATAGGAGAAGAAATAGATAGAGGAATCGGTCTTCTCCGAGATCTATCTCAAGCGCAAGGTCCCACAACTTGAGATGATTCCATTGTTGTCTCAAATGACTCAATCCTTCTAGATCCAAGACATGGGTGCAAGTTTGAATGACCAATAGTTTCTAGCATGCCCAGTGGGACCAACAGTGAAAGCTTAAATTTCATATTGCTAAGTTTTGGTGTGTGAACTTAGTATTTCCAACCTTTGGAGGCTTATTTCAACACATCTAGTGACTCCCAACATTTCCAGAGCTCTTATTTTGTAGTCTTGAGCACCTTTTATGAGAAGAGTGCATACCAGAAAAGATTGTTACAGATTGAAGGATCCTTTAAATACCTCCATCTTTTTCTGAGAAACACACGTAATAGATCTTCCGCACACGCATCCCCATCTCCAATGTGTCATGTGCACTCTACTCCTCCTCAAAATAGACAAGCGCGCCCTACCATGGCACTTCAACCTCCTCATCCTCCAAGGAAATTTTCCAACTTCACTGGTGGAAGCCCACTCAATCTCAATGCTCAACATGATATGCTAATGCCACACTCAAAAGTATTCCATACTTCATGGAGAAAATCAAGTCACCCTTATTGAACACATTCAAGATGTGGCCAATGTATGCTCTATCTATCTTGATTACACATGATGATGTTGTTGTCAGTTGTTTGTAGCCTCTTTCAAGGGTAAAACACTCTAATGGTACCATGGCCTAAGACTTGCATCTATTGCTACCTAGGATGAGCTTGGAACAACTCTTTGTAATTACTTTGAAGATAAATTAGATCATTTATCACTAGTGGAGCAGATTGACTACAAAAAGTGCACACCTAATGAGTAGATGACTAATTTCAACATCAGATTCCAAAAGACTTGGGACATAATTCCTCAAGTGGTAAGGCCTACAACCCAACATGCTTTCTTGTACTATCTAAGGGATTTGAATAGTGACATTTTAGTCATGATTCAATCCATGGGAGGTAGAACCTTACCTGTTACATACAACATTACAATAAGGGTAGAAAATAATCATTCAGGGTAAGTTGGCACCTAGGCCTCTTGCGCCCTTGTTCCCAGAGATGTATCCAATGCCCCAACCTTTCTATTGCTCTAGTTCTAGTGTAGAGTGTGCAACCAATTGCATCTACATCCTACTCTCCTACATAACAAAAAAAAAGAAGATGATGAATTGAAGGCCCTAATTAGAAACTTTTCCAACAAGGTCATATCATTAGAGAAGTAGTAGGTGTAAGCCTACAAGAGGTAGTTCCAATCAGGTGCAAGGCCAGAAAAATCAACCTTGGTAGAATCAAGTATGGAATCAAATATATGGGCAAAAAACCAGCATAATGGTAGATGGCATACTAATGCACACTTTCCTTTGCAATTTATTCCTCTTACACAACCTCTTCCAACGCCCAACATAAGTCAAGCACTTGTCCCAGTCCAAAACAACATGGTAGGATTCTGAATGGTGTTTTCCTTGCAATATGTCTCATAGCCAATATTATTATGCTAATGTTGCATGCGCGCAAGCCTACATGATTCATAACGCTTCTAGCTATGAGCCTTCAATGAGTGCACCAGAAGTAGATAACCAAGAAAGGCTAGAAGCTCCTCTAGAGGAAAATTTGATGTTCTTTGGCATTGAGGACTTTGTGTAATCAACCAAGCTATAGAGGATACAAGAGACCATGTGCCCAAGTTGTGGACAACACAAGATACAAGAAGAGAATGCTCGAGTCTAGCACACAGGTCACAATTCCAACAACACAAGAAGACCCTCAAAAGAAAAAGGAAGCAACTAAGACATCCAGTAGTAAAAGTGCTCAAGTGCCCACACCCGAGGCTCATGCAAAAGCTCCTCCGGAAGTGGCGCATGCCCTCCTCCTTTGGTAGGTCAAGCCTCTACACTAGCTAAGGTTCTTGCCTCTACCCAAAGCAACCAAGAAAGGATGTTGTTGTTCCTCAAATGCAAAAGTCAATGGGTTTTCCATTCAACATTGTGGACCAGATGAAAAGGAAAAACATAAATGTTACAATGTGGGATGCCCTAACCATTCCATCCCAACGACAACTTGTTGCATGAAGCTCGCACAACTCCCACAAGCACCGATCCAACTATATGCATAAATGCACTTCTATCTATCAACATCTACCAAGAAGAGGAGAAGAAAGTAAGTAAAGTTGTTAAAACCCCACCCTTCTATATGTCTTTGATCATAGGCAAACATCTTGTCCATAATTGTATGATTGACTTAGGTGCTAGTACTTCTATGTCATGCCTAAGAAGATTGTTGATGTCTTAGGACTTAAGTATAGCCCCTTGACAAAAGGAGTCCTACAACTCGATGGTTCAACTATCACTACCCTAGGAATCATCAAGGATCTTGAGTTAACCCTCCATGCATGTCCAAGTCTAATAATAACTCAAGATGTGTCAATCATTGATTTGCCCCCTTTGTTTTCCTTATGTTTGTCAAGAGATTTTACTACTAAAGTGGGTGGTTACTTGTCTTCTGATTAGTCTCATATGTTACTCAAGACAAGGTATGGTACCTAGTTTACCATACAAGCTGAGCCAATATTTTCCTATCATGTAGAGTCATATGTCTCATCCCCTCTCCAAGCCAATTGTTTAATCCAAGAAGAACAAGCTTCAGTTCTGAAGAGCAGCCTCTTCCACCTTCTATTCCTGATCTAGTACTTGATGAGTGGGCAGAGAGGCACCATAAATTTGACCCATATGCTGAAGAACTAGAAGCTTATGAAACTAGGCTTGGTACTTACTATTATTGAAGAAGAAGTTGTGTTGCCACATGTGCACTCAAGCAAAGTGAAGAGAACCTTGGTCTATGGAAGTTATACTTTGATGGATCTAGAAGCAGAAATGGCACGGGAGAAAGAGTGGTTCTCATTTCCCCTAAGGATGAGAAATTATTCTTCACTCATAGGTTACAGTTTACATGTTCTAACAATGTGGCAGAGTATGAGGCGTTGGTGCATGGTCTACTTATTTCGAAAAGAAGAAGATTAAGGCATACAGATCTTTGGGGATACATAATTGGTTATCCACCAAGTCACCAACAAGTGTCCAGAAAATAATAATCTTCTCAAAGATTATAAACACAGATTTTGGGACCTCCTTGAGAGATTTGATGCTCTAAATCTATAGGTGGTGCCACGTAAAATGAATAGGAAGATGATCAAATGGTCGCTGCTTGGTTTGCAGTTCTCTCCTACTGAGGACTTTGTCAAAGGAAACACTCAACACATTAAGATGGTGATCATACCATCCATTCCTAGAAATAACAACACCAACTGACAAGTGTTTGATAGTGATGCACAAATCATCTAGTTCATCCAGAATGAAGTTGAGTTCTCATCAAGTATGCAAGTTGATTTGCATGATAACTATGGTGACCAAGTAATACAACTTAAATAAACAAGTTGCCTAAAGGGCTGGTCACCTTAGAGAAAATGTTTATCCCTGATGATGAGTTCAAAGGTGAAGAAAAGTATATGTGCACCACACAAGAAGACTTCTCTCCAATCACTATTACGCATGGAAAAAATTTTTCTCTCTCAAAAATCTTGTGCATGATGAAAAACAGGCCTTCATCTCTCTCTATAAAAATACAACGATATCTTCTCATGGGAGTATGAATACCTCAAAGGTTTTGATCCAAGTATTGCTTAACACTCCATTGACCTTGATCCTAAGTATCAAGCCCATTAGAAAAAAGCAAATGACTAATCAATCCAAAGATAGAGCCCTCATGAGAAAGGAATTATCCAAACTCATTGAGGAGAAGATTATTTTTCCCATCAAGTACTCTACTTGGGTCGTGAATCTAGTTCCATGTGACAAGAAGAATGGTGAAATCAAAATCTATGTTGATTTCATATATTTGAACAAGGCATCTCTAAAGGATCATTATCCTTTGCCTTTAATGGAGTAGATTCTACAGACTATGGCGCGCACAAATATTCTCAATGTTGATGGGTATTCAGGTTTTAATTAGATCTTGGTCAAGGAAGAGGATCAATTCAAAATGGTGTTTACAACCAAGTGGGGAAAATATGCATATCAAAAGATATCCTTTGGTTTTTAAACGCAGTGCACAATTTCAATGCATGCCATGGACATTGCCTTCAAAGGTTACATCAATGAGTTCATCTTGGTCTACCTAGATGACATCATTGTCTTCTCAAAGCAAAGTGTGGATCATATGGCACACCTGGAGAAAGTATTTGAGAGATGTAGAAAATTTGGGGTATCTCTTAACCCCAAGAAGTGCAATTTTGTTGTGGCACAGGGAAAGCTTTTGGGCCATGTGGTTTCAAAGGATGGCATCGCAATTAATCCTGAGTGTGTTTTAGCCATCCTATCTCTTTCCATGTACACACACAAAAAGGCCTTACAGTCCTTCCTCGTAAGATTAATTTTGTTAGGTGTTTTATTCCTAAATTTGTAGGACTAGTTCGGCCCATCACCCTGATGCTCAAGAAAGACATAACTTTCAGATGGACAATAAAAGGAAAGGTAAGATTCAACAAAATCAAGCAAGATATTGCTTGCATGTCAAAATTCATCAACCCAAATTATTCAAAGGATTTCATCCTTTATGCTTATGGCACTGATGCAAGTGTTGTTTCTGTTGTCCTAACACAAGAAAATGAACAAGGGCTAGAATAACTAGTGGCTTTCTTCAACTATACACTAAAGGATTATGAATTAAAATATAGTCATACGGAGAAATAGGTCTACACCATCATGCATGCACTTAAGAAATTTCAAAAGTATGATCACCAAAATCATATCAAGGTGTTAATCTCCCATTCTTCTATTAGATACTTCATCATGGGAGCAAAAATTAGTGAAAAGAGAGCACGATGGGTGACCAAAATCATGGAATATGATGTTAATATCAAAGCCACAAAGCTAGTAAGAGGTAGCGCAGTCAGTAAGAAGCTTGCTGAGGATGCACACAATGAATCTGAGACTTCATTATTTCTTCATGAAACTCTCTCACATGAAAAATTTGAGTATAAAATAGATTCTAAAACGTGTGATTGGATGAAGGACATGATCACATTCCTTTCCAAGGGCACATAACCTCCTAGTTTAAACAAGGCAAAGAGAATACATCTGAGGTTACAATATATCCCTTATGTTTTGATTGATGGAATTCTCTTCAAGAAGAATATTGATGGTGTGTTGTTAAGGTGTATCAATGACACACAGACTGAAAAAAAGTGTTAGCATAATTTCACAATGGATTCTCTAGTGGACACTTCTCTGTCAAGACTACAACAATGAAGATCATAATGATAGGTATATTTTGGCCTACTCTATTTTCAGATACACACAAGTGGGTCACAAAATGTAAGGAATGCATCTTCTTTATAGGAAATAATAGATTGGCAGCACTTCCCCTCTAACCAATCCAAGCAGATCAACCTTTTGTGCAATGGGGTCTTGACTTCATAGGCATGATCAATCCACCTTCAAGCACTGGACATAAATGGGTGTTAATAGCTACATACTACTTCACTAGATGGACAGAAGCTATCATGCTCAAGGAATCAACCGAGTCAGTCATCCTTGACTTTCTCAAAGGTATAGTCACAAGGTTTGGCATTCCTCAAACCATTATCTATGATAATGAAAAAGTCTTCTGTTATCCAAAATGTGCCCCTTTGCTCATTTTTGTGGCTAACTCCTTGTTTCTTACCTCTCTTGTGCCTCAGTCTCCATTTTTTTATTTTTAGGCACTCAAATCTTTCTAAAAATGGCACCATTGGATAGAGCTCTCTCTCAGCTTTCCAAAAAGGTAAATTTTTCCTCCTAACTCCTCATATTTTTCAAGTTATGGCTCGGCGGAGTTTTTGTGGGAAATTTTCCCCTAGAAGGCCCGCAGCCAATGATATACGTGCCACGTGTCCAGGAAGTGGTGGGGGTCGAGGAGAACTTGGTTTTTTGCCAAGTGTTTTGGTGTAGGTTTCAAAAGAAAAATTCTTCCCGCGGGGCCCACCGACGAATCAGGAGCTGCCACGTGTCCCAGGGAAAATTTTTGGGAAAATCAGCTAAGTGTTGGCGCAAGGAAATTTTGAAGAGATGGCCCCGCGGCCAATCAAAACGTGACACGTGTCATAAGGAATCGGAAAGTGGAGCGGGGTAAAATTGGAAATTTGGCTAAGTGTTGGCCAAATTTCAAAGAAGGAAATTTTCACCCATTTTCCCGCCGCCTAATCACAATGCGACACGTGTCCAAGGAGGTCCACACCAGCGGAGCGGGGGAAGAATTAGAATTTTTGGCAAAATGTTTTGCCGAAAGTCCAAAGGGTGAGTTTTGGCCCGCTCCCCCGCCAACGAATGGAATCTCACCACGTGTCCCAGGGGTGGAGCGTGGGGAATATTTGGGAAATTTTCCCAAGGAGGAAATAGAGGAAAATTTAGAAGGGAAAGCCCGCCCCCTTATTGTGAGCCAATGGAATCTCGCCACGTGTCCAGGTAGGGCAAAAAATTTAGAGCAAGCCCGCGAGGAAATTTTGGAGGGTCAAACCCACACCCAATGGGGTTTTGACACATGTCCAAGCCAAAAATTTGAAGCAACCCACGTGGAAAATTCAGGAGAGACAGCCCGAGCCAATCACATCACGCCACGTGTCTTCACCTCATCGGCCCGGCGGGGAAATTTTGAAAAATTTTCCAAAGGAAAAATGAAGTAAAATGGAGCAGGAAGGGCCCGTGACCAATTAAAATGTGCCACGTGGCACCTAAATCGGTGGGGCATGGGGAAAATTTGAAAATTTTCCAAAGACCAAAAAGGGTAAAAATTCAAACTTTTTGCCCGCCGATCCGATTTTGGCCTGTTTTTGCCCTAAATTTTCAAATCGCCATATCTTTCGATCCAGAGCTCGATTTTCACGTTCTTTATATCAATGGAAAGCTGGTGAAATTATCTACATGATTCTAGGTCAATTTTTCATTTTGGTTCAGTTTGGAGAGAGAAAATCAAGAAACACCTCTGGCACGTGGTAATGGCCAGAAATGACGTTTCAACAACCAGTTTTAATGCAAAATGGGTCGCATTCTTCTTCAGCATGGCCAAAAATGTCAGGGCATGGGTCTGTAAGGATGCCCATGCTATTTTAATGCATCTTCATTCAATGGGGAATGGCTCCCATGTTTTTTACACATTTTCTCTCTCCTGGGCTCGACCCATGCATTGTAAAAGCCAGATTTGGCTCATTTTTTTAGGGTTGAACATTTTTTTGATAGCAAGCTTCTTCTTTCACCTTCAACAAGTGATTTTTGCAAGTATCAGACCTTCTTCATGATTGTAATAGGTTTCTACCTCTTTGATGTTGCAAATGCAAGGATTTTGATGAAGAAAATGACAGTGCAGACTCTGTGATCAATTTTCAGTCCTTTGTTTGTATTGTCTTGCTTCATTTCAGACCTCTAATTACATCTTATCAGCTGTATGATGTTTCATGTTGCATTTCATGAAATTGTGTCAATTTTCATGAACAAGAAGTGTTCACCACTCCTTTGGTGTATCACCTATTAGTTTAGTTTCAATTTTTGCACTTTCTATCTCTGTCTCCTTGGAATTTAGAGTAGGATTAGGATTCAAACCTCTACAATTGTGCAAATAATAGATCTAATCAGAGGAGTTTGAGGAACCAACCTCTAATCTAGAGATTCCTCTCTCATTTTACAAGTCCCACACTTGGAGAGAGGTTTCAATGTTGTGCAATCACACTGGATGCCTGAAACATCAACTTAGAAACCTGATTTGCATCCAGGGGTGCTGCTGATTTGCAACAACAGTTTTGGCACGCCTGGTGGGACCTTAGAGGTCTCATTTTCATTGCAAAAAAGTTGATGTGCATCTGCTGCAATTTTCTTGCTTAAAAGAGCTATAAATTGCACATCTGGCGACTCCAAGGGGAAGAATCAACTGGTTTTAGCAAAGGCAGACTGAAAACTCATGAGAAGAATCACTACAAGGTCAAGAGCTAGAGAAGAAGAGGTGTTGTTTGAATATCTGCAGTTATCTCCAAGAAGAAGGCAAAGAGGAAGAAGGATTCAAAGGTCTCCATCTCCACCAAACAGAACTCTCTCAACTCCTCCACCTGGTTAGGCCTTTCATTCAGTCAACAAGGGTTCTAAGACCAATTAGAATGGCACAAAACAACCCCTATGTCAATTTCACTGGCAGCAGCCCACTTGCTCTCAATGCACAAAATCCAATTCCAATTGCAGCCTTGAAGAACATTCCATACTTCACTGGAGAGAATCAGACTACTCCTGGTGATCATGTTAAAGACATTGCCAACCTTTGTGCAATTCATGAAATCAATGAGATGCAAGTTGCTGTCAAATTGCTGGCATCTTCATTCAAGGGGAAGGCTTTGCAATGGTTTAGAAGCCTTGCCTCAGGTTCTATTCAAAATTGGAACCAGCTATGTGTAGCACTTCATGAGAAATTTGGAGAGAAGGGAGACAACTTGTCTCTTTTGGAGCAGCTGACAACCATCAAGAGAGCTCCCAATGAGCAGCTGACTGATTTCAACTTCAGATTTCAAAGGACTTGGGAGAGAATTCCAGTGGCAGTCAGGCCAACAGTAGAAGGTGCTTTTCTTTACTATCTCAAAGCTCTAAATTCTGATATTTCTATGTTGATTCAGTCCATGGGAGGCATAACTATCCCTATGGCTTATAACATTGCCATTAGGGCTGAAAATTGTTTGATCCAAGCTGGCAAACTAGCCCCTAGACCTCCCATGCCATTGTTTCCAAGTTTAGAGAGCCCAAACACTAATCAAGCACCTAATTTGGCTCCTTCTCCCACTCCTAGAAATCATAGTTCAAATGAAGCTTCTACTTCATCTCCAAGTGCCCCAAATGAGCTTCAAGAAGTCATGAAGCAATTGCAAAATTTAGGTAATGAGCTGGTTACTCTCAAGAGGCAACAAGCCCAAAGTTTTAGACCTTCCTTCCAGCCTCAAGCTCAGCCTAACAGCAGCCATATCAACCTCATAGACCACCCAATCCAGCTGCAAATCTAAATCAAGCAAGGCCTCCTACCAACAGACCATTTCAGCCCTATAATCCAAATGCTATATCTACCTCTAAGGCATTGGTGCCAACACAAAACAACGTTGCTCAGGAGTATGATTGGTGTTTTCCATGCAATGAACCTCACAACCAATCTATGTGCTTCAACGGTGCCTTGAATCAAGCATTAATGGTGACAACTACTGGTGTGGAGGGTGAGGGCAGTCAAGGAAACAACCAACAACAAGAAACATTCCAGCAGCAATCAGCTCCAAATGACACCACACTTGTGAACTGGCAGGCAGAGGATTTTTGTGGCATAAATCAAATAGTCTCTCAAGGTGTTGCAGCCAACACAAGGTCAAAAAGAAGGAATTTGGGTGAAGAACAACCATTAGCTCCAACCAATCCACAACCTTTTATGGCTCCACAAATGGTTGGCAAACAAAATCCAATTGTAAATGCACAAGGGCAGCCAAGAACAGCTCCTAGACCAACTCAAATACCAGTTGTTGCTGCCCACATGCAAGGGATGAATATGCAAACCAAGGGACAACAAAGAGATCCTTCATCACCATTTAGTATCATTGATCAGATGAAGAAGACAAATGTAAATATATCAATGTGGGAATCCCTATCTATCCTGTGCCAGAGATTTGCTACAAGCGCCATGAAGGACTGCCAACTTCAATCAACAAGTCCAAATGCAAGAGAAGGTGCTCACAAATGCTGCCCACTGAAGGGAATCATGGAGGACAAAGAAGGTAAAATGTTGAAGCCCCCTCCTTTTATGTCTCATTAATCATTGGAAACCAATTGGTGCACAATTGCATGATTGATTCCGGGGCAAGTAGCTCAGTGATGCCCAAGCAAATAGCTGATCAGCTAGGACTTCAATATGAAACCATATCCAAAGGGGTAGTGCAATTGGATGGGACAACAATAACAACAGTTGGGGTGATTAGAAACTTGAGTCTTACCTTGCATGCATGTCCAAATGTTGTTGTTTTACAAGATGTATCAGTTATAGACCTTCCACCACTCTTTGCCCTATGTTTGTCAAGAGATTTCACAGCCAAGATTGGAGGATATTTGTCTGCTGATTGGTCACACATGCTGTTCAGAATGAGGTATGGAACCAAAGCTACAATCAGGTCTGAACCTATTGCAAACTTCCACATTGAGCCCTACACTCCAAGTCAGATCAATGCCAATTGTTCGGCATTTGATCAAGAAGATCACCCAAGCACTGATGAAGCTGACACCAAGGTTGGAAGCATCCCGGATCTAACTCTTGATGAATGGGCAAACAAGGTGCATGCTTTTGATCCTTATCAAGAAGTAGAAGAATCTGAGCTAGGGGTCTATTGCATACATCAAGAAGATCAGCCCATTCCTAGCATCACCAAGCCAAACCACAAGGATGAAAATGAGGTATGGCAGCTATTTTTTGATGGATCAAGGAGTAGACAAGGTGCAGGAGGTGGAGCTATGCTTATTTCACCTCAAGGAGTAAAGTACTATTCAGCTTTTAGATTTCAGTTTGCATGCTCCAATAACACTGCTGAATATGAAGCCTTGGTGCAAGGGATGCATTGGGCAATAAAGAGAGGAATAAAGAACTTGCAAGTCTTTGGTGACAGTGAATTGATTGTAAACCAAGTTAAGGGGCAGCATGTTGTCAAGAATAATCTACTCAAGTGCTACAAGAATAGGGTGTGGGACCTCATTGAAGATTTTGAGGGCTTTAGCATAAAATCCATTCCTAGAAAAGAAAACCAAGTTGCTGACAAGCTTACAGCAGTTGGGGCAGCCTTTGATATTGTGGAAAGCATTCAAAAGGACAAGGTACAACCAAACATCCATGTGATTGTGAGGCCTTCAGTGCCGGATAACAATGTAAGTTGGCAAGTGTTTGAGAATGACCAAAAATCATCCATTTCTTACAAGAAGAAGCTGAGTTCTCAGCTAAAAATCAGAAAATTGAACAACAAGATGGTGACCAAGTGGTACAGCTGAGAACTAACAAGCTGCCCAAGGGACTTATCACTTTGGAGTCCATTTTCAATCCCAATGATCAGTTTAGGAAAGAGAAAGCAAACATTCAGGTCAAGAGAGAAGATTCAATATCCATCTTGGTGGAAGAGAACAAACCATTGCAAATTGGAAAGATGACAACTGAACAAGAAAGGTATGAGTTCATACAACTGTGTCAAGAGTTCCCTGATGTGTTTGCTTGAGCTACGAAGATTTGAAAGGTTTCAATCCCAAGTTAGCTCAGCACACCATTGAGTTGGATCCAAATACTAAGCCCATCAGGCAGAAACAAAGGCCAGTCAATCCACACATGGAACCTCTCATGAGGAAGGAATTGAACAAGTTGATTGAGTCAAGAATCATATTCCCAATCAAGCATTCTAGTTGGGTTGCCAACTTAGTTCCAGTCAGAAAGAAGAGTGGAGAGATCAGATTGTGTGTTGACTTCAGAGACTTGAATAGAGCATCTCTCAAGGACCATTACCCACTCCCTTCTATGGAGCAAATTTTGCAAGTTGTGGCTGGCTCCGAGAGGTTTTCACTACTTGATGGCTACTCGGGCTACAATCAGATTATGGTGAAGGAAGAAGATCAGTTCAAGATAGCCTTCACAACCAAATGGGGAACTTATGCATACAGGAAAATGCCATTTGGGCTGTCCAACGCTGGAGCTACCTTCCAAAGAGCAATGGACATGGCATTCAAAGGTTTGATTAACAACGTGGTGCTGATATACCTTGATGATATCACTATTTTTTCAAAGAATGCAGCAGACCACCTCTCTCATTTGAGACAAGTCTTCCAAAGGTGCAGGAGATTTGGAGTGTCTTTGAATCCTAAGAAGTGTATCTTCCTAGCACATGAAGGAAAGCTCCTTGGCCATATTGTCTCCAAAGAAGGATTAGCAATTGATCCAGAGAGGGTTGAAGCCATAAGAGCACTACCATTGCCAAGCCACAAGAAGGCCCTTCAGAGTTTCTTGGGGAGAATAAACTTTGTTCGAGGTTTGTCCCAGATTTTGCAGCCCTTGTCAAACCTATCACCAAAATGTTAAAGAAAAGCATGGCTTTCAAGTGGACAGCAGAAGGCAAGGAGAGTTTTGAAGCAATCAAAGAAGCCATCTCCCAAGCACCAACTCTCATCAACCCGGATTTCTCCAAGGATTTCATCCTCTATGCATTTGGAGGTAATGATACTATTTCTGCCATTTTGGTACAGCAGAACAAGGACAATGATGAGCAGCCAATTGCTTTCTTCAGCCAAAGCCTAGATGACTATGAGGTGAGATATTCTTTTATTGAGAAGCATGTACTTGCAGTAATCAGAAGCTTGAAGAAATTCAAGCATCTAGTCTCAAACAACAAGGTTCAGTTGTTGGTCTCTCATGCGGGAGTAAAGGACTTCCTCCTCAACAAGGATTTGAATGAGAAAAGGGCAGGTTGGATCACTCGTGTCATGGAGTATGACATTGAGATCAAGGTCACCAAGTTGGTAAGAGGAAAAGGATTGTGTGAGCAGCTGATTCTGGGCAAGCAAAAAGGAGTATGCAATAAAGAAGAGGTTGTTTTGATAGTTCAAGACAGCCATGTGCAAGGTAGCACTCAAGAAGAGGATAATGTTGTCCCCACTCCTTGCTGGACCCAAGGTATAATGCACTTCCTAAGCACAGGCCTATGCCCTCCAGAGATGAACAAGACCCAAAGAAGACACTTCAGATTGCAGGCTGTCCCATATGCCATAGTAGATGGTGTTTTGTTCAAGAAAGATGTGAATGGAGTGCTGCTGAGATGCATTAGCACAAATCAGATTCATAGGGTGTTGGAAGAGTTCCATGGTGGACCAGCTGGTGGTCATTTTGCACCAAGAGTGATAGCTCTAAAAATCATGAAGGCTGGTTATTATTGGCCCAAGATTTTCAGTGATTGCTTTGCGTGGATCAAAAGGTGCAAGAATTGTGCATTCTTCACAGGTAAAGAGAGGCTTGCTGCCCTTCCATTGCATCCAATTTCAGTTGACCAGCCATTCATGCAATGGGGTTTGGACTTCATTGGAGTCATTAATCCCAATTCAAGCCAAGGGCATAAGTGGATTTTGACAGCCATAGACTACTTCACCAAGTGGATCAAGCAAAGAGCACTCAAGGAAGCAAATGAGTCTAGCATCTTAGACTTCTATGAGGGGATAGTAACCAGATTTGGCATACCTGCTACAATAATCTCATATAATGCATTAGCATTCATTGGATCCAAGGTGACTGAGTGGGCTGTCAAGAACGGGATCTACCTAAGTACTTCATCAAACTACTACCCTCAGGGTAATGGCCAGGCTGAATCTACAAACAAGAACTTGTTGAGGATCATTAGGAGGACTCTTGATGAGAATCAGAGGTCTTGGCATACCAAACTGAAATCAGCCTTATGGGCTGATAGGATAACTCCCAAGAGATCCACAGGTAACTCTCCATTCAGGCTTGTTTATGGAAGAGAGGCAATCTTGCCCATGTCACTTGAGTTGCCAACATTGGAACTCATGAAGCAGTTAGAGTTGCTAGAGTTTGGGCCCATGGAGGTGAGATATGCAGAGTTGATGGAGCTCCAAGAGATCAGAGATCAGGCATCCCAAGCAATGGAGAAGGATCAAGCTTTGATCAAGAAGACCTTTGATAGGAAGGCCAAGAGTAGATCTTTCCAAGTTGGAGATCTAGTGTTAAAATGGGATGCGAGAGAGCAAACCGGGAAGGCATTCAAAATTTGATGCCATTTGGAGTGGCCCATACATGGTCACAAAGTGTAAGGACAACAATGCCTTCCAATTGTCTTCATTGGATGGTGAAGAACTACAGATTCCAGTCAATGGAATCTATCTAAAGCATTTCTACTAAAGGGAAATTCTCCACCTTGTAAATATTAGCTTAGGTTTTCATTCCTCCAAGTGCTTGTGCACATTGTTTTGCTGTAGGTTGTTTTTCTTTCCCTAAGTGCTTTGGCACAGGCTTGTTGTCCCTGGAGATGTTTTGCAGTCCTTGCTTCCATCAGGTGATATTCCATCTTCCTCCTTGCAACATTCTAAGTCAGTTGGGGTTCCAAACAGAAAATTTGATGACTCCATGCCCAATGGGCTGCTTCAGTCAACTGGTATCTTCATCTAGCAGTGATGACCCTCCGAGTCACCAAAATTGTTATCCAAAATGTGCCCCTGCTCATTTTTGTGGCTAACTCCTTGTGTTCTTACCTCTCTTGTGCCTCAGTCTCCATTTTTTATTTTTAGGCACTCAAATCTTTCTAAAAATGGCACCATTGGATAGAGCTCTCTCTCATCTTTCCAGAAAGGTAAAGTTTTCCTCCTAACTCCTCATATTTTTCAAGTTATGGCTCGGCGGAGTTTTTGTGGGAAATTTTCCCTTAGAAGGCCCGCAGCCAATGATATGCTGCCACGTGTCCAGGAAGTGGCGGGGGTCGAGGAGAACTTGGTTTTTTTCCAAGTGTTTTGGCAAAGGTTTCAAAAGAAAAATTTTTCCCGCGGGGCCCGCCGACGAATCAGGAGCTGCCACGTGTCCCAGGGAAAAATTTTGGGAAAATCGGCTAAGTGTTGGCGCAAGGAAATTTTGAAGAGATGGCCCCGCGGCCAATCAAAACGTGACACGTGTCATAAGGAATCGGAAAGTGGAGCGCGGGGTAAAATTGGAAATTTGGCTAAGTGTTGGCTGAAATTTCAAAGAAGGAAATTTTCACCCATTTTCCCACCACCTAATCACAATGCGACACGTGTCCAAGGAGGTCCACACCAGCGGAGCGGGGGGAAGAATTAGAATTTTTGGCAAAATGTTTTGCCGAAAGTCCAAAGGGCGAGTTTTGGCCCACTGCCCCCGCCAACGAATGGAATCTCGCCATGTGTCCCGGCCGGGCGGAGCGGGAAATATTTGGGAAATTTTCCCAAGGAGGAAATAGAGGAAAATTTAGAAGGGAAAGCCCGCCCCCTTATTGCGAGCCAATGGAATCTCGCCACGTGTCCAGGTAGGGAAAAAAATTCAGAGCAAGCCCGCGAGGAAATTTTGGAGGGTCAAACCCACACCCAATGGGGTTTTGACATGT
Source organism: Taxus wallichiana var. yunnanensis (assembly GCA_018340775.1). NCBI lineage: Eukaryota > Viridiplantae > Streptophyta > Pinopsida > Cupressales > Taxaceae > Taxus > Taxus wallichiana. Next base: position 576,922,415 of record CM031240.1, read on the forward strand.
GTCCAGCCAAAAAATTTGAAGCGACCCACGGAAAATTCAGGAGAGACAGGCCCGAGCCAATCACATCACGCCACGTGTCTTCACCTCATCGGCCCAGCGGGGAAATTTTGAAAAAATTTCCAAAGGCAAAAATGAAGTAAAATGGAGCAGGAAGGGCCCACGACCAATTAAAACATGCCACATGGCACCCGAAATGGGGAGCACGGGGAAAATTTGAAAATTTTCCAAACGACCAAAAAGGTAAAAATTCAAATTTTTGCCCGCCATCCGATTTTGGCCTGTTTTTGCCCTAAATTTTCAAATCACCATATCTTTCGATCCAGAGCTCGATTTTCACGTTCTTTATATCAATGGAAAGATGGTGAAATTATCTACATGATTCCATAGGTCAATTTTGCATTTTTGGTTTAGTTTGGAGAGAGAAAATCAAGAAACTTATCTGGCACGTGGTAATGGCCAAAATGACGTTTCAACAACCAATTTTAATGCAAAATGGGTCGCATTCTTCTTCAGCATGGCCAAAAATGTCAGGGCATGGGTCTGTAAGGATGCCCATGCTATTTTAATGCATCTTCATTCAATGGGGAATGGCTCCCATGTTTTTACACGTTTTCTCTCTCCTGGGCTCGACCCATGCATTGTAAAAGCCAGATTTGGCTCATTTTTTTAGGGTTGAACATTTTTTTGATAGCAAGCTTCTTCTTTCACCTTCAACAAGTGATTTTTGCAAGTATCAGACCTTCTTCATGATTGTAACAGGTTTCTTCCTCTTTGATGTTGTAAATGCAAGGATTTTGACAATGAAAATGACAGTGCAGACTCTGTGATCAATTTTCAGTCCTTTGTTTGTATTGTCTTGCTTCATTTCAGACCTCTAATTACATCTTATCAGCCTGTGTATGATGTTTCATGTTGCATTTCATGAAATTGTGTCAATTTTCATGAACAAGAAGTGTTCACCACTCCTTTGGTGTATCACCTATTAGTTTAGTTTCAATTTTTGCACTTTCTATCTCTCGTCTCTTCAAAAATAACAGATTTGATCGGAGGAGTTTGAGGAACCCCTCAGATTCCTCTCTCATTTTACAAATCACACTTGGAGAGGGTTTCAATGTTATGCAATCACACTCGCATGCCTAAAACATCAACTTAGAAACCCGATTTGCATCCGTGGGTGCCGCTCTGATTCGCAATTTCGGGACTAAAATCATTGATTGGGCTCTAAATTTGGGAATCTATCTAAAGACTTCTTCCGACTATTACCCCCAAGGAAATGGTCAAGCAGAGTCAACAAACAAGAACCTGATGAGGATCATGAAGTGCACAATGAACATCAGCCAAAGACAATGGCATACAAAGGTCCTGCGCGCACTCTAGGGAGATAGAATCATAATTAAAAAGGCAATAGAAACTTTTCCTTATAATATTAGCTATGGTAAAGAGGCTATCCTTCATTTGATGTTGGATTTGAACTCATTGGTGCTTTCCCAGTAGTTAGAGCTTGAAGGCATGGACTAGATAGAAATCAAAATGGAAAAGTTGGTTAATCTTGAAGAGCCAAGTAACTCTACCATGATCAAGTTAGAACAACATCAGTAAGTAACAAAGAAATGGTTTGATAGAAGTTCTAGGCCTTAAGATTTCAAATTTGGGGACTTGGTCTTGAAATAGATGCTTACAGAGCTCAATAAGGGTGTCATTCAAATTTTGATGCACTTTGGAGTGGCCCATACATCATCAGTTCATGCAAGGAGGCTAACTCTTTCGAATTAAATCATCTTGATGAAGGCGCACCGAAAATCCCAATAAATGGGATCTATCTCTTGAGCCCTTCCGTTAAGTTTTATGTATCATTTTGTATATATTTGAGTAGTTTAGATTCCTTCAAGTGTGTTACATGCAGTTGTTTGTTTGCACATAGTTCTTTCTTCTCGTGTGCTTCCTACACGCACTCTTCTTTTTCTTCCAGGGTGTCGGTATTCTTTCAGAGCTTGCAAGATCTGAAGTAGAGTCACAAAATGATCCTTCAAGTGACTTCAGAGGTAGTTCTTCAAAGCTACAAATTAGAATTTCATGATTACATTGCAGACTCCATGCCAAATGGATGCTCTAGGCTACTGATCTCCTTCATCTAGCAAGCAGATGACCCCGAAAGTCACCAAAATTGCTATCCAAATAACTCTTCTAGTTATTTGGACAACTTACATACATATTCTGGCTCAGAGATATTCATTACAAGTGGCGTGCACCTCAGTTGTCCCCTAGCACATTCACTTGGTCACTATTTCCTCACACGCCTTTACGTGATTCCCCTCTTCCATTCCCATTTTCCTTTTCCTCTTTATTCCACTCTTACCTTGCACACATCTTCTATGCATTCACCTTCTTCCTAGCACCTATTCATCCTATGCACGTGCCTTACACTTGCTTCAATCAGCTAAGTCCCTAGCCCTCTCACGCACCCTACACATTACCTTGTAATAGTTGTGCCTTGACCATACATTCTCCACTCATCATTTTTCCCCATTTCCCTCGCGCGTGTTGTGCGCGCCTTCCTTCTGCCTTCTTCCTACGCCTCATTCTTCTCGCACATATATCTTTGTGCCCTCCTCTACATTATTATATGCCATGTAATTCTCTGACACGCTTGAGTGTGCCACATGCAACCACCAAGTACACCAATAGGACATTTAATCCTTCCAACAAATGAATGAGTGGCACTGGCAGAAACAACAAGAACATTTACACAGTTGGTCATCCTTTCATCCAATCCGTGTGCACCACATGTCTTACATGTGCAGATGACTCTGAAAAACTTCTGACAGCCATATATTTTTCTACAGAGCTCTGATCGGCGTGCACCTAGTCTCAATTGATGTGACTCTCCCGATGTAGGCTACAATGCTAGACATTCAAATTTAAATTCTTGGTGGATCTAGTAGGTGAGAAATGGGAAAACATCTTTCTGGGCATTAATGAGTAGATTTGATTGCTCCAACCACCCTATTTGATCTGATCCGCCCTCTTTCCTTCTCCAACACGCCAAATAGACTTGGGGAAGCACATTTGATAAATTTTCAAGTGGATTTGCAGGCATTGAATGCTTCTTGTTGGTGGTTGCATTTCAAATTTGGATTTTCCCTCCTCTTTCTTCTTCTTCCATGAATTCATCTATAAATATAAGAGTTGGCTTCATTGTTAAGGTTGGAAATTTTGGATCCTTACGCACTTTGTTAAGGACTTCATGTTTTCTGTATTTTGAGTCGTAGACCTCTAGATCTGGCTTGTGCATGTGGATATCATCCTCTTTCACCATTATAACAGCTCTATGCATTTTTACAAGTAGTGGAAGCATCATTTTGTGACTATTATATGTCCTAATGTGTTTGTATTCATTTTTCTTGCCTTTTCTTTTGCATTGAGTGCTTGATGTGTCATTTTACGTCCCTTGTAGTCCCTTTTTTAGTTGTGTTCCATGAAACTAATCTGGTAAATGCATCTTAGTTTTGCTACATATGACTAGCCTTATTTCACACCTTTCCCTTCATTTTCACTTAGAATAGATAGTGTGCATCCCTCTTTTTCTAGTGCTATCACCTTCCTTAGATTAGTTTTCCTTTCTATTATCCTTATTTCCCGGTCCCTTGGCATTGTTAGCTTAGTTTTCCCTTTTAGCACTAGGAATAGCAAGTAGGGGAGTAGAAATTGATAAAGGAATCAGCCTTCTCCGAAGATCTGTCTCAAGCACACAAGGTCCCACAACTTGGAGATAGTTCCATTGTTGTCTCAAATGACTCAATCCTTCTAGATCCAAGACACGAGTACAAGTTTGAATGACCAATAGGACCCAAGCCAACATTCTACCCTTTAGGCCTCTTTTTAACCCTATATTGTTTTTAGATTTAAATTACACTCATTTAAATCCACTTAATTTATTTGTTCAACATGTTTTAATTGTCGTAATTAAAATTTTAAAAATGGCTCTCCTAAGCCCTTGGTGGGAATCTCAACATCTTGTTGTTGTGACCTAGCCTCACCTTCGTTGTTAAAATTTTCATAACCGTGCCTTAATTGTATTATTATAACAAATAAAATTTATCGCGGGTTATTTTATTATTTTATGGGTTTCTTTTGGTAGTTGTTGGTTAAGTTTGTATTATTGCCTTTAAGTAGTACAAAATCTATTATCGGAGCTCGGTTTCAACACTAGACACTCTGGGGATAAAAATGTAACTTGTTGGTAGCTTGAGTTAGGCAAACCACCCAATGAATGAACATTTCTGTAAAACCTAATGTACCTTTCTCCCCCACATGAAGGATGTTTGATCACAATACTAAGTTATGTGCGATGATGACTCGAGGTCATGAAAAATCTCCCTCATATCCTTCTAGAGAATACTTTGGGTCGTAGACATTAGATGCACTAAAATAGATTATAGGATTTCTACATGATCACCTTCCAACGTAGCCAAATAGTTGAGGAGGTCAATAAGCATGAGAGCGAGGTACATCCAAATGAGGGCTTACACTCCACCACACACCATCATTACTCACCTCATTGTGAGAGATCTTGTAGCCCTTTAGTACAGGTTGAGATAAAGCAACAAAGCAATGCCCTCTTATTCAAGTGATAGGTGGTGCTATCAAGGATCTGATTTGTGTTCATCCACCTTCTTATGGAGGTATGATTGATAAATTTAGGGCCTAGTCATGGCTCCTTAGTATTGATAGTTTCTTTGGGTTACACCCATATGGGAGAAATGCCAAGGTATTTCTTACAATACATCTCCTTTGAGATGTAGCATACGTTTGGTAGAGGAATGAGGAGTGGAAGATCCATTTTATGTAATATTACCTAGGAGTTATTTAAGGAGTGTTTTTGGGCCCAATAGATGTCTAAGCTTCATTCGTAAGAGGATAGATAAGTTTCATGATCTTCAATGGGGACCGGTAATCGGAGCGCGTTATGAGTGTTACTTTATGGACCTATCAGTAGTATGTGGATTACCTTCAAGATTATAAATTACAAGTCAAAAGGTTCATCATGAGCATGTATGTATATTTTACAGGGGAATTCAGGATTTTATATCCTCTGACCTTTGAGAAGGTGGTGGAGAAGGCTTACTTTGCATAAGAGAATAAAAATATTTCTCAAGAGTCCCGTGGATAGAAATAGGAGTAAGTTATAGGATAGATTTCATACTTTTTAAGATCTCATGCCATGAGGCTCTGCTCCACCCTCGAGAGGAGGATTTAGACCTACTCGGCCAGCTCCGATACCCTCCACAAGCACAGTAGCACTCACAAAGCACCATGATCCTCAACATAAGAGGTTTAGACCTATTCAAGAAAGTTAGAGAGGTAGGGACCAAGGAGGTCACATTCTGGGCATAGTTAAGAGGTGATGTAGTCAGCAATTCTTTCCTTCTCACTCACACTAGTCTGTTAGGGCTAGACCTATGAGTTTATTTCATTAGAGTACATGACAGTAATCCCTCACAAAGAGAGATGCCGAGATGTTTTATTTGTTGAGCTCCCGACCATTATGCTCATTTTTTCCTCAAAGACCCTCTTTTCTAATAGGAAAAAAAATCTTATTTTCTAGAAGATATTAGGAAACTTAGGGCATTCTCACCATGTCTATGCCACAGTGTAGAACCATTAAGCAGAGCACAAGGCCATGATTATTGAGACCACACATGTATGATCAAAGGTATATTAGTTATTGTTTTATTTGATTTTGGTTCTTCTGATACTTTTAGATCACCTTCTTTAGTGGATCAAAGTGGGCAATGTGGAGTCTAGGTAGTCAAACAAATGGCAAGTAGAATTGGCCATCGAGGCCAAGATCATGATTAATACCTATGTTAAGAGTTTCATTCTTAATATAGGTATGTTTCCCACTAATTTAAACCTCCATATTTTACTTTTTGGATCTTATGATGTTGTTTTATGTATGAATTCGCTTGATTCTCATTGGGCCAAGGTTGATTGTTAGAAAAAGATCATCGAGTGTTATGATGACCTAGGAATTTTGACGGTGATATTCAAGGTTTAGAGATGAGATTCCTTATGTATGATCTCTACCATGTAGCTCAAACAAAACATGGGTAAGGTTTATCGATGTTATTTATTATGATCAATGATAGGCTAAAAGAGTCTCCAAAGCTCGCCACTTGATGATCATCATATTTTGAGAGAGTTTACTAACCTCTTTCCTAGTGAGCTTTCTATTATGCCACCATGTAGAGAGGTGGATTTCATGATTGACCTTGTACTAGGTGATGCAACCATTTCATGAGCATCTTATAGAATGAGGAATCTTGAGATTCATGACCACAAGATTTAGTTAGAGGAGTTGTATAGAAGGGTCTCTTCTCGATCTAGTTTGTCTCCTTGGGGTACACTAATGATATTTGTGAAGAAGAATGATGGATATCTTCATTTGTGTGTTGATTTCAAGAAGTTGAACAAGGTAACATCGAAGAACCATTATCCTCTTCCTTAGATAGATGATTTGTTTGATTAGGTGTGGGAGCATAGGTTTTCTCTAAGATTTATCTTAAGTCGTGATACCAAGAGCTACGAATCAGAGAAGCAAACATCCACAAGATAAATTTTCGTACTCATTATGGGAACTACGAGTTCACGGTGGTTTCCTTCGGTTTGACTCATGCACCAAAGATTGTTTATGAGCCTTGTGAATGGGCTTTTCATGACCTTTTTGAAATATTTTTCATTGTATTCCTTGATTATATTTTTATTTACTCATGCTCAAGAAGGAGAACCATGATTATTTGAGACATGTGTTATAGGTTTTCAAAGAACACAGAATTTTCGAAACTTAGATAAGTGTCCCTTCTTCCAATCAAATTCAAGATTGGGCCACATAATTACAAGTGAGGGTGTCTATGTATATCCCTCGAAGGTTTGAGCTATCCTTGACTGACAACCCCTCCATAAAGGATGAGGTTCGAATTTCATGGGTTTAGATAACTACTATCATAGGTTTATTCAGGAATTTTCTAGGATTACTCATCGATAACTTCCCTTCAATGCAAAGGGAAGAAATTATTTTAGTCGAGAAGTGTGAGAAGGATTTTCAGCTTACTAAAGGAGTCTAGAGTGTTTGACTTATGCTCATGTCCTTATAGTTTGAGATCCTTTAGAATATTTTGTGGTTTACACTGATGCTTTGTTAGAAGTAATTGGGGTATTTCTCATATAGGATGACCACATTATTTATTTTAAGTCCCATGTTCAAGGATTGCAAACTTAATTACCATTCTACCCGTGATCTTGACCTTGCGGTAGTGGTGCACACCTTAGTCCATTGATACACTTATTTTCAGGGATGTTGTTTATTTAGAGGACAGATCATTTAAGTTTGCAAAGACATCTTTTCATAGCCCAATTTCAATGCCCGATAATGGCATTGAATGTAGTTCCTTTGTTAGTATGATTTTGATGTTCAATATATTAAAGGAAATGATAATTCCATCATGCAGATACCCTCGAGTAGATGATAACATGTGATTAATATCTTAACCTTTAAATTATCGATGACAGATTCTATGAGGGTGTTAGGTGAGTGGTGGAGTCACAGAGGCCCTTGGAGGGAAAGTATGTTAATTTCACTTTAGAGACTAATGGTCTTCTCTAGTATCGTAGGCACATTTACGTGCCAAGGGAAGGGGATTTACACAAAAAAAATTATTCTAAGGCACATAAATCCCTTTATACTACTCATCTTGGGGTGAAGAAGGTGTATGCCAAATTGAGATAGTTGTACTTTTGACTAGGGTTATATTACAAAATCGTAAGATTTTGTAGCCCGTGTCTCGAGTGCTTGAGGGTAAAGGCCGAACATTCTCACCCCACTAATCTTATCTACCCTCGTGACATTCTAGATTACAAGAGGGGAATTATTTCCATGGACTTTATAGTTTTTTTCTTACTTTATAGGTTGCTAGATTTTCACCTATGAGAAGTGTGAGAAGGATTTTCAGTTACTAAAGGAGTCTAGAGTGTTTGACTTATGCTCATATCCTTATAGTTTGAGATCCTTTAGAATATTTTGTTGTTTACACTGATGCTTTGTTAGAAGTAATTGGGGTATTTCTCATATAGGATGACCACATTATTTATTTTAAGTCCCATGTTCAAGGATTACAAACTTAATTACCGTATCGTGATCTTGACCTTGTGGTAGTGGTGCACACCTTAGTCCATTGGATACACTTATTTTCGGGATGTTGTTTATTTAGAGGACAGATCATTTAAGTTTGGCAAAGACATCTTTTCAGAGCCCAATTTCAATGCCCGATAATGGCATCAATGTAGTTCCTTTGTTAGTATGATTTTGATGTTCAATATATTAAAGGAAACGATATTTCCATCGCAAATACCCCGAGTAGATGATAACATGTGATTAATATCTTAACCTTTAAATTATCGATGACAGATTCTATGAGGGTGTTAGGTGAGTGGTGGAGTTGTAAAGGCCCTTGAGGGAAAGTATGTTAATTTCACTTTAGAGACTAATGGTCTTCTCCAAGATCAAAGGCACATTTACGTGACAAGGAAGGGGATTTACACAATTTTGTCTATTCTAAGGCACATAAATCCCTTTATACTACTCATCTTGGGGTGAAGAAGATGTATGCCAAATTGAGATAGTTGTACTTTTGACTAGGGTTATATTACAAAATCGTAAGATTTTGTAGCCTGTCATTGTCTCTCGAGTGCTTGAGGGTAAAGTCCGAACATTCTCACCCCACTAATCTTATCTGCCCTCATGACATTCTAGATTGCAAGAGGAGCATTATTTCCATGGAATTTATAGTTTGTTTTCTTACTTCATCATATCATCATGACATCATCATTGTGACGATGGATAAGTTTACCAAGGTTCATAGATTTTCACCTATGAAGGCCACTTATAATGATGTCGCCATAAAGCACGCTTTTCCTTGATGATGTTGTGAGATTGCATGGGATTCTAAGGATGATCATTTGTGATCAACATACAATTTAGACTTTAGAATTATTGACATCATTACATTCATCTTTGGGAACACATATTAATTTCAGCTCTACCTATCACCAATGACGGATAGACAGATGAGAGAGGGTGAACTAGGTCATTAAGGGTATGTTGAGGATGTACATCATGGATCAGTAGAATAAGTGGGAGAACTTTTGTACTGTTATCCAAAATTCACCCCCAGGGTAATTTTGCTAACATGGAGTAAATTCTCAAGTCCCAGGCAAATAAATTGATTCAGGCAAAAATCATGTTTCCAGGGTCCCCTCAGATTTTTCTAACTCTCCTGTCCCAGTTGAAAAGAGCAAGTTCTGAGAAAAGGTGAAAAAGTTACAAAAAGCAAGCTTGGGCCAGAAAAAATCATGAAAATGTCTAAGTCCTAGTCCTCACAATAGTGGGACGTGAGGGACATATGGGCGCGAATCACCGAAAGGCCGCCAGTAGTCTATGTGAGCAAAGGAACATCCGGCCGCCGAGACGCCAGGGACGCTGGAAAGCCGGTTCGCCAAAGGAGAAGAAAATCGACTAACTACTCTAGGACATTTGGGACAAGAAGATGTGAAGGACGCGAACCGCCGGTTCGGCTGAAACGGGAACTTTCGCCTTGGGACAGCTTGGGAAAAGGGACGCGTGGGACGCGGATAGCCGAAGGAGCCGAAAGCCAATCAAGCAACGCCACGTCATCGGCCGAATGAGGGACAAGGAAGCCCATTTTGGGAGGATCGGAGGTTTTTTTCCCGTGAAGTCTTGGGACATCCGGACAAAAAGACACGGAGACACGAAAGAGCCTGCACTCCATGTACCAACCAAATCATGACACGTGTCACAAGGAGAAAAGTCCAAAAGTTCAAAGGGCGAGGTTTCAAGCACTAACCCGAGCCAATAAAAAGAGGACACATGTCCAATGAGGAAGGGAAGCTCGAGCTCAGGGAGGAGTTAGAGAATTTGGCAAGAAGTTTTCCCAAAAGCTAAAAAGTAAAGGAAGACCCCGCGCCCCTGTCCTCCAATCAATGCATGCCACGTGTCCCAAGTGGCGGGGCACGGGGGAAAAGTGAAAAATGTTCCAAAATCACAAGAAAGTCAAAATTTTCAAGGAAAACCTACGGGTGAGCAGAGGAGAGAGAATTACGCATCCAATCAGCGCTTGACACGTGTCATCCAGGTGGCAGAGCGCGGGAAAAGATTTCGAAATCCATTTTTGCCTGTTTTATGCCCTAAATCTTCAGATCTCCATATCTTTCGATCCAGAGCTCAGATTTGCACATTCTTTATATCAACGGAAAGCTTATGAAATTCTCTACATGATTTTGGGGTTAATCTTGAATTTTGGTATATTCTAGAGAGAGAAAATTCAGAAACGGCTCTGACACGTGTTCATGGCCAGAAGTGACATTTCAGCGACCAGATTTAATGCAGAATGGGTCGCATTCTCCTCCAAATTGGTCAAAAATGGCAGGGTATGGGTTTGTAAGGTCTCCCATGCCATTTTAATGCATTTACAGTTAAGGAGGAATGGGCTCCCACGTTTTGTGTACGTTTCTCTCCTGGGCTTGACCCATGCAATGTAAAAGCCAGATTTGGCTCATTTCTAAGAGGGAATAGAACAAGTTGTTCATCTTTTCTGCTCGGCCCTCCCTTCTTTTCTTCTCTAGGGTTGAAAATGGAGTTCGAACCTCCTCCCCTTCTCTGTAATGGTGTTTTTGCCTTTTACTATTGAAATGATGTTCAGGCAAACTTTTGGAGCAATAAAAACATGTTTTTTGATGCATATGTCCATCCTCGCTCATTTTTGCTTGTTCTCTTCTTGCCTCTCTTCATTACAGTATTTTGCATGTTCTAACGCTTCATTACAAGTCCGGAGCTATGTTCATGGAGTTTTGGGACATTTTCTCGTGTGAAATCTATCCTTGGGCCTCGTGATGCGTCTCTCATCCATCCTTCCCATTGCTCACCTCTCTTTGTTCCATGGCAGCTTTTGATAGATGTTCAACATTCTCCTTCTCTCGGTGTATCACCGTTTTCGTAGGCTTTGGCTTTTTTCCCTTTTTCTCTCTCTTTGTCTCCTTGGCATGGTTAGATTAGGATTAGATTAGCTTGTCTCGCACTAGAATAGCTTGTGGCGGTAGTTTAGGAGCAGAACCAAATTTTTTATGGAGATTCCTCTCTCGCCACAAGTCCCACACTGGAGAGAGGTTTCCATGTTGTGCAATCACACTGGATGCTAGAGTGATCACCCTAAAAGCCCGATCGCATCCAGGGGTCTTTGTGAGCTCGCAACAATAACAAGACATTATAGATTTTTCCTATAATAACAGCTTTCCATAGCCAATCAAGGCGTAGCACCTTATCAAGATATTTATGGAAGACCATGTATGAAACCTTTGAGATGTGATAGGCTAGATGTTTGGATTACATTTAGGACATGGAGAAAAATGTTATCCTTTTTTACATCATTTGGAGTAGGCTCATGCACACTATAAGGTGTATGTTGATACTAAGAGGGTTGAGTGTCACTTCCTAGTGGGTTAAAAGCTCTTTTTTAGAGTGTGTCTCGCACAAGATTCCAATCCGCTTTTGGAAAGGTATCTAAGCTCTCCCATCTATTTGTGGGTAATTTTGAGATCTTGTAGATTATTGGTCATGCTACATACCATTTATCTCTATCACTAAGCTTGTCCATATCCACGATGTGTTCCATGTTTCCATGTTACAGAAGTATGTACCTAATATCTCTCATATTTTGGATTGGTTGGCCTTACACGTGGAGGTCGAAGGATAGTGTACATTGGATCTCATGTGTATTCTAGAGCACGAATGCTAGCCCTTTAGGGGTGAGACTTGGACCAAGTTAGGGTTCTGTGGACAGATACGATGAGATGACTGCTACCTAGGAGAATATGACACCTTTGAGGGCCTGATATCCTTACCTCTTCTACTAACTTCCTAGAGGAATTTAATTTCTAGGAGAGGGAGATGTAGTGCTCACCTATTTTCATCCTATTTTGGACTATGTTGACTCATTATACCCATTGTCTTATTTTGATGGACACATTTGATAATGTTTTACTATTATTATTATTGTTAATGTTGTTATATTATGTGGATTATATTATCATTATGATGCTAACTCATTTTGACAAGTTATTGTCGAGGCATGTAATGTCAATGTATATTTGATCATTTTTATGGGTATTGATATGATGTCACGGATAGTTTGAATTTTGATCATGTGGTTTTCTTATAGATATATTTTAGATGTATTATTGTAACCTTTCCTTGTTATAATTGATAGATGATCATATTATGATTGACTTGTTTATCTAGTCTTTGATTTTGGTTGATTATCATCATAGTTCATGTATGATATCATATCATTTAGTTTTCTTGTATTGAACATGTATGATTTTTTAATGAATTTTACATGTGATAGGTCTTTCCATATGAGAACGTGGGACTACATAAGGGAATATTTGACTAACACAATAGGTCATGATGGGTCAGATCTTCTCCCCTTTTATTTTGGTATTTTGTCCACTTTTTTGGAATATGGTTGAAATGTGGAAATTATACCCCCTTTTCACATATATTATCTTATTTATTTACTTCTATGGTTTTGCACCCTTTCGGTATCTCCTCTAGTTTATTAATTTGACACTCTTCTCTTATTACTTGTTTGTGTTTTTTTAGTGTTAACCCCTTCCAACCTTCTGAGAGTGGTTTTTGTTGTTAAATTTTTGTTTAAAATGGGATTAAGGGCACCTAATAATGGATTAGGTGAGCCTAAATGCCACTTCTTTCCCAAAACTCGGATTTGGGAATGAAGTGGCATTTTAAAGGAGTAAAAAGCAAGCAAAGGGCTACATTTATCTTGAAAAGAGCCCTTAGGATATATACCTATTGGTGGGTGAGATGTTTTCAAGGCTAATTGAGCCCATTTACCTCTTTTGTCTCTCCTTTAACCTATTTCAATTATGTTTCTTGGTTTTGGGGATTGATTGAGATTTGGGGTGCATGCCTCTCCATGTGGATATTGTAATGATTGCTTTGAATTATTATTTTTATTTTAATGAAATTTATTGTGTAATTTTGGGGATGGATGATTGGTTGAGTCTTAGGTGTAGGGTGATCTTGCCACCCCTATTTGTTTTTGTTTCGGGGCTTCTTTTATACCATACCTCATTTTGAAGTGATTGGGGTTGTTTTGGTCATTATTTTTGGTTGCTTTGGGAGATTTTGGAGAAAGAAGAAGGAATTTCTTGAAGAGATTGGAATTGGATTGTGCTTCTTGATTTTGTGAGGTAGGTTCTCACTCTCATTTGATTATTTCTTTGGTAATGAAATTGTCTTTCCTTCATGGTTGATTTTGTTTGTGCTTTGAAATTGTTGTACTTGTGATTTTGTTTTGTTTTCTCCATCCACCCTTGAGGGGAGTGGATTTGAGAATGTAATGGGAAGAGGGAGGAATCCCTTTTATTTTTCACCCTCATTGCTTGATGGATAAGCCTTGTTGGGTTATTTTGTCTCCCTACATTTGGTTTGGTGTAGGAGATCATTTCCACTTATTTTGGAAATCATCTCCTATCTTTCCTAAGGACACATAAAAGGTTTGAAAACCTTGGTGAAGACAGCATAGAGAGAGATTAGGAGAAATGGATAGATAAGGAGGTTTAGTGGGTTTTTAGGATAATTTGGGTATTATGGTTTTTGAAAAACTTAGGAATATCCTTATACACTCTTCCCCATTGCTATAAGCATGGATCTTCTAAAGTGTTATGTTACTTCTATGTTTCCATTAGATAATTTGAGTCTTGAAATCTCTTGGCATCCTTGTTTTTTTTTTCCCTTCCCTTGTGCCAGTTAGAGACATGTTTTTCCTCTCTACCAAGGGCTTGGAGGTAGGCTAGCATGTTCTCCTTTTCATATTGAGGCATGTGATGATGCCAATTGGTTGTGTGGAAAACCAATCCATCTCTTGTGGCCTTCTTGGAAGAATTTTTTGTTGGTTTTAGGAGCTGGAATGAAGCTTGAACATGGAGTTGAACTTGGAGAAAAATAATTTTTGGAGTTGTTTTTGAAGTTGGAAATGTTTAAAATTTTGGCATGTTGTCTCCACTTTGTGGAGGGATTTCTTACTTGCATTTTAAATTGTAATTTTTCCCTTATGTGAACTTAGGTGAATGTAAGAAATGATTTCTTTCATAATTGCAATTTTGTTGATGTCAAAATAATAGGTTTACTTTCTTGTTGAAATAAACTTGGATGGCTGATTTTTTTAAGTTACAACATTAAATTGAAAGAGTGTGATTTCACCTTAGAGAGGAAAATAATCTTGTTGTTAAATATTTTTCTAAATTTCTATAGTTTCCTTTTTAAAATGAAATTTAAAGGATAGGAAAGAAAAATTTAAATGGTTATCTTGTTGTAGTAATTTGAAATGTGGAAGTATATTTCAAGATCCTTATTTTATTAAATCTTTAACTATTTTATTTGCCTCTTCCCTCTCATGAAGAAATCAAAAAAAAAATTAGATTGCTCAATCTAGTTCTATGTTTTACAATCTCTGAAAATGGGTTTACTAATATGTTGATAGTTTTACAATGAGCAAATAAATATGAGAATCTTCGTGTGTGTGTGTGTGTGTGTGTGTGTGTGTGTGTGTGTGTGTGTGTGTGTGTGTGTGTGTGTGTGTGTGTGTGTGTGTGTGTGTGTGTGTGTGTGTGTGTGTGTGTGTGTGTGTTGTTTATAAGCATATTGTTATATGAATTTGTATTATTTGGGTGAAATCCCTCAAATTGAAAATGGTAATTAAATTGTTTGATAGAAAACAACATATTACACTTGACGAAATTCTTGTTATCTCATATGTGTGTGTGTGTGTGTGTGTGTAATAGATATATTACACACACACACACACACACACACACACACACACACACACACACACACACACACATATATATATATATATATATATATAATTTATTTATCTATTTATTTTGTTTTAAAAATTAAATAAAACCATTTGGGGACTATTGGATGGCCAGCCATCCCGAACCCCCTACACTTTATTACCTCCACAGTACATGGTTGTGTCATGGCCATCTTCATCTCCATTTCCATGGTTGTGAAAAGACCGTAATGTTGGCCCTACCTCCTTTTCATTGCAAAAACCCACTATGTTCTTGGTCGTATGGAAATTCCCCCGCATACTGTTTGGGCATTGTCATTTATGTGTGTGTGTGTGTGTGTGTAACTCATTACTACGATGATATTTAAGCATGTAGAGTACTAAAAAAGAAATAGGATAACAAACTTCCATGACAGCCCCTGGTTGGGAAAATATTCACCCAATTTCATTGTTCATTATTCCACATAAAAAATATTATATAAGAGAATAATACAAAATAAATTGTGAATATGCAACCAATAAAACATGATATCAAACCCTAAATGGGTATTCAATTTTAATGGAAAGTCAATAATGAAAGGATGCCCATCCAAAAGTTTTGAGCGTCCATGAATCTCTTCCTTCTCCTTATTACACTGAACCAAAAGAAGAAAATAAAATGGGAGTAAAATGAAATCATAATAACTTTTGTGAGGAAGCCATAATGAAATTAGGGCTTCCTTCATTTCCCTAAGATCCTACATTGGAGGGCCTTTGATCTAAGAGCTCTATTTTAATCCTGGTTTTTACCTTTTGAAATATTTTATTTCCCCCTTATGTTTTTATTTTATAGGGAATAATTTTAATCTTAACTTAGAAAAAATTAAAAGGGGCATGGGTCCATTTGGGTGACCAAATTGGACCCATGCCCAACATTCTACCCTTTGGGCATCTTTTTAACCTTATATTGTTCACGAGTTTAAATTACACTCATTTATATCCACTTAATTAATTTGGTTTAATTCCTTTTAATAGTTGTAATTAAAATTTTAAAATTGGTTTTACTAAGCCCTTGGTGGGAATATTAGCCATCGTGTTCTTATGACCTAGCGCGCTTTCATTGTTAAAATTTTTGTAACTATGACTTCATCATTATTATAACAAAAAAATTATCGTAGGTTATTTTATTATTATTTTAGGGCTTCCTTTGGTATTTATTAGTTAATTTTGGACTTGTGCCTTTAGGCAACATGATATCTCGTATCAAATCTCGGTTTTAACACCAAACGCTGGGGCTAAAATGTGGTTGGTAGCTTAAGTTAGATAAACTACCTATGAATGAACATTTTCACAAAACCTAATGTACCTTTCTCCCCCACGTGTAGGATGTCAGCCGCAAAGACAAGGTGAGATGTAATGATGACCTGAGGTCATGAATAGTCTCCCTCATATCCTCCTAGAGAAGACTATGGGACATAGATATTATATGCACTAAAGAAAATTATTGGATTTCTACATGATCACCTTCCAAGATATCCAAAACTAGTAGATGAGGTCATTCAACATGAGACTGAGGCCCATCCAGATAAGGGACCACACTCCTCCACTCACCATCATGACTCATCTCATCATGAGAGGTCTCGTATCCCTTCAATATAGGTCGAGAGAGCAAAGAGGAATGCACTCTTGGTCAGGCGATAGGTAGTGCTATCAGGAATCTTATTCATCTTCAGCCACCTAGTTATGGACTGATGATTGATGAGTTTGGGTTCTATTCGTGGCTCCTCAAACTTGATAGTCACTTTGGGTTACACCCATATTTGAGATGTAGTATGCATTTAGTGGAGGGATGAGGAACGAAATCACCATTTGACATGTGGGACAGTTACCTAAATTTATTCGAGGATTGTTTTTAGGCATGATACATGTTTGATCACTTGGTTTATAATAATATAGATGAGTTTCATGATATTCAACAAGGACCGGAAATGTAGCACATTATGAGTGTTACTTTTCGGACCTATTGCATTATGTGGATTACCTTCAAGATTAGAAATTACAGGTCAACATGTTCATCAAGGTTCTAAATGTAGATTTAGAAGGGGTATTTGATATTTTATCTCCTCTGAACTTGGAGTAGGAAGTGTGTTATCATGCATTTTTGTCAACCCAAAATTTGAAACTTCAGCCATGACAACTAAGCCAAATGTGAAAAAATGCTCAAAATCCTTCTAAACCCCTCTCCTGATTAATTTTTATTACATGGCATGATCATCCCAACCTTGAAGATCCTACTAATATATTTCATAAGAATTTAAGTGTTTGAAATGATGTGAAAAGATCAATTATTTTTTCCGAAAAGTACAACTAAAAACTAGTTCTTTGATAGGCCTATAAAGGCCAATTTTGGCCATTTCAAGGTAGGTGTGCATCCTTCAAGAAGGTTCCAAAATATCATAATCATCCGGAGGTGGTATTGGATATCTAAGAATTTGTTTGAATTAATTAAGGAAGATTTAGGGAATATTTTTTGGTTTAGGGACAGATCATGTCCAAAAGGGTTTTTTACGTGTAAAGAATGAATAGATGGAATGTGAACCTGAACTTCTTCAAATGATTCTCATAGATATGTAAGGATTTATGAATAAAAATTAGGAAATTTAAATTTTATATAATCCTCTTTATGGTAGAAGACTCATATTTTACACAAGATCTAAGTATTTCTCAAAGTAGTTAAAATTTTGCAAGTGCACCTCATTGTCCTGATCAAAATAGGGCCATTTTTTAGAGTTTCATGTAGAATTATGTTCTAAAACATATTTCATTGATCTTTTAAGGTCCCTTGGAGTCATAATAATATATAATTTCACCTAATCATACATTTCCAAGCTCTTGGAATGAAGGTTTCAAGTCTTCTCTAGTACATAGTGTGTTGATCCCATACTTATCCAAATTATTTTACCGCCACATGTCATGATTTTACTATTATCACCAATTTGTGTCCATATTTTCTCTTTCCCAGTGGGGAAAAAAAAATTCCTCATGCAATCCCCTCTCTCTGGTCCCCCATGTGACCCACTCTAGCTCCATCGGGTGCATAATCAAGCTAAACCCATTTCATGCTCACTACACCAAACCTCGCCACTTGGAAGCATATTACTCAAAGCACCCATTTATGTCCCTATTTTCCTTTATCTCAATGGTACAAATGGAAAAAAATTAGAACCCCCATGCAAGCCCCCTTATATAGTTTCTCGCATGACCTATTTATTTCACTTCTAGGAGCTTACCTAGCTTTCTTCTCTCCCTCCACATCGCACTGTATCGCGACACTTGGCACAATATTGCTCAAACCACCCTTTTGTGTCCCTCTTTTCCATTTACACCAAGGGGATAGATGGTATATAAATTATTTCCCATGATTATCTCATTTAACCCTAGTTTTAACCACACTCATTTTTCACTCAACCATGGTCAAATCATGCGGTTACCAAGGAGACATGAAAATGAAACTAACTTATTTTTAAGATATCTCATTTGTATTGTTCACTCTTCCACCATTATTGATGCTTCAAAACCTAAAAAAATCTGAATATAATAGATATGTTTCCAAATTCGTTCCACACCATCGATGACTTCAAAAAAAAAAAGAGTTATTCCTAACTCGTCATCTAGAAATCTCATTGAGACCGAGATTTTCTTAGAATAATATCCTCCATTGAGCATTTTGAAAAAAAAATCTACATACCAAAGGATGCCTTGGTTTTATACAGCTGAAAATATAAAACCCCGCCTCTAAAAGTTTCCTTTTTATTTGTAATAGTACCAAGGAAGGATCAATGTGAAAATTAGAGCACTTGACCTCAGTGCAGAGTTAAATCCAAAAATGGTGTTTTCAATGCAAACCGACACTAATATGATCAATTTATAAAAATAGCATATGATCTTTACAAAGTGACCTAATAAAAATAGTAATTCTCTCAAAACAACAAGCTCCCATCACTCGAACATCTAGAAATTATGAAAAATAACAGATAAGGTAAAATGCATACAATTTTCCCAAAAATAGTAATTTCTTGAAAAACAACCTATTAACAATAGAAAAATCATAAATATGGTAAAGAATCATTAGTGGAGGTATTATAAGTGTGATATGAGTTTCAAAAGACAAAATTTGAGCAAAAAAGCAAAAATTCCCAAAATAGTAGCTCCCGACCTCATATGCCAAAAATATAAAGTTTTTGTTTTCAATGCAGAAAGGTGTTGTTGAATGAATTTTCACTCATCTTACTAATTTTTTCTATCCTCGCATGGTTGTAAAGTTTTATTATATTTAAAAAAATAAAATTAAACCTCTACAAGGATCCTAAAGCATCGTTTTGATCACAATTGTGTCAAGGATCAAGACAGAGCATATCGAGGCATAACAAGTGAAAATTAGGAACATTGTAAGGTTGTAAAATAAGTTGAAAAGAATCAAGAGATTCATTAAAATTCAATTCATCAAGAGGATGGTCATCATAATCATGATGAGAGGAGCTCTCTGTGAGTAAGGAAATAATTCATCTCAAGCAATGCATACCTCATGAAACACTTGATCCATGCTTGATAATAAGATCACATCTTGCAAGTCGAGGAGGTGGAATTTGTAGTGTTTCATTGTAGTGTGAAGGATAAAAACATGGAACTTATTCTCATTCATTCCTTCAAGTTCCATCAAGAGATCAATTATGCTACTAGTAAAAGGAAACCAGCTCCTTGGGGTTAATTGAGAAAAATGGTGTTCAAGCACTATAAGGATGTTTTCACTCATGGTCAAGAAAGTGAGTAGTGGAGAGGTCATCATGCTCATAGGTGAAATGTGTAACTCAAGGGGTGGGTTAAGGATATCCATATCCTGAATCTACCATTGTGATCTAAACCTTCTTCAAGAAATAAACTACCAAGGTATCCAAGACCATCATGTGTGAAGGATCAAGAAATCATCCATTCCCATGAGAAAAATGAGAGTAAGAGGTGCATGAGTTGATTTCATTCAAGGAAGATTCTAGAGACAGAAATGAAAAATTGGTATGACCTTCATTCATAGTATCATAGTCATAAAAATGGGCAATCACCTTCATTTCATTTGTTACCACCCACTTGGTAGTGTTCGTAAACACTCACCTAAATCATTGTAGGGTGATCATGCCTCAAGAAGGAGAGACATTGCCATCATCTCATTCCATTCCAACTGGTGGCCACTTCTCAATAATTTCACTCAAGGGTAATCCTTTCACCCACCTGATGAAGACTCATCTTAGTAAGAGAAGGATAAACATCAAGAGGCTTGAGCACCATGGAGTTTTCTCTCATGATCATTGGAGTCATTTGTGAAATATTAATGAGAAATAAAGTGATCTTGACTCTTAATGTGAGATCAAAACAAAATCACCATGAGTCATGCCCACACATCTTTTTCTTTCACTTGAATGTCACATAATAGTGTTCTTGCATTTGGAAGAAGGAGGAATTATGATCACCATGCTTCAAAGCAATAAGTTCTTCATCAACAATGGCTCCATCTACATCATATTAGCCAACTCCTTATCTTTCTCTCTTTTTCCTCTCTCTCTCCATATTCTAATAGTCAATTAAGAATGTTCTTTTTCCATTTCATCCTATTCACTTAAATGACCCTTAGTTAAAAATTGTAAGAGTCCTTTTTCCAATAATAGAAAAAATACTCACTTCCTAGGAATATGAAAGGTCGCAAGTGATGAGGACATGTAAAAGGTCATGTGGGGGTAGATGAAAGGACAATTTTTAATGCTATAAATTGGAATGGCTTCTCCATTCCAAGGGGTTTGCAATTGTTGATTAAATGTATGTTGTTGAGATTACCACTTCTACATAAAATAATAAAAGCTATAATTCTTCTAGTTCTTGTCTTATGTTCCTCTACTCTCTCTTTCCAACTTTACATACATGATAATCTTGTAAAAATAAGAAATGTGTCTACACCTTTGATAAATGAATCAATGGAATTTTGTGTCTATGATATGTTATGTATTATCATTCTCTTCATTATAATGTTCTTCTAATTGGATATAGACTCAATCTAGTTACTAGTATGTGAATTTTGTAAGCCTACTCACAATAGTCACCCTATCTCTCCTAATTTCCCCAACTCCTCTTTACCCCTCATCACTTTAATAATTCCTCCCTTGTACCTATACAAGCACTTGAACATAGGCTCAATGGAGTGTTCCTATGTGATCCCCAGTTTATTGGCCACACCATAACCTGTAAGATAGTTTGTTGGCTGAAAAACTTATGCTTAAATACAAGAAGTGCATGAGATCAAGGCACGTAGGAAGTAGGTGCATAGGTGCACGTAGAAGATTAATCGATACACGAGCGCTGAGGAAATTTGGACTTTGGGACTTATCCATTTTGCATGCATGGGCTAAGAATGGATTGAGTGTTGAACATGATTTAATAGAAGACTAAGAAGACACACCAAGTTATTTTGGGACTAAATGGAAGCTAAAGAGTCATGTAGAGTTCAAGCTAATAATAGGATTAGAAATAGATTTATTTATAGGTAATCTATTATTAGGCGAAGATTGCATGCTTTTCTAGTTGCTTTTGTACCGGTGCATGGCTATTATTAGCGTGTAACCTATTGTTTAGAGTGCATGAATAGTTAAGGGAAAGACCCCACTATATATATATATATATATATATATATATTATATATATATATAATGATTTACATGGTTTAGATAACCATTGAGATTGTAATAGAGTTATGTTGTTGGTATATTTGTGTGCATGACTTTGTGATGATGTTTTTGATGTATTCAAATACTATGTTCATGGTGGATTAATATAATGGATCTTTGTGGATGGATAATGGTTATTGATGTCTCCATTACTAGTTATTGTATGGTAAATCTGATCTTGATCCTTGTTTGATTCATTATGCACTATGGTTATGATCTAGTTCATGTTATGCTTTACCCTTAATTAATTTATATGTGTATGGAATACTTGTGTGATCATGCTAACACCTTGACAAAGATATTATTAAAAGAGGGACATGGTACCTTTATGCACTTCGGGTGAGCACTCAGATCTATCCGAGTGAGATGTCGATGCTTTTAGGGCTTGAGTAAGAAATAGGGACTACATTTTGGTTCCGTTGTTGGGACCTCTTTTCAAGTTTTTGTAAGGATGTTGTATGATGAATACATATCAGTTGACTTTGGACAATATTGAGAGGTGGTTAGAAGATTTAGAGAAGTTTACTCACAAATATACCACTGGACCTTATTCTGTGCGTGGGTTGAAGAACATCTGTATCATGAACTCTATGAGACATTCTTCTGTTGTTTTCCTATAGATTTGTACGAGTGGTTGGTAGCATATGCATCGAAGATAAATTGGAGGTATAGAACAATTGTTTGGACACAAGAAGATTACCAAACTCGCATGATGTTGATTTGACTTGGACACATGTTGTAGATCATTGGTGGAGTGGTATTTTGAATAGTTACATGTGGAGTATGATGTTTCTACTTATTCCTATCTAGAGGTTGTTGAGTTTCAATTCTTACGTGAACCCATAGGATCTTATTTTTGTTATCCCTTTAGCAATTAAGATCTTATTAATGACTTTGGATTTGGAAGAACAGCCTATGGCTAGCTAAACCACCACCATGCACGGGCCAAGGAGTAGGTGTGGTGAAATATGGTGAACCTTACGGAAAAAAAGGAAAGAGAGGAAATACGGCTTAAGTATAATGAAGTATGGGAAAGCAAATTGGCATAGAATCGTAGTGATGAGGAGTCTATGGATTTATGGAGATAGGTGATGCATGAAGGATTAAAGGTTCACGTAGAGGATGTGGAACCTGAGTAGCTAGTACTCCCCCATCTAGGTAATCATGAGAGATAATCCTCTTATGCTTCATATGAGAGTGCATTAGAAGAAGAAAGGATAAGGACCGTGGGTGCACATCTGATCCTACCTAGTGAGCTTTCCCTTGCGCTTGGTATTCCAATTCCTGAAATAGTTATTGAGAAACATGTTAGTGTTTGGTGATAGAGTAGTGATAGGTAGATTTCATTTTCATGTGAATACAAAAGTGCATCAAACAACATCTATGGCATCACAGTGATAACATATTTGTTGTTTGGAGGACCGATTAGAGGAATACTTTCTAGCTTGTCATCGAGACAGAGTGTGGGTGCACAAAACATTGGAAATATATATGGAAGTAGCACAATTTCATAGACTATGGGAGTTCAATTTAGTATAGCAATTGAAACATAGATTAGCGCATCCTCTAGTTCAAAGCCTACTACAGGTGGGGGATCGAGAGGACTAGGAGGTTTGGGATCGTGTGATTCTAGTGGTGTAGGAAATATTGATTGGGGTTCTTGTTCTAGATATGGTGGACAAGGTCCACACCCTCATCAGTTGTAACAGATATTTTATGAGATGTCTCTTCACTTTCCGAATATTCGGTATTGAGGATGTTGCAGATCATGTACACAAGTGTGAGATAATATGGTATGCTAAAAGAATCACAACTCCTAAATGCAAGGCAAGTTAGTTTTTACTATGTTACAAGGGCGCATGCATAGTTGGTATAGGAAGTATGACCCGAATCAGACTATTGTAGATTACAATGCATTGTGTGATGCTTTTTTGTTGAGTTCCGTATACCTGAGTTTGAATAGAAAAGCATCAATGCACTTTGAAATAGATTAAGTAGGGCATGGCTAAGAGCGTAAGAGAGTGCGATGCAAATTTTAATACTTTTCTAACAAATTCATCTTACGATATTCATCCTAGTCAAAGATGCACAGTGGTTTATTGGTGGTTTGATAACACCTTTTAGAAGGGAAATCTCTCATAAGAAGTTTACAGATCCGTGCGAGGCTTTGGAGGTAGCTCTGTGCATTGAGGTAGTTGGGAGCATAGACATTGGAGTTAGCCCATTCTTGGAGGCACATATTGCTTATATGCTAAAGCAATTGGAGAAACTATCGACCAATTCGGATATGAGATACACAATGGGATATGGTATATGGATTGTGAGGTTAAAGGACATACTAAGGATAACTTTCCTCATAAATCGGTGTGCACCATGTTGTTGGATTGTGAGATTTATCACTTGGATCATGATTCCAGTAGATGCCCATTGTTACAGCGCATGATCCAAAATAATGTGTCTTGTTACTATAAGATTTGCAAGTCCCACACTCATGATACGGAGAATTACAGGTTGATTGATCATATTCATGAGGTTATTGAAATTGGTGTATGCCAAACTAGTGTTGCAAATAATTCTAAGGACCAAGGTGAACATCATAATCATAACCATAATGAAGGGCACTCTAATGGAGGTGGTAGAGGTAGAGGTTATCATGGAGGATACAGAGGTCATGGTCGTGGCGGTGGAAGAGGTGACTTCCCTCACAAAACCTGTTATACATGCGGATCTCCTGATCATTATAGGCATGAATGCCCTCAAAATGTGGTTTTCTCATGGTGCGAAAAAAACATAAGTTTGAAGAGTGCCCTAATTTATATGAGCATATGAGTAAGTAGCCCAAGTAAGATAAGGGTGCAGGGAGTATAAAGGTATAGTGCATTATAGAAGATCAAAGTGGATGCCGTTAGCGCCTAATCCTAAGGTAATATCTGTGTTGGTGACTACACACGTTGAGGTTGTGCACGCTCATGAGACCCCAAATCATAAACATGTTATTACAAAATAGGAGGTATTGCATGTGAAATATCCAAATCTTACTCATCAGAAGGAAGTTTATCAAGAGAATATGGATGGTATTAGGAACTGACAAGGTGAAATACAGTGCTTGAAATAACAGTCGCAGAAATTAGAATAGATGAAGAAAGTTGAGCTTCCTCATAAATATGTTCATGACTTGGAGGAGGTTTGTAAGATGCTTCACCAAGAAAATACCATTCCTTTGTTAGGAGAATGGCTGAGAGATAAAATAATGCACGTTGGATCTGAGTGCAAGAGACAGATCCTACATGCGAACTTACCTCCTCACAGTCTTGAATATGATAAAGAGATCACTTTGAATGCATTTTTTATGGTTGGATGCTAAGTAATATACTTATTGATATAGGTGCAGAAGTAAATGTACTCACTTTGGATGCGTGGAATCAGATGGGGAGACCACCATTACAGCCATCTTCAAATGTGTTGTATATGGTGAAAATGACTAAAGCTACACCCATCAGAGTATTGAAGGATGCAATTATTACTATACAAGGGGCGAAGTTTACTAGATACTTTGAGGTCTTAGCACTTTTTGAGTAGATAGTTTCCCTACATTGCTTGAGTGCCCTTGGTGTTATGCAAATAATGTTGATCTACGCTTTAATAAAGGTTATATCAGTTTTGAGAACAAATAGGAGTGTGTGATTATTCCTTTAACATATGGGAAATTTGTGCCTTATGTAGAACCCTTGAGTGAATAGGATTTGAATAGGATATATGCATGTACGGTTAGATATCCTAAGTGCTCGAGCCATCTAAGGAATGTGTTATACAAAGTGGGATGATGTTCATTCTATGAGTGATACAACCAGTGTTTCCTATGATAACTGGGTGCATGGAACGTATGAAATGGTGGGGAGAGATATCAAGAACACAGTTACTTGTGTGATCAAGACACATATGGTTAGGCACTTGGGCAATAACTAGGTAACTTGATATACTGGTGAAGGAAATCCTAATGTATTTCTGTGTGTCATGGAAGCTCAAAGGAAATACCAAGTAGACAAAGAAATATGCTAGGTTATACCCTACGTGCAACAATGGTGCATTGGTGGATTACACACAATGATAACCTTTTGGAATGGTGAGAAGTGAGAATCACATTCTCTACTAGGTTTCTTAGGAGAAATGTACCTTCACATATATGTGAATTTCATGGCAAGGGTTCATTTTCACATCATGTTCAAAAGTGTGAGATAATCTAAACGGACGAGAAAAGAGGCCTTGTCGCTATCACTCGGGTACATAAGATCTACACCACCCTTAGAGGTTGTGCATGTGTATGGTATGTTCATGCAGAGCCTATAAGAGCAACAAGCTTAATTGGCGGAGATGACCTCGGGTATGATTCATACCTTTGAGTATTTTTCTACTAAACCTTCGATGCATGAATCATTATAGAGTATGAAGTGCCTTATGATGGGGGATAGTGAAAAATCTGAGGAAATCCTATTATATATGTTTGGAGAATAAGATTTGGAGGTGTGTTTTAAAGAGGAAGAGACAAATGAGGAACAATTTGGGCACGTCTGGCTGGAAAAAGAGAAGGGTGAACTGGTTTACATGATTGATGATGAAGAAGTGGAGAGCCTCGGTGTTGATGACATTGTTAGTATGTGTAAGGTCTTAGATAGTGCAGATGAGAAGGCATGCGTGTATCATGAGCCTATGAAAAAAAATAAGGTCAACATTAGGATAGATACATAACCTAAAGAGGCAATTATTGGTGACTATTGGTCTAAACAAGAAGTGACTAAGTTTATTAAGCTACC
This sequence comes from Taxus wallichiana var. yunnanensis, assembly GCA_018340775.1. NCBI lineage: Eukaryota > Viridiplantae > Streptophyta > Pinopsida > Cupressales > Taxaceae > Taxus > Taxus wallichiana. Next base: position 576,948,926 of record CM031240.1, read on the forward strand.
GCATGACTTCCAAGACCTATTTCTAGGAGGTTATCATGAGTTGAAGGGAGTGCATCACTAGTAAGGTGAGATGAGGATCAAATTAAAGGAATGTGTGTGCCTAGTTAGGAAGAGGCCTTATAGGATGAATCATAATCTGTGTGTCAAGGTGAAGGAAGAGATTGATAAAATGTTATAATCTAGAATCATTGAGCTCATTGAGGAGTTAGAGTGGGTTAGTCCTATGGTGATAAGAATCAAGAAAGATGGTAGGATAAGGATTTGTGTGGAATACAGATATTTGAATGTAGCATGTGTTATAGATCCTTTTCCCACCCCATTTACTAAGGAGATCCTGAATGGCGTAGCAGGGTGTAAAATCTACTCTTTTACTGATGGATTTTTAGGATATCATCAGGTAAGGATTACTAAAGAAGATCAAGAAAAGACAACTTTCACCACTGAGTACAGAAGTTTTTCATACACATTTATGCCCTTTAGACTGAAGAATGCGCCTACAATTTTTTTTCACATTATTGTGCAAGCATTTGAAGGATTTATACACAAGTTTTTACAGGTTTATTTGGATGATTAGACTGTGTATGGGCTGGTAAAGGATCATTGTGACAACTTGAGACTTGTATTTAAGAGGTTCTGGTAGCTAATCATCTCTTTAATATTAAAAGTGTACCTTTTCGACACCCTTTGGAACTTTTTTAGGACACATTATATGCAAAGTAAGCTTGTTGGTAGATCCTACTAAGGTCACAGTTATTTTGGACTTAGAGGATCCTACCAATCAAAGTGAGGTGAGCAGATTTTTAGGACATACCGGTTGTTACAGGAAGTTCATTAAGGGATATGCTAAGATTTCCATGCCCTTGGAAGAATTATTGAAAGTAAAGGAAAGTTTCATTGAAATGAGGCGCAATAGACAATGTTTGAGACATCGAAGGAAAGAATTACTTCTACACCCATTCTTTGCTTCCCTTCTTGGGATAAAATATTTCATGTACATGTTGATGCCTCTAGCATGGCCATCGGTGTAGTGTTAGCATAGACCTAGTGAAGGTATTGTTGATCACCCTATCTATTTTGTGAGCATGAAATTAACACCGGTGAATAGAATTATAAAACTACCGAGCACAAATCTCTGTCTATGATTTACATGCTACAAAAATTTATACAATACTTGTTGGCTACACCTTTCATCTTCTTTGCAGATCATATGGGGCTTAATTATTTGGTTAATAACCCTGTTTTGTAGGGCGCATATGCCAATGGATTCTCTTGTTTCATGAATTTGAATTTACTATGGTGATAAACTTGGCAAAGAGAAATTTTGAAATGGATCACTTATCAAGAATTAACTCAAGTGAAGACACACAGAGCATTGAGGACACAATGTTAGATGCACAACCTGCTCGATTAAACCGCATGCCCTCGACTTAGAATATATTGTTGTGTTTTTGTGTAATGGTGTGGCGCCTAAAGGGATGAAGAGCTTAGAGAAGAAACAAATTGTCATACGCATCACGCCTTACATGTTATTTAGTGGAGATTTATACAAGTTAGGTCATGATGAAGTTTTGTGTCGGTGTGTACTGGAGCATGAGCACGAAGATATAATGGAGGAAGCTCCTAGTGGAATTGTAAGAGGACAATATGTAGGAAATGCTTCCGCATGCAAAATTTTGCTAGCTAGTCTTTGGTGGGAAACATTGTATAAGGATTGTAAAGAGTATGCTAGGGTGTGTGATCATTTTCAGCACCTTGGGAATCCTAGGCATAGAGATGAAATGCCCTTGAGACCGATTGCAAGTGCAAAACCTTTCAAAATTGGGAAATTGCCTTTATGGACCCTATTTCCCCACCAAAGACACGAATTGGCTCACGTTACATTATAACATGTACAGATTATCTTACAAGGTGGGAAGAAGTAGTGCAGATAAATAATTGCATAGCAGCTACAACAACAAAGTTCTTATGGGAAAAAATTATCAACAGGTATAGATGTTTGTTAAGCTTGACTAGTGATAGGAGCACACACTTTTTGAATGAGAAAATCAATGTATTATTGGTAGAGTTTATGATGGGGCATCATAAGACATCCCTATCACCCACAAGCTAATAGGACTATTGAGACTTTCATCAAGATATTGGGACATACATTGATAAATATTTGTGACGTTGGAAGGAAATACTAGGATGATAAATTTTTATTATACTTTGGGCATACAGGGACAACTTACAAACATTTAAAAAAATCCACACTTCCCGTTGGTGTTTAGCGTGGAGGTTGTTTTTCCAATGGAATTTATGTTACCCTCCCTACGTATTGTGCGCATAGGCGGAATGGATGATGAACAAGAACTTAAAGAGCATATAGATAAACCGATGCGCTTGGATGAGAGGCATGTCATCACACATTGGAGCTAGAAGATAGAAAAGGATATACAAAAGGCATGGAATGATAGGCACATTAAGAATAAACAAATTGAAGTTGGATAGATGGCTCTTCTTTATGACTCCAAGTTTGTGCGCCACCCTAGGAAATTAAAAGTGCATTGGTTGGGACCGTATGTTGTGACTTATATACTTGATTCAAGCGTTTATCGATTGCAAGTGTTGGATGGCACTCAGTTGACCGGTTACTTCAACGGTAGTAGGTCAAACCCTACTATAAATAAGTCTTCTTAGTGTTTGTAATAAGGCAAAGTAGTGTTATGTTAGATTAGATTTCCATTTCATGTATTTTCTTTATACATGTTTCCTTTCATTATTGTTATGCTTTTTCAATTTAGTTTAGTGTTTTATTCTAATAAGTGTGCTTCCGCACATGTAGTTGATTATTATCTAAGTGAATTCATGCACAAAGGATCACACATACTTTAATTTTGGGGTGTAGCGGAGATATATACATGGGCCATGATGAATGATCATCGGAGGATGGGTATGCATAGAATAAATATGGTGCAGTGTTTGAGGTAAAGGTGTGGATCAAGAAAAATTTCTCATAAAGGAAGACCACGCATAGATGGATGGACGATAGTGTAAAACAATGTAGGCAGCGAGACATGGGGAACTACTTTGTGTAAGGCGCGAGAGGAGGTCTCAGGGCCAAGGAGTAGTCACGCTATATAAGGTTACAATGGGGGGCATGGAAAAATCAACAAAACATGTGGAAAAAGCAAAAAGGCATAATTAATGTTGAGTGTGGTGGTTGGTGAAGAGCAATCAATGCAGGGAAATTTGAAAATTTTATATAAGGAGGGGTTGCGATATCATTTTTACCTTACATTGTGAAGTGAAATGTTTGAGCAAGTTGAAGAATGAGATGAAGAGTAAGTTGTGAATGGGAGTGCATGAAAGAGTGAATATAGACATTGAACTAGAGATTTGTGCACGACATTGTTTAGAGCTCCATCGAGAGAAGGTGTTTGAAAAAAAAAAAAGGTGTGTGGGGAGAAAATCTATGAGTTAGGGTTTGAGGTAAATCTAGGGCACATGAATTTTAAGTTGCATAGAGCTTGAATATAGTGCAAGAACACATTTTTATTATCACAATGGCACCAAAATGAGCACCTGGGGAAACCACGAGGGTAGGAAGCAAAAAGAAGTGGAAGTAGAGGTGGAGGATACCCCGAAAGAAGATTTTTAGAAAATTAGTACCCAAAAGGTGTCATCATGGGGTTAGATTAGGAGTCGCATATTAGACGAAGAAAAGTAAGTGACTACAATCATCACAATAAGGATAATAAAGATGACTTGGACAAATCCATGGTGGTAAAAATATAATTGTGAACAAAGAATGACATGGTCATTTATAAAGAAGCAAGACAAGTTGTTGTTGGTAAGTATTGGATTCATGCAGCTATATGAACTACCATATTTTGGAAAGCCAAAAATTTATATCAAAGGTTGATGTCCTAAGTCCATGAGGAATTCTTCTACTTTACGAGGTGGCGATGCGACTCACTACACCCTTGATTGGAAGATTGACAGAGTTAAGGAGCATGTGCACCGAAATTGGTAGCAACCTTAGAGATGATGATGTCATGGAAGAAACTATTGTAAAGCTGACCTATGCAAAATGGGGGTGAGCCATGGATATCAAAAATTTGGAAAACCACCCCGTGATCTGAGTTGTTGTGCACCTCCTTACCAAGTTGAATAACCAAGAGCGCTAAAGCCAGTGAATAAAATATGGCTCCATATCGCCAAGAAGATGTCTGAGGGAGTGGTATATAGCTTGTTTTCCTTCATTTTTGAGACCATAATTGAAGAGGCACACTAAAGAGATAAGATAAGTTTTGGTGCCATCTTATTATCTATTGTGTTTGTAGAAATTGGGGTTCTGATGGGCCAAAGGAGCAAATTTGGTAGTTCCCTGAGGAAAATAAGTCACTTATAGAAATATTTACAAAATATACATGTGATGGATCTATGAGTGGTCCTTATAAGCAATGATTGGAGCTCTAGTATAAGCGCCTGTGTGAAGATTTTCAGTATGAATGAAGAATACCCAAGGACCTTCCTTTGGTATTAGAGAAGTAGGCCCAGTTTATATTTTATCAACATTTTTATATAGGCAGGTTTGGGATGAAGGATGGAAAGTGGAGCCCTTGGTGCAAGCTCCCATATTCCTTCACCATGTGCTACTTTCATGCTTCAGTAAATAGATTCTCTAACATGCACAAATTAAGGTTTGATGTAAATAAAGTGGATTGTGAGTATCATACTCTCATAAATACATACGCATATCCAGGTAAATCTACTTATATTGAAAAATTGATATATGATAATATAAGTATCAACTCAATGAGTTTGGCAGTTGCTAGTGCGGCTAAGGTATACATCTACCTTAAGCCCAAGTTGATAGATAAGAAGTACATTGAGAATGAATTTGAGCTTCCTAAATTTCTAAAAGGAAATCATATAGTAGGCACATTACAAGATAAGGAGCCTCTAGTTTCAAAAGAAGAAGAACAAGAAGAAGACTTAAGGGAAGATATTAGTGGTTTGAATCATGGCGTGTGGAAGCAACCAAGAGTAGGGAAAAGAGAGATCGTGAGGATACTTCCCCTCCCGTAGTAGAAGTAAAATAAGGAAAGGACATGGAGTTGGGTGAGGGTGCCAAGGACCATGAATTTATGAGAGTGCTAATAAAAACCAGAGTACAGAGTGCAGGTGCGAGACCCTCACACCACTGCAAAGTTAGCCAAGAACCTCACTTGTCTATCTTGAATCAAAAGAAAGAGAAGGCACAAGTACATTCCGGTGAAGGAGGATAATTATGGGGAAAATTTAGGTGAAAGTGCATATGTTATAAAGGATACTCTTGTCCTTAGTGTTAATACAGAGAGAAGTCTCGGTGCGAAGAAACACAACATGATGTGGAGGCCTATGAAGAACATGGGGATGTGGGTGACACCACAAGGGAAGAGCAAGGAAAGATAAGGTTGAACCTTCTGTCAAGCCAAGTGATGCACAAGTAGACTCGGAAGGTAAAGGCCCACTTTTGGATACTAAGGTTCATGTTCTCAAGGGTCACCGCTCTGGAAATATCAAGGGAGAAGATTATAAAAGACCTACATTTAGGTACATTGATGACACCTCTAAAATTGGTCGCACTGTGTTTGAGTACTTTGGAGCCCGGGAAGCTATATGGGCGGGAGTTGATGGATTCAGAGGCGTAAAATATGTGCACTTAGAAATAGTTGTCCTGGAGCATGCAAGACTCACATGGATGAGCCTGAATTTGATGTGAAGGAGGAAGCATGTGTGAAAAGAAAAATAAAGAAGAAATCACAAGCCATGCACTAGACAGTTAAGCCAACAAATTTTACGAGATGAATAGGTAAGTAATGCTTTGACAAAGTTGTTCATCAAGTGGTGTGGAGAAATGTGGATAAAGCAAAAACACTCAAGGCACTGATGGAAGACAATAAGAGCTTGAAAGAACAAGTGGAATAGTTAACGAAGCACACAATAAGGACAAGGAGAAAATAAAGGAGATTCTAGATTTTGCAAAGAGATCTTGCGAAGGAATTCATAGAAGCACGTCCGGACATTAATGAGAAGAAAAAGTAGACATACCAATCCTCCTTAAACTTTTTGCAAGATTGTGTTCACTTGATGATAAATAAGTAGTTGGGCGCACCAAGAGTGACTATGGAGACGGTTACACGAAAAAGGAAGATATTGCAACATAGAAAGAAAGAGCTAAAGCTATAATAACATGCTAAATAATTGGGTATAACAATAAGAGCTTGAAAGAACAGGTGGAGCAGCTTAATGAAGCACACAATAAGGACAAGGAGAAAATAAAGGAGATTCTAGATTTTGTAGCAGATCTTGGGAAGGAATTCATAGACGCATGTCCAAAAATTAATGAGAAGATAGAGTAGACATACCAGTCCTCCTTACACTTTTTGCAAGATTGTGTTCACTTGTTGATAAATAAGCGATTGGGTGCACCAAGAGTGACTATGGAGACGGTTACACAAAAAAAGGAAGATATTGCAACATATAAAGAAAGAGCTAAAGCTATAATAACATGTTGAATAATTGGGTATAACAATAAGAGCTTGAAAGAACAGGTGGAATAGTTAACAGAAGCACACAATAAGGATAAGGAGAAAATAAAGGAGATTCTAGATTTTGCAGTAGATCTTGGGAAGGAATTCATGTACGCACGCGTCCGGACATTAATGAGAAGACAAAGTAGACATACCAATCCTCCTTACACTTTTTGCAAGATTGTGTTCACTTGTTGATAAATAAGCAGTTGGGTGCACCAAGAGTGACTATGGAGATGGTTACACAAAAAAGGAAGATATTGCAACAAAGAAAGAAAGAGCTAAAGCTATAATAACATCTGAATAATTGGGTATAAATCTTTGCTCTAAACATTTAAGGATGAAATGAAGAATGTAGACTCGGTGTTAAATATGTGTGTAGACCCGAGGTAATCATCAAGAAAATGACTTTGGTTGAGGATAATGAAGTCCTTTCCGCAAATAAGGATGAAACTCTTGGGCATGAGGAGAGGTTGACATTGCTAGTAGAAAAGTGTGATGTGCTCACAACATCCTGGGACCCTCACAAAGAAAAGATAAAGAAAATTGGGAAACTTATAGCTCGACGTATGGATGTAATGGATGGGATGATCTCTAGTCTAGTTAGGATGCTACAGAACAAGGAAAATAATATGACCTTGGATGAGATGGAAGGAGTACTTGTAGACATCCCTAAAAATATAAAGAAGGTGCTCAAGAATCGGAATGATGTGGAGGTAGAAATCAAGAGTGAGTACCCTGAGTTACTTCTTCCTTTAGAGGAATAGAGTGCCCAGACTCTTTTTGGTATATGTTCATTCATTATGTACATACATTATTTTATTTCTTATTATTTATTATTGGAGAGACAAGGCATGATTACCCATTATCAAGTCGAAATGAAGCTAGTGTGGGGTAATGTTGGATAGAAAAATTTATGCCTAAATGCTAGAAGCACATGAGATCAGGGCATGCAGGAAGCAGGATCATAGGTGTGAGCAAAAGATCAGTGGATACAGGGCACACCGAGGAAAGTTGGACTTTGAGACTTAGTCATTTTGCATGCATGGGCTAAGAATGGATTGAGTGTTGAACACACTTTGATAGAAGACTTGGAAGACACGCCAAGCTATTTTGGGACCAAGTGGAAGATGAAGAGTCATGTAGAGTTCAAGATAATAATAGGATTAGAATTAGAGTTATTTATAGGTAATCTATTATTAGGCGAAGCTTACATGCTTTTGTAGTTTCTTTTATACTAGCGCATGGAAATTATTAGCATAAAACATATTTTTGAGAGTTCATGATTAGTAAAGGGAAATACCCCACTACCTATATATATATATATATATATATATATATATGTATGTATGTATGTATGTATGTATGTATGTATGTATGTATGTATGTATGTATGTATTGATTTGCACGTTTAGAGAACCACTGAGATTGTAACAAAGTTATGTTGTTGGTATATTTGTGCGCATGACTTTGTGATGATGCTTTTTGATGTATTCAACTACTATGTTCATGGTGGATTAATATAATGGATCTTTGTGGATGGATAATGGTTGTTGATGTCTCCATTACTAGTTATTATATGGTAAATCTGATCTTGATCCTTGTTTGATTCATTATGCACTATGGTTGTGATCTAGTTCATGTTATGTTTTACCCTTAATTACTTGTTATGTGTATGGAATACTTGTGTGATCATGCTAACACCTTGACAAAGCTAGTATAAAAAGAGGGACTTGGTACCTTTGCATGCTTCAGTGAGCACTCAAATATGTCCGAATGAGATGCCATCGCATCTAGGGTTTGATTAAGAAATAGATACTACATAGTTTAAGTAGTTTATATTAAATAATGGGAGCCTCCCCATATACAAGAAGGAGTGGCTTATCCCCATACCATTGGTGAAAAATCAATATTTTTCCCACACAAAATTATTTTTCCAATAGTTTTTGGTGACTCTGTTGGGGAGAGATCTACCCTTGTGCACCCATAAAGATATCTGGAAAAAATTAAAATATATATATCCCAAAAAAAAAAATCAATTTTCAAAGCAAAAAAATATTTTGAAGGTGACTCTATCAAGGAATGAATCCATGTCACGCTTGTTTCCTTCATCACATAATGAAGTTACGAGATTGGTCTTAAACACCAATGAATGACAACAACAATGAAGAATAATATGACTACCAGAAATAATGTATCACCATCATTCTAGACCAGCTCTTGTAAAGATAAGTATTTCGACACAACGAAGAGGTATCTTTCTTTAAACAATAATTTACAATCAACTAAGGGAAAGAAGGTCGAGTAATGTTTCTATAGTAGTTGTGAAAAGAATGTCTAGAATGTATAAAATTTCTTCTTGTGAAGATCACACCATCAAATCCTGGTGGCTACTATTCAAGCAGATCGCTACTAGAGGAAAGAAAATGGGAATCACACTTATTGAAAATCAAGAAGAATCTCATCAAGGTAATATTTTCAACTTCACACAGTTGAACAAGAAAATCAAATCCCTACCTTTTGTCTCTCTTCCTCTGGATGATTTTATTGCATATGGAGATGAAGAAATGGAAGCCTTGAAAAGGGAGTTTATGTGAAGAATATTGAGTGTTGTAGAAGAAAATTTTGATCCCCAAACCAATCTTGAGATTCTGAATTATTCCTAGCTATGCAAAGAAGGTATGAGGATGTTGAAACACTCTGTAATGATGGGGAAGAAGACATTCATCCTTTGGAAGAATATTATGATGATTTCCCATATTATGAGGTGTTTCAACCTAAAAGGCTCATGTGTATTTCTCATAAATTCTTTTTCCTTTAACCTTCTAATGAAATTCAAATCAGCACCTTGGAGGATAATGAAGAAATAATGAAAGCTTAAACCTCCATTCATAAATTCATTTTGGCTTGAGGCACAACCCTTTGGAGGAACAATGGATATAAGAGATGAATATTCCTATTCCATGACATGTGATTTAGTGATTTCCCAAGACTCCACCAACCATAAAAATATTCAAGAAATCAATCCTCCATCCCAGACTCAAGTTCTTCAAGAAGATGACTTTGAGGTAATCATGGATAGTTTCCTTTCCAATTTTGACTCTTCAATTGATGCACAAATGTTGAATGATGAAATGGAGAAAATTGAAGAATCAAATTCCCTTCTTGATACAAAAAGAAGATGATAAATTAATCATGGCCTTTCTAAGGAGTTGACTTCACCATCCTCACTTTGAAGGAGTATAAGGGGTATCACCATATTGAGTATGGAATTTTCCTACTTCTTTGCAAAGAAGAAAAATTTCTAAGAGATGTTTGGAATGGATTAGAAGAGTATCCTCAAGTTACAGCTCCAAGATTTTGTTCTTCCTCTTTTCATGAGGATGATATGATGAATGTCAAATTGAAATGTGTCCCCTTCCCATTCGGCATGGATCTCTTCTCTTTGTTCAAGAATGATGAAGACCGGATATTCCCGAACTTGTAAGAACGTAACCTCTGGATGACAAGAAATATGGATCATGAGGAAGATAATTTTTCGAGATGAGTCTCAGCCATGAAAATATCATATTTCCATCCATCTCCTTGAGGTCCAATGTGAAGATTTTTTAAATGGAGGTGAAAAGGAATGTGTGGCATCTTTGAAGGAGGAATTATTAATAACAATGAGATGAAACAAACAGGTAAGCTCAATTTCTTATTAAATCCTTTGTGGATGAGAATGAATGTGAAGGTAAATCTTCCATTTTCTGTTTCATGAAGAAGGCTATGAATAGAAAGGAAAGGAGATTCTTGAAACTCCTATGGAAATTATTAGTCATGAGGATGGTACCTGTGCTATAGGAAATGATTTCAAGGTAAATATTGAGTTGGTATGTATAGAAATCAATTCTTCCAAACAACAAAGTGAGAAGCTAGAAGAGGCTTTTGAATAAGAAAATAATAAAATTGCTCTCACCACCCCCGGATTCCCCACTGATTCTAGGAATGATTTTATCGTATAACCTTCATTCAAGAATGGTGAATACCTTCATGATAAAAATAGAGATTATATTTTTGAGAACATGGAGAAATGGCTTCTTATAGTCATAAGGCCTCAAGTTGAGGCTACTCAAGGAAATAATTTCAAACATATAACGAAATGGTCACTAGACGTAATTTTCTATAAAATATAATTATGAAGAAAAATATTAGTATATCTACTTCTTCTTAAACCATACAATTCCATCACGATATCATGACATGATCAGATAATAATCTTTGAGCTTTAGAGGTTTGAATTCAACCCATTGTTCCATGACGGTAAGTACATCTCTTAACCTATTGTTGAGTGTGTATATATTATTCTCTTTCCTTAATGAATTTACCTCCCCCAGTAACATATTTTCCCTTTCCTTTTTGTGTTTTATTTTTGCTTTGGTGTTTTTCCATTTCATTGGTGTGTTTGTTTGGTTTTTCCCTGTGTGTGCCTATTTCTTGTGTTGGTGGTAAGGAAATGACTTTATAGCCCAGATTGGACAAAGAAATGGTCTTCTCACCAAAGAGAAAGATGAGGTTGTTTGATTCCCCTTACAGTATAATTTCCCCAATTCATAGCTATTTGTTGTCATGCATTTTTGTCAGCCCAAAAATTGAAACTTGAGCCATGACAACTAAGCCAAATGCGAAAACATGTTCTAAATACTCCTAAACCCCTCTCCAGTCGAGTTTTTTTTTGTGTCATGATCATAAAACCTTATATTTCCTCCTAATATATTCAATAATCATTTTTAATTATTTTAAATTATTTGAAAATATCAATTCTTTCATCCGAAAAAGTACAACTAAAGACTAGTTCTCTGGTAGGCCTAGAAAGGCTAATTTTGGCCATTTCAAGGCGGTGTGCATCCTTCGAGAAGTTTTAAAAAGATCATAATCATCTAGAGGTGGTATTGGAGATTCAAGAATGTTTTTGAAGTGATTTAGGAATATTTAGGGAATATTTTTTGGTATAGGGATAGACCGTGCAAAACTGGGTTTTTTAGGTGTAAGGAATACATGGAAGAAATATGAACCTAAACTTCTTCGAGATGATTTGGGGAGATCTGTAAGGATTTAAGAAGTAAAAAAATAGGAAATGGAAATCTTATATAATCCTCTTCATGGTGGAAGAATTATATTTTATATAATACCTAAGGATTTCTCAAGGAAGTTCAACTTTTACATGTGTACCTCATTATCCTAGTCAAAATAAGGCAATTATTTGAATTTAGAAGGAATAATTAGGTTTATAAACCTATTCCATTGATCTTGTAAGGGAACTTGGAGTTATGATCATATACAATGTCACCTCCAAATACCATTCCAAGCTCTAGGGATGAAGTTTTCAAGTCTTCTCTCGGTACAAACCGTGTTGATCCCATACTTGGCCAAATTTTTGACTACCACATTTCATGATTTCACTCTTCTTACCCATTTATGTCCCTTTTGTATCTTTTCCAAGGGGATGAGGGGGAAAAATTATCTCCCCATGCAATCCCCCTCTCTCGATCCCCCATGTGACCCTCTTGACTCCTTCGAGTAATTAACTAGCTAAACCCATCTCATGCTCACCGTATCGGACCTCATAACTTGACAAGATCTTTCTCAAAGCACCCATTTGTATCCCTCTTGTCCCTTTGTCTCAAAGGGATGTAGGGGAAAATGAGTGCCCCACGTAAGACACCCCAATTTCACATCTATCCTAAATCAATTAATTCCCCTTCCTCATTTCCCACAAAAATACACTTTGAATTAATCAAATATAATTTGATTAATTATCCATTTCAAAATCCAAAAAATAATCTAATCCTCACCACATGTCATTATTCTCCATGTTTTTCTACTATTGAATTAAAAATTCAAATTCAAATCCTCACCCACCATTCGTGGTCCCCACTCACCTAAAATCCTCCACTTATGAATTAAAAATATAATTCAAATCCTCACCCATTCTTCGTGGTCCCCACTCACCTAATCTTGCCCACATTTTCAAACCACTCACCTAATCTTGCCCACATTTTCAAACCACCCACTTAATCTTGCCCACATTTTCAAACCACTCACTTAATCTTGCCCACATTTTCAAACCATGATTACTTAAATTAATCTAAGCTAATCACTCCCTCAGGCTATAAATACAACCTTACCCCTCCCCTCTAAACACACGGAGAATAAGCTTTCATGCCATATCTAAGTTCTTGCATCCTTTGAGCAAAGAACATCATTTTACCTCGTCCTAATGCTAAAATAGCCTCATAATCATTTTTCCCATCTAGTGCAAAGTAAGAAGATCGTTGTTGCAGGAAGGTCTTGCTCTATCTTGAAGAAAAGCACCTACATATCACAAAATCTAGGGCTCAATCCAAGTTTCCTAGCCCATTCCGAGGTTTGCTACGAACGCGAAGGAGGAGGTATGATTATTGGTATTTTACTTCCTTGTTAGTAGTGTATTTTTCCTAGCTTACATTCTGGCACGCCCGGTTACTTTCGATCTATTACCATTAATTTCCCAATTAGTGGTTTTATCTGTTCTTTGTTTATTATTGTTCATTATTATTTCCTTTTCTGTTCCTTATGGTCTTCTTTGGTTAACCTTCACGCTTTGGGTAGTGTTTTTGTTGTGTGGTGTCTTGTGGTGTATCTGCAGGTTATAGCAACAATGAAACTATGCAGCTCATCCTGTCTTTGATCTCCTCGGTGCTTGGTGTTTAGTTCCCAGTTCTGATTTTTCTATTCACTCATAATCTATAGAAACACAAGAACTAATCATTAGTTTATCATCTTACTGTCATGGGACAACCAATCCGGAAAATATATTTATTTATTTCCTTTTGCTAAAATAACTGTTTTGTAAGAAGTTAATCATTTACTATTTTTTTCTTTCTTTTATTTTAGTCAATCATTTTATGATCTAACACTTTCTTTCTATTTATTTTTATTTTTTAACCTTGCTGTCCAAATTTTAGCTTCTCAGGTGAAGTATAAAGTCAAAAATAAAAAAAAACAAACTCCCGGGACGTTTTCTCACGTTTAAAATTTTCATTCAGAGTGCTACCATAGCCCATCTTCCGGAAGCCATAACTTTTGCTCCCAAACTCGGAATGACTTCATTTTTTTAACGGAAAGGTATTGAAAAGATCTATGCAATGAAAAAATAATTTTTAGATTTAGACTTACGAAAAAATTTGGTTTCATTTCTTCTAACACCTATCTTTTTAACAAAAAAACAACAAAATTATAGTTTTTTTTTTATTTTTTTTTTTTTTTTACACGTAACAACCTCACACGTATGCTCTTTCCTCGCACTTCAAAAGTGATCTTGGAAATCAGAAACGTGAGGCCACTCGGGCTCTGCACAACAATTTTTTTTTAATTTTTAATTTTTTGCCTTACATTTCAATTTTCCACGACAACACTTCTAAGTAACGTTTTCACCCTCTTCTTTCATCATTTTTCTTTTTTGTGAAAATAATCATTATCGCTATTTCACAATCATGATTAATTGCAATAATTATTAACATTTTAAAAAAAAAAACTATTCCAATTGTATCCGTGTATGCTCTTTTCTTGCGCCTTCAAGCGATCTAGAAAATCAGAAACGGTCACAATTTTTTAGTTTCTTGTTCTAACATTACAGGATCCTCTAGCTTTGTTTTCTAACTGTCATTTTAATAATTACTTTCCTTTGTCATATTCTTAATATTTGTTTGGTCGTTGGTTGTGTATGCTCTTTTCCTGCGCCTTTGAGCGATCTGGCAAATCAAAAACAACCACGATCACTTTTCTAACATTTCATTTGCAGGATAACTACTAATTTGTTTTCTGTAGAACCGTTCTTTGGAATATTGTCAAAAACAAAAAAAAACAAAAACAACAAAAATCCCGCAAAAATACCACCATTCAAAGACAATTGCTGAAACAAAAAAAAACGCTCAGGTACGTAATTATTTTCTACTAGTGATTTATTTCAAGTTGGAAAGAACCCTGCGTTTAATCACTTTATCATATTGTTTTTACACGTAGACGAGGTGGATTTCATCACCACCAAAGCTACACCGGTGACGTGGACTTGACTACCACGCACCAACAACATTTGCATCTGCATTGCACTTTGAGACCTAGTCTCATCACAGCGTTCGGTATTTACCTCGCCGCTGCTCTTCACTTACAGGTAATGTTGTCGTGCAGCATGCGAGTCACGCCTAAATAGCTGTAACAACGAAGCCTGGGCATCGTCCCTGTAAATCTTCGGGAGTTATAAGGACACCATACACATTCATCCCTCCATCACCTTCCACCTTTTCACAAAACCTGTTTTGGACGTGGTGATTCACTCCGAAATAGGCAAGTAAGAATTGGTGAGTCTCCTCCAGTGCTCTAAGGGTTCCCATACCAATTTTGTCCCCGTACAGAATTAGGTATATCAGGACTAGGGTATATCGGAGGACGCATCTTCTTGGAGTAATAAGAGCCTGCATCCACCATTTCACAGCATACTTGTATGATTGCATGAAACAATAATCATTCCTGAAGAAGTTACCTCATAAGCCAAAACAATTGAATCCACATGATTGCTTGCTTTGTTTGAAAACAAAATAGTTTAGCATTGTTTTTATCATAAAACTTGGCTAATATCAATGTGTTTATTGTAAAATTCAAATCCTAATTGTGTTCCACAACACCATTTCTCGACCGATTCAATACCAAGCAAAACATTCAAGCAATCCCACAATGAAGATCAAAATGTCACACTGATTTCATTAGCCTACTTCAGCCAACAACAACTCCACTATAGCTTGTTTTCAGCTATATCCAATAGATATTGAGTGACTTACGTTCACTCCTTATCTCATCAATTGTCAGAACATCCTTTATAGCTTGTTTCAAGCTATATCAAAATGACATTGGGTGACTTGTTTGAGTTCACTCATTATTTCATCAGCTGTCAAGTTTAACAAAATCCCATCCGACACAAATCCCTTCAAATCTCATTTTGAGTTCGCAACTGTGTTGAGTCACTTGTTTGAGTTACTCTTCCTATCAAAAATCCAGAGCTTATTTAAGTCAAACCAATCAACATATTCATCATAGCTTGTTTGAGCTATATCTCACTTGTATTGAGTACCTTGTTTGAGTGTACTCCTTACATTTTCATCTGCTAAGCTTGTTTAATCCAAACCAATCAAGATATTCGTCATAACTTGTTTGAGTTATATCCCACTTGTATCCCGAGTAGCTTTTTAAGCTTTCTCCTTATAGCCTTACTTGTTAAAACTCGATTGAGCCAAAATAAAAATCACAATCAATAGGTTGATTTCTTCATCGCACCTTTCTTCGTTCTCCCTCTCTTTCAAACATGAAGAATTCACGAAAAACATCACACAATGAGCTATTAGAACAAATTAATAAGATGACAACACAACTCTCTCATATGGCTACCCAAATCAGTGAGCGATCACCCAAAATCCGATCATACAACCTCACGAAGAAATCAGTTCACGTAAAGTCCAACGTCAGTTTACCCCCCTTGGAGAAAGTCTCTCTAGTGTTTTTCATCAGCTAAAAGAGGCTAAACTGATAAGATATCCAATTACAAAACCCTTTGTCAAAGGGGAAGCTAAGCCATGTTGGTACAAACCTAACACATACTGTGACTTTCATCGCATTGATGGTCATCACACAGATAAATGTGTGCGATTTAAGAATTACGTCCAAGACTTAATTGACGACGATGTCATCTCTATAGAACTTGATGACAATGCTCTTGCAACCAATGACACATCCAATACCACAACTTTCCATGAAGAGCTGACTACTGTCGAAACTCCTATATATACTGAAATTCCACAAGATCATGACGACAACAGTCAAGCCTCATTCCAAACCTCTCTAATTCCAAACCAATCCATATCTTCTTCAAATTTCCTTCCATTAGTTCAAACATACATTGAACCTGTTTTGGACAACAACATTCTTCCAACATCTACTGAGCACTTGAACTTATTTCGAGACTCTCTTTCGACCCAAACATACATTGAACCTATTTTGGACAACAACATTCTTCCAACATCTACTGAGCACTTGAACTTATTTCAAGACACTCTTTCAACCCAAACATACATTGAACCTGTTTTGGACGACAAGATTCTTCCAACATCTACTAAGCACTTGAACTTATTTCAATACACTCTTTCAACAGAAACATACATTGAACCTGTTTTGGACAACAACATTCTTCCCACATCTACTGAGCACTTGAACTTATTTCAAGACTCTCTTTCAGCCCACACATATATTGAACCTGTTTTGGATGACAACATTCTTCCAACATCTAACGAGACCTTGATCTCATTTCAAGACTCCCTTTCAAACCTTGATATTACTGTAGACACTACAGACGAGGTTCCATCAACAGGTACCATTAAGTTTGATTCTATTCTTCCAATATTGGCTCTTATGCCTAACATCTCTATCCCTTTTGTCAAAACACAACCACATCGAGTTTGGACACTTGCGACAATGCAACCTGTCGTGTCCATCATGCTTTCAACTATCGATCTTGCAGGCATCTCATCACTAATTAGTCTCACCTGTCAAGACTTCTACGTGCATCCATTCTACGAGGTACTTATACCCAGGAATATCTTTACACAACCTTTTCCATCTTTAATTGTGAATCTATCCTCAAAACAATCAATTAATGGACAAATAGAAGCAAAAAACTAAATAACACAAACCATCATTGTCAACACACATGGAAGCTATTGGCTTAACCAAATCTACCCCACTCTTTGGGCTTACCGCACATCTTATCACACACCTACTAGAGCCACTCCCTTCTCCTTTTTTATGGTTGGGAAGCTATTTTACATGTCAAGGTTGAATTTCCATCCTTCAGAATATCCCTCAAAGATGTAATCAATCAAGATTATTATCAACACTCACGCCTTAGTGAACTCGAGCTTCTTGATGAAAAACAACTTAATGCCCTAGATCATCTTCCATTCTATCAAAATTGGCTATGGCGTAGCTACCATGAAAAATTCAAACCTAGAAAATTTAAGGTCAATGATCTCATTCTGAAAGAAAATCGAAAGAATACACCCAAAGAACGAGACAAACAAGAAAAATTTGAGCCCAACGAAATCATAGATAATTTTGGGTTTGGAGCTTATAAATTGGCCATTGACATAGGCCAAGTCCTTGAAAAACCCATGAATGCATTCCATTCAAATAAATTATATTCTTGAAAGCACTCTATATTCCAGGATACAACGTGTACATTGTTCCTTTTGTCTTTCTTATCTCCGAATAATTTAAATTTAATCATTTCCATTGGCAGATATTTTCTTTATCAAAATCACATCTTCATATTTATCATCATGAGACAAGTGCTAGTATAAATCCTATTAAGTTTGTGAGCGTCATACTTCTTCCATTTTCAGTCACTTTCCTCTATGGTCATACCTAGAAGCTTACTGATGGTAATATATTCCCTTCAAATACATTCTCTCTTTCATAACAAAGCTCTAAACTTCGTTACCCAATTTGTTTGGTCGTCCATCTCAGTCTTTGGTGTTGAACCCTCGCGTCCTACTAGTCGTGTGGGGCTGAGATTGGGGGCAGATGTTTCTTCCCAAATACAAAGCACTATTGTAAAAAAATCCATCAATTCAATAACTTATGAATAATTCATTGTCACATCTTTCGTCCTTCATAGTCTTTGGTGTTGAGCCCACACTTCTTACTGGTAGTGTGAGACTGGGAATGGAGGAAGGTGCCCTTACTCATCTACGTCTTGTCTTTGGTGATAAACCCTTGCCTCTTACAAGTGGCATGGGGCAAAGCGTAGAGGGTCATTCTCATACAAGCATAAAAACATTGCAAAATATTCAAAAAAAAAAACAAAAAAAAAAAAAAAAAAAAAAAAAGACAAAAAGGAAATTCACTCACCTATATTTTACCTTTGGTGATGAGCCCTTGCTTCTCACTAGTAGCATGGGGCAAGGCATAGGGAGTCATTTCAAAAATACAAAATCTTATAGTGCTTACAAATTATAGAATCCCCAAACACGTAATTTAGATGCCTAAGTGAAGAGAGAACTATCCCTTAACCTCATATCTTATCAATCAATGAGGCCACATAACTGTCTAAGTCTAGCATGTGACTCATAAAGTGAAAGCCATTTTTGAAACTAGTTCAGTACCATTATGAAGAATGGAGTCACAATTTCCCAAAGGGATTGTTGTTAGCATTTGTCTCTATATTCATTATCCACCTCTTGCGTCCTTCTTGATTCTCGGTGATGAGCCCACACATCTTACTAGTTGTGTGGAGTCAAGAATGGAGCTGGAATTCTTTTCATCATATCATCACCACCATATCCTGCCAATGGAAAGAGAATTTGTGTTATTCTGAGCATAAGTTACAACACGAACATGGTACATATGGATAATATCCATGTTTATCACCTCTCAAAAATAAGTCTGCACTCTGGGCCATAAATTGCCACTCACAGTGTAAAAAAATCTACCAACATTTGAAAATCGTCAAAAATCTAAAAACATTTGAAAATCATCAAAAATCTAAAAACATTTGAAAATCGTCAAAATCTAAACATTTGAAAATCGTCAAAAATCTAAAAACAAAGTAAAAATCTCAAAATCCAAAAACATTTGAAAATCGTCAAATTCCCAAGTAAAAAATCCCTCCAAAAAAAAAAAAACATTCAAAAATCTCCAAAAATCAAAAATTATAAAATTCAAAACCAACATTTGAAAATCGTCAAAAATCCAAAAACATTTGAAAATCAAAATCCAAAAATTTGAAAATCAAAAATTCAAAAATTAGTAAAAATTCAAAATCCAAAAACATTTGAAAATCGTCAAAAATCTACCAACATTTGAAAATCGTCAAAAATCTAAAAACAGTGTAAAAATCTCAAAATCCAAAAACATTTGAAAATCGTCAAATTCCCAAGAATAAAAATCCCTCCAAAAAAAACATTCAAAAATCTCCAAAAAATCTAAAAAATTATAAAATTCAAAAACCAACATTTGAAAATCGTTAAAATCTAAAAACATTTGAAAATCGTCAAAAATCCAAAAAAATTGAAAATTGTCAAAAATTCAAAAAGCGTAAAATTCAAAATCCAAAAACATTTGAAAATCGTCAAAAATCTACCAACATTTGAAAATCGTCAAAAATTTAAAAAAAAGTGTAAAAATCTCAAAAAAATCGTCAAATTCCCAAGTATAAAAATCCTCCAAAAAAAAAAATCATTCAAAAATCTCCAAAAAATCTAAAAAATTATAAAATTCAAAAACAAACATTAGAAAATCCAAAATATCCAAAATACAAAAACATTTGCAAAATTTTCAAAAGACCAAAAACATCCACAAAATCGTAAAAACTCAATAAGCAACACAATTCATCCTTTGAACTATTATCCCAAACAAATGGTCCAACCACCTTATGACTACCAATTTCAAACCACTTCTCCTCGCGTGAATCCTCGCTTGGGGAAAATCCGGCTCTCATTGTTTCCTTGTTTGAGGAGACTGACCCAATCCCTTGTACCCCTACTTGGGGGCACATCTAATCAATCATCACTGTGGAACACGTTAGGGACATGTTTACTGGTTCTTGTGTTGCATTATTAGTGGCAAATTATTAATTGCTTTCTTGTATCTTGATATATTACAGGGGCATCTTGATTTTATGTATCCTAGTGTTCTCTCGTAATATTCTTATGTTATCTGATTGCATGTCGTACTGGGGCATCATACTTTCTTGATGGCCTCTGTCTATGCTCTCTTCCATTTGCATATCGTACTGGGGCATCAAACCTTTTTGATGGCCCCTGTCTATGCTATCACGCATATTACAGTCTAGTCATCCTGATCTTTTATATCACGATGCATCATGTTATGTGCTATATTAAAATTAAGATGCTTTTCGTCACGTGAGTATCTTCCTGCATGATCAACATCTTACTTTGCACCCCATCCATTCACCCATACTAATGCATTCTCCAGTTTGCGAATCCTACTTGATCACCGTTGCAGTTTGCGAATCCTACTTGACGATCTTTCTCAAGTAGCATTCACTATCCAGCAGCTCCTTCTCCCCCACCATGATCACCATGTATTTGATCCATTCATTCTCACTTCTCATTTTTACTCCTCCGCCGCTTATACCCATATTACCCTTCTCACCATTCCTGTCCCCTCTCACCCATTGGTATTCTTTCCTTTCACCCTTTTTCTTCCCGCTTGACAATCTTACTTAATAACCCCTTCTATATGGAATCCTCAGTGGAGGTTTACCCTCTCCCTAAGATCTTCCCGCTGTAGAAGCTTCTTCACCACCTGCCCTCTCATCAAATAACCATCACCACCAAACACATCTTCCAACTCCACCTCTTCTACTTCCCATTCCCGCATCATTACTCTCACCACGTGGGCATCCCAATTAAGGATTCCCCTCACACTCTCCGCCCTCCACTGCATATATTCCTTCATCCATTCATGTTACACTCCTTTGTGTCCTTTCTTTCTTATTATCACCTCATCTCATATCATATACCACTTAGGCATACCTCACTCACTCTTTTCTCATCCTTCCCCAAATCCACCTTATGCCTGGTCATCCTACTTACACACTCTCGTAGTATGGAAATTCACTTGAGGGTTCCCCTTCAGTCCATTTTGTCATACCCTATTCCCACCAACTCTAACATCATCCTTCTTCTTCCTCAGCTTGGCGATCTTACTTAACCATTCCAGCCACATGGCAATCTTACTTAATACTTCCACTTAAGGTTGATCTGCCCTGTGGCCTTCCTCCATCCCATCATATTTCCCCCTTCTTATTTCTCCCACCTCTCATCGCGATCATCTTCTTCACCCTACCATTCCACCCCTATCCCCAATATCATTTTGTCTTTCTCTTTGCATATCATCCCTGTCGGTTGGGTGACCCTACGAAACCTCTCCAGCAGTATGACGATCTTACTTAAGAGATTCTCTTAAGCATGACATGTCATCTTACACTCGCCCATCACTCTCCAATCTCACCATCCATATTTCCTCTTCATTCCCCATCATCACATCTTTTTCCCACCACTATCACCCTCCTCTGCTTGGCAATCTTACTTAACCACTCACCCGGCATGGCGATCTCACTTAAGAGTCCCTCTTAAGGATGATCTGTCTCCTTGCCTTTCCCCATCACTACACACCCTTCACCCTTCATTTTTTCTCGGCATTCCCCATTATCACATCCTTTCACCTCCTTTTCGATTCTCGCAAACACCACTTCTCGCTTGACCATTTGTCATCTCCAGTTTTGCTCACATGGCAATCTTACTTAACCACTTCCGTCACATGACAATCTTATGTCAGGGTCCTCCCTACACTTAACTTGTCATCGTGAACTTCTCCCCCGCCTCATTCTTCGTTCACTTTGTTGATCGCTTCTTCCACCTGGTATCTCCTATTACCCACTTTTTCCTCCTACTATTATCCTTTCTCCACATATCCTCTTACAACATACAACTCATCTCTTCCACCTACAATCACATTCTTTTCCCCCATTTTCCCCTTCTTGATCCATCATCCTTCATACCGTTTCTTCCCATTATTTTCATGTCTTGGTTCTTCATCCTCACCTCGTTCATCCTCATCACCCCCATCCTCTCCTCGCTTTCACTTAGTCCCAACTCATCCCTCCCATCTTCTTCACTCTTTCCACTTCATCTTCTCAAATTCCCCCCACATTTCTACCCACACACACATTCGCCATTATTGTTAACACTCCTATATCATTCTTTCATCATCATCTTCTCTTCCCGCGCTAATAATTGTCAACGGGTTTTCCCTAAAAATTATCAATCCTCATTCTGCACGACCTCATTCACTCCCTTGGACCTTCTAGAGTTTCCCTTCATTCCTTCCCTCCTCTAAGCCCACCACTCATTGTCAAAGGGTTTTCCCTAACGTCCCTTTGTTGGCGTTACCCTTTCCAGTCCTCATTAGTTTTCTCCTTTTCTTCATTTTTTCTCTCACCCTTCCCCACCACTCATTGTCAAGGGGATTTCCCTAACGTCCCCTCATTGGCATTGCCTCTTCTATCCCCCATTCTCTTTTCTCTCCTATTCTTTTCCCTCACTCCTACCCTTTCTTGTCACTTCTTACCCATCTCTCCATCTCCTCTTTGCCCTCTTCAATATCTTTACTATCTTCATCATACATCCTTTTCCTATTTTCTCGTCATCCTAGTATCCTCATTTCATGCATCTCCACATCTTTTCCAATCGATGTCATTCCTCCCCTCTTTCTTCTTTGAACATTCCTTATACCATTCCCTTTCCACTTATTACCCCCTTTCTGTATTCCCTTCCTTCTACATCATTTTCTTTGTTATCCTCTTCTCTCTCCCACCCCTCGTCTTATTTCCCTTCCCTTGTATCATCTTCTTCCCCTTTTTCCATCACGTTTCCTCCTTACTTCCCCATCGATAACCTGGTTGTTCAGCGTTGTCCTATCTTTTTTATCATACCACCCTCCACATGCATCTCCATACGGTCTGTTCCATATTCTTGGCCTTGGTCTTCCTCGCAATGACACGATTCCTTCAATCTTCTCCTTGTATTCGTTCTATCTTCCTTTCCTCTCCCCTAATTTTCACATTTCTTCTGACCACTTCTCCTTTTCTCTACCACCCCTACCTTTTCGTTCATTCTATATCTATTTCTCTTCCTTTCTCTCCTCTTTTTCACACTTTCCTCGCCCCTCATAGTTTCTTTTTTTTCTCCGTTCTACTTCTTCTTTTGTCCTCTTTCCATTTCCCTCCATTTCACCCCCTACTCCCACCTCGTTTTCTCCTTCTTATTTATCCTTTCCCATTTCCTGCTTTTCTTCGCTCTCTCATTTATTTCACTTCCACGTATCCCTCTTTACTATCTCTGTTGCTTCCTTCATTTTGCACATCTCTCTATTTCATCCCTTCACCCTCTACTCTGTCATTTTCCTATTTTTGCCTTGTTTGTCCTTCATCATTCCCTTCTTCCCCTATCATCCCTCTCTCTTATTTCTACCTCTTTCATTCCTTTTTTTTCCCCTCCCCTATCTCCCTTACTCTTCTCATAATCAACCCCCAATCCTATCCATTCCCTTTTCTCTTTCCCACACACCCTCACACCTAGCATTCAAGGTCGATTGAATCCTTTCTCCATTTGCGTCATGCGGTCATTCCAGTCTCTTCCACTCCATTATCATCCTCTTCTCCACCGAATCCATTTCCTTTCTTTTCGAGAGTTCTGTCGTATATTCCATTCTCGTCAGTCCTCTCGAGGGGGCATCACCACATCTATCCATAATCACATCTTCTCATGACATTTTTGTCTTGGAGGATACTATAACATCCGTCACTCACCACTTTCTATTCTCCCCAACAAACATTCGCTCTACCTTTTAAAAAGTAGATTGAATTCTTCCCCCATACCGTCTACTTTCTTTGAAAGGACACTACTTTCATAGTACCCTTCCAAAGAGGGGCAAATGTAGACACCCCAATTTCACATCTATCCTAAATCAATTAATTCCCCTTCCTCATTTCCCACAAAAATACACTTCGAATTAATCAAATATAATTTGATTAATTATCCATTTCAAAATCTAAAAATAATCTAATCCTCACCACATGTCATTATTCTCCATGTTTTTCCACTATTGAATTAAAAATTCAAATTCAAATCCTCACCCACCATTCGTGGTCCCCACTCACCTAAAATCCTCCACTTATGAATTAAAAATATAATTCAAATCCTCACCCATTCTTCGTGGTCCCCACTCACCTAATCTTGCCCACATTTTCAAACCACTCACCTAATCTTGCCCACATTTTCAAACCACCCACTTAATCTTGCCCACATTTTCAAACCACTCACTTAATCTTGCCCACATTTTCAAACCATGATTACTTAAATTAATCTAAGCTAATCACTCCTCAGCTATAAATACAACCTTACCCCTCCCCTCTAAACACACGAGAATAAGCTTTCATGCCATATCTAAGTTCTTGCATCCTTTGAGCAAAGAACATCATTTTGCCTTGTCCTAATGCTAAAATAGCCTCATAATCCTTTTTCCCATCTAGTGCAAAGTAAGAAGATCGTTGTTGCAGGAAGGTCTTGCTCCGTCTTGAAGAAAAGCACCTACATATCACAAAATCAGGGCTCAATCCAAGTTTCCTAGCCCATTCTAAGGTTTGCTATGGAACGCGAAGGAGGAGGTATGATTATTGGTATTTTATTTCCTTGTTAGTAGTGTATTTTTATTTTCGAAAAAGTAACATGTTAAAAATAGAAACTTATTTAAAATGGTAAAACATCATTAGTGGAGGCATTATAAGTGTTCTAGGATCTTCAGAAGACAAAATTTGAGAAAAAAATTCCCAAAATAATAGCTCCCGACACCACCTTTCAAAAATATAAAGTTTTAGTTTCAATGCAAAAAGTTGTAATTGACTCTGTTTTCACTCATCTCACTTCTTTTTGCCATCCCATCATAGTTGTAAAGTTATCTCATAATTTAAGTAGGAAAATTAACCCTCCGTGAGGATCATGAAACATCATTCGATAATTGTGTTAAGGAGCAAGATAGAACATATCGAGGCACATCAAGTGAAAATTTCTTATTAATGAACCATTTCAAAGAGCATAAAATTATTTTTTCGTATTTTCTATTAAAATCCCTAGAAATTTTTTTGATGGATTTTAAAAAAAAAAATCAAATTAAATTAAAAACTAGGATCTTATCTCCCTGTTGGTCAAGAGAGGGGCCCCTCTTTGGTGTGAAATTATTGAATAACATATAGAGACATATATATGAGGTGAGATTAACATTTTCAGCTTAAAGTATGAGTAGTAGTCTATTGAAGAGAAGGGGAAGTCTAAGAAAAGTAGGGAGGAAAGCCATGAATCTAATCCTATGGAGGCTAACTCGGAGGTGGTGATAGCAAAAGACCATATTTCACAATACCACCAGATGTCAACAATGCAAAAAAAAAAAAATTGAAGGTCGTTGATGCTCCCCTTGGCTTTCAATCCTAAATCCACTAGTCTAGAGTGTAAACTTGAAAAATTGGTTGATAAAATTTCTAGCATTCAACAACTCTATAATAGCATGGAGGAGGAAATCAAGGAATTCAAAAGGTTGTAATCTCTCTATTAAAAGGAGGATTTTAGTAGAAGTGGGGGCAAGGTTGGTGGAAGTTTCAAGAAACTCAGCAAGAAGGGTAAGGCTAGTGGGAGGTAGGTTCAAACCCCACCTAACATGAAGAAGGATTCCCCTATGGGTTGTAAGGGGAGTGCCAAAAGAAAAATATCAGATTTTTACATAAGAAAAAGAAATTGGATGGAACCCCAACCTTGCTTCAATAAAAATACAATATGATTCTAAAGACTATTGTCAGGAGACCAGTGGTAACTGTGTAAGAGAACTAAGAGCACAACCAAAAGAAGGATAATAAGAAGTTTGATATTACTACCACGGTGGAAACTCTGGTCAATTATTTAGATTCTGAGTAATCTAATGATTGAACACTTATGGTTGTGTGTCCTTTCTATATAGTATGGTATTTTTTTTTCCTCTTTTGTTTCTCAAGCATATAGTTAGCTAACTTTTTTGCTAACTTTTGTCGATGTTATGTTATGGGCCTTTGTGCGATGCTCTTTTTTTGTTTGTATTGATCCTCATTGTATATATTCTAGTCTCTATGGTTATGGGCTTTTCCTAAACCCATTCGTTTACCATATCTATTAAAAACAATAAAACCTTTCATCTTCTTTGTGAAACACTCCAAAATTTAATCCCTTCATATTCTATTTTAAAACTATCCTTTTGTCATTTGAATGTTGAAATCAAGAAAAAGAGTTTTGCAGCTTCATGTTAAATCACTTTTAGCTTCATAGAGCTTCATGATTGTGATATTATTATGCCCACTTCTTTGATTTAGTATATTACTTTTAATGCCGGGTCAAACTAATGTACTTTTGTATGTTTCCATAATGATTTCTAATTCAAATTTGGTTTCCTTCACTCAAAATACAATGGGTAGAAGAAAATGGAGTAGGTATAAGCTCCTTCAAATCCTAAAACAAGTGTTGTGAGCAAAACTTGTCCAAAACAAGTGCAAGAACAAGGTAACTCGTGGATTTCTACCAGTATTCTCATTTTAGAAAGGACCTTAATCATAGAGAAGAGGAGTCAAACATTTAAAAAACATATTAATAATCGAGTATCTTTTTGGGGCAACCAATTTGAATTTTGGATATATTCTTCATTTACCAAATTACCACAGAGAGAGTGGAAAATGAGGGATCCGATCATGGCATAAGTATTGGATTGAACAATCAACAACCTCAAGGATTATATCTAGTTAAACAAAACAGAAGAAATATGTCACAATATGAACCCTTTAATAAAGAATAGGGACTAGAAAACCAAAATAGGACACAAAATGATCCAGAAGTGTTCTTTACTTTGGGGGATGAAGAAAGAAAGATTTGATCGCACACTTGTTCCTTTGATGACCCATTAGTAGAAAATTTTGGGATAGAATATGTAAGCTTGGTATATGAATCATAGATTTCATGTAAATCAATAACCTTTTCTTTAAAATGAAAATATCAAGGAATGCTCTATAATGAAAGGCACACCATGAGTGACTCAGTATGCGCCCATCTTTTTCAACACTTGTTTGGATTTCAGATGTGATTTTCTCCTTCATTTCTCAACCAATTCGCCTATTTTTATGCTTTTAGATTAGTATTGAATTCATCTTCTTCATTTACTAAGTTCAGAAAATTGATTGCCTCTCCTTTAAATGATTCATCACTTCTTGTTTGACACTTGTAGATTGATTTCTTCTTTACCAACATTTTATTAAAGCCAAGATTTTACCCGTATGATGGATTTGATATTTTAAATTTTTGGTGAAGTGTTATGCTGCTGAAATTTAGAGGTGCTTGTAGACACAAAATCACGCACTTGGGTACATTTTTTAGGTCCTAAAATCATGATAACATTTACATGATTTCTAAGCAATAAAAATAGTGGTTGACAACTATTTTTGACCTCTTTTCTATGTCTCTTGTCTTTTATTTGGTCTTATGCACCCTATAGCCTAGTCGGAACATTACTTGTTTATCTTTCATGGCTTCGACATACAAGCAACGCTCAGGGGCTCCTTTCCCTCATGGGCACCCCTGACCCTTTCTTATCTTACCCACTCTTTTTGGAATCTATTTTCACTTATGGGTCAGCCTTCCAATTGTCAATTATGAAATTCAAACAAGGGAATCATATAAATACATAGCTATGTTTTCAAAATAAAGGACCAAGCACTAAGAATTACTATCATCACCTAAGCTTGCATTCCAAAGGCACCAAATCACTTTAAAGGCATCCATCTAGCATCCATTCAAGGGATAAGGGTTGCATACTTCTACATACACAACATAAGAATGGGGAGTCTATGTTACTTGTATCCACACATACTACTACATTGCTACATTCTAGCTATAACCTGCTATCAAGTGCAACTTGCACAAGGGCATCATTCTTACACACACACACAAGAACTACATGGAGTCTAATATCTAGTGCAAATCTCGGTTGTAAGTTCACTCTTGGGTTGACCACCGTGTCAGTCCAACTCCCCATTATGTATTTTCCTTTTTAGGTTTGATGTGGTTTTTAGGCTTGTGCATGTGAAATTCTCTTTCACAGTTATAAGTACCTTTAGTAATCTAAGAGTGAATATCAAGTGACCAACAGAGAGAAAGCTGTGAAACCTTGCGATACGAAAAAATCAGATCGTGAGCTTCTACATAGTCACCAATTCCCGGTGTGTCCCTATCTTGCACTGGGTTCCCCTGTCCCACATTATTCTTAGGTTCCAAAATTTATAGGGAGCATTCAAACATTGTTTGCATCTTTTCCATCACTTCACCCCCGCCTAGATCACTTCACCCTGCATAGATCACTTCTTATACACTCAAACCAACTAAGTTCCTCTATCTCTCTTCCTTATTTAGGTTTTCATACTTTGCATGTTATTTTTCTTGTGTCATTACTGTACTTTATCATTTATTCATCATTCATTACAATAATTACTCTGTAATATTATATTTAATTCAAATTAAATTAAATCATTTGGTGAACCCCATCGCTTAAACCCTACCTTCTAAGAATGCATCACAATCTATCCCCTTCTTCTAAATTTATGGATCAATCTTCTTATCCATTTTTTTTTCCCACCAAGGTTTTTGGCATGGTTTTTACCACTTTGCTTATTTTATGCAAGTCTCAGTACTCAACATTCTCATTGCTTCATCACACCAATTCTTGATCCCACCATTAATGTAGTCACCACTCACCGTACTCATCCTTCTACACCACACTCATCTTTGTTCCACCACCTATTACTCTTACAGTTCTTGTCACCACCTCTAAGGGTTATGACATCATCAAGAAACTTAAGAATACACCACCAAAATTTCTCTTTATGATCTCTTGCACAATGCACCTAATTTTTGTCATACATTAGAGGCCGCCCTTCATTCCATCCACATTGAAAGTAATAATTCTCCTGTTGCCTTTACTCACCTCATTCAATCCCTCAAAATCTACCACATTTTATATATTTTAGTGATGAGGATATCCCTCCCTCTTGCAGCAATCCCTTTGCACCTTTGCTTATCACCGCTACTATTGGATCCATTTGTATTAAGCATGTACTCATTGATAATGGATTTGTTATAAATCTATGTGCTTTATCCCTCCTCAAGAAAATGGGCATTTCTGATGATCTAATTAATAAATCCTCTCAAATAATTCATGGATATGATTCCAACACTCGCATATGTATGGACACTATCACCTTACCTTAATAATTTGGACCTAAAATTGTTCCTACGATATTATTCATTATTGACGCCTCATTTTAGTTCAATTGCTTACTTGGTAGACCATGGATTCATGCAATGCATGTTGTTCCCTCCACATTTCATAGGTGCATTAAATTCTTACATGATGGCTATGAACATACCATTAATCCCGACCCATACCCCTTTAATTTTTTATGTATAGACCTTG
The DNA here is from genome assembly GCA_018340775.1 of Taxus wallichiana var. yunnanensis. NCBI lineage: Eukaryota > Viridiplantae > Streptophyta > Pinopsida > Cupressales > Taxaceae > Taxus > Taxus wallichiana. The sequence continues at coordinate 576,978,670 of CM031240.1, forward strand.
TCACTACCATGCCCATTCCTCCATCATAGCCTATTCCATATCACAATATTAGTACATATGATGTTGGTCAATCTAGTGTTCATACTCCCTCATTACCTCTACATGCATTCCATCCATTCCTACTCATACTACTAATATCCTATCACCCACCATGTCTACCTCTATGGCTACTACTTCTCCACATGTCATGGATCCTCTCAATTCTACATTTGGCTCCATCCCTACCAATATCCTTGATAATGTTATCCAACAAGATAATGCTAACACCAATGATTCTGATGATGAGGTTGATGTCGTAGAGCTTAATGATGACACATTGCACAATCTTAAATTTACTCCTATTGAAATAGATGAATCCTATTTCCATGATACTTTTGTTGTTATTGGCCCTGGTGAATATCAATTCAAGAAACCTCCTCCTTCCATTAATGTCATGATACCTTTTCAAGGGACTGTACACACATTAGACATTCTACCACCTACTACATCTCCCCAAAATCATTCTACACCACACCCTGATCCCTTCACATGTACTCTCTTCATTTGTAACTCTTATTGGCCTTATATTACATTCGATCCTACTTGATTTGAGACTGTTTGCATGCATGATGAATTAACATGCTTAGGATTCACGCTTGATTTCCTCCCCCCTCCTCACTCTTCTCACCTATATCATGGATGTATATTTTTATGCTTCTTATGGCCTCTGCAGCTTCCATTTATCAGTCTTCCTTGCACGTACTCCTCGTTCCTCTCCACTCACACTTAGACAATATTGGTTTTATTACATTGGTGGAACAGTGGATCCCAATCATACTGATATCACATTTCCAATGCCTTTTAGTGGCATCTCTTGTTAGGTTGTGGAGCTAAATAACTTCACTGGAGTATGCATTACAAAGTGACTGGAAAACACAATAACCAACATCATTTATGAAGGGACTGACATTGGTCACCTATGAGCGGCATTAGTCAGGAAAGTAGGAACCTTCATCGGTTAGGGCTAACCGACATCGATTACCTGTGTATGAGTGTTTTATTTAACTCATGGGAATTAGATCTAAATTTAGTATTAAAGCATATCTATTGATTGTAATTACATGGCTAAGTTCCCTAAGTTTGTATATGCCTATATAAGCATGAAAGCTAGGGTTAGAAGAAAAGGAAGGGAAGGATTGAGTTAAATCCTTGATTCTCCTAGATTGAAAGGATGAAGAATAATAGGTTACATGAAGACACAGCTTCCATGGAGAGGAGTTGGATAGAAGGAAATAACAGGTACATCTGAATGGTGAGAAGAGGGTAACATCTTCTACTATATTTCCTTTGTATAGTTATTATCTCATTGTAATGGCTTACATAGTATGCACAAACATAGAGCTTCTTCCCCGTAGATCCACATGTTGGTGAGATCTTGTATTAGAGATCTATGTAGATCTAGTCTTATATTGTTAAATCCACAAGTTATTGTGAGATCTTATATTGTAGATCCATGAGATCATATTGTATTGTTAATCCATGTAGATCTATATATTATAGAGGAGATTGTCTTCATGTTTCACGAGGTTGATGCAAAGGATGGAGAGACATACTTACTTCTTGGTGCACAATTATAGCTGTGCATATGGTAGACCCATGTGAGAGGTCTTATTGTAAATCCATAGAGAACTTGGTAGCGATTCGAGATGCAGGTAGTTCCCGGTTATGAGAGATCTACTGGTGGTGGTTTGGAGGCACGGTTGTAGTGCACTCATGGAGATCCAATTAGAGATATGGAGGAGGAGATACTCTTGGAGAGATGCATTGTACTCTTGTATTGATTAGTTGGTTTTTACTCTTGTTATATTATAAATATGAGATCTCTATCTTTGGTGGATGTATCCCACATTGGGTGAACCACGGTACATGCTATGTTATGTGTGTGTACTTTGTTTTGATTTGGATTATTCTAGTTTATACTTCCAATACTGTAGATTTTGGGAAATTTTTTAGATCCTGTGTACATGATTTTGTTTGTTATTAAATCATAGCACTATTCTGTAGTCCCAAATTCCCAACAACTAATATCAGATCTTGATAGCTTGGTTATCTTAAAGCAAGGGTTTGCTTCATGGTTTTGTTAGTGGTTATTACTGACATGGATGATAGCAAGGTTTGTTTTCCTTATGAGAAGATCACAGGAAGAGATTCAATCTCAAGTGGGAGATGGAAGAGTAAGGTTGTTGGAAATTATAGTGACCGGCATTGGCTAGGTGGCAACCAGGGTCGGCAGGTGACCGTGGTCGCTTATAGGGTGACTATGGTCATTTATAGGGTAACCATGGTTGGTTACTAGGAAATTCAGTTTTAAACAAAAATTTACATATCTCAAGTTTTTATAAGATGTGGGAATGTGTCTTGTTTGTTGAGGTGTCCCTGGTTCTTGGAGGCATAAGTATGTTGGTCAAATTGCAGATCCGGGTTATAGAGGTATGGTTTTGTTACCTTGGTATTGTAGTGCTTGTATTATTTTGGTTGTACATTCATGTTTGGGTTTGCAAATCTAAGTATGAGATAGAGGAGCAATTATGCATCCTTTGGTGCAGTTAGATGCATGGGCTTCGTTAGAGAAGTAGAATATAGTAGCACAAAATGAATACATGGTTTCCATTAGAGAAGCATGTTATTCAGTTGAAGATGCGGTTGAGTATCTTGGTGCTTGATAAGGTGATATATTTCATCTTGGTGTAGTTTTATTGCATGTATTATTGTTGCTAAGTTTTTGTGCAAGATTTGGGTGCTTCTTGAAATAACTGGCTTAGCACAACTATCAGGATTGGTCAAAGTAGGCACTGGTTTGGATACCTATGCCAATTTGTTGTGTTGTGTTCATTCTAGCAGAAGACCAATATCGGTTAGGGAACCAACATCAGTCATGAGGGTAACTAGTACCCGTCGTGAGAAACCGTGGTTGGTCTCTATGACAACGAGTTTGCACAAGGTTTCTTACAAAAAAACGAGGGCATGGATGGTTTAGTGTCTTGTTTTCAACGATCGGGTTTCTTGCATGCAGCGGTGTGTACAAGTAGAAACAAGTGTAGATCACTTCAATGTTTGGATCAGAAAGAGGATGGAGTTGGCTTGGTTAGTCCAGTGAGACTTTGAGTCAAGTATCTCTATATGATTCATGTTTTATTTATTTTGTTTGGAGCAACTGATATTATGTTTGGATAGTGTGCATAGATTTACACCATGGTTTTTGGTGTTGTTTGAATTTTATTTCTCAGTTGTGTGGAATCTTGAGGACAAGGGTTTCTAGTCTAAGGATGAGATCCTCAATGAAAATTCATGATTAGACACAGTTGCAGGTAACGAGAGATGTTGAGTACACATGATGAAAAGAAGATGGCTCACCTACTTCACAAGAATTCCAAACTTCTGTGATGTAGAAGTATTCTCAGAGAAGAAAGGGAATCAATTTTATAGTTCTTTCATCTGGTTTTATTTCTCACTGACATATTAGCTTTTGAGCTTGGTGTTAGAGGTAGTGTAAGGGATTTCATGTTCAGTGGGAGCAAGCCATGGTTGTTGGCATTGCAAGATTGGATACATGATGCACATGCAGAGTGAGAGGAGATTGCTACTATTCGAGTGGCAGAGACACTAGTTGGTTTTGGAGGGCAATCACGGCTTTGTAGGTATTTTGAGTTTATTGCTTTGTGATGTCACTTCTGGTTTATTTTGTGGTGCTTGGATATTCCTTAGGGAAGGTAGTTGATGGTTGATTCAGCTGGTTTTAGATGATAGAGAAATTTTCAGAGTTTGAAGGGTGAAAAAGGAGAAAATGGAAGTTACAGAGACCGGTGTCGATTAGGATTAACTATGGTCGGTCATTTGGTAACCATGGTCAGTCAGGTAGTGACCAAGGTTGGTTAGGAAATTGTGTTTGGTTTGTTCACAAGATTGAAAAAGTGTTTATTTACCTTATTTAGATGGTGTCGTTGTTTTTCTTTCATTTTGGTTGGTTGTGCGAAGAGGTTGATGACATTTTTGCTAGTATTTTCACTAATTATTAGTAGCATGGTTAGCAGGGTTGTTGTTGACATTGATGAGCACAGGATTCATATATGGCTTTGGATTTATTTGGTGAGATACTTGGAGCTTCTGGAGAGCCTGATGATATGGATGGATGTATATGGTAAGTTTATACATGTGGATAGATTCTATTTTGTGAGTCTATGATGATGCAAATATTTGATTTGCACATGGATGCCTATGATTATGGTTTAGATGCTTTGAGCATGAGTAGGGGATGTTTGTATTTCCTCTTGTTACTATGTTACTCGATGGGAGATGTTATCTACGGATGATTGTCTTAGACATGCTAGTTGTTTATGCAGGGTTGGATTTGCGATCGCAATGTTTGGATTTTTTGAGTTATGCAAGTGTTTGTGGATTGATCACCCATTGGTTGCATGTAGATCTCACTTGGGTTGTCTTACCCATGATCTTTTTGCTTACGCATATTCTAGTTTGACTTGTCTTTTGGTCATTGTATTGGTGGTTGCATGGAGACATGGATAGATGGATGGAGAACATGGTTTGTTTTACGGTATGGCTATGGTCATAGTTGAAGTTTAGTATTTCGGTTTGAGTGGGAGCTCTTGTAAGTGTGTTAGTCATGATGGCTTAGTTGCATGAGAGGATTGGAGTTATGATTCAGTGGGAGCTTGATGTATGGATAGCTCGTATCATGAATCGGGAGTAGCTTTCATGAAAGTTTATGGTAAGTCACGGGTTTGTTATCTTCTTGGTTTTAGAAGATGGTTTGATCTTCTGGTTTTATTTTATGAGAGAATTTTTTAAGGAAAGAATTGACGGTCTTCATGGTGTGTAGTGAATGGTGATGTATAGGTGCAGTACGGAGGTTCAACAATTTATCTCCAAGTGGGAGATTGTTAGGTTATGTAGCTAAATAGCTTCATTATAGCATGCATTACAAAGTGACTGGAAAACACAAGAAAACATCGTTATGAAGCGACCGACATCGGTCCGCCTATGACCGCATCGGTCGGAAAAGTAGGAACTATCATCGATTACACATCGTGTGTGTGAGTGTTTTATTTAACTCACGGGAATTAGATCTAAATTTAGTATTAAAGCAGATATATTGATTGTAATTGTATGGCTAAGTGCCCTAAGTTTGTATATGCCTATATAAGCATGAAATCTAGGGTTAGAAGAAAAATGAAGAGAAGGATTGAGTTAGATCCTTGATTCTCCTAGATTGAGAGGATGAAGAAGAAGAGAAAGAAATAACAAGTTACATGAAGACAGAGCTTCCATGGAGAGGAGTTGGATAGACGGAAATAACAGTGCATCTAAATGGTGAGAAGAGGGTAACATCTTCTACTTTGTATTTCCTTTATATATTTATTATCTCATTGTAATGGCTTACATAGTATGCAAAGCACATAGAGTTTCTTCATGTAGATCCACATGTTGGTGAGATCTTGTATTATAGATCTATGTAAATCTAGTATTATATTGTTAGATCCATAAGTTGTTGTGAGATCTTGTATTGTTGATCCATGTAGATCTAGATATTATAGAGGAGATTGTCTTCATGTTTCACAAGTTGATGTAGTGATGGAAAGACAGACTTACTTCTTGGTACACAATTATAGTTGTGCGTATGGTAGACCCATGTGAGAGGTCTTGTTGCAGATCCACAGAGAACTTGGTAGTAGTTTAGAGATGTAGTATTTCATGGTTATGAAAGATATGTTGGTGGTGGTTTGGAGGCACGGTTGTAGTGCACTCATGGAGATCCATTTAGAGATCTAGAGGAGGAGATACTCTTAGAGAGATGCATTGTACTCTTGTATTGAAGAGTTGGTTTGTACTCTTGTTATATTATATATATGAGATCTCTATCTTTGGTGGACGTAGCCCACATTGGGTGAACCACAGTACATGCTATGTTATGTGTGTGTACTTTGTTTTGATTTGGATTATTCTAGTTTATACTTCCATTGCTATAGATTTTGGGGAATTGTTTAGATCTTGTGTGCATGATTTTGTTTTTTATTAAATCATAACACTATTCCGCAGTCCTGAATTCCCAACATCTTGATTTGTAATGACTCATTCTTTGGCTATACTAAAAATCTAACTCACTGGTATGCACACGATTGTCCTCAACCTCCTTTTACTGATGAAGAATATGCTATGGGCATGTACAATTTATGCCATATAGGCTCTTTATATGATCAACCCCACACTATTTCCTACCAAGTCTCTAATCCAAATCCTATTAGTTACGAACCTAACATTGATGATCTTCTAGATGAGTTTACTTGATCCTTCTCTACATCATACACTCGAGGGCATCACGCTTTCTCCCCCTTCCATTCATACAAGTTGTCTTTAGTATCTATTTTCACACTTAACGCTTTGCACTTCATATCGCATCTTTCTATGCAATTTCAAACCCTTTGATACACACATTATATTGTCATCAACCTATGACGCACTCTAGTTCCACGGTTCATACTCAAATATTGAGGGTCTAATTCTGAAATGAACCTCACATCCACTACACATTTCACGCTCTATGCTTCACAATACATCTTTCTAGCATATACTTTCACACAACACATTACCCAATGACACACTCTTGTTCTATGGTTCATTCTTGACTATTGAGGGTTCCTATAAATGAACCTCATCTCATACACATCCATTGGGGGCACACTACTCCTATCATCTTCACACTTTGCATACCATTCCATCACACTCATACATTGCATTTACATATCTTGGTTGCATTTACTCTTTCTAGATTTTCTATTTACATGTTGCACTTTGCTTACTATGTTAGCCGATACTCAGTATGTTATTATCTTTATCATATACACATGCGCGTTCACTTTTTCTCTAATTGTGGATGCAGATCTCTTACAGGTTCTTACACGCTATAATGATGTTTGACATTGTACCTTTTACCAGTCCCACCGAGGCTCCTGGGGCATCTAATTTCTCTACTATCACATACTACACAAGTTATATTGCTACATTTTCACTACTTATCATTATAGTTACTTTACCTTTCATTGATTTATACACACCTTGACATACTCTTTATCTTTCTAACATGTTAATGGGTGCTTCATGTGTAGTTTTTTCCTTGCATTAACTATATGCCACCATGGTTATCTATCACACTTTACTTGATCTTATTTGCTATTATATGCTATTTTTTGTGGGCTATGACCTATTTGTTTTCTTGCTTATGGCCACTTTGACTCTGATTTTCTTATGACTTTGTGAGCAATGTCGCATGTTTGAAACCCGCTTTTGCAGATCTATCTTGTCTGCACACATTCTTGTTACATTGTCTTTTATTGCATGTTTGCTACTTTTTATACTAACACATATTACTAGCCACTTTGTTACATGTGCCTTAGTTTCTACCATACACATCCCCGTAGCTATCCACTTTAGAATAACATTAAATCATATCCTTTGGGCCGCATCCTCCTACCATTGTTGCATGTACCCCAAATGAGGGGGGTATAAATTTGGTGAACAAATCATCCCTACAATAACTTAGAGCTACGGTGAAGATCTCCATAGTATAGAAAAAATGCAGTTCACAATCAAATAATGGTCCGTAAACTAACTTGGACCTCAAACACAAGATCTGAGACACTAGAGCCCAAAATAAGACACTAGCGCTTGGGAACTCCTTATCTCTCCTCGGGTGCTAATGTCCTCGGGAAGACATGGTCATTTTCTCAATAAAAATAATTTACAAAAGTCTTCAAAGCAATTCTATAGTTATAGGCATATACCTTCAGTTACAAAATGCATTCTATTTCCTTCAATCAATACAATTAAAACAATTCGAACTAATTGAAAAGAATCGGGACACACAATATGTAATGGTGCTTATCGGCAGAGTCATGGAAGGCGAGTAACACCAGATCTCTCTCCCCAACACTTGCTCTTTGGTGTGAGATGGCCCAAAAACCTCACACTTGGCTTGAGATCACCCAAAAAATTTGCACTTGGCGTGAGATCACCCAAAAAAACTTGTACTTGGTGTGAGATCGCCCAAAAAACTCACTATCAGCATGAGATCACCCAAAACATTCACTCTTCATAGCATTTCAGAAACATTTATATCCTTTACACTCTTTTACATCAGTGCACACTTTCCTTTACTACTACTTTTACACACTTTTACACACTTTTGCATACTTTGATCAAATTTTTCATATACATGACTTTGACTACTCTTTCGCTCTTATTTTATAGGTCCATCCTTAATATGTAATAAGAAACAACCTACAATAGAAAATATAAACACAAAAATAGGTACAAGAAATGTATACGCTTCACCCCTAGGGTCACTTTCCTTTCCTAGTCTCCATGCTTCACTTTGCAATCATTCCATGCTTCACTTGTCCACTCGACATGCTATTCGCCGCACTCTCTACATGATCATAAGGTACACATCTTTTATCTACTTTATGTTATCGAGTATTCACTCAACAACATAAAGTGGGGAAAATATAAACATAAAATCATGCACTTAGGTACATTTCTAGGTCCTAAAAGCATGCTAGCATTTACATGATTCCTAAGTAAGAAAAGTAGTGGTTGACAACTATCTTTGGCCTCTTTTCTTTGTCTATTGCTTTCTATTTGTTCTTATGCACCCTACAACCCAGTCGAACTTTACTTGTTTATCTTTCATAGTTTTAGACACCAACACCCAGGCCAGGACAACAACGCCTGGGCGTTCTTGTCCCTCCCAGGGTGCCCCGACCCTTTCTTATCTTACTCGCTCTTTTTGGGTATCTTTTATCTTTTGGGAATCTTTTTCATTTATGGGGTATCCTTCTAGTTGTCAATTACGAAATTCAAACAAAGGAATCATATAAATACATAGCTATGTTTTCAAAATAAAGGACCAGGACACTAAGCATTACTATCATCACCTAAGCTTGCATTCCAAAGGCACCAAAGAAATTTAAAGGCATCCATCTAGCATCCATTCAAGAGACAAGGGCTACATAATTTTTCATACACAACATAGAAAGGGGAAGTCCATTTTATTCCATCTCGCACATACTACTACATTGTTACATTCTAGCTACAACTCACATTATGAAGTGCGGCTTGCACAACAACATCCTCGAGCATCATTCTTACACACACACATAAGAATTACATAGATTCTAAGATGTAGTGCAATGCTCGATTGTAATTTCACTCTCAGGGTGACTACCGGGGTCAGTCCAACTCCCCATTCTACATTTTCATTTTTAGTTTTGATGCGGTTTGTGGGATTGTGCAAGTGAACTTCTCTTTTACAAGTTATAGATACCTTCAACAATCTAAGAGCGAATATTAGGTAATCAACAAAGAGAAACTATGAAAACCTTGTGACACAAAAGAACATAGATCGGAGCTTCGCACAATCACCAGTGCCCAAATTTAGTCACTAGCACCTAGGTACCCATGTCCTGCACTGGGTGCCCCTGTCTGACATTATTCTCATATTCTAAAATTTACATGGAGCAGATTACGATAGTGTTTTCATTGTGTCCAACACTTTACCCTTCCTAGATCACTTCTTGTGCACTCAGAAACCAGCTAAGTTCCTCTATCTCTCTTCCTTTCTTAGGGTTTTATACTTTGCATGTTATTTTGTTTGTGTCATTATTGTACTTCATCATTATTCATCATTCATTACAATAGTTACTTTGCAATATTATATTTAATTCAAAATAAATTAAATCAATATCACATAAACAACTAGTTCTTTGCTATGTTCTTTCCATCTATATGCTCTCATCCATTTCTTACATCAAGCCAACCATAACCAAGTTCTTGTTTTTATTTGTTACCAACTAACATTTGCACATCCCAGGATCAATTGGACATCAACTCTGGAAAAGGACACAAAGTTGAGGATACAACAAATGCAATTCACAAATGGGAAGCTATCACAAAACAATAGTAACCAAGTTGGGGATGTAATTGAATTCTTTTAAATCTTTGCATAGTTTTGTTTAATGTAATTAGAAGAAGTCATTTGTTTAGATTAGAAGAAGTGGAAGATTTCATCACTTGTCGATTCATTATTTGTGTTGCATTTTTGTTAAAACATTTCTCGCATAAATCTTCTTCATTGATATCCTCTTCCCTACTTATCAAGACGAGAAGAGGTTAGAGGAAGAAATAGTATCAAGAAATATTTATTTCTTAATTTTTATTCTCCTTGTGATTTAAATCTATTCCGTCAGGGAAAGAAGAAGAACTTAATTCTATCTAGATTAATAAATTTTGAATACATTATATTAGGATAGTGTATTAGGTATTTTTTAGTTAGTGTTATCAAATGCAGAAAGTACCTAAAACTCAAAATAAGCGGGGGTTTACCGATACTCCGCACCGACAAATGTCAATGATGTCGGGATGATAGAATGTGGACAATGTAAAGGTGCTCCTCCTTTCACCAAATGAAGAGACTCTGCAAGCAAAGACAACTAAACAAAAATATATTAGATAGATAGGATAATGAGTTGTTCGCAAAGGTTGATCCTATGAATCCAAAGGGAATTCCTTAAAGGGTGTCAACTCATTGATAAAATTAATTTCAATTGATAAATATAATGTAAATGATAACTGATAGAAGGTAAAACTCAAGATGTATAGGGAGGCCTTGTTCAGCTTCATAGGTGACCCAGGATAGGACAGTGGCTAGCTCGAAGTCTTCAAAGTAATCGTACCAATATTCCTCAGTTACTTCTAATATTTCATTAATGATCTCGAACTATTATTCAATATCCTTGAAGGACAGTGCAAATGTGATGGCGCATGAGGTTGGGTTCATGGAGGATGTCAAATTGCTCCCCATGAACAATTTTTGGATGATCGGAAGATCGTAAATGTTTGTGATTGGATGGGATTGACCTGGAATAGTCATCTATAGGAGACACATCTCAAAAATAAACAGATTAAGTCTAGATGGATAGATAAAAGATGATAAAATGCAATGACTAATAAAAGTGACTATATTGACAGTAATCGCAGGTGATTCACAAAAATCATAAGCGATTTGGGATAATCGTTGGTGATTGAAGGAATCATGGCGATTCTGTGAAAAAGTTGATGTTTGACAAAATGCTAAATTAATGGAAAACAGAGACTAAAATGCTTGATTTGACCTTGTTTTTGATGCATAAATAGAATGGAAATAAGAATAGATGGATGTGAGCTTACCATTGACATGAAAATTAATGGACATGGTTGTAAATGCTTACAGGAACTTGTTGAATTCTTGGTGGTGTCTTGTTGAATGCTTGGTGGTGTGACAAGGGTCTTGGAGATGTCTGAGTGCATGAAACAACACGGTCTAGATTCTTGGATCAAAAAAGCTTCACTACAAATATTTTGGGATCCTCAAAAGGAGCTTTAAGCTTCATTTATAATCTCTGACGATTTGTTAGAGTCGTCGAAGATATAGGAAATATGGAGAAACTCGTTTGGACATGGTTTAAACCACTTCCAAAACAAGGGTTTTGGGTATGGGGACGAGGGGAAATGGTTAGGGAAGAGGTTAGGCAAGGTTAAAGGAGTTAGATGGTTAGGATAAAAAGGGTTAGGATGGGTTGCAAGTGGTTAGGAGGTTTTAAGGAGGTTGAGGTAAGTAAGGGTAGATAAATAAGGTTTACGGGGTAAACCGTGGTTTTTACAAGAGAGAGAGAGAGAGAAGTGGCTTAGGTTATGTTTGGAATAATAGGCTTACATGATTTAATTGTATGTGTGTGAGGTGTATGTGGGTTACCTAAGGTGATGAAAACCCAATGTCTACAAATAGCTTTGTGATACAACCTTGCAATACACGAATAACTACATTTGACTGTTCTCTATTTAGTTTTTTTGTTAAGTAATTGTTTTAGTTTTAACTATTTCCCGGTGTATGTGTCTATAGAATTGTTTTGTTTATTTTATCTTATTTAATCTTGGAAAATACAAAAATACATTAGGAATTTCAATTGTTTTATTTTATTTTAAAAGGCCTCATCAAAAATAACAAAAAAATAATTAGTGTAGTTAATGAATTTTACTTTATTTAAGTATTAGTGAACATAGTTTAATTAATTAAAAGGTAATCCAATTATCTTTTATTTAATTCAAGCTCATTTGTGTTGCTTATTTAAAGTTAGGAATTTAAAATAGTTTAGAGGTTAAAAAGAATGCAACACCCCATTTCTTAACAACTTAGACTACATGTCCTTAGTCCTTAGCCCACATTTTCAACCAATTGTTTGAATTCATTCACCTTGCTCACAAGTTGGTGTCCCATATGACCATTCCAAGCCCACCTCAACCTCGTAGAAGGATTTTTGAACCAATCATCCACCCACCAAACATTGACCGATACCAAGGAGATATAAACTTGGATCTACGTAAGCATTAGTCTTTAGGTCAACCCCTTTGCCACCCCAAATCATCAACCAACTTGACGCTCTCAATGAGCAATTGACTATAATCGAACAACACTAGGCTGACCAAGCAAATCGGGTTAGGCAAAAAATCCAATAGTTTCCCTTGAAACATCCATCCTCACTTTTGCATGACCCTATATGAAGAGGAATATTTGGAGGTGGACGGGTGATTCCCTCGAGTCCAAAGAACCGTGTCAAGGCATCCTCGGTCTCACTCAAATTGACCGAGAACTATAGACAACTATCATCCTCGACTGCAATATCACCCCTTTAGAGGTTAGATGAGTGTTCATTGTTATTCATGAACAAGTTAATAACTTGTAAGTTGATCATTTTTGTTTTGCTTGATCCTAGTCCTTCGAACCACCACCATAATCACCTATCTTATTCATACCATATATACCCATCCCATTCCCACTTCATCTCTTATACTTCGGTTGTCTCGACATGACCTCGGAAAGTTGAGTGCACATGGAAAAAGAAGATGAAGAAAATATTTTAATGTCTACAAGGCTACTAAAGACAGCTTAAAGGACAACATAACATGTTAAAGATCTTTCTAGCATTCGGATATCCTATTTATGAGTTTGATAATCAACTCCCCTGTTTTTTCAACCATATTTTTGTTGAAAATATTTTGAAAGGATGCAATAGTCACCATGCTAAAAATTGGGCCCTAATGTCATTATAAGCATTACATTTGAACATGAAATGCTTCTCGACTCCACCGCTTCTAGACGTGTCATTTTTTTGGTGTATAGTGACCACCCACTAATGCCTTCACTTGGCAACACCATTCTACAAGGTGATGTATTTTGAACTTTGATTGAGCACCAAGGAATGCTCGTATTTAGAAAGGGAAACAAAGCCTTATAAATAATAAGAAACATCATTCGACATGCTCCATGGGATTAGGTTTCTTTATGAAAATCAAACCAAGTTCATTGCATTGGTTAAATCCCTAATCTGGTGTGGGATTAGGAAGTTGTTTATCAAATTGGTTAAAAACAAATGGATCAACAAAGCCGAGTAATGTCTCGATAAGTAAGATGGAAATAAAAATAGATTTAGTTTCCAAGTTGGATTATTAACTTGTGTCACATCTCGTTTCCTTCTACCGATAGGGGGAAATAGATAGTATTTAAATAATGGCTTGTCGAATAAATTTTATGATATGACGTGATTCTATTGTTGAAATAATAATTGTTGCATAGATATATGACAATTACCAATTAATATATTTGTTTTCCTTAGATGATAATTACTTACTATTATTGTAATACAACTTATCTTTGTAGCATGGTTGAATGAATGAAAGTTTTTAATGACGTCCACAAGACCGAGTAGTCTATGGGACCCAATGTGCAAACACAAACTAGGCAGCCAAACATAAAAAAGATGCCCAAAATAACCGCTACTTCTGCCTTTCTTCCAGTTCTTTGCTAATCTTGATTCTTCTGCTATGAATTTTGATCAAGAAATTTGTTGTTTTTGCCACCCTTTCCTCTTCAAACAAAGTTGTAAGATCATCCACTATTAAAATATCCACGTAATTGCTCCGTATGTCCTCAGTAAGCTACACATTCCATGACGAAATGCCATTCTGATTCCACCGAGCCCGACATGCAAAACTGACAAACCCTTTCTGACCACTCCTCTTTGGGCATTTTCCATCTCCTAGGTTTCACACCTAAGATGATGTGAACTAGTTTTTAGTTGCGCAATTAACATTTTAGCCTTCCACTTTATCATCACTCCAATATAGTGTTTTTTCCCATGATCACATGTGGGATTAAAATTCTTGACATAGTATTCTCTTTTTCGTCCAAGCTGCTTATTCCACATGATATTTCTGAATTTCTCTCTCACATAATTTTTTATTTCTTCGTTAGTGCTAGGACACTCCTGTATGCTAATGCCCCATTTGCTCATCCACTCGCCATTTTGCTTCATCCAAGTTTTCTTCCTCCTATTTAACTCTATTGCTATTTTAGGCCACCGGGAATCATCCATGTTTTCCACTTTCTTGAAGTATCCTAATAGTCGGATCATCGCCATCGCTTCCACCGGAAAGGCTCCGCTTCATAGGATGATTTTGTATGGAACCATGGTTTTTATTTTGAAACTGCTTGTAATTAGATGCTTTTGAATTCTTTCTATTTGTTTCCATTTCCCCACGGACGTACTGCTGCCCCAAATCTCACATCCGTATAACACTACTGGGATTACCAGTAACCCAAAAAGGTTCAATCTGGTCTTCCAATCCCATAACTCTGTTGTTTTGCATCTGTTTTGGAGCATATATAGAGCTTTCCACCCCCCCTTGAATCCTCTTAGCTCTACAAGTTTCCCAACTGAGATTATTGTGAAAGTCCAGTCCCAAATATTTGTATTCCTTTACAACTTGCAAGGAGTCCCCTTCAAACTCAAAGCTTACTTGTCTCTTTTTCCTTTTTAAGGTAAAGATCATGATTTTGGTTTTACCAATGTTCACTTGCATTCCCACCTCTTGGAAAAATAGTTCTAAAGCTCTCAAGTGTTCCTGTAAACCCTACGTTGTTTTAGCCATTAGGATAAGGTCATCCACATAGAGCAACAATTTTACCACATAAGAAGCTAAATGAATCCCACCTCCGCCCTTTTTGTCAATCCATTCCTCTAGCTTGTCTATATATAACCCAAACAAGGTGGGGACAACGAACAACCTTGTTTGACCCCAATATCGCTCCCAAAACACTCGGATAGACCGTCCTTAGTTCTGATTTTACCCATACCTACTCATATAGTATGTGTACCACTACCCTATATTTATCTCGGAATACCCATTATGTCCCACAATTTGTTTCTCGGACCGTGTCAAAGGCCTTTTTGAAATCCATGAAACAACAATAAACCTCTTCACCCTTCCTGTCCCAAACCTTTTCAATCAAATGCCTAAGAGTGACACAATGATCAATAGTAGAGTGCTTTGGTCTAAAACTTGCCTGCCCTTTTGCTCTCTTACCTTCCTTTTCAGCCCAAAGACTAATTCTACGCTCCACCATGCTACCAAATAGCTTTCCAAAAAGTGGATTAATCATAATGGTGCGGTAGTTTGTTGGGTTGTTGACATCGCCGCTTTTGTGGAGAGGAATGACAATGCTAGTTGTCCTATTTTTGGAAAACTGAACTAGATAACTCTATTAAAGATATTTTTAATGTGTGGAGCAAGATCTTCTGCACCCCAATTTAAGAATTCCGCTTGCAGACCATCTATGTCTTGAGTCTTTCCCCCTGCTAATCTTTTGATCCCTTCCTTGATGTCTTTCGTGGAGAAGAGTTTGTCCGGGGCGCAAGTCATTACTTCTTTCATACAACATTTTTGCATATTCAAGCCACTAAGTGTCTATGATATTATTCTCTACTGTAGTTCTGGTCTCACTTGAAGCTCTCTCCAAAACCTCTCGATTATTCTTCCCCATGGAAATCAGCTCCTCCCTCCTACCTCTCATGTACTCTTCCTTTTTGTTTCTCACTAACTTTCTATATAACTTTGTATTTGTTTTCTCTTTTCCGGAAGCATTTAACCTTCTTTTCACACCTTGCATTCTTCATCAAACCATGGATTTGCTGGAAAACTATTTTTAACACTTCTCCTGGCTCTAGCATGTTTGCACTCCCTTAGCGCATTGTGTATTATAGTCATTAACTTCTCACTATTGAGCATGTATTTTCCCTTGTTGGAGTTGTCAATATCTTGCATTTCATGTAACTATTTTGCAATCATACCTTTAAAGATGGCTTGGTTCTCCTGATTCACAAGGATTTTTCTTTGATACACTACTTTTTTGTTCAGATGAAGGCTCTCTTTTTGTTGGTCCTTGTTTTGCATACTAATCTTCACATGAATTGGGTTATGATCCGATTTCATTTCTATAGGAAAACTTCCTACCTCAACCTCCAATATCCAAGACATAATGTTTTGTGAGCATATGGCATAGTCTACAACACTTTGACCATGTTGTATGTTTGACATGTGATGTTTCCTGAATTTGGCCATGTCTTTATACCATTACATATGATCAAATCATGTAAGTTGCATAGACCTAATAATTCAGCCCCAAAATGAGAAACACCACCTTTAATGTCTTGTGAGACCCATTCCCATTTCTGTTGTTTGTCTTCTTCTAGCCATAGAGGATTGTTATTCCATTCTTCTTCTTTCCCAAAGTAAAGAGATTGGTTATTAGTTGTCCTAGCATTAAAGTCACCTAATAGAATGACCTCTCCTTTGTTGAAAACTCAGCTATGTCCCTTTTCAAAGCTCTGAAAGGGTCCTCTCTATCCATGTTCCTCTTCTTGTAGGTTTTAGATCCATATGGAGTGAAGTAACAAGTTATGAGAAAAAGTGGTTTCCTTGATGGTCAATTTCAGCCATAAGTATTGATTATTCGAGATCCTTCTTTTCTTCCTTGATGACGCCTTTCCATGCTTCCCTTACTAACACTTTGTCACTCTACCATGTCCTTTGCCATTCTCTACCAACTCATTCCAAATCGATACCTTCTCATATCCTGTAAAATTTGGTACTCTGCAGCCTTCATGTTCATGTGTCTCTACAAGTACAATGATGTCTCTATCCTCCGCTATGGGCCCCAACCCAGGACCCCTCCTCCAAGGATAGCCTCTACAATTCCAACTAACCAAAGTAAGATAGTCCTAGGGGCCCCGACTCCCTATTTATTATGTGCATTTATTATGTGATAGTCTGGTTGAGAATCAAGATGATATTCACTAATAATTGTACTCGTGATATATTGACAATACATTGTTATCATTTGTTAACAATATGAAATGAAATGAAATATTTTAATGACATCCACGAGACTAAAGAGTCTAAGGGACCAAAAGAAACTAAGACATTAAGTTGATTTCAACTCTTTGCAATATCAGCTCTCCTACTGTGAATCTTGAGCACAAAACCAACGATCCTTTGAAGTTTTGTTTCTTCAAATAACTCATTTAAGTTGTCCACTTTTAAATTGTTTTCGTATTGGATGTGGATATCATCATATGTTGAGCACTCCATAATGAAATGTCATTCTATTTCAACAACCCCTTTGTTGTAGAAAAGACAAGTTCTCCTTTCCCAATCCTCTTTGGGAATAGTCCATCTACCGGTTTCACAATGAAGATGATGTGATCCGGTCCTCAACTGAGCCACTAGAATCCTTGCCTTACCTTTGATAACTGCCCCTAGATAAGCTTTTTCATCATGTTCCCAAGTGGGGTTAAAATCTTTGATATATTGTGCTTTCTTACGACCAATCTACTTTGTCCACATGATAGTCCTAAACTTCTCCATCACATAATTTTTTATTTCCCATTGTTGTTAGGACACTCCTGAAAATTGATGCCCCATTTGTTCATCCATTTGTTGTTCTGTTTCATCCAATTTTTCTTTCTGCACTCTAGATTATCCTCTATAACCATTTTGGGCTAGTGATGATTGTCCATGCTTTCAACTTTTTTCAAATAGCTTATCAACCGAGTTATTGCCGAAGCTTCCATCGGGAAGATACCCGCTTCAGCTAACAAGATCTCATAAGGGACTGTTGATTTAACTTTAAGAGTGTTTGTGATTAAATGTTTTTGGATTCTTTCTAATTGTCTCCATCCATGCTTTGACATGCTACTTCCCCAAACCTCACAACCATAAAGTGCCACCGGAGTAACCAACAATCCAAAGAGGGTTTTCTTAGTTTTCCAATCCCAAAGTTCAGCTTTCCTACACCTATTTTGAAGTAGGTAAGATGCTTTCCAACCTCCCTATATCCTTTTTGCTCTACATGTTTCCTAGCTCATCTTGTTGTGAAAATCAATCCCAAGATATTTATATTTTGTAACAATTTCCAATGGACTCCCTAAAAAGAAAGTTAATTTGCTTCTCTTTCCTTTTTAGGGAAAAATCACGATTTTTATTTTGGTAAAATTCACTTGCATCCGACTTCCTGGCAAAAGAATTCTAAAGCTTTTAGATGCTCCCTCAATCCTTAAGTTGTTGTTGAGATTAGGATAAGATCATCGGCATATAAGAGCAACTTCACTTTGTATACTCACCAATCAGTGCACCCCCACCTTCGGCTTTAAGTAACCATTCTTCAAGCTTGTCAATGTATAAACCAAACAAAGTGGGAGAAAGAGGGCAGCCTTGTTTGACCCCAATGTCACTACCAAAACATTCAAACATACCTTATCTAGTTCTGATTTTAGCTCGACCTTGCTCATAAAGTCTATGCATTGCTGCTCTAAACTCGTCTGGAATCTCAAGTTCTTCCATTCTGTTCCAAAGTTTGTCTCTAGGAACCATGTCAAATGCTTTCTTAAAATCAACAAAACAACAAAAAGCTTCATCTCCTTGGGTATCCCATACCTTTTCAATCAAGTGCCTAAGAGTGATGCAATGATCAATGGTTGAATGTTTAGGTCGGAAGCCTGCTTGTCCTTTTGCTCTTTTGCCCTCTCTTTCTACCCAACTGTTGATTCTATGCTCTATCATGCCCCCAAATAACTTACCAAACAAAGGATTGATCATAATGGTGTGATAGTTAGAAGGATTATTGATGTCCCCACTTTTAAATAGAGGAATAACAACACTAGTCGTCCACTCTAGTGGGAACCCAACCTGAGTTACATCATTAAATTTTTTTCTGATATGCGGAGCGAGCACCTCAACCCCCCACTTTAAAAATTCAGCTTGTAACCCATCAACATCTTGTGCTTTACCATTTGCTAGATTCTTTATGCCATGTTTGATGTCGTCCTCCGAAAAAAAGCTCGATCGAAGTCTGAATTATGGGAGGAATATCCTTCTGTGGAGATTGCTCATATGAAATCTTCGCATCTTCTAACCAATGAGCTTCTGTGATATTGTTTTCTATGTGTGCGTTTTTTTGCTACAACTCCCTCCAAAATTCTTTGGGATCGTACTTTCCAAGAGAAATTAATTCATACCTTCTTCTATTCACATAACTTTCTTTTTTGTGTTGAACCAATCTCTCATATTTCTTTTTATTTTCTTTGTTTGTATCACTTTCCCTCATAGCTCTCTTGGCAGCGTTACAATCCTCGTCATACCACGGATTTACGGATTTTAGTATGGAGCGGTTTTTATTTTTTTGAGTATTTCTGATTTACGGATTTTATGTCTGGAGCTAAGTACCACCTGGTTGGCTTGAGGTGGATGCAGGACATCTATTTTAGCCCTCTGGAAGGAGAGGGGGTAGATCAGTGACGCTGTAACTCGTCCTCAGCCACTTTTCAGGCAGCCGTTTAAATCAATGTAGTTCGTGTTTCTTGATTTAGTGATCTTCACATTGCATTTCACGAGTATTA
Organism: Taxus wallichiana var. yunnanensis; assembly: GCA_018340775.1. Taxonomy (NCBI): domain Eukaryota; kingdom Viridiplantae; phylum Streptophyta; class Pinopsida; order Cupressales; family Taxaceae; genus Taxus; species Taxus wallichiana. The sequence continues at coordinate 576,998,550 of CM031240.1, forward strand.
AATCTTGACATTTTAAAAATCCTCATATCATTTGATTTTAATATTTAGGGTTGAAAACTCACCAAGTGGACGAGGAATGAGAATATTTGTTTTTGTTATTTGTTGACCTTTGTTTTTGGCAAAACTGCTGCTGCGCAAATGAAGGTCTTGCTATAGCAACGCAGACTTGGGTGAAGGAGTTTCGAACTCCGCCATTCACCATTTGTCAAGTCTGCATGGCGAGTAAGCTTCTGGATTAATACACCACGAGTTTTGATAGTTCAGAGGCAAAAATTAGTTAAAAACGCCTTCGATAGAGGCTACTTTTTTGGGGGTTTGCTTGCCACGCAGCCGGGCAATGCATAACAGCCACCATGAAGTTCAGGAGAGCGGGGTTGTCTTCTAATTTACGGAGAACAAACCTTAGAATTTGGATAGGAAGAAGGAACCTGGAGTTTTGTGTGAGCTAGGTACGTGGGGAGGGAAACCAACTACGTTTTGCCTGCTGTAGACAGTTAAAATCAAGGGAAAAGTTTTGTGAGGCAAGTACCTTTCCTATTTTTAGTTTTGTGGAGAAATTTTATATTGAAAGTTGTTACCAGCTGGGTAATGGCTGTTTTGAAGCTTTAAATAGATCTAAATTGAAATAGAAGAGAACCCAGAAAAAGAAAGTAAGACTGTGTTACTTGCGGTAGCGATGACAATAAGAGATTATGAGAATATGGAAAGAAAAACATACATTTCATAGGTTTGATTTAATTTTTAGTACCTTATGGTGATTATTGTCAAACATAGACTGTGTAAGGCAAGTGTTTGACGAAATGTCATAGAGAATCATTTACCTTTGCAAGCCATATTTGAATTATATGTTCACTCAAGGGATATTCTGGGCCAAACGCCTAATGGATAGATAGTTTTTTTATAAAATACATATTCAATGCAAGGAAATTCTGGGCGGATCATACCCAAATTAGTGAGCTGTGTGTCAATTTTATTGTTGGCTGCATGCTAAATTTAGGGGACTATGCGAACCGCAGACCTGTAGGTGTGCATTTTGATTTTGTAGAGTTTCTTTCGAACATTAACAAGGCTGAAATATGTGAAAAGCAGACCAGCAAGTGTGCATTTTGAATTTATAGTGTTTCTTTCAAACTTAACAAGACTGGAATATGTGAACAGAAGACCTGCAGCAAAACTGTAGGTGGATATACCAGAACATAAGAATGATACAACAATTGTTCACCTCTGAAATGTCCGACTTCAAAAATTTAAAGAGGATTTGGCAGGAACCAAATAGTGTTAGGTCTATAATGTTATATTTTGTATATAAAAGAAGAACAATATGCATTGATTTCTTAATAGATATCTGTGATTTCTCATTTATGAGTATGACCTGTATGTTAAGGCTGAATATTACCAATTTCATAGCCGAAAGTGATCTTTAAAACATACCAAGGCGTCATTTTAGGAACTGTTATCCCAAAACCACCCCAGGGCCATTTTGGGTGTTTGACAGGACAGAGGGCAAAGATTGTAAGTGTAAGCAAGAAGGAGAAAAAGGACTTTGTCATTTTTATGCAAAAGCCCCCTTTGGTCGGCTTAATCAGACATTGCTGGAACTCAAGGAACGGTTCTTTTGTTCCTTTTGTTCACCGATTTGCCGCTAGGTCCGCAATACACTTGCAAATCGGGTAAGTCAGATCTTCATGGCACTGTTGGAAATATTCCAATGTTCAATTACTTCCCCACATTGCCACTCTGGCCAACAGGGTTCAAACAGGGCAGAACATCAGGGAAATCAGACACTTCTTACACTTGCGGAACAGTTTCGTGTTTCCCTAACTTTGTCGTATAATCGCGAAAGTTGACCAAAGGGATAGATAGGGTTCATCAAATGAATCAGGTTTCATTGGCACAGATAGAACAGTTCTTACCTTCCACCACTTTCCCGCGAACGCTGCAACAAAGCAAAAATTGGTTAAGGCGGGCAGAGACAGCACTCCTGGAACGGTTATGGAGGTCTCAAGGTTCGCCAATCAGCCAAAGTAGCCAATGACAGGGGAAGCAGGGTGAGGAAGTGACAAAGGCGAGGTTATGAGGCACAATTGGAATGTTCAAGCGTTCCTTGGGTTTGCCGATAGGCCATTCACAGCAATATAAGGTTGAAGGATCGAGGGCAGTGCCAATCGGTTATGTCGGGCATCGTGGGAACAGTGGGAATGTACCCAAGGTTCCCCGAATACTCGGATTCACCGCAAATAGAGGAAAAAGCACAAGGCAGCGTGGATATATCAGGCTTGTCAAGCACAAATAGAATGGTGTCAAGGTTCTCCCCATACCCCGACAACCCGATTACTCCAATCCAAAGGACAAAACAGTAAAGCGGCTGTTAAAGGCCCATGGGGAACTGATTTTGAGGTTCAGTTTGTTCCCCAAAACCCCACATTCCCTTATTGTTATAATGTTCGAGAGAAACATGAAAAACACAGGTTTTTGGAGGAGAAAACGCCATTTCTTGAACCTACAGGCTTTCAACCACTCCATCTACTCCAATTTATTTCTGAAGGGCACCCATACCTCGTTCAATTGCTCTAATGGCATGTACAGGAGGAAGAGAAGGATGCCCATGCTGAAAACTGCAAAATTGATGTCATTTGGTCCTGGGGTAGGTGCAACTAGGCCATTTATGGCTGTTTGGTCGCCCATTTTTCTCTCTCATTTTCTATATATGTTAGTGCTTATGCACGTAGAAGGGTTCTTCTCTGCAGGATTTGGAGCTCTCCCTTGGAGTTTTGCATTTTCCACACCTTCAGACCTTTGTAACTGCATATTTTGCAAGTTTTGTAAACCTTTGCTTTGTGAACATGCTTTCAGTGACATGCAACTGTGGTTTATTCCTTTAAATGCAATGTGTTTGATGTGAATTTTTGCCCTCTTGCTTTCTTTTGAATCCATTCATTTGTATCTTGCAAAAACTTTGTGTTTCTCTTTGATTCTTGCATATATGGTTGCATTTGTGTCTCTACAGTCAGATTTGAACCATGTTTTAGCTTTGGTCCATCACTCCCTTTCATTTTGCAACATTTTTCTCCTTTTCAACCCCGATTCCTGCAAAGTTGTAGTTTAGACTTAGTTTAGTTGCATTTTGAAGTTGTAGGTTAGTTTGTAGTGGGCTAAGATAGAAGGAACCAACCTTCTCTAGAGGTTTGTCTCACTTTGCAAGGTCCCACACTTGGAGACAATCCCATGTTACCCAAAAGTTCTAATGTCCATTCATGATCATGTAGAGGGTGCAACTTTTGTGTGATAATAGTTGTAGCATGCCCGGTGGGACCACATTGAAGGATTTGATATCATATCACTAGGATTGGTGTGTATCCTAGAGATTTACAACCTTTGGAGGTTTCACAACAACACATTTGGCGGCTCCAATCATCATATCTATTGGTTTAAGCAGGAAATTATCTTTATCTTATGAGAAGAATTCAAACAAGGCAAAGGATAACAGTGGAGAGCCTTTTGACTACTTGCAATTGTCACCAAGGAGAAGAAGAAGAGGCAAATTAGTTCAAAGATCACCATCACCTCCAAATAGAGTTCTCTCCACTCCTAGTAGGTATTTCTTAGTGTCTTCTAGGTTCTAAGACCCATCACATTCATGGATCATCAAAGAAATCAGACTTTTATCACATTCAATGGAGGAAGCCCTTTACTTTTGGCCCAATATGATGACATTCTAGTTGCAGCCCTGAAGAGTGTTCCCTTCTTCACTGGAGAGAACACAACTCCCATAGAACATATTAAGGATGTTGCAAACATATACGCTGAGTCTACAACATTACACAAGAGAATGTAGCAATCAGATTATTGGTTGCTTCTTTCAAGGGAAAGCTTTGCAGTGGTATACGGGTTCAAGGTTAAATTCAACTAGCACTTGAGATGAGTTAGGAGAAGCTCTTTACAACAATTTTGAAGATAAAAGTGACCATTTATCCCTAGTGGAGCAAAATGACTACAACAAAGAGGGCACCTTATGAGCTGATGACTGATTTCAACCTCAAATTTCAAAGGACATGGGATAAAATCCCAAAAATGGTAAGACCTACACCTCAATATGTCTTTCTTTATTATTTAAGAGCTCTAAATAGTGACATTTCAATCATGATTCAGTCCATGGGGGTAGAACTCTCCCTGATGCTTATAACATTGCCATAAGGGCTGAAAATAGTCTTATTCAGGTTGGTAAACTTGCTCCTAGACCTCCAATGCCTATCTTCCCGGAGGTAGGAACATCTACACCTCATCAAACACTTAAATTAGCCCTATTCCAACCCCAAATAGCCAAAATCAAAGCCAAACATCTACCTCTACAAATACTTCAAATGAATTATAAGAGGTAATGAAACAATTACAAAATTTTGGGAATGAGTTGGTATCCTTAAAAAGGCAACAAGCTCAGAATTTCAGACCTTACCAGCCTTTAAAATCAAGCATATTAACCTCCATACCAGACAAACAAACCCCCTTATCAGCCCGACAAGGCACCATACCAAGCAAATCCTCAAGTTCAAGGCCAAGTGCCTCATGCAAGACCATTCCAACAGTATAATCCTAATATAGCCAGCTCATCTAAACGCCTTGGTTCCCATTCAAAACAACCTTGTGCAAGATTATGAATGGTGTTTTCCTTGTAACCAAGCTCATAACCAAGCCACTGCCCAAATGACATCCTAAACCAAACATTGATGGTACAAAATGCCTCTTTCTCTCAAATATATCAGCAGAAGCATCTCCACTACAAGAGGCTACTCAAGAGCCACAAAATGATGCTTCACTTGTGAATTGGCAAATGGATGAGTTTTGTGGGATAAATCGAATTCTCCTCCAGGTGTAGCAGGATCAACTAATACTAGATCCAAAAGGAGGGCTATGGAAGAGGGGAAATCAACAAATGTAGGTCCTTTCCAACCTTCTCTAACACTTTAAGGAGGTGGCAATTCAAATTCAACTCCTAATGTGCAAGGAGCAGCCCTTCAAGAGTGCAAGGGCAGCCCAAAGGTCCTTCCACATCAACTCAAACACAAGAAAATGGTTGTTGCAAAGTAAGGTACAACAGAAGGATAGTTCCACTCCCTTCAACATTCTTGAACAAATGAAGAAGACTAATGTGAACATTTCAATGTGGGAATCCTTGGCTATTCCTGGACAAAGGGACCTTTTACAAGCAACCATGTCCAATCTCTCCATAACAAATGAGTCATCCAAAGAGCAGGCCAAAAAGTTGTGCTCACTAATGCACCTCAATAAAAGGATGATCAGCCAAACAAGAGTATGAAACCTCCCCCTTTTATGTATCCATGATTATTGCAATCACTTGGTTCATAATTACATGATTGACTCAGGGGCAAGTAGTTCAATGATGCCCAAACAGATAGCAAATCAGTTGGGGATCAAATATGAATCTCTCTCTAAAGGTGTGGTTCAGCTGGATGGAACAACAATGGGAACTATTGGAGTTATCGAGGTTTAAGCCTCACATTGCATGCATGCCCCAACTTCTCTATTCCCCGTGATGTCTTCATAATTGATCTACCTCCATTTTTGCTCTATGCCTCTCTAGAGATTTCACTGCCAAGATTGGAGGGTACTTATTAGCTGATTGGTCTCATATGCTCTTTAGGACCAGGTATGGTACCAAAATTACTATAAGGTCGGAGCCTATTGCCACATATCACATAGAACCTTATACACCAAGTCCTATCAATGCAAATTGCACAATCTTTGACCAAGAAGATGACCCTATTGTTCAAGAGGCAAACACTCAAATTGAAGGCATTCCAAATTTGTTTCTTGATGAGTGGGGAGTTGATTTCCATGGTTTTGATCCCTATAAATAGATTGAAGAGGCTAGGTTTGGGTATCTATTGTTTGCATGAGGAAAATTCACCTATTCCTAGTATTATGAAAGCAAATGAGCAAGAAGATGACATTTGGCATATGTTCTTCGATGGTTCAAGGAGCAAACAAGGTGCAGGAGGAGGTGTAGTGCTTGATCTCCCACATGTGTGAAATATTTCTCTGCTTTCAAATTTCAATTCAGTTGTTCTAACAACTCAGCTGAGTATGAGTCTCTAATCCATGGCCTACAATGGGCAAGAAAGAAAGATGTCAAACAATTGCAAGCTTTTGGTGATAGTGAGTTAGTTGTGAATCAAGTAAGAGGTTTGAATGTAACCAAGAACAATTTGTTAAAAGCCTATAAGCATAGGGTATGGGATCTCTTAGAAGATTTCGAGGCATTCAACATCCATTCCATACCAAGAAAGGAGAATGAATCAATTGATAGGTTAACAACAATTGGTGCTAAGCTTGATGTTCTTGAAGGCATCAAGAAGGATGGATTGCAAGAGCATGTTAGAGTGGTAATAAGACCTGCTATCCTAGACAATAGCACTAATTGGCAAGTATTTGATAATAACTAGTAGATTGTCAACTTCATCCAAGAAGAGGTTGAGTTCTCTTCAAGAAATCAAGACAAGTTGGAACAACAATATGGAGATCAGATTGTCCAACTAAGATCAAATAAGTTTCCCAAGGGCTTAGTTACCTTGGAGTCCATTTTTATTCGATGATCAGCTAAGGAAAGAGAAAACAAACATGGTGGTCAAGGGTGAAGACTATGAACCAATTTCAGTTGCAAAGACAAGTTGCTTAAAATTGGCAAGGTATGTACTCCACAAGAGAAACATGCATTTGTAGACCTTTGTCAAGAATTTGCTGATGTTTTTGCATGGAGTTATGAAGACCTTAGGGGTTTTGATCCTAATTTGGCACAACATACCATTGAGCTAGATCCGATGGCCAAGCCATTAGGCAAAAACAAAGACATGTCAACCCAAGAATTGAGCCTCTAATGAAGAAAGAGTTGAACAAGTTAATAGAGGCCAACATTATATTCCCATTAAACATTCATCTTGGGTTTCCAACCTAGTTTCGGTAAGGAAAAGAAATGGGGAAATTAGATTATGTGTTGATTTCAGGGACTTAAACAAGGCTTCCTTGAAATATCATTACCCATTTCCTTCTATGGAGCAGATTTTGCAAATGGTAGCAAGGTCAAAGAGGTTTTCCCTATTAGATGGCTACTCGGGGTATAATCAGATTATGGTGAAGGAAGAGGATCAATTCAAAACAACCTTTACCACTAAGTGGGGAACTTATGCCTATAGAAAAATGCCCTTTGGTTTGTCCAATGCAGGAGCAACATTTCAAAGAGCCATGGATATGACATTCAAAGGGTTGATTAATAACATTGTTCTTGTCTACCTTGATGATATCACAGTGTTCTCCAAGGATGCAAATGATCATCTACTCCATCTCAAACAGTATTTGAAAGATGTAGACAATTTGGGGTTATCTCAATCCCAAGAAATGTATCTTCCTAGCACATGAAGGTAAGCTCCTAGGCCACATTGTCTCTAAACAAGGGCTTGTAATAGATCTAGAGAGGGTAAGTGTCATCCTTGCATTTTCATTACCTAGTCATAAGAAGGCACTATAAAGCTTCTTGGGAAGAATCAACTTTGTCAGGAATGTTTCATTCCAAATTTTTCCAATCTTGTCAAGCCATTGACATCTATGCTAAAAAAAACATGCCTTTCAAATGGACTGTGGAAGGGAAGGGCAGTTTTGAGGCCATCAAACAAGCAATAACACAAGCCCTACCCTTATCAATCCTAATTTCTCAAAGGACTTCACCTTGTATGCTTTTGGAGGCATGGATACAATATCTGCCATGCTAGTACAACTGAATGAAGAAGGTTTGGAACAACCTATTGCATTTTTAGCCAAATTCTAAAAGATTATGAGGTAAGATATTCATTTTTGAGAAGCATGCCTTGGCTGTCATAAGGAGTTTGAAGAAATTTAGACATTTGGTATCCAACAACAAGATCCACCTAATGGTATCACATTCTGGTGTGAAAGATTTCCTTTTAAACAAGGATTTAAATGAGAAAAGGGTTGGTTGGATAACCAAAGTGATGGAGTATGATGTTGATGTCAAAATAACCAAGACAATAAGGGGAAAAGGTTTGTGTGAGCAGCTAGTTTCAGATCTGCAGATTGAAAGGAGGTTGTCCTAATGCTTCAACATGATCAACAACCAACTAATGCTTCACTCATTCCTTGTTGGACCCATGATATAACACACTTTCTCCAAACAGGCCAATGTCCTCAAAGTTTGAGCAAGGCCAAAAGAAGGTATTTTAGGCTTCAATCCATTCCTTATGTGCTTATTGATGGGATTTTGTTTAGAAAGGATATAAATGGTGTTCTCTTGAGATGCATTAAGGAAAATCAGATTGAGAAAGTTTTTGCATGAGTTTCATGATGGAGAAGCAGAGGGCATTTTGCTCCAAGGACAACAACTCTTAAGATCATGAAGGGTGGTTATTATTGGCCCAATCTCTTCAAAGATTTCCATGCATGGGTTAAAAATGTAAAAAGTGTGCCTTCTTCACAGGAAAAGAGAAACTAACAACTCTACCCCTTCATCCCATCTTAGTGGATCAATCATTCATGCAATGGGGGTTGGATTTCATTGGAGTGATCAATCCACATTCTAGTTTGGGGCATAAGTGGATTTTGACAGCCATGGATTACTTCACCAAATGGATAGAGGCAATTGCTTTGAAGGAAGCAAATGAGGCCAACATCCTAGACTTCTATGAAGGTATTGTGACCAGGTTTGGTGTTCCTTCCACAATAATATTTGATAATGCTTTGGCATTCCTTGGCACTAATATCTTTGATTGGGTCTTGAAGAATGGAATCTACTTGAGCACCTCTTCAAACTACTATCCCCAAGGCAATGGGTAGGCTAAGTCAACAAACAAGAACCTTTTAAGGATCATAAGAAGGACTTTGGAGTAAAATAAAAAACATGGCTCATAAGACTAAAATCAGCCTTATGGGCTGATAGGATCACTCCCAAAAGATCAATTGGCAGCTCACCCTACAAGCTAGTTTATGGTAAGGAAGCAAAATTGCCAATATCTCTTGAGTTACTAGCATTAGAGCTCATCAAGTAACCGGAGATGTTTGAGGTAGAAGCAATGGAGGTCAGATATGCGAAGTTCATGGAGTTAGAAGAGTTAAGGGATCAAACAATGCAAACAATGGAAAATGATCAAACTCAGATTAAGAAGTGTTTTGACAAAAAAACAGTGGCTAGGAGTTTTCAAGAAGGAGACCTTACGTTTAAATGGGACCAAGACAGGGCCAAATTAGGCGGAACACTCAAAGTTTGACACAATTTGGAGTGGCCCTTATGTGATTTCTAGCTGCAAATCAAACAATGCTTTCCAATTGTCAAAATTGGATGGAGAAGAGCTCATGATCTCGGTCAATGGGATCTATCTCAAACATTGCTTTTGAAGCAAAAGTTCTACCTTGTACATATTAGATTAGTTTTACTTCCTCTAAGTGCTCTTCAACACATTGTCTTGCTGGTAGTATAGTTTCATTTCCCTAAGTGCTTAGCACATTGTTCTTGTTGTCCTCGGGTGGCATTTTCAGTTCCGAGTTGTTTGTAGAAGCAAAACAAGGTTCAAATCAGTTTACAAACATCCATCATGATGAGGGAAGTGCTTCTAACAACTCCATTCATGGAGTTGCATGCTAAAGAAGATGGGAAAATCATGCAAATCAGCCAAACAGCAGTTCGAGAGGAAGTGGTGCCCGGTTGGATATCCAAGTCTCTAGAGCCAAAAGGGGAGTTTCCAACTATCATGCTTGCTCTAGAGCATGAGGAAGAGCTTCAAAGTGTCAAAGATCAACTTCATCACCTCCAAAACCAAATGCAAGAGCAACTTAAGGAGGTATTCATTCTCTTTTCACCTAGTACTTTGAGAAATGGGAAGGGATATCGGTTTCAAGACAATTTTCCACTCTCATTAAAGAACATATCAAATGCAAATAAGAGTTCTCCATGCTCCTTGTGCGAAAAATCAATGTTTTTGACAGGTTTGCAAGTCATATTCGGAATTCCAAGAAATTAACGTTCAAGAGCAAGAATATGCAAGTTTAGAGGTAAGAATTTCAAGTTTAAAGATCAGTTTTTCAAGTTTTCAAGCATTGACTCCATGCCCAATGGATGTTTTAAGGCCATCGATCTTCCATCTAAGCAAGCAAAAACCCTATTGAGTCACCAAATTGTTATCCGAAAACCACCCTAGGGCCATTTTGGGTGTTTGATAGACGAGAGGAAAAGATCTTAAATGTAAGCAAGAGGGAGAAAAAGGACTTAGTCATTTTCATACAAAACCCCCATTGGTCGACTTAATCGGAAATTGCTGGAACTCAAGGAACAATTCTTTTGTTCCTTTTGTTCATCGATTTGTCTCTAGGTCCACAATACACTTGCAAATCGGATCTTTAGGGCATTGTTGGAAATGTTCCAATGTTCATTTGCTTCCCGCATTGCCACTCCAACCCAACAGGTTCAAACAGGCGAGCATTGGAGAAAATGAGACACTTCTTGCACTTGTGAAAGCAGTTTTGCGGTTCCCTAACCCGCCGCATAACCGCGAAAGTCGATCAAAGGGGGAGACATGGTTCATCGACGATTGGGTTTCATAGGCATAGATAGAACAATTCTTACCTTCCACCACTTCTCTCTGCGAACCCGCGAACGTCCGCGAATTAAACAAGAAAGCGGTTAAGGCCGGCAAAGATGACACCCTTGGAACAATTATGAAGTTCTCAAGGTTCGTCGATCGACCAAAATAGATGACGACAGAAACATGGCAAGGAAGTGGCAAAGCCGGGGTATAAGGCACAATCGAACGCGTTGAAGCATTCCTTGGGTTCACCGATAGGTTGCATTCACCACAATTGTAGACACAAAATCACGCACTTGGGTACATATCTAGGTCCCAATCACATACTATTCATATGATTCATAAGCGAGAAAACTAACAATAGACATCTATCTTTGGCCTCTTTTTTGTCTTTCTGGTTTCCTCTTTGGTCTTGCACACCCCACAACGTAGTCCGATCTTTATTGCTTTATCTTTCTTGACTTTGGACACCATCACCCAACCAGACACTGACCGACTAGACGCCTCGTCCCATCCGGGCGCCCTAACCTTTTTGCATCTTACTCGCCTCTTTTGGGCCTCTTTTGTCTTTTGGGCATCTTGTTTTCTTATGGGTCAACCTTTTAGCTGTACATTATGCGAAATTCAAACAAGGGAATCATATAAGTATAAAATTATGTGACCATAGTAAAGAACCAAGCTCTAAGCATCTATTATCACCACCTAAGGTTGCATCCAAAGGCATTCTAAGAGCATCAAAACATCTATCTAGCACTCAAGGGACAAGGGACTGCATTTTCTACATACACGCATAGGAGGGGAAGTTCATTTTGTCATCCACACATCTACTTACATTTCTACATCTAGCTATTGCTCGTTATTAAGTGCATCTTGCATAAGAGCTTCCTAGGGCACGATTTCTACACACGCACAATAACTACATGGAGTTTGAGATGTAGTGTAGTGCTCGGTTGTAAGTTCACTATGTCGGGTGATCGCTGTCGGAGTCATCCGACCACCCATTTGCATCTTTCTTTTTAGGATTTGATGTGTTTTGAGGTTTTACAGGATATCATTTGTTTTGCAGGTTACACGCAAATTTTGCGATCATCCAACGACATACTGCGATAAACAACAAAGGATAGCGACCATCTTGCGACACAAGAAGAATCAGTTTCCGACCATTTTCGCAATCACGGCGCCCAATAGAGGTCTTCAGTGCCTAAGCACCCCTGACCCAGTCTAGACACCCTAGTTTAGGCTTATTTGACAATTACAAAATTTTCTGGTTGCGGTTGCGACAACCCGCTCCTCCTATTCACCGCTTTCCGATCCCGAACACTTTTGAGATCTATTGCGAAATCAGCTAAGTCTTCTATTCCCTCTCTTGCACCTAGGGTTTCAATTTTCTTTCTCTTATTGCTTGTGTCAATTCTATGCCATAGCATTCATTCATCATACGTGACTCTGCAAGTAGAGTTTTACAAAATTATATATTTGTTAAATCAGCAATACAAGGTCGAAGGATCAAGGGCGGTGTCGAATCGATTATGTCGGGCACCGGGGAATAGTGGGAACTGTCCCTCGTACCCAAGGTTCAACGAATACCCGAACTCACCGCCAACAGAGGAAAAGTACAAGCTAGTGCGGATATATCGGGCACATCGACTAAGCACAAATAGAACGGTGTCAAGGTTCTCCTAGTACCCAAACAACCCGATTACTTCAATCTAAAGGACAAAACGTTAAAGCGGATGTCAAAGGCCCGTGGGGAATTGATTATGAGATTCTACCTGTTCTCCAAAACCCCACATTCCTCGATTGTTATGTTGTTCGAGAGAAAAACATGAAAATACAGACATCCCATTTCTTACACCTAGAGGCATTCAACCACTCCATCTATACAAATGCATTGATGAAGGGCGCCCATACCTTGCTTAGTTGCTCTAATGGCGTGCACGGGAGGAAGAGAAGGATGCCCGTGCAAAAACTGCAAACATGATGTCGTTTGGTCCTGGGATAGGTGGAATTGGGCCATTTATGGCTGTTTGGTTGCCCCTTTTTCTCTCTCTTTCATTTTCTATATATGCAAGTGCTTATGCACAGAAAAGGGTTCTTCGCTGCAAGATTTGGAGCTCTCCCTTGAATTTTGCATTTTCCACACCTTCGACTGTGTAATCGCATATTTTGTAAGTTTTGTAAACCTCTACTTTGTAAAAATGCTTTCAGTGACATGCAACTGTGCTTTATTCCTTTAAATATAATGTGTTTGATGTGAATCTCTGCCCTCTTGTTCTCTTTTGAATCTATTCATTTGTATCTTGCAAAAATTGTGTTTCTCTTTGATTCTTGCATATATGGTTGCATTTGTGTCTCTACAGTCAAATTTTAACCTTGTTTTAGCTTTGGTGCATCACCCCCTTTCATTTTGCAGCAATTTTCTCCCTTTCAACCCTGGTTCCTACAAATTTGTAGTTTAGACTTAGTTTAGTTGCATTTTGAAGTTGTAGGTTAGTTTGTAGTGGGCTAAGACAAAAGGAACCAACCTTCTCTAGAGGTTTGTCTCACTTTGCAAGGTCCCACACTTAGAGACAATCCCATGTTATCCAAGAGTTCTGATGTCCATTCATGACCATGCAGAGGGTGCAACCTTTGTGTGATAGCAAGTGGAGAGCCTTTTGACTACTTTTGACATCTTTCTTCCCCTCCTGATTATTTTTGTTAAGCTTTCTGAAAGGACTCATCAACTTATGCCTTAATGCAAGAGATTGTTCATACCATGCTTGCATTTAAGTATACACATCTTTGCTTTCGAGGTCTGAAGGCAGTTTATATTCATTTACTATTTGTAAGGAGTACCTTGTAAGGATAGGAAACTGTGTGAATTAAGCAAGCATTGGATTATATACATGTTGATTCATTGTCTCCGCTGTATAAAGTGAAAGTACTTTTTGAGATCAGTATTTACTATTTAGTCAATAACATGTGGGCAGATTGATGCCCTTCCCTCCCCTGCCCACTCGCCACCACACAAAAAACTTTGTAGTGGTTATCTAGTGGTGTTTTGTTGCAAATCCATACTATGTGACTAAGCTGATATTGTTTAAGATTTTGACCTGCACCTGCTTAATGAATGATGGATGTGGAAGTAAATCCTTCTAGATCGAAAAGTAATCCCATACATCTGCTTTTTAAGCGTGCAATCCTTGAAAACGGTTGTCAATGGTGAGTCAAGCATGAGATAGTTGTGGTGTGAACGGATGACCCATATTTCTGTATGTTTATGAATTAAATGCTTTGGCCAAAGAGATGTTATAGCTGTATGCACTGTCAGTTTGCTGTAATTTCTTGAGTTGCATGTTTTTTTGGAAGTCATAATTAGATAGAGGGTATCTGGAGTCTACTTGACTGGCTACATGTAATGGTGGCTGTACTTCAAAACATATGGTTCTCAGATGGATCTGTTATTCTCCATGGATGTTCATTATCTGCCACCGTCGTTGAAGGGCAGGGACACTCCCGGATTGGGAGGTGTGTGGGGGACTGCCAGGCCTGTGGTTGGAGGAAAAGCGCCTGGATGATGCTCTCCCTCCTTACAGCTGATTGAAACTGATTCCAAACTGCCTACTCAGAACTATTCAACACATTTATTGATCTCTTGCATGTATAATCCGCTTTGTAACTGTTCTATTTGATCAAACACAGTATTGTTTATACATCTATATGCCAAAGGGTAGGCAGTGGTCCCCATGGATGATTTTAATAATTATGTACTTTTATATTCAGATTGTTACAGCAGAAATCAGAATGTATTATTACAGATTATGTTATTGAAGTTGTACTTCTGTTTTTATATGATCTGAAAATAGTTAAAATGTTGTTTGTTCATTTATTACTTGTAGAATATGGTTATTTTCAGTTATTAAATGAACTGTACATAATTAGATAAACTTTTTTTTTAATGTCAAATTTTGAGAGTATCCTGGTAGGGATCTCACATGTTGCGTGTCAAAAGGCATGAGAAGGCATAAGTACAAATAAACAAATAAGATCACTAATCGGGGTTCAAGTTGAACTCTAACCAAATTCAATGAAACTTTATGAAGATAAACTCGGGATGAGCATTCCCATGAGGCAGAATAAAGGTAGCTTCGTGCCCTTCCTGGATGTAAAACTAATAGGGGCAAGTGATATCATAAGGGTTGGGTAGCTGGTTTGGCAAAACCCTCCAATGCTATGATAAGCATCGCCAAGCTCACTTTGAGGACCGACAAAATGAGAGACCGAACAGAAATCATGGGGAGCCCTTACAGGTATATAGAATGACACCTTGCAATCACGATTATGACAAAAGCATCTTTTTGCCCGCTATTTTGAGCATGTAGCTCCTGGGATGGAACCCTCTTGTACCCTGAGGCATAGTAGAAGGAAGAGAGCGGGTCCTTTGAGAACAGCATAGTCAGTGGTTGACCACGGCATGGAATGCAGGAGAGGAGGCCAAACAAAGAAAGAATGAAGTTGGGTGAGAGCATTATCTAGGAACAATGTCCCCACCCTTTGTATTAAAGTAGGAAAGAACTAAAATAACTGTTGGCAGTAAAGGGGTGACAAAAAATCAATTGTAGTAGTCATGGATCTGAGGGAGGAATCGGAAAAGGATAGAATTATTCTTGCAAGAGGAGATCATTTTGAAAACCTGCAACATAGAATGGATGGTGTGCGGTAAAAATGCTTTGGTACCACGCAGAGGATCAAAAGCATTCGAGTTTAATAGGAGGAAATGCAAGACAATTTTGACCTTATGGTGCAACACATTCCTAAATACTACCCAATTTGTCTACCAAGCATAGGATCTAAAGCATTCAAGTTGAAAGGGAGGAAAAGGCCGTCGACTTTGACTTGATGGTACAACCCATTCATAAATCCTACCCGGTTTCAAGAAGATGCTAGCAGTTGCTCTTCATTAGCCATGGCTTAATCTATTTACATTGGCTCTGCTAGAGTTTATGCTGCGGGTCACAAGTCTATTCTAAGGCATTGATGTAATGGGATGAAGAATATCATAGTTACCAAAGACATCGGGACGGCAATTTTTTTTGAAAATTTGGGGATGGCGGGGGGACGGCTAATAAAAAATATATAAAAATATATATAATTTATTAATTTTACAAATATAACATGAATAATTCAATAAACTAAGACTTAAAATTGAAAGTTTGAAGATTGAAACCATTAATGATTAATCCAATTATTCATCGCATAAGCCAAGGCCCAAAATGCTATATATATATATATATATATTTATATTCAATGTTCAAAACTTCAACATGACAATGAAAGACTAAAAAGCAAATTGTTCCTGTCACTCAGCATAGGTATAAATTGTGATATAACAAGGAGAAAGCCACAGAAAACTGAATTGTTCTTGTTCAGAAAGTTCGGGTTTGTCTGTAGTTTGTTTCTTTAGAGCTTTTAGCTAATTTTTGTTTTGCTCTATTTCAATTTTATACATCTCTACTAGGGATGCACAAGACGCTCCCGGTGTTAGGGTGTTAGGTACATTTATGATTACACATGTTTTTCAGTTCCATTGGCCATTCTTGGCCATTAGTGTACACTAATATCTGAATCAGATATAAAAAGATCAAATTATGTGTACATCTTTTACCTGTACAGATTTCTTGTAGGCATTCCATCTTGTTGAGCCCTAGTCCCAAGCCTAGCACAAAGATTTCTACATTGCACAGATTGAGTCTCTCCCATATGGCTTTCTACAATTGTCAACTGTACCCAGTCTATTGAATAATATTCAGCTCTTTTCTAGTACGAATAGAAGAAACACAGCCATAAAATTCACATCTCATCAATCAAAATCCTCACTTCCACTCCCAACCCAACAAGCCAAACAACACAAAAGTAATATATATTTATTCTTCACAGACACAGAAATATTAAAATTATAACTTACAACACAGAGAATTTGCTTTATGAATGCAACACACTCTGAATTGGACACATTCATGGACTCAAACTTGCTCGACAAATTCATATCCTCTTGTTTGTTGCAACACCCATCTTCGGAGCAGAAACTTAAAGGAGACACTGAAGGGTGAGGAGATCCTGATACCCATCAATAAAATTAGGCCATGCCTAACCAAACAACCGAAATTTGCTTGGGTTTTAAGTTAGAAATGCGGCAACGTCGTGCGGGATGTCGTGACGTCTCGTGTGTGTTCCTTGTTTGTGGGGGAGCAAGACAACGGGAAATGTCCTGTCCCCATCCCCGAGTCCCTAGGACGTCGTAGATGCCTGGACCTAAGGAAGGCCGGGGGACGCGTCCTGCGTGCGTAACACTGAATAATATCTCTATCTCAAGCTTAGTACAATAAATACTTAATTGATTTTGATTGGCTTATAAACAAGATTAGAGTTTGAAGGTTTATCACCAAAAATTTTATACAGAGTCATTTTTTTAATCTTTAGAGATATAATACAAAATCATCTTTACAGAGGATTTTTTTGTAACTTAAAGATCCCTCCTCAAAAACAAAGCAAATAACATCACACAGTTGAAAAGACACTTATGTAACTAAACTGGTATATGCCTCCAACAACAAAAGCAAATATCACGATTGTAAATACGTTTAATATACAACAAAGAAAGCATAATGGCTCTGCAATCATATGGAAACTTAAAAATCCCCTCTAATGATCGAGTTATTAGCAAGGTGCACATTTAAAACATATTGATAATGAACTTCATAATTAGAATTGTAGAGAAGTGACAATGTCAAGAAAAACCTACAATGCAATGAAATAACAAGACGGTTATAAATTTATCTAAAAGAATGATCAAATATATTTAGGATCCACACATACTAGATAAATAAGATATGTATGGGACATATTGAACGGAATAACTAAGTAGAGAGAAGAAATACACATTAACTAATAAGTATAGAACACCAAAAGAGTTGAACCCATAACATGCAAAAAATGTGAACGGAGTTTTAAGATTAAATAGAAACAGAAACAAAACTCTAAATTATAGTTAGTGATATGCGAGACGTGCATCCCCACCTACATTGTTTTGGACATTTCACGGACATAGGACAAAGACAAAATGCCACCCTCCACCAACCACCCCCACACACCCCCCACCACGCACTCGGGGTGTCTGGGGATGTTCCTTGACTTTGAGGAATGTTCCACGCGCTCCAAAATCCGAAGGACACCGCGATGTTCCTAGGATGATCAAGGGATGTCCTTGCATCCCCTACGGCAAAGCTTAAACATTTCAGCGTCAAAATAATTAAATTGAAAAAAACCTAGCCTAAACTATTTTAATTACATTTAATTTTCGATACCACAACCCTAACTTTAAAACACATCAAAAACTTATAAAACTCCAACTCCACATTTAATTCATTCAACTTATTAAAAAGCCCAACCAACATTCATTTTAATCACACTTGCAAGAAGTTGAAGAGGGAGAGGAATAGTAAAAGCAAGAGCAAGAGCAAAGTATGTACAATGATCCCTTGCTTGTTTTTTCAAATCTACATAATGAATTAGCTATTTTTTTATCATTGTTTTCAAAATGCAAAGTGGGTTAAAGAAGGGCATTGTTGTTTTTTTCCCCAAATGTACAATGGGTTACATTAATGTTCTTGCATAACACCCCCCACCTCTGAAAATGGTTGCACCTTTTAAAAGTAGGGACCCTCTTTGGTTTAAAACAAGTTGGTAACTTTCAAATATCTACCTTTTATCTTGAAGGAAATCTTTGTTTTTCCTATAGTCTTTGTTTGGTAACCTTACTTTATAGTTGCTAGTGTTTGCACTAAATGGGATTTAAGTTTTTACTTAGTTAAAATTTAAACAATCGCACTTCAAAGTTTGGTACTTGCATTTCCTATGTGCGAGGACTCACACTTAGCTATTTCTTATCCCTCGCACTTGCACTTCAAAATTTCCTCGCACTCGCACTTTGAAATTTCCTCGCACACGCACTTTTAAATTCTCTCACATTCTAAAATTTTGGATTTTGCTAACTTGAAGTTTGACTTTTCCTCACAGGTTCAAAGAACAAAGCTCGCACTTATAAAGTGCAAGAATTTCAAAATCAAGATCTTGTAGATGTGAGTATATAAAAAGTGCGAGTATTCAAAAGATCGCTCACCAAGATGTGAGTACTTAAATTTTCAAGGCTCATGCCTCGCACTTTGTAATGTCCCCCTTTTCAAGCAATAATTAAATGATGAAGTATAACATCCTTTAATCCACTCCCCTTGGATTAAAGGGATTTTATTTCAGGGAAACCGACTTTCCTTGTGCTTCTAAAATTAAATATTATTTATCTTGGACAAGTCGTAATTATAAGTATAAAATCGATTTGTTTTTGGGCCAATTAATTATCATTTGAAGGTAAATCGATTAATGAAGGCAAGTCGAATTTATTAGAGGAGAATTGATTTATTCTATGAGCTCATTTATTATTATTTTTGGGGTGATTCGATTTATCCAGGCAAAAGTCGATTCTTTTTTGGCATTTATTATTATTTTTAATTCTCCCTTGTATTTAATTTGAAATTACTTTGGAGGGAATTAACATTTTTAAATGGAGTTTGACTTTTCAGGCCATGAAGACTATTTTTAATTCAAATCTCTCTCATCTAGAGAAATGCGCCAAAATTGAGGGAAACATTGGAGCTCTACATTGCAAAATCTATAAAAGGAAGGAGGCGTCCCCTTTTTGGCATGTTTGACGGTTCTATGAACTTATCTTCATGCTTGAAGAGGGATGTATGCCCACTTGTGATCCAAAAATAAAAGGTGTTCTTCAACACCACCCTTGTGTGAAGTGTGTGTGCCCTTTCAAGCTATAAATTGATAAGTTCTTGCATGATATTATTAATTTATATAAGGTGCCTTGTTTGGAAGTGTTTTTGCATGCTTTGTGGAGATTTAATAAAGGATTCATAGTGATTATATTTTGCTTTGGTTTATTCTTATATAAATCGACTTGATTGGGAGAATATTTGCATATTTTGAAGGATTTTAAGTACTTAATGATATGCTGCAATTCCATATTTATTTGATGATGCCCAAATCGACTTGTTTTGAGGATATTATGGTAAGTTTTCGATGGTATTTGACAAGGGTTTGAATTTGGTCTGTTCTTGCAGAATTTCTTAAGGTAATACCCTTGTTTTAATGATATTTTGGGCCTTTAATACTGTTGCTAATTATTTAAAGTGGATCCACTGGTTTGGGAATTAAATATCATATTTGGAAGGGTTTTTGATAAGTTTGCAAGTTGCTTTATAAATTATTTATTGTAGATCTAGAAATGACATTTTGAGGGTTTGGAAGCTAAGAGAAATCGAGAATTAATTTATATATTGTCCTAACCCTAGTTGACTTGTTTCCAATGTTTGTGGGCAGATTTGAGGGGTTTCGGTGCTCAGAAAAATCAGTTTGATAGTTGGTTGGAAAGATAATAATTTTAGCTTTCAAATGCATTTTGTCTCATGAGAAAATATTGAGTTGGGAAGAAGTTATTAATTTTCAAAGTTCAAATTGGTGGTTTTTGTGCATTTATTTATCTTCCATTGTTGCAAATTAAATCTAATTTAGTGAAGTTTGAATTTTAACTAGTTAGCTCATCTAACCCATCATCTTGACTCACTCCAACCCCATTTGAGTTGTATTGAAGCTAACATGGGTTATTTGAGGTGAATCTAGAAGGGTTTGCTCTTCTAAGTTCATCTAATAGTAATTTATTTGCAAATCTAATTAATATCCCACAAGGGGACATTACACACTTCATGCCCAAATCAACTCACACTTTTAAGACCGAGAAAAGTCCAAACTCAAGAAAAAGTCAAAGAAAAGTCGCTGAAACTGGAAGGGCGAGCCAATCCTGGTGTTACATGTGGCATCCCACTTGTTGAATATGTGGTTTGCATGCTCCAAAGGGAAAGGCTAGTTATTTGATGGTTATGATTCAACCTAGCCCACACAGTGTAACACCCACATTCAAAAGGCTAATTAATTCAAAAAAGCAATGTTCCTTGAGGTGAAAAAACATCAAGTCACGTCTATGCGCTATTAATACAGAGCACGCCAATTTAGATAGAAGATTGCCCAATTTATAAGGATACTGCATTAATAATGACATTTCATCCAAATTGTTGCATTGTAGAATCGCCTTTAAAAGCTTAATCTCTTTAGCTCGCTATCAACCAAATTTATTTAGGGAGGTCTACAGTAACTATGCAAGCTAATTATCCTCAACGGCGGTGGAGAACCAAGACCTTCGAACATGGATACATTCTTGTATTCTTACTCAAACACAAGGGTACTAAGGGATATCATGTTTGACTCTGCAAAGACTCAATCATGAGTTTCAACACTATTCAACCATCTTTTCGACCATTCGAGAGAAGGGTTTGATGCAAACACAATAGATAAAGTAGGAATGTCACCTGACCAAGCACAAAGAGCCGCAAACCTTAGGGCATTAAAAAGGGAGACCTCCATCAAATTACAACCAAACTTGAGGTATTCCCATGCCTAGAACTAGTCTCTTTCTTTCTCATTCATGTTAAGGCCAAAAATTGGGCTTTGTATTCCCAAACTGAGGAAAATATGATAGCTTTCTTTGTTGGATATGCTTTCAAAGCTTATTACAAATCGCACGAGTTTGACATTGTGTACAACTTGACTACCATCGAAACATCGCCGCCACATGACAAATAAGAACTATTTTACAAAATTGGTCTAAGGACCCAATTGATAATATGGATTATAATTCGCCTATTCGTATTTGGGTAATATTCAGCAAACCAATTTTTTTTTCACTCGTATAAGACTCGGTGAATATTCGGCAACTTAAAAATACTCAAATTTATTTTAAAAACATAAATTTTATGCAAAATATAGCTACAAAATGTATCAAATGAGTCTATAAAATGTTGGAGAAGTGTTTTCTATTAGATTTGAATACAAATACAATACAAAATCGTATCATTATGCGAATACAACAACCAACTTGATAAGTGCTATGAATTTATGATGATTGTCATTGAAAATTATCATCATAAATTTCATATCTATGCAAGTTACAATATACAATAAGTTACATTTTCCTCTTCCCGCTCTAGAGAAATATTGGGGAGAGGGTCTAGTGCCTCTACTAGTCCCCACACTCGGTTGCATCTCCTCGCTCCTCTTAGAAGGTTGCGACTCTGGCTCCAACCTAGTAGTAGATAGGTGGTGGCTCTTGTGTTGCATGTTCGAGATCACCTTCAAAGATGTCATCCAATCCAATATCTCCTACTAGTGCTTCTCCATCCATAGTTTCCCTCTTAAAAGAAACAATCTCATCCTCTGTGAACACATGGATTTCCTCTTCTTGCCCAATCCACTTCGTTGTATGGATCTATCTCATCCAAATCAATAAGCTCCTTTGATGTGGCCTCCACTTTTCTTGTGCGAAGCCGGAGATTGTATTGCACAAAAACCAAGTTGTTGAGTCGTTTTTTCAACTTGTTGTGCTTCTTCGTGTGAATGGCCTCAAACAAACTTCAATTGCGTTCACATCTAGAAGCGCTACAAGGTTGAGATAGAATTTTGAGGGCTAGCTTTTGAAGATGCGAGGTATTTCCTCCCCAATCCTCCCACCAAGAACCTACAAACAAGATAATCAAAAGTTTATAAGTAATTAATCAAATCAAATTTGTAAGTAATAAGTAACTTAGTAAACATTCTAATTTTTATTACCCGATGACTACATGGTTCTCACTCGGATAGCTAACGCTAAAAAAGAGCCTCCCCTAACATGTTTGTAATTTTGCAGCTCTAAAATAATGAGGTCTCTCGTCTCAACCTCTGGTATCATCCTCTCAATACATGTTGAAAGACCCTCTATAACCTCTCCATTCACATCTGTGAAGTCGTCGAAGAAGAAAAACTTGGGGTTGAGGTAGTACCTCGTTGCATGAATAGGTTAGTGGAGTTGATTGTTCCACCTCCATCAATAATCTCCCAAAAGGGACCATATCTGGCGATATCCCCCTATAATAGTTTTGGATAGACTCTTTGGCCCTATCCATGGCCTCATAAATGTACCCCATAGGGTTTTGCTCCCCATCAACCAAACACAAAACCCTCACCAACAACTTTGACACCTACACACAAATTAAAATGTAAGGTTACAAACTTACAAATAAAGTAAATAAGTAAATAACAATATATTTATAATTTAACAAATTAAAATAAAGGAATCAATTTGAAATATAAATCGAAGTTTGAAATTACCTTGATGATCTCTATAGCTCTCTTTGCAAAGATATCATCAAAAACTATCTTCGCAAATCCTCTCTCCACCAACTTTCTTTAAATATTGTGATTTTAGCCATGTTTGACTCACAAACATTTGCTTCAATGTTGTCAACAAACTAGAAATACATTAACATCAAGATGTAAGTTGCGAAACCTAGAGACATCGACTCGCAAAACTCTTTCCCCTTTGTGTGTTCTCTCATCAAGCTCGAACCCAAGGGTGATTATATATGCACTTTCTTATGTTTCTTACATCTTCTCGCAATCGGCCTCACCCAATCAATTTTGCTAATGTCCTTCAAAAAAAGGTTAAGACAATGAGCCGCATAAGGAGTCCAAAAGAGTGATGAATGTCTCTCTTGCAGTAGTCTCCCAACTACCACATATGTTGTTGCATTGTCTGTGACAACGTGCATAACATTTTGTATACCCACCTCTAATACAATCGTCTCCAACATAACACTCAAATTCTCTACATTTTTACTATGTTAGAGGCATCGATAGACTTCAAAAACACCATCTCACCATTTGAAGCTACTAAAAAAATAATGAGGGTGTGGTTCCTTCCATCCGTCCACCCATTTGAAAGAATGGTGCATCCATACTTGTGCCATTGTTTCTTTTGATCTTCTAGAATTGTAGTGGCATTTGCAACTACACCCTTGAGCAATTTCCCACTCAAATCTTTTGGAAAGGGTACACAACTATCAATGTTATCACCAAGTATTCTCAATATGGACTCTTTGCCACATCGAATGGAAGGTTGTAGTAAAATACCATAAATTTGCACATGTTTTATCCACTTCCTTGTGCATAGCCTTGTTCTAAGTTGTACCTTGCAATGAAAGTTGTGCTCTAGGTATGTTCTTTGGCACAAAAAAAAAATATGTATACATTTGCTCGAACTCGATGAAACAAATGTGCCTCTTACCGTTCGTATATGTGGACCACGAGTAGAGCCCACAATTGTTGCAGCATCATCCTCTGAATCCTCTGTCATTCTAGCCCTATGTCTAATAGTTTTTGCTATGGCTGCATGCACCCTTTCCCTCTCTAGTTTCTTCTCCTCTAGCTCTCCAACTTTGTTTTCATCTCTCGTTTGGCCTCTTTCGTATAATTGAACAAACCACAACGTCCCGACAAACAATACATGCAGGGTGATACTTTAGACGATTGATGCCTCCAAAAAATATTTTTCTGTAAAAATTGCAAACCATTGTTCCCTAAACCGCTCCATGTACACCATACTTCCAAGAGAGGGTACATGCAATCGAAGGAACGGTTCCCGCTAGTGATGTTGACCCAGATGAAGAGTCTGATGCCATTGTTAAGCTCTAATCTGCATATGCAACACACATTTAAAAAGTTAATAAAACGTAAGCTTAATTAAATTTAAAAAAAAAAGTGCCTAAATAATCATATTTCACTATAATTTAATAAAATTAGCATATTTCATTGTAATCATATTTCATTGTGCCCTAGCCGCCATGGTTGCTACACGCTCGCGTAGGTTTGTGAGCTCCTCTCAACTGTGCATGGATCGCCGAAGGTGGGGCTAGAGGAGGCACGACCGCGGAGAATCAAAACAGAATCCCTTCTAATTGGCGGTAATGCATGGGAACCTATCCCTAGCGTGCAAATCTGATGGCGGTGGATTGTAAAAATGGCGTGGAAAATACAACACCAATATCTTGGATTGACATGGCTTTCGATGCTAACCAAGACCCCCTTTTCAGAAAATCCGAGATAGAGTTTCTCCGACCTGTCAAAAACAGGGGGTCTATCTATTGGGACAGATAAAGATGGCTCAGCCTCTCCTACAAAACTCAACAATGGTTATGGATCATTTAAAAATGACGGATCTCCTCTCAAGAGCATGAATAGATCCGACTCGCTTCAGAGTCTCAAGGGAAATATAGCCAACGCCAATCAAAAAAGTGGTCACACAGGAACCTCTGGTGGAGATAAGTCCACATCTTATGCTTCAGTGGTCTCCAAACAAAAGGAGAATACCAGAAATGTGCTCTTGAAACCCTCCCAGGAGGTCCCGATGCTGAAAATCGAGGAGGATCTACTTATAAAGATTCTTAAGGAGGAGGAAAATCTCTCCCAGTTGGGTCTCATATGCAGATTCCATAAATTTTGGCCTAAGCTTTCTCAGCTCCATGACTGGATAGCCCAGAGATGGAGGGAAAAAATACAAGGTAAGATTGAGCTTTATCCCTGTGCTAAAGCTTACTTCATTGTTGTCTTTGAAACCCCTGCAGATAGGGATTTAATTTTTAGCCAGCATTGGGTTTGGGGGGAACATGGGCTTATGTCCAAACCATGGTATCCGTCCTTCAACCCGCTAAAGGAGTCTTTTGATACCTACCTAATTTGGGTTCGTTTGCACAGACTTCCATTCAGACTTTGGAACATGATCTTGACTCATTGTTATAGGAGATACTCTTGGCTCATGTGTGGCAGTTGATGATAAGACCTCCATTCAAACACATACTATGTTTGCTTGAATCCTGGTTGATATTGATACCTCCAAACTCTTACCAGTAGAAATCAATCTTCAGATTGGAGAAAGGCTCTGGGTACAGAGGATTGATTATGAGAGACTTGCCTTCAGATGTTGACGTTGCTTCCAAACTGGTCATGTTACAAACGATTGTGAACATTCCAAACGAAAGACCAAAACTACCTGGTGGAAGGATTCTCTTCCTGAGCATCTTACAATTGACTCAGATCCGGTGAGGATCCTCGTGCCCCCTTGCATGTTGACTCACCCGTCGTGGTTGATTCACAGACCAACACAGAGAAACTACCTACAGACTATTCTCCGCAGATTGTTGATTCAGTGTTTAAGGAAGTTTCAGGTGCCCTTCCTATGGGTCACATCCCCATCAAATCCATTGCAGTTCTTCCGATTGCATTGGATACAGGAAATATGGAATGGACAGTGGTGGATAGGAAAAAGAAGGGAAATGCCAAATCTAAATCCCCCACCACTTCAGACAAGGTTTGATTATTGTCGTTTTTGGTGCTTTTATTGTTACATCTTGGCAAATGGCCAACTGCACAGTTGTTGGGCAGCTGTGTTGCTATTAAGTTGTTGTTTTTAGTTGTTTCTGAAGCAGCTGTTTGTTTTTGCTGGTTCT
This sequence comes from Taxus wallichiana var. yunnanensis, assembly GCA_018340775.1. NCBI lineage: Eukaryota > Viridiplantae > Streptophyta > Pinopsida > Cupressales > Taxaceae > Taxus > Taxus wallichiana. The sequence goes on from CM031240.1 coordinate 577,024,627, forward strand.
TGACGAATTTTCTGTTGTTGGGCTTTTTGGGGTAAAATATTGCTTTTGAGCACTATTGTAAAAGGGTATAGTCCCTTTCAAAAAACTATTTACCAATAATTAAAAAATAAAAATAACATACCTTCGTTTCAAATGAGTATTAAAAATTTAAATGAGTTGTAATCACATTGAACATATTTAAAGTTACAAAACATATTCGATGAATTGATTAGAATACAAATATATAAAATTTAAATAGTTTAGAAACGAATTTGCGTTAAAAAAAAACATATCTCCGTCTACAAATGACTATTAAAAATTTAAATGCATTCGCTTTTACATTAGATGTATTTAGAATTAGAATGTGAATATATAAAACTTAAGTAATATATACCATGCGAAAACTTGAAAGAATTAAAAGAAATACTTACCTCCAAATGCAATTCTCCAAATTTCCTCCTCAAATTTGCTCAAAAATCTATTTAACACATATAATGCAAGCTCAAATGGTTGTGTGAATGAGAATGAAGTGCTTTGGGGCCTTATAAAGAAAAAAACCCACGTCTTTAAAGTGTTTTTGGCATGTTTTCGTATAATCCGCGTCAAACAAGTTTTTAGTTCAAACTCGCTGAGTTTTTATGAATATTTGCCAAAAAATTGTGGCAAATATTCACCAAAACTCGGGGAGCCCGAGTGGCAAGTTTTTTCAGCGATTATTCGTTTGCAATTTTCTTTGGTGAGTACTCGCCGAGTATGCTAACTATGATATGGATGGTCCACACTTAAATGACATCCTTATTTAGAGATTTAGACCTAGAGTCCAGATTGGTATGGCATTGATGAACAAACTATATGAGAACCCCTCTATCACAAAACTAGATGTAGCTTGGATTCCCTTGCTTGCCATGATTATAGATGAAAACAAAATCTCTTATTTAGGACAAATTGTTACATCCAATTTGGTATCCCAAAGGGCCTCTTTTGTTGATCACACTTACCTACTAGATGCGGTTTGTGGAGTCCTCAAATTTCCCGATTTCTGTGACCCTTGGCTCCCCTTATGTCCTATGGAGGTAAATGGAGTATATTCGGATTTATATGCGCATACGTTTAGAGCCCATATTGAAGACATATGTACTTCTTTCTACCCTCCACTATAGGAAAAAATGTATGAAGCACCGATGCCAAGAGTCTCTGTAAGTGTGTTTAAGTCTATTAGACAGATGGAAGATGTTTTCTTTTACCACCTGGATACACAAAGTGATAATGGTTGAAGGATTTCGACATCGCTACTGCAATTACCTTACTATGTGCTTGATGAATTGACTGAGCGGAGGTTGCTTATCAAATTTGTAATGATATAACTGAAAAATGTAAGGAAGAGAAGCTAAAAACTCACCCTCCTTTGTTAGTAATAGTGGGATGTAGGGAGTTCAGAAGATGGCCAGACCTTAAAGTTATAGTTGTCCACTGCAATTCTTTTAACTTGCCCCAAAGATCCCTTGAGAAAATATGAATAAAGGAAAGAGAGTTGCAAAGCGTTTGGAATCGCTCAAGGGGCAAGTCAATTTCATATATGCTTGCGAGGTTGATGTCAATGACTGGGTGTGGATCACCCAATCATATGACAACCTAATCCAAGAAAATGTGAAGACCATACGAGCAATTCCTCCCCCAAGAGAAATAATCAGGAGGGAGTTCACAAGGAGAGGGGCACCTAGTTATATGGAGCAACCAAACCACCCTCAAGATCCTAGCTCTCTTACCCCTTCCCTAGGACCAACAGAGACCGAAGGAATCCCAAGAGAAGAAGTTGTTCCTAAGCCACCGGAGGCTCTTCCTTGGTGGCATATGATTTTCTTCTTGAGATGATGAGGCAATCCGTAAAACTGCCAATGAAAATATTGCAACCTTTGAACTATGGAACAAATAGAGAAAGCCCAAGTAGAGCTAGATCGGGAAGCCCCAAAGAAATATTCCTATAACAGAGCCTCAACAAGACTAGGTTGAGTAGGCCATGATCACGCATAGTGAACAACTAGATTGGGTAGCTCAAGAGGAACCCTAATCAACATCGAATTCAATCCAAAGACGAGGACTTTAAGAAGGGCGATAAGGAAGAGAATGTCCACACAACAGACCGTTATATGGCATGAAACATCTAAGGACCTCTTCTCCATCACCAAGAAAAAGAAAGCCAAGGACTCTCGGGTAGCATAGTACCAAGAGAATCTAGTTTCCAACATAAGGCCTCAACAAAAGTAGCGGAGAAATGGTGAGAGAAATGCATGCCAAAAACAAGGCGCTGAAACACAAGCCAAGGCCTTAGTCCCAGAGAATATTGCCTTTGATGTGGAAGAAGCCTTACTTAGTCTGTACGATGTAGTCAAGGAGAGCATTGATGCCAAGACAAAGGGACAAGCTTTCTCTAAAAAAATCAACGCATTCATTGATAGATGAGTGGCATGCAAATGATGCTAAGAATCATGGCCCGTCTTTATTGATGAGGGAATTTGCAAGAGTCTTGCCATAGTCATAGTGAAGGATATTGGCATATGTCAAACATATGCCAATTATACGAAGGAATCCCTAAAGGAGTGGGAAGAGCAAATGAGTAGACTTCCCCACAACTTGATGATGTTATCTCAAGGGGAAGTCAAATCTTTTCGAGGCAACTCTCATAGGAGTCTTTAAGGAGAATCAAGAGGTAATATCTACGACAAAATTTATTGAGTTACTCTGCCTGTTCATGACACATTTCCATAGAAATATTACAGAAGCCAATGAAACAAAGGCAGCCAAGGTCATTGAAATTGTTTCACAAACTCGGGAGAAGGTCTAGAAAATAGAGACCTTAAAAGAAATTACGGGGAAAATCATGGCTTCTCAGAAGACCCTACTGGATAAGGCCCTAAACTCTTTAGGAAGCCTATAATTGACCTCACAAAGCTCGATGAAGATTATAAAATTTGTAGAGAAGCTTTGATAACAACAGAAAAGAGGCAAACACCAACTAATCTAGCCCAGGGAGGGACCCGTATAGGTTGACCCAATTCAAAAGGGACCCATGGTTAAGAAAGAACATGATTAGTTCTTGAGAATATTTTGTACTCCTAGTGGCATGCTAGCCTTGCTCTTGATGTAATCATCCTAACAAGAATCAGTTAGGATATTTTGTATAAGGCCAATTGTCTTTGTGCCATTTGTCTTTGTAATATTCCTTTGATTCTATGCAATCATCACTTGGATAGGGCGGTGGAATGAGGCCCTAAATTGTAAATATGTATGCTCCTGATTTTATAAGGGAGGTGAAATTTTGATAAATGAATGCAAGCCAGTTCTAAAAATTGACTCATGCAAGTTGAAGTTGTCTTTTGCTCATCTCCATTTTACCGTGAATTTTTGTCTGAAGTTATTGATATCTGAATTATGACTGTGTTTTCCTTGTGATCTTTAAATTGTGTCGGTCTTTAGTTTAAATAAGGTCACCTTGGTAGATTGTATATTGGATTGATCAAATAGATGTGCATCACAACAATTTAAATGATATATTCAAATTACAGTTTGCTTGTTTCTAACTCCTTTGAATCTCTGCACCATCAACATACAGATTTGAGTATGACTAAATTTGATGTTCTTGGTAAATAAAAGGAAAACATGCAATTTCTTATTGATTAGATATCAGTTTCTTGAAACATAAGTTTACAATAATTTTTTTTGTCTTTTCTTTATTTTCAGCTTTTGAGCAACACCCATTTTGATCAAACACTTCAAGGGGACTAAAACATGGTAGTGTGATAAATGTTCGTTGACTTGGTGGTGAGCATTACTAGATCGAATGCACATCCTAAGGAAAGGTATTGGCTCGTGGACAACTTTCACTTGATGAGAGGGTAGAGGTAGTGAGGTTGTTTATAGAGATACCACAAAGAATGTTCCCAACAATTCGTGCCATTGGTGGCACCCCTAGTTCTCGAGTGTTTTCTCAAATACTATAGAACTTATGAGGTGGTCAGTAGTGGATGCTTTTAGTAGTAGAGGGAAAAGGAAAGTTGTGGCCCCCACCCGGTGGTGGATATTTATGTGATTTAATAAAATTAAATCACATATAAGGACACTATTGATTAGATAGATAAAACATTAAATAAGTCGGATCAAGCAAAGGGAATACAAGCAAGAGTGATAGATAGAGTTTGTAAGATGACTCAACTTGTATATGTAGGTCTCAACCGATTTTGGACTTGAGACCGATCCAAAGGGGAAATTCAGGGATGTGCAAGCTCTGTGTCTGAAACTATGATCTGGAAATTGACAGGACAGAACCACCTGGAATGGGACAATGTCACCCAGGCGCTAGTGTTCGATTTGGGCACAAGTGTCTACGAAATAGCTCAGGTTTTGGTTCTTTTTTTTTCGCTTCTTACTCGTTGTAGGTCGCGTTAGATTCGTTGCACCTTTGTTATGTCGTACTTGTGCCTACAAAAAAACCCTAGCTACCTACGCAATACTCAAGCACACATTAGATGAATAAATATATGCATATGCTTGAGTCGAACTGACCTCGACGGTCACTCCAATGTGATTCACCAAGCGTTGCACTACATTTCAAACTCGTGTAGTTCTTGTGTGTGTGTGTGATTGAAATAGTGTCCCTTGAGCTAGGATGCCCTAGTGCTAGTTACACAAAGAATAATGGGCTATAACTACTTTGTCCCAATGTAAATGTGTGGTATGGAATTGAATAAAACCCCTTATGCACTCAAGTATGCAGTCCTTGGTGTAGTAGATAGAAAATATTAGCTCCTTGTAATAGTATGTGTCTCTTGAATGCTTGCCCCCTTTAATGAGGTTAAATAAGACATGTGTATATATATATATATATATATATATATATATATATATATATATATATATATATATATGATTCATTTGCTTAAGTTTCGTTGTTAACAAGTGAAAAGCCGACTAAGAGTGACAAACAAAGATAAGAAAGGAGTAACATCCAAAAAATCAACAAAAGAGAAAAAGTGGACAAAAGCGCCCAAAGGGGACAAGATGTAGCGCCCAAACACTCCTATCCCTAATGAGCGGTCTTGTACAAGATACTCAAAAAGGTAAACAATGAAATCAAAGTGAGAAATATGTCACTAGTATGTAAAATTGCAAGTTGCAAGTCAAAAACAATAAGCAATAAGGATGAAAAGGATAAAAACAATGTCAAAGCAAAGTGAAAGGGTTGTTAATGACTAGTTCTCTTGCTTAGGAATCATGCATATAAATGAAGTATTTAGAGGCTAGATGTACATGGTAAATGCGTGATTTATTTGAAAGCCCCAAACTCAGTTAGATATATGAGTGTATTGACAATATGCTTGGCTAGATGAAGGGCGCTATTTGGATGAGGGAACCCACCCTAGAGTTCTACCATTAGCATGTTCAGCCCATCATTGAGCGGCGGTGGGAGAATTTCAACACCATTTTACACATGGCCGCATATGCACAAAATCCTAAATGGTATGTGGAGAGGCCTGACATGATTGTCCTCTAAGAGGAGGTGAAGAAGGCTTTCTTGAAAGCCTTTAAAAATATATGTAAAGCAAATTCTACTTCATGGGTCAAAATTGATTGTCTCAAGTTTTCTTAAGGGCTGCAAAACTTCAACTAATATAAATAGTACATTGGCACAAGATATTCCAATGAGTTGGTGGTGATTGTATGGGAATCTAGAATTGTTGCGTACACTTGCCTTTCACCTCCTTTCTTAGGGTAGTTAGTTCCTCTACTTCGAGAGGAATTGGTTGACATATGGGTGGATCCACAATCTCAAGAGGAAATGGCTTACCTCTAAGAGTGCAAAGAAACTTGATGCTATACATAGTAGCTTGCATATCACGGTTCGCAAGATTATGGTGGGATGTAGATCCTAAGAATTCAAGATAGATTTATGATGATTAGGAGCAATAGGGATTTCTTGGGATCCGCTTACAAGATGAAAATAATGCAGATAGTTTCAGCGAGGAGCAGCAGTTCGCAAGTATTCCTTCAGAGGGTGACTCTGATTATTGTGTTACAGACTATGTTTCAGCTTTTTCCATTTTGGTTATAGTATATGTACGCTTCTCATGTTGATAAATGATTATATTGTAATATATATCACCATCTTATACTCTTGACTCTTGAGTTAGAAGTCTTTTGTTTTTCATTGTCATGACTCTCAGCTTTGAGGCTGCAATGTGCATGTTTATTGTTGATGTATCATTGTATCACTATCAATGTATCTTGATTCTATGTCAATGACTCAATAATAAATATTAGATTTTGGCTTATGTGATGAATTATAGGATTAATGGTTTCAGCCTTGAGGGTCTCAGCCTCAAGTCTTAACTTATTTATGTTATATTAGTAATATATATAAATTTTATATATTATTATTATAGTCGTTCCCCTGAATTTTTCGCCATCCCATAAAATTCACCCCTACGTCTTGGAGTCTTAGGTAACTATGATTATATTGGCTATAAGTATCATCACTGTAATGATAAAAGTATGCATTTGTCAAAGCCATTACTGATGGCCTGAAATAGACTTGCAATGCACGGCTGGAACCTTCTCGAGTTTAACATGACTAAGAATTTTGGATTAATTTTTTAGTTGTCAAACGCAATCCACTTTCGTAAGGATGATAAAAGCATAAATTCCAATCGAGATTTAGAAACTTTCTCAATCATCCCCAAACAGTCTCATTTTTCAGAACCATGCTTCCTTTAAAAGTTTGGGATTAAAAACTCTTACCTTCAGGTCCAGAAATGAACTAAATTGCAAATGACATATTTCATTCAATCCAGACAAAAACTGAAGTTTTCTACATAAATGAAATTGCAGTCCAGAATGTCTCTTCCAAACTCTATGCCAATGCCTGACCAGTAAGTCCTATGGACTCTAAAGTCGGCCAAAAACTAAACTTAACCTGTGATTGCTGGCATGCAAACATTTTTACATACTGTTAAGTACAAAAGAATTGGTAAATTTACAAGCTTATAGATCATTGAGACTAGGGCCGAAGTCTCTTCTGGCCAGAAGCAACAGACGGTTTCCCATCAGATTTTAGTGTCCCCTCTGAATCTCCCTCTGAGGATGTTTCCATTGACTTTGAAAATGCAGTAGACAAACCAGCATAGAGACCAACCACTCTTCTGATATTATTGTTAAGCTCTCGAATCAGGCCCACATTTCGGCTTAAATTATCCAGGATCTTGGATTCGTGATTTTGATTTATCTCGTTAATTAGCAACCGATTCTGATCTAGAATTTTCTGCACCTGACCAAAGCTTTTCTGAAAGGTTTGCAAGAGCTTACCATCCATCTGATTTCCATTCTCAGGAGCAGAGAACGCATCTCCCTCCATCTTGATATACAAGTACAAACCTGCAAAAGGAAGATATGGATTTATCAGGCTTCAGCAACAAATCCAAATCTGCATATGGAAATTAAAAACAGGACAATATCATTTGAAGGTAACAGAGTACAGCCTGTATCATTTTACATAACGTTATTTACAATTTTGCAGTGTCAAATGAGGCTTTTTAGGAAACCCTTGCTTAGTGAAGCAAATTTTCCCATTTTCCTTTTCTAAAAATCCATTCAGATCAGTTGGTCTATTAGATTATTCATCATACTTGCACCTCTATTCAGTATTCACTCTAATCTATTGGATTATACTTGCATCTCTATTCAGTATTCACTCTAATCTATTGTCATTATTAGTATTTAATATTTTTCCCAAAATCATTCATTTTCTTGATTGCAAATAGTTTCTGGAAAGAAATGTTCTTGATTATCTGGCATTTGAGTCTATCGTTGTGGGCATGGCATTGACATAACATAACAATGGAGGATGGAGAGAAGCCCACCTGGATGACTTGAATTGCAGATCAGGACGGACCATTGCAGAAGCTGGTGAGGTCGAATTCATTGTGCTGTGAGAGAAGGAATTGATTGTTTGACCGTGATGATGGTGTTGGTTCAGAAATCCATTTTGGCTCTGTTGATTTTGTATTTTGCTTATTAGCCCATGTTAGTAGATACTCCATGTTTAGGCTAGGAAATGGTTGTATCAGTAATCTATTTTGGTTGGAAAGCTCAGCTCTGCATGTAGTCTGTTATGGCTGCCTGATACTCTGAAAGATGTAAAAGCGAAATCTAATTTTATTTCATTTTCATTTTCATTTACAGCCCGTTGTAATTTAGCCTGGTATTTTTAATGGCCGGTGAGGAACCTTGTAAAAACCTCATTTATCTGTTTTAAAGAAGTACCAAAAAGATGGTTAAATGCCCTTCATCCTGTTCTTTTCTAGATAAAGAGAAACATCTAGGGGAAAGGGGATCTTTGTTTATGTACTTGCTTTTGTATATGCATTTTCGACTCTGCCAATTTTTGGAATCACAAATGGGAAAAGGATCTTTGTTTATATACTGCCTTTTGTATATGCATTTTCCACTGCCAATTTTAAAATCAGATATGCCAGGAAAATAAAAAAGCAAGCCCTTCAGCTGTGTACTCCAATAACTTCCACAAACAAAAAGAAAAAAGTTTGAAGGTAAAATTTTCAGAAAAAAAACCAAAAAAAAAGGGTTTTAAGGTAAGACAAGCATTTTAACAACACAGTTAATATTAGCAACCCCATGAACATTATGGGGAACAAGATCCGCACAGAGAAAAAACAAGTTTTGGATAGAGTCAAACTTTTGTATGCATTCTGCATCAGTAACATTAAAATCCACATGGTGAAACAACTGAATATCCACAACATTTGAAACCATTTTCAACGTATACAATATTTTCCCCAAATAAATTTCAGATAGAATCGAACTCGTCAGTGCATTATCCCCAGTAAACATTAAAGCATTTGTTTGTGCGAGGGTGAGCATTCAACTTATACAGTTCAATGCTTCTCCTGACAAATAAATTTCAGATAGAGGCTAACTCGTCAACACATTCTGTATCAATAACAAAAAAACCCGGCACATTAATCAAAGAGACTTCTAACAAAATACAGTCCAATATTACAACATAAAATACCAGGAAAAAACAAAATTAAGAATAAAAAGACTGAATAGAATACCAGGAAACAAAATCGAAATTTAAGAAAAAAAAAAGACAAGAGGCCTTACGTGTTACTGCTCTACGTCCCTTGAGCCTTCCAGAGAGGAATCAGGCATGTATCTCAACTAACCTGAATTCAAATCCCAAATAAGGAACTCCTATTGGTTATTATTCATCATGCTTCCTGCATACCTTAGTTTACATAAAATAAAACACAGAAGATAGTATTTACAACAATTCGACAACTTTAGAATCTACATTATTAGCAGAAGCAACGCACCTGTTGGATTTTAGTTGGCACTGAACTTCAAAACTAGCAAGCAATTAAAAACGAAGAGAGAGAGAGAGAATCAGAATAAACAATATCCCTACCAAAACAAGGGGTGAATCTCGGAGGCTCACTTTAACAGGTACCAAATCCATGTAGCGGAGGGGCAAAAATATCAGCAAAACAATGATTGATTGAGCAGATAAAGTCATTGATTAATGTACCATGAAAACGTGGAACTTTTCCCACATCATCACTTCCTTTCTGAAAGGGACTACTCAGATTCGCTTTATAATTCTAAAATCTAAGCATTTGGGTACTGTTTCGGCTCATTTTTTTACCATCCCCGCCTGAAAAAATCATTCAGCAATACTATTCACAATGCTGCGCCTCTTTCGCACCGAATTTGGAATTTAAGAGGTGAAATCGGTGGCCCTTTCGCCGTAGATTCTGTAAGCCAACATTATTGCGGCGTTAACTTTATTTTATTTATATTTTAACGGCGGTCAAGTGAAATGGAGGAATATCTTGGTTGTAAGGAGGGTGGAGGAGTTTTGTACCAGTAGCGGGCTGCCAGGTGGTAGTTAAGCTCGGAAGATCTACCAAACTACTTTTATGTCATGGGAATGGGAATCTCATTCCCCAACCCCCATATGTTCCATTCTCCATTCACAATTATAGATTGAAATTTGTTTTTTTAAGAATTCTTAATTTTACATTTATTTTTGTTGTTTCTTGTTTTGTTTTGTTGGGGGTGTGTGGGGCGAGTTGGGAAAATGAGGGTTACACGGACGGGGTAAGGAATATATTATTGATTCTTATTCATTTTTAAGGGTTATTGGATCGGGACTAAGGAATATATGTTATAAATGAAAAGTGTTTACACCATAAATAAATAATGGGATTTATTAGCACTTTATAATTTTTGATAGTCGTTGGTCACCCTGAAATGTACTTCGATGTTTGATGTTATGGTTCACAAATGTGTAACACCTCCTATAGTGACTTGCAATAGATGAAAACCTTAGATCCCTACAATAGCACTCCATGAACACAATTCATAACAAAAATGATAAATCAATTTGGTGGAATCGGATTGACCTCGGTGGTCAACCCTGTTTATTTGATCCGGACATTGAACTACATCCCTCGAAGGCTAGAGAAAACTCCACGTAGTTTTCCTAGTGTAAAGTGCAATTGTGTATGTGAATATAAGTCAAACCCTATCTTGCCTCTCGTGCTTCTTGAAACAAAGATAACGAGTGTAACTATAGATAAAGTATAATGTACCCTTCACAATTGTGATACAATGTGTTGTGTTTGCAAATGCTAAATTGATTTCCTTGTCCCTTAGAACCTTTACCAATGCTAGATTTTGACTTGACCTTGCTATGACTTGACTTTTGGCCGTTTGAAGGCTTGTAGATCGTGAAACTATACTTTTGAACTTGGTTTCAAAGGTGCTTGGACACTTGAGTAGTAGTTGCTCTTAGATATTGTTTATGTTTTAAGAAGATTTGTGAGAACCTTGTATGCTTTAGGAATGTATTTTACAATGAATACTATTTAAAATGTCACTCGAATTAAGGAGTGCATTAGACTTGCTTATATATGCTTTCATGGGTTAAATATCGCATTAAGGTCAACCTATAAGATATGAATCGATCCTATAAAAGATATTGAATTAGAAAAGTGATCGTTGGGTGGTAGGAGATGGGATTATTTGCCTAGGACCAAACCATGGGACGGTTTGGTCCTAATTGTCTGATCTTGGACATGTAGCTAATGAGGACTGCAAGATTTTGGGTAAGATGCATGTGGAGATTATATTGTTGGTAGATGTGATTAACTTTGTGAGTGACTAAGTAGTGTATATATATAAACAAGTCACGAAAGGATGTTAAGGATATGGCATTTGGTTTTTGAATGTGCACGCAAATCATGCTTAAGTGGCAAGGTTAAAGTTGTCATTATGCTAAATGATAAATTGCCAAATTTGGGTGTCTACATTTCCCCCCCTTTAAGTATGAAATGAAAATTACACGCTTGAAGGAAAAGATGTTTGAGTGTGTATACACACTATCTTTGCTTGAAATCGACGATTTTTCTTAGATATTGTTAAGCTCTATGATGAAACCTGCACAACAAAGTGTAGTCAATGTATATAAAAGAAATTGAACTCTAACTCAACCTTGACAAATAATTGTAACTTTCAAAATTAAATTTTGCATTTGTAACATAGTAAAGTAGAGAGGAAAAAGCAGGGAATGATTACATCTGCTCAGTTTGTTAAGGGAGAAGCTCTTGTATTTGTTGTACTTAAACATTTAGATTTTTAGTGAGTTGTTGAAGGATTTGGGGTGATTAGTCTATAATTTTTCCAATGGAAATGTTAGAGTTAGAGATGATTTGAATGTCTCTTGACCCAACACTAAAAGGAGAGGTGTCATACGACTTTTATCCTAAGAACCCCAAAAGGAAGCCACTACAAAGTTTTTTAGTCACCTTGATAATTTTCATCAAAAAAGTGAGATGAAGGATGTCGTAAGGTTTTCTGGTAACCTTAATATTTTCAAATCCCATGGACCACATCATTGTAGATGGATCTAGGCCCAAATGTAAAATAACACAAATTCGAAAGAGAGTGACTGGTCAAATGCCCTACTATGTGATACAACTTTGAGTATGAGATATGTAATGTTGAATATAAAAAAAAAGGAGAGGAAGGCCCATGCGCCCATACCTTGTATTGAAATAGTGTTTGAGTCATGTAGCGTGAAAAATGAATGAAGTACTCAAACCCCCCACTTTCTATATCAAAATGCAATAGACCCTACTCTGCAATGTGTAATTTGTTCCTAAACCTATATTAGAAACTTGTAACTTTAAGTACAAATATGAGAATTGCGTGATTTTCTAGAAATTTACCCCTAGAATGAAACGTCCATCCTCGACCATAACATTTAATTGTTTCATCCTCGGTGGATGGTTTTGTACATGTGTAAAATCCATTTTTGTTCCGAGTATGAATTTGTTCCTAAGTATTTGTACCATGTGTCATTTTATATATGATTTGTGAATTCTTTATGCATGCTTAATGTGCATAGATGTACTTGTGGTAAACCCCACTGAATACCCCTTCTTTTGATGTAAACGAGATGCAAAAATAGAATGATCAACTCAAAAGAAAAGATATGTATCCATGATGGATGTATCGGATAGTCTACATTAGATCACATCGAGGGTTGTCTTAGGTGGCCACCATTGAGATTATGTTCTTGCAGGGTATGCATGGTAGAAACCATGACACACAAAGATAACAAACAAGAAAACAAGTAACAAGCATAAAAGACAATCATGTATAGTAATAAATAAACGAAAAGGAAATCAAGTATACACATAATGTAACATTCAAGTTCACAAGCAATGTCACATATGTTCGCCATATCAAAGGCAAAGAGCTGAAAATAAAGGACACAAACATGTCACACACTATATGCATAGGCTATAAAAGACGTAAACAAGAGACACATGAAGTGTCGCCAAAATAATCATAACAATGGTCATAGGCCACATATATAGAAGCAAACAATCAAGCAAGTGAATCCAATAGAAAATAGTGGCTTAGCGGCACATAGATCAAGATAAGTTGGCATTATACAAGACACGTGTCAACAATATCGATTCGAAAAATACCATATTGTACGCTAAAAGAAATTGAGCATAATGATGAAGTCAAAATAATTGTATTGAAATGAAAGCACCTAAGTAGTGTAGGAGATGACCCTAGATTCATAAAGCCACTATGACAGACTTAGGGTGGTGTTGACCAAAATGAGATCACACTTCATTTTTGGGAAACTAGTATCGATTTCCACTTGAATGCTTCGAGATCTTGTTTTTTCACATAGTTTAAGCGCTCGTAAATCTTCAAATTCATCAAAATCACTTGTTTTGATTAGCTTAAGGTTCATTTTTTTCCAAAAGCATATTCACTTGATTGAAAAATTCACCTTTTCCCCAAAAAACTAAAAAAATCCTTCAAAATTTACATATTTTGCATATTTTGGGATTTCGGGGCTATTTTGCGGTTTTGCATTTTAGAATTTTGAGGTTGTTTTGCGCTTTTCCGTTTTGCATTTTGCAATTTTGCACTTTCAAAATTTTAGGGTTGTTTTGCATTTTCGTGATTTCGGGGTTGTTTTGTAATTTTAAATTTTGTAGTTTCACGAATCACTTGTGCGAGATCAACGTGTGATCTTCAAATGCTCATGACTTTTCATCCAGTCACCAAATGAGACAAAATTTATATTGTTAGAAAGGTCTTGAAGAGTACTACATGTTAAATGCATTTTTGGGTCATAATAAAGTGCGTTTTGGGATGAAAATGCAAAAACAAACTCGTAGTCATTTTTAGGTATGGGCTCTACAAAAGTCAATGATGCCCATGTTGGGTCTACACACTTGAATATTGATTGGTCCTTGGTGGTTGAAGAAGTGGGTGGTATTCTTAATTTCAAATTTCCTCTCTCCCCTTTTCTTCTTCTATATATGTAACTCATTTTTATTGTAACACATCCTCTCTTGAATGTAAGGTTATGTTGCCCTTTTGTGTAGCCAAGTATTCTGAGTTACAGACTTTTGTGTTGGTATTATATAATGCACTCAGTGCCTTCTCCATTATTGTAATAGACTGTGCACATTATAATCAATAATATTTTGTTATTGTGGCTCTCTTTCTGCCCTTTAATTTGTGTTATTGTATTCTTGCTTTTCTATTATTTCATGGCATGTTATGTGTGAGTTATACTTGCATGATTTCCATCCTTTGTGTCATTTATGCAAAGAATCAGAGTTTGGTAAAATTACAGGGTTGAATGTGTCTTATTTCCGCCCACTTAACTTTGCATTTTCCCTCTCATTATTCATCTCAGGGAGAGAATCCACTTCCAGTTTGGTGCATCACCTTATTTTATTCAGTATTTCATCTTTTTGAACCCTAGTTCCTTGGAGATATTAGATTAGAACTAGTTAGTAATAGAGTATAAAGTTGGTTAGATTAGTTGCAGTGAACTGAAGTGAAAGGAACCAACATTTTCACTGGAGATTGACCTTGAAGGAGCCATTGTCCCACACTTTGAAGGTCTTTCCATGTTTCACTGAGGTGTTGAGCCTAGCTTCAATAAAGGGTGCAACTTTAAGTGACGTCAATTTTTGCACACCTGGTGGGACAAATTTGAGCCATCTATAACTCATTTTTGATCTACTACTCTAAAATTGGTGTGTTCTTCAAAGGGTATTTTTCCTTTGAAGGAAAAATAAAACATATCCGACGATTCCTAACCTCAAATATGCTAGTTTCAACAATCAAGTGTTTTAGTTTTATGAGAAGAGTGCATATAAGATAAAGCATAGTAAGAGGGGACCCTTTCAAATACCCATAACTTTCACCAAGGAGAAGAGGAAGACCTATTCAAAGACTTCCATCCCCACCACCTAGGGTTCACTCAACTCCCCTTTTGGTATGCCCTTCCCTTATCTTCATAGGAACCTAAGACCCATTCCCTTCATGGCCCATCAAAGAAATCAACCTTTTGTGACCTTTAATGGCGGCAATCCCTTGGCTTTGAATGCCCAACATGACATACCAATATTTTCCCTAAAGAGAATTCCATTTTTATTGGTGAAAATTCAACTACCCCTATTGAGCACATCTTAAATGTTGTTAATGTTTGTTTAGTTCATCTTGTTACTGAAGATGATGTGGCAGTCAGGCTCTTGGCCTCATCTTTCAAAGGAAAAACATTACAGTGGTATAGAAGTTTGTAGCCTACTTTTATTCATACATGGGATGAACTTGGGAGAAGCTTTGCAAGCATTTTGGAGAAAAGGAAGATAATATCTCTTTATTGGAGCAACTAACAACTATCAAAAGGGCCCCTTGTGAGCTGATGATGGACTTCAACTTCAGGTTTCAAAGGACATGGGAAATAATTCCACCCCTCCTAAGGCCATCTCCTCAAGGTGCATTTTTTATATTTTTTGAGAGCTCTTAATTCTAATATTGTAGTAATGATTCAGTTAATGGGAGCTATGGATTTTCCTACTACTTATGAGACAACTATTTAGGATGATAATTGTTTGGTTCAGGATGGAAAAATAGCCTCCAGACCCCCAACTCCTTTGCCCCAAAAAAATTCGACCTTCTCTTGCCCCAATCCCCGAGTCTAAAGCTAGTTCATCTACCCCTACATCTAATTCTTCCAATGAGATAGATGATCTCAAAGCCTTGATCAAGAATATGTCAAATGAGATAGTTTCCTTAAGAAGCAATAAACCCAAGCTCCTAGGCCCTACCAAAATTAGAATCAAGGGTATCAACAAAGGAATTACTATCCAAATCAGGGGTATGGGAAGAATTACTAGCAAAAGTAGGTTTCAAGGTGCAAATCCTAACTTGCCTCTTCAAACATTACCTCCTCCACAACATGCACTGCTCCTAGCTTGAGAAAAGCTATTGTTCCAATTCAAAACAATATGGCTCAAGGAACTAAATGGTGTTTCCCATGTAATCAGCCCCATAATCATAATTCTTGTGAAAATGGGGTGAAATGTCAAGCTCTCATGGTGCAAGGTTCCTTTAATCAACATGAATAAATTATGGAAGTTCCTTATTAAGAAAATATTGAAATGAATAGATTCCTAAATCTGATTGTAATGTAGTAGTAAATGAATAAGCAATTAAGTACAAAATAGACCCAAGCAAATAAGCAATTAAGATTTAAAACCCTAAGTGCAAATGAGGAGATAAAATGACTTAGCTGTTTTTCTATGATCTCGAGGTGTACAAAATTGAAGAACTGGAAAATATGAAGTGTAAATTGTCGCAATAAAACCTAGAAAAATGCAGAGATGGAGGAATATGCTAGACTGGGGTGCTCAAGATGGATCAAGGGCACCTGTGGGCATCTGCAAACTAGTTTTGGGCACCTTTGACTGTCAAAAACCTCATAAAACTATCCTTGACTAGTCGCAAGGTGTTTGTTGTCCTTTGTTTCTTGTCCCTAATATGTTGCACAATGATCACCGATGTCACTAATAACCTACGATAAAGAATTGACCCACAAAACCCTCAAGAGTGCATCAAATCCCAAAAAGAAAAGAATGAAAATGAGGGGGTCGACTGTCCTCAACTTTCAAATGAGTGATCTTATGACTAAAAGTTGCACTATATTTTAAACCCAATGTAGTTCTCTTTGTGTGTGAATAGATTGTGCCCTAAGTGGCTTTGTGTGTGTCGCACTTGGTAGTGAGCAATAGCTAGATGTAAGAGATGTAAGTAGATGTGTGTATGGAATGCAATGAACTTCCCTCCTATGCAAAGGTGGATGCGAAATAATGCAATCCCTTGCCCTTGTGTGGATGCTAGATGGATGTTTTAATACTCTTAGTAATGTCTTTGAATGCAACCTTAGGTGGTGATAGCTAATACTTAGTGCTTGGTCCTTTATTATTGCCACATAACTTTATATTTATATGATTCCCTTGCTTGAATTTCATAATTAACCCCGAAAAGGCTGACTACCAAAAGATAAGATGCCCAAACGGCTAAAAAGGACCCAAAATATGTGATCAAAGTACAAAGAGGTTAGGGCGCCCTGAGGGGGACGAGGGCACTGGCGGCCGGCATCCTAGCTAGGTGCTTAGTGTCTAGAATGAAAGATGCCAAAGTATAAAAAGTTAGACTGGGAAAGTAATAATGTAAGACCAAAAGTGATAATAGAAAGCAAAGAAAGGTGGCCAAAACCCGGGTTAATTAGTATTTTTCTTACTTAGAAATCATATGAATCATAGTATGTGATAAGGACTAAATAGATACCCAATGTGCATGATTTTGTGTCTACATTTATCCCCACTTTATGTTGTTGAGCGAATGCTCGATAACATAAAGTAGATAAGAAATGCGTACTTGATAACCATGTAGATTGATGGCAAAATGTTAGGGAAAATTTTAGTGGTGTATATTGTTTAATTCACGAATATCCCGGTTTTTGAAATTTGAAATTGGTGAATTTTTAGGGTAGGAATTAGGACCGGATTGCCAAAATTTTCTAGGTAAAGTTAATTTTAGGGGTCAATTTTCCATTCCCCGCAAAATGGAAATTTGCGATATTCACCTTAATGTTGTCGATCAGAGATAAGCTTTCTTTGCAGTCGTCATATAAATTATGTTACCGACCGGTAGAATAAAATTATGTTGTCGGCCGATACCATTAAAAAAGAAAAAAATATGGGATTTTTTTATACGCCATATTTTGGGAAGAAATATTTATCATTGAGATGATCATTTTAACTGCTAACATCAAAATAATTCCAATACAAAATTAATGAAATCTGTATTTTTTCACAAAAAATAACTTTTTTTTATTTTTTGGTTTACACCATATTTTATGAGGACAAATTTCTCGTCGAGGCAATCATTTTAACTGCTATTGTCAACAAATGATTTTTAAAAAAATCATATATTTTTGGCCAACATCATATACTATCAGCTAACAACATAATATATGTTGTCGGTCGGTAGCATAAAAAATTCTACTAGCCGACATCATTTTGGCATTTTCATCATATTCTCCATTAATGTGAAAGTCAATTTTCACATATTCGCAGACGAATTTCTACGATTTTTTTTAGGGGTGTCTTAAAATTTTCCTTGCAAAAAGTGTGCCGAGAGACAAGGAAAAATGTGGAGTGATAAAAATGTGAAGCATGGAAACTATAGAAGAGGAAGTGCAAAAAGTAATGAAGATGATGACCCTAGGGAAAGAGTGTATGTTTCGGTGTCGTGATTATACCTATTGATGTTGATTTTTGTGTGAATGATGTTGTTGATGTGATGATGATATGACTACATCTTCCCATAAGGGCGGACTCTCAAAAGAAGAATGAACAAGTAGTCAAATACGCGTATATATGATCAAAACATGTAAAAAGTATGTAAAATACAAAAAGAAACATGTGCACCTAATCCGTGATGATTTAAAATGTAGAAAGGATCCTAAAGATGATGTAGAAGAAAAAAATTTCGGCAATCTTATGCCACCGCACTGCTAATTACAAGTTTTTTGGTCCATCTCGCGCCAATAATGGAAGAAGTGTAGGGAGAAAATTTTGGTTTCATCCTCCAACCTTTAACTAATTCCCGCAATGTAGAACACCACTACAAATGGTGTGTAAAAATTTGATCCGGTTTGAACAGTTCTGATCTAACGCGAAAGTGGAAAATGTTGTGTAATGCATGCATGTCGAGTGCTAAGGACTATGTGCCTGTAAAATTCGATGTGTGAAGTGTTGAACTAACAAATGTTGTGTAACTACCCCTGGTCACATGCGTCCAAGAAGGGTCAGGGGCACCCAAGCGCCACTGTCTGGGTCTGTGCAGGTGCTAGTGTTTGTGTTGCGCGAGGACCCAAGTAAGATTATGAACCCTTTATGAGACTAATGACATGTTTATACCAAGATCTTGAACTATGTTGTGTGATGAATGTGAATCGTCATATGGGGTGAATGATTCACCCAAATGATACCCCCGATTTGGAATGTATGTGACATCACCGAGGAATACGTGACCTAAAAGAGGACCGACCACCATGTGCTAAAACTAATGCCCTGTAGGGGAGGGGGCGTGCTTGGTAGAAACCAAGGCACACACAAACAAAGTGGTTAAAAAATAGGTGTAATTGCAAGAAAATATAAACACACATGTAGAAGCCAATATGTAAGCTAAGCAAACAATGTGTAAGCTAACACGCACGAAGACAATGTAGACCGTGAAAAGCGGGTTTCAAACATGGGACATCGCTCACAATGTCGTAAGACAATCAAGGCCATAGTGACCGCTAGCATACATGAAATCAAAGAAAAAGGTAGGCATAGGGCAAAGCCCACAAAAAATGGTAGACATTGATAGATAATGACAGACAATAAACAAGAAATGTAACAGACAACCATGGAAGCAAATAAACCTATAAGATAAATGTTGCACATGAAGCACCCATTAACATGTTAGAAAGATAGAAAGTATGTCAAAGCATGTATAATCTAATAAAGTAATGTGCTATGAAAAATGAAACAATAACACTTGTAGTGTGTACAAAAGTGGATGCCCCCAGGAGCCGTTGTGGGACTGGTATGAGGTATTGTGCACCAAGCATCCATGTTGCGTGTAAATATTTGTGTAAAGCCTACAATCACAACTAGAAGGAAAGTGAATGCACATGTGTGTATGATAAAAGATAATGACATACAAAATATTTGACTAACATGTGTAATAAAGTGTACATGTAACAAGTAAATGTAAGCAAGACTAAATATGACCAAGATATGCAATATGTTGTGGATGAGATGGAATGGAATATAGTGTGAATTATAGGAGCATCATGTCTCTTGAGAGAATGTGAATGAGAATGCATGTGATGAGGCTCATTTATAAATTCCCCCGAGTGAATGTGAATACATGTGATGAGGTTCATTTATAAATGCCCCTCAACAATCAAGAATGAATCGTAGAACAAGAGTGTGTCATCAAGAAATGGTTTGAATTGTGCACTAGAGAGATGTGATCATGAAATCGTAGAGCATAGAGAGTGTGTGAGTGAGTGAGTGTGGCAAGGTTCATTTTAGATTGAAACCCTCAGTAGTTGAGTATGAACCACGGAACTAGAGTGCATCACGGCAATGAACGGAGCGTGTAGAAGTAGATGCAATAAATATGGAGCATGATTGTGTAGTGTGATTGTATAATATGTGATAGATGCTGCTAAAAAGAGGTATGAAAACTCGTGATGTGTAAAATGTATAATATGTAGTGTGTAGTGTGTGATGTGTAGTGTGTGAGGTTCATGTATATAGTATGCCCTCTATAGTCAAGTGTGAACCAAAGCACGAGAGTGCATCATCGGGTAATGAGCATTGTTTTATGCGTAGTATCTCTTAAGGTGCATAACATTGAGTGGGTTCTTTAGTGGTTTACCCAAAAGAGTGGCAAGGCGATAGACGCATTGTCTCCCAGCTTGTTAGTAATAATATAAGGACCAAGCCAATTGGGCTTGAATTTACCTTTGAGAGTAGGTTCAACGTTCGTGTTTTTATGGTATTTTTTTTAACACCATATCACCCACATTGAATTCTTGAGGAGGAGTTTTTCGATTATATGCTTTGACGATGTGGGAGTGATATGCACAAAGATGTTCAAGTTCTTGGACATGATGAGAGTCCAACATTTCTAACTCATGTAAGAATTTTTCACAATATTCATTGTCTTTAAGTATGCCTTTGAGTGAAACATGTAATGAGGGTATCTTGAGTTCCAGTGGGATGACCACCTCAGTACCATTGACTAGTGAAAAAGGAGTGGCATTAGTGGGTGTACGCACACTAGTATGGTAGGACCAAAGAACATAGAAAAGTTTATTATTCCAGCATCACCATTAGTAACAACAATCTTGTGTAAGATTTTGAAAATAATTTTATTGGTGGCCTCACCTTGGACATTTCCATGTGGGTAATAAGGAGCAAAAAATGATTTTTTAACTTTAAATTTTGCACAAAACTTTTTAAAATCCTTATTTTTGAAAGAAGATCCATTATCGGTGATAATGGCAAAGGGAATGTCGAAGTGTGTAATGATATGAGTTGTGATGAATCTGAAAATGTCAGTATCGGTTGTATTTTGTAGTGGTGCTACTTCTACCCATTTGGTTAAATATTTTGTGAAAATAATAATAAACGTGTGGCACTCGGCCAATTCAGGATTTATCATGCCAATAAGATCAAAATCCCATAGAGAGAATGGCCATGTGAGAGCAATCGGTTGGAGATCATATGTGGGTGCATGGTGAAGATTGTTGTGCTTTTGGAATTTATCACAACGTGTAGCGTATTCTAGGCAGTCTTGCTTCATGGTAGCCAAATAATATCCCTAATGTAAGAGCTTTTGTGACATAGTTTTTCTAGAGAAATGACCACCGCACATGTTGTCATGCATCTGGGAGATAGCGGCGGGGATATCGGCGAGTCCTAGACATCTTGGCAGATGATCGTCAAGTGCCCATTTAAATAATTTTGTTCCTACGATGACATAGGGGGTGGCCTCATGTCGCAAGCACAAGATTCATGAGGTTGTAGGCCATCGAGAATGGTTTGTCGGTAGAGAAAATTATAAATTGGAGTGAACCATTCAGGTTATCATGACTACGCATGATGGCACAAGCTATTAGATGTAGAGTAAAAGTGGAGGGTTGTCATAAGTACCAAATGATGAACATGTCTTTCTCATCAATGATGTCCTGAGGGATAAGCGATGTCAGCACTAGCCATAACGTCTATATGATGATTGTCCTTACGGAGAATAGTAATAATAGAGTAAGACTCAAATGTAGTTAAGAGATCTTTAACAAGCGTATTATATGGGATTAAGTGCTCTTCTTTTGTGTGATATGTGTCATTAACTTGATTAATAATGAGTTGTGAATCACCATGTATGTAGATATTTTGAATAAGGATATTTCGAGTAGTGAGAAGGCCGAGAATGAGGGCTTCATACTCAACGATGTTATTAGTACAGGAAAACCCTATGCAGATGCAAAGGGAGAGGATCGCCATGTAGAGTGATGAAGACTATCCTAGCCCCAACACCAGAGTGATAACGAGACCCATCAAAATACATGGTCTGAGTGTCAGAATCGATGGTGTAAGTAGTGAAATCATCGCAAAAGGAATCAGAGATGGGAGATGCATCAAGAAAAGGTGATTCAACTAGTTGATCCACAATGACTTGGCCTTTAATTGTTTTTTGTGGGATGATTTTTAAATCAAATTCGGTAAGTATCATGAACCAAGACATCCGTCATATGTGTGTACGGGAAAAAGGTTTCATAATGGATCTACTTTGGTAATGATAAGTACTTCATTGTTAAGAAGGTAATGACACAATTTATCCGCTAAAAAGACAAGGTCGAGACATAGATTTTCAACATAACTATAGGTGTATTCATAAGAGAGCATTGTCTTGTCGAATGATATAATAGATTTTCCTTTCACGTTGAGAATCATCATGTGGTGTGAGGAGGGCTCTTAAGGCATGAAATGTGGTGGAAATATATAATAAGAAAGGACGGTCACCATGGGTGGGACTAAGACAGTGGATTTAAAAGATATGCTTTTATGGCATCAAATGCTTGTTAGCAATGATCATCCCAAATGAACTTAGTATCCTTCTTCATCAAGTGCGTAAATGGTTGGGTTTTATCAGCGAGTTGCACAATAAATCATTGAATAGCTTGAATTTTTCCTTGTAATGAGTGTAATTGATGTAAATTTTGGGGTGGAGGCATGTCAACAATTGCCTTGATTTTATTGGGGTCTATTTTGATACATGTTGTGAGATAATGTAGCCAAGGAGCTTTCCAGGTTGTGACTCTAAAAACACACTTTTTGGGGTTTAATCGTACTTTATATTGTCGTAGTCGTTCAATAAGTGTGCAAAGGTCTTGAGCATATGTATGGTTTCGTGATTTAAAGTATGTCATCAACATAGTCTTTGAAGAATCTTATGGATATAATCATGAAATATGTGTGTCATTGCATGTTGATACATGGCCTTGAAATTTTTAAGGCCAAAGGGCATGATCGTAGCAAATTGTTACCCATGGTGTAAAATAAATTTTTTTTCGTATCCATTGGATTGATTTTGATTTTGTTATAACCATCGAATCCATCCATGAAGGAAATAATATCGTACCCTATCATGGAAGTCAACAATAGCATCAATGTGTGGTAAAGGAAAACTATCTTTGGGACAAGCCTTATTTAGATCACGAAAGTCATTACAACAACATACTCGACCATCTGGTTTCATGATAGACACTATATTAGATACCCATTCGGGATAATCGAGGGCATAAATAAATCGAACATCGAGGAGGTGTGATATCTTTCTTTAACGAGGAGTGCGAACCTTTGGGTGCATTTTACAAATTTTCTATTGAACAGGTTTTGCTTTGGGGTTGAGAATGATGTTATTCATGGCTATGGATGAATCAATTCCAAGCATATCACTATAGTCCTATGTGAAAAATGTCTGAAAATTCCTAAAGAATTTGTTTGATATCTTGTTGTTTATTGGGTGTGAGAGAAACAACTAACAAAATGGTTCAGGGGTTATCAGAAGTGCCAAGGTTGTGTTGTATGGTATCCTCATTAAGAAGAGTGGACTGATCCTAAATGTATGGGTCAGTATGAATTGTATCAGGAGGGCCGACATTGTCAATAAGTGTATCAAACTCTCCAAAGTAAGCGGTAGCATTAAGAAGCAATGTGTAACACTTCTTATGATGAAAGGAAGGAAGTGATCATAGACTCCCACATATTCGTAGAAGGTAGTCATCATTGATCTATAGAAAAAGTATCGAAGCTATCCCAAACAATAGAAGTTGAATCACTAATGAGGTCAGGATAAACCAACGGAAGTGAAGAAGTATGTAATGCGATAAGCTTCCAAGAATGTATAGACAAAAAAGGTATCTCAAACCAAGTTTTCTAGATTGAGTAAGCATAGCCCATGGCTATGTGATGCCTTTTCCTTGTTGGCTTAGACCATTACTAGGAGAAACCATAACGAACTAAATATTGATATCCATGACCATATTTACAAAAATTTAGTAACAAATGGACTAGGAGTGTCAAAGAACATGCTCAATACAATTATAATATGTGAATGTCGATGGATCTATTGGAACATCATAGAAAACTCCCTGATAAAGGAATTTAAGTCATGTATGAAAAGTGGAGGGGACCGCATGCATAACATGGATCCAAGGCCACCTAAGAAGAATGTTATAATTAAGATTGTTGGGCATTACATGGCATGGAATAGGTAATGTACATGGTCCAATAGTGATAGGGAGTATGATAGTCCCTAAGACATGCTTGGGTATATTGTCAAATCCATGAATAGAGATAGAAGAAGGAGCCAAAGAGGATTCAGATAGACCTAATTGATGGAGAAAAGCAATATTACAAATAT
This sequence comes from Taxus wallichiana var. yunnanensis, assembly GCA_018340775.1. Taxonomy (NCBI): domain Eukaryota; kingdom Viridiplantae; phylum Streptophyta; class Pinopsida; order Cupressales; family Taxaceae; genus Taxus; species Taxus wallichiana. Next base: position 577,049,062 of record CM031240.1, read on the forward strand.
TGAGTCCCAAGCCATTATCAACTAAAGCACGCTTGACCCTAATATTATTGATACAAACTTGAATGTACAAGGGGGGATCATGTTCTAACATTTCTTGAGAAGGAATCTCATCGGATGTGAAAGTTATTTGATCTTCATTGAGAGATAAAGCAGACGTAAACTTATGATACACATACTCTGGTGAGGTATGAGGATGGATGTAAGTGTTTGCTAAATAAGACCTGAGTTTATCGATACAATCAAGATGGTTCTACAAAAATAATGGATGGAGACCTCCATGGTGATAAGCTCCTAAGAAAAAAGGAGAGAAGGTTTATTCGAGCGACGGGTTCACCAAATGATTAAGAAAATATTGAAATGAATATATGCCTAAATATGATTGTAATGTAGCAATAAATTAATAAGCAATTAAGTACAAAATAGATCCAAACAAATAAGCAATTAAGATTTAAAACCCTAAGTGCAAATGAGGAGATAAAATGACTTAGTTGTTTTGTTATGATCCTGAGGTGTACTGAGAATCAAGAAATGGGGAATATGAACTACAGATTGTCACAATAAAACCCGAGAAAAATGCGAGAGATTGACTAATATTCTGGGTGGGGTGCCCATGATGGGTTAGGGGCGCTACTGAGACTAGTTTTGGGCACATGTGATGTAAAAAACCCCATAAAACTATATTTGACTAGTTGTAAGATGTTCGTTGTCCTTCGCTTCTTGTCATTAATATGTCACACAATGATTTCGATGTTGTTAATAACCTACAATAAAAAATTGACCTACAAAACCCTCAAGAGTGCATCAAATCCCAAAAAGAAAAGAATGCAAATGAGGGGTCAAATTGTCCTCAAATGTCAAATGAGTGATCTTACAACTAAGTGTTGCACTACATTTCAGACCCAATGTAGTTCTTTGTGTGTGTGAAGAGATTGTGCCCTAGGTGGCTCTTGTGCACGTCACACTTAATAGCGAGCAATAGCTAAATGTAAGAAATGTAAGTAGATGTGTGCATGGAATATAATGAACTTCCCCTCCTATTAAGTATATGTATAAATAATGAAGTCTCTTGCCCTTTTATGGATGTTAGATGGATGCTTGAATGCTCTTGATTATGCCTTTGGATGCAACCTTAGGTGGTGATAGCTAATGCTTAGTGCTTGGTCCTTTAATATTGCCACATAACTTTATATTTATATGATTCCCTTACTTGAATTTCATAATTAACCCCAAAAGACCGACTACCAAAATGATAAGATGCACAAATGGCTAGAAAGGATGTAAAATATGTGAGAAAAGTATAAATAGGTCAAGGGCACCCAGAGGGGACATGGGCACTGACGTTGGCGTCCCGGCTGGGAGTTGGTGTCCGTAATGAAAGATGTCGAAGTATAAAAAGTCAAACTGGGCAAGTAAGAATGTAAGACAAAAACTAATAACATAAAGCAAACAAAGGTAGCCAAAGATCTGGATTAATTAGTACTTTTCTTACTTATGAATCATATGAATAGTAGTATGTGATCAAGACTAAATAGATACCCAAAGTGCATGATGTTTTGTCCACATTTCCAAATACTAATGTTGAAGAAGCTTAAGAAGTTGCCCTAATGTCAATCTCGTGTTTTTTGGGTCTAATAAGTTTTGTGTAGTCAATCAAATTGTCAGCAACCCTAATAGACCTCAAATTCATGTTGTTGATAATATAAGGTCTAAGAGTGAGTATTTGATACTCAACCTTCATTTTCTTCTAAGCAGGATAATCCTCTTCACAAGGAAAAGGAAATTGGGGAGATTAAAGTAAGAATGGGATGCTTAATGTTTCTACCATACCTAACTCCTTAAAGGAGGTCATTTCTCAACCAAGAGTATCTTTCCCAACATTGGAGCATTCAAGGAAAGAAACGGTGACACCAATGATGCACAAAGCGATAGGCATTCCTATGAACATTGTTGAACAAATGAAGAAAACTAATCTAAATGTGACAATGTGGGATGCCTTGTCCATTCCATATCAATTGGATCTCTTGTAAGAGGCTTTGAGAAACTCATTCCATTGGATGGGACAACAAAACAAATGCCAAGCTCTTCAATTAGCTTATGTCAACCCAAGGAGGAGCAAGTAAGTGAAACAAAGAAACCTCCACCCTTTTATATCTCTTTGATTATTGGAAAACATCTAGTGCATAATTGTATGATAGATTCAAGGGCCAACACCTCTGTGATGCCTAAGAAGATAGCAGACACTTTGGGGATTAAGTACACTCCAATCACTAAGGGTGTTTTACAATTGGATGGTACTATAGTTAGAACAACCGCATGCCCTAGTCTAACCATTTCTCAAGACATATCAATTATATATTTTCCTCTTTTTGTTATTTTCTTGTCAAGAGACTTCACAGCAAAGGTAGGAGGTTACTTTTCTTCATATTGGTCTCATATGCTCTTGAGGATGAGGTATGTGACTAAGTTTATAAGTAAATTTGAGCCTATCTCAACTTATCATGTCAAATTCCCTGATCCTAGCCCTATTAACTCAAGTGTCATGGTACAAGGAGAAATAAGTAGTGATTCAGAACCGGTTGAAGCAGTGCATTCATCACAATCAATCCCTGATCTTATGTTAGATGAGTGGGCTAAGGAAAGGTATGAATTTGATCCATATGGCACTGTTGTTGAGACATGTTTAGGTACTTATTGCATCTAAGAGGAGGGGTCTTTTATACCAAATTCATTAAAATAAAATGATGACGATTCATAGGGCATATAAAAGATGTTTTTTCATGGTTCTAGGAGTATAAATGGAGTTGGAGAAGGTGTAGTTTTGATCTCCCCAAAGTTTAAGAAGTTTTTTTTTCTCATAGGATTCAATTTACATGTTCTAACAACTTAGTTGAGTATGAGAATTTAGTTCATAGGTTGGTTTTGGCCAAGAATAGGCATATTAAGGGGTTACAAGTGTTTGGGGACACTGAATTGGTTGTCCACCAAGTAAGAGGGAAGTGTTGTACCAAGAATAATCTCTTAAAGGTTAATAAACATAGATTTTGGGACCTACTTGATATTTTTGAAGCTATTAATCTCAAAGTACTTGCCTAGAAAGTTACATGTGGAAGCTACTCGGATGGTGTTGTTGTAGGATTACAATTTTTCCCGCTTAGATATCTCATTCAGGGGACGTGATCAACATGTTAAGATGGTAGTGAGACCATCCATCCTGGACAACAATGTGAGTTGGAAAGTATTTGAGAGTGATGAAAAACTACCCATTTTATTGAGAATGAAGTTGAGTTCTCATCTGAGTTACAGTCAAGGCTGCAAGAAGGCTATGAAGATCAGTGTTATCCAATTAAGAACTAACAAATTACCAATAGGCTTGAACATATTCAGCCACGATGATGAGTTAACAGGAGAAAAGAAAATTGTGAAGGGTATGATGAGTTTATTAAATTCCTTTTATAAACAACTCGTCCTCTGTACTTTTGTTAAACCTTTGAGACTATGTCCTTGTATTTCCTTGTCATATTGTTGAAAATCACCACTATAACTTGAACTTATTGGCATAATACTGATTAATATAGTTATTATTAGTTAACTTTATTTTATGGTATTATGAGTATTTATTTATTCTTATGGTTAAAATAAGTTGTTTGAATAATGATGTGTGATGCAACTTTTATTTGTAAACAACTTGTTATATGCAACAATTTGTGTGTAGAAAGGACACATCAGAAGAACTCGTCCACGACCAAAGTGAAGCACCTCCAACCAAATGACCTATCCGCACCAAAGAAGATCACCTACAACAAAGGAGCTGTGATTGTGTAAAAATCTTGGGATGTGAAGGACGACACTTCAAGTCTCAGACACGACGTGGAAGAAGCGATTCAAAATCGGAACATGAAAATCGGGAGATAACTCAACTCTAGATATGGTTATTCGTTGCAACTTAAAGAGAAACTAATTGATTGAATTCATGATTTGAGAATTGATTGATTAAACTGATCGGTTACTTAAGTTATGTGTTTGACATTCAAAAACCTATTGATTAATTATTTTTCATGCATCAAATATTTGGATTATCTATTTGAGATATTTTGCTTGATTTGTTTGAACTCCTAGTCGAACTTTGCTTCTCACGTATTGTTGCAAACAAGGGCTATAAAAGATAAGGATTAATGTTGGAAAGGGATCGGATGTATAGATATCTAGACAGAGAATTAGAATAGAGGATATGCAGATATAGAAGTTGTTTTTCTCCTAAATGTAATCTTCAAGCCAAATCAATAAGAGTATGAGTTATGTCCAATAACTCTTATGTACAAGTCTTAGGAGGGATTAACACCTAAGCCAAGGCCCACTTGTGGTCTGCTAACCCCCTCCATAGTTTGTTGCTTTGTTTTATTGCATGGATAGACTAGCAAGCAATTCATTCCTTTATCTCGCATTCTCAATTTACTTTCAATCTGAGTTTAGTTTGTTTTCAACATTGTTATTTCAAGCATTGTAGTGACAAAAATTTATTTCCTTACCTCCTAAACACTTTGTAACTATGCATACAACACTGGAATTATTAAAATTTTACTTCCTTGGTTTAATGATTAAATGATCAGTAGATTAATGAACAACATATAAATTGCTGCAAGTTAATTCGCACCATCATTTTTGGCGTCATTTCCGAGGATATTGCCAAGTTATAAGGTTTTTGAGAGGTTTTTCATTTCTTAGAAGCAACTTAGGCTTTAAGATATTCACCTTCAACCAACCCCCCACTAATTAATGTTGATTTAGTAAAGCTAGTTGATGCATGCACCATCCAAGGGATGCCCATGGTATATTTTAACCCAATCTGCAAGTAACACAGATCTTTTCATACAATTATGAGGATTCTGAAGAAGATATACTTTCCTCAGTATAAGGTTTGTTGTTAGAAGATCCTTGTAGACACCTAAATTTTTCTCTCTTCCTCTTTCATTTATCCAATTCATCATTTACACTCATAAAATGACCTTATCCTAAGTCATGACCATTTTATCATATTTACCACGTGTAAATGTCCATTCTATAGTGGTTAAATCCCATTCAACCCCCTGGAAACTTCCAAAAATAAAACTTAAAATGAATACAAACCATTTCACAACCCCCTTAACCATCACACCTCATCCCTAACAACTTAGCAAACTATTTACCTAAACACAAACCAAAACAACTTCATTTGGAAGTGGTTTTAACCACTTTTTCACCCAAAATTTGAAAAATATGGATCATCGATTCGTAATCACCACCTTCATTCAGGGATCCTTAACTTCAAATCCCAAGCTCTTGCTCTCAACATTGTTTTCTAGCATCCTACACATCATCACTTCGTACCATAATATCAAAGCTACCAATGTTCATCATTTTAAATCTTCATCAAGCATTTTCAAATCCATTTAAGGCTTATGTGGATCAATTTTTCACCATTCCACCTGCAAATCGCACCAACCACGCAGATCACTTTCTAGTGAGGTTTGAGGATTCTTTTAGCTTCATTTTGACTTCTAGGTATTTTTTTTTATGATTTGTCATCCCTTTAACACCATTTTTAGTCATCTCGTTAATTTGAAATATCAATCGAGACTTCAAACCTTTTATTTTATTAAACTATCAAAATCACCTAAATCTCCCACAATTCGCCCAATCACCAGCGATTCCTGTCAATTTTACCCTTTTATCAACTTTTTCAATTTCCATTATATATCTCTTGTTTTTTTATCAAACTTGTTGCTTCTTTCATGTTTTTAAGCATGGAATACTTGTTAGATGGAAATCGGTGGTCAATCACACAAAATTACCAACATTTATAGCCTTTCGATAGTTCGACACCCTTTCTTTTGGGAACAATATGATCTTCTCCACGATCGACACTTTGCACCATCAACAACACTCCTATAGAAGAACTTGAAGACATATTTGAATTCCTCTGGGACATCTACCAAGAAGTTGAAGACTTCTAGTACAATTATTTCGAACGCGTACACATTGCATCCACACTTTCTTGGGCCACATTCGAAGTTGGACATGACCTACCATTCAATCTTGAGTTCTAGTCATCTTTACCTACTATTCTTGCATCTATTTGTCTTGTATTTGTTTATCATTTATCACTTATCAATTACAATTCACTTGATTGTTTACAAGGTAAGATGACATCCTTTGAGGAAGCCCTTTGGATTCCTAGAATCGGCCTTTGCCGAAAGCAAGCTTCGCTTATCTATTTATCTAAAAAAATTGTTTAATGTCTTTGAGAAAAGGTTTCTTCACAGGACAAGAGCTTGTACACACTTTTGGATGGAGTGCAACTTCTATCAACGTCGAACATCAATATCCAAAGATCTCGGGGTATCGTTAAACCCCACGTCTTCTGAGGTCGGTTTTGTTTTTATTATTTCACTTTGTTAATTCAAGTAGAAAGGTAAAAACATCTCTAAACATTCTGGCACACTCTGGTGGGACCTAGGTCCCTTCTTTCATTCATTCAAATTTCAAAATTTTCATATCTAGGTTTTCTTCTTTGTAATCGCTAGTGATTTGGTCAATCATCAATGATTTCTTTGAATTCTTTTGATTACTCAGTAGTCGACTTTCTAACTCTTGTTTTACTACTGCTTTTATCTTTTCTACTAACCTATTCTTCCATGTTTTTGTTTCTTCTGAGGCTTTTTGCTTATTGGATTGCTATATTGCTTAGGAATAATAAAAATAAAAAATTACAAAAAATTAAAAAGGAAAAATTATTAATGTGAGTCATTTTCCCTTCTTTTTTACTTTCTATACTACACATTTGTTGTTTGTCCTCATCGAAATCAACTATTTCCTTTGGGATTAAAACGAACATTGCATACTGCTTGATCATATAACTTTAATTAGGAAGGTTAATTGATTGCATTCACATTATCTTCCCCCCACACAATCAATCACATCAAATATCAAACTTGCATCAAACACTTCTACCCATGTGATAACTATTGGGATTTCATCCCCAATAGGGAAACCGACTCGGTGTTTACTGAGTATAAACAACTAGTTTTTGGTATATTGGCTAAGCACTTGAATCCCTTATCATTGTGGGACCATGAAGTGAGGGGGTAGGCCCCAATACCAAGCCTCGTATTGACACCGACACAAATTTGAACCTCACGTACCTTTGGGTATACCAAGGACGCAAACCTTAAACAATCCTGAAACCAGTCATAGACAACCATTTCCTAGGACCCCATCAATTGTTTTGTACATTTCATCTTTTCTTAATTAATCAAGATAATCTGAAAATTCATTTTGCTTGCTTTGTTTTTGTTTGTAAACAACCCATATAGTTATTTTTCATTTCTTAGATTATCATGGTACTTACAAGACAACAATCTTGTGTCCAAACATCAAAAAACATGTCTACACCATTACCTCATCAAATTCCACAGTCTCAATCAATCATAAATCCAAATCAAGAAATATCCACACCTCAATCTGAAAATCAACGAATTGGGAGGAAGAAAATGAGCATTATAATAAAAGTATTCGAAAATGCCTCTTAGATTTTGCATGCCTATCTCCATTGTCAAAGATCTCACCTATCTCGATGGAAGAATTGGAACCACCACATTCTCCTAGCTCTCAATCTGCATCATTTGAAATCCCTGATCCTCCTAGTCCTCGCTTCTTTGATGGTGGGGATCCCATATTTTTAGAGATTTTAGATTCAAACCCCATGGCCCTTAATGCTTACCTTGCAGCTAGGGGTGTCCAACTTCAACCATCAGTACTTGAACCACCTCCGTACATTCATGATCCTTCATGTGGTTTTTCCCATCTTATTGACCCAACTCAAGAACCTTTCATTCAACAATTACATCTATATCCATCTCACACTCAACTGAAACATCTAATGTCATGTCTTTCATTCCCGTTTTTGATCTTCACATGATTTCTTCTTAAGACATGTCCACTCAACAACCCACATGTTCACCCAATCTTTCCACTAGTTCCACACCCCTTCAAAACAATCCAAATACTTCTTCATCTATCCCTCACATCCTCATCCATTCATACACCTCACGTGAGTGTTGCTTTTGTTTCTATCATTATATCTCAAATATCACCTTCTCAATAAAACACCAACCCTATCAAAAATATCCCTATGTGTAATCCCTGCATCCATCCCTCTAGCTAACACTAGTACTATTATTGCTAGCATCCACCCCATTTCATTGCCATCTTCTACTCCCTTTATCTCACAACACATATCTCAATCTATTCCTATTCAGAATATCCCACAATAAGCACCATCCACAATTACTTCTCATATACAATTTCAACAACCGCCCACTTATTCGCAACCCCTTACCTATACATTTGTTCCTTTCCAACACATCCCCCAACCATCACAACCTCTCATTAACACATATATTCCTATTCCCTATCAATATGTACAACCATCACAACCCTTAGTGTCTCAATCCACTTACAATATCCCCATTAACATTCCTTATCAACAAAACATTCCTTATCAAAAAATATCCCTAGTCATAAGAATGTTCCTCACCAAAGATCCATCATACCCATAGCCCAACTAGTTTGCATTCAATCAACTCTGACTCATCCTCACAACAAGCACCACAACCAGACCCCCTTCAATCTCTCATGAACATAATATCCAACCTCGAAGCCGCTTCTTCGGGTCCTAAGAATGTGCTCTCCTATGAATAGATCTGCAATGATCCCATTCACCCCTCAGTACCTTATAAAACATATCCACCTCATTGGGAAATTTTGAAGTTTATCAAATTCTATAGTAAAGAAGATCCTCAACAACACATTCATGCTTTTCACCATGCATGTTATCTTATAGCCCCAACCAAGATATGATGTTGAGGACTTTCCTATGTCCCTTATTGGTCATGCCCTATATTGGTTCAATAAAATCCCTCAGTACTACCTTTTCTCATTCACACAATTCTTCCTAGAATGCTTCTCTATAAACATCACTCATAAAATCACCATGGCCGACCTTTATACCATAAAACAATTTGAAGATGAATCCGTCACTAATTTTGTTGCCCATTGAGGGGTATAATCAATCAATTATCCTTTACATTACCACAAACCGAATTAATTGAATTATTTTATCATTCATGTGCTAAACACATCTCATCTACACTTCAAATCCAGTCATTTCAAACGTTTGATGAAGCTTTCACTATGGCCTCGTAAATTAGAATTATGAGCCCTCAAGAAGGTAGAGTTAAACTACGACCTAAGAAGCCAAAATCTAACTTTCCATCTAAATCATCCTCCCATCCTGACAAGTCCAAATCATTAGCCAATGTCGTAGTCGTTAAATCCACACCTAAATGAAAACCCACTATTATGTGTTCCCGTCCACAACGTATTTACACACCCATTGGAGAGACCTATAGCACAATATTTGATAAACTCCTCGCTATCAATATGATCTCTCTTCCACCCATTCGCCCCATCGACACATCTCTATCTAATCCCTCTTCGTATATGGATAAAGATTATTGTAAATACCATATGGTTAAAGGACATGATAGTGAAAGGTGTCGCTCATTTCGTAACATCCTTCAAGATTTGATCGATAAAGGTGAAATCCATTTTGACAATCTTGAAGCACCTCTCGAAACCAAAACCTCGATGTCTTCAAACAACCCTTTCTGAATCATTCCTCCTCGAGTAGTCAAACTCAAACCAATAACGTACAATCTCACCATGCCATAAACACCACCAATCAAATATTACCTAATGCTGAATCCCAACCCATAACCACTGAATCTACATCCGTTAAAAATACTACTAAATTTACACCCTCATCTTCTGAATCTATGTCCACATCATCCACACCTCCTCAAGACACTTGTAAACCCACATCTGATCAAAAATAAGAAACAACCCCTCAACCTATCATTAAAGATCAACCCTCCACATATACTACATCATCATCCACACCTATCTCATCTAAGAAAACCACGAAGGGCCCACAAAAACAATCCATCGTCTAAGTCTTTACAAGCCCTTATTATGCCTTAACATATCATTACTGCTTACGTAACTCTCGAACCTTCATTTCATCCCCTCATTAATAGGTCACTATCATCTCAACTCAAACCAACCCATCAAGATTCTATATTAGGTATTGGTCCTTCATCCAACACACCATCTAAGAATATTCCTTGACACACGACAACAAACAGAGCACTTCTAAAGCCACGCCTCACCCGAATATAAAATCAAAAGAAACACCTTCACCATCCACTTCTTCTCCTAAAGATGTTATGCAACTATCATGGATGACCTTCTTTAACAATTAGTCATAACATTATCATCTCCTAATCCATCTGATCCTCGAGGATGGAAGCACTCTTAGCATGACTTCAATATCTCTTATGACTACCATAAGACACAAGGACACTCTATAGAAAAGTGTAAGCCTTCCATGTAATTGTTAAGAAACTTGAAGGTAAAGGTCTCCTCCCACTAATGACATCTACGCCCGTCACTCTTGAATAATCCTTAAATAAAATCCCCCTTATCAAATTGATGTCGTCACATATTACTACCCAAACTTGAAACCATGAATCCAACCCTCCAAACCAAAACAAACCCAAGACCTTTGTCATTATCCCACCACCACCTGAACTCTCATTGTCACCGTCTAAAGATAAAAATAAGGTTTCCATCTCTATCGCCCCTAAAACCTCCAATCAAACCCCATAATCTAAGACTAAAGTCTCTACTTGTTGCACCTCCATCATCCACTCCAATATAGAATGTCATTATCAAACAAATACACCAAGCTCCAATTAAAATGTCACTTTACGATTTTTCAAACCTCACCATCCTATAAATAAGCCATGATCGAAGCCCTTCAATCCATCACTGTACACTGCATAGGATCCTCTGTCTTTACCAATTTTGTAGGTGCTCTTAAATCCTCTCATTGCATCTCCTTTGAACCTTCATAAATACCATCACTTCACCCTCAAGATCATGACTTGCCCTCTTCATCACCACCTAAATCAATGATGTCCTCGTTAAAAGGGTCATGATTGATGGGGGCACTAGCCATTAATATTATATTATCTCTTGCCTTTAATCAAATCAGATTATTGAATACCATTATAGCCCAAACACCCATTTTACTTCAATCCTTCAATGATATAATCGCACCCACGTTAGGCACCATTATCTTACCTCTTAAAGTTGGCGTTAAGACCCTTCCAGAGCTCTTCTACATCATAGAAGGATAGTTCCTCTATAACGTATTGTTAGGACGTCCCTAGATTCGCATACTATGTATGCATTGGTCCCCTCGACACTACATCGATGCCTTAAATATGAATACAAGGGTAAGGTATATACAGTCCCCATAGATCCTAATCCTTTCACCAATTGTCTTATGACATACCATCCAAATGATGTCCTTGTGCCTAAATCAAAATCAAAAACATCCGATGAAGCATCTACTAGCACATCCATTCTGTCATCCAAACTACCCAATGATTCCTCCCTCGAGGGCATTATAGAGCGTCTTTCATTGGGGGAGTACCTTCTTCTTATGTTAAATTCATTCCCTACACCTAAAACATATGGAAGACTTGACAAGCAACCTATGTATGAACCTAATGTCGGAGATGTCATCTCCTACGGTCCCGCATACCTCAAAACCAATCTCATTTATGGGGGATTTGACCATCCCTCTTCACAACATAATCATCAACACCATGCTATGCCATTTAAATATGATTTTAACTACTTATATAACCCAACTTTCACTCACATGTATCTTTATCACTGCGCCTAGAAAGGGTTTGGATTTGGATGTTATGAACAAGGAACACATCATCTAACCATCCAACACTCCTCAAACCTTATGAAAAGTATGGGTTAGGATATAAAGAACCCTTCATAGAATCATCTTTGCACACCACATCCCTACATCTCACGGAATTAGAACCATCATCACCCGCAAATCCCAACGATTCCACAAATACATACGATACCATTTCTATCCCACCTAACCTTTTTAGTCAATATTATTTCCTTAGGACCATTGACTTATCAATCCAACCATACCACCAAACAACTTCCTCTCATTTGGCCAGAACTGATTGAAGAGGATTCACCCACCATCGATGTCCTTCAATGTCATGACGATCAAGACATTCTCTCCCATATGGGAGCAAATGACCATTTTCTTCAAAAATCCTTACCACTAGACACATCAACCCTTCTTAATGAATCCACTATCGACATTAACTTAGGAACCGCTTAGAAACATCGCATAGTTAAAGTCGGTCAATCCTTAGACCCACAAGAGTTAGAATATTTTACCAACTTCCTATCTAAGTATAGTCAAGCCTTTTCGCCTGGTCATATAGTGATATGCCTAGTATCGATTCAAACATTTTTATACACAATATTGTCACAAATATTGATGCTAAACCCATCAAACAAAAGCTCAACATGATGTATCCTCGCGTAGCTCTCCTTGTAAAAGAAGAATTACAACATCTATCTCCGCTAATTTCATCATACCCATTGATTATCCACAATGGGTCTCTAACATCATTCTCGTAACCAAAGCCTCAGACATGTTACACATATGTATTGCTTTATGAGATCTTAATCTTTCTTTCCATAAACACTATTTCCCTCTCCCGAACATCGATTAGCTCGTCGACCTAACAAATGACCACGAAATGCTCTCCCTCATGGATGGATTTTTTGGTTATAATCAAATCCTCATCACCACCGATGATCAACATAAAACATCCTTCATCACCCCTTGGGGAACCTTCTGCTACCATGTCATGTCATTTAGTCTTTAAAATGCAGGAGCCACTTATCAACGCGCTATGACCTATATCTTCCACGATCTTATCCAAAAACTCTCGAAGATTACGTTGATGATCTTTTAGGAAAATCTAAACAACACAAAGACCATCTTATCATCCTTGAATCAATTTTCACCTGAATTATTCAATATTTCCTTCATCTTAATCCTGCAAAGTTTGTTTTCGTGTCATCACTGGTAAAATCTTAGGATTCATCATATCTATCCGAGGTATTGAAGTTTACCCAGCCAAGGTTAAAGCAATAATCAAAATGCCTCCCCCATCCAATCTTAAAAAATTACGTAGCCTCCAAGGAAAATTACAATCCATATGATGTTTAATATCTCAATTCTCAAACCACTATCAACCATTCCATCACCTTCCCCGCAAAGATGTATACTTTCATTTGGATTCTGATTGTTAGAAGGTCTTCGACGAACTTAAACATTAACTCTCATCACCACCAATGCTTACACCACCTCCTACGAAGGGGATCCATTCTACTTGTACATATCCACTTGAACATGCCTTAGGTGTTATGCTTGCTCACTATGTGATGACCAAGGTCATGAACAAGTCATATACTATATCAGTCACACACTCCACAATTATGAGACTTGGTACACATAAGCAAAAAAACTATGTTGTGCTTTATACTTTGCCACTTCTAAACTACGTCACTATCTCCTTAATCAAAAACCTATGTCATTACTAGCTTTAATCCACTTAAAACCATGCACTCTAAACCATATCACAATGACTATATAATTTGATGGCTCATTCTTATGACTAAGTTTGACCTCGAGTTCATATCACATAAATCTATCAAGGGCCAAGCTATTGCAGACTAGCTTGTTGATGCACCCCTTCCTGACAATAAAATTCCTCACGAATGCTTTCCAAATGAATCTATCAACACTCTCGATGAACATGAATTCATCCCTATCAAAATGACCCTCTTCTTTAATGATCTAAATGTCAGCAAGGGGGAGGGGCTGGTTTCATTCTTATGTAACCCTAGGGAATTCCTATTTTGTTATCCTTTAAAATTAACTTTGAATGCACTAATAACATGGTAGAATATGGAGCTTTAATCATGGGTCTCACCACCACTATCTTATTAAAGAAATCTACGAGACTCACAACTCATCATCAACCAAGTCAAAGGAGAATATCAATGTAAAAATGAAATTCTACAAAAATATAAAGCTAACATTGATTTTATCCTTGGCTCATTTGATCATTATACCATCCAAACTATCCCATGATCCAAGAACAATTTTGTAGACATTACGATCTCTCATTCCCTTAGAAACTAAAGAATCAAAAGATAACACTAAATTATATGTGGTCATTCAAAGACTAGATTACCCCTCACATCAAAATGAACACCCTCTTATTAACACTATCATCCAACCGATTTATTGTATACTCAAATCTATGACTACCTTTATGAATCTAAAATCCCTTCCGACTTATCATGAACGCTAAAAGATCATTTCTTCAACGTGCCACCCGCTTTTTCATCATAGGCGGTATCCTCTATAAATGTGGATTTGATGGTATTTTGTTAAGATGCCTTAAATATCATGAATCAATCAAATAATCAAAGAAGTCCATGATGGTATTTGTGGAGGTCATTTTAGTGGAAATGTCATCGCAAATGTGTCTTGTGGCTAGGGTACTACTAGCCTACTATCAATCAAGACTATTATGCATACGTTAATAAATGTGTCAAATGCCAACTACATTCATATATCATCCATGTCCCCAATCAAGCTTTACAACCCACTCAGGACTTATGGCCCTTCTCTCAATGGGGGTTAGATCTCATTAGTACTATCCATCCTAAATCATCTCAACAACATCATTCCATTATCACAACTACTGAATATTTCACTAAATGGGTTGAAGCTATCCCTTTAACCTCAACTAAATCAGGACCCATCGTCAACTTCATATATCAATACATCATATGTCGTTTTGGTGTTCCGCATAAAATTTTTACAGACAATGGAAAATCCTTCAAAAACAAAGAACTTAAGAAACTTTGTGACACATTCAACATCAAACTCAACTTTTCATCACCATACTATCCCCAAGAAAATGGATAGGTTGAAGCCTCTAACAAAAACTCACTAAAATCCTCATGAAAATAGTAGATGATGCAGGCAAGAATTGGCATCTCCAAATCCCATTTTCTCTTTGGGCTTATCGAACTAACATTTGTACCCCTACATTCTACGGCTTTTCACTTGTCTACAACTCTGAGGTTGTCCTACCCCTCGAAGTCCAAATTCCTTCACTTCGTGTATCTCTTAAAGATTTCATTCCCGACGAAGAATATCGACAAGACCACCTACGACAATTAGAATTATTAGATGAAAAAAGCTTAATGGCCCTAGAACATCATCAAGTCTATGAAGAATGCGTCAAACAAGATTACAATAAACATGTCAAAAAATTTGACTTTAAAATTGGTGATCTCGTGCTCAAAGAAAATCAAAAAGTCACTACTTTAGAACAGAGTAAATGTGGAAATTTCTCCCCTAATTAGATCAGTTCATACATCATCACTCATAAGTATGAGTTGGGAGCATAACGCCTTGCCTCCCTTGATGGTGAACCTGAAAAGTAACCTTTGAATGCCTTGCACTTGTGGCATTTCTACTGTTAAATGATTTATCGTCATGACAATAGTTACATCTAAGATCTTATCCCTTTGTTAACCATCCATCTTATCACAATAATGATTTGAAAGCATGTGGTTCTTTCTATCACTATCCTTAATACACCTTAAAGATGAGCACCATGGCTCTGTTTCATCACATCTTTCACTATGGAAAAGTTCCTTCTTCGTAGGAACCCCACAATCATTACATCTTTCTAACCTTGTATCAACTAAAAACATGATATGAGGCACACAAATGTAGGTCACATATATACATATTTCCCTTTCTTGAAACGGTCTATTAGGGTCCTGCCTCAAATCAAAATGAAATTCAAAAATATCTATGGATGCTCTTTATAAAAATAAAATAAAATATATTGATCTCATGAAGGATAGCTATTCAAAATAAAAATCATATTGTCGAATAAAAGTAGACAGTCACTCGAAAGACAACTACTAGTTAAAATCATAGACCGATCCCTCGAATGACAACTATCTTGTAAAAATAAAAATAAAAATGTAGACCATACCCTCAAAGGATGGCTACCCATGTAAAAAGGCTTCCCACATTGATCAACCTTAAAAAGTCAAATTATCAAAAAGCATCCTAGGAAAGCTTCCCACATTGATCAACTTTCCCATTACAGCAAACTTCCCACATCAATCAGTTTACGTCAAAGTAAAATATGTAAAGTTGGGGAATTTCTCTATGAAACTATTGAAAAGGATAACCCTTTTTCCCACATCAACCTACATATGTTAACCCCTTCTCATGTCCTAGGAAGGTACAACCACATCATTCCTCTCTTTGACTAAGATCTTGTGTAACTACCCATTGACAATCTCATTTAATATTTATTGCTAAGGCTACAAATGCAAGTGATTTCACATTTTTTCATACCCATCACGTATGTATCAAATCCAATCAAGGAAATCATTTCATTTTTACCTTGTCTCATTAGTCATATTTTGATAAAATCCATCATGAGATCACATTTTAAGACATGTCATACACAATCATTTAATCTCTACTTAAACATTCCATCACATTTCATAAGAATACTTAACATTTTTATCTCTATATCTATACATTTTTCATAATCCAACACATATAAAATCACACAAATCATCCATCATGATATCAACAAATAGAACAAAACATCATCATCATCATATATATATATATATATATATATAATCAAAGTCCAGAATACATCATCAAAGAGTCTCAGTACATCATATATGTCGAAGGGCTTCACAAAGATCCGTACACATATCAAAACCAACAAGAAACATATCACCACTATCCAATAAAATGATGTCATCTATAAAATCACTAACTCAAATAACACTCCTAGTACCACCCTAAGCACCTACATCACCACCATTAGCTCCTCTATCACCACCGACTCCTCCCTCCAATCTCCTGGAGGCTAACCCACGTTACACTACTGCACTCGCGCTAGATGTTTCTCCCCTCTATGTGCTAGATGATCTGCATACAAATTGGCATTCAAAAATCATGTATAACCATATCTGTATAATATGCCAACTCTACACACAAATACTGATAATGAGCTACATTGAACATACCTAGAGCTCCCATCCGGCCACTAGCCTCTGCACGAGCTATCAACTCTACCCCTGATATAGAAGACCTCGTGATACCTAGGGCCTTCTTCAAATCATATAGTTGTTGACGATATCAATCTTGATCTGCAACCGCCTTATTCAACTCGAATCCTTAGCCCATCCCACTCGATCCACCGCAATGTTTCGCTCCACAATCAATGCATCCCAAACTCCCATCGAGATCCTTTCTCTCTCTCTCTCTCTCTCTCTCTCTCTCCTAGCACTTCTCTCTCTACCCGTGTTGTGGCCTTCTCGGCCTTCAACTCGCCACCGTAGTTTCCAAATCCCCATCTACATCCTCATCCTCCTCACCCTCATCATCACTAATCTAAATAGTCTCTTGTGCTCCCTCAACTCGAGCACGTACTCTCCTCACTCTTTACACCACTCGAGTCCTCTAAAATGCTCTAAATGCTCAAGTCCACTACGTTCCATACTCAGGTGTAACCCCTGCATCATCAATAGGAAACATATCTCCATCATCATTTTTTCCCATGGCTCCATACTCCTCGATAATCATGAAAGGTTTACCCACAACTGCTTTGGGAGTCTCTCTATCTCCCTCCTCTCGCTCTATGAACGCTCTTCGTGTTGTGTTAATCCAAATTGCCGTCTAACATGACCGGATTTAACCATCTCATACTCACCTCCTTTCCTCGCCTATACCCATGTGTCTTGTTGTGTACCAACAAGATCGTGCTCACATTTGGGCCAGTCATGAAATTCCAAGTATGGCCTCCATATGATATCTCCAATCTGTAATCCACTCAACATATCTCTGTAATAACTCACCTTCCTCTTCCTCTTCGATCTAACCATGTCTTGTCTCCATCTCATAAATCCTACATGCCCATATCCTATCCCCCATGGCAAACCCTGTGGTTGATCAATGGATATGTGCTTGTACACCCAACACTGTAATAAGAAAGCAATATCAACCTTGTACCTCTTGTGAGCCTTCCAGGCCCACAACTCTCTATATGTCTGAGCAAGTAAAGTGGGTGCCCACTCAAATATTGTCTAATGCTCCATCATCTCAGCTACAACCCCAGTCATCATCTAAGGAAACCTATCTACTGTAGAATCGGGTAGGGAAAAACACAATATGGCCATCATCATCATAGTCAACCTCGTACATCCATCTCTCGATGGAAAATACAAAGCTTGATATGCAAACCCTCTTGACACATACTTCATGCCATCTCCCTTATCCCTATATAATCTCCTCATGACATATAGTCTCTCAAAATCCTCAATAGTGTATATGCCCTCTCCTCGGACCAACAATCTCATGATCCGGTGTACATCCTCCAACATAATAGTCATCTACCCTATGGGTAACTAAAAAGTACAAGTGGAAGGATTTCACCTCTCCATCAATACTAACATCAAACATCGACACCTATGCACCCCGTAGTGTCTCATCCTTCCAAAACCCATTGCTCCACATGTTCCCAGGTCCTCATCCAATATGTTAGTTTGTACCTCATCCAAAAATAGGGATCATGTCACGGATCATCAACTTCGCATCCACCTGCATACACAAACACATAAATAAACATTAGCACACATATAAATATCAAATAATTCAACAAAAAAACTTCATAAAAACTCATATTATAACTCAAAAACTCAACTATAACTATATCGGTTGAATTGCCAGCGATTCATCTCAATCACTAGCGATCACATGAATCACCAATGATTCCAACTTTCCAAAACCGTACATCACCAAAATAAATAAAATTCTACACAACGATCACAAGTGACCGAAATTTAAAAACAAACTAGCCTACCTTTGCTGTGTGGGTTTTTATGCTTGTTAGAGGACACCATTTCACCCAAATTATGTTTTCCTTACTCCAATTAAGTTTTCTTCGCTCTCAAATCATGCGGGTTCATTTTCACAAATGAAATGTTCACCACCCAAACGGCTATTTATAACCCCCGAATTTAGACACCTAAAATTTGCACTCTTCCTCTTTTATTTATCTAATTCATTATTTACACTCATAAAATCACCTTATCCTAAGTCATGACCCTTTTATCATATTTACCACGCATAAATTTTCATTCTACAGGTTGTTAAATCTCATTCACCTCCCTGAAACTTCCTAAAATCAAAATTAAAATAAAAACAAACCATTTCACAACCCCCTTAACCATCACACCTCATCCCTCAGAACTTAGCAAACTATTTACCCTAACACAAACCAAAACAACTTCATTTGGAAATGGTTTTAACCACTTTTTCTACACAAAATCTGAAAATTTTGAATCACCAACAATTCGTAATCGTTGGCGATTATAAATACAAGTTTTTCATCCTTCATCCTCAATTTTGAATCCCGTGATCTTACTCTCAACATTATTTTCCAACATCCTATGCATCATCACTTAGTACTGAGAATATCAAAGCTACCGGTGTTCATCGTTGTTAATCTTCATCAAGCATTTTCAAATCCATTCAAGGCTTCTATGGATCAATTTTTGACCATTCCACTGCAGATCACACCAATCACCCAGATCACTTTCCAATGAGGTTTGAGGCTTCTTTTAACTCCATTTCAAATTCCGTATTCTTTTTATGACTTCTCATCCCTTTGACATCATTTTTACTCATATGTTACTTTGAAATATCAATCAAAGAATTCAAACCTTTTTATTCTATTAAACTATCAAAAATCACCTGAATTGCTAGTGATTCCTCTCAAGTTTACCCTTTTATCAACTTTTTCAGTTTCCATCATATATCTCTTTTTTATCAAACCTATTTCTTCTAACATGTTTTTAAGCATGGATTATTGTTAGATGGAAATTGGTGGTCAATCACATAAAATTACTAGCATTTACAACCTTCTGATAGTTCGACACCCTTTCTTTTAGGAACAGTGACGATCTTCTCCATGATCTTACAGGTTTGCGCCATCAACAACGCTCATATACAAGAACTTGAATACATCTTTGAATTCCTCTCGGGAAATTTGCCAAGAAGTTGAAGAATTCTAGTATGATTATTTCAAACGCGTACACATTGCATCCACACTTTCCTAGGCCACATTCGAAGTTGGACAAGACCTACCATTCAATCTTGAGTTCTAGTCATCTTTACCTACTATTCTTGTATCTATCTATCTTGTATCCGTTTATCATTTATCACTTATCCATTACAATTCACTTGATTGTTTACAAGGTGAGATGACATCCTTTAAGGAAGCCCTTTGGATTCCCGAAATCAGCCTTTACCGAGTAGCTCACTTATCTATTTATCTGATATATTTTGTTTAGTGTCTTTAAGCTCATGTTTCTCCACAGGAAAGGAGCGTGTACAAACATTTGGATGGAGCACAACTTCTATCAATGTCAAGCATCAATATCCATCATCTACGGGTATCGTTAAACCCCGCATCTTTTGAGGTTGGTTTTGTTTTTATTATTTCACTTTGTTAATTCAAGTAGAAAGGTAAAATATCTTTGAACAATCCCTTCCCAAGTGAAAGTTCTGAAGTTTCTCTTGGTCAACTAGACATGGCAGAAGAAGTGAACCAAAATTTTGAATACATGGAAACTACCTTTGAGTTTCCCATTTCCAAAAATGATGAGGCTACTTGCTATGAAGAATATTTCTCCCTCTTCCTTGCCTAACTTTCATGGATCCATGACTGAATACCCAAACACCTTTTTGTTTGAGTTTGATGTATTATGCAGGAGCTATGATTATACCACTGATGCACATAAACTAAAGCTATTTCCTACTACACTCAAGGATGCAACCTTGATATGGTTCATGGGTTTAGGAAGAGATTCCATAACCACTTGGGCACAGATGAAGGAGAAGTTTCTCACTAAGTACCAGGACTATTACAGGCCAAGTAGCAAAGGAGGTGATGAAATCTACAAGATGGCACATGAGGATGAGCCATTGGAAGACTATATAGAAATATTCATGTTCTATGTTCAGAAGACAAGGCACATAATACTACCTCTTGAATCTCTCAAATTACTCTTTTTGAAGGGACTCAGTGAGGAGGACATGGATGCTCTAGATCTAATAGGAGTTGGAGACATTTCAAAAGCTACCTTTGAGGAGATTTGTGAAGCCTATAGGAATTACTCTAGATCCACCATGAAGAGAATAAGAAATGTAAGATCAAGGGGGGAACAACTACCAAAATAATTAGAATCATATGCAATTAAGAGATTGTTAACATGTTCAAGAACATGAAACATGATATTGTCAATGACATGGCCACTCAACTAGATGCTCTACATGCCAAGAAGAAAAGAGAAGATGTAGAGGCAACACTTATAGAGTTATTCCATACATGCCAAAGAAAGAAATATGACTGTAGATGCAGAGGATTGGCCAATATTTCATAAGAAAGGGAAGTTGAACTTGAAATCAAGATGTTGGAGAGAGAGGATGGGAAATTATTCTATTTTTCTCATAGGAAACTGTGGCCATAAAGACAAGGAGGTATGTCACAAGACCCTATGCCATCATTTCATAATTGGGCTAGTAATCCATATATACAACCCCACCTTGGGATAATCTGTAGCAAGGTTGGGCTCCATACCCTAGCCAATATTAGTATTAATGACAACCTCAATTTTCAAGCCAACAACAATGGAAACAACCCCCTCAATCATGACAACAACCTTGGAGAGGAGGGTAGCATGGAACAACCCACCTCCTAATTACCAACAATCTTACCAGCAACCTCCTTATCCATAGCAACAAGCTTTGATGCCAAATTCCCAACACCGGATCTCACTAAAAGCTACTCATCTACCAGCTACAACCAACACCTAACCACTACAATAAAGCCGCCACCCAACCTATTCCACTGAACCAATTCAATACCCTACCTATTCTGTTGATGTTAATAACATCCATCTCTACTCAGGAACAAACACTTCCTCCACCAAGTGGACCCACCATTACAAAAATTGTAGATGAACCACAATTGTTGCACACTCATCCGCAACAAAGCAAGAACATGCTGCAAGATGATCCACAACAACCTGAACAGAGTTTTTCAGTGGTAAAGTACAAGTTAATGAACCACCATTTCTAGATAAATTACAATAAAAGAAGACTGGCCTCAAATCAGAATCTGATTCTAATTTTGTCATCTAGCTGAGGAATATTTGTGTCAAATTCCACTTATTCAAGCCATCAAGGATGTGCCCATCTACAACAAGTTGGTTAAGGATCTATGCATAAAAAAACTAGGTAGAAAGAGAAAGGATCCATCCATTGTACAAGTTATTGACAACTGGTGATATCATGTTTGGGAATTCAATTTTACCAAAGTATATAGATCTAGATAGTCCTTTGGTAAACATTACAATTAATGGCACAACAATAAAGAATAATCTGATTGACTTAGGGAAACCATTAACGTCATGACCAAGAAAATTATGGATGATATAAAATTGGAAGGACTAAGGCCAACAACTACAAAGATTACAACTTGTAGATAGATCAACAGTGAGACCGGAAGGAGTACTTGAAGACATAGTTGTGGTGGTATAATCTTGGGAATACCTCGCGACTTTATTGTCCTTCACCAAAAGAAATTTTAGGAGGATATCATATCACTCTAGGGAGGCCATGGTTGGCCACTGTTGATGCATTCATAGGTTGCAGGTCTGGCAACATGATTATTTCTAATGGAAGTGGTAATAAAAATTTGATGCTCTATCCTCCTACCCAACCGTTGAATGATGAAGATCAAAAATTTAGGTAGAATAACCAGAAGCATATCAAAAATCTATGCAACTCATGATGTTGGAGAAGTCTTGTACAATTGAAGGACAAGAAAAAGACGTTGTTCTCTCTAATGTCTTGCAAAAAAACTATGGAAGAAATGAAGAAGTTGAAGACTGATTAAGGTGTTTGAACTACCCCTTGAACCAAGTTCTACCGCAACAAAGCACCATTGATATTCCAGGTAAGAATTATATTCTTCATCAACTTCTTCCCCATGATTACATACTGAATTCTGTAAGCAACAATGTATATTCAATGATTGATCTCTCCAAGCAAGTTGAAATAACTCCAGGAAGGTCACTTAATGTAAAAAGATGTTAAGTATGCAGCAAGAGCAATTGTTGATTTCCCTTGATAAAAACATAAAGCAACGTTTACATGGGATTATGGTGACATGCATGGAATTCATCCTAGGCTCTGCACACACAAGATTTATATTAAGGAAATTTGTAAACCAATCAGGTAGCCACAAAGAAGAATGAACCCAACAGTAAGGGAGATTGTAAAAGGAGAATTGAAGAAGTTATTGGATGTTGGATTTATATATCCTATATCAAATAGTCAGTGGGTGTCACCCCTTGTCATTTTTCCAAAGAAGAATGGAAAATGGAGGATATATGTAGATTATAGAGAGTTCAATTCAATAACAAAGAAAGATCATTTTCCACTTCGTTTCATTGATCGGTACTTGACACTTTGGCTTGTAAAAATTATTTCTCTTTTCTTGATGGATATAATGGCTATAATCAAATTCAGATTGCACTAAAGGATCAAGACAAAACTTCCTTCCATTTGGCTTATGTAATGCAGCTACTATCTTCTAGAGGGAAGTGTTTAACATCTTTTTAATTCTAACAAATGATTACATTGAGGTATAAATGGATGATTTCACATTACATGGCATCACTTTTGAAGAAGCCATGAAAAATTTGGATAAAGTTTTGAAGAGATGTAAGGAACAAAATCTGTCCCTAAGTAATGAAAAATGGTACATGATTATGTTTGGAGGTATAGTTTTAGGACATTATCTTTCTTTTAATGGAATTCAAGTTGATCTAGCCAAGCTATCTATTATTGTAAATCTTCCAACACCAAGGAAGCAAAAGGATGTTAGGATATTTCTAGGCCATGTTGGTTATTACAAGAGATTCATACAAGATTTTAGCAAGATTGTAGTGCCATTGTTTGTATTACTAGGAAAGGATGTTGCCTTTGAGTGGACTAAAAAATGTGAGACTACATTCCAAACTTTGAAGAAAATATTAACTACTGCTCATGTATTAAGAGGACCTAATTGAAACTTGCCCTTCCACATCCATACTGATGCATCAGACCATACTATTGGAGTTGTATTAGGACAAAAGGATGGAGTTTTGAATTATGCAATTTATCATGTTAGCAAGAACTTGTTGCATGCTAAACTAAACTACATAAGAATGATAAGGATTTCTTGTTCTTGGTAGTTGTATATGTTAGAATTTGAGGATTTTAATAAATACGGATTTAATCAACTTACATATTATATAATGTTACGATAGATATTTAAATAAATATTACATCATAACATAAGTAAATAAAGAAATACTTACATGAAATAAATAACACATGTGACACAATATTTATAAATGGAAAACCCCAATATGGTAAAATCCACTTTGAAAATAACCTTTTACTTCAAGGAACTTATTTTACATCCAAAGAAGATCACCTCCTCCTTTGAAACCCTATTTACCAAGGGTAAAACCAAATCACTTGATTTTCACACGTTTTCCTAAAGTCCTTTTTATATAAGGTGATCGGTATGTCTCCACCCACCTTTTCAACCTAAAATGGTTAACACATACACCTAGGTTTTTAATATTTAATATTAAAAATATAATCATGTTATCGCCCTCAAAATCCCACCCTCATTTTTTAATTCAAATTCAAAAAATTGAGTTCATGCCCTCGTAAGTGTTCAAGTAAAGTTGGAAGTCCGAAAAGATAGATAAATTCATGCTTTGAAGTTGTTTAAACTCTCCAATCTGCATGTTTTGATAAATTTTCCGTTTTCCTGTCTAGACATGTGAAAATTTTATTGTTGTCCTCATTTGAATGAAATTTTCAATCTTTCTATGGCCATGGATCGTTGAACCTTGTATTGTTTTCAATTCCTTGGTTCACGAAAGAAATATGAAGATCGGGTGCGAAATGGTGGAGTTTTCTTCTTCTTTGTATTTTTTCCATCACGTGAATGACGGGCGTTTTCTTCCCCATCAAATTTTGGCCCCATTATCGATGGGTACGTGGTCATATCTAATTGGATGCATTAAGATGGATCATTTTTGTGTTTTAAGGCACCATGGCTAAAAGGCTTAAAGGAAAAAGTCAAATCTTGAGCTTGTCATTCAAAAGAGTCAAAGTGGGGAGGTGGATCATCAAAGCCTTTTGAGTTTTTGAGCCTTGTTTCCAAGAGAGAAAAATTCAAATGTTGAGCCCGCATCAAAAAGTCAAAGCAGGAAAGTGGGTTGGTAGAGAACTTTGAGGTTTTAAGCCTCTTTGTAAAAAAGGTGAAAAGTCATAAAGTGACCCGCAGCCCCGATCATGCTATGAGGAAAAATTCAAATGTTGAGCCCGCATCAAAAGAGTCAAAGCGGGAGGTAGATCTTCGAGGAGAATTGAGAATTTGACCCTTGCTTTCATTAAAGGGGCTTAAAGTTAAAAAGTGACCCACAGCCCCGCCCACGCCAAGGAAAAAGTCAAATATTATTCCCGCATCAAAGGTCAAAGCGGGAGGCGGGCGTAAAGAAAGCAATTTGAGGTTTTGAGCCTTTTTCAAAAATAGGGCTAAAAGGCATAAAGTGGCTGCAGCCCCACCCATGCCATGAGGAAAAGTCAAATATTAAGCCCACATCGAAGGTCAAAGTAGGTAGGTGGGCCGGTGGAGCAATTTGTGTTTTTGAGCCAAAGCATTGAAAAAGGGTAAAATTATAAAAGTGGCCCGCGACTTTGTCTCCACTCAAGTGAGGCCACGTGTTAAGACCATATCAAAAGCGGGTGAGTGGGCCAAAATGTTCCAAAATGCCAAATCTCTATAAAGCCACAAAATGCAAAAGGAAACCTCCATGCCCGCTCTCCAAAAATTTCTCCCATGTGGACGACTTTGATTTGAAGTTTCAAAGGAAAGATGAACGATTCAAATTCAAAGTTACAAAACGAGTGTAACGGTTGCATTATAAAAAGTTTGGTTTTTCTCGACATTGGTGTTTCTTCGCAAATCAAGAACTGAAGGGGCGTGAATGATTGAAAAGAAATTGTAAATCGTTTCTTGCTAACAAAGAAGAAGTTGTAACCGTTTCTTTCAAGATATTTAATGGCTTCTTCACGCCATTGTAAAGGGTTGGCAATTGATCTTGTAAACTCAAGAGTATATTGTACTTTGAGAGAACAAAGGAGATAGCCATTTTCTTCCATTTCCCCTCTTCTCAATTTCCTCCATTTCTCCACTATGTACAACTTTTATTTAAGCATCAATACAAGAAGAAGGAGTTTCTAGCTTTCTTTGATGAGGAGATTTTAGAAACTTTGAGTTCGCAATCTTATCTCGTCTTGTTGCCATTTGTAGGGTTGTTTCTTCTCATAAATGCATGTGATGAATTTTCTAACTAGTGTGTGCAGGAATCTGATTTTCTACCTGTAACATTAGTTCTCCTACCTCAATTCTCACTCCCTTTCCCACTTTCAAACAAAGTCCTCTCTAGCAAGAAATTACTAGCTTTGCCACAGGGTCAGTGGAGTGCCCCTGTTGGATCCCCGATCGAAAGGCCACCATAGAAATCCACCTTTTATCACACATGCATATACTACAGCTGTACCAGTTAAGTAGAGGGACTTAGATTCCCATAGCATTGGCAAGGAATTCACAAATTTGTCCACCTGACAAATTTCCTTGCCAACAGTTTTTGACTCCCACCGTAAGGATGATTTAGAAATCTTCGCACTCCGAATGCGACCGCAAGGTCAGAAAATTCAAAATACAAAAAGAGAAAAATTTCTAGAATTTGAATGGCTATATGAGCCACATGGATTCAAATCATGGCTATTCAGGAAACCCTCCTGTTGAAAGACTTGAATTTCTCTTCCACATCCAAGAAGACGTTGCTTCAAATTTGAGGGAAGTTATCTGGCATAATAGACAAAGTGCCAATCACTACTTCATTACCACAAGAATTTTGGACCTTGAAGAAGAACGTGCTACAAATTGGAGAGGCAAAGACAAATTCTAGCACTGTAAAGAAGAGCATAGATTTTCAAGCTGGCGGATAGAAGATACACCCGACAATAAAGACAAGGGGGACAAATTGATCCCATTTTTGAGGAACTTCAAAGGAGACAAGAGCTACTCGGAATCCAGAGGCTTCCTTTTCAAGAAGTCACCACATTGGGAACCTAAGTGTTTCCAATCCTTTGGACGGTGAATTTCCATACATCAACGAGAACCTTGAAGATTTCACCGACGTAGAGACCAAAGAAGAAGCTAGAGAAAGAGAAGCAAGAGCGGAAGAGGAAATAAGAGCTCAACTTGAAGAAATTGAAAGACTTCAAGCCGAGGCGGATGAAAGAGAAACAACAAGCCACAGCCTTAGCAAGGTTGGAAGCTAGAAATAGAAATAGAATGGGGGATCATGATCATGAGTGTGAACGTGATCGTGAGGCCCGTAGGCCTAATGTACCATGGGGAGGAAACACTGTCCACTGGCACTTGCTCAACCACTCCATAAGCTATTGAGAGGCTCGAGAAAAAAATTCCCAAAATTTAGAGGGGATGGTTCTCAGCTCCTTAAAGAACATGTAGCAACATTTATCACCACTTGCGGTGTGTTGGGCATTGAGGATGAAGATGTGTCAGTTTGACTCTTTGTGGAGTCACTTCAAGAAAAGGTTGTCAAATGGTTCTACGTGCTACCCCTGAGGTCTATCACCTATTGGGAGGATATAAGAAGTGCATTTGAACACACATTCAAGAGCACAAAATATTTTCAGGATCTCTTGGTCCAATTAGTACAAATGAAAAAGAAACCTCTCGAGTCAATGAGATACTTCGTAGCAAGATATAACAGAGTGATAAGAATAATCCTTGAAGATGTGGTGCCTCCTGAAAATAATTTGAAGAGATTCTTCATCAGCACCTTGCCATCAGAAGTAGGTTTCTTCCTTAGAAGAACCCAACCAAGAACATTAAGGGAAGCTCAAGACCATGCAATAGAAACCGATGATGATCTAATCTTGTCTGGTAAAGTGAAAGGCCCAAATGGAAAGAAAAAGGGTCAGAATTCAAAGCTTGTCACCACACATCTGATGTTCCAAAAAATGGCAAATGACTTGGTTGCCTTGAAGAAGCAGTTGTCCCAGATCACAATGTGGAACGCTCCAAGGAAACAAAACCCTCCGTAAAGGCCAAGGATTGCTCCATTGCCTCATCGGCTTGCTCTTGAAGCACCACAAGTCAATGCCATATGTGACATGAAAGAACCAGAGGAGGAAGTGGAAATTGAAGAACTTGAAGAAGAAAATGTGGAGGACTAAGAAAGATATCTTGAGGTCGAGGAAGTTGATATGCACAATGGCCTAATTGAGTACGTTGATGATGAAGATGAGGATGATGAAGAAGCTTCAAGTTTGTCATGTGTTGTTTTCACTCGTGCACGATCCAGAAAGGTGATTCATCCTCAACGGTTGCGATAAAGGATAAGAAGAATAAGGAAGATTCTCCTCCAAAGGTCACACAAAAAAATCATCGAGAGAGGATCACAATTACCACCTTTTATGGAGTCACCAAAGAAAAATCAGACTCACCGTTGTCGAGGATCATGCTACTATGCCAAGTAAGTCATCTAATTCTTCTCCCAGCTCAAAAGTTGCTAAGAACAATTCTCCTTTAAATGTTGTTCCTGCAAAAACATCTAAGGTTCAATCAAAAGCTACACCCTCACCCCCTTCCAAGCTAATTGCTACACCTGAAAAGGAGAATCCAACACCCAAATTAGAAAATCCTCTACCATGTAAATCTTCCTCCATTTTTGGAACCTCTTCCTCGCTCACCATAACCCCATTTGACTTTGTGGAACATGCAAGCAAAACCAAAGTCCACTCTAAAAATAGAATACCTACAAACACACCCTGCCTGATTTGATAGGTTCATTAATACAGTTTGTGGGGGTAACCATGTATCCTCGAGTCCTAATTCTAAAGGCTTACTTCCCACACCATCCACACCACCTTCCCAAAACATGTTATCCCTTAGTGCCTCCAAAACCAACAGGGTTGAACCTTTCTACATGTCACTCCTCATTAAAGTCTTCCAACTAAATAATTGTATCATAGATTCCGAGCCTCAGAAAATGTGATGCCAGCCAAATTTGCAAATGCTTTAGGCCTCACCTTGATCCGGGTAAATGGCACTTGCTACTCAATGGAATCCAAACAAGTGCCATTGGTAGGAATAATCAAATATGCACATATAACACTAGCTGATTTTCCAGACAAGAAGGTGCTCCTAACCATACCGAGGCGAGACATCCCAAAGATCCTTTGGTATGATATTGAGTAGGAGTTTCTGCAGAGACCTAGGTGGAGAGATAAAAATGGATTGGTCATCTGCAACTATCCCAGTAAAAGGCGAGATGAAGAAGTTGCTACCAGTAAGAAAGATGAAGTTCACAGTATGAAGGTCTGATGATCCAAAAGAAAACATTCTCTTTCAACATTATGGGCTAGGAAACTACTTCCTCACCTCAAGAAAAGAGGAGAACTTTCCATTTCTCATGGAGGAAGGGGAAGATCAAATTTGGACAATGGAATTTGATGGTAGTCCATCCAAAGTGCAAGGGCTCGGAGCTGGTGTAGCATTATACTCTCCTTCCAATGAGTTGTACCCATTTGCCTACAAGCTGCAATTTGATAATACAAATAACATTGCAGAGTATGAAGCACTACTATTAGGCATGAGTGCAACAGAGGACATGTGAATCGAGAAACAAAGATGCCGAGGTGATGCAGAGGTTATAGTCCAGCAATTACGCCATCAATATCGGGTGAAGAATCCAAGACTCCGACATTATAGAAATAGAGTGTGGACTCGCATTGAATCTTTTGATGCATTTTCCATTGAAGCTATTCTCGGGAATAGAATGAAAATGATTAATCTCTTGCAGTTTCAAATTCTCTAGTGACACCTCATCCTTCCTTTGGTAAAGACAAAGTGACCATTGAAATGGTATTCGGCCTAGTGTACCAGATAATGTAAATCATTGGCAAGTCTTCAATGATGATAACCAAATTCTAGCCTTTTTAGAGCAAAGGGATAATTTCAATAATCTCTTCTTTGAAGGAGGTGAAAATCCACACCGAGAAGTAGTCCCCAAAGAAGAGAAAGAAGGAATTAAAGGGATTGATGATGAGGGAGTAATAAAATTGAAAGGGAACAAAATTCCCAAAGGCCTAGTCTCTTTAGAAGACCTCTTTGACAAACATTAAATATTCATTCAAGAGAAAGAAAAGTAATATTTTCAAAGTGCTCACCAATTTTGATAAAGAAAACATTAGTACCCCGGAGGAGCCAAGGATGGTCAATATTGGAAAATGTTGCTCGCTTGAAGAAAAAAGAAGGTTTGTTGCATTACTCAAGAAATACTCAAATGTCTTGGCCTACTCTTATGATGAACTCAAATCCTTCCAGCCAAAGGAAATGCATCACTCAATTCCTTTGAAGTAGGGTGTTAAGCCCTTCAAGCAAAAATAAAGGTCGTACAACCCAAAGATTGTTGATACCATCAAGGAGGAGGTAACAAAGATGCTTAATGCAAGGATCATCTTTCCCATCCACCATTCAACGTGGGTGGCTAACATTGTGCTAGTGCGAGAAGAAGAATGGAGAGATAATGATATGTGTAGATTTTTGCAACCTGAACTAGGAATCACTATAGGACAATTATCCTCTTCCTATCATGGACCATATCCTCGTAAGCAATCATTGGATCTGAAATGCTTTCATTAAGACAACCTTTACAACACCTTGGGGCACTTTTTCCTACAACAAAATGCCTTTTGGCCTAATCAATACTGGAGCTACATTCCAAAGGGTGATGGATTTGGCCTTCAAAGATCTAAAGCATTACATTGTCATATATCTTGATGATCTCACAATATTTTCAAAGAAGAGGGGAGATCATATATATCACTGGAAATGTACTTGCAAGGTGTAGGAAACATGGTGTATCACTAAATCCAAAAAGTGCATTTTGGAGTCATAGAAGGAAAGTTATTAGGGCACATTGTGAACAAACATGGAGCACACATTGATCCTGAGAGGATTAGATCCATTCAAGCATTAGCCCTACCCACAAGCAAGAAAGGAGTTCATTCATTCTTTAGAAAGGTGAACTTTCTTCATTGTTTTGTGCCTGAGTTTGCTGAGTTAACAAAGCACATCACTTCCATGATGAAACCACAAGAAAACTTCAAATGGAATGATGAAGGGAAGATAACATTTGAAGAGATCAAGAAATCCATTTCCAAGGCTCCAACTCTTGTATCTCCAGATTTTAACAAAGAATTCATCATGTATTGTTATGCATCAGAACATACACTCTCTGTTGTTCTCATTCAAAAAAATGATGAAGGCATGGAAGCACCTATTGCTTTCATGAGTTGTCCTTTGAAAAATCATGAGTTAAAATATAGCTAATTGGAGAAGCATGCCTATGCAATGGTCAAGGCTATAAAAAACTTGAGGTTTTACATCCTCAATTCCCATCTTGTGGTGATGGTCCTCGGTGAGTGCGGTCAAGTCCATCTTGACACAATAGGATCCTAAAGCTAAAAGAGGAAATTATATTGCAAAGACTCAAGAATATGACTTGGAGATTCGACCCTCTAATCTGGTAAGGGGAAATTTCTTGTGCAAGTTGATTGTTGAAGATGAAACACTCAAAGTTCAACATGGTGATGAAAATTGTTCTTTCTCAACTTGTTCAGAAGACAACCCACAGGTTCTCTTTGTCACCACAACTGATGAGTGGTATGTTGATATTGCCTATTACCTGACTTATGGATAATGCCCTCCCCATATTGATTACAAGCAAAGGAGAACACTCAAGCTGAAGGCAACTAAATTTGTAATCTGGAATCATGTGCTTTACCAAAGAGGTCTGGATGGTTGTTTCCTCAGGTGCGTAGATAAAAAGCAACAAGAAAAGTTACTTAAAGCATACCATGACCAAGCATGTGGTGAACATTTTTCAACAATGGTCACTTCACACAAGATCCTCTAAGGAAGGTATTATTGTCCCACCATCTTTGCAGACACTCAAGATTGGGTTTCTAAATGTAAAGCATGCCAACAGTTCATTGGAAGACCACAACTCGTTGCATTACCACTTAGGCTTGTGGTTATTGAAGAACCATTTCAACAATGGGGGCTAGACTTCATTGGTGTTCTGAACCCTCACTCAAGTGTGGGGCACACCTATGTACTCACAGCAACAAACTACTTCACCAAATGGGTGGAAGCCATTCTAGCCAAACAAGCCAACACTAAAACAATATGCAACTTCATCAAGGAGAATATCATAGTCCATTTTGGAGTGCCACAGAAGATTGTAGCAGATAATGCTACCTATTTCTCTTTAAGAGAATTGACCGAGTTTTTATATAGCTATGGAATCTCCCTATCTCATTCTTCTAACTACTATCCACAAGGAAATAGACAGGCCAAATCAAGCAACAAGAACATTGTGACCATTGTTTACAAGCTTGTAAATGAGAATCAAAGGAATTGGCACAAAAGATTGTACGATGTATTGTGGGCGGATAGGATCACTCCCAATAAGGCAATAGGTATGTCACAATTCCAAATGTTGTATGTAGTCAAAGAAGAAATTCCTCTCACAATCAAGATGCCATCTCTCAAGCTACTACAGGCAATAGAAGATGATCAGTACAAGGATTCCATTGACAAGAGGATCCTCTTTCTTGAGAAGCTGGAAGAAAATAGACTCCAAGTGGTGGATCACATTAAGGAGCACTAATTTAAAGTAAAGAAGATTTTTGATAAGAATGCCAAGGCAAGAGAATTTGAAGTTGGAGACTTCATCCTGCTATGGGACAAGAGAAGAGAACCAAAAGGCAGCCATGGAAAGTTTGATTCATTATGGCTCGACCCATTCCAGATTTATGAAGCCTACGGCGAGAATGTTTTTCTTCTCTCATATTTGGATGGAACACCGCTGGAATTTCCTCAGAGTGGGCAATACTTGAAATTGTATCATCAGTGAAAGTGTGTTATTCCCCCGCCTTGTACCATAGGTGTGTTTCCATTTCCGTTGTGTGGTTTTGTTTCCCCTTCTATTGCATGTCATGTGTTTCCTTCCCGTTGTGTGCTTGTGTGTTTCCTTCTTCTGATATTTATTTCTTGAATTTGTACATGACTCTACAAGGCCCAATGGATAAGGCACTGGTCACCGAATTACAGGGTCTAGATATTGAGATTCTAGATTCCCATGTCATGTCTTCACTATGCTCAGTCCATGTCATGTCCCCAAGCTAGAGCCAGCTGTTGTCGCCCTCAAAATCTCCCCCTCATTTTTTAAGTCAAATTCAAAATTTTTGAGCTCATGCCCTCCAAAAGTGTTCAAGTAAAGTTGGAAGTCCGAAAAGATAGAGAAATTCATGCTTTGAAGTTGTTTAAACTCTCCAATCTGCACGTTTTGATAAATTTTCCGTTTTCCTGTCTAGATGCATGAAAATTTTATTGTTGTCTGCATTTGAATGAAATTTTCAATCTTTCTATGGCCATGGATCGTCGAACCTCATATTGTTTTCAATTCCTTGGTTCACAAAAGAAATTTGAAGATCGGGCGTGAAATGGTGGAGTTTTCTTCTTCTCTGCATTTTGCCACAATCGTGAATGACGGGCATTTTCTTCCCAACAAATTTTGGCCCTATTATCCATGGGTACGTGGGCATATCTAATTGGATGTGGCAAGGTGGATCATTTTTGTGTTTTGAGGTACCATGGCTAAAATGCTTAAAGGAAAAGTCAAATCTTGAGCCCATCGTTCAAAAGAGTCAAAGCATGGAGGCAGATCATCAGAGCCTTTTGAGTTTTTGAGCCTTGTTTCCAAGAGGGAAAAAGTCAAATGTTGAGCTGCATCAAAAGAGTCAAAGAGGGGAAGTGGGTCGACGGAGAACTTTGAGGTTTTGAGCCTCTTTGTAAAAAAGGTGAAAAGTCATAAAGTGACCCGCAACCCCGATCATGCTATGAGGAAAAGTCAAATGTTGAGCCCGCATCAAAAGAGTCGAGCGGGAGGCGATCGTCGGGAGATTTGAGAATTTGAGCCTTGTTTTCATTAAAGGGGCTTAAAGTTAAAAATGACCCGCACCCACCACGCTAAGGAAAAAGTCGAATATGAAGCTCACATCGAAGGTCAAAGCGGGAGGCGAAGCAATTTGAGGTTTTAAGCCTTTTTAAAAAGGGCTAAAAGACATAAAGTGGCCCGTAGCCCGCCCATGCCATGAGGAAAAAGACAAATATTAATCCCACATCGAAGGTCAAAGTAGGTGGGCGGGCCAAATAAGCAATTTTGTTTTTGAGCTGCGTTGAAAAAGGGTAAAATTATAAAAGTGGCCCGCGACTCTATCTCCACTCAAGTGAGGCCATGTGTCAAGACCATATCAAAAGCAGGTGAGTGGCCAACATGTTCCAAAATTCTAAATATCTATAAAGCCACAAAATGCAAAAGGAAACCTCCGCGCCCGCTCCAATAAATTTCTCCCATGTGGACGACTCTGATTTAAAGTTTCAAAGGCAAGATGAACGTTTCAAATTTAAAGTTACAAAACGAGTGTAATCACTGCATTATGAAAAGTCTGATTTTTCTCGCCATTAGCGTTTCTTCGCGAATCAAGAATCTGAATGGACGTGAATGATTGAAAAGAAATTATAAATTATTTCTTGCTAACAAAAATAAGTTGTAAATATTTCTTGCAAGATATTTAATGGCTTCTTCACGCTATTGTAAAGGGTTGGCAATTGATCTTGTAAAATCAAGAGTATATTGTACTTCGAGGGAAGAAAGGAGATAGCCATTTTCTTCCATTTCCCCCCCTTCTCAATTTCCTCCATTTATCCACTATGTACAACTTTTCTTTAAGCATCAATACAAGAAGAAGGAGTTTCTAGCTTTTTTTGATGAGGAGATTTTAGAAACTTTGAGTTCACAATCTTATCTGATCTTGTTGCCATTTGTAGGGTTGTTTCTTCTCATAAATGCGTGCGATGAATTTTATAACTAGTGTGTGCAAGAATATGATTTTCTACCTGCAACATTAGTTCTCCTCCCTCAATTATCACTCCCTTTCCCACTTTCAGACAACGTCCTCTCTAGCAAGAAATTGCTAGCTTTTCCGCAGGGTCAGTGGAGTGCCTCTGTTGGATCCCCAGTCGAAAGGCCACCATAGAAATCCACATTTTATCGTGCATGCATATACGATAGCTGCACCGGTTAAGTAGAGGGACTTAGATTCCCAGAGCGTTGGCAAGAAATTCATAAATTTGTCCATCCGAAAATTTCTCGCCAACAAATCATTTCATAATATTAAATATTTAACCTAAATTATATACCTAGGTTATCATATTTAATAATAGAAATATAAATATTTCATATTATTAAATATTAACCTATATATTAGTGATGGACCCATATACATTAAGGGTTCGCCAGGACCACTTAATCATTATATTTCAACACTCCCCCTTAATTTTAAGTGGGATAACATAATATATGTCAATAGATTACCTGTTCGTGGTACACTACAAGATTTACAATCCTTAAATCATAAAGGTTTTGGCTAGCATATCGGTTGAATGAATTATAACACCTTCATCATACTCAATTTACCTTGATACAAAAGGATTTGGAATCCCAAAGTTCATCCCATGATTAGTGGCTAAGTATGATTTAAGAGTTTTACATGTTCTCACAGTGTTCTCATAAAGGTTATTGAACCCAAACATATAGGAGCCTTTTACAACCAAAGACCTCATTAACAATATGTTTGTACTATATATTTACCAAGAAACTCAATAGCACTAAAAATTTTACTGAAGCCCGCCTTTAAGATCTTTCTACATTGCTTTCTAAAAAAGAAGTCGATGAGGTATAAATGCCTAAAGATCTTTTTACACTTTCCTGAAGGTCTTTTACAAATTCCCAAAGGTCTTTTTACAAAAACTAAGTTCCATTAGGAGGTGACATTGTCATGCACACTCCCCCTCAATGGAAACTTTGACAATCCAAGCTTTTCACAAAAGTGACAAAACTTTGTAGCACTCAGGGAATTTGTGAAGATGTCAGCAACCTGTTCTTTAGTCAACACGAACTTGATATTTATGTCATCACTTAGCACCTTCTCACGGGTGAAGCGTATATATATCTCAATGTGCTTCATCCTATGATGTTGAACCGGATTCTTAATCAAGAGTAATACAACTCTGGCCACCACATAGAAGAGGAATACTTCCTTTAACTTCCATGTGTATCTCTACCAACAACCGTTGCAGCCACATGACTTCTTTACTTATTCCATTGTACTTCTTTGCCTCAGTTGAAGAAATAGAGACTGTTGATTGCATTTGTTGTTCCAAGTAATGGTTCCTACACCAAAAAAATTGAACACATATTCAATATATTTTATAACACAACATCAATATGGTTAGAATCACAAAATCCATATAAGATAACATTTTCATTCAAAGATAATGCAACCCATAATTGATTGTTCATTTAATATGTCTAATTTTTTTTGTAAGATTCCAATGATTTCTAAAAAAGGTTCCTGCATAAACTTTGAAGTAATTACTATTGTATAGGAAATATCTAATCTAGTTATAGTTAGATAAATCAAATTATCAACTAAAAATAGGATCAACCTTTTTCATATGTAGATTTAGGGTCAATATTTATTTCAACTTCCATTGAAGTAGAAAATGGTTTACAATCAATCATAAGAAATTTTTTCAATACAATGGTTGCATATTGTGTTTTGAAAAATAACAATAGAATGAAATACAGTCATACAAATAACATGATGTGAGAGACCTAACTCATTCATTTTAAAATACTCGCTTCAATTCCTCTTTAATCCTATGAATTAAATAAGAAATTGTCACCATCATAAGCAAATCATCAACATATATACATATAATGATAATATGTGAGCCTTATTCCTTAGTGAATATATCTTTGTTAGAAGAACAATTAACAAAACCTAACATTTTAAAAAAGAAAACAATTTTCGTATATCAAGCTCTAAGAACTTGTTTTAAACCATACAAGGATTTCTCAACTTACAAACATAGTTTTCTTTACCAGTTTCTTCAAATCCTTTAGGTTGAAATATGTAAAGTTCTTATTTTAAATCGTAATTTAAAAAAGTATTTTCATATCCATTTGGTGGATTTCCCACCCAAATTGAGTGGCAATTGCAAATAAGGCCCTAATAGTACTCATTTTAGCTACAGGGGAAAATGTCTCAACATAATCAATACCAGGTTTCTGATTGAAACCTCTAGCAACAAGTCTAGCTTTATGTTTGTTAATACTACCATCAACATTATACTTTACTTTGTATATCCACCTAGACCCTATAATACTTTGTAGCTTAGGTTCATACAAGGTAATTAATGCATGGTACATATGATGGCTTCTGGTCATTTTCCTAAGGTTAATAGGATTTGAAATTTCTAACATAGATTGAGCCCAATTTAATTTCTTATCTAGGAAGATAAGAGTTTGAAAACATCTACGAATCAAAACATCATCATGACCATTTACTAAATCGAAATCAAAACAATCATTTAGAAGTATTTAATGAAGTAACTTCAAGAGAAGAAGACAACACATGTAAACCTTTCACATATTACATCTATACATTTCATATAAGCTTTAATAATTAACATGTCCTAACCTTTCGTGCCATAATTTTGAATTATTCAAACTCGAGATCTATAAAACAAGATGAGAAGATAAATCGTCAAAAATATATAGACCATTTCTTTGAATTCCTTCACTATTATACTCTAATTACTATCCTTAATGTACCAAGTATCCTTCGCATGGATTCTAGTTGTGTCCATACCTCTTTCGGATGTTCGATATTACCAATGTGTAGAAGGCATTAAATCGCTTCACATTGCGAAAAATCATAAAAAGAGACTCTGCATTCGTTGTAAGAATGCATTCATGTTATCTACATTTGTTTGACGGCGGTGGGAGCAACCTCAAATCTAGAAACAATTTTCCAAAGTTTTCTCACCATAAATTTTGTTTTGACTTAAATGTTGTAGTTGGTTTCATTCGGGATCTGGGTTTTTAAGATAGAGATAATTGGATGCCATTATTTTCCTATACTCGTAAAACACACTCCATTATAATATACAATGTACCACGATTTAGATACATATTTATCAATAATAAAAACAATATTTTTAATAGAATCATATCTAAATTTTATAGATTTAAAGAAATTATTTTATCATAACTAATTATGTCATTACAATGCATTATAATTAACCTCTCATGATCAAAATAATACCCCACAAAGATATAAGGACAATGTCTTATACCCCGATTTATATAAAAAATATTTCTAACCATATAGAAGTGAAGAAGAGACCCCTAAGAATGCATAACAACTTCAAATTTATGAAAAAAAAATTAATGTAGACAAAGATCTGGCCAGCTTAAATTTGACGTCTAAATGACCGTCATAATGACTTATTTTTTGGCCTATCGTGACGATCATTTGACCGTCAATTTTAACATAATGAAAGCTTCCTATAACCGACGAGCTTAAATTTGATGTCTAAATAACCATCATATTGTCTTATGTTTGGTTTACCGTAATGATCATTTGACCGTCAAATTTAATGAAGCCAAAACTTGTGTATTTCCATAATGTGAAATCCTAGAATTTCTTCTTCTGTATAATATTAGGGAGGTTATATTTTAATACATTATAATATAAAAATATATACACTTTTTTTAAAAAAAAGGTATATAGTTTATAGAATGTAAATAAAAAACAACATATAGTTCATAAAAATTATAAACTATAGTATATTTTTTTATAAAAAAACACAATGACAAAAAAAAAAATGCCATATGATTTTAAAAGCTGCGTAGGTTTTAAGTTTAATTTTTTTATATCTCACTTAGAAAAAGAATGGGCCATTTAGAGTTGAAGTAGTTTTTACGGTTTGGGTGTCCATTTTTTTATTTTTAATGAATAAGTATATAGTAATAAATCATTTTCTTTTATGTATGTGATTTTCACGCAAGTAAATATTTGAAGCCCCTTTTCCCTAAAATTGAAAAACCCTAAAATTTTATGAGAGTTTAATTGCACAAATGTAATGCCAAAATAAATTGGGAAAAAAGAGAAGGGGACTGGATACTTTTAAATACCCTTTTGGGTTGGTTGAAAAAACTCGTATAAATTAAATAAATAAAATACAAAACATTTGATCTTAATTTATTTAATTTACCTCGCTCTGATTACCATGTTAGAATTTGAGGATTCTAATAAATACGAATTTAATCAACTTACATATTATATAATATTACAATAAATATTTAAATAAAGATTACATCATAACATAAGTAAATAAAGAAATACTTACAGAAATAAATAACACATGTGACACAATATTTATAGTGGAAAACCCCAATAGGGTAAAAACCACTTTGAAAATAACCTCCTCCTTTGAAACCCTATTTACCAAGGGTAAAACCAAATCACTTGATTTGCACACCTTTGATATATTTAATGAATATATCAAATGAGGGCCTATAGTCCTTTTTATATAAGGTGATCGGGTATGTCTCCCGACCCACCTTTTTAACCTAAAATGGTTGAAACATACACCTAGGTTTATAATATTTAATATTAAAAATATAATAATTTCATGATATTAAATATTTAACCTAAAGTATAACACAGGTTAGCATATTTAATAATAGAAATATAAATATCTCATATTATTAAATATTAACCTATATATTAGTGATGGACCCATATAAGGGTTGGTCGAGACCATTTAATTATTATGTTCCAACAGTATATGCTATCAATAAATTCATACACTACATCATAGGTTATCCAATGTTCATTCACACTGACCATGCTGCAGAAAAAATATTTGATAAACAAACCAGTAGTAAGTAGCAGAATCATCAAATGGTTACTCCTTCTACAAGAGTTTGATGTCACAATATTGGATAAGTCTGGCAAGGACATCGTGGTAGCAACTTTCATTTAAAGAATGAAGACTAATGATGAAGAACGAGTAGTTGATGACTCTTTTCCAGATGAGAACTTATTTGTTATCTCTAAAAACACCTTGGTATGCGACATAGCAGCTATCTCGGTTTATGGTGAAACACCTCCACACTACTTATACTTTGAAAAGAAATATATAGTTGAAAAGAGTGTACATTTTTCTTGGATAGTTAGATTTCTATTTCATACAGGGCAAGATCATGTCATGAGAAGATGTATAGATGATGAGGAAATATATGATGTCCTCAAATCCTGCCATAATGAACCTTGTGGAGGAAATTTTGCTGTAAAAAGAACAACGTAGAAAGTATTAACAACTGGTTATTATTGGCCAATACTGCATAAGGATACAACACTATACATTAACAGATGTGATAAGTGTCAAAGAATGGGTAAGCCTAC
The DNA here is from genome assembly GCA_018340775.1 of Taxus wallichiana var. yunnanensis. Classification (NCBI taxonomy): domain Eukaryota; kingdom Viridiplantae; phylum Streptophyta; class Pinopsida; order Cupressales; family Taxaceae; genus Taxus; species Taxus wallichiana. The sequence continues at coordinate 577,089,806 of CM031240.1, forward strand.
CAGATCTAATGAAATGCCATTGCGCCCTCAGTTGGTTTTACAACCTTTTGACAAATGGGGTTTGGTCTTCATTGGCCCCACAGATCCTCAATCCTAGCAGAAAGAATACATCTTGGTATGCACATATTATCTAACCAAGTGGAAAGAGGTGTAGGCAAACCTTGCAAAATCAGAAAAGTGAGAAAGTATCCAAGTTTATCTATGATCATATCTTCACCAAATATGGAGTTCCAAGGGAGATTGTCACTGATCAAAGTACACACTTTACTACTGATGTAATTTCTGATCTAGCTAAAGAATATGAAATCAGGCATAAGAATTCTACACCATACCATCCCCAATCTAATGGACAGGTAGAGGTGACAAACAAAGAGATAGAGACTATCTTGACAAAGACCATTGCACTTCACAGAAAAAATTGGGCGATAAACTAGCAGAGGCGATGGGCATTCAACACAACGTGAAAAACAACAACTGGCTTCACATTGTTTGAACTCTTGTATGGTAAGATTGTTGTTTTTCTAATTAAATTAGAGCATAAAACACTAAGGACTACACTTGAGCTATACATAGATCTATCTGAAACAAAAAGGCAAAGGACTCTCCAACTCAATGAGTTAGATGAAATGAAAAGACAAGATTTACATAATACAAAAGTAGTGTAGAAGGAAACAATCAAATGGCATGACCAGTACATCAAGAAAAGACAGTTTCAAGAGGGTGACTGGGCACTCTTGTTTAACTCCAAGTATAAGGACCATATAAGAAAACTTGGGACAAGGTGGCTAGGCCCCTATGAGATTGAGAAAACCTTTTCCAATGGAGTCAGTAAAATTCACCACCATAGGCCCCGTAAGGTTCAACTACTAATGAATGGCCACAAATTAGCTATTAATGAATGGCCACAGATTGAGGTTGTACAAAAATCTAGGCCGACATAAGTACCTTCGTGCAACAATTGATTCAGAGGAGGAAAAATAAGATGGAAATAACGACGTCGAGTTGAAATCATAAGTTAAGCATGTTGGTTCATCATCCGAGATTTCGTGAGGATTGATATATTTAAGTGAACTTGGTATATTCATCTTGTTGAATACTCCAAGGAAAAAATAAAAGTGTTGTGATCAACCCTCTAGGTGATCAAGGCAACACTCTACTAACATTTTATTTTCTTAGAATTTCTATTTTACAGGATTTGATGTTAGATGGTTGCAAGAGTGCATGATCTCCATCACAAGGAGAGCATACAATGACTGAAGGTCCACTTACAACAATATGCACCAAACCCCCGTTTTGTTTTCACGTTTGACAGAGCTCGTGATTGCATGAAGAAGATCAAAGATATATACACATGTGAGAGATAATAAAATATAGTTAGTACCCCAACAGATTGGTGTTCCCCTTTAGGGAGTTAGGCGATGGAAGTAAGGAGCGACCAACATAAATTCAACACATGCATGCAACATCATAACAATGTCTACAAAATTATAGCAAGTCTACGTAGAATGACGCAAATTCAATAAAGCACACACAATCATCATTCTAAACATGCATTGAGATAAGTGCACTTAACTACCACTTTATTAAAGTATGATTAAAATGATTATTATTAATTCATATTTATGTCAAGTCATCGAGTATTCAATGCATTTAAAATACCGTTACCCTTTATGTTATGAGGTGTCATTACACATCAGCCCATACCATCATATCACTTTACCTCGCACACTTCATGTAGTCATGTCAATTAATTACCTCTCTCATAACCGTGTTGTGTGTGTTTCGACCTCAAATTTTGAAAATACTCAAAACATTTACACAACTCAATTGAGTATCATTCTTCAAGAAAAAATTGTGTGATTGTGTGTTGAGACCAGAGCAAACATTAGGTTCAAGATGGAAGGAGACTTAATTCGCCATGAACCCGTAGAGGAGAAAATCGAGCCCATGGATACAAAGTAGGGAGGTGTTGATGCTACATTCCATGAGCAATAATGCCTTAAAGAGCACATGGAAGGAAAAGAAGATGAAGCAAATAATGTGGAGACAGAGTGTGTGAAGGATCATCATGTAGAAAGAGAGGAAGTAGAGGTTGAAGGATAAAATACACAAGAGTACCGTGAGGAGTGAATGGAGCAACATACATCAGTAATTCATACCGATGAGATAGTTTGTGAAATAAAAGGATCTAAGGAGAAAATGGGAGAAGAAATTGGAAAGAAATTTGACCAAACAGTTCATGTATCAAAGGGTAATGAGGAAGAAACAAAACAAGATATTGGTGAACAAATTTCACATGTTGATAATGTCATTGAGCACTTGGTCTATGGAATTGAGGAAGGGAAGATGTTTTCTGAGTTGAACAAGTACAAGAACATACCCCTATAGTTGTGGTTGATGTAATTGAGCAAGTTGCACCACCATTTTTACCACATGTTAGCATGCAACAAGTAAATTTTGCCCCATTACAGCCACAAATTGTCATCAAAGAAGTTATAAGAGAGCCTGTCAAACCATTCTAGAGAAATGACAACACAAACAACACTAAATGATTACTAGGTGAATCAATTTGAAACCTATTGTCAGTAAGTTAAAAGTAAAGTATGAAAGAGAAAAGGAAGAACTCATCTTCTAACACAAGAAATAAATTGAGGCAAAAGATAAAGAAATTGAAAGGCTAAAGAAAAATCAAGAAGAGACACTTAAGGTGGCCCATGAGATATTCAAATATAGGCCTCCTTCCAATGTTTATGTTATTTTCTTAAAAGAAAAGATGTTGTAGCTCAAACTTACTTGTATCAACTCTGAAATGTCATTTGACATTAGTGGAGCAAGGAGCTTCTTCAAAGTTATGCCTTAACAACCCTCATGAAATTCAGTTTCTACTCTATGAACTATACATGTACAATTATGCTCTTGAATATGATAGGGATTGGATTCTAGTCCTATACATTAGAGATGTTTTGGTTAAAGCACTTTGTTCTTATTTTTGAATGAATTGTATAGGGAGAGACAAATGGAGGAATACATGCATTTAGAGAAAGTACAACCACTGATGGTCAGGGATGAAGCTGGTAACATTCAAAAATTGTGGAGCAATATGGAAAGTATATGCAAAAGAAGGAAATTAGACAAATAGTATGGCAGATGAGGAAAACAACTCATGAGGAGGTTAGAGATATGATTAAAGATCATGGAATTCAAATAGTTCAAGCCTGTAAAATGTGCTTTGGAATGACATGTCTCCTAAAATGAAACAAAAGGAAATGCATTCATACCCTACATTGCCATTGGATGTGCAGAAAAATGGTTCTCAGTATTGCTTATCATCCCCCAATCTTCCACTTTTTGATACCACATTGGTCAGGTGATCAACCATTAAATGAAATAATATATGACAGAGTCATGAACACGCTCAGGATGAATGGAGGTTACTTATTCACATAACCAGAAGGGATGGATACTCTAGTGGATTTCAGAGGAGTATGTAGCACTATTCAAGTGAAACCCAAGGAAACTTGAATGAGGAAATTCAAGAAATTAAGCCTAGGGATATGACGAGTTGATGAAATTTCTTTTATAAATAACTCATCCTCTGTACTTTTGTTAAGCCTTTAAGACATTATGTCCTTGTATTTCTCTGTCATATTGTTGAACATCATCCCTAGAACTTGAGCTTATTGATATAATACTGATTAATATAGTTATTATCAGTTAACTTTATTTTGTGGTATTCAAAGTATGAATTTATTCTTATGGTTGCAATAAGTTGTTTGAATGATGATATATTTGACACCACTTTTGTTTGTAAGCAACTTGTTATATGCAACAAAGGACCCGATCGCAACAACTCATCCATAGGCAAAGGGAATCACCTACAGCCAAAGGACTTGTCTGCAACCAACGAAGATCACCCACCTACAACAAAATATGTATGATTGTACAATGAAGGATGCCACTCCAAGTTTGTATGTGTCATGGAAGAGGTAGTTACAAAATGGAACATGAAAACTGAGAGATAACTCAACTCTAGATCTGATTATTCATTGCAACTAAATGAGGAACTAATTGATTGAACTAATCGGTTACTTAAGTTATGTGTTTGACATCTAAACACTTGTTGATTAATTTTGTTGCATGCATCAAATCTCTGGATGATCTATTTGAGATATTTTACTTGATTTGTTTGAACTCCTAGTCGAACTCTGCTTCTCACGTTCTATTGCAAACAAGGAATATAAAATAGAAGGATTAATGTTGGAAATGTATCGGATGTATAGATATCTAGACAAAGAATTAGAATAGAGGATACCCGATACATAATTTGTTTTGCTCTAAATGTAATCTTCAATCCAAATCAATAAGAATATGTGTATGTTCAGTAACTCTTAGGTACAAGCCTTAGAAAGGATTAACACCTAAGGCAAGGCTCACTTGTGGTCTATTAACCCCCTCCATAGTTTGTTGCTTTGTTTTATTGCATGGATAGACTAGCAAACAGTTCATTCCTTTCCTGCATTCTAAATTTACAAGATTTGTTTTAGTTATAGTATTTGGAAGCTATTTACTTTCAATCTATGTTTACTTTATTTTCAACATTATTATTTCAAGCATTGTAGTGACAACAATTTCTTTCCTTACCTCCTAAACACTTTGTAACTGTGCATACAACACTGACATTATTGAAAGTTTACGTCCCTTGGTTTGATGATTAAATGACTGTAGATTAATGAATAACATATTAATTACTGCAAGTTAATTTGCACAATCGGTAATGAAGAAGACTATCGTAAGGTTGTGATTTCTCAAGATAAGGAGCTGCTACTTGGAAATTTATGCAATGAAACTGAATAAAAAGTTTTGTGTCCTTATGTTAGCAATACCATGATATTTTCTCATGGAGCTATGAATATCTTAAAGGTTTTAATCCTGAAATTATGCAACATGCTATAGATCTTGACCCCAATGTCAAGCCTATTAGGCAAAAGAAAAGACCTATAAACCCCAAGATATAACCCCTAATGAAGAAAGAGCTTTCCAAACTCATAGAGGCCAGAATTATATTTCCTATCAAGTACTCTACTTGGGTGGAAAATTTAGTTCCTGTAAGGAAGAAGAATGGGGAGATTAGGCTATGTGTTGATTTTAGAGATCTAAATAGAGCCTCCTTAAAGGATCACTACCATTTTCCCTCCATGGACCAAATTTTACAAATAGTAGTAGGGGATGAGAGGTTCTCCTTTCGGATGGATATTCTAGATACAATCAAATTTGGGTTAAAGAAGAGGACATGTATAAAACAACTTTTACTACTAAATGGGGAACATATGCCTATGAGAAAATTCCTTTTGGGTTGTCTAATGTTGGTGCTACCTTTCGAGGGCCATGGATTTTTCTTTCAAAGGCTTCATAAACAATTTTATTATGATTTATTTGGATGATATCATTATTTTCTCAAAGGAAGGTGAAGATCACATGGAACATCTTGAGAAAGTGTTTGAAATGTGTAGGGAGTTTGGGGTGTCACTCAATCCAAAGAAATGCATCTTTGTTGTACCACAAGGCAAACTATTGGGTCACATGGTTTCAAAATAAGGTATAGCTATTGACCTAGACAAAATTTCAGCCATCCTTGCTCTCTCCTTGTCGACACATAAGAAAACATTACAATATTTCCTTGGAAAAATCAATTTTGTTAGGAAATTTGTTCCTAACTTTGCATGGGATTGGTTAAACACATCACTCAAATACTAAAGAATAACACTCCTTTCAAGTGGAATAACTAAGGAAAGGAAAGTTTCAATAAGATTGAGGAGTTAATAACTCAGGATCCCACCCTCATTAACCCAAATTATGAAAAATATTTTATCTTGTATGCTTATGGGGCTAAGAGTAGTGTGGCAACCATTATAACTCAAAAAAATGATGAAGGTTTGGAGAAACTGATGGCTTTCTTTAGTCAAACACTAAAGGAATATGAGCTAAGGTACAACCACATGGAGAAAAAAAGTCTTTGTAGTCATGAAGGCTCTTAAAAATTCAAGCATATGCTCACCAATAATCCTATCAATATGTTAGTTTCTCATCCTAACGTGAGAAATTTCATAATGGGGGCAGAAGTTAGTGAGAATAGAGATGGATGGGTAGCAAGAATCATGGAATATGATGTCACAATCAAAGCTACCAATATGGTTAGCGGTAGATTACTTATTAGAGTTAATGGATCTCTCGATGAAAAATGAATGCATGAGCAATTGCAGAAATCAAAATAACTAACAATAAAATGCAATATGATCAAGAACTCACAAGGCAAGAATGGATCCAAATAAACTCAATGATTCATGGTTCATAGGATATATTGATATAATTTATGTACATATAGGTGGTGAATGTGTAACCTCCTCCTAGATAAGTGGGGAATAACTCTCACTAACTGATACTAGAAGTAGAGTCGACTCCACACAACTACTAAAATAACTCAACAGAACTAGTAAGCTAACTCAACACAACTACTACAACTAATCAAGTATATCGCATGAGTGTGAGAAAGCTCCAAGTAAATAAAAATTCAAAGAAAATGAATATCCTACACTGACACCCCCCATAAGCACAACTTAGGTGGGAAATGAAAAGGAAAGTGGGTCCCGACAAAAATTCCTAATGAAGTACCCACATACAATGCAAATATCTCATAAAGTAGAGAAAAGGAGAAAACCCAGTGGGAAAAAACTCCCCCCAAAAGAGAGACAAGTAACTCACTCAAGAAAACTAGAGAAGAAGAATAAGTGACTCCCTGTAACTCGACATGATGAGTTATCCATGTACAATGATCATCCCCGTAGTAGTAGAGAGAAAGAAGAGAAGATAGAACTAGAAAGCCCTACTTGAAGATGATGAAGTTGTTAATGTGGATAGAAGAATTGGGTCTTGGAAATAAGGCCATGTTAGGTACCCAAGTACATAAAAATATGAAATGGGAAGAAATAAGACAACCTGATAAGAATCCAAAATTTGATGAAGCACTGATAAAGAATCTCCAACAAGTAGAACTTGCTCCAAAGATTACCCTCCAATAAGCAGAACTTGCACAAAAAATATGTCCAATATTGTTTTAAGACCATTGGTTGGCTGCGGGCACAAAAAAAGAGGAAAAGTCGAATCGCATAAAATGGAGAAGTTGTGTGAACATGCCATGCTCAAAACAAGACTACGGAATTCACAATTCTTCAAGTAAGTCACAGTGATTCTCAATATGGGTTCCAGAATAGGAACCTTTTTAGATACCCATTTATAATGCATGTATAAAATTATTCTCAAGAGAAACACATGCACTAAATGTGCTTATTGCAGAAAGAAGAAATGAAACAAACAAGTCATAATGGGGGTTTGGTCTCCTACCAAATGGACCCCATCCTTCAATCTTCAAAATAGATTTCCGTAAAAATGAACCAAGTGATCATCGTCTTCTTCATCATCCATTAGTAAGAACCCCCAAAAGCGACACTTTATAAAGTAGTGTGTTTACAAAATAAATAGGTATAATGCTTTGGGAAATGAAAAATATTTAACTTTTGTAAAAATGGCACTCAATATCGAGCTACCAATCAAAATTTTTACAATAATTATTTCTCATAAATAATCCCTATTTAAATGAATTTGCACTAAACTTGAAATGCATTTTTACTAAAATATAGTTTTAGCAAAAGGAGGAGGGTTTGATGAGCCCAAGCTTAAGCATCTTCGATTCGCATGCGCAAAGCGCGACCAAAGGCCAAAATACGTTGGGGGTTGTAGGGGGTTAGAGTTAGCCACCCTACACAACCAAAGGTTGTTCCGGCAAGGCCGTTAGGCCAAGACAATTTTTTTTTTTGAACAAAGGTTGTGACCCTCTAATTTCCACATATCTAAGTATAGTGAACAACTCTTCCGCTGGGGACTAAAAACAATGACTCAATCCAGTCCGCAATGCGTGTATGGGCCGTTTGAAACCTTCACTAGAGAAAGGAAAGGTTGGAAAACATACAAGGGTGAGAACATATTTGTAAATCAACCTTTGCAAGGGTGATAATAGAACCAAATAGATCTACAATGGTGAGAATATAACAGTCAGGTACACCCAAGAATCAATCTTAGCAATTGTATAGACGTTAAAACACCTTCAAGAGGTCTGTAACACGCCTGTGAGAGCCATATAACTCTTCCAAAGAGCTCCGCAACAATGCTAAAGGGTTTGCAAAACACCTTAGAATCCTGTAATAAACAATCTCCAAGACTGTATATGTAGTATGTCGTCTTGCAAACCTCAGAAGTGTGCAAATAGCTTATATTCCCACAAACCAGGCAAACCAGAAAATACAAGAAAACACCCAAATATCACAACCGTAAAGAATCAAGACGGATTCGATCTATTTGCACATGAATTGTTAGTTTCACAAACGAAGTATTTGAAAACTACAAATAACTCAATAATGACAAACGTATCACCAGAATTACTATGATACCATATTAGAGTTTCTGGATCTCTGATGAAAAATGAATGCATGAGAAATTGCAAAAATCAAAATAACTAACAATAAGATGCAATATGATCAAGAAATCACAAGGCAAGAATGACTCTAAATGAACTCAATGCTCCATATGCTCCATGTTGCATAGGATAAACTGATACAAGTCATGTACATATAAGAGGTGAATGTGTAACCTCCTCCTAGATCGGTGGGAATAACTCTCACTAACTGATACTAGAAGTAGAGTTGACTCCACACAACTAGTAAAATAACTCAACAGAACTGGTAAGATAACTCAATGCAATTACTACAACTAAGCAAACATATCCCATGAGTGTAGGAAATCTCCAAGTAAATAAAAAATATAAGGAAAATGAAAGCTCTAAGTAAACTAACATGACCGTGAACAACTCACAATGGATGCTATTAATGATGACCAAGAAGCTTCTTATGCCTTAGAGGAAGAGGAAGAATGATCAGCAGCAAGTATACCTAAGGGCAACAACTTTGTGGGTAAGATGGATAGATTCCTAGCTATTGGTGAGTATTGTCTTAGGTTGGATAAAACAAAAAGAAGACACTTCAGGATCAAGTGCATTCCTTATGTTTTAGTAGATGGAATTCTCTTAGAGAAAATCCTAGAGGGAGTTTTATTGAGATGCATTGGTAGAGATCATATTGAGATAATTCTTGGTGAATTCCATGAAGGATTGGCTAGTGGTCATTTTTCTCTAAGATTTACAACCATGAAGATCATCAGGTTTGGCTATTTTTGGCCCACACTATTCAATGATGCTCATTCATGGGTTAGAAAATGCAAAGAATGTGCCTTATTTATTGGTAAGAAGAGGTTGGTTGCCCTTCCACTTCACCCAATTCAATCAAACCAGCCCTTATCCCAATGGGGTCTTGACTTCATTGGCATGATCAATCCAGTGTTTAGTGCGGAGTCGTAATGTGTTTTGATTGCTACGACTACTTTACCAAGTGGATTAAGGTTGTTACACTCAAAGAAGCTACTAAGACAACCATTTTGGACTTCTTGGAGGAGATTGTGACTAGGTTTGGGGTCCCTCATACCATAATATTTGATAATACTAAAGTTTATGTTGGATTTAAGATCTTTGATTGGGCTCTCAAACATAGTATCTATTTGAAAACTTCTTCCAACTATTACCCTCAAGGTAATGGACTAATTGAGTCCACCAACAATAATTTGATCAGGATCATGAAAAGAACAATGGAGATAAATCAAAGGTAGTGGCAAAAAAATTTAGACATGCTCTTGAGCTAATAGGATCACACCAAAAATATCAATAGGTAATTTTCCCTTCATCATTGTGTATGGTAGAGAGACTAGGCTTCCAATATATCTTGAATTGCCTTCATTAGAGCTAGCCCATCAGTTGGAATTAGAAGGTGAAGATGAGAGAACATTTAGAATGGTAGAAATGAATGAATTAGAAGAACTGAGGCAATCAACCATGAGAAGATTGGAAGAGCATCAAAAGCTAATCAAGCAATGGTTTGATAGGAAAGCTAGTGAGAAAACCTTCAAAAGGGAGATCTTGTTTTGAAGTGCGATGCAAAAAGAGTCAAACCAGGACAAAACTCTTGATTTGACGCACACATCATCTCAACTTGAAAGCAATATAATGCGTTTGAGTTGTCAAAGGTCAATAGGGAATTACTTTAGATCCCAATTAAAGGGATTAATCTTAAATCCTCTTATTGAGAGGGTTGTCTTTCACTTTATACATAGTAGGTTTAGTTGTTATCTTGTTTTTGATTTGTTGTTAGGGGGCCTTCTATTGTCCTTGCATTGTGATCACTAGTTGAGATGTCATCCCTCAATCCTTTTGTGGCAATTTTCCTTGAATAAGTGTTGTGTTACACAAGTCATGTCGACACTTTTGTAATTCCCGCTAGGTTATCAGGCCATGATGAACTAAGTGAAGGTTAGAAAGCACACTGAGCCAAGTGTGGAAACAAAAAAATTGTTGATGATTTGAGGCGGAGTTAATAGTTGTGTTGGAGGTAGGGATTTTCGGTAAATTCTTTAGGTGAGACAAGTTCAAAACCGACTACTTCATAGTGAGTTTCGAGCTTTCAAGATAAATTTCCAAGTTTTATGTTGAATCCATGCCCAATGGATATGCCAAGCTATTGATTCAGTTCCTCTAGTAGGAAGAAGTCCCCATGAGTCACCAAAATGTTGACCAAAATAAATCACACTTCATTTTTGGGCAACTAGTACCGATTTCCACTTGAATGCTTCAGATCTTGATTTTTCACATATTTTAAGCACTTGGGAATCTTCAAATCCATCAAAATCACTTGTTTTGATTAGCTCCAAGTTCACTTTTTCCAAAAACATCTTCACTTGATTGAAAAATTACCTTCCCCAAAAATGAAATTATCCTTCAAAATTTACATACTTCGTATATTTTTGGATTTTGGGGCTATTTTGGAGTTTTGCGGTTTTAGATTTCGTGGTTGTTTTGTAGTTTTACACTTTTACATTTTGTAGTTTTATAAGTTTATAGTTTGCGATTTTGGGATTTTAGGGCTATTTTGTAGTTTTGTAGTTTTAGGATTTTGAGGTTGCACCGGATTTTGTAGTTTCAGCGAGTCACCTATGTGGATCAACGTGTAATCTTCAAATGCTCATAACTTTTGATCCAAGTCACCAAATGAGACAAAATTTATATCGTTGGAAAGGTATTAAAGAGTACTGCATGTCACATTCATTTTTGGGTCATAATAAATTAGTTTTGGGATGAAAATGTAAAACAAATTCATGGTCATTTTTAGGCATGGGCTCTACAAACGTCAATGATGCCAATTTTGGGTCTCCACACTTGAATACCGATTAGTCCATGGTGGTTGAAGAAGTGGGTGGTATTATTAATTTCAAATTTCCTCTCTCTCCTCTTCTTCTTCTATATATGCAACTCATTTTTATTGTAACACATCCTCTCCTGAATGTAAGGTTATGTTGCCCTTTTGTGTAGCCAAGTATTTTGAGTTGCAAACTTTTGTGTTGGTATTATGCAATGCACTCAATGCCTTCTCCATTTTTGTAATAGATTGTGCACATTATAATCAATAATATTTTTTTATTATGGCTCTCTTTTTGCCCTTTAATCTGTGTTATTGTATTCTTAATTTTCTATTTTTCATGGCATGTTGTGTGTGAGTTATACTTGCATGATTTCCATCCTTTGTGTCATTTATGCGAGTCAGTAGGGTTGAATGTGTCTTCTTTCTAACCTCTTGAATTTGCATTTTCCCTCTCATTCTTCATCTCAGAGAGAGAATCTACTTCAGCCGGTGCATCACGTTATTTTATTCAGTATTTCATCTTTCTCAAAGTTTGGTTCCTTAGAGATATTAAAATAAAACTAGATAATAAGTAGAGTATAAAGCTAGTTAGATTAGTTACAAGTGAACTAGAGTGAAAGGAACCAACCTTTTCACTTGGAGATTGACCTTGAAGGATCCATTGTCCCACACTTTGAAGGTCTTTCCATGTTTCATTGAGGTATTGAGCCTAGCTTCAACAAAGGGTGCAACTTCAAGTGACAACACGTAACACCTATCATTATGTATGATCTTGTTGTGTTCTCGCATCAAATTCAAGATGCCTCATTAATGCATGTTTGTAAAAATATATAGAAAATATTTTTTTATCAAACGGTTTGACAAAAACCATACAAAAATGAAAAGCTAACAAATCAAGTCATATATAGATCCCGATTTTGCATTTTTGAAATATTTGAATGTTTTGTGTTTATTTGATTATTTAAATGTTTTTGTATTTTTGGAATATTTGTATTAAGTATAATAATGACACAAATGCATGATGTCCATTAGATTCTTGATTAGTTTCATTTCGAGTGTCAACAAATGATAGACCCCTTATAAATCTACTCAAGAATGATGTAAGGGCCTAACCAATTGGGTTTAAACTTGCATTTTAGTTTAGTTTTTGCATTCATATTCTTCTCATTTTCTTTGAGTATAAGGTCACCAATGTGGAATTCACGACTATGAAATTTATTATCAGTATGCTCTCTTAATTCATTCTTGATACATTCAGAGGTGTTCAAGGGTCTATACTCACTTAGAATCTAGCATTTCAAGTTTGTGTAACCTCTTTTCCCAATAATCATTGTTTTAAATTATATCTTTCAAAAACACTTATAGCAAGGGTATTTCTAATTCTAAGAGGACAACCTCAGTTCTGTATGCTAAAGAAAAAAGAGTAGTGTTAGTAGGTGTGAGAAAACGTGTGTGGTAATACCAAAGTGCATAGATAATATGATCATGCCGCTTAGTTTAGTTTTGTGCAAAAACTTGAAAATAATTTTATTAGTAGCTTCAATCGACCATTACCTCGTGGGTAGTAAAAATATGCTATGGGCATGTATGATCTACGTATCTCAGGATTTTTCAATGGAAAACCCAAATGCTTTGCATCGCAACAACCCCTTTTGGATTTGTTCCAAGTTTAGAAGATATTCTCGATGATCTCACATAGATCCTTTTAGCATTCACACTTGGGGGCATCTTAATTCCCCACACCACCCGATGACACACTCTTGTTCTGGTTCATACTTGATTGTTGAGGGTTTCTTCACATGGACCTCACTTTGCACACACCACACCGGGGGGCATCCTTATTCCTCCCTCTTAGCTGGTTTTATTTCACATATTTGCAATCAAAAATCCAAAAACATTAGCTTAGATCTTGATTGGATGCATTCTTCCTTGTTTATACTACTATATGTTAGCACCTTTTCTTATCATGTTACTATGATTCATAGTATGCTTTATCATTTTCATACACACATGTGCATTCATGTGGTATCTTGAGGTGAATGTAGGTCATTTATAGGTTGTTACATGCTGTATGATGCTTGGCTTTGTCCATTACCACCCTATTGAAACTCATGATGACATCTACCTTTCCTCACTTACTATCAAGTTCTATCATTGTTATATTTCATATTTTCATTCCTATATTCAGATCTTACATTGTCGCATACTATTTATCTTCCCTAACATGCTAACGAGTGCTTCATGTGTAGCATTTACCTTGCAAGATTCCTTCCAATCATGGTTGTCGATTTGCTTGTACTTGCCTACCACCGTTTGTGGGTTATGACCTATGTTTGCACAAGCCTTGATGGCTCCGATTGTCTTGTGACATCCTGAGTGGTGTCCCATGTATGCAACCAACTACTCACTAAGTCCTTGTTTGTTATTTTCCTATATGATTTTACTAGTTGCTATTTCAGTGTGCATTGCTTGTTTTGTCACTAACACTTGTATGCTAGCATTTTCCCTTGTTTTGTTTGCGTCCATGGTATCTACCATGAGAAATCCTTATTTTCCCCACAAGATTTCTATATTAGATGTGTACCTCAATTTCAACCTTCCTCGTTTGGGCTGCATTCACATTTTTTCATCTCACGCACCCTAAATGAGTGGGGAAAACATTGGGTGAACCTTTTCACTCTCCCAATAATCACAAAACACTATTACGAGAAAGAAAAACAAGATGAACAAAACATAAATAAGATACATAATAGGGTTTAAAATAGACATGGCCATAAAACTCAACATGGACAAAAACACCTAGAATAAACACAAGAACGCATGGGCGCTAGTGTCCTACATGTGCAATCCTATATGATTTAACACGAATATAATTTTATGTTAAATCCTAATTGCATAGTCACATATGATAAATAAATGCTAAAATACAAATTTGACAAAAACAATAAGCTAATAAAATATGAAACCATGAGTGTAAGAGAGAGAGAAAAGGACTTAGTTGATTTGCACGTGATCCTAGGATTGATCTAGACAGAAAAACTAATGAACAGGGAGGCGAGACCATTGAATCGCGGCATCAGTAAAATTGAAAGTCGAGATAAGGCCGCACTGTATGGCGCTTGACTAGGTCAAGGGTGCTAGATGCTAGAGTTTGCTTCTGGGCCCCTGTGACTACAAAAGCGGTTAGAATATGATTTTTCTGGTGTCGCACAAGTGTCGTTGATAGTTGTTGTTAGTTACCTGTATGTCACAATATGATCATTGAGTGCGCATATAACCTGTAAAACAAAGTTTCACTTGCAAAACCCACAATACCACATCAAATCCAAAACAGAAAGATGCAATATGGGGAGTCAAATTGATCCCGACGGTCACCCGACAAAGCGAACTTACGTCTTCGAGTGCCGCACTACATCTCAAACTCCATGTAGTGTTAGGAAATAAGGGATAAAATATGTGGAATAATCCCTCATAGGATCACAATAGTAGAAACTAATATGCAGAAAATATCACAGATCTCAAATAAAATTGTAGAATAAAATAACACAACACAAAGAGACGGTATTTAACGTGGTTCACCCAATTTGGGCTACATCCACCAAGAATCACTTGCTCATATTTTATTACAAGCCACTGTCTCTCAATATAATACCTAGATATGTTTGGAGCTATGCTCAGCAAACTCTACAGAATTCACACCCGAATTCAAAACACATATGCAATGTTACATTATACCTACCATATAAGTAGACAATCGCTAAGCAGATTTACAAAACCATGGGTATCAAAACCATGGGCCAAAACCGTCCCATAAACCTATGGGTCAAAAATCCTGCTCATATGAGAAGAAAACGTTTCCCAAAGATATTAGGCACGTTTTAAGGCCAATTTTTTTGGGGGGCTGCGCCCCCCAAACCCTCGCAAAACAACAAGCGTGGAAAGTGTACAATACTCTTAGTGTATAGTATTCAAAAATTTCTCACATGAAAACAAGCTCCACAACCTAACATGTAGTTCTTGTGCGTGTGAAATAATTGTTCCCTAGGAAGCCCTTGTGCAAGTGCACTTGATAGCGGGTGATAACTAGATATACCAATGTAAATATATGTGTGGATGGAATAATGAACTTCCCCTTCTTATGCAATGTATGTAGAAAATGCATTCCCTTGAATGAATGCTATATGAATGCCTTTGATGCTCTTAGATGCCTTTAGATGCAAGCTTAGGTGATGATAATAGATGCTTAGAGCTTGGTCCTTTATTTTGGTCACATAGCTTTGTATTTATATGATTCCCTTGGTTGAATTTCATAATTGACAACTGGAAGGCCGACCCATAAGAAAATAAGATGCCCAAAAGAAGTGAGTAAGATAGAGAAGGGTTAAGGGCGCACAAAGGGTACGAGGGTGCCGAGTGATGGCGTCCCGACCGGGCACTAGTGTTTGAAGTCATAAAAGATAAAAAAGTAAAGCTCGATCAATTGTAGGGTGTAAAGACAAAAAAAAAGGACAAAAACAAAGCAAAGAGGCCAAAGATAACTGTCAATTACTAGTTTTCTCGCTTAGGAATCATATGAATGCAAATATGCTTTTAGGACCTAGAAATGTACCCAAGTGTGTGATTTTGTGTCTACACTATCTTGGGGAAAACAAAATTCAAGAGCAGCTTTCAATAGTTGTATTAGTCACAATTTTATTTAGTTTTAGCAAGATTACACAACCAATTTCATATTACAATCAATTACTAATAGGAATCAACTACTAATTATGGAACCAAAGCAGGAACTAAATAAGGGAATGACACCTAGGGCATATGTAGGACAATGATATGCCTAGAGCCTTTGTGTCACCCGAGGCAAGTTACAAATTAGGTTTGTGATCATCTACAATGACACTTATCCGCAATGAAACATTAACAGTTGGACAACAAAACATACCACTCTCCTAATACACTTTCCCTTAATGATGACATGATGCCTAAATATGAATTTTAGCACCGAGATGCTCAAATCCCTAGTTTGGTAATAGGATGCCCAAATCCTTTGTGTTATTCCAACCAACTCCTAAGCATCGAGTCTACAAGCAAGAACAAATTTCTATCCCTTTCTCTTTCAACACTCTAGGTGTACTCTAACCCCTTGGTTTAGCTTTTCCAATATGCATTTCCATTTTTACATATTTTCTAAGTTAAAGTTCAATTGCATTTACCTAGAGCATTGAATACACTTGTTTTCTTTTGTAGGTCCTATCTTATCCCAATGAAGACAAAACACACAAGCAACCATAAAGTAAATCTCAAACATGCTCCGAAAAGGCGACATTCCAAGGAACTACACACACACCATTATCACTCCACGCACACAAAGGTCACCCCTAGGATCCTTATCCTTCCATCCTTAGAATTTCATGGTACACATCTTGCACTATTCCATTCTCGGACGCTTCTTTCAACACTTATTCGGCACACTATTGGAACAATCCTCTTTCGACTCTTCAAGGTACACTTTTTGTAATACTTTATGCTACCAAATCCTTATTCACCAACATAAAGTGGGGGAAAATTTAGTCATTAAATCACACACTTACTATGTACATCTAGCCTCTAAATATTTCATTTATATGCATGATTCATAAGCAAGAGAATTACTCATTAACACCTCTTTACTTTGCTTTGACATTGCTTTTATCCTTTTCATCTTTATTGTTTGTTGTTTCTAATTGATAACTTACAATTTTGCATACCATCCGACATCCTACTTAGCTTTGATTTCACTGTTTGACCTTTTGAACACCCCATGCACAGACCGTCCATTAGAGACTGGAGCGCTTGGGTGCTACTGTCCCCTTTGGGCGCCTGTGTCCTCTTTACCTTTTTTCCGACCTTTCAATATTTTTTTCTTGTTTTCTTTTATCGCTTTTGGTCGATTTTCACTTGTTAATGATGAAACTTAAATAAGAGAATTATATATATATATATATATATATATATATATATATATATATATATATATATATATATATATTATATATATATATTCAACCTCATTAAGGGGGTAAACATTCAAGAGGCACATCTACTAAAGGAGCTAATATTTTCTACCTACTACATCAAGGACTACATACTTCACTGTATAGGAGGGTTTATTCTGAATTCCATACCACACATTTGCATTGGGAGAAAGTAGTTATAGCCGGCTATTCTTTTTTTCGACCGACACTTAGGGCATCCTAGCTCAAGGGACGTTATTTCAATCACACACACACAAGAACTATAAAGTCTGAAATGTAGTGCAACACTTGGTGACAATC
The DNA here is from genome assembly GCA_018340775.1 of Taxus wallichiana var. yunnanensis. Classification (NCBI taxonomy): domain Eukaryota; kingdom Viridiplantae; phylum Streptophyta; class Pinopsida; order Cupressales; family Taxaceae; genus Taxus; species Taxus wallichiana. The sequence goes on from CM031240.1 coordinate 577,107,465, forward strand.
ACATTGGGGTGACCACCGAGGTCAATCCAACTCAAGCATATGCATTATTTTATTCATCTAATGTGTGCTTGAGTACTATGTAAGTATCTAGGGTTTATTTTGTAGGTACATGTGTGACACAACGAATTTGATGTGACCTACAACGAATAAGGAGTGACATTAAGCGACATAAAAGAACCAAATCTTGAGCCATTCCGTAGACACCAACGCTCGAGATCGGACACTAGTGCCCAAGCCTGGCCCTGTCCTAGTTTAGGCGCTCCAGTCCCTAAGATTGTTCTAGTCCAGTTCCATACACAGAGCTTGCACACAACCCGGATCACTCTCTAGTCCGAATCTGTCTAGACCTACTGTGACAAGTTAAGTCATTCTACAAACCCTATGTATCGCTCTTGCTTGTACTTCAATTAACTAGATCTTGTATGTTAGTGCTATTTTATTCGATCGACAATGTCCTTACATTAAATTTAAATTTTATTAAATTAGGACATTAGCTATCAACCAAATGTTTGGTGTGGCTAAGGAATTATCCTACTATAACTCCATTTCTTCACCACAGATCCCGTACTAAACAGATAAAGGCCGGCATGTGAGTAATTTTCCAATCAAAAGTATGTTTTCTGGGGACATCTACGTTGTCAATTGAAGAAATGGGTGTCCTTCCCATCCTCAATTTGAGCACTAAGTACATCAATTTTTTCTGCCCCGAACAGTATAAGCCTGCAATTCCAGTCACCTTCAAAACCCACAACGCAAATATAACTCTGCCGACACTTTCCAGCTTAAGATCGCTTTCAAATTATGGAAAGTTGAAAAAACAGATGGTATTTGCAGTACCTTCTTCCTCAGTGTCTTCAGATTCCAATGAAAGCAGCAGGGCATTGGAGGCTCTCATATTTGACTGCGACGGTGTTATTTTGGAGTCGGAGCATCTCCACAGAAAGGCATACAATGCAACTTTTGCTCACTTTAATGTACGCTGCCGCTCTTCATCAAATTTAGTGGACTGGGATGAAGAGTTTTACGATCAATTGCAGAACCAGATTGGAGGCGGAAAGCCCAAAATGCGCTGGTGAGTTGTTTCCACAATTCATATCGCATTATATTAAGTGGGCTGCTTTTACAATATATTTTGTATCATTGTTATGGCCACTGATTTCTTCAATCGATCTGCCGCCTTGTTTTTCAGGTACTTTAATAAGAATGGTTGGCCTTATTCAAATATTTTTCAAAATCCTCCATCAAATGATTCTGAAAAATCTGAACTTATTGATACTTTACAGGTACGAGTCATCACAGAGACAATTTCCAAATATATATATTTTTACTGGGTTAGTATTACTGCTGCCACTTATTTCCCTTAGCAACCTTTGAAGAATAAACCTCGGGCACATCCACCCAGCGCCATTTAAGTACAGTCACTACTTTAACGTCGGGGAATATGCACTGGGTTTCACGGCAAGTGCATCTTTGTGGTAAACAACAGCCAGACCATCTGTTGTACTTGTAAATAGTATTGGATCTATTTGTTATAATAAAAATTATACATAGTTATCAAAAGGGCCCTATTCCTGCTGCAAATCTTTAATGTAATTATGGGATGGATAAATGAATTATAATGTAAATAAGAATATGGTGAATGTAATTGTGGCAGGAGTGGATGCCATATTAAAATTCTAAAACTACTGTGTTCAAAAGGGCCCTATCCACACTTCCCCCTTATTTTATCAAACTCACTTGCAAATGTTCTTTCTTTTGCTAGGGCAAATAAAAGTTCATACTAATTGCAGGGCTTGAATCCGGATGTCTAGAAAATAACACAAAGATGAAACATACTCTCTGGGCAGAAGGAATTATTGACAGGGTTCTCCATCAATTTTGAAGACTAAAGAATAAAGAACTTGAACACTTGTGGAAGTTTGAAAAGCCGCAGAACACTTGATCACCCGCGAAAGTTTGAAAAGCCGCAGAATACTAGAAAAACTGCAGAACACTGTATAATCCGTGGATCATTACCAAAAGCTGCCGAAGACTACAAATATCCGTGAAATCCTAACAGAAGCTGCAAGAAGATTAGAACAGAACACAAATGGAGCTGACAGAGTCACAACCAAAAAAAGCGAATTTTCGAAAATTAGCATTGTAAGATACTTATTGTAATTCAATGTAATAAATCACTATCTATCTATCTGTCTATCTATCTATCTATCTTTCTATCCTATCTCATCATCATATCATAGGAAGATAAGTAGCACAATAGATATACAATGAGAATTATAAGGAGAATAAGGTGGATAGAGAGAGAGTAAGGAAAAATGAATGATGTAATAAGAGTGTGTGAGATGGATGTGAAAGATATATGTAATAGTTATTATGAATAAATAAAGAAAGAGATTTGGTGGGATGAACAATGTGTATTCTGTTATTTGAATTCCTTAGACTTTAGTTTACAATTTATACTGCACTCCCGATACATCCTTAACAATAGGGCGAACTATTTAACCCTCACAATCCGTGTTGAGGCTTAAGGTCAACATTTTGGTGTTTGAGCCTAGGTTCCTATTGTTAAGCGGATGTCCGGGAAAATTTCACCACCAAGGTATTGGAAACCCGCGTTAACAGAGATCGAAGATTGGTGGGAAAACCAGATCAATATATTCATTAAAAAGGAGGCAAAGAGACTTAAACAATCATATAAAGGAACTGAAGTTGAATTCTTTGGAGAGTTTGGAGAATAATTATGGTCTCATTTTCCACATCTATTGTGGCCTTGCATTATAACGACAACAAAAAGAATAGAGTGGTTGCATGCTAGATTTATAGGATCCTTTCGAGTGGACTCAAAAGAAATTAGAAATACTCCAAGATCTTGACGAACCTTGGACAAGGACCCTCGATTATTGGTTTGAGACTACACTAGATTCCTTCATTATTACTTGGGCGATTCGAGGTTGAACTAATTTCGATCAAAAGAAAACAGTTATGCGCAGAGCCAAAGGAAGATTTCTCAAACAAGTCCCATTCTTAATCTGCAGTTTATTGGTGGAAAAAGTATTAATTGAAAACACAAGTTCCTTTAGGGGACAAGCACCGTGGGATGGCGTATGTGAAGGGGGCGATCCAAGAGACATAACTAATCAAAACTGATGGGGTGATGGTTGGGGCAAAAGAAATAGGGAGACATGAAGAAAAGAAAAACCAAAAAAATTATATAATTGATAAAAGAGAGATTAGGAGAATTAGGTGAATTAGTAAGTAAACAAAAAGTAAGAATGATGAGGAGATTGGAAGAGAAGGCTAGAATAGCCGCATAGGAGTTAGAGAAAAAGACAAAAATATAGATTAGCAAGGGAGGAAAGGATAAAGAAACTAAATGAAAGAAAGGTAAAATTATTAAAGTTCAAAAAATAGAAAAGAAAGATAAGCCCACTTCAAGTGAAGGCCAGCCAATGGCTACCCGAAAACGGAGGGAGACGTAGTGTTTTCAGATTCAATCAAACTGGAATAAAAACCGGCTGGTTCGATTGGTTCGACATTTTTCGGCATTGAGGGGTTGAAAAATTGGATCGGTTGACCGGTTTGGGACCAAACCGGTCTGGTTTCGTCAAAAACCGCCGAGTCATGAGTCTCACTGTACCGCCATGGTTGTTTTATAAGAAAATCACATTTTTAATTAAAATTTATATTTTTAAAGAATCTAAACCCTAATTTGTTGTTTTATAGACACCCCCATTCACTTGACACCTCTCTCATTGAGCATTTGTGAGCATTGTGAGCCGGTTTCGTCAAAAACCCGGTTGAGTCGTGAGTCTCGCACCGCCATGGCTGTTTTATAAAAAAATCACTTTTTTAATTAAAATTTATATTTTTTAAAGAACCTAAACCCTAATTTGTTGTTATATAGACACCCCCTCTATTCACTTCACACCTCTCTCATTGAGCATTTGTGAGCATTGTGAGCACAAGATTGAAGAGTTTAGTTTTGGAGTGAGCTTGGAAGTTGGAGCTTGTTTGCCATTGCTTGTGGGCTCTTTGTGGTGATATTGGCATCCATATAGAGACTTCCTCACCTCTATTTGTGAGCACCTCTCTCATTTGTAAGGATTTGGAGGCTTGGGGCAGCATTGAAGAGTGTTGATTTGGAGTGAGCTTGGGGTTTGTTTGGCATTGCTTGTGGGCTCTTTGTGGTGGTCTTCACATCTACATTTGGAGGGTGCAACCCATATACAAGCTTGGAGTGTTTCTTCACCTCATTTGTGTGCACATTGAAAGGTATGTTAAATTTTAAACTTGCCCCTATTTCTAAATTTTATTAAATAGGAAATCTGAAATATATATATATATATATATATATATATATTATATTCCCCCCCGAGTTAAAGACCATACATGGAACCATAAAGACCATACATGGAACCATGCGAGACATAGTTGATAATCAAGTGTTTTGTAGTGTTACGCGAGGACGCGCACCCCCATTCCCAAGACGTCTCGAGTGCTTGGGGATGGGGACGAAATGTCCCCCCACGCACCCCCCAAATGCAAAAATGAAGGGGATGTCCCGTGCTTCGAGACTTTGGGGACTCCAACGGGGACGCCATGAAGTCCTCGGGACGGCTAGGGACAGTTGGGGGAAGTCCTGAAGACCCCAAAGTCCCCAAGTACCCGATGTCCCTAATATATATATATATATATATATATATATATATATATATAAAAGGATTATGACTTTGAAAAGAGGAAAATGAAAACTAATCCTTTTCCCATGCAAACTTACCTTCCTAAGAAATGGATTTTTATTGTCTTATGTAGGTTCCAAAAGAAGATATTCTAATAAGAGGTCACTTTGTTATTTTACATTTTAAAGCCTTTCTTATACATAGCAATAGGATCAATAAATTCATATGCATATTTTAAAGGATTTCTTTAGTTTCAAAATTTGTTGTGCAAGTCTTTCTGCTTCTTTTTGTATGATATTGAAGGCTTTACCGGTATATTAGGATGTTCTAGAGGCCAACTTTGTATTTAATTTTTTAGTGTTTTTCAGTTACCTTAGCTAGTTTTGTCTATGGATGGCTATTCATGTAGTTTGCATGGCCTCTACTATTCCAAAAAGCTATTTTTTTAATTTGAGGATATAATCATGTAAGTGACATGATAAAGAGATGTTGGCATGTTACAAGCCCTTTGGTAACATTATTGGCTATGGTGCTGAAATTATAACCTTTCATGTTTTTTCTAAGGTTAGGGGACCCATTGTATATTTTTAATATTTATACATTATTTTAATATACGTCCCTACTAGCTAGACTCTCGCCCCCAAAATTTGGGAATTTTTGCCGTCCTGTAAACCCTATTCCTATGACTCAACGCTCCCCTGTCCCGAGTCTTGTAACTATGGTATTTTGTAAATATTGTAAGAATCACATCAAGGGGGATTCATAGGTTGAAACTTGAAACCGGTCAAAGTGGCCAAGTTTCCCCATGTGATGCACCCGATATTGATGCCATTAGGTTGGAAATGATAAACTTATTTGAGAAACATAAAGAAGAGAAGGCTAGGCAAAAATAGATGGAAGTCGAAATAGGAGGCAACATGCCTTGGCCTAACAAGTTTTGAAGGCTTTGCTCGACCCCTTTCTCCATGTTAAAGACCCCTTTAAGGTACTTGCCACCCCCATATAATTATAGTCAAGAAAACCGGCCTCAAAAAAGAAAGAACATCCAAAGCTTTTTCCATCTTCCACACTTCATTAGTGCCTCCATGCCAACAGAAAATCAACCCACCTTAGATAACCATTGGAAGAAGCAATACAAAGAAGTAGCTTTTGAATACATTGCTAGATGGTGGTATGATGCAAGATATCCCTTTCAATGCTGCCCGCTCACCTTATTACCAGCCTATGTTTGATTCCATTGTTGTTGTTGGTAAGGGCTTCAAAGGCCCTAGTATGCATGACTTGAGAGGATCTCTTTTGCAGAAAGAAGTTGCATCCATAGATGAATATTTGAAGAGTTGTAAATTATCATGGGCCAAAACAGGATGTACTATTATGTCAGATGGGTGGAGTGATGGCAAGAACCACACCATAATAAATTTTCTTGCCTCTTGTCCACAAGGTACTATGTTTTTGAAATCAGTTGATGCATCTAATAGGGTGAAAGATGCAAATTTGTTGTTTGAGCTTTTGGATGAGGTTGTTGTAGAGGTGGGGGTGGAAAATGTTGTACAAATCATAACAGATAATGCCTCTAACTATGTTCTTGTTGGTAAGATGTTAGAGACTAAACACAAAACAATATTTTGGACTCCATGTGTTGCACATTGCATAGACCTCATGCTTGAGGATATAGGAAAACAAGATTGGATCAAGAACACTATAGAGCATGCCAAAAGCATCACAAAATACATCTACAATCACTCATGGGTATTGAACCTAATGAGGAAAAACACTGAGGGTAGAGAATTTGTTAGGCCAACCATCACGAGATTTGCAACAAACTTCCTCACATTGCAATCTTTTCTTTCCCAAGCACAAAACTTGAAAAAATGTTTTCAAGTGATGAATGGAATGCATCAAAGTGGAGCCATGAAACAAGATGGGAAAGACACAAAGAAGAAAGTTTTTGACAATTTATTTTGGAAAAAAATAGAGGTTGTGAAAATTGTTGAGCCTCTTGTTAAGGTGTTGCGGTTGGTGGATGGGAAAAAATTAGCCATGGGCTATATTTATGAGGCTATGGATCAAGCAAAGGAGTAGATAAGGGCAACATACAAAGACAAGGTAACTAAGTATGGGCCTATATGGGAGATTATAGATAATAGATGGAACAATCAACTCCATCGCCCTATACATGCAATTGGATATTTCTTGAACCCAAAATATCATTACAGAGCTTAGCTTGGAGAAGATCAAACAGGAGAAGTAAAAGATGGTTTGTATGAGTGCCTAGAGCGCATGGTCCCTGATGAGAGGCGATAACTCGAGGTTCACCAATAGATCAATTTCTTTAGCAGAGCCACAGGTACCTTTGGGAAAAACTTTGCAAAGATTACAAGAGATGTGGACCAACTAGGTAAGCAATTCTAAGTTTTTTGAAGTTCATTTGATTAAACATTTTAATAAATAATCATGAATTTTTAGCATAAGACAATCTAATTTGTTGAATTACGCTATAAGTTATAAGTTTTACTTTTAAATTCTAACTTTGTGTTTTTATTGTCATTGTTTAAAAATTAAGCATTTACATTTTTTACTGCAGCACATTGGTGGGATTCATTTGGTAGTCAGTGTCCTCAATTGCAAAAGTTTGCAATTAAGATCCTGAGCGAAACTTGGAGTGCTTCGGGTGTGAGCGCAACGGGTCCTCTCTTTGAGCGATTCACGCGAAAAGAGAAACCGTTTGGAACAACAACGGTTGAATGATCTTGTCTTTGTGTAGTACAACCTTGGGCTAAGGCGCAACCAGTTGAACCGAAGACCTAATACAAATCCCATTGTCTTGGATGATATAGATCCAACCTCGGATTGAGTAGAGTCACCAACAGAGTTTGATCCCGATGACTTGGGGTGGATGGGTTTGGATCAGGATGATGAGCCACTAAAGAAGATCGCCGCCACCATCACGAGACAACAGTACTAGCCGCACTCGTCTTACTCCTCCGCCAATGCAATACTGGTTGTTGCAGATGTACTTGAGGATTTGGATGGGTCCGAGTCAGAGGACGGTGATGATATTGATGAGGATGAGCCTGAGGATCCCATTCTCAGCAGTGGTGCAGAGTTTGATGATTGATCATTGATGTCATCTAGTTTCTTCTAGAGTTTTGTAACTTGTAGTATCTATAATGTATCAATGATCATAGCATGTTGTTTTTTGGAGTCTTGGACTATGGAGGCCATTTAGAGCCTCATTATTTATGTATTTTGTTTCGGAATCTCATATATGATATATGTATTGTGTATTGGACTTGGAGTTCGTGCCATTTTGCTATAAACACCTTTCTTACATATATACAAGAGCAAGCTTTGCATATTTTGTGTGTAATTGTTGGAATCATGGTTTCTAATCTTTCAAATATATTGTTTTCATTAAAAATATAATTTTTAATGTGTTTTTTAGTATATTGGCTCATAAAGTTTGAACCGATCCAGTTCCGGTTCCAGTCCGGTCCGGTCTGACCCTCGACCGGTTTCGAATCCGGTTTCAATTTTAAAACATTGGTTGATACAAGGGAAACTATACAAAAAGGGACAAGATGAAGTCTTGGAACATGAAAGAAAGAACATCTTAAGAGAAGCCCATGAAGGAATAACGAGAGGACATAATGGAGGAGATGCAACAATAAAGAAAATAATGATGACAGGTCTATGGTGGCCCACACTATTCTCACGATGCACATAAACATGCTAGATCCTGTGATATTTGTCGGCGGGTAGGAAAACCCAATGCCAGAGATGAAATGCCTTTAAGGCCAAGATTAGCCCCATTTGAAAAATAGGCAATAGATTTTATCGACCTATAAAACATGCTACAAGACACTCATAAGCAAGATTCATCATTACAGGCACATAGTATTTAACAAGATGGGCAGAGGCCATGCCTACAAAAGACTACACTTTGTATGAACCGCGACTAAGTTGATCTATGAAAATATTATCACTAGATTTGGATGTCCACTAAGCATCACAAGTGATCAAGGAAAACACTTTGTGAATGCCACAATCAAAGAACTTTTGGAACATTTCATGATAAACCATAATAGAAGTACACCATATCACCCCGTGCCAATGGTACAAATGAAGCTTTCAACAAAGTGCTAGAAATAGTTCTAACAAAGATATGTTCACTACAAAAAGTAGACTGGGATCTAAAAATACTTGCAACACTATGGGCATACCGCACAACTTATAAAAGGCTGACAAAGTATTTTCCCTTCTAGTTGGTATATGGATTAGAAGCCGAGGTGACAATGAAGTTCATACTCCCAAATCTTAGAGTGGCCCTAGCTTTGCGGATGAATGAACAATCATCGGTACATGTAAAGTTAATTGAATTAGAAAAATGGATGAAAAGAGGTTCATAGCCGCATACAACCAAACACAAGAAAAATGCAGACAAAAACCATGGCATGACAGACATTGTAAGCACAAAGAGTTTGACATAGAAGACAAAGTGCTACTTCATGACAACAAATGGAAGATACCGGGCAAACTGAAAATTAGATGGCTAGGGCCATACATAATAAAAGAGATTCTATCATCAGGAGCTACAAAGTTAAGAACATTTCAAAACAAAGAAATTCCAAGATATGTAAATGGGGTGCGATCAAGAAATATCACACCGTGGATTGATTAAATGATTCAAAAACCTTGAAAAAATATATAATAAAAATAAAAGAAAAAGAAAAAATAAAAGAAAAAGAAGAAAAACAAAAATATAAAACAAGAAAATTTGTCCTCTTTGAAAACCGACAATTGATGGAGTTGACGGGAGGAGGGCGAAAACCTGCAAGGGCACCCTCTCTCTACCTAAAACAAGTCAAAAGGAAGGAAGATAGCAAAAGAAAGTGAGAAGGAATAGAAGAAGAAAGCAAAGAGTAAAAGAAAGCCAAGAAAAGTGAAAAGAAAGGAAGGAAAGCAAGAAAAAACTCAAAAACAAACAAAAGATAGAAAAAATAAAAACATGCGGAAAAAAGAAACCCGCACATCAAAGAAAAAAATGAAGTCATGTGGACAAAGGAAGAAACAGACTTGCATGGACGAAGAAGGAAAAACCGTGAAATAAAGGAGGAGAAAAAAGCCGCAAAACAAAGGATGAGAAAAGTCGCGAAACAAAGGAGGAGAAAAAGCCGCGGACGAAAAGTGAGAAAAAGTCGTGGAAGGAAGGAATAAATGAAACCGCAGAACAAAGAAAGAGACAAATACGCGAGTGAAGGAAGATAGAAATCATGGAAGGAAGGGCCCAAAACGCACGTAAACAAGGAAAAGATATAAATCCACAAGAAAAGCCGCACAAAGAAGGAAAGGTATAAAAATAAATAAACAAAAATCAAATGCCATGGAACAAAGTAAAAGGCGGAAACCTGCGAAGCAAAGAAGCTAATACCCGCGAAGGAAGAAAATAATAAAACAAATGATACACTGTGAATGCAACAAAAACTAAGAACATAACCGCTGCTAAAGCAATAAATGCGGTGGGTGGATACAAACGTTATAAAAAGGAAAACCCATAACAAACAACTCTTTATTGTGAAAAGAACCAAGGCCAAGAGCGAGAATGAAGAAGCAAAATAGAGAAAGCCGAGCTAGGGCACAAGAGAAACTAGGGAAAATGGCTACCCCCACCATTGTTGCACAAAGAAAACCTCCTAAAACCTAAATTTGAAGCATGAGACATTAAAATCCATGCTCCCAGCACCTCCGCAGGAGCCTTCTCCCATGTTCCATATAAGGTTGCACATGCTCAGGATACACAAAAATATATTCATTCAACTATTACAGAATACAATCACACCCGCTTGAGCTTTATCGTCATTACTCCTTCGAAGAACAAAGAAACAAAACAAATGAAATACAAAAAGAACACGAAGGTTGTTGAGAGCTAAAATTGGATGCATGGAGCAAGATTCCGTACTTTAAATGACCGACAATGCCATTAGGGTTCTTCTCGGCCGGCTCCATAATGAGATGTCAGATCTGGACCAACCGTATCAAATCAACACGACGATAATGGAAAGAGTAATGAGACTATGAGCAAAAGGGTGATCAACATTACAAAAGAAGAAAATCCCTATGCAACAAACCACACGATTGATTGGGGTCACAATGTCGAAAAGGGGAGTGCACATTGGAGAAATCAAGAGCAACATTATGAGGTATGCCGCAAAGCCATTTGCTTGAAAATTTATCATACTAATAGGGAAGATGGAGTCCATGCCACCAATGCCACAATATCATTAGAAATGATTATGAGCTAATGAGTATAACTTGTTTGAGGTTCTTATGGCTGAGTTCCATGAGAATACAAGAAAGATTAAGGAGGGGTAACACACTTTCTGTTATGGGTCAATTCTCCTGTGTTTAGCTATGTATTTCATCAATACCCTACTGTGCAAAACAAAGCAAGTTCAATTGGACCAAAATATACTCATAGCAGAACAAATATTAGGTCATATGAACACCATGCCTCAAGTAGCCCAAATTACTTCTTTAATCGTGGGGATAGACAATATTCAAAACTTGGTAGCCAATAAGGCTAGGGTTTCAGAACAAATAGTAGCTAAATATGAGAAGAATGTTGTCTTCATAGCAGATATTGATTATAGATTCCTTCGCCCCTTTACTCCTCGGATTGCACACATTGCTCCATTACCATACGAAGCATTAAATGAGCTTGTGGTAACCACAATTCAAGCACTCAGAAACCTTCCAATTGATAACAAGAAGCCAGTGCCTCCAAACATTGATGATGTCATTGCTGAAACATGGGAGGAGTTTAAAAAAAAATATGTTGAAAACTTCACTCAAGAGGGAGCAAAAGCATCTATGCCATTAGACAAACCAACAACAATAGGACATGAGAAAGGAAGAAAACAAGTACAAGGAAAATGTTGGCTAGATTTTTTGCATAGCTGAAAACCTAGGTAGTCATGAGATAAATCTCCTTCATTTACCGGTGAGGCTCCCGCATAAGATTTTGTCAGTTGTTTTTCCTAATATCTATTTGTTGGTATTACTTTAACTATGTAGCTCATGAACCATAACTAGACAGTTTTGTAGCAAGTAAGCAATATGTGCTAGAAAGGAAATAATTAAATGCGAGAAGAAAGGAAAGGAAATGTGCAACTTAACCAATAGTTGATAGAGTTGATCACATGCACATAGATCGAAACAAATAGATCTTAAAACGCATAATTTGAAGCAAGGGAAAGTTTCAAATCTAGATCTAAGACAACACAAAGTTTATGCATAGATCTAAAAAGAAATAAGAGACGAATGCACCGTTGACACAAAGTTCTCCGAAAATCTCTTCTCTATTCCTCTGCTTGTAGAAAGCTATCAGGGGTTTCAGCTCAAAGTCTGGAACACAAGAATGCTGATTACAAATTCCGATCCTTTAACCCGTAGGTTCTTCCTCTACTTATAATGTGTAGAGGGGAAATTACAAATGGGAACTACAACTGAACTAGAACATGAAGAAGTAGTAAAGGGAACATTTGACAATCATCTTCCTAGAATTCCTCTCTTAGTGACATGCATCAAGAGTTTAAGCCAAAATTGTGCACATTTGTCACCTATCTTAAAGAATCCTTCCAAATAACTTAAAGTAATGGTTTTTAAAGCAATAACTTTAATTTTACATTTTCATCCGGGAACATAAGAAATAAGAGAAGAAAGAAGAGAAGAAAGAAGATCTCACAAATGTAACATTTACACTTTCTTTTGTTCTCGATATCAATATACCACAAACATGTAATTCAACATCTTCCCATCTGTTTTAACAATAGCCTCTCTCTCGGTTCTAAACTACAACAACCCTCTGGACAAAGCAACAGTGTTAGCCTTCACCTTCTCTAAACCAGGTCCATATCCCTCAACATCTGCCTGAAGCTTTATGAGTCTGCCAATTGAATCCATCGTGAAAGGCATGGTGGCTTCATCAACTTCTTTCCGTACAACCAAAATAAATTCCTCATGGGAAGCAAGTAATTCATTTGGGATGCTCTCCAACACTTCTCCCATCTTACTTTCCAACAACTGCATCCTTTTCAACGCATGAGCTTGAGGATCTCTACGCGGAAGGAAACTGAAATTTCTAACTGCTTCCCCTTTTCCATCAATCCACCAGGTACAATTTGCTCTGCAATTAGCACATCCTCTGGCAACGAGTGTATCTTAGCTAAAGTATCCAAATGACTTTCAACAACTATGTTCTCATCTTCTATCTGTGTCATCAATTCCTTTAGCTGAGATACTGCCTTGTGCATATTCTCCAATTCAGCTGGTATTCTTTCAAAATGCTCTGAAGCTTGGTGAATGATTTGTTCTTTCCACTGAGCAATAGCTTTGACTTGGTCCCTTGCATCTTCTACCTCCTGCATCAGATGATTACTCACCTACTCATGTGCTATAATGGGTTGAGAGGAAGGTTTGACAACCTTAGCAATGATCTCACATAGCTGGGACACCTGCTTTTGAAGCTTGGCTCTCTCAGCCTTCTCTTTGTCAAGCTTAAGGAATAAAGCATTCATTAGTGTCTGTGTATCCTGCTTTAATCCTTTTGTGGTAGTTTGACCTATTGGCACTCTTGGTCAGCATCATATATCACCGTGTGAGTTCTCCTTTGTGATGGAACTGATAACTCAGCGAACTTTTGTCTTGATTCCTCAATAATCAACCTAGAAGTCATTTTGGCAACTTTAGGTCTTCTATCTCTTCCGCCCAAACTCAAGAGCAGTTGAAAGTCGTGTTCCTCCAGGTTGATCTCCTCTTTGGCTTCTGGGATTGTCTGCAAAGCCAACCATGATGAAAAGTTGCTTCTCGGGAATGAGAAGTCACTGAGTGCACCACCATCTCATGCTCTGATTCTGCTCTATCCGAATTTGCCACCGTGTTGTGACTGCCACCCTCTGAATTGTCCAAAGACAATGCTTTTTCAAACTCCGCCATCTGTGCTTTCAACTTCTCCACATGGAGAGGTGAGGATCTGAGTGGTTGAGGAGAAAATACAAATGATGCTAGATTCAACGGAGGGACAACAAGATCTCTCGGGGTTCCGGTGATGCCGAAGTGCTATGAGTTGATGCTGGAGAAGTTGGGACTATCACGATAGCTGTGAGATTTCACCTTTTCCTGCATGTGAGACTTCTTGTGAACTTTAAGCTTTTCTGGCCTTCTTTACTTTCACCTTCGTGCTTTCTTTTTTGGAGTCTCCCATGGTAAAGTTACTTGTGATCTGATTCATCAAAGCTTCATCTAGGCAATACCCCTTTGTCAACAACCAGTTCGAAGTGTTAACCAGAACTGCGAAAGATCTTTCTTCAATCGTCTGGCAGCCACCAATGTTTTCCTAAAGAGCAGCTCTATCTCCTCCCATCTGATGGTATGAGTCAAGTATCACATGCCCATCATCTGCGAGATCTGCAGGTATTCGTGCCAAACCATAATCAGACACTTGTTGCGCCGATAACCTGCTGAAGTCTTTCTTTCTGATTTCATACTCGTTTCTGCACTTCATCCAGAAGTCCTCCAACAAAGGTACATGTGAGTATTCCTGGGAGATTGTCTTCCTTGCTACCCCATATGGGTCAAAGTTCAGCCGTGCTAGGAAGAACTCAGCTCATACTCAAAAAACATTTCAGCTTCGACTCCTCTAGCTTTGTGGATGCTCTGGCAGCTGTAATAACCCACTGTGATTGGAAAGAAACCCGTAGACTTGTGTTGCTTTGATTGTAAGTCATGCATCTCCACGAGCTGTCTACACAACTCCATGATGACCCACTTGTCGTTTGGATACCTCGGCAACTTCACTAGTTCTCCCGAAAAGCCGGTTACCCTGAGATAGGTGAAGTTTGCAAACTGGATGAAAATACAACCATGCTGGGATATAGCTTCCCAAGCTTCTTTGCTTACCCTGTTGGTCTTCAGATCACTATTTAATTTGCAGATGAATTCATAGAAGAACCCATCGTTGACCGCCTTGTAATCTTTGTGGCATTCAGGAACTGTCAACTGTGGGAAGCACTCAAAAATAGGATCTTTCGCTAGTACGCCCCGTCTATCCAGCTTGGAAAATATACCCTGCGAGGCTGCTGCATATACTAGGTATGAAGTCATTTTGAAGCTGTACGTCCGCCTCACACTCCGAGTTGCTCACCGATGTTGTCACTGATGATCTCCGCCCAATTGATTATCGAATCAGCTTTGTTGATCTCAATGGTTCTCATGAAAGCATACATCCATGAGCGGAAGTTGTGAGTATTGGCTTCTCCACTTAACCTGCAAAGCAATTTAGTAATATCATCCACCTCCTGCACCAAGTTGGATCATGGAAGAGTCCTCAGAACTTTGATGGGGACCTGGGCTTCTTCATATATCTACTGTTCATTATGCCCACGCAATCTGCTTTGTGTTTCTCCCATCTGTTGCCAGCATCCAACATGCTAATTGCAATCACCACCGGTCGTGTCGGAATCTTCAGACAATAATTAATAAACCGTAAGGCCCAACCCGATTATTGTTTTTCCCGCAACGATCCCAGATTGTTCTGGGAAGAGGATGATATGACTTTGCACACTCCATAACAAATTCGGGCAATTGAGTTGTGACTGAGAATGCCGATGCTTGAATAATTCCACTGCTTTTTATTGCCCGCATGAGAGATGTTTTTCCGGCCCTGGATCTGTCAATTATTTCGAAGATGGGTTCAGGGCCTATGTCTGTGTCATTATCTGGAAGCTATGCATGATTCTGCTGATCCTTCTCTTTCATCACGCTTCATCATGGCTGGAGCAATCTTTGTTTGAGCAATCATTGTCTGTGTTCTTTTTTTATTAATCCTGCTGGAATTCCTTGCAATTGGATCAGTTTGTGTAGATCTAGCAATTTCTTTAGATTTGGAAGATATATTCAATGTACTTGACATTGATTTGAACTCCCTTTCACTTGTATGAACACCTGCAATTATTTTAGACAAAGATGAAGTCCAGAGCATGAATACTTGATTTTTGTCACCAAAATCTGCATATGAAGCCTGCTGCCCTAAAATTTGAGGCTTTGCTTGCATGCAAAGCAAGCATAAATATTTTTAAATTCACTTGGGCACTTATAGTAACATGCAGATAATTATCATAGCATAAATCAAGCTATTCCAACCCTAGGCGCCAAACCTTGAAGCTTCCTGGCAATGAAAAACACCTTCTGATGCACAAAACCTCCTTTCCTTGGCGCCAAAACTTGTCTGGGCTGCAATCCTTAGCAAAAAGAATTAATTGCTTCTTTATTATGGCAGCCCATGCTTATATAACCCTCAACATACTATTTTTAATAATTGCCCTTCCTATTCCTGACAATTTAATTAATAAACAATCATGTTTATTCACCCAAATTGGGCGCCCAATTATGCATGCTGCTGGCTGCCTTTAAATAAATTTATTTTATTTATTTTTAGCATGCATACATGATCTATTTTCAGCTCACCCTCTTGCATTGACTTTCATCCCATTCTTGGCGCCAAAATTAGGCAGAGAAGCTATTAATAAAATGCCTAGATGGGTCGCACTTTTGGCAAGCGGGTGAATGCTAAAAATAGGAAGTCAACTTTGATGGGAATTTTCACCTGCGCACCGCAGCTCCAAAATCTCTTCCACTTAAGCTATTTGACTTTCATAATGGGAATTTTTACCCTGCAAGGCAGGTAAGAAATTCCCGCCTACCTGCCACTGCCAAAATTCCCACTAGCAAATTAAAACATCTCCCAAAAAGTGCGACTTGCATTAAAATTAGCCTCCTTTGATAAAGTGTGACTTGCATGGGTGAATAAATCTCTTTGGTGGGAAAAGTTAGCTTGCTAGCAAGCAAGAAATTCCCATCGGTGCTTTAAGTGATTTTTCTTTATTTTATAATGAGAATTTTTACCCTACAAGGCAGGTAAGAAATTCCCGCTTGCCTGCCGCCTCTAATTTTCTTATCGCAACTTAAGTGACTTTGTCTTCATGAGAAAAAGTATCCTGCAAGGTAAGAAATTCCCGCCGCCCCACTACTAAAAAATCCCATTGCATTTTAAACTCATTCATTCCAAAAAGTGCGACTTGCCTAGGAGAGGCTTTTTGTGCATGACTTCATCTTTTTTGGTCAGAAGTTTGCATTCTGAGGTTGATTCCTTCCAGTGCCGAGGTCAGATGATTTCCAAATGCTTCGGGCAATAAAATAGACTATACAAGACAAATAACAAACCTAGGGAATTTCACGAGACAAATTGAGAGAAAAACGCTAAATAAAAGTGAAAACGTTGCCAGAAGTTGTAGACAATGCTTTGAATTCATTCCCAGTGAGAATCCTATTGGGATGTGTGAATACATATGCAAAACTTCAACAGGGTTCAACTAGAGCACAATTTACTTTAAACGGGGCTTTATTTATTTAATAAATAATTAAATAAAAATTTCCCTTGAGACAAAACTTGATGGAGGGATAAAATGAGTTTCAACATCTAGATATTTGTCGAAATTGGCTCATATGATTCATTGGGAATATCTTAATGTAATACAAACATCTTCTGGCTATAAAAACACGAAAAGACCTATTATTTAAAAGGACAATTTTTTTTCAAATGGGTAGTCCCATTTCGGGTGAAATGGGACACCAAAAAGCATGGTCCAAAGTTTACAAAAGGAAGAAACTAGAGCCCAAACAAAAACCCCCTCCACAAGCTCCAACCAAAAGATAAAAGGCTAGGTATCAAAGAAAGTAGTAATAGAGGAAGAAACAAGTGAAGAACCAGAGTATTTAGGTGAAGAAACAATGCAAATTACCAAATCAGATAGTGAATAATCACAACAGAAACATCACCTCCTCCGCAAGAAAAGGAAGAAGAATTGGACCTAGTTTTTATAGGAGCCATTGAGTCATTAGCGTAATCACATCTTAGAAGGTCCGCATACATGTTCTACAAGACTTGTCTCTGACCAAGAGAGGACTCTCACGGGTAACTCAACAATATGACGTCACTCAACAACACAACAATTTTCTATAGTCGAGCGATTCTCCACTACATAAAGAGATTTTCACCGTACTAGACTAAGTCACCGCATTCGGCGATTTTCAACCAAAAAAATCAAAATTCTGAATATTTAATACACACCAAAAAATCGTTGGGATTCGTGATTTAATTCGTTAGTCATGTGTTTGTTTTGCGATTTAGGGTTATCTCTGCCACGGAAGCAACTTTTTGTGAGTGCATACAGGAACTTACGTTAAAAATAATGCCCTATTTTCGTATCACGAGTTAGGGTTTTTTCGTAGATTTAAATGTGAAGTTAAAAATAATCGAACCATAAATGGCGTTCTTGTAACACCCTTCAAGATTCGAACCCACAAAGCTTTACTCGCTAGAATAAAGACTGTCGACAATGGCATGACATGATCCATAGGAGGGTCGAAGCTGAGAAATTTGTCTTCTATGCTTTAAGTCTTGTTTTTTTCGTTCTATATAAATAAATAGGTACAACCTACAGGCCCACTTACAATTAAATTGGGCTTAATCTTTCTTCTAGTTGAGCTTAGTATAAGTATGTCACTTATATAAATATATGTGATTAAATATATCAATAACTAGCAAGTATTAGTATTATTTAATTATAAATGTTTAATAGTAACTATATATTATTCAAGAAATTATTAAGTAATAATTATGAATATATAATAATAAGTAATAATATATTAGTAAATACAGAATAGTAAATAAATTGGTAATAGTAATAAAGTCACTTATATAAATATATGCGATTAAATATATCAATAACTAGTAAGTATTAGTAATATTTAATAATAAATGTTTAATAGTAAGTATATATTATTCAGTAAATTATTAAGTAATAATTATGAATATATAATAATAAGTAATAATATATTAGTAAATACAAAATAGTAAATAAATTGGTATAGTAATTTATTATTAGTACAGTAAATTAATAAATTAAATTAATTAATAATAATAAATTAGTAAATCTTTTAGTCGAATTTAATCACGAATTTTATTTCGAATTTTTTTAGTGACGATTTTTTTACGAATTTTATACTCCATGAATTCGAATGCGGTGACTTAGGTATTAGACGATGTCATCCACCTACTTCCGCATTCTCTACTCAAGGAGATAGAAACCCAAATAAATTTAGATGAGAAAATCACATTGGAAACATTTGAGGAAGAACTCCAACAGCTGAGAAAAAGAAAAAGAAAACAACTAAGGATAAGGGCCACATCAAAGAATTAGAGGAACTACTAGAGATAACAGAAAAAGAAAATAAAAAGAAACAACAAGAAAGGGAAATAAGGGAAAAACAAAGAGAAACACGGAAGACAAATGAGGAAAAGGAAGTAGAAATGGAGAAGCAAGACAAAGAGGTGGCAGAGAAGCAACAAATGCAGAAGAAGGAAGAAAAGGAGAGGAGAGAAGAAGAAAAATTGAAAAAGAGGAAGAGAAAAACAAGAGGAACTAAAAAGGAAGAAAGAGGACGAGGAGAAGAAAAAAAAAGAGGAGGAGAAGAATGACAAAGAAGATGAAGAGAAAAAGAAAAAGAGGATAAGGAGAAAACCGAGGAAGATGAGAAAAAGAAGAAACAGGAAGAAGAGAAGAAAAAGCGAAGAACTGAGCAAAGAGGAAGAAGAAAGAAGAGGAAAGAAAGAAAGAAAGAAGAAAAAGAAAGAAAAGTAGAAGAACAAAAACAAGAATAGGAAAACAGAGCATATCAGAACAAAAAAACAAAGAGGAAGAAAGAAAGAAGAAGGAAGAGAAAGAAAAAATAGAGCAAGAACAGAGACAAACAACAACAATGCTAGATATTGCCAACACGAGAGACATTAGTGACATCTCACAACTCCACTCAAATTGAGCCTCTACGGGATTCACTCACATTGACAAACAAGCATTGCAACAACGAAAAGAGGCACAAAGCCTCCAATTATAGCATGGGGTAGTAGAGCAAACAAAAGAAGGGTACACAGTACATTTACAGAAACTAACACCCATGCAAAAATCTTCATGGAACAAAGTGCTAGACAAGATTGGATGCAGAGATGTGTGGACTTGGAGGAGGCCATGAATATAATTCTAAACGCCATGAAGATATATAAACCCAAAATCAGTATAGATTCCACCCTTCCAGTCGAGTAGGCAACAAAGCAAGCATTGAAACAAATACTGGATGAAACTCAGCCTGAATGACACTACAAAAAAGAAGATCCACATTGAAGTAGTGGATGAATATAAGGCACAAATCATACAACCACAAATCACAGAGAACCATCAATGGTGCACAAAAATTGAGAAGTCATTAAAAACATTGGAGACAAAAATTACAAATGCGGCTGCATATTACAACTATTCCATGGGTTGGCCAGGACTTACTCAACAAGAAAAAATAGAATTGACAACTTAGAAACATAGTTGAACAAATAATCCGTGGAATATGATGTAAACAAAGACATAGATGGCAAGCGAAGACAACAATTGGCGGACCTAGCTGAGAAATACTGCACAAAACAACAAAGAGTCGAAAAATTGCGTATATGGAAGAATACAACTTAACTATGGATATAGCCTTCACAAGGATGCAACAGAGCTTGCAACAATGCGGAACAGATGTACCCAAATATAGCTAAATCAGTAACCCACAAAATTAAGTCTCATAATTCAGGAGAATACTAAGATACAAACATGGGTAGAAGAAATCAAAGAATACCTAGCAGCATGGCATACATTTGAAGGAAAAATTACAAAAAAATATGCGAAATACATTCCAGTGCGACTCCATGATAGATGTGGTTGGTAAGCTATCGTGTCCTGTAAAACCAATCGGGCGAGTCAAGCGAGGGAACATCTCCCTACGCTAGACGTCTAAGTTCGTAAGTTGATGCTTTGGTTTTCCAAGGATGAACTAATAACACAAAGGACTTCAAGAAATAAGAAAATGGCACCCTCAAATGGCCCCAACAAAAGTAAATGAGGTAGACAGGGTTCTTCATCACTTGGTTGTCTCAAGGACGAGACAATGTTTGAAGTCCAGGGATGATATTGATAGGGTTCTTCATTAATTTTGAAGACTATAGAATAAAGAACTTGAACACCTGCGGAAGTCTAAAAGCCACGGAACACTTGAATACCTGCGGAAGTTTGAAAAGCCGCGGAATACTAGAAAAACCACAAAACACTGTATAATCCGCGAAACATTACCAAAAGCCACCGAAGATGATAAAAATCCGCAGAAGCCTAACAAAAGCTGTAAGAAGATCGAAGCAAAGCACAAACGGAGCCGATAGAGTCACAACCAAAAGAAGTGACTTTTGGAAAATTAGCATTGTAAGATACTTTTTGTAATTCAATGTAATAGATCACCATATATCTATCTATGTATCCATCCTATCTCATCCTCATATCATAGGAAGATAAGTAGCACAATATATACACATTGAGAATGATAAGGAGAATAATGTGAATAGAGAGAAAGTAAGGAAGAATGAATGATGTAATAAGAGTGTGAGATGGATGTGAAAGATATATGTAATAGTTATTTTGAATAAATAAAGAAAGAGATTTGGTGCAATGAACAATGTGTATTCTGTTATTTGAATTCTTTAGACTTTAGTTTACAGTTTATACTGCACTCCCGGTACATCCTTAACAATAGGGCGAACTACTTAACCCTCACAATCCGTGTTGAGGCTTAAGTTCAACAAGAAGGTTCTGTTACCATAGCTGTATATTCCTAAGAGATCTAGCAATACCCTGTAAAAGAGTCAGGGACTGAGATAAAACAGATAATAACTATTAGAAGTAACATATAAATTAAGACATTTATGTTTGTCAGATTCTTCTAAACACATCCATCTTAAAAAGGAGACCAGAGATAGCTATCTAGCAGAGAGAGGGCCAGATAAGCAAGATTTCCTAACATTCTCAGCCATTATTTGAGATGTCACAGTTTAGAGTCTACTTCACAGGTGAAGTATAATGTCCTGAACATCATTGGATACAGAGATATTAGTGTTGAGATATTCTCGAATGGTTTTTCATAAATTTCCAAACAATTGACACTCCTATTTTGTTGAAATTATACAGCTGCACATCCAACTAAACGTGCCAGCAGTTACATTTCTTTGTGGCTTTATTTTATTGACTTCACATTTCACATTCATGAGAAGGTTGAAGGTTCTGCCTGTTTGTATAAATAAGAAATAGAGGATGGAATATGTCAATGAGTTGGGAGTGTTGGTGCCTGCTATGTGCTTGTATTCTATGTACCTGCGAGGAAAAGCACTTTTTTGATAATATTGCTGATTTCCTCTCTGTTCCCTCGTATGTTTTATGTATGATATTTTAGGTTCAACTACTTTGCTTTCTTCCTGGCAAACAAATGGTTTATTTTCTGCATTTATTTGGTTCATTGCTGTTGTTGTAAAATTCTTGTTGCAATGCAACAAATGCCTGAATTATTAACATGGTATCGGAGCTTGAAAGTTTCTGCACCTATGGAGCTGAGAAGAAAGCTGGAAGTATTATATGTTGTCACGGATAAGTCATGGAAGCATTGGAATTTTTCATGATGTGCTCATTGTAGACCGTTGTTAGAAGGAGCGTGAGCATTTTAAAGAAATGTGTCAGGTACCTACTTATGTGAAAATTTAATTAAATCTTCTATTTGAAAGTAATTTTTGGAATTCAAAGGAAGCATGCGCATATTTTTTTTATTGGAGTGATTTTTGTATTCAAGGAAAAATAGCATGCAACACTCTTAGCTTCTTTTTGGTTAAGAAGCTGAATGTAACAAATGAGTTCACAAATTGTTTGTTTGGACTGAACTTATGAGTTGATCCTGCACAATAAAAATGTGTTTAAATTTTCAGAGAATGAGTTGTGATGAAACACATTTGGTGGTTTACTTAAGTGATGTAGCACATTTTGTGACTACAAAAGTGAGAGAAAGGAACCAACCAAGCTTTCTAGAGGTTGCCACTTGAAGTGGAACTGCTTTCATACTTATGTTATTTGGTATTTTTGTCCTTGCACCATCAATGATTTATCAGATTTTTATCTACTCTACTTAATTTTTTGCAGCTTGGATTAGATTCTCTCTGTTTATTCTGGTTGGAGTGCTTGCTCTTTGGATGATATTGCTGTTATTGTCAATTATGTGTGCTACTTGATTGAACTAATGAGAGATTTATTCCCTTTTCAATACATCATTTTCATTACTAGTGGTATCAAAGCAACAATCTGGGCAAAATTTTGAGGAGCAAGGAAGAAACAGACCACTTGAATTGTAGACACCTAAAAATGGCCCCTAGGCATTTATTAGTTGTTAAATTGCATGATTTTAGTATGTTTGTGTACATGTCAATTGTTGGTCCAAATTAGGTGCTATAGGCACGCTTTGTTGACTTTTGATGGTGCATGACCCCTCTCTCAGCCACCTTCAGCCATTATTTCCCTTATCCCCTCCTTGATTTGGCCACCTTGTCCGAAGCGTTCATATGGACTTGGGTCCTGTTAGGAGTGTCTTGATGTTCTTGGAGAAGGTTGTTGTGGCCCCTTTTAGCTTATGGGCCCTCATCCCTTGCTCCCGCCTTTTCGCTCTTTGACCATTGGAGGCTGGTTTGGTCACCGAGAGGGTCCTAAGTCTATAAATGTGCAAGCATCCTAAGTCATTCGACATCTAATACATTGAGAATCCAAGAGAATTAAGTACACTAAGCATTTTGTTGAAGCATTCTAGACCAAACAATCATTAGAGACTTCATGTTAGAACAACCATTGGTTTACTTAGTTGATGAATTGCTGCAATTATTGGAGTGTTGTTTTTGATATTTTCTAGGGTCCCATACAAATATCAAGATAGTTATGCTATCCTCTTGTTTAGGTAGGACCTAAAACATATTTTGTTTTTGTAAGGTTTTCTAGACATTGCCGCCCAATTAGGGAAAGAAGGTTTTCTATTTTGCAAGTGATCAGAGCGAAAGCACATAAATCTGAGGAAAGCTTTTGGATATCAAAACCAGGTGAATGCAGTTGTAAAAATGTATGAACCTATTGGCAATTTTGTCCAAAGCGTTCGGAGGCTTTAAACATTGTTAGGAGAGTACAAAATGCTATAGACCAAATTGTCTCATGCTCCTGGATTTCATGGGTTAGCTCCGTCTTGCATTTGAGTGCACATTTCCATTGTCGATCTTGACAATTGTGACCAAATCTCGTGATATTCAACATACACTTCCGAACCTTGCATGTCACGTCTTTTTGCTGGTTTTTGGTTATTGTTTTACGTGTATTAGATTTGATTAAAATGCCATATGTATTTGCATTGCAATTTAATTGAAATCCGTTTATCTATATTATACAAATCAATAATTTTTTGTAGATTTTTTAATTAATTGCATTTCTATTGGGTAGACGTGTTTTGCATATAGACTATAAAGGCTATATTCCAATTCTTAAGAATTTAGGGTTTTCACTTGAAGCAATAGTCTTTATGAAAAGTCTAGAGGCAAAATTTTAGGGGGTTGACAGACATGAAAATCATTAGAATTGATTAAATGACATGATTGTAACCGTATGGGTCTTTAGCAAGCATCTTTTTTCCACCCACCAATCCTCTTGGCTATTTCACCTTGACAAATTGCATTTTGAGCCCTACCATTTCAGATCCGTCTTTTTGAGCTAATCACATCTATCACTCACTTGGGTGCCTTATTTTGCCCATGAATCCCTAACCTTGCATGATCTTTACCCATAGTAAAACTTACCGATCTATGGTTCCAACGTAGAAGAACAAAAGGAAAATTCATACATGACTAATGGAGGAATCACGTGATAAGTATGTGCTTCCACACAAGAAGGATCTAGTGAGGGAGAATTATGGCACCATGAGTTGCCACAAATTCCAATAGATGCAAATGGAGCGTTAGACTACATTATTTCTCATGCATGTCAGCATCTATGGTGCAAAATTTGGTCACATCCGGACCAAGTCAAGAAAAATGTCTAGAAGTTAACAACAATGAAGGGAAACAACCACCTAGGGATGAGGAATCCGTGGTTCCTGAACAAGTGTGGGAGGAATATGCATGGGTGGTTATGGAACAACCATGGGAGGAGGATGCCAATGGTACCACCATTGGCATGTCAAATAGTAACACTCACCCCAACTTTGGAGGAGGACAAGGTGCTAAAATGGGCACGTCCAATAGGGACATCAACACCGGCTTTGTAGTAAGACATGGTGCTACAACAAGTATGCCAAATGGTGGCGTCAATGTTGCCAGTGGAATACTTAATAACATGCTCTTCTATAACCATAACAACATGGGAAGAGATCAGATTTCAATCAAGGATATGCAAATATGCCCTTGGAATTTTCCATCCATTGTACTCATAATTTTACTTCTACAGTTAGTGGAGGTTATGCCAACCATAACAACGGGTGAGAATAGGGGAGTCTATGCGCCTAATAATCAAGGGTTTGGGAGATCACATTTTGGATCAAGATCCTATCTAGCCAAGATTGAAAACAAGTTCAATGGACAAGGTGTGTCTTTTGGGCTCACCCTTATGGATAAATATTTTAAGCTCGACAACACAATTGAAGATCTGAAAGGGGACTTTGCTAAATTCTTTTTGAAAGTGGAAATCTATCAATGTTATGAATGGATTTGAGACGAATGATACCACTCTCTTAGATCAAGTTTCGAAGGGAAGTACAACTCATGATGAGAACACATGGACCAAGGACTTCATTTTGCAACACTCCATGTTTGCCTTAGCACAATTCATAATACCTTAAGTTGTCCACTAGAACTAGCAATTTGGATCCACATAAGAAGTTGGACCTTTACATTGGAGGTTTGAGTGAGAGTATTAAATAAGAATGAACGAATGAGGGTACATGGGTCAGCTCCATTTGGAAAGGTATGCAAATGACATTAAGAATAGAAAAGAAGAATTACTACCTTCAACATCAATTCCAAGCTCAAGTTTCAAGATTAAGGGACACAAGTTCTTTCACCACTTTCCATTCCCAAGTAATAGCTTGACTCATGGTGCAACTAGTGGAGAAGAGAGAAATGGGATTATGCTACCATTATGATTTAAAAAATGGACGTGGACATAAATGACTTGAAAAACATTCAATGCTTATAAATAATGGATTATTACGGGATTCGAGTCCAAAAAAGAGGAAGAATTTCTAGATTAGGAGCAACTAAAAGAGCAAGAAGGTTGTTGTGTTTTAAGTCCACGCACTACATGGGATCAACATAAAAGGATATGTTAATAAGGAAAAAGTAGTGGTATTGATTGATTTAGGTAACACTCAAACTTCAATAAATCGAAAGAGGGCATCTTATCTAAATTGTTTTTGTATCTGGTGTCCAACTTCCAAGTCATGATTTTAGATGACAAGGTTGATACATGTGGAGGAATATGCTATAATGTAAAGCTTTCTATGGGAGACAACAAGATGATTTCCAACATGTATGCCATTCCATTTGGAGGCATTGATGTGGCCTAAGGAATACAATTGTTGAGAATCTGAGATTGTTGAGAATCTGAGATAATTGATAACTATCTCCATGAAATTTCAGGAATGTCCATAGGGTTAACTATTGATGGAAAAAATCACAAGCTCACAAGAATCAAAGTTAAGCCCAACCCAATCATTAGCTCACATAGAATGGAGAATTTTCTAAAGCCAGTAGGTCACAACATAGTTTACCATCTAGGCTGGAACAAGAGACCATCTATCACCACCAACAAGTATTTGAGGAGCCAAAATTATTTCCAATGGTTAGGGGTCATGGTCATGCTATTGCATAAATTGTGGGTAGTCAGCCACCTAAAGTCAGACCCTATTGCTACCCGAGATTGAAAGTGTGGTTTGTGTATACACCTTATTTTTCACTTACAAATGATTTCTTTTGTGCAGGCCGTCAATGCATTACTCTTCCTTGAGTGCATGCCTAAAAGGGTGCATCAGATTAGGGTGGGCCGGCTTGCAGTACGTTGTGGAGATTGCTGTGGCACTTACCCTACCTACCATTATTATACCACTACGATACTTTTGCACTACCTTCTTATGTCACCTTTAGATGACCTTTCCATACACTCCAAGTGTCCTCCATCGCTCTTCATTCCTTTCCTCTTCCTCACCTTTTTGTGGATTGTTTGCAACCAACATCATTAGCCATGGTTGATGGTGTCTTGCAAAAACCCTGTCTAGCTGATGTGCTCTGCCCGGTTGATGG
Source organism: Taxus wallichiana var. yunnanensis (assembly GCA_018340775.1). Taxonomy (NCBI): domain Eukaryota; kingdom Viridiplantae; phylum Streptophyta; class Pinopsida; order Cupressales; family Taxaceae; genus Taxus; species Taxus wallichiana. Next base: position 577,134,483 of record CM031240.1, read on the forward strand.
AGTTTTGTGTTATGGCTTTACGTTATGGTCCCCTATATATAGGCATCATTATTGTCATTTCTCATATGCATCATTGAATAATATGCTTTGCCTTTGCTCACAAATCTGCCCGTAAGGGCCTAAGAGGTTTCAAGATTTAGTGGAACCCATACTTGAAGACCATCATTGGAGCATTGGGTCTAGGAGAAGTAAGAATGGGAGCTGAGCCAAAAGTTCTTCCACAACGTTTTGGGGCCTTGTTTCCAGCTTTTGAGCACTTTGTGGGACTCACAAGTGGTTGTATTATAAAAGAGTAGTCACGGGCACCGTTTAAAGCTTATTTTAGCTCATTTGAGGTTGACCACCATTGAAAACATGTGTGGCACTATTAAAAACATCATTGGCATCAAATGTAGTGTTTGGGGGACTCTCAAGAAGTTTGATTTGGCTGTGATTGTGAGTAGAAAGGGCTCAACATTAGTGGAGAACTAAATAATACCGACGACATCAACCATGGCTGATGTTGTTGGCACGTTGAGTTCCGCTTTTGCACCTGTCCCACATTTGCAAAATGAGCCTGTATAACAGTCTATATATGTAAAGACACATCAATGGTATATTGAAGTAAAAGGAAAGCTCGTGGAACCTCGTATTAATTTTGATTGAGGACTCAAGTAAACAAAGTTGAGCTCAAATTTGAATGTGAAGCGATGGTATGAGGACACATGTAAGCATCACGAATATGTAGTGAAAAGTTAGGAGGGACATGTGGTTAGGACATGTGGCAGGCTTTCGTGGTGCTTTTTGTCTTCGAAAGAAGTTAAGGGCCCGTGAAAATCATCGAGCCCGTGACTTTGGATTAATAAAAAAGCCCCGTGTCTGCAATAAGGAGCCCATGGAGAACAATGAGTCCGTGAACCGGTGTGTCATAATCCTGGAGCCCCCGTGGGACCCATGCAAAAGAAAGAGCTCCGCAAACATAAGGCATTAAAGGGTCTCGACATTATTGTGCCCGTAATATATAAAGGACCCTATATGTTATTAATATAGAGTGACCTGTCATGTCCCTTTTTGAAGGCTGATTTTTGAAGACCTTAACCCATTCTTCTCCCCGTGGGTCTAAGGAAGAAAGCAAGGGGAAGATTTGGATTATATTTTTATTGTTGTTTAGGTAGTTATTTTTATTATTATCATGTATCCTATTGGGAAGCCTAGCGCTCCAATAGAAGAACTTAAGTAGTTAGGAAATAAAAGTATTTTGAGCATGTAGGCTCCAAATACTAATTAGATATTTAAAAACACTTTATCTTAAGGGGTCGGCCATCATTTTTGTATTGTAAAGCACTCCTTGTGGTTATAAAAGGAGGTTGCTTGGCCATTAATGAATCATGCTTTTGGTGAATTTTCATATTGTGGTGAAGGATTGCTTGTTAAGCACCTTTTCCATCTCTCTCAAGGACGAAAACCCTTGATTGAGACCCTCCCAAGGATGAAACCCCTTGTGGAGAAGTTGGTGTGGACGAAACCCCACACTACACTTGGTTTTCTACACTTCATTGCTGGTTACAACTGATTTATGCCCTAAGCGACTTGCTTGGGAGAGTGTTTTGGGTGAAGTGGCTGGTTTTTATGTGAACAATTTGCATGATTGGATTCTCTATAATTTCTAAAGGTGAAATATTCCATTTCTATCAATTGTTTGAGTGTATTTGAGTGATATTTTAGTTCTGGAAATTATTATTTAAATCTGCAGTGGATGGGTTGCATGATAAATTAAAAATAGCACTTGTGGGTTTCTAAAAATCAGTTTTCTTGCATCTAATAATTGCTGGTTATTTCTCATAAATTCTGAGCATATTTCCTAAAGGTTTGAGTGAGATTTGTGCCTAGAAAAGTGTGTTTGACTTCTCCTAAGAGGTCGCCACCCTAGGAGCAAAGTGTTGGCAGCGTGTTGAGGGTTTCAAAGTGAATTTTCAGTCATCTACAGTCTGCCCTAGTTCTGATTTCAGTCCTTCACAACCAGCTTTGGGTCATTTCCAGAAGTCCCCCAAAAAGGGACATTACAGACCCCAAGCTCTTAAATTAAGGTGATCCATGAAGTATTAAGACCCTGACACCTGGCAGTTTCGAGAGACCAATTAGGAAGGCACACGTGTCCCAATGAGAAAAATGGACTATAGTACAATTATAATTTTTGTACAAAATATTTGATAAGGTTTGGGTGCATAGAGAGATCTTGAGAGGGCCATAACTTTTGATTGGGAGCTCCGTTTTTGGACCTGTCGGTGGTGTTGGAAAGTTTGTTCACAAGGGTATACATTGGTACAAGCCTTGGGGAAAATTGGTGGATATTTTGAGAGTAGTTTGTGACTGAGATTTTAGATTCCCTGATTTCTCCGACTTCTCACTCATAATTTCTTGTGTGCTTCTTTCTTCAGCTTTGATTTTCTTCCATGGGTCTCCAATTGCCCCTTGATCAGCAATGGGTGATCTTTGTTGGAGTTATAGGCCCGTGTATCTAGCTATTTTGTATCCGGCCTAGGATTATGTGTGTTCACACTAACTCATGAGTTAATCTTAATTTGGGAGTTAGTTTGATATTGTTGTATTTTATGCATGTACAATTTGGAGTGCACAAATATAGTGGAATGCCCTATTTTGAGGGGTTCACAACAATCTCTTAGTTGTTGTGTAACCACCTCTCTGGCCTACTTAGTAGCCACACTCCCTAATTTTTGAGTTACATCCAGGATTTGTAATCATTTGTGAGCTGAATAATATGAGACATTAAATTGATCTATGCCTGTGCTTAATTTCTGTGTACTGTGCATAAGCTTCTAGCTGTGGTAATGGCGTCTCTGCCGGAGAGATCCTGGTTAGAGAGAGTGATCTCCACTCTGATATAGTATCAGAGCCACCTTCATGCAGCCATTACTTTACAGGAAAGAATTTATTTTTATTCTGCAACACCTTCGGGCATTGCAACAAAAAATTAATCTCCAATTTCAATACCGAAATTTGGTTATATTATGCTATTGCTTGATCCTTGGTGTTTGAGTCCTTATTTTTCTGTTGTGGACAAGTCCATGCACTATTTTTTTATTCTGGATGAGTCAGAGTAGTTTGCAGGGCATTAAAATTTTCTCCCAAGTGCTATTTAAAATTTAGAATCCATTCTGAGGCTGGCCTGAGCATTGGAGCTGTGATAAAAAATCAATAACCGCTTCAAATCTTTCTGATTATTCACCTAGATGCCTTTTTAAAGAATTGGGCAATGAAAATTCAGTAATGGTGTTGGAAATCAGCATAGTTATTCAAATTTGGCACCTTCTATGTCTGGGCGCTATTTTTTATTTGCAATTGGTTTTTACATTGTGGGGTGCAGTCATTCGTCCTGACATTGTCTTTTTAACTGGGGTGCTGTTTTCCAACCTTGGGTGCTGAATTGAGTTATCATTTATTAGCCCAACTTTGCTGGTGATTTCTACGGCAAGTTCTTACCACCTCTAGTTGGTGTACAAAGTGCTGATGGCATGGTGAATGAGTACAAATTTGTATTTCCACTTGCTGGAAATAATTTCATGCTGCTCAAGAAGACGTTCTATTACACTTAGGCGCCACTCACAGTCCAAAACCATCTTCCATGCATGCAAAACTGCTTACCAATTAATCCTCTACTGCCGTTTCATTACAAAACCACGTTTATCATAAACCCGTGGTATTCAAAGACAAGGTATGGTTTTGCGTTTTAAAAGCCAGTTTTCAAATTGTGTAAAGAGATATTTGTGCAAGAAATATCTTGAAGTGATATATAGAAGAATTGGTAACATGTATTTTAGTGGGGACTCAACCAAGCGGGAGGTCTAGAGTTCAAATCACAAAACATTCTTCTGGTCAAATTTGTATTCATGCAAAAAGACAATGTATTTATGCAAAGAAACAAAATAAGAAAAATACAAACAAAGGGGGTCCTTTTGTATGGCGAGAACAATGTTTTAGGGGGAACTTTCTTAAAAATAAGGGTTTTTTTTTCAGTGAAGGCCATTTTGTAAAAGGTGGTATTTAGTTTTGTGAGGATTCAATTTTTTTTTTTTTTTAACTCAACAAAACTTTATATTATGTAAAACTCAAAATTACATATTCGGTTGTGCCAAGCCTGAAAGCTATTGGTCCAAGCTTGAGCATTATACAACAAAAAATAGAAGAAATAATCATGACAGAGAATCAAGATTAAGAATATATCTGATATCCTCCTGAAGCTTGTTGGACCACCATGGAGGGGGCATGCCATAGCAAAACAGGTCCTTGTTGTCCAGAGCCCAGTTAGCTAGTCCATCAGCAACTTTGTTCCTTTCACGAGGAATGTGATTGAATTGGACCTCTTGAAATTTTCCCCTTAGTTGTTTTATCTTCCACACCTCTTTGGCAATACGCCAATTGGGAGGGGAGTCCAATCTATTATCAGAAAGCAGGTGGATAATGATTTGGGAATCCGACTCAACTTGGATCTTATGCCATCCAATTTTCAAGGCCTCTTGCATGCCTTTGTAGATAGCTTTCACCTCAACGCAAGATTGTTGGTAGTAGAGCCAAGATTCTCAGCAAAAAGAACTGCACCCCACACTCAACATCCCTACCAATGCCTCCCATAACAACTTTCCTGGATTTCCTCTGGAAGCCCCATCCGTATTCAACTTACCATATCCTGGAGGAGGATTCTTCCAATGGCCGTCCCTTAGAGCTTTCTTCTTATTCTGCAACCTAGGGCAAGAAACATCCTTAGGATCAATGTTTAGCTGATTACAAATGTTTTCCCACTCTGGGGAAAGATCTTGAGGCAAAGATATCTTATGTTTCAGGCTTTCCGATATGTTGATTTTGGTCTTCTCCCAAACAAAAGAGCTGTCTTTACTGATTTGCATGAAGATTCTATTGTTTCTTTCCTTCCAAATATTCCAAAGGAGAAGAGAGATACCACTCCATAGCACAGGATAAGATTTTGGCCTTTAGGGAGGGATTCTGCCAAGCTCTAAAAATTTGCTCAAGAGATTCAAAATTTATCCAATGCACCTTAAATAAAGAAGCAAGAAGTTGCCACAACGGATAACCCAAGGACATGAGAAAAAAGATGAGTAGAAGACTCCTCATCATGAAGGCATAAAGCACATCGAAACGGGCCATACAAACCTCTCTTTAGAAGACGATCTCCAGTTAAGACTCTTCGTGGATGAGAAGCCAAAGAAAAAAACTGACTTTAGGCCACATACCCAGGTGCCAAATGTGCTTGAAGAGAAACTGAAGAGGATGAGGATTTTCAGTAACCAAAGAGGCATTGCCAACAATGTAATAAGTACTGGTGTCTCTTCCCCATCCCAGGCTTATCGTGGATCTCGGGGATGATGAAAAAGGGCGAGCTTTCAAGATATTGTTAAGCAACAACTGCACTTGATGTTCCATAGCAATTGGCCACTCCACAAGCGGAATCCAGGATTTCCCAATCTCCCATGGCTGAATAGCTGGTTTACCATAATGGGCAATCTTGACCCATCCCAGATCCTGCATTTGTTCCATAATAGGTTTGAATTGGGGGAATTGATGGATGAGAGGGGCCTGCCCATCCCAAGAATCAGTCCAGAAATTGGCACATTGCCCATTATTAACAATCCAAAAAGCTGGTTCTTAATCATATCTTCTCCCACTTTGATGAACCTCGAGTCGGAGATCCCTTAGTAGGCAGGGTAGATCTGATAATTTTCTCAGGAGGATTATTCTCAGCATACTTGGCTCTGAACATGGCTGCCCATAAATCATTAGGATAAACAAGCATTCTCCAATATAACTTGGCTGCCAAAGCCTTATTTTGCTTAGGAGAAGATCTGAATCCCAGGCCTCCTACCATTTTTGGCCGGCAAAGAACGTCCCATCTAACCAAGGACCACTTTTTCTTATCTTGAGCTCCACTCCACAAGAACTTCTGGCAAATAGTATCCACCTGTTTCAAAATAGTACCAGGGATGTTTAGGACTCGAGGCAACATAGATTGGCATAGCTTGAAGGACCGACTTGATCAAAGTCATCCTTCCTCCAGATGAAAGCCATTTATTAGTCCACTTACTTAATTTAAGCTCAAACTTGCTTGATTAACCACTGCCAGTCTCTTAACTTTTTGGAGGCTAAAGGACCCCCAAATATTGACACGGAGCCTTCCTTTCTGAAACTGGAAAATTTTCAGAATTTGCTCTTGTCTTTCAGAGCAATGAAAAAAGAAAATGTTAGACTTTCCATGATTAATAGTCTGACCTGTAGCAACTGAAAATGTGTGAAGAACTTTCTGAAACTGCTTAGCTTCCTGTTGGGTGGCCCTTCCCAGCATAGTGGAATCATCAACAAATTGAAGATGAGAAAGCGGATGGCTATTTTTGGCCAACTGAATACCGTGGATTTTTTTCTCCTAACAGGCTCTACGAGCAAGTCTCCCCAAACACTCAGCCATAATTATGAATAGGAAGGGAGATAAGGGGTCTCCTTGCCTAATGCCTCTAGAAGCTCCAAAGAAACTTGAGGGAGACCCATTCACCAACACAACAAAAGAGACTGAGGAGAAACAAGTCTTCACCCATTGAATCCATCTCATAGAAAACCCAAATCGAGCCAAGATTTTACAAAGGAAGCCCCAATCCACTCTATCATAGGCTTTGGAGAGATCCAATCTAATAAACATAGCTGGATGTTTTCTGAACTTCCATAGAATGCAAAATTTCCTGAGCTAACACAATCTCATCATGGATATGGCGACCAGGACAAAACCCCCTTGCTCAGGAGATATAATCTTGTGAAGAATGGGTTTAAGTCTTTCCGCTATAACCTTAGTGATGATTTTATACAGAACATTACATAAGGCTATAGGACGGAAACCGAAACATCTTCCACCTCATTTGCTTTAGGAATCAGTGCGATGTACGTCTTGTTAATCTCCTCAAGCAAATTATTAGTCATTCTAACTTCTTCAACCACAAGTGAGGATTCAATTTCTCCAAGTGGATTTTTTTTTCGAGTCAAATTGTGACATTCTTTCAACTTCCTTTTATGAAACCTCAACCCTCTTCCACCTTGTACCATTTTGTTTGCCACTTCTTGCACTTATGCAACTTCGCCACTAATCATTGTATCACGGAAGCATTTTCGACGGAGTTTTACATTCGTTCTTGGAGGAATATTTTCTTGAATTGGGGCCTACTTTACCTTGATTTGTACGCTCTACTGGGCACTTTATTACACTTGTGCCACTTGTGTATTGTCGGATGCATTTTCAGTTGGGTTTGATGTCCATTCCTTGGGTGTTGATTTCCTTTGCATGTGTATTGCTTCCAACATGGCTTTTTGTGCCAATTGTCACACTTGAGATGAAAAATGAAATGTTATTTTATGAGATCAGTTCATTACAAGAGGACAAGGTTAAATTTTTGGAAGAGAACAAAAAATTAAGAGGTTAAACTCTCTTATTCACTCCCTCCTACACAAAGAATGATGATCTCATTCACAACCTACAACAAAAACTTGGTATATTGCAACATCACCCTCATATTGTAGACCTACAAAACCTTGCCCCTAGTCCACTTGTAGTTATTGCTCTTGCATCCACCGACCTTGATTTGTCGGGCCTCTAAGCTTGCTCCTGCTCCCGATGCTCCTATTGCAATTTTTGCTACTAAGCTCGCTGCGCTTGTTGCACCTTCCTTTTTTCATGTGCCTATTACAGCTTACACACTCTGCGTATTTTTTTCAACTCCTTTGCTCACCTTTTTGGCTCCTTTGAGAAGCATACTTATGATTTTTGTTCTTGCATGCTCCGGTCAAAGGGATTTTCTACGGTGGAGGTATTTGCAGATATTCATACGGTATTACTTTCCCTATTCATCCTGTTAAATGGCATTATTGCCATGCTGTTGGTTTTGATGTAGATAATTCATTAGGATCACTTGATGACAGAGCTCCTATTTTTGTTCGCTCGGCTCTTTGTGAAGATCATGAGCTACACGAGTTCTACTACTCTGCCCAAGCCTGAGAACTGTGAGATTTCAGTTGTCAGAAATGATCAACCTGACAAACTTTTTGATGTTCCCTTTCCTACTTCAGTTGTGCACTTCACACCAAATCATATGTAGGCATCTTCCTTAGCCATCCGTGTTCGTTTGGGATGGAAGTTTGATCACTTGTGGCGACAACGTAAATATTCACTGAGAGGGCACTACAGGCATGACACCTCCACCATTCAACTTCTTGATCCGCTCATTGCTCCTCCTACATTGTAATGCATGTTCTTTGAGCAATTCTCTTGTTTTAGATGATGTCCTTTAGAGATTGACAACATTTTGGAGTTCTATACATTGCTTGGTGATGATATTTTGTATGGAACTATTTCGTAGTCGCACTGAGTCTACATATCCATGGAGTTTTATCATGTGGGTGTGCTCCATTTTTTAGCACTTCTCTACTTTAGTCGCATGACTAACACATCACCAATAGGGCTATCTTTTTGAGGTAAATTTCGTCTAAAATTTCAGCACTTTTTAGGCATATTGATAGTCTTTTTTGTAGTGGAGCTATTATTGTGAAGTCCATTGTCAAATTTTCAGTGTTCGAGTGGTTGTTTTGACCACTTGTATAGATTTATTGCGTCCCTCCACCCATTCAGCAGATGGGGTGTGGTGCAAATCCGCTTTTGGGTCTCGTGTCCTTGCCTTGGTAGTTCTTGGTTTGTGGCACATCGTATTTTCGACAGTAAATTGAATTATGTTTGGTGATTATTTGCACTATCGACACAACTTTTGACAATCCTTTAGTTAGTACTTGAGTTTGCCCTCCTAAAGTGTAGCTATTATGTTATATTTCAGTGTTAGATTGAGTTTTGTAATCGAGCAGTGGAACTAGACCACAATGCAAACCAAACATCATCTTCATCAAAGTGTATTAAGTTTTGAGCTGTGCCGCTTTGGATGCCTTGTAGTAGGATATTTCTCTCCACTTTGTTGTTTTTACTAGTTTTGGTACCTTGCAGTGACACCTTTTTATCCATGATAACTCTTTTTTCAGCTTGTTTGTAAATGGGCAACTAATCGCCTAGTTGTTGAGACCCATATTGGCTCTTGCTCAATTGCATACATCCTCTCGCTACTTATCAATGTATTCTCTAGATTTTCCACTTCTTGCACGTGTGGGACCTCTCAAATATTCTTAGGCTTTTGAGACTTCTCAATTGGGTGTTCTTTCCCATTTGAGAAGTGAATTGGGACCCTTGGGGATTTGCTTAGAGACTACAATTAGAGTGCCATTTGTCACTTGATCTCTTGTGGAGCTCTTTGAGTAATCGGTGCATGTTGATTCTCATTTTCCCATCGGTGCTTGTTGTGATCTCTAAATTTTGCATTCCCTTCACTTTCCAATTTTGGAAAATTCTACAGATTGTTTATAAATTGATGAAGTCTTTTTGTCATTTTATCATCTTTTGTCTTGCCACCTTTTGGGCCCTCTTCAATAGTTGTAGTCTATAAGGTCAAATTTGTCTTTCTTTTACCATTTTGTCTTTAGTAATTGTGTCATGAGGTTTGAACCATTTAGTTGTGTAAGTAGGGAATTAGGAACACGTTAAAGAATGTTACAGGATGATTATTATGAACTAATTATCAAACATTAACTATGCACATTCAAAATAAAGCATTCCTACTTGCAACTATGCTAACACGATATGACGATTGTTTAAAATACACAAAGGGACTAGAACTTTGTTGTGCAGAGTGGTGCAGAGCTGATTTGGGTGTGCAAATTAAGCAAAAGAGTTGTTCTGGATTTGGAAACGCTTTGTCTCTCGAAACTGAAATTGAAAACAACTGTGCAACATCTTACAACAACTGCACTGTCTTGACTGATTTTGTACGGTCCCGACTTCTTTTGTACAATTTTGGACCCTTCCATCTAACGACTCTTTCTCCAATTTGAATATCGTATGTGTGTTGTTTAATCTTCTTAGGTCGGCCGTAATGTGAATGTTTAACCTAAGGAAGCCTATACAAACAAGTCAATTGCATTTCATAACTCAATTGACATTCTTATGAGCTCCCATTACAAATATTAACACCAATGCACTTAAGGCTCTCCAAAATCTGTCTAAAACAATTGCACATCAGTTAGAGTAGCCACCACATAGGTCTAAGCACTCAAACTATGTTCAAGAGTCTAGCTTCCTCCATTTCCAAGCACTCAAAGGTCATAGAGCCATGTCTTAGCAAGAACAATTCACTCCAAGCATTGTCAAAGGGCTTCCAGGATAAAAGGGATAGTTGAAGCATTTGAAGCACACCGCATCACACTACCACTGCGTTGGGTACATGCTTTACTCTATAGTTAGCCCATTATCTTTGTGTCAAGAGACACGAGGGCACTAATAGGGGGTTGGCTTAGATATGCATGCACACGTGCACATACACTAGGAAAGTGCATGAGGTTTGCTCTCGCTCGAGGGGATGTAGTGCAGCGCTTGGATTGGTTCAACAAGGATTGACCACCAAGGGTAGTCTAGCCTTGCCCACACACTGATTTCTCCTTTTGGTTATCTAATGCTTTCATGAAGTTTGTTGCATGTATCTAGGGTTTTTGTTTTTGTAGGTTATTATCGGATGATGTTGAAGTTGTGTGAACCCTAGCGACAAACAACGACACTCATTTCCAGAAAACAAAGGAAGTCAAAGTTACAGAGGACCCCATTGTGCACAACTCCAAAACTGTACAAAAGAAGTCAAGACTGTACATTATTAGTCAAGACTGATCAATAGTTGTATAGTCCTGCATAGAATCATTTTTTGTTTCTTGTTTCAGAGATGAAGCATTTCTAGATCTAGAACAACTCTTTGCCTAGTCTGCACACCCAAATCAACCTTGTACCACTTTGTGTAGCTAAGTTTTTATCCCTTTGTGTGTTTTAAGCAACCGTCACATCATGTTAGCATAGTTGTAAGTATTATTGCTCTATTCTGAATGTGCATGGTTAATGTTTATTAATTAATTCAGAATAATCAACCTATAACATTCTCTAACTTGTTCCTAATTCCCTACTTCTTACATGTAACTAAATAGGAAACAGTTAAAACACATGATTCAAAGATTTTTATATAATTCAAGTTTGAGAGTTAGTTCTATATGATTTTTCTAGTGTCAAATGAGATAGTCGATGGAAAGGAAGTTGTCACTAAATTTGATGTGTAATCATTCTAGTTGTCAGGATTTTCGTTTGGTCACAATGTGTCAAAGTTTAATGTGCAATCTTGCTGAAACACAAAGTAATTAATTTCTTGAGGGATTTTGATGTCATTTGCACTTGTTAACATTATGTTTGTTGTATTTTCGGCTTTGAATTATGGTATTATGATAAATATTGAGGCTCCTGTGTAAGAGACTGAGTTATTTATCTGAGTTATGAGGAATTTGTACTGTGTAAATTGATGTGATTCTTTTAGTTGTTCTTGACCTTTTTATTGAAGCTTTGCAAATTAAGCCCAGTGGATGAAGGCACTAATAGAAGTCAATTTGATCACTCTCATTTTACAACACTTACTGTATTTCCCCCTTTGAGATCTTTGTTTTCATTGTGCACATCTTTAGGGGTCCGTTTTAAATTTGGCTGCATACTTGCAAGGTGTCCCCTGTATTTGTTTAAATTCCTAAGATAAGAGCCTGCAAGTTGTGGATATCAATTGTATTTTTGCATCAAAGCAATTATGATTTGTTTTTATCATGCACGTGTGTGATTAAGTCACAAATGACACTTAATTGGGTGCTTAGTCATGGAGATTGCACTTGTAGATAAATCCTTTGAGTTAATTTGAGTCTACTTTGTGTGAGAATTGCTAGGAATTCTCCCTTGGCCTTGCAGAACCATCAGAGTAGAGAAGTGACCCCCTTCTCATATTTGTTGGTCTTAGGTTTGGCCTGATTTGTAAAGAGAACCCACTTGATACACCGACCTATCTTTGTCTCTCTTCGCCAAATCCCCGGGGTCCATATCTGAGCTTCAATATATTGGTGCCGTTGTTGGGGATTGCGCCAATTCCTGTGTTTCATATTGTGTGTTCCTTGGTTGTTTTATTTTGGATCTGTTGTTTCTTTGTTTCAGTCATTATGTCACGTATTTTTGTGTAAAGAGCTCAAATCTTGTTGTGATCAGATTTCTAATCCATAATGAATCTCTAATTTTGCATTTGTATTGCACATTTGCTTGCTGATTATCAATTGTGTTCTGAATTTTGGCAAACGAATTCAAAAATTTGTGTGCTCTCATTTTTCCGGCGACTCCAGTTTGTGGATCACCCAAATTTGGTGTGGACTAAGATTATTGGTTCAATGATTTTCAATGCAGCAGTTAAGTGTGCCTAATTCAGATTTGTGGTGACACAGAGATGGCTAGCTTTTCTCAGTTTGGTGCATGTTAAGGTAACACTTGTGCTCAATCAGTTTATAATCAGTATTTGGATTTGTAAATTCAGATTAGTCGGAGTAGAATTGTAATGGTTCAGTGGGTCCCTCTAGTACTCCAAATGTGCTTATTCATAGACTTTCATTTGTTGATAAGAGATATTAGCCTGTTAATGTGGATAATGAAGAGGATCCTGCATTTACTGATGTTGAGTCTGTTCCAGTGATCTTGAAGTTGATAATGATTTTGAATCACATTTTTATGCTGCTGATTTGCAATCATGATTGTTGTACTGAGGTTTATAATTCTCATTGTGCTGATGAATGTGTCTCTTATGATGATGTTACTGTGGTCGCATATTCTCATGAGGGCTCTATTGCAGCTGATCTTAATATTGGAATTAAAGAGCGGCAACCTTTTGTTGAGCTTGAGAGTGACATTATTGTTTCTCCTTGTGTACTTGAAAATGCTGATTGTGGGTTTGCTGAATGTGAGTTGAATGGAGACCCTGCTATTGTGGACAGCTTGTGTAGGGAAGAAGAAGACTCATTTCAGTCCATTGACCACTTTGTGGGAGAGACACTTGTTGACATATGCATACTTTCAGGTCCTGAGTGTGTTGACATGGCAAATAATGATGTTTGTTTGTTGTTTGCTTAAGCTTGCCACTATTTATACGGTTCAGCTTGGGTCTTCACCATTCAGAACAGCTATGCCTACACATCTTTATGTTATCATATAAGTTAGTCGGTGTATATGCTATTGTCAAGATGTGTAGGCATATATGTTATCAAAATGTAAGCTCAATGTGTGCCATGACATAAGCAGGTGCGGGTCTTTGCCATTCAGAACATCTATGCTTACACATATTGATGTTAGCGTATAAGTTAATCGGTGTATATGCTATTGTCAAGATGGGTAGGCATAGATGTTATCAAAATGTAAGCTCAATGTGTGCCATGACATAAGTAGGTATGGGTCTTTGCCATTTAGAACATCTATGCTTACACATATTGATGTTAGCGTATAAGTTAATCGGTGTATATGCTAATGTCAAGATGTGTAGGCATAGATGTTATCAAAATGTAAGCTCAATGTGTGCCATGACATAAGCAGTGGAGAATAGGTGCAAATAGTCTAGTATGGAGAGGTGGGCAAGTAGTATGTAGAATTGAAATGTAACATGCCTCAAAGTGTATGCAATAAGATGATACTCAAGGATATGTATTCACATTTCATTTTCAAATAGCTAGTATGAGTGTCCTGGAAGGGGTTTACTCAATCATGTGGGCCAGGGGCCAAGTTAGTGAACAATCAAAGCTTAGGGCTAGAAGAATAGTCAATGTCAAGTTGTATGTACATGGCCGTAGAAGAATATAAGCATGTAGTAGTCTTTTTAAAAACAAAAACATTTATTTCATAGGAAATATATTTTTACAATTACAACGATGCCAAGCTTGAAAGCTATTTGTCCAATCCTAAGCATTATAAAGGAAAATAAACATATCGAAATCATTAAGGATAGTCTAATTTTATAATAGCTCTCATATCTTCCTGATCCCGTTGAGGCCACCAAAGAGGAGGATCACCATAGCAACTTATATCATGATTATCCAGAGCCCAATTTGCCAATGCATCTGCCACTTGATTTCTCTGTCTAGGAATATGTCTGATTTGCATAGTCTGAAATTGTGCCTGCAGACCTTTGATTTTATTTATTTCTCTCTCAATTTGCCAGTTTGAGCTCCTTTGTTTCTCAGTAATGGTCAACATCCTAACAATGATCTTGGAATCAGATTCCACCTGCACTTGAGTCCACCCACACTTAATAGCCTCTTGCAAACCCCGATAAATAGCTCTGACCTCAACAATATTATTGGTAGTGGTACCCAGTTTTTCAGCAAACATAAAGGCAACTTTCCCATCATGAGTTCTTCCAATACCCCCCATCGCAACAATCCTTGGATTTCCCCTGGAAGCCCCATCCGTATTCAATTTACCAAACTGCATAGGAGGAGGAACCCATGATTGCTTTTTGTCATCTCTCTTTGTCAATTTAAAGACAGGTAAAGTGGAGCTTATAGACTGTAAAGAAAGCACCTTACATATATTAGCCCACTCCGGAGTAAGAGTAGAGGGAAGGGAAACCTTTTGCTTGATAGTTTCTGCCATATTAATATAGTTTTCTGCCACACATACCCCCTATCTTTAATCTCTTGCTGGAAAATTCTTTTATTTCTTTCCTTCCATATATTCCAAATTAACAAAGAAATGCAAGTAGTAGTCTTTCAGTCATCTCAAGGGAGGGTGACTAAGCAAGCATGCCATAATAAGATATGTACAATAAAATGCATTTGAGCTTCCATGTGAAGATAGACTAGGCAAGTTAACCTATGATCCCATGAAGGGGATGCTTATGTATAGGTCCTATATCGATTGGTGCAAATTTTAACACGTTGTGTGAGCAAGAAGTAACATGTATGTTACTATTTGAATGTAAGAAATGGTCTTAGGGTGAATAATGTCTTGAACCATCACCATGGTCTACATAATTAGATATGCAATGTGTAGCTCGAGTACTTGTAGGAACCCGTGGACTCCGTGGTATGTCAAGAGGTTACATTAGTGTTTTTTTGCGGAACATGCTCACAAGGTTGATGTATGAGTGTATTGTATGCTGAACTCAATTAGGTCATGGATAATGTGTTCTTGTAGATTGTGAGAATTGGAGCTTTCTTATTTGTGCCAAGGTAGTTGGTTGTCATCGAATTGGAATATGAATCAATTTTGGAGGTTGCACTTGTGCATACTTGCACAATAGATTACTATGGAATCATAGGAAGGAATGTCTTTGATTGAATGGGGGTATTCATAGGGAACACCCTAGATTTTAACCACCTTGTTTATGGATAAATTTCAACGATGCAATGAAGATAGTATCGCGTGTATCTTGTATATCCACAGTTTTCCTAATAGCATGTCGAATGCGCATGTGTTGGGCATTACCAAGAACCAAGTGGTGATAGCCTTAGGTCCTACCATAAGTGGTAACACAATGCCTCCCAATATGTTTTGACGTTTTCCATCAAAGCCTCTTATAGTGTTTGTTGTATTGACCAAGTCTCTCGTGCGTATTCAAGACTAGTAAGTGGTGTCATAGTGCATATGTTTTCACTTGCTCCGTTGTCCACCATAACACTTTGTATAGGGCGCAGTCAAGGAAAACATGTAGAAACAAAGGCACATTGATAGATTCATCGTTCATCGTCAATAATCTCATGTTCATCAAATGTAATCATAGGGCGTCACAATGGCTCATTGATAATTGTACCAAAAAGGTCATCTATAGGATGCTCCTCTTTAGTTTTAGAACCATAAGGAGCTAAAGGAGGATGCACATTATAAGTCATATGAACCTCAAGATTAGTTTTAATTTTTTTGTGCCATCTGGTTTTGAAATGGATCAATGAACATCTTGAGATTTGCATTGTTGTGCCATTGAATCATTGGTAGGTGTGCTTTTCTCATTAAGCTCAATAGTGTTGTTCTCAATTAGACCTTGGATGTTGTGCGTTAAGGCAAAACATCTATTAGTTGATTGCCTTGTGCACCTATGCCAATCACAATATGCACTACTATCAAAGTTCTTAGGTTGAGTCTAAGTGGCAGCAATCTCCATAGACGGAGGAAGACATATAAGGTTGCACTCAAGTAACCTTTTTAAGACCTTATGAGGAGGCTCAACTAATCTTGTAAATTACCTCCTTTGAGGAGCAAATAGAACCCAATTTGTTGGTGGTTTGTGAAACCGTATCCACTTTTGCCTTAGCCTCATTCTTATTATTGCTAGCTCTAGCTTTGAAACTTACTATTAGAAGATGCAAGAGAGTTGTTCCCATGCTTTAGCTAGTTCATAGCAATTAACGTGACCTCACACTCCTTGTTTGTATGACACATTTCCTCAAAATATTGAAAGTATTTAAATGCAATGTCCTGTAGTTCTTTGTCAGCCATAGGATTTGACATTTTGGAAAGCACAGTTTGTGGCAGAGGTCATAGTCGCTAATGATCTCATTGGTTCCTTTTTAGTTGTGCAATCTGAGCATGGGATACCTTCTCACTAATGTTGATAGTGAAGTGGCATAAGAACTTGTTAGCCAAAGGATTGAAAGCATGCCCTAACTCATGAGGGAGGTCAGAAAACCATTGTAAGGTGCAGTCCTTCAAGATTGTTGGGAAGAGATTTGTTGGTAAGCTAGCGTTACCTGCATGAAAGGCTTTAAGATGTTGTTTTAGATCACCTTTACCATCAAATGGTATAAGCTTAGGTGAAACAAACCTTTTAGGTAGGGATTGCTAAAAATCTCTTGGGGTAATAACACTTGAGAACTCATGGCATGGCCCACTCTACTAGATCCTTCCTCCATTTGAGCTAATTTGGTTTGGAGAGTCAAAAATGTTTTATGAGTACTTGGGTGCTAATATTAGTGGCCATAGATAAATTGGGAATGGGCATTGTCATATGAGACGTAGTTCTAGAGGTTGCAAAAGAAGTTGTATGCTGTGTAAGAAGACTTGTAGGTATGTGAGGAGTAGCTTGTGATGCCCCCATGGTAGGTATACAAGGTGTAGGCGTCACTTGTGTAGCCGTAAGTGTAGACACATGACTACTTGAAACAATAGGATTATTGGTCCGAACAATTAATGTAGGATGTGAGCCTCTAGAAGGTAGATTAATAGTATTCAAAGGTTGCTCATGTGGCTCCTCGGCTGTGGTTTCCTTGGCATTCTTCAGCTCTAAAATTACACTCAAGATATCATCTATGTCCTTGGGTTTATTAACTTTTGTTTGATATTAAAAGTATTTCTGCTTGCTCGGGATCTACATCGTTAAGTTTGTTAGGATGTATTTTACCATAATATTTATTGTGTTCCTCACATTCCTCATAAGCATTCTCAAGTTTAAGCATGTCATTCACAACATGTTCATTTACATCCATATGCTTATTATCAATGTTTGCATCCATAGGAGAGGCAAAATGTAATTCACTAATGTTCACCATTTTAGTTGGTAAACAAACATGTGGCTGAGTCAAAAGAATTCGAATATGATCAATTGCAATGACACTCAATGTAGCACATCGTCGTGTATGTATAAGGGACCTAACCTTATTGGATGGCATATGATATATACATGAAAACATGAAGAATGTTAGGGCCAAGGATAAGATTTGTCTCTTGTTCATGCATTACGGGATATAAGAAATTAGACCTAAAGGTCAAACCCTTAGAGGGCATAAATATGAAACCCAAGTATAAAGATCAAACCCTAATAAGGGAAAAAAATCTGAAACCCTAAAGAAGATAAAAACCTAGGATTTGTGTGTTCAAATAAAAGATCGGGTTTCCCAAAATGTTTTATTTATTTTACACCTATGGCATGAAATGTAATTAAAAATTGAGATTTGATTTTAGACTGAGATCAATAAGGCTTAATAATCTGAACTTACTATGAGTGGATGTTGCAGTTACTTGATTTAGAATTAGCAAGACAATAGAAAGACGAGTTAGTTGATTGTAGGTGTATGTCACCCATAGAAGGTGTGTCGGTAGTTGAAAATGATTTGGAAGTGCTTCATTGGGTTCTCAGTTTGAGAACAAGGGATGATAAACTGTCTGGATGTTACTGGTATACTTTGATCCTTGTGGTAGACCAACACTGTCTGGGAGCTATTTAGGGGTTTGTAACTTATAGAAAATCCTCGCCTTTGTCTATTTTTATTTTTGGATACCCGGAGCTCTTCGATCTTGTGTGATGGTGCTTGTTTTTGCTCTTCTTTTTCCAAACCCTAATTGTGCTTGCAAGACCACAAGGGACCCTTAAAAGGGGTTAGCATTTTGGGCTAGACAACCTTAGTCACACTCCTAATGATGTGGCAAGCGTTGCCTACATGCCAATAATCTGAGAGTGATCAAACTGCATGCAGTTCTCCCTCCTAGGTGAGTGTGTGTAAAATCACGTGCTCAAACAATTGACCTTCCTTTAGACTTTGACATTTGGCATCATGCAACTTTGACCTCTTTGATTTCAGATTTGGCTCTATGGACTACTCCTTGAGAGATTACAGACGCGCTTCAGCTTTGTTAACGATGCTCAATGTAGTGAGAGAGTGTCTCCAAGGTGTGTAGAAGGTGAAGAGGTGAATAATGACCTTACATATGTTTTGTATGTATAGACAAATCTTTGTTAATTTCCTGCTAGCGCCGACCCATGAAATATGTGTAGGACGATATAATGGAGACTATGTGATTTAGAAATAAGCTGCTGAAGGCTCCTAAACACTGCTGGCAGAAGGCAATTGTTACGGTAGAGAGCAAAACTATTTGGTGTTACTGGTAGTGTCATGGGAGTGCAAATTGTGGATTTGAGGTATGGAGAATGTTTGTGTAAGATTTTGAAGTCTTCTTGTATAGGCTAAGTTGATCCTGAATAGATATGACTGGCAGATAGAAGTGGCTAAGACAATAGGTTGGCAAACTGATAGAGGGAAAGTATGCTCAAGACACAAATGTATGTGTTTTGTCCAAGTGGGTGCGAGTATGTCAAAGTTTGTCAAAGTATGCCAAAGTTGATTTTGCCAAAGTGCCAAAGACCTAATTTAGGTGTATGCAACCTAATCCATAAGGATGCCTCATAAAGGTCAACTTAAGATTTGGAGGCTCATTTGCAACATGAGCAAGGTTGGGAGAAGGAGAGGGAGAGAGTGGAAAGGATTGTCAATGCCTTCTCCCTCCTCCCTCAAACTCCAACAAAGCCTTCTATGAACCATCAAGCTAAAACTTGCCATGGAGGTGGAGGCTTCATAGTTTTAATGTAGAGTTATTTTCATTTGGGAGTAAAAGCCCATAAGATTTCACGTCATGTGCAGGGGGTTTCCATTTGTTTTAGATCTATTTTCAAAGTATGCATTGTTTGTTTTGTTGGTCTTGTTATTTATTTGCAGGTATAGGTGTGTGCTTAGCCTCCAAGGGTTTTGTCTCACCCCACTTTGGCTTTAAGGGACTCTAAAAAAAGAGGCATTTCTTGTTTGCATGCACTCCTCATCCTCTAAACCTTGAACATACTAGTCATGGCCATATAAAACAAAAACTAATATACACCATTTTTAGCTAGATTAAAAACTATATTTTTCAATTTTATTGATACTCAGGCTGAACCATATATGTTCAGTTCGGTGGATCCAATTTTTTTGGTTTGAACCGAACATTGTCCTGGTTCCGACGAACATGGTAACTATGATCCTTTTTCTGAGGCAGTCTAGTGCAAACATTGATATGGTTTTACTTTTTTTGTTCCCTTTGTATCACATCTTTTGTTTATTAGATTTATTGTCTTGTATATTAGATGCTCTTTTTATTTAACATTTTATCACATCATTTGTTTACTAGATTTATTATCTTTTAAACTAGATATCCTTTTTTATCTAATATACTAATACATCTTTTGTATTATTAGATTTACCATCTACTTTACATTAGATGTTTCACTTTGCTTACTAATCTTACGTTTTGTCCCTCTATTTTTTAGTCGTATGTGTTTTCACATTTGTGCAAGTATAAGAATGAAAACATACATCATATCATATACAAACAAGTATAATATCCAATCACATAGGAAAGTATGTACACTAAGCTGAAATACTCTCATATATATATACATATAGATATTTATACATATACATACATATATATATATATACACACACACATACACATACACATATATATACATATACAATATTTTCAAGTACATTATAATATATGTCATATGTCAAAAAAATAGTGCCTCCTTCATCCTTAGGATGATGAGGAGCAACGCTATGTGAGGACGCAACCTCTCTAGCCACCGTAAGTGATCGGCCAAGGATTGCGCCCTAGAGTGCAACTCTTGAGACAAGCCTCACATAGTGGCCAAATCGGTCTCTAATTGTAGAATCTGAGTTTTGTTATTCTCTCTTTCTCTATGGTTGTTGCTTGTGCATCATCCATACGTGCTTGCTGCTCAGCCATCAATAACTCGTATGTGTCCATCACATGCTGCATCACCACACTTGCATCTCCTTTGTCGACGACTATAGATGAGGAAGGACCAATGTCGTCCCTCTGTTGCTGTAATTCCCGTGTTGCCTCTCCAACAATCTCGAAGGCTTTAATGTGACGAGCAGCTGAGGGTGCTACCGTATATGGCATAGCTGTTGTATCATGGTGGCCTATCACACCAAGAAGTTCATGTTGAGTGGTCTTGATCAGAAAGTGACACTCTTCATCTGTCGTTCTTGCAAAATCTTTCATAAACACATCAAATTAAATCTTATATGTTTCCTGGATACGGATACGGGTACGGGTTCGATGCGTGGATACATCAATTTTAAAAAACCCTTGGGTACGATACGTCTTGGATACGTCCGTACATATATATTTAAAATATATATATATATATATATATATATATATATATATATACTTATTTTACTCATTTTTCAGTCCATAAAAAATTGAAAGAGTAATACAAAACTTGAATCGATGTTCAAAACATTCAATGTACTTGAGACTTTACATTTTCATTGATCATGTGGCTGCCATACATATGATATACGAATATCATGTCAACATGAATACAAACAAAACTTGAAAAATATATTAGGATCAATGTTCAAATTTTCAAAACATACAATATACTTAAGATTTTACATTTCATTGATCATATGGCTGCCATACATTTCATTGATTTTAGCTTTTTGAAGTGTTTAGGGTTTAATATTTTATTCATTTAAATGTTAGGGTTTATTTTTTTGCATTTACTAAGTCAAAAATAAAATAAAAAATGTTTTAATGCCTTAAAAGGCATATTTAAACTTGGGTTCGCCGCGGGTACATTCGGGTTCTTCCCGGCACGTCTAGACTTACATGGATGTACATGGAAAGAACCCGACGTACTCATCACGTATCCGTGCACAGCCTTGACGTATCCGTATCCGGACGGATACGTCGAGTGGCACGAGGGCAATTCCTAGCATGCATATCTAATTGTAGGAAACAAAATGATACAAACACATTTTTATTTAGATGCCATGGCCACCCACATCGATCGCCCCATCCTCCCTTCGAGTACAACATCATCCTCGTTGTCAAGACTTCGAGCTGCTAGACTCATCTCCCATCTAACCCTCTATACAACAAAATTGGAGGCCTTTTCCTTGCTTTGTGTGCCACTCTCTGTGGATAGTTGACAAAATCTTCAAAATACAAAGTCCCATGGGTCCAAAGTATTTGCCTTTGGACCTCAATATCCACTCTTACCCCAAAAGAATTGGGTCTTTGTTCTACTTGTTATCCGTGAATTGGGCTATCATTCGATGCTACTGGGTCATCTTGAATAGGATTCCTTGCCAAAACTTGTGTCGCTTGAACTATTGTCCTTTGTGCCCTTGTTGCCACTTATACCTCTGTTCTCCTCCATCAGTAGTCTACCACGGGGATGAGAGGTCCATTGTGGTCTTAATTCTAGAACATGTAATGGTGGTCCCTAACCCTGCTCTCTCATGTGGCTCCCTAACATCCCTTGCTCTACATTCTCGGGATGGGCAATGGTGTTGTTGGGCATGGTAGACCAAATTGGGCTGGAACTCCATCAACTATAGGTGGCTTTACCCACCATGAATAATGCCTTGGTGCCTATCTAATCCCTGTTCTTACATTGTGGCTGGCCAAGATGGCCACACATCTAGTGTGCTTGCATATGGGGTCTACACTATCTCCCCTCGTCTGACAATATCCAGTCTAGGTAAGCTAGTCGAGATTGCATTATAGGTCCCCTCTCACATCATTTGACCCATGATAGTGCGTTGCCATGTAATGAGGGTGCTCACCGGGTGATACATGGGAAATGTGACGCCCAAAATTTTCGACCCAAAAATCATATAGAACCTGGATATTTTTGTTCTTCTTGTACACAACACACACCTAGCACACATGACAACAAAAATGTTTTGTTTTACAACACGACAAGGTACAACACACGAAAAACATTACCAAGCTTACTAACAACCATTTTATATGACTTACACATTTCAATTAATAACTTAATTCCTCGTTTACTACTCAAGTAACAAGTTTTCTTCCGCAACACCACACAAGTATGACTCATCACATATGCACTACCCGGTTGATTAAAGTTTCTTTATTTCATCCAACATGGGACTGTCTAAATAATCATTAAACTCCTTGATTTCGATAAAGAGTACTCAAAGATTTGATCTTACCTAACCACACTTATACATGGAAAATTGATTTGGTTCTCTTCCGTAGCATTACACACTTAATATTCACGTCAACACAAGCCATACAAGCACTACTCAATTTACATACCTAGGGAACGCGTTTTATTACTTAATCACTCTAAGTTAGGAATGGGAGTTCATTATGAGGATGGCCTACTACAAATCCCATTTTACACATATGCCGAATTAACTTTGGTAATTTCAACAAGTCCCACCACACACGATTTAGGATTTGGCTAATCTGGTTACGACTCCTAGAGAAATATCATAATGATAGGTTTGGAGGACAAATTTAGCTTCAATGGATCAAGTTGTCTCATTTCCTTTTAACGAATGCTTTTTTGCTGCATTTTAATCACAACATCAATGATTGCCAATTTCCGGAATTCATTAGATTCATTCGTTACAACATGCTTCACACAAGTACATGATGATTCATGATCCTCAATATGATGTTAACAATTTAATTCCCTTTTCAACTAATGCTAAGAGTATAGCTACCCAAGTATATTCATAACCATCTATTCCTATTTCAAGTGAAACATGCAAGTTCTAGGCTAAATGCAAATATAATCTTCGTGATACAATTCACCGACAAAATGCATACGAGAGGTTGGTTTGTTGTTTTCAAGTAGGATAACTAATCACAAAGGCTCAACATATTTAACAAGCGGCTTAGAGAGAGACAACAACAAGGGTGGCAATTAACATACAACGGTGCAAGGACCACACAAGGCCTAATTGTCTTAGCCCGCATATGGGGTGAGGTAAGGTGTCTAGCACAACACACGAGGAAAGGAGTTTAATAGTGTGATTGATTTTTTAAATTGTTGATCATATCACAATGTCTTTTGCTATTTGAACTTTCTATAATATGTAGTTTAAATGCAAGTTCTCTAAGGTGGTTATATTAGTGTTTAAGCATATATTCAATGCTTAATCAATTTGGTTATATTAGTGTTTAAGCATATATTAGTGTTGGGGAAATTTGGCTGTTTGTGCTTGGGCACTCGTAAGCCAAGGTGGCTCCGAGACTTGTGCTAAATAAACGTCAAACAAAGGTGGGGGTGCTATCTAACAGTTGTATGGTTATCTCTTGATATCAAGGAACATGATCAAGTGGAAAAACTACAAGAGCGAATGTTAAGGACGCTTAATATGCGTCAATTTCAAAGTGAAATTATAAATTTAGAGTGCTGTTTTAAAATAGTTAAAATTTAGTTGTAATTGGAACTCGCTTGCACAATGTAATGACCCTTTCAAGGGTTTAGACCAAAAGAAAAGGAATTTAGCCAAACACCAAAATTATTCAGATCTGATTTTTAATGGCAGCAGACTGAAAATGCAAAATCAGCGAATTGTACTCTTCACAAAAATATGCCAAACACCATGAAATACTTCAAATTAACTTGCCACAATTTATATATATATATATATATATATATATTATACATCCATAAGAGCCAAAAACAATGAAAACTCAAGAAACACACTGCTGGAAATTAATTAATGTCCAGCCAACTGCAGCCACAAGAAAAATATAGATCTTGGGTCTAGAAACCCCCAAAAATCATGAAACTTGAGATTCGGCCTTAGAAATTATGACAAATCAGATTATCAACTGAAAATGCTTATAAATTCACCAAACCACCTAAACCCTACTCAAGGTAGGTCGCTCCACTAGAAAGAAGCCAATATCAATCTGAAAATGATAGATCTCTCCTTAAATCAACCTTATACACCAATTCCCAAGTCAAGATGAAGGGTTTTCGTCCTTCACTCAACCTCTAGAAGGGTTTTCGTCCTTCTAGGCAAACACACATGAGGGTTTTCGTCCCCAAGTGCAAGAACAAGGAGCTACTAGCTCACAATGCCCAAGTAAGATAAAATGCGCCAAGTCTAGATCTGAAATGATGTCTTAACTCTCCTTTTATAACCCTCCATTGGCGCCAAAGCATTAAAAGATAAGGCCGACCCCTTAAAGAGTTTTTTTCCTTCATTAGCTTCCATTAAGTCATTAAAACCCAGCCGACTTGACATAAGAGACAAAACACTAAAAGAAAATATTAAAAATTAGTAGAAAACATATCATACGGAAGCTTAGAGTTCTCCTCCATCTTCTTCACTTCTTTGCCATGGAGAAGAAATGGCAAGAAGACCAAATATTAGCTCTCAAGTGGGAAAAAGGGACATCACACACAACTACGTGCCTAAAGCCGAAACTTCACGTTGGAGTTCCATTTAGTTTCATATTGGTAAGAGTACGTTTTAGATGGTTTACTGAATGACGAGCTATGGAGTTATTCTAGCTATTGGTTTTCCATAGATGAATGCATGTTTTATAGTTTATTTACAATTAACGCATCACTTAAATACATCTATGAAAACAACCATGAAAGATAAAAACAACGTGCAACAACAAGACTAGAAGGAAAAAGGAAAATCCATGCCCGAAAATGCCTCGAAAAGTGAAGAAGCGATGCGGGAGAGGAGTTCCAAGGGTGGTTTGAACATGCACATTGTGCGAGTCCACCACAAGATCATTTTGTCAACCAATTTACGGTCTAGAATACACTCCCACCTCTTTGCACACATATCGAACAAAGTAGGCTGCTAAATGGCATTCATGCCATTGAAGTATTACAACCCTCTGCTCAACCGCATGACTACATGTGATTGTTTTATCGGACAAATGTGAACCTTCTCAATATTCCTTCACCGCACATGTGACTGAGCTGACTCTCGCATTACTTCAAAATAAAAAATGGGACATTCTTTTATGTTAGTTTTCTTCTTCCATTATTTACTTCTTCCCTATCCATAGCGAGTAAATCCTCAATGACATGGAAGCCCTACACAACGACCACGTGCATATTTCTTTGAGGCATTTTAATGGCCCACGATCCTCTTACTCGTAACATGGACCCGTGCGATTGAAGTTGAAGAAATTGGTACAGGATCAATATGTTCATATACAATTTCTAGTGGTTGATTAAGCTCTTTCCGATGAATGGCTTCAATTTCACGAAACGGAATTGGAGGAGCCTTGTCAAATTAGTTTGGAAATATTTGACATAATCTTCCGGGAACAAAGTTGGTGTTGAAGCTATAAACTGACCCAACTTAATATAGGTTACATAGTTTAGTTTAGCACCGTCAAACACATTTGCTTTAAAAGTTCCAATGCCTTTCAACAAAACGAATCATTGTGTGCATCTCCTACAACTTTGCAAATCATGAGACCACACTTTTTGAGAGGTTTTGCAACTACCGCATCAAACAAAAACAAAAAGAACTTTCCATTGTGTTAGTGTCCCTACTCAGTCCCAAAGCTCTTATTTTGGCATAGCTGGGGGATTAGCGGCCAGGTTTAGGAGTGGCTTTACACCAATTAAATGCATTTTCTTGCAAATTTGTGTTGCCCAATTTGAATGCATTTCTTTAAGGCATCGTGTCAAACAAACAACGCCTTTTTGCATGACAACAACAAACAAGAAGAAATCCGCTTTTATTGTGCCTCAGTGGACGTCCCCACCCTGCTACAAGGCCCCTATTGGCATGGTTTGGGAGAATGCTGACAAAGGTTGTGAAGTTTAGCATTAAACCTGCCATTTGCATTTGCTTGAAAGTTTCCAAGGCCGTCTCGACAAGTTTATTTTGTGCATAGTTTGCAACCATTGAAGGCCATGATGAGGCTGCGCTTCTTTTGAGGCATTTGTCCAACCAACATGTCAAAAGCATTTCAATGAATCCATTTTGCATATCCAATAACTCATGCATTCCATGAGATCTCATTTCTCTGATGCACTTTAACAAACAGTTCACGTGCCTTCTGTTTGCTTCCACATTTTACATACATGTCTACCAAGCACTAGGTGGCTACAACATTAGAAAATCCCCTTTCCATTATGCCTCGATGGATGTCCATAGATGGTTCCAAAGCTCCCATTTTGGAGGCTATTGCGAGCAGGCTTGCATAGGTTGTGGGCACCAACTGTACACCTATCTCTTGCCCGAAGGTCTCCCATGGTGTTTTCAACCACCATATTGCATATCCTATAAAAAATAGGTCATGAGGCTTCATCTCTTAAGGGATTGTCAAACTATCCTCATGCCTTTCTCGGATGAACACAAACTCGTGGGTTAATCTAGAGGTGCTATCTGAAATCTCCGAATTGTCTCCTCCTAATGCATTCATGGCTGATAGGAAATCACATCTAATATCTGACAAAAATATCATTCCATTATGTTTGATGGATTTCCATGCCTGATTGCTTCTCTTCCCAACAGCCACCATATCTCAACACTCCACCCAAATCTCTTTAGTAACCTCCCTTAACTCCAACCGCTTCACTTTCTCCATTTATAATTTACTTAATTAATTAATTTATTTTGTCATCATTTAAAATCTTAAATTTTTGACTTGTTTCATATAAGTTATTAACTTATCATTTTTGCTAAAACTTACCTTTTTATATAATTTATATTTAGTTCTTTACTACATATGTATATTTTTTTCTTTTATTTATTTGTCTTATTTTTATTTTTAAGTATTATCATCATCATTATTCTTATAGACGCATATATATACAGATTATCGCATTATTTTTGTTTATTGTAATTATTATTTCTAATTAACTTTCATTATTTTCTCCAAATTCCCCCTGTAGAGATGAATTTTACAGCTTTCACCATGATTTGAAAAACTTGTGAACAAACGCCATACTCACACACCAAATTGGGATGCTCGACAAGGCACTCACGAATTTCTACTTAATGAAGCTTCTCTCTAGCGAAGGTTAAATCTCGCTTGACATAGGCATGTCGCTCAACGCTGGAATTAAGTCCCCAATTAATTCGCATGAGAAAATGTACGTCTATGCCAAGGCACTAATAAGAGTGCTTGCACGTAGGGTTAGTGAGGTGACAAACAGAGGGGCACGACAAGAAACCACTCATATATCCACATTGACAACAAAATGAGTGGCTCCATGGCCAAGTTCTCTCTAACCCGATGATGTACAAGTCACGTGCCCATTACACCCATATGCTAGTGCCGAAACTGAATAGCATACCCCGCTCCAAAGGTACTCGACACATAACTAATACAAACAAAAGGACTCCTCCATTTGACTTATGACATAAGATGCATGTCACAACTATGTCGTTGATTGCCTTTCGATATTCGGAATTGGCACCAAGTATACATCCCGTAACCTCACAATGTATGCTTGTGGTATGTTCCGACCAAAAGTAAGTCACCCATTAGGCTAAGGCCCGCCGCTCTGCATTTGTGGGTGGGATATCACAAACCCATGGGGTACCTTGTATTGGCAAACCCGAAATTGCATGTACATCTTCCAAGGTGAATGTGGTTTCCACTTTGCACCATGCCCCCTTCACCTCGCACTTGAATGTGTTTATGCGCATCTCCCAAAATTCATGAACATGGAAAGGATGTCTCGCGTCTAATGGGATACAACACATTTACATGATTCCATCTAACCCTATACTAATATGTCGGTCATGGTCTAGGTCTGAAAGACCATCTAATAACTCCAATAGCCAAGATGCATTGATCGTCCATAGTTGAAGCCATCTCTCTACTTGTAAAATGGCAAAAAACAAGACCCAGTGAGTCTTAGAGAAAAATTAGGTAAAATAATCAAATCAACAAAAACTTAAGTAATCATTGCAAAAACTACATGGGCTATGTGTGAAAAAAATCATTGGCTAGGTAGGTAGTTTCTTATTTCATTGGCTAGGTAGGCAATCTACTACTTCATCAGCCGGTAGGTAGTTTCCTACTTCATCGGCCACATCTGCTAAGACTTCATCAATCATGTATCGATTCTAACTTCATCCATGATTGTACATTGTTGGACAATTTGTGATCCTCATTGTAGCTTACCTCCTTGTTAGGGCCGATAAAGCACCGACCACGAAAGCATTGGCCACTTACGACCTACCCTAATGTCTTCCTAGCTAAAACACATCAAATCTCAAAAACACCCAAAACTTGCCTAGAGTTTGTCACGACCTTCATTTTGATGCAATTTGGGGCAAATTCTGCCATGCATTCACCTTGGTATTGAATCTTCACTTTTCTAACCTATTTATCCCTCCCATAATTAAATGCAAAATATACCTGTGTTACTACGGTGGCGTGCCCTTGTTTCAATCCTCGTGATCTCGCCTCCTCGTATTCTTGTCATGGACTCGGTTTCATTGAAAATGGACATCACAGAGCTATAGAAATTCAAAATATATAATTGCGATATACCTAATGAAGGCATCCGAACCTTATTTATAGGCTTTGTACCAAAATTTCAAAATTATTCGCTGAATTTTGTAAAATCGCCATATCTTTGTTATCATAGCTCCTATGGAAAAACTAGTCAAACGTTAGAAATTTAGCGTTGCAGGGATTTAATGGTATTTTAAAATCATTTTTCTAAAAACTTCATAGAAACGCTTATTTTTCGTGCCTATAGACTAGTTTATTTCTTGTCTATTCACCTCATACCTCTGTATGTTTCCTAGACCTAATTTAGTCTAACCTGATCTAGAACCCTTTTTATCTACTTATTTTGTACTCTTTTTAGGTTTGCTAGATTGGTTTATTCCACATCGTTGCACCTTACACCATTTCTTAGGTTTCCTAGACCTAATTTAGTCTCTCATTATAGGCTATTCAAACCTGACCTATAACCTATCTTACTACCTTTTTGGGTCTTTGGACCTAATTTGGCCTCCCTTTTTAGGCTATCTACACTCGCCATAACACCATACTTTTGAGAGCACTTTACATTGATTAGACTTACTTTTTGGACCAACTTGCATATGTTTATAGTGTTGTTTCTTTCTAGTCTTGTATCCTCAGGGTTTCTAAGCAGATTTTGTGTCGTCCACGATCGAGACGAGATTCAACATGCGCTCACTTTCGGAGAAAGATAAGTTGAAGTATGTATATTATATTATGTTCAACTTCTCATTATTACTTCATTTACAATCAATTATTTTGATTTCAATATGCCATCTTTTTTCCCTGAAAACCATCATGTGTTACACTATTGTGACACACGATGATCTTCGGTTGGGGCATATGTATACACATTATTTGTCACTAACGATTTATTTTGTGCATGTGCTGTCCACGATTGAGACGAGATTCAACATGCGCTCACTTTCAAAGAAAGATAAGTTGAAGTATGCATATTATATCATGTTCAACTTCTCATTATTACTTCATTTATAGTCAATTATTTTGATTTCAGTATGGCATCTTTTTTCCCTGAAAACCATCCTGTGTTACACTATTGTGACACATGATGATCTTCGGTTGGGGCATATGTATACACATTATTTGTCACTTAAACGATTTCTTTTGTGCAGGGCGTTGACACATTAATCTCCCTTGATTGCATGCCGTAAGGGGTGTAATAGGCTTGCGGTGGCTGGCTCATAACATTTTGTGGGAGATCATTTTGGCATTTACTCTTCCTACCACTTCCATACCACCACTTTATACCTTTATGCTACCTCCTTATATCACCTTTCCATATGCTCCAAGTGTACCCCACCACCCTTTGTTCCTTCCCTCCACTTTTTTGTGGGTTTGTACATTGGCCACATTAGATGACATGTTGTAGAAAACCTTGTCTACTCGAGTCCCGACCTTACCAACGATATTGACTAAGCTTGAGTTATGGATTTAGGTTAGGTTTCTCTATGTTAGACGTTATTCTTGTCATTTCTTATATGTGTCACCGAATAATTGGCTTTCCTCTACCTTCGTTTGCCAATTTTCCCTTAAGGGTCTAAGAGGTTTTAGGGTTTAGTGGAGCTTACACTGGAGAACATTATTGGAGCATTGGGTCTAGGAGAAGCAAGAATAGGAACCGAGATAGTAAGGTCTACCTTAGTCTTTGGAGTCTCCAACTTCGGTATACCTAGGTCTTCTTCCTACCCTTGTTGCATTTCCCACACAACAGTCTTCCATAAGGCACTACAAGCCAAGGAGGTGGATTAATATGCGGCCAACATATCCCAATGTTAAGGTCTTTGCATATAATAAATGGACAAGCTGAATAATATGCCAAGGATAACAAAAGACACGAGATATTGGTGGGCCAAGATGCCCGAATATTCAATATATGCAGAAATATAAGAATGCCCTTAAGGTAGGGCAACACCATACAATGCTCCTCAAGGAAGGAGTAATTCTACAATCTCCCAAGATGGGAATCCACTTCGAGGGGGACACCTCCAATATACCTATACCAAGTAGAAGACTACACACATACATCCATGACATCTCCTAATGATACTCATATCCTTTATATAGGAATACATTACTCTTAATGGATGGGTTATACCTAATCCTAATGCAAAGCCAACTCATTACCCCATATTACTAATTTCTATGTGACCCTATATATTTTAAATATATAACTAAGGGGGATGTGTGCCAGATGTCGACATCTCCATCAACCCATATACCTTATAATATCATATCCCAAGGTACATAACATTCCCTCCCTCCTCGACACATTTCATTCTCGAAACATGAGAAGAAGCCATATAGTAAGTGTGCTTCAAATCATTGCACACTTGTTGCCATGCTCGATCATCCAACCACCCATATGATATCTTAGTGGGTGATACATATCTAAACTTGGTTCCATAATCCGCTGCACTACTCTAATTCCATCCTTGTCCATATTTGTTCCTCCTCGACATCCATGCATATCCATAATAATTATCCCTGTGATTCCATGTCATATAATTATTGCTCCATTGATTCCATGTATAGCCATAGTGATTGCTCCTCCAATTCCCTATATATCCATATATATTGCTGCCCTCATGTGTCCTAACATTTCTCCATGATTTTTTCCTCTCATGATGATGAGGGTGTCTATATGGTGCCACCTTAGTATCCTTAACCTTATGTTGGCTAGATTTTCTGCATAGCATCAAACCTAGGCAAGTCATGAGATAAAACTCCCTCATTTAACCGGTGAGGCTCCCGTGTCGATTTGTCAATAAAAATGTGTTATTATCTATCGTAGGGTTTTACTTTAACCACTTAGTTCATGAACCATAACTAAGAAGTTCTGCAGCAAGTAAGCAACTTGTTCAAGAAAGGAAGTATTTTATAGAAGAAAGAAGTAAAGGAAATACAGAGAAGAAATGGGGAAGATGTCCATCTCAATTAGTAGATAGCAGAGCTAATTGTATGCACATAGAAGAAACTTAATAGATATGAACACACATAATTATAAAACAAAGGCAACTTTAGATCCAGATCTAAAATAACACAAAGTTTATTAAGAGATCTAAGATTAAAAGCAAGAAACAAAGTATGCCGTGACACAAAGTTCTCTGGAAACCTGCTCCTTTGTATTCCTTTGCTCCAAGTTGCTCTCAGGGGTTCAACACAAAGTCTAGAACACAAGATTGCTGCTTACAAATTCTGATTCCTTTCTTAACCCGAAGGTTCTTCCTCTACTTATAGAATGTAGAGGGGCAATTACAAGTTGGAAGCTTTAGTTGAACTGGCACATGTGGAAGTCGGAAAGAAACAACTGACAATCTTCCTCCTGAAATTCCTCTTTGCGTGACATGTATGATTTGCAACTGAAAATAGAACCTTCTATTTTGCACGTGCCACCTATCTCCAAGTAGTTGACTTCTTCAAGTAATGGCTTTTAAACCAATCACTTAAGTTGTATAATTTAATTGATCGCTCAATTACTTTGTCGGAGGAAAGAAGAAGGAAGAGGAAAGCTGACTTTGTCGGAGGAAAGAAGAAAGAAGAGGAAAGCTACAGTCTTGTCCTTTTTCATGTCCGCATGCAGCTGATTCTTTTGCCTTTGATTCTCACCAAACTGGATCTGGGAGTAGCTGGAGCTGGAATTGGAAACGGCTGGAATTGGAAACAACAAGCAAGATGGATCTGGAAACAAGCAAGCTAGATCTGGAAGCGGCTGGAATTTTGCCTTCGCCTTGTCTTCTCTTTTATCCTTGAAGCTTTTGCAGTTCTTCTTCTGTACATGCATCAATGCAATGTTTGCCGTAAATAACTCATCATCCTTATTTTTAATTGCATATGAGCAATTAAAAATTCTGGAAAGCACTCCGGATGAATGAAAATTCAATGAAGGCTTCAACTGGAAGATGGGAGCACATGCACAAGATCTTGGAAGGAATTTTCCACGCACTGTCTTCTTCACGGGCTGCATTCGAAACAAGAGGATGAAGCCTTTGTCTAGAAGGTTTTGCAACTATGAGATTTGGATCTAGATCTGCATATGGATTTGCATCTACATCTGGATGTGGATCTGCACCTGCATAACAAACTTTGGCAACTGGGCTATGGATGGAAAAGCTGCAACTCGAATAATTCCACTGCTTTTAATCTGCACGCATGAGTGAAGTTTCTCTTGCTCTGGATTTGTCTATCAATTCAGCAAGAGGTTTCGAGCCTAGATCTGTGTCTCTAGTATCTGTAAATTTAGAAGTGATGCATGACTCCGTTGTGCTTTCTTTTTCATCTTTCTTCGCCATAGCTTTGTCTATCTTCATCTGAATAATTCTTTTTCTTCTTACTTGGCCGGATTTCTTCAATACTGGTGCAGATCTGGACAATTCTTCAGATTCGGAGGATATATGCAATGTATTGGACATTGATAAAAGCTCCTTTTCCTTTGTAAAGCACCTGTAATGAATTCTTGAGCTCCTGTAACACCTGTGCAAACAATTATGCAGACAAAGATCAACCTCCTTCAAAGCATGTGCCAAATTTGGAAGCTTTTAGCCTTGTTTCCACCTTGCTTGAGCAAAATCCTTCTTCAAATGGGGGCACACTTTTCCTCTTGGCTGCAATTCTTTACCTGTGAATTAAATAATTCACCCATATGGCTGCCCATGCTTATATAACCCTCACAATTCTATAATTAATAATTGCCCTAACAATTAAAGGCAATTAATTAATTAAAAATCAAGCTCTTCTCTTTTAAATATAGCATGTTTAAGGACAGCCATCCAATCAATTAAATTAATTCAATTTAATCATCTACACTTCACTTCACTTAAGCTTCACAGTGTGTTTTGACCATAGCCACTGAAAATAGGAATTAATATAATCATTTAATACTTTAAAAATATTAATTCCTTCTCAAAAGGGGCTGCATTAAATAAATTAAATTTATTTAATTTTGGAATTCTATTTCCAATTGATTTATTCCCCTTTGCTTTTGTTGTCTTTTCCACAAGCCTGGGTGCCAAAATTGGGTGAATAAATATTAACAAATATTTATTTAATGCATTATTATTCACCCAAGGTGAGTCGCACTTTTTTGCATAATAGAATTCTATTTTTAAGAATTTTTGACAATGGGATTTTTACCTGCAAGGCAGCCTCGGAAATCCTATGATCCACTTAAGTGATTTGACTTTGAAAATGAGATTATTTACTCTGCAAGGCGATAATGAAATCCCGTGATTTCACTTAAGTCACTTTTCTTTTATTTCACCATGGAAATTTTTATCCTGTAAGGCGACAATAAATTCCCTTTGCTGCCAGCGGTCTCTAACTTTCCCACAAAGAGCTTAAGTGAATTTTATATCACGGGAAAAAGTACCCTGCTAGGCAGGTACAAAATTCCCACCTTGCTGTTGCTTCTATTTTTTCCATTGCAGCTTAAATCCTTTGTTTTCCAAAAATGCGCCCAACCCCGCAGGGGCTTTTCCGTGCATGACTTCGCTTTTTCCCAGTGATCCAGACCTCCGATGGCGACTTCCTCCGGGCATAACGTGCGTATATGTTTTCCAACTGCTCCAGGCCAAAAATCGGGCTTACCCGGCAAAGGAATTGTTCTAGAGAAATTTCACAGAAAACGAAACGGGACAACACAAAAACACGAAAAATTGCCAAAAGTTACAAATAAAGCCCAAAACTTATTCCTAGTTAAAATCCTTCTGGTACAAGGTAATAATGATATGTTCGATCATAACAGAGTTAAAACGGAGTGCAAATAGCCTCATACGGGGCTCAAAATAATTAAATACAAATTTCCCGCAGACAAATCCCGACGATAGAATATAACAATTTTGGGCATCTGGGTATTTGGCGAAAAAGACTAATATGGCTCTTTGGGAATATCCTGACACAATACAAGAACTTTCAGGCAATAAAAACACAAAACGACCCATTATTTTAAAAGTACGAATTTTTTTTGGATAGGGTAGTCGCAGATTTCAGGATGAAATCTGGGACACCACCTTATCAATCTTTTACTCACCTTTATTTTCCTCTCCTACCCTTTTTGCTATTTCTTTTTTTCTTGAGTAAATGAATTATTTTTTTCTTTTTCATCATGTTCTTCTGAATAATCCTTATTCCCTTCTTGACCATCTTCAAATTCATCCTCATGCTCCATCTTGACATTAGTTTATTCCTTCTTAAGTGTGATATCTTACAAGATAACCTTCTTTCTTTTGTACCATATCTTCATGAATTTATTTTGCACATTAATATTAATTGTTCCCAAGGTCTCTAACCAAGGAAATCTAAGAACAATATCCATATCATCCATATCTAACACATAAAAATATGAACGCAAAACATTTTTATCCATAGAGAACTTTAAATCTTCAAAGACTTTGACTTTTCTTACCTTCTACTTGAGCTTCCTCGATATTCTTTTACGGACATGTAGATGTTGAGCTACACCCATGTTGATGAAGTTATACTTGCTGCTAGGGTTTATGGAAACAATTACTTTTTTCTTTGAATGCATCCTTCAAACTGAAATATTGAAGCTTCCTTCTTTGGAGATGCACTATCTGAACTCTTATCTTGATCCATTGTCGCTCCTTCTGAATCATGTGTAGCCTATTCATTATCAAACTTTTCTTCTTCTTCTTCTTCCTCCTTTTCCTCCTCTTCTTCTTCCTTATCGGAAACATCCTCATTATTGACATCTTTTTCTCATCATCCCATCGATCTAAGAAAACATGTTCCATTTCCTCCCAAGACCAATCTGAACTCCCTTGTTTCAATTCAAAGCACCAAGTTCGTGCTAGACCACCCTACCAAAGCTGAAAAGGAAACCATAGACTTGGATGTGAAAAATTATTTTCTTTAAAT
The DNA here is from genome assembly GCA_018340775.1 of Taxus wallichiana var. yunnanensis. NCBI lineage: Eukaryota > Viridiplantae > Streptophyta > Pinopsida > Cupressales > Taxaceae > Taxus > Taxus wallichiana. The sequence goes on from CM031240.1 coordinate 577,170,424, forward strand.
TTGATCCACCATTCTCTAGCATCAATCTTGCCATCTCCATAAAAAATTCTCATCCCCATGATCCACAAAAACTAGGGTTTTAGGAATAGACCCTTTTGATCAAAACTTGTCCTACCTCTTTCGGCTAGAGGTTGGCCAAAATATGAATTTGAGAACACATACTGTAATTGTATTTTTGAGAGCTTTCCGAAAATGTAAAAAAATTAGAAAATTTCCTAATATTTCGGCCTATGGAGCGATTTTGTAAAAAACCATGAACCGCACTAACTCGCTCAAAACGGATAAAACATTTATGAAATTTTCAGGGTGTCACCATAAAACATATTCACCTCAACCCAAATACTTCCAATAAATAATTCGTGAAAATTCGGAAGATATAGACAAAACATGAAAATTAGGGTTTAAACCTTAAAACCGACACACCTTTTGCAAAATAGCTCCAAAAATCTGAAATTTGGAGGGAATATTCTTTGAATGATTTCTCCACTTCACACAAAAATCTCTCGAAAAATTCAAAGTCGATCTCGACATGTAAATTAGGTTTCATCCCACAAATTACTCAAATCGATGTTCTGATACCACTTGATAAGATCTTTGCATATAATAAATGGACAAGCTAAATAATATGTCGAAGATAACACAACACAAGATATTGGTGGGCCAAGATGCCCAAATATTCAATATATGCGAAATATAAGAATACCCTTAAGGTAGGGCAACACCATACAATGCTCCCTAAGGAGTAACTCCACAATCTCCCAAGATGGGAATCCACTTCGAGGGGGACACCTCCAATATATCTCTACCAAGTAGAAGACTCCACACATACATCCATGACATCTCCTAATGATACTCATATGAATATCCTTTATATAGGAATACATTACTCTAAATGGATAGGTAATACCTAATCCCAATGTACGCCAACTCATTACTCCATATTACTAATTTCTATGTGACCCTATATATTATAAATATATAACTAAGGAGGATGTGTGCCACATGTCAGCATGTCCATCAACCCATATACCTTATAATATCATATCCCAAGATACATAACATGCAAATGTAATGAACCGTTACACAAAAACCTTGAGGCGTTAGTGAATTCGCAGACCAGGATCATAACATCCCACCACGCTTCGTGCTTTGGACCTCGGGCTAGATTTGTGCCCGTATAGCAGACCACACCTATCCCTATACGAGTCCTGGGCAAACATTGCAGCCGGCGTAGCCACCGTGTCGGGACTCGAACTTGGGTGGTCGTTCTGATCACAAATGTAACAAACAGTTACACCAAAACCTCAAGGCGTTAGTGAATCCGCACACCAGGATCATAACACCCAAGGTATCTCCATCCCTATTCTTTTTCCTTTATTTGGTTTGATTGATTATTCTAATTTATCATGTATTAGATAGGATAGTGTAGGACGTCCTTATCTCTTTTATTATAGTTCCTTTATAGCTCGTGCTTATTGCCAAATGGCATTTCAACCATTAGATTATGATTGCTTTTTCTTATTACCATAAGTTCTTGCTTTGTCCTAGAGCCCACACCCTTAGGATCTATTTAGACCTTACACCCCATATCTTTGATATTGAATAAGGATTACTGTTTGTGGGCTAAAAAGGTGGTCAATAGATTATCATGTTACCCTTCTCAATAATATAGATTATGGTATATATAGAAGATCATTCTAAGTCCTACACACAAGCCAAGATTGTACCTACGTAGTGTTAGATTCATGGATTTAAAAGCAATAATCCACACACCATCAAAGGCAGATGGTTCTAAATCCTAAGTCTAAGATAAGGGATGGGGTCTTACTAGGTCCTTGGTTGTAAGAGTAATGATAGTAAGCAATTGCATATAAGATATTTACACAGGGGTTGCGAAGAAGAAATAAAACGGAAAGTGCATACCAAGGATCTAAACTAGGGTTGTCAAAGCCAAGTGTTGGATATAAGGCAAGGGTCGGTAATAAGAATAATGCAATAGACAAAGAATATGTTATTTTATCCTAGTCTATATATATGATACATCAATCATAAATTAGTCAAACCAGAATGTACATAAAGGAAAAGGAAGGTTAGAGATACTTACCTTTTTGAAGACACTATTAGTGCGTTAACTCCCCTCATAGTTAGTAGCACCTTATGAGAGAGTTGTAGGGGACCACAATAAGTGTAGAAGAAGACCTAAGTAAACCATAGTTGGGGACTCCAAAGACTTGGTGAACCTTGCTAGTGCAGCTCCTATTCTTGAGTATCCTAGACCCAATGCTCCAAAGATAAACCTCCAAGTGTAAGAACAACTAAACCTGAACCTTTAATACCTTTAAGAGTAGCTTGATGAGCACAAACAAATTGATAAATGATGATGTGATGATGGAGAAATGAATTCAATGATGCCTATAAATAGGGGATCATAACTTGAAGTCACAAGCTCTCATAGTTGGCGACATTGATCGTGGTTGATGTAGTTACCTATTGGAAAGCTCTGCCATGGTTGATACCGCCAACTTGTAACTGTTGGCATGAGGTTTATAAGGGGAAATGAGGAAGGAGTGGAGCAAACACTTGAGAGTAGATGTGAAGGTGATCTAAGGAGGATTTGAAGGTGTTGTAAGTAGGTGTGAAGGAGGTCACAAGAGGATAGTTGAGAGATGATGAAGGAGGTGGTAAAGGATAGAATATCTAAGGCATATGGGACTCCACAACAAATCTCTCTCATAGGTACCATTGACTAGCCTAACTATGATCCCGCTGACCCCCTCGAGGAATGCACTCGGGAGATCAATGTGAGGATTTTCTGCAAAGAGAAATTGCTAGTAAAAGTGAAAAATAAGATGTATACATATGCCACAATTGAAGATTATCGTTTGTCGCAGTAATGTAAAACTAGATGGTCTTTGGGAAAAGAACTTGTAACATTGAAATTAAAATGAAATGACTGTAATGAAGTTATAAGTGATAAAAAAATGAACTCAACCAAATAGAATACACTTATCTCATACTTTCCTTCTTGCAAGTGTGGCTACATAGTGAATCTCATGTCACGATTGTGGAGGGCACAAAGTTGCTGAGTGAACCCAAATGATACAAGACTGACGAAGAAACACTACACTAGGAGATAAATTAGTAAAATAAGTAAATAAATCCAAGGTAAATGGGAGCTCACATCAGGGTACTAGGATTGGGCTAGGTGAGAAGGCTAGGATAGGTCCGGATACCCTATGGGAGATAATGAGTAGGTTGTAAAATAGGACTAGGTTAGGTTTGGATAACCTTTAACAGAGACTTAATCAAAGTTGGAAGACCTAGAAATGATATAAGGTGCTAGTTGAGAAAGTAATCAATCAATCTAGCAGGCCTAGGATAGTAAGATAGGTATATAGAGGTAAAAGGATGTTCACCGAAATGTAATGAAAATGGTAGAATAAGTGGGTATGCAAAACATCTAACGAGAGATAGAACAATTTGAATAAATCATAACATGTGGTAAAATAAATAGATAAAATGATACCTAATAAAGTCTGAAAGAAATCAAAGAAATTAAAAGACATGACGATAAATAGGTAAGACGACATCTAATGAAATCTAAGAATGGTCAAAGAAATAAAAAGATGTGGCAAAGATAGTAAAATTTGGTAAAAGAACATCCATATAAAAATATGTGGGATATTGTAAACAAAGAATGTGGCCAAGATGGTTATAAACATCTAATGCAATCTAAGAAAGGTCAAAGAAAACAAAAGATATGATAAAGAGGAAGCACTAAAATCAGTAAATCAAAGTCAATACTTGTGCTAGATGTTCTCGGGAGGGAAAACACTATCACCTTATGTCGTGACTAGAGTGAATGAAGATGGCATGGATGCGAGAGGGTTTATTTGTGAGGAAGGCCCAAAGGTCTTACAATCCGAACTCACAAGTCTTTGGATGGAGCCGATACCAAGGGATATATATTTGTAGTAAGAATATGATGTCAAAAGAGATGGGAGCGTGATCAACTACGGATGATATCCACCAGGGGGATTGAAGGGTGATCACGAAAAGTTAAGGCAAACACCATAGAGGTGATACAAGCTCCTTAGAGGAGAATGAGACATTCAAATCAATAGGATACGAATAAAGGTTTTTGTAATCAAGGTATGAGGGAACCCAAATATGCGGGTTTGGATTAAACAAACTATTTAAGTATAAATATAAATCCCATGTCGTCTATGAGATGCAATAATAGTAAAGGGTTTCCTACCTTCCCATAACGTTTTCCTGTTCCTTAGGACCTCACTTAAGGAGCTATAAGATTACTACTAGGTACTAGCATGAGAAGGAAAGGGCACTAAATGATAGATATGTGACCTCCTATCCTAGTCAAAAATATCTATTGCACCTCCAGGTCTATAACGAGGCCAACTGTGGAGTTTGAGCTTTAAAATAGGATAGGGGTGTGCCAAATGATATCACATATTTTTGTTTGTGATTGAGTTTTCTGATTGTAATAAGGGCCTTTTGCTTGATTTTTGTTTTATAACATGTTTGTTAACTCTTTTAGCTTTTACTATTACACCATACAAATTTGGAAGGTTGATCAAATGGGTATGAAAGATGACAACACTAGAGAGCTTACACTTAACCACTATAGAGGAAAACCTACAACCAAGATGCTTAGGTACCTCTAGACCTACCCTAAGGAAAGAGTGTGATCTCATCTCCGACCTAAGTGTGCCTCAAGTGAGAGGAGCATGAAAAGTTAAAGTTGGAAGGATAAAAGTGTGATACAATGAAAGATAAAGCTAGTAGTTTACCATAAAATAAAGTTTGCTTCATAGGGAATGAAGGTTGAAAGAGAATGAATGAGGCGGTGTAATAACTATAGATCACTAGAAATGTCAGGAGATAAGAGTGTAAACCTATGATAGGTCAAAATCAAGCATACAAAGTAATAAAACCCAAGTGGAATAGAGTGTCATAAAAGTGATTAACTCATCAAGGAATCCAATGAGGAAGAAAATGGCAGAATACGCCCAAGAGGGATGAGATATCAAAGGTAGGTTGTAAAAATAAATTGAAACAAGATACTCGGACAATAGAATGTTCAAGCAGTTATGCAAAATATAGTATGATATTCAGGCGGGGGATGTTTTAGCAATGTGATAGTTAGGAAGTAGGATGTTCACGTAGTGAAATAAAGTAAAGTAGGACATTTAGACAATTCAATAAAGTAAAGTAGGATGTTCAGACAATGTAAATAATTGTCAAAGGTATGAAACATAGGCTGTGAGGTGCTTGTCGGGATTGAATTGACTGAGTTAAAAGTCTTGTAAAGAGAATAGGTTGTGAGGTGCCACTTAGGAAATGAATTGCTGAGCTAACAGTTCTGTTGAAAGAATGAGTTGTGAGGTGCTGGTCGGGAATGAATCGACCGAGCTAATAGTCCCGTAAAAATAAAGGATTGTGAGGTGCTAGTTTGGAAATGAATTGAATGAGCTAGTAATCTTGTAAAAATCAAAACAAGGATAAAGCTAAGAACCATGATAAACTAAGTCATAGGAAATGATAGGAGGCGTAATAATAGAGTAAGATAAGATGTAGTCAAAATTGTTTGATTTTTGAAGTTTCCTGGTAAAGCTTGAAATTTGTTGAATCACCCAATGGTGTTTTCCAATATAGGGTGACCGGGAAGGTAAAAAGATGAAAGATCATTGCTAATATTAAGATGAAAGTTGGTATGTTTATATTGGAATGTGGATCATAGAAAGGGGTGGAAAGATCATCATGTGGATCCTCATGAAAGATGGGAAGTTCATTATTTAGATCTTCATGAAAGATGGGAAGATCATCATGTGGATCTTCGTTTGGATACACATTGAATATGGTAAGATCCTCTTGTAGATCTTCCACCATGTTACATTGGATGGTTGGTTGAGGTTAAGATTGTGCAAAAGTGTGCCATAGATGTTTTCCTTGATATGGTGGACACGAGAGGGAGAAAGGAGCAACACAAGTAAAATCTAAACGGGTTAAGGATTGCTAGAAAAATCCTAAGAGGTGACATGATCGTAAGTGGTGTCCCTAGATTTCACCCTGAAATTTGAGACTACCCCATATTGAAATTTTTCGTTCTTTTAAAATAACGGGTCGTTTTGTGTTTTTATTGCCAGAAGATGCTTGTATTGCGTCAAGATATTCCCAGTGAATCATAGGAGCCAATTTCGACAAATACCCAGATGCTTAGAAAATCGTTTTATCCCTTCGTCAAGTTTTGTCTGCGGGAAAATTTTATTTAATTATTTGAAGCCCCGTTTGGAGTAAATTGTGCTCCGATTTAGCCCTGTTGAAGTTTTGCATGTCAATATTCACATATACCAGTAGGGTTTTCACCAGGAATGGATCCTGGGCTTTGTCTGTGACTTCTGGCAACGTTTTTCGTTTTTATTATTTTTGCGTGTTTTTCTTTGTGAAATTCCCCTAGGTCAATTCCTTCGCCAATACAGTTTGTTTTATTTCCTGGAGTATCTGGAGATCATCTATGACCGCCATGTTAGAAGGAATCAGCCTCAGGAAGTCAACTTCTCTTTAAAAAGACGAAGTCGTGCACAAAAAAGCCTCTTCTGGGCAAGTCGCATTTTTGGGAATGGATGGATTCTAGGTAACTGCAGTGCGTGGGTGCGGTGCGGGTGCGGTGCGGGGATTCGATGCGTTAGGTACAACAATTTTTTTGGGGGCACAGGGTACGGCACTTGGGTATGGCAAGATCTGATATGCATATAAAATATTAAAAATATTTTGAAAAGTAACAAGATAAGCAAAATTCTAGCCTTACACATTCATAGATTAAACAAATTTGAAATATACATAGGTGAAATAGTGACAAAAGTTAAAACATATTGATAATTCATTGTTCGAACTTATAAGCAGTACATTGTTCAAATCAAAATGTTACAATGTATTATGTAACATTGTAAACACGAAAATGAAGATACATCAACATTCTAATAAGTAATAGTCTAATGGCTCTGCATCTTCTCCAATGTCTTCAACGAGAGCATCACTACCATCACGTGGTTCATTAGAACCAAAAGCATCAGGAGTACAACTAGAACTATCAGCAATGCCGCTCCCGCTAGCCCGACTTTGCAGCACACGCAAAGTACTATCTAGGTCCGGGTCTAGCACTGAAAATTGGGCAATGGGAACATCCAAGTTTGGAGTCTCTAGGTCTATATCCCAACACTTTGTTGGCCCTTTCCTGTACTCATCCTTCTTATGTGATAAAAGGCGCATGTTAGAATGCACAAAGACCAAATCCTCCGCCTTTTTGCTCCCAATTTGTTGTGTTTAACCGAGTGGATAAATGAATATGTACCCCAATTCCTCTTAGTGAAGAAGAACTTGCAACCTATTGAGGCAAGCCACAAAGTCAATACAAAATTAAAATTTTAAATTTATAAAAGTAAAAAGAGTTAAGAAATTAAAAAATTAAAATCTTACTTGTGATAAAACTTTTATTGCAAGTGGCATGAGGTAGGTGTATGCTTGTCCATGGAGGTACCACCACGAATAAGCATCCATCCTGTATTTGTCACGAAGAGTGCTAATGGAGTGATCCCTGGAGGATATGAAATTCACAAACTCTCCTCTAACCATGTCTTCTACTTTTGGATCTAGGAAGATTCTAGCAAATGCCGCCTTATACCCCTCATTAACTTCAACATCCCTATATGGTGGGACCCTCCTAGGCAAAGAAAGGATCTCGTGCTATAATATTTTGGAGTCAAGGCAAAAGCAAGAAGATGCAATGGAGTAGTCATTTTGTTCCACCTTTCATTGAGATGTGACTGTAGTTCTTTGAAGAAGAAGGTCTCTCGTAGGATCTTGCTCTTTGGCATTTATGATGGTCTTAATTGACTCAATCATTGAGTCAATTCCATCATAAATCTCACCCATGCATGGATGATCCATATCAAAAATCTCAACATACTCACGATGGGCTCAGTAAAACTAAGCAAGTAATCCACATGATCCCACCATGCTTCATCCAGATCAACAATTTCACATTTCTAGCCCTCTCACTGTTTGCTTGCCTCCATATACTCCAAAGGTCACTGATAACCATGCCACTCAATGCCTTTCACACCTTCACAAGCCGTCTCAAGACGAGCGTGTGCGAGGCAAATCGAGTCTCAACAACCTAATAAGAAATCAAAAGAAATAAAAATAAGACAAGTAAATTTAAAACATTCGAAATTGTACAAATTACAAACTTATAAAATTAATTTAATGAATTTATAAAAATGAATTTTAAAAACTAATAATTATTTCAAAAATTAAAAAGAATGTTACGGGTTATCTTGAATAGCTGCAATGTCGAGAATTTACGAAAGATGGCTTGGGACATGTGGTGGTTGTTGACGAATGTTTGAATCTCACTTGCCTCCTCATATACTTGTTTGATCCAAGCAATTTTTGTGTCCAATTTTGTAACATCAAGTTGAGGGAATGAACCACACAAGGTGTCCGAATATGTGTCCATACCGTGCCTCAACCAACACCACGTAGCTCTACAATTTTTGCATTGTCCGTTACAATTTAGACAACATTTTGAGGCGCCACTTTGCCTTAATGGATTCTGCGAGGATGTTAGCAATGAATTGGGCATCCTTCACTTGCCCCTCACAATCATCAGATAGCCCCGAGAAACATTCCCTTTAGGACACCACGACAACTACATTGATCAATGGCCTATTTGTTGTATCTTTCCATTAAATCAAAACGATGGACACTCTGTTTTGAGCCATTGATTCTTGATGGGTAACAATGAGTCTTCAACTTTTTTCTTTCTTTTGACAATAAGGTGGTGCGCACCCTTCCATACCACAGGGATAATGTACCCTTTAGGGCTTCATTAATACATCTCGCCATATCTTTCCAGTATGGTGATCTAACAACATTAAATGGGACACCACATGCATAAATAAAGCGTCCAACACTTTGGTTAGCTATGTCCATGCTTTCATTCGGAATGCCCTTTCCAATGGGCCTACATCTTTTGTTCTTTTGTGAGAAAGAGGTGAATCCTCCTCCCCTCTAGTTGCAATAGGTGTAGACAAAAATGGGTGATCTGGGGCCACAACATCAACAAAAGGAGAAACATGTGGCTTGCTAATGCTATGTGATCTTCCTTTTCTTGCCATAGGATGATTGGATTTTAATGCAATTGCTGCATCTGCTTCCTCATGCTCTTTGATGTATGCAAGAGTCTTTGCACATGGCAACCCCTTTTCATCCAACCGTCCACATGTTCTAATTCCGTGGCCAATAGCCCCACACAAATGAGCTTTCACCCGACTGTAGGAGCTCTTAAATTGCATATTACATCGTGAGCAAACCCAAATAAAGCCCTCTCCACCTGGTAATTGTTCTAGTTGTTTGACATGGCTCCAAAGGGGGGAGGATGGATCACTTTTGTTAAGGACACCTTTACTACCTTGACCCACAGAACTAGAATTCGCAGCCATTTTAAGTTTTTAACTGCACAATGCATTTTAAAAAAAAAAAAGAAAACAAATTTAGTCTTGAGAAAATGTTGAAACTTTAAAATTAAAATTTAAATGAAATCAAATGTAGAAAAATGAAGCTTAAAACAATAACAAAAAACAAACAAAAAAACAACTAAAAGTAAAAAATAATAAAACATTAAGTACAAGATAAAACATTTTAAAAAAATCACAAAATACTTACCTCAATACACCCAACACCAATAATGCAAGCTCCTTGAACTCCTTGGCACTTATTGCAAGCTCTTTCAACTATATGGCACTTGAAATCAACCTGCACAATTGAAAATAGTGGAAAAATTGATGGGGAGAGTCAAGTATGCAAATAAGAGGTAAGAATGCAGATGTGAGGTAAATGACTTGTTGTTATAGAGTTTGGGGACACAAATTAGGGTTTAAAAGAATAATTTATTGCTTAAAAAGTCGGTTTGACTTTTTTTGACCAAAAAACAATTTAAAAAAAAAAGTGAAAACTTGGTGGATGTACTGCTAGGTACGGGTAGGGTTCTTCCTACAGGACCCGGGTACGTCCATAGACGTACCCGGCTGTACCCGGGCCCTGCGAGAAGAACCCCGCCCGTACCCCCCCGAACCGAACCCATACCCCATACCTGGAATGTACCGAACCGGTACCTTCTGTCCCTAGGGCACGTACCAGCTACCTAGGTAATATAATATACCGCACAAGATTTGTAACATTGCTTACATATCATAGCTACCTCTATCTTCAAGGATTCATCCTATCTGTTATGTTTCCTGCCTGAATAAGGTCATTGGAGATAAGATTTTTGTCCATACAGAGTTTCCAGGTGATAAATGAATAAAGAAGAATTATCATGGAACTTGAAGCCTTCATAGTTCTAAGGGTGAAGAAGCTAAGAAAAAGAGCTTTTTTTGAGTATCTCATTGAGTGTAAGAACTTACCAGCAGTGAGATGCAACGTGGGAGAATGAGAATATTCTGCTGAAATGCGAGGAGCTATTAAGAATTGTTGACATTGCTTTTTTGGGGAAGGCATGTTACACCAATAGCTATTATCTTGTCATCATATAGTATAGGGTTATGGAGTGGCTGACATGTGTCGATATAACTTTTGACTAGTCAATTGTAGTTTCTAGAATTACTAATTTCTATCTACCCAGCTCCATTAGGACTTTAGGGATGCCCCAGCGTAATGCTACATATAAATAGAGGTTAGGTGGTCCATTGTATGGCATCAGTTGTAGAGTTATCTCTTCATTGTTTACATTTATGCTTTCTGGAGGTTGTGCCCTTGAAGCGGCACTGCTTTCATACATATGTTATTTGCGATTTTTGGCCTCACATGTCACCTATATATTATATCTACTCTACTATGCGTTATTGTTTGCATCTTGGATTGGATTACTACTGTTATTCTGGATGAATGATTGCTTTTGGATGACATTGCTGCTGTTATTATGAATTTTGTGTGCTACTTGATTGAATTATCCCTGCTATATGGGAGTTTGTTTGTATTTAATTTGTATTTTCTTTACACCTTTCACATTCTCGATAAGGCCAAAGGATTTTCTCATTTGTAAAAAGAAGAAACAAAGGAACCGGTGCCTGCAATGGGCTGTTGAATACTGTAATTGCAGGGAGAATCTACTTGTGTTTAATATAATTGCCGATTTCCTCACTATTAACCTTTATGTTTTATGTATGATATTAAGTTTTAACTATTCAGGTTCTTCCCTGCAATTTAATGGTTTATTTTCTGTATTTATCGGGTTTATTGATACTGCTGTAAATTTCTTGTTACAAGTTGCAGTCCAGAAAAGCCCCAATTTTTAGCATATTTGCATATATGGTGACCTATCTCAAGCTACATTCCAAAGCCACTGTTTCATGAAAGAATTGAAGCTGCTGTTTGTAGCATTCCTCCTTGTTGATGTTGACCACAACAATGAAATCCTAATATATTTTGAAAAGCCTAAATCATTCGTCGATTAATAATTTGAGGCCTTTGACACAAACCTCAGTCTCTGCTAAGTTTTTTGAGGTTTTCTTCACGTCAGTAGCATAAGCAAGGACAAGCTTACCCTTGTGCACATGGAAGATCGTCCATCCTATGTTCCTGTTGGCTGCCCTATTTAAGCTCAGCTTCAGTTTACATTCTGGGCTTCCATCTTACCTTGCAAAGTTAGATTTATCTGTCCCGATGGCACTTTGCCCCTTATTGGGGAACTTGCTTATATTGTTGTTGAAATGATTCAAAACTATATGCATGCAAGGATCAAAATGTGAAAAGAATCAAGATCAAAGCTCACCAAAATAATTTCAGGAGCATAATCATAGGCAACAATATGATTGCACAAATGGATTATGTGGACACAATATTACTTCAATTTTTCTTATCTTATTTGAGTATACAAAGCCTTGTAAAGGCCAAAAGAGTTTGGTTTGTAACTGAAGGCTAACAAATCAATCATGCTAAAAATAGCAAGATTCCACTAATTAACTGATTCTAACTAGTTAGAGTATGACACCTAACTGTCACTTACTAGGAGTCTACAAGACACATCACTACGAGGTTGATACCCTTACTGTCAATACCCTTACTGTCACTCACTAGGAGTGTACAAGACACATCAATGGGAGGTTGACACCTAACGGAATGATCAAGATATTTACTGAATAACTTGATTTGCAATATCTATTTAATGCAACAATAATAAATTAATACGGAAACTTAGGAAATAAAAACTACCCTAACTAAATATTATAAAGTGTATTATCATACACTAACATTATTCACATTAGTAGTATAAACAAGGACAACCTTACCCTCCTAATGGAATATGCATCTCCGTCTGTTCATCCTAGATTCTGGTTTGCCGCCCCATTTAAGCACACAACTTCAGGTTTCCAACATCCGGGGTTTCCATCCAACCTTGGAAAGTTGGATCTTTCCATCCTTTTGGCACTTATCTCTTTATTGGGGAAACTTGATGATAATTGTTTTTAAGCCTTCCACACTTAAATTAACTGCCAAATGTTCCGTCAAATGCAAGGTGTGCAGGCAGCTCTGTTTCAAGATTTCTGAAAACGTTTACAATGGGTTGTAAACTTCTGTTTGATTTTAATGCTCCAGGTTGCCCCACATGGATGAATGATTATGTGGTATGCAGCAGGATCTCACATTTATTTTAATAATCCAAAATATGAAAGAGAACATCAAAATGGCCACAGAAATGATTTGAAGAAGAAAGCAAGGGTAGGTTGGATGTGTAGCATCACCTCCCCACATAAATATTCTCAACCTTCACATTCTTATAAATTGCAAGGAATACATCAAAATTCTTTATACAAATGTGAAATTGAGTTGCTTCCAATGTGTTATGTTGTTTAATCTATATCCCGAGTCTGGTAATCCTGTTTGCTTAACTTAATAAAACCTATATGTTTTGCCTCTTTCAGTCATTATGTTGGTGTCAACTATAAGTTTAATATCTTCTTTCCTTGATTCATCATGAATTTCAAGCAGCTCCATAAATATCTGCAGGATCTTCATCACCCTCAGCATGATACTCAAAAATATCTGAACACTGCAGCATGATACTCAAAAATATCTGAACACTGTTCCGACGTCCTAGCTTTCTGGCAGACCTATAACAGAGAAATTGCAAATCACCTGTTCTAAATCTTGCAAGAGCATGTCATCTTCAGTTTCAGTTAATTATTTTTACCATTTAGGTGCATTTTTAACTCAAATAATCTGTTACTTGAACTCTTAAATGGCCTCAGCATGATGCTCAAAAATATCCGAGTGTCAGACTGATATCATAGCCTTCTGGCGATTTATAACACAGGCTTTCCATTCACCTGTTTAAAAAACTTGCAAGGCTCAATTACTTATGTTTTTGTTTATCTTAAGTACCACGAGGATACTGTTCGATATGCAAATAACCACCACATGATCTCCATCATAGAATTTCATTGCTAGTCTATGATCATGTATCTGGCCCTTGTACCTCTCCATCTGCTGCAATTTTTGTTTCATCTGCTCTTTGTTTTCGTGCGTATATTTGAAACAACTTTCATCATCTGGTTATCTAACTGAGGATGACAGGCTGAACTGTACCGCAGCTGTCTCCTCCAGGGTTTTTGGAACTTGGTCACCTGAACCAGTGGAACTTATAAGACAAAAATTATAGGTTAAGTGGGGTTCATCGTGCTAGGTGATTGTGTGGGGTTCCTTACATTGGAGAAATGGGGAGGTCTCTTATTACAAGATTTAAAGCACGCGAGTCAGACATTGAAGAGAGCGGATTAAGAAGTCGGCATTAGCTGAGCATTCCTTCTCAGGCTATTGCTATGGAGAATCACCACTACAAAACCACTTAAGGGACGGTGTGGAGATTGGTAAACATACCAGTAATTTAAACAGAGATGAAGGCTTGGGTTTGAGCCTATCCTGGGGACCTGTATTAAGCAAAATAAAAAAGCGACCCCTCACTTTAGGAATTGTACTAGTTTAATGCTCACAATTAGTCGGTTTGCAATTTGCAATGGCTAGTCATTTAATTTTATCTCCTAAGGTGGTCCATTTGGCATCATGTAATGGACTAGAGTTATTTGTAGAAGAAGTTCTAGTAAGTAAATCTTATCATTTCTTTTTGATGATGAACCACACTGTATGGTCCGAAATGTTGTTTTCAAAATAATCTCACACATTTTCACCCAAAGGTGTTTTCTTATAAAGAAATAATAGTTATTTGTAAGAATTAATTTTAGATATCATAAGTTTTCCGCCCAACAGTTATTTATACACAAAGATTGGTCATATTTCAGATCATTGTGAGAGATTAAAACTCTTTTGCCTACGTATTCTTAAGTTGCCAAAGAATTACACTGCCTACTATCTGTGGGAAAAAGTTGGGTAGTTGTTATCAAGCTATGTATGAATTATACCAGAGAAACATAGAACTGTTCAGAAAATGTTTATGATCATAAAATACCCGCCCTCAGAATTTGCAATTTCCTGCCATAGTTGGAAATTAATTTATAAATTATAATGCATGGTCCAGACCAAATAGCTACAACATCACAACCACTAAGAAATTAACGCTTTTGAATTGTTAATGTTGTTTCCATGTTTTTTTCAATTTTGGGTGTACAAAGCTCATCTTTAGGATGTAATGTCTTAAGTATGTTAACTCTCTCTTTACTCATTGAAGTCAATGAAATTTTGCTCATTTAACTTTTAAGCCACAACTGTAAATTGTAGGATAAAACTTGTGTTTCTAACCAGTGACAATGGGTTCATATGTTAAGTCACAAGGCATAAATTGGCCCCTTGAATATAATCCCATTGAATAATCCTGTGCCCATGACATAGACCCCACGCCCAACAGGTTTTGTATTGATAGGAATTAGACTTCAACAAGATACACAGCTGGACTTACTTGTTTGCCTTCGCTTTTGACGACAGGACTGGAAGACACAGAAATATAAAGAGATCATACGATCTGGAACAGTACGTTGTTTGTGCCATAAGCATCATTTGCAATGAGCTAATTTTATAATAATGATGCCGATAAAAAACATCTGAAATATATCTTTGGTTATACCAGGTAAAGCCAAGGCCAGGAGTATTGCAGTTAATGGATGAAGGCAGAGCTTCTGTACGAAACACTTATGTTTATTTTCCTTTCAAGCATCTTTCTGAATCAACACAGACCGTGCACTAGTGTTTATTTTTTCTTGTTTATATATGGAAACACTGTTGTAATGGGTATTGCAGTGATACACAGGGACGGGTCTCCTAGATTTTGGTGATGTGCCGAACGTCTCAAATGTTTTGGGGACTTGGAGGGGACATCCACTATTTTTAAACATATCTCAAAAAAATTCTGATGTTTTTACTTCAAAAAAGCTGCTGTTTTTACCAAAAACATTAAATTATAATCTTGAAAGTACATAAAATACATTAAACACAATTAAAATATTATTTTAATAGCCGTCCCCACACTGTCCTTAAAATTTAGGAATTTTTTGCCATCCTGGAAACTCCGTCCCCATGTCCCCGAGACTTAGGTAACTATAGTACTTCATTTCTCTAGCAGTAGTAATAAGACATAGTAATGTGCACATGACAACAATGGACTGTACCCATATCCCAAATTCAGGTTTCTGCCAACTAGGTATTTTCTCTTACTGCATTTTCTTTTGTTTTGTGATGTAGGGAATTAAGATGGGAGTTTGTTCTGCAGCTACAAAAAGCTCAGTAGTACTGTGTCTTGAAAATCTACTCGGGCTGGTACTAAATTTTACAAACTCTAAAACTAGTGTTGATTACACAGAGCTTATGGTTTTTCCTGAGCTCTAACACAAAATCTGACATTTCAAAAATTTCATAATACACAGGAGCGTTTTCAACAGCTAGATTGCTTCCTTGCAGGTCTTTTTTTTTTTCAGCTATCTGGTTCCTCTCTGGAATTGCAGCTTTGCATTCATTCTGTTAATAAATGAAATGCCAGAATCATTATTATGCTCTTTCCTATGTGTGTAAACCAGTAGATGAAAATAAGTTACATTCAAGGGAAAATTTGATATTGAAGAAAAATCATTCATATCTACTCCTAATCAAAATGTTAGCTTAGAAAGTTCTGCATTTGAATGGTTGTTAAAAGAATCCGAGGGTATAGTTATGTGAATTGTTGTTTGCTAATTTTTGTATTGATTCCAAGCTCGATGTTCCAACTTTGTGGGTAGGCGATGATGTACAAAACAAAAGCCCGATCCATCAATTTATTTAGAAGCTGCCAAAGTAAGTCATTAAGTCATGTCTAACCTAGTTTTCAGAATAAACATGTCAGAAATTTGATCCCCTCTTGAATATGGAAACATATTTACATGGCATTTTCTGTCAGATCAGAATTGAGCTTTCTTAATGTTGTTCCTCTCCAGAGATTGCGAGTTTTATCCAGAAATTGTCTTGTTGTAGAGGATAGTGTTATTGGTCTACAGGTATGCAATTCACCATGATAATCTCCAGATCAGATTTGTAGTGACTGACTTCGCAATGTACACTTAAATTCTGGTTCTTACTTTGGGTTGCCTCAACTATGTTAGTTGATAATGAAGAAATGTCTGTTCCTTTTTATTTATCAGGCAGCAATAGGCGCAGGGATGGCTTGTGTCATATCGTACACTTCTTCAACAAAAGACCAGGTCTGCTCCAGTCATTTTGTTTTTTCCTCTTTTGAATTATATGTTTAAGAAAGCTGGACAAAGGAAAGATCAGAGGACTGAATTTGGTCGAAACTTCTTACCTTTTAGGATTTCATATCTGCAAAAGCAGTCTATCCTGACTTGGGAAATGTGCAGTAAGTTTCCCCACTGTTAAAACTTAGCAAATTCAAAATTCCTTGGAATGGATGAGTCATTATGTATTTTAATGTTTGATATATCTAATTTTTAGCTATCAAGAACTTATTAATATCCAGGGCTTATGTTGCAACCAATTTACGGAATTGATTTTGTAAATTGGTCATGTGCAGTTTGAAGATCTCAAAGCGTTATTTCAAAACACTGTTGTTGCCTCATAAGAATGATGGATGAAAATGGAATCAGCCTTTATATAGGTTCTATCCACTAAAGAATACATTGAATGTTTGAACGTTTACCAAAAAAACAAGTGGTTTTTATTCCACGATACAATTTTCATTCAGAGCTTGGCACTGCTGATGGAGACAATTTCTTCTGAAAAATGCTTGGAATTTTTTTCCCACTGTTGAAATAATGAAGATAAAAGGACTGCTACAACCACAGAATTCTCTCGTGACCAGAAATATGAAACTATTGTGCTATAATAAGAATTGTGGGAGGATGAGAATCACCCTTATCCAGCAAAACTTCTACTGCAACAAATAAACCTCAGTCATAGAAGTGGAAAATGAGGGATCTTTTAACCCTTTGGGGCCTTATATGGGCCACAGAACACATTGTAGGCACATCAGCGAGTCATGTTTGGCAGACTTGAGTATTGCATAGGCTTGAGGGAATCTATAAATCTTGCCAAAGGGTTGACTCGATTCTTATGTTATCAGACTAAAAAAACTCGACTCTGAATTGAGTGAGAGAGTCTAGTAACTATGCATACAGTCAACTACAACGTCAAATGCACACTGTCACTAAAATAGACATTCCTTGATACATAGAAAATTGCTTCTCCATAAACATCTCTTCACAAAAGAGTCCACCCCATAATCTAAATGTTTTATTCATGCCAGCAGAATCTAGACATTTGTATGGGTTGGTAATGACTACTTTTGGATGATTACTCGTAGATCCTAGGAAGGTAAAGATCCTCGCCTCTTTCGTGACACTAGTTTTAGATTCGTGAACAGAAAAAATGCATATACACGGGTTTTGATATCATCACCATAATGACTTCATTTAGACGACTACTCATTGTCCATGGAAGAGCAAGACCTTCATTTTTTTCCTTCATGACATTAGTTTTATACTCCTGATCAGAAAAGCAAGCATATACAATGGGTTCCTGATAGCATCACCATACACCAATAATGTACATCCTCAGATCACCATATGCTAACAATTTGATTAAATGTAGAGGTTGGGAGAACAGGAAAGTGTTTGTGGTTTTTGCTAGAAGCAACCTAATAGATGATAAATTAGCTCTGTAGTGGAATAAAATCTCAGTTGCAAGATCTGACACCAATGAAATATGAAATAACAAGGACTGAAATGGCTGGTTTCAAGGTGATTAAAATATCAAATCAACATCTAATCTATAAAAAGATCCTGAGCAGATCACTATAGTTGGTATAGGACCACATACGTATGATTTAGAGTGTGTTGATGGAAATTTCAAACTGAGAACAAATATAAAAACCACAGCATTGGTGAGAATCAAGCTTCAATATCTCCTCTTACCTCGTAAGCGATTAATGCAATATCTAATCTAGAAAAGAGCCCGACCAGATCGCTATGGCTGGTATAGGACCACATATTGATTCAGAGTTAGTTGATGAAAAATTCATACCGAGAGCAAATATCAAAACCACAGATTTGGTGAGAACCAAGCTTCAGTCTCCTCTTGCTCTGTAAATGATTAAGTCTAGACATGGTAAATGCCCTCCAATAGCTATAGGTTTAGGGAAAAATGATAGAATGAAGATGTGGGTAGAGAAGGCCTATCCTAGTTGAATTGTATTGTTGTTTAGCATAACCTAAGGTGCATTATTGAACTTGAAGATTGCAAGGTAGATTGCATAGAATGTGGGGCAACAATTAGTGGGGCTTGCTTGATAATGTATCTAAGGAGCAGGTTCCACCTAGAGTTTGAAAAGTGCCATCCTCAAAGGGAATGCACTCATTAATGGCCAAAATATTGCCATCCAAGGGAGAGTAGACTATTAAAACAATCTAATGGTGATAAATCATCTCACAATGGTAAAGTAGAAGGATGTTGCCACATGGTAGTCAAATGTGTTTATAAAGGCTAAAGAACTAACATACTCATACTAAGTTCTTGGTCGATAATAGTTATAAACCTAGGACCATTGGTGCTCCTAAGTGACTTATGGCACGAGTTTAGGATATATACCATCAAAATGGCCAACTAGACCTTATAGGACAAGTAAAGTTTGAAACATCTCTAAAATCAATATTAGTGCCTAAAGTGAGATCTAGGAGCTAGGAAAGCGAACCAAAGTTGGTTGATATCAATTAGGACTAAGCATTGTGGCCTTGATAGTTTAGAATCAATGTTAAACATAACAATAAGGTTATGAAAGGGTAGCCGATCGAGAGCACTCCTTTTTATCTGGGAAGGACTACCTGAGAAGCAAATCAAGACCACAAGATAGAATTAAAAGCATCAGTTGGTAGATTTCCTAACTTGAAAGCTAGATCCAGAGCGGGGTGCTTCCTCGAAAGTCACAATCCATGTTTTAAAACAAATTAATGTTGATAAATAGCATGAAAGGGAGAGTCCTATTGTAGTATAATTTGGGTATCTCACACAAGAAAAGTAATTCAAATCTAATCTAAATAGTGAATACAAGATTAAATTTAAAGAGGGTGGTGGGTATCAAGGTTTGTAGGTGAGGCAGGGGGTAGTATGGAGGCCAGGGGTGAAGTTGTGGGAGGTTTTGAGAGGTTTTGGGTGAGGAAATAAGCTTGTTGGTCTGAGGGAAAATGTTAGACGCAGAGATTGATGCCGCTTGGGGAACCGATGTTGGTCACTAGTTTTAGCCGGATCAGTTGGCTAACCGATCACGATAGGGGAAATTAGGTGCCAAGGCAAGAAAAGAGGTTGGTTTGGGCTCTTTGTGATTGAAAAGGGGATTTGGAGGTCTTGGATAGGGTATAGGGATTTAGGTGAAGGTACAACAAGGGTAAAAGGGGTGGTTGGAGGAACAAAGAGGTTTAGGTTGGTAGGGTATTGGGTAGATGGGTAACGGATGGTATTCGGGTGAGAAAGGAGTCGTACAACAGAAGACAATAAGAGATCTAAGACCAAAGTTAAGAACTAACAACCTGGTTAAGATATTTATCTGAGGATCTAGAGATTGGTAGATGGTGGTGGTTGGTGGCGCTCACAGGGGAGATGGGCCGAGATCCAGTGCCATGGAAACAAAGCCTGAGCTTCTCTGTGCGAGTGGTTCGAGGTTGTGAAGCAAGAGGTTGCTCGGCCGGTGAAGGATGTAAATGCTTTGGTGTTGAGTTGATCCTCAAATAGTCAATTGAATGCCCACCAAAAAGAAAAACTCTGTGAAAAGAGTTGAAAATCCTTATTTAAAGGAACTCGATGGTGGTTCCTTGACCATTTGTCTGCCGAGGAATAACCAACAGCTTAGGGGAGAAATAGTCAATTTTTCTCAAAATAGCATGTTTCTTCCCTTTTTGGTGTGGGTCAAGAATGGAAATGGGTTAGGAGTCTTGATTCTCATTTAAACATGTGGGAAATTGATGGGAGAGGTAGTTGGCAATAAATATTAGGTTTAGAAAGAGTCTCAATTAGTTAGGGGAAGTGATGACTTAGCCTTAGGTGTTAAATGGCCTTGGAATGGGTCCAAGGTGAGGTGGTAATTAACCTAATATTGATAATTAGATTAATAAAAATGTGTGAAAGGGGTCATGGTAAGGGGGTATATAATTAATAAGGTGGAAGGGTGAGGCCTAGAGGGTTGTGACCCAATTTTGGGTGTCTATAGTGTGTCCATCATAGATTCTTCCTATTGTATAGAAATTAGAGATAAAATATTTAGGTACATGTCCATCATGGAGTGTGGAAGCGTATGGATGATAAGATAAGGTATATTCACCTATAAAGGATTATTGTGGGGATGTGGTAATCTAGATAGTTTGTAAGATGTGCGTATAGATAAATGGTTAATAGGAGGTATAAACAATGTAGATAATATATGAGGAGAAAGGAAACTAAACTCTCGTTTTGCGATGGAGGAGAGGGTAACCATTGATACTTATTTTTTTAATTTTTTATAGAGAATTTGATAGCCATCAAAATAATGATGGCTAACACCATGATAGGAGTAAAAATTTGGTAGGAAATTGGGATGAGATGTTCACTATTTTTCCTTTATGACATCATAATCTCTACAACCTTGTACATCATTCCCCAAAACTTCATGTCATGTGCAATATGGTTCTAGCCATATGTTGATAGATATGTTGTCAGAGACTTTGAATCACCTCTATTTCTATGTATGAACCAAGAAGGTTTAGAAGTTTAAGTAAATAAGTTATGTATGGATATTTAATCTAATTGAATGGAAATAATTTAATCTAATTGAATGGAAATAAATAAGTAAACTATAACTTGCTCTGTTGATCTTGTAATATGTGTTGAGTAGGAAATGCATGAATGAAGGTCTTGAACAATGTTAATGAAAAGTTACAAGTTACCATGTCCATTGAATAAATGTGAATGTGTACTAAAGTGTCTCTTTTTATTTTAACTGTGAAAATTTAGGTAAGTAATGTTCTTATTGGGGTGTTGGCGAGAAAATTTGTCGGGTGGACAAACTTGTAGATTTCTTGCCAATGCTCTAGGAATCTAAGTCCCTCTACTTAACCGGTGCAAATGTCGTATATGCATGCACGATAAAATGTTGATTTCTATGGTGCCCTTTCAATCGGGATCCAACAGGCACTCCACTGACCTCGTGGCAAAGCTAGCAATCTCTTGCTAGGGAAGACTTTGTCTGAAAGTGGGAAAGGGAGTGAGAATAGAGGTAGGAGAACTAATGCTGCAGGTATAAAATCAGATTCTTGTACACACTAGTTAGAAATTTCAACACATGCATTTATGAGAAGAAACAACCCTGCAAATGGCAACAAGATGAGATAAGATTGCGAACTCAAAGTTTCTAAAATCTCCTCATCAAAGAGGCTACAAAATTCTTCTTCTTGTATTGATGCTTAAACGAAGTTATACATAATGTGGGAATGGAAGAAATTTGAGAATGGAAGAAAGTTGAAAAAAATGGCTATCTCCTTTGTTTTCTATAAGTACAATACACTCGTGAGTTTACAAGATCAATTGCCAACTCTTTACAATGGCGTGAAGAAGCCATTAAATATCTTGCAAGAAACGGTTATAACTTCTTTGTTAGCAAGAAATGGTTTACAATCTTTTCAATCATTCGCGTCCGTTCAGATTCTTGATTCGCGAAGAAACGCCAATGGCGGGAAAAACTAGACTTTTCATAATGCAACCGTTACACTCGTTTTGTAACTTTGAATTTGAACCGTTCATCTTGCCTTTGAAACTTTAAACCAGAGTCGTCCACGTGGGAGAAATTTATTGGAGCGGGCGTGGAGGATGCCTTTTGCATTTTGTGACTTTATAGAGATTTGACATTTTTTACATTTTTGGTCCGCCCTTCTACTTTTGATATAAGCCTGACATGTGGCTTCACTTGATTGGCGAAGGAATCACGACTCGCTTTATGACTTTTAGCCCTTTTTACAAAAAGGCTCAAAACCTCAAAGTTCTTCGCCGACCGCTTCCCTGCTTTGACTTTCAATGTGGGCTCAACATTTGACTTTTTCCTCATAGCATGATCGAGGTCAAAGGGTCACTTTATGACTTTTAGCCCTTTTTACAAAAAGGCTCAAAACCTCAAAGTTCTCCGCCAACCCGCTTCCCTACTTTGACTTTCAATGCGGGCTTAATATTTGACTTTTTCCTTGGCGTGGGCGGGGTTATGGGTCACTTTTTAACTTTAAGCCCCTTTAATGAAAACAAGGCTCAAATTCTCAAATCTCCCGACGACCCGCTTCCCCCTTAGCGACATCGAGGCCACTGAAATGACCACTGCAAATCCCATCATGAACTTCCTTAATGGTGTATGGGATTTGAACTTGTAAGGCATCGTAGGAGGATACCGTCAAAGCCATGTTTGTAGAGAAGACCCCCATGATGAAATATTGAGAGACACTTTTGAGGAAGGCTCGTTGTCCATTGCATGAGTGAGTTTTGGAGGTAGAATTGAGAGGGAAAGGTAATCGGTGAACTACTTATACCAAATGTCATGTGGATCGGTTTCAATTCTTCCTACAAAGTTAACGTCTCGAAATAAATAAGAGGGTGATTACAACCTTTGTATTGTGACAAATATTTTTGAGTCGGAAGGAGAAACGTATTTGAGAAGCAAGGCAAGCCATGGTATCCACAAATTTGTTAGTGGAGCATGGAGTGGTTTGAAGTTCATAATGATCAAAGGTAGTCAAAAGTATGTCGACATGATGTTTATACTTTTGAAGTACCTCGTTACGACATTGGTATAAACTATTGACTTAGTTCACCACCAGTTGGGAATCGTCAAAGATATTAATGGATTTAATGTCTAAGGCTATGGTGGTTTGAAGACCTAACAGGAGTGCTTCATATTCAACAATGTTATTAGTGTAGTTGAAATCTAGGTTGAAAGATATAAGCATAGGCTCGATGTCAAGAGGAATAAGGACGACCCTACACTTTGCCCCCATGTTGACATTTAAAACCATCGAAAAATAAGGTCATTTGATAAACACTGTCATCAAGGGAGAGCGTAGCAACGGATTCATCGGGAAATCGAAGTTAGAAGATTACTTTTCGAAAGAGGTGTATTTGCAAGTTGGTCTGTGATGGTTTTTCCTTTAATAGACTATTGATGGATGAATTTGAGATCTAGGTTTGCAAGAAGCACGAGCCAACGTGCAACAAGTTGGTGTTGGTAAAGCTTAACATACATGTAATGTAAGGGTTCAAGTGTTGGTGACAATGAAGGTTTTGTGGTTGAGTAGGTAATGACGTAATTTAGTGGCGATGAAGACTAGGGCAAGCATAGTCTTTCAACATGAGTATATGTAGTCTCGTAATCTAAAAGAGTATAATTTACATAATAAACTGCTTTCTCCCTATGCTACTCATCGCGATGAGCAAGCATGACACCCAAGGAATGATCTGTGGTAGAAATAGAGGTAAAAGCATTTTTCATCCTTTGGTGGGACGAGCATAGGTGTTTGAAGGAGGTATTCCTGTAAAGCTTCAAAACCTTTGTGGCACTCATCGTCCCAATTGAAGGAAACATCCTTTTTAAGAAGATGATGAAAAGGGTGACATCGGTCAGAGAGTTGAGAAATAAAGTGTCGAATACATCGCAACTTACCTTGCAAACTACAAAGTTGTCGAAGATTAGGAGGTGGAGGCATCTCAAGAATAGCCTTGATTTTGGCGGGATCGACTTCGATACCCCGTAGAAAGACAATGAAGCTAAGGAGTTTTCTAGAGAGGACGATGAAGACACACTTTTTTGGTTGAAGGCAAACACAATATTTGATAAGATGGCCAAAGATGAATTTAAGAACCGTGAGGTGTTTGGCTTGACGTTTAGACTTAGCAAGAAGGTCATCAACATAATCCTCCAAAATATCATGCATGATGTAGTGAAAAATATAGGTCATGGCACGTTGATATGTGGCATCAGAATTTATAAGGCCAAAGGGCATGACACAATAACATAAGGTCCCCCAAATTATGATGAAGGCAATTTGATGTTGATCTTATGGTGCGAGTAATATTTGGTTATAACCTAAGAAACAATCCATGAGTGATATCATCTCATGACCAGCGATGAGATCAATAATTTGGTCGATATTGGGTAGAGGAGAGTCATCCTTGGGGAAAGCTAGGTTAAGGTCATGGAAATACATGCGGTTTGGGGTCCCTCTATCGCTTTAGTGACATGAACTATGTTAGAAATCCATTGGGGATAGTCAATGGGTAAAATAAAAGAAATAGAAAGGAGGCATTGGAGTTCTTCTTTCACAAGAAGGGAAATGCGAGGATGTATTTTTCGTAGCTTTTGTTTCACAAGTTTGACATCAGGAATAGTTACAATATTGTGGACCATGATATTTAGGTCAATCTGGGCATATTGACGTAAGACCAAGAAAAATCATTGTTATGATCTCGGAGGAATGAGGTGAAGGCTTTCTATTCAACAGAGTCTAAAGATTGGCCTATCTTTAGAATGTGGGGGTCGTCTTGAGTGTGAATGTTGATCTCTATGGTCGATTCATTCAACATGGTTTGCATCTCAAAAGGTAACGACTGATGGATATAGGAATCCTTCGCACCTAGATAGGTGAGAATGGAGTCATCATCTTAACATTGAACAATTTTGATAGAAGGTGTGTCATCATCGATCATGTCAGGATACAAGAAGGGAAGAGAAGATGGAGCCTCACCATCACACTTTGATAGGTTAGAGGTCCCAAGGAAATGATGTTCATGAAAAAAAAAGTTAGGAGGAATGGATTTTGGATCCATAGACTTTGTAGGTGAAGGTGGTGAGGTAGGTGAATGAGGTGGAGAAGGTGTATCTTCCTCTACGAGGTCGATACGGGCTTTCTTAGAAGAAGGTTCCTCAAAAAATCTAAGACCGCATGATGGTCCTTGTGTTTTCAGGTGTTGCAAGTTATCACTGTGTGATGACCATGTTTATAAATACCAAAGCCAAAGCCTTTCCAAGCACATCGATGAAGGAATGTGTGGGCAAAGTGGTGATTGGTGAGGTACTGGAAATTAGATGAGAATGGATGGGTTTGAGAGGGTGGTTCTGGAGTGTATGAGGAAGTGTCAACTCCCCATACGTCAAGTTAGTGAGAAGATGGGGCGGACCATATGGAAAGACCTCACCTATACGATGGTTGTAATGTGGGTGTTGATGAAGGCTCCCATACTCTTGAGGAGTATGGAAGGTACTGATATTATCGAGGTGATAATCCCTCAAAGTAAGGCATTGAAAAATTCCTACCAAGAGATTAGAAGTTGGTATTTGGTTAGCGGGAATGGAAGAGTCACCAGAAGCCTAGAAGAATAAGCATCCAACGTTTGAGAAGTAGATGGTTTGGATGGTGGGCCAATTGCGGAAGGTGTGGCGGTAGTGGGAAATAAGGAGTTAGTTATGGAATATGTAGTGGTAGAAGTGGTGGATGAGGAAGCGACTGAAGAGGAAACGGTAGTACTGGTAGATGGGGTAGCGGTTGAAGAAGAAGTAGTGGTGGTAGATGCCTTAACTGGTATAAGGACATCATTAGGTCGATAGAGCATGTTATAGGTTTTGAATGGTGAAGGATATGTTGGAATGGTATAGTTGTGCCCTTCATGCTCAAATTTTAAACAACGGTGTAATGTTGAAGGAATACAACCCATGGCATGGATCCAGGGTCGTCTAAGCAACAGATTATATTGAAATTCCCCCTCTAAGACATAGAATAACTTAGGAATAGTATGTGGTCCCACGCAAATGTGGAGAATGATGGTACCGAGGGTGGAAGTCATAACGTCATTAAATGAACGCAACATAACTAGGTTATTATGCATGCAATTGACATGGATGCACATTTCTTTGTACGTATGGGAGGAAATGATGTTGATACGGACACCTCCATTGATCATTACGCATTGAACGCGTGTATTATCAATGTAGATAGAAATGAATAAGGCGGGGTCAGGATCATTAGATTGGAGAGGGACAATCTCTTCGTAAAAAATAATAACACCAGAGACTTGATGAATGGTAATGAGGGAAGAAGATGGAGGCGAAGTGGTGAGAGTGGCTGCATGATGATGAGTGATAATGGTGGCAACAGTGTGGGGTCATTAGGTAGAACCTCAATAGATTGTAGCACCTCGATGAGGGCTTGACGATGAGACTTAAAGGTTTGGACGAGGTCATACAAAGACATTTTGAGAGGGGACTGGTGTAGTTGTTTGATCATGGTATGATGTGCAACTTCGTTAGAAATGGGATATATTGGCCCATAGATGGTGACTTTGGGTGCAGGTGTAGATGGAATGTTGGGTAAAGGTGTAGTGGATGGTTTATCTGTCTTCTCTTTTCCTTTGTCCTTTTGTGCGCAAGTGGTGGCAACTTGAACCATGTTAATATGAGGAAGAGAGGGGGATGAATCATGAGAGGTATAATGATAAGATGGACAAAAACCTAGTGTGGGATAAGAACTCTGTTAACTAAGTATAGCGCACTGACATTTCAGAGGAGGTTTGACGAGTTCTCTAATCCGAACCATATTGATCTCAAAAGGTGGAGGAGGAAAAGAGGGTTACGGAGGTGGAGGTGAATTTTGCTAGATAGAAATGGGGTGACGCTGCAAAGCGACATGCAAGGGTGGAATGCAAGATTCATACAAAAGGTCATCTTCTTCCAAAAGCTCTTCGGAGAACACAATTGAAGAAGAATAACCTTAAGGGCCTTAAAATTTTCAACATCATGTCCTAGCACACGATGATAGGCACAAATATTGGTATTGTCAAACCCTTCTGGTTTAGGTTTGAGTGGGTCATAAGGCTTAAGAGGTGGCAATGTGATGACAAAGGTTTCTAAAAGGTTAAGAAGGATGTTAGCGTGAGACCCTGCTAAGGGATTACAATGAGAAGTGAAAGTGGGTTTGGATGGAGGTTTGAGTGACTTCTATAGAAGAGGTATTGTTGGAGGTGGCGTTGATTTGGATGTAGGTTGTGGTGACTTATGTGGAAGGGACACTTTGCACAATCTTTAGTAGGTTTAACTACCCTTTTGGTAGGTAATGTGGTTGTGGGCTTGGGTTGCAACTTCTTAGGTAAAGGTGTTGGGGGAGTGTGTGAGGTAGAAGGGAATGTAGAAGAAACTACTATAACCGGATTAAGTGCGATGGAGTGAATTGTCTTGAACACTTTAGGATAAATTGTTGAAGTTTCCGTGAATGAAATTTGCATTTGAGTCAAGACAGGAAGTTGCAGGCATCCCCAAAGCATGGAATAGTTGACATAATCCAAGTCGTCGACAAAACGTGAGAATGGCAAAAAGTGGAGGGGGATGATGCTTGATTTGGTAGTAATCCCTGTAAAGAATGTTTGTGAGACAGGGAAATGGTTGGCTTCAAACTCTGTGGGTAGAAAAGATGATAGCAAATCGATAGGATCTTTAAAATCTAGTGGGGAATTGTTGCCAACAGGAAGAGATGCCACTAGCGGGTCCTCTGTGGGAAGAGGAGGAGGCAAGGTTGATTGTATAGGCTCTTCCTTTGGTGAAGAAGAGAGTAAACTAGGCTCTTCCATGGGTAGAAGAATGGGTAATGCGGAGTTGCTTGACGGTGGCGAGATGCGTGGGGTAGATACATATGAAGAGTAGGTAGAGGAGTGGATAAAATAGGTTCCTCCGTGGGTGGAGGAGCTCATGCAAGAATTTCCTCAATAGATATGATGGGAGGAAATTGAGCACAAGGAGCTGATATGATATCAAAAATGGCATCAACCTCCCGAACGTTGGTATAATTAGTTGAAGTTTCGCCGGCTTAGTTGGATGATGGAGTGAGATTTGGAAATGGCTTCTTGAAGATGTGGAGGTTTTCATTAGCCGGTCCAAGATGAGATCTCCATTATCTAACATTTCTTAGACACTGTTTTTAAAAATTATATAATTACCATCACTATGACCTCTAAAACGGTGATAATTATAGTAATCATTCTCTTTGTACCATGCAGGCACATGGCGAGAAGGGTCAAAACTAGTATGTGGTTTGACAGGTGGAAGAGTGATTGCTCCATCTTTTATAAGCTTTTCCAAAACTGAGGAGTAAGGTTCTCTAATGGGAGTATATTTTTCATTGTTTCTGCTTGAACTGAAAAGTTTGAATAGGATAAAGATTAGAAGAAGGTTTTGATTGGTTGAATGGATGAGATTGGACGACTTTCAAAACCATTGCGTTGGCAGATCCTTTTGCTTTAGAATAATTATTTTGCGGTTTGGAAGAAGAAGAGGTGTCATTTGATTTAAACAAAGCGCTTTTGTTGCGTAATTATAACTTCTTCTCTTTGATAGCACGAATTTCAAGTTTTCGAGCCATGGTGAATGCCTCGTCAAATGTTGAAGGTTTGAACTTGGAGAGTTGGAGAGATATGTCTAGCACAAGCTCTAGTAAACAACTCTATTAGTTCAGTTTGAGGTAATTGGAAAGTGAGTTGATTAATAAGGTTTCGCCAATGCGCAAAAAAATATATGATAGACTCATCCTCATATTGGTGTAACGAATACAAGTCGGTCATGGTAACCTTCTTGACAATGTTAATGGAGAAATGATCAAGAAATGCCTAGGCTAATTGATTGAATGAGAAGATAGAGTGCCTAGGTAAAGCACTATACTAGTCTAAGGCCGGTCTTGTCAAGGACATTGGGAAAGTTTGGAGAAGCAAGGCGTCATCATGGGAAATTAGATAACATACATGTTTAAAAGATCGTAAATGTTGTTGTAGATCTTCCTTGCTATTAAATCGGTTAAATTTTGGCATTTCCCAATGCGCGGGATAAGGATGAATTGGAATAGAAGGGTGAATAGGCTCATTACAAATCTCATCATAAGTCAGAGAATTACGGGAGCCCAAAACAAATGCTTATAGGGTCTGCATCTTGTCCATCATCATTTTGATCAAATAATTGGTCGATTGGATTGAGGTGGACCTCCAGTGGTATAAGGAGGTGGATATGATGAGTAGGACATAGAAGGGACACCTGTATATGGAGGTGCCAAGTAAGAAAACTAAGAAGGGGGATATAAGTTATGGTAGATGATGATGGCATATACCCTGAATGGGAAGTGTAGGTGATGGGTGGTGGTTGAGATAAGGTATAGGTGGGAGGAATGTGTGTAGAAACCCTCGTAGCAATAGGTGGCAGAGTAGCAGGTATAGACATGACCAAACTATAAAAGGGGGTCAATGCAACTGGAGGTTACGAGGTAATAGGAATTGATGAGGTGGAAATCCCTACACTATGGATCATAGATGATGGTGAGGTGGATGTCAAAGATGTGATAGGTGCTGCAGGTGCAAAAGATATAAAAGATGTGGGAGTGATATGAGAAACGACAGGTGGTAAGGTGGAAGTAGGTACCGCTACAATAGTGGTCTCCGATACAAATGTGAGGGCGAAAAAGGAGGAATGGATACATGCATATTGTAGATAAGTTGTGCTTATGAGTCGCAGGTAGATGAATGAGCAAGATAATATCAGTAAGGTGGAAGGATTGTGACCAAGGAGTTATACAAATTTCTTGTCGCTGCGTGTATAGAAATAGGTGAGGTGGGGTCCATGGGTGAAGAAATATAAGGTGGTGAAGGACGAGGTGGTAGTGGTTGGCGGCTATCATGAAAGACTAGAGCATTGTATTGTCTGCGAGTCAAAACTATGTGAATCGTAGAATAGATAATATGAGTTACGTAGATGGTACAAAAATGCAAAAATATAGTAAAAGAAATCTAGAAAGTGTAATTTGGTCACTATTTTGAAAGAAAAATCAAAACACGAGAGGCCGATGCTTAGGTTGGCTAATCGATGCTAGTGGAGAGGGGTAAACGATGCGGGTCACCGGACCTATTCTCAGTTCTTATGAATAAAGGGTGAAAACCAATTGAACTCGGACTCTAACGATGTTATTAGAAACTTAGAAATGTGATGAAGTGACATGAATAAGTCGTAGAAAATGTCTATTTGTGAATTAAACATTATTTTGGGAGAAATAACCAAAACATCAGGGAATCGACGTCGGTCATTAAACCGATGCCAATATGCGATGTCGGTTCTTTGACCGATATTAATTCTTGTGAAATCTAAGAGGAGATGAAAATTTGAATTTTTGGTAATTAAGTCAAATGAAAATACCAACCTAGCAACTGAGTATGGCAGTGATGAGTCCTAACACGCCCAGAATAAACCAGAATACACTAGTTGTGATGGTGGGGCATGAAGGATGAGAAAAAAAAAATGATACAATCTCACACCTCAAAACAAAATCAGTCAAAAGCTAACAAAACACACAATTCTATGTTGTAGGTTTTATATTGTGTGGCTTATGCCATTTAAAACTGATTATGAGTAAAATACAGTTTTTGGTCAATGAGGGTGCCCTATAAGCGCTTTATGGTGGTTTCGGTGTGTTTTGGATAAAGGGACCCGATATACCTTTTGGTACATGTGGTACAACTTTGATATGATGAATGGATAGAACACCATCTGGATCCGCCGCTAATCTGATTATTAGTCGTTAATGGTAATTTCCGGGAAGGAAGATGTTTAAGAAGTGTGTAATTTGTTCAAGTGATTTGGTTTGGGATGTGTGTGCAAGAAGTGAGCTACGCTTAATTCCCACCAACCATCAACTAGTCATG
Organism: Taxus wallichiana var. yunnanensis; assembly: GCA_018340775.1. Taxonomy (NCBI): domain Eukaryota; kingdom Viridiplantae; phylum Streptophyta; class Pinopsida; order Cupressales; family Taxaceae; genus Taxus; species Taxus wallichiana. The sequence goes on from CM031240.1 coordinate 577,201,717, forward strand.
ACCTCCAACATATAGGTTGCAAATAAATTTAGGTGATTTAAATGCAACATACACAAGGATGAAATGCAAAGATTTTAAAGCCCAAATTGAAAATGAAATTCAATGAGAGCAATAATGAATAGGCAAAGAGAGTATGTCTTTCACTAATGCAATACAAAATAAAAAGAAGTGTTCTTTTTAACCCAAAATACGAATTTCACTTAGACAAGTAGAAGAAGAAGAATGTTTCTAGGGAGAAAGTTTTATATGAACTCTTTCGAAAGGAAATAGACACAAAGATTCCCTAAGAATGAACAATGTAAAAGAACCCGAATGATAGGATCCCACCGGGCGTGCCAAAAATTTTTACCTCAAAATAATGCGATAAAACAGATAAAGGTAGCAAGCATAGGAGGAATACTTGTGAACCTGTAGAGAGAAGGTTGCATGCGTTGTAGATGTTGAATGAGTGATTGTAGAGAGCTTCCCTTTGGCTAGGAGGAATGACACATATAAAAACACAACAAGACCACCAAATAGTATTAAATAGCAAGAGTCAAAGGACCTAGCAAGGCTAGATCCGGGAAGCGTGACGCTTCCTTGAATGGTTGTCAATCCTCTATTTAATACAACTTAATACAAGAATAAATGATAAACCAATGATTCCTATTGTAGTTGATAAGATTTAGGTACCTCCTATAACATACAATAAGTGAATTTAACTCAACATGAAAGGTCAGGATTAAATCTAGATGGTGGTTTCTGGTTTGGGTCTACAAATCTGATAAAGGCTATAGGTGAGGTTTGGGTAAGATTGGGCAAGGTTCTGGGTTGTTTTGGAGGAGTTATGAGCTTGCTGTTATAGAAGAAATTTCCATTCTCGAGATACCAACGTCGGTTAGCCGACTCGATTCTCGGTTAGGGGAGTAGACCAATGCCGGTTTGGTGACCGGTGCCGGTAGTGGCAATTTGGTGATAATGTCAAAAACTTAGAATTGGGAACTCTCTGTGATTGCACAAAGAGTGATGGGGATTTTGATAGGTTCATAGGATTTTTGTAAGACTCAGAGATACTTGATATGTGGGTTTAGTCAAGGTATAAAAGGTGAAATGGGTAGAAGGTGGGCCAGAGGTACTGGGGAGTAGATTTGGGTAAGGTAGAAAGGTAGTATCTAAAGTAGATGACTTAATAAAACAATCTGAGCTATTAGAAATGACAACGAAGCAACGACACTTACTTGTTGAATGTAACTTAGAGATGGAAGGTGGTGGTGGTTGCAAGAGGTGGTGATCCAGAGTGAATATGGAAGTAGGGTGGCATGATGCTTCTTGGTGCATGTGTTGGAGCTCCAAAAACCTGCGGCAGATGAACCGAATGACGCTAAATGCTTTGAGAGGGTCTCTGGTTGGTCACAAGGTCACAATAGTGCTTGAAAGTGCGAATGCAACAAGCATAAGCCAAGAATTCCAGATTATGAACCCGAACAAAGAGCTAGAAACTCTTATTTAACCTAACCGATGGTGGTTAGGTGACCGGGCCACCGAGGGATAATCGACATCAATTAAGGTGAATAAGTCCAAACTGTCAAAAATAACCCGATCTTTGCTATTTTGGCATGATTTTAATCTTCATTCAAAGTCATAAGTGGAGTATGACACTTAGATAAGTAGGAGTGTTGTTAGAGAAGAAATAGAGAATTAATATTAGGGCTAGACTAAGCCCCAGTTGGTTGGGATAAATAGGGACTTAGTCTTAGTTAATTAATAGGCTAAAAATAGGTCTTGGGTGAGGTGGCTATGTGAGGTATGAATAAACTTAATTAAAGTAATTAATTTAATTGATGATGTGAGGATGAATATTAATTTAATTAAAGGTGATTAAATTAATATGAATGTGGGGAAGGGATGCATGGCTATGTGCATGTGTTGAATTGATAAGTCGAACGGGTTAAAGGGATTGTGACCCAATTTTGGTCTCTACACTTGAGGTGTATTACATTACATTTATGCAACATAATGACCATTTGATATTAGTAGCTATAATGTGTTCATTTCATTTACTGATTGATATTTCTTCCATTGGTTGGGCTCCATTTTGGGAAATCCCTTTCATTGCGGTAAGCAAATTGGGAAGAAAAGAAATGAGGAATGGTTTTTAGAAATCCATTCCTCGGAAAACTACCACACCAAACTGTGGTTCTTTTTGATGATGATGTAAAACAGAAGTCAATATGGTTCTATCCTTAAATGTTATTGATCTATAAACAATACACATTCGGTGTAATGCGTTGACGTTGAAATTAATAAGTGTTTTATTGTTGATATGGAGTTGGAAGTTTTCTTATTCAAGAAACAAGAAATGCATGCCTCAATAGAAAATAATATTAGTTCTTATTTTAAATATGGTTGGAATCTAGGGATGTTATAGACTCGATAAAACCGGATGTGGAATTGTAGTTGAAATTTATAATGATATGCTCATTTGAATAGAAAAGGTTTAATTTCTCCACTGAAACATGCCAAGCTATTTATAATGCTAAGGTGATCTTATTTGTCTAAATTGGAGATATACCCCTCTAATTCAAAGTTACACGGGCTAAAAAAGAATAATAAATATGTTGCATTGTTAAAGAAAGTGATCAATATATTCGAAAAGGCTGAATCTTCAACTCGCTTAACAATTTTATTTATTTATTTTTATGGTGGTATATTTCCAATTGAGGTTTATAAGTGCCATGTATCATCTCTAAAGTATCAGTACCATCCTCTAGATGAGAAGAATGTTAACCTTCTTATCCATTCTATGTTGATAAATGTTATTACTACATAGAGGGACGTAATTATTCTTCCCTTCTTGCAGTCTATAAAGGAGGTTGTGGAACTTGAGGATCCAAATGACTTGAAAATGGATGATGTGCACCACTACACACTAGATGGCCAACATACAATTTCTACCCAAAAAAATCTTGGTTGAAGGCACTTAGAAGTCTTTACATATTAGGTTGCGGCTTGAAAGTCTCGCATTCTATCTTTAAAATCATCTAGAAAAACCATTTTTACTATTTGTAAGCAACAAAACAAAGTAAACAAAACTTGGATTAAAACCAAGTTAATTTATTTTCTCTACAAGGATCGATCAGTTTTTCAATTGCTAGGATGTCCTCAGAGGCCCAGATTGGGAAACATAAAGACTAAGGAGTGGAGGGTAATGGATTTTAATTTTATTGCATTAGTATTTATCATTTATTTTTGTAAAATTCACAAAGTAAATATAATATTTGTGCTTTGAATGTAGAGCTTTGAGAAGCAATGTATTATTTTTTCTTTATTCAAAATCTAGAGATTCTATATGAAAAAAGGAACTTTATATTGTTTCCTAATGATATTTGGAGTAAATGGAAAACAACCTTTCGAGTTATTTATATTGGGTAGGATTTATTGTTCTCATTTTAAGGATAACCATCCTAACTTTCAACCAAATTCACTGGAAAGGTTCACAGCTAAAGAACTGCAAGAGGAATGACCAATGAAGAACTATTAATGCTAGCTAAAAAATTGCAATTAGGGAATGTATGGCTAACTAGCTCTGTTGAGGCAGGTGTCATAGTAGAGACATTTGAATCTTATTGTCAAAGATTAAAAGGTGACATAAAATGAGAGGAAAAGTACTAAAGTATTTGAAAAATACACATCTTGATAATAATGTATTTGCAAAATGCAATGAATCCAATGTTATTGAAAAATTACGGATGATTTTACTCTTGGGAGGAGAGAAAAGCAAAAGAAAAATGATTCACAAGGAAGTGAAAAATCAATGAAATGTAAAATTGATCTTGAAGTGGCATGGGTTCTTCCAATGAGGCTCAAATAATTTTAAAAAACTATGTGTTTTTAAAAGAGAAAGATATGCCAAAAAGTATGGATGACAAAAAGAATTTACTTGTTAATATTCATATCCATTTCAAATACATCAACTATATCAGCTATTCCATCGAATAATCTATTCAATGAAAAATGTGTGAACGTATATTTCTCTAATTTTTCTAGTGATATATCTTCAGAAGAAATAATGGACATGCTTAAAATTGTTGGATCTAGTTTGTTGAGTTAATTATTTTTCTCTTACCAATTGCACATTCAAAATGTTAAGAGAAACACTAAAACAATACATGGAAAATGTTAAAGATAGGGAATCAATTATGGATGGTTGTTACATATTTTATGAAAATAATGGGATATTTAAAATCTTGTGTCTTTTGTACACAATAAATAGTGCACATAATTGTGACATTGAAGATGACGAGAGAGAAGTTATCAACATGGATTGGATGGAGCAAGCTGTCACAACAATTGGTGTGTAAGTGAAATTATTCTATGGGAAAAGACACATCCTTTTCTTTGCGAGAGATATTATGACTTTGGTCTCATATGTTCACTTGAAACTCTTTAAGAAATTTTCCGATAATAGTGTTTTATATCGGTACTGTTGCATTGTGTGCTTTGGTTGACATTGGTCTATCTGCGCAATCGTATTATTGAGACACATGATCAAGAATTATTATTAAAACATTACTATTATCATTTGAAAAAAGGTTCGCGATTAAGACAACTTGAACAAATCTAATTTTAATTCCTTTAAACTAAAATACACCACTAATACACTCAATATTTATGCAGATGACCAATAAATAGAGGAATTAACTTTCAATTCCAAGCCACTTCAAACTATTAGAGATGATCAAGTTCTTGACCTACAACCAATTCATCTTATTCCACCCGAATTCACTAGCCAAACAACCAATGAATATATACCAAGTGATTACCCTTTAATCATTTTATAAAATAATCATTGCACTATGTTTTCATTTGTCATGGTTTTCATTTACTTAACAATGCTTTAATTTTTATAGTGTTGATGACAAATGTGAACGGAGCGGGCACATCACATATGCATGATGACAGAAAAATCCGGTATGTTGGTCATGTGTAATTATAAACAAAACCATTTATAATCCCCATAAATTTATAGGAACCCATTACAACTATATCAAGAAAACAGACCGAGCTTATCACAGAGCAATAATAAAATCGTCTATTTTTTATATTTATTTCATACCAAGCCCATATGATTCCTAGCGGCCACTAAGCTCCTTATTTTCATCATGATGTTTCCAAACAATAGTGGCTTTACCTAGTGGTCACTAATCTACATCTATAGTTAAGCAAAAATGTTCAACAAAGGATATCACAATGCATAAAACCAAGTAGTATCATTATTTTATTTACCTCAACATGAAATTGATTATTAATTGATTAATGTTTTTAAAATAGAACATCCATCACAAGAACCAACAACAGACGAGGGTGAAGCAATCTATGCCACAAGCTCGATCGGTGAGTGATAGCCTCCTAGAATGTTGTCTATTTTAATTGGTTATAATTTAATTACAGTCAATTGAAAATAAAATTATTTACTTCCATGCAGTTATCCAAAAGGATTATTTACTTATTTTATATTTGGAGGGTTTGCTATATGATAAAAACCAAAACCATAAGGAGATGGCATTCAAGTTCGGCAAGGATATTATCAACCTACGAGGAGGCCTCAAAGAATTTTAAAGGTACCATTAACTAAATTTGAAGTGGTTTTTTGCTCTAACAATCTAGCTTCCACTAAAGTTCAAAATATGGCAAAGGTTTTGAAAAAGATAGTAATTGAATTGAAACCAATACTTATTTGAGGAAAAGAACATTGCAATGTCTAAGATGGAATTACAATTAAAGATCTATGAAAGGTTTGGAGTAGAGACGATATTTGTTTCAGCTCTAGAGACACATTGTGTATCGAAATAGGTACAATGGGAAACCCTACAAATTTTTTTACGATGGTACACGAGAGAATTCTTTTCAAAGATATGAGGTTGGTGACCAATTTGTATAAAAACTTATCATTGATAGTGTCTCGGTGTTTTGATGTTGTAGAGGGCATCAAAAAATTGGAGCAAGAAAAAACTAAATAACTATTTACCATTTCAAAATGTTTTTATAATGATACTGCTAAACATTGTAAAGAAGATACATTCATATCTTCCATTTTTATTTTATATGTTGAGATTTTACATTTATTAGTTGGGAGTATTTATATGTTCACTTGCGTATAAGTTGAGAGTATAAATTTATAAGTTGTTTGTGTGAATTACCAAAATAAAATATTATCATAACAATATTGTGAGCTATTTTTTTCTTGATCAAATTGGGAAGCCTAAATTAATTTTGAGTTATTTTTATAGATTCAATTGGGAAGCCTCGAAATTACTAGTTTTGGGAGTTGAAGGTTTGACGTTTGGAATTTATGGTATTGGCAAAAAAATACCTCGTAATAGGGTTCCATATTTTACACATGGGACTACTAAATACTTTGAATGAGTATTTAGTGCTGCTTTGATAAGAACTGCAACAAAATTTTTGATGTTGCCTTGTGGTCTACATGTATGGATTCAACACTTTTGAAGTACATTTTCATTAACAAATTTAGTTGGTTGTGTGATACCCACTTTAGGTTCATTTGGGTATGTCACCAATGTAAGACTAAAAAAATACCAGTCAATAGATACTAGAATTTTTGGTAATATCTATGGCGAAAACAATTTTCTGTTGATCGATGAAGAGAGATTCATGTCTTACAAATTTAATGAGGAAACTACTCTAAAAAACCCAACTTTCTACAGATTTGATGGAAAATATACAATGGATTCATTGATTTACAGTCAATAACCTTAAAACACACTATTGGTGCTTGAATTATATTTATTTCTTCCAAAATAGACATTGTATATCACATTTATATTGAATAAAATAAATTCCTTAAAGTTTTTAAAGATTCATCATCCAAAAAAAAATTCGATTCAAATTTTGTCAACAAAAATTTATTCCTAGTACAATGTGAAAAAAGAAATACAACTTTTATTTTTGGCCAAATTCACCACCCACAACCATTTGATTATGTTTTTCTTCATTTTCAAATAATAACATATGCAACATGAAACTGATAATATTCGATATAAATGGCATTTTGGCACACACCATTCACAAGGTTGATTCGTCACATGAGATGTTAAAAAAACTTGGGCCTTGGCAACATCGACCTCAAAAATAAATATTATTTTCTAAGACCTAATGTCAAAGAGTTCTTGCACCATGGAATCACACATTTCAAAATATTGCTATGGACATCGACAAGAAAGTCAAATTTTAGTGACATGATGCCCAAAGGTAAATAGTGAAGCTTCATAATCTCTACTCTAGACTCTATTCATTTTTTTCATTTCCCTAAATGTAAAATCTACCCAATTCAATATGTCTGATATTTTTGAAGCAAGGACATGAGCATACTCATAACATTTGCTTAAAATTATAAATGAACTTGGAGGTATCTCACATCTCTTATTTGTCATTATTAGTCTCCCTTGATGGAATTAAATGTTATCTAGATCTAGCCCTTGACACTTTCCTTTTAACTAGATGTTCTCCATTTCTCTATCTCATTGTCGTTCCCTCCCCCTCTCAAACTCCACCATCAACTCTTAATTTGCTAGGTTCATTCTTGATGTTATGCTAAGGATTATTATTAAATTCCTTGGTAATGGCCCTTTTATCATGTAGGTATGCAAGGATTGTAGTAAGGGTAGGCTCTCACATTGTCATTTCATACTCTCTTATTAATTTATTCCTTATCTTCTATCCTAGGAAGATGAATACACCAAATTATTTAGAGCCTACTAATTAAAAACAATTTAATAAGTTAAAACTTTTCATAATCCAACAACTTCTCCAAATTATTCATCACATCTCGATCATCACCCTATGTCAGTTTCCTCAAAACAACTCAAAGGAACCATATTTCAAATTATAATTAAATCCTAGCGGTTCTTTAGGATTTTTAAAACTTAAAATAACCATATTTAAAATCACAATTAAATCCTAGCGGTCACTAGGCTTTTAAAAACTTAAAAGAACTATATTTAAATTCATAATTAAAGCCTGATGGTCGTTAGGCTTTTTAAAACTTAAAAGAACTATATTTGAAATTATAGTTAAATCCTAGCAACCAATAGGATTTTAACAACTTAAAAGAACCACATTCCAATATTTTGTTTTTTGGATTCAAATATATGCGATTTTGGATTCCAATATTTGTGATTTTGGATTCGAACATCTGTGATTTTGGATTCCAATATTTGTGATTTTGTTGTATAGTAAATTCAAATATCTATAATTTTGGATTCTAATATCAATGATTTTGGATTCCAATATCAATGATTTTAGATTCCAATATCTGTGATTTTGGAGTTTAGTAAATTCTAATATTTAACATTTTGGAATCCAAAACTAGTAATATTGGATTCCAATATTATCTATTTTTTACCTTCTTAGGCTAGAATGTATTGAAATTTAGTAAAATACGAATTATATATGTTTTTTTAATCTACATTCAATAAAAGGGATCCTCCCCTTTCACAAGCAAGAGGACATAGTCCCGAGCGCGTTGATGAAAATCAGCGAATTTTTCCTTATGACATTATTTCACCAATGTCGAATGCGATACAAAGTGGGAGTGCAGATTAAATAGGAATGAGAGGTTATTTTATACTAACCAATTGGTTATTATGATCACCTCAATAATATAAATTTAACAATATTGAGCACCTAAATTATACATGCTCAATATAATATTAAATCACAACAATATAACAACTCCCAATATTAGCTTAACCTTTAAGGAGTGTGAATGTGACCAAAAAAGCAAATTTGTGGTGGAAATTAAGGGATTAGGATGGAGATTACTATGGATTCGATGGAAAAAGTGATGGGCATTCCAGCGGTGGGGAGGGAGGTCTACACACTAAAGAAGGAAGCATCTCGAAGAATTAAATCTTTTTCTCAAAGGTAATGAGAATCTCACCTCCCATTTTGTTGGTTACCTTAGATTGTCTTTACCTAATCTGTATGATGAGGTGGCTCTCTCTCTCATTCAATTTTTAACCCTTGAGGGCCATCATAAGTGTATTTATACCTACCACCTCCCTATGCTAAATCATTTTAGGTGTGGTCAAGATTTTAGTTTCCCCTACTTCCTGTATCATTCCCTGTGTGCCTCTATTTCACAGTTCAAAACAAGAAGAATTTATGTCCTTCTTCATCAAGGCTTTATCCTTGCTCTGGTCAAAAGGGTGGCACTGGACATTGATAAAACTAGCTCCCTTGAGTTGGTGCTGGAAGCTTATGCGGATGACAATGGTTCGATTTGGAGGAGAAGGAATTGAGCGATGATTCGACTCCTAGGATGGAGACTCGTATGATGACCAAGATGAGGTGGAGGTGGTCATGTCCGAATATTAACAACTTGAAATCAAAGTAGACCCCTTGCTCCCATTCGAATACCAAGGGTGAGTCTAACAAACAGGATGGCTCGACCCCTATTAACACTCAATTGGAACAACACATTGAGGCAATGGGTCACGTTGGTATAATCAAGGGGAAAACCACTTGGCAAGGATGGCGGAAGATATAGAGGAACTCAAGGGTGATATGCGGCTCACTAAGAGCTCGGTCCAATTTTTATTCAATGACTGACATAAGATGAAAGAGCAGGTGGAGGTTGCGGTTAGCTTTGGGCAAGGTAGAGAGATTGAGGTTTTAAAGGCCAACTTTGGTGCCATAACCAAAGAGATGGATCAGGTTAAGGAAATTCTCCATAGTTATATGGAATGGAGCATTGTGACGGTGAAATCGACCCTGCAACACCTTCAGACTCTGGGGCAACTCGCCAATACCTATTGTGTCGTGGATAGTCAGGGTAGGAAGAGAAAGGCTACCCGAATGGTTTCAACCTGGGATCCTTGGTGGTTAATATAGAAGCTTTGGCAAAAGAATGGGCTAAGGTGTTGGAGGGGCTTGAAAAAGCCTACAAATGACCTGGGATGGGTTGTTTTGTTTTTTCACTGTCTTTGTTACTAGTTGTTACTTTCATCTATGTTAGTTTATCTGTGTTTTTGTTGTTGTTAGTTTCGCTTTATGGGCTTGAGAGCTCTTATTACTATGAACAATTATATTATGGTTTTTTGATGTTATTGTAATGTTGTTTTCTACTCTCATGGAGAGTGTTCGATGTTCGGGGTAGGGTCCCCTCAACCCTTTTTACCTCTAATAAAAAAATTAAGTTGGTTTGAAAATAACTAAAACCAATTACAAGTGTGAGCATGTAAACCTCCAATAGAAAATACCTCAAAAGTCTCAAATTCTTAAGATACACTTCTTTAAGCCATTTAATAAAAATAGTTATCGTAAGGATATATTTATGGATATAAACCAAAGACAGTGAATACCAAATATGGAGTCAATGCCCCGCTTTTTGAAAAGTTTTTAATGAATCAATGGGTTAAGGGGCATAGTTGGTGAGTGGTATCTACTTGTAAATAAATGATGAGGCATATAATCATGTACTAAACAATAAACATCTTTTTAAAATATTGTCCAATAATAATCATCCCTTGAAATTTTGTGTGTAAATGTTTTAGTAGTATAATGTCCACCATAAACACCTTCATGACATCTATAAAGAACATGTTTAATTTGTTCATTAGTTAAACATATCACAATAAATTGATCTCTTTTTCAATAAAACAAATAAGTTCGTAAAATGAAATTTAAATATCGAAACATTAAATAGCTCCATGTATTTTTATCTAAATTATCGACATGTCTTATTTCTAAAATATAGCACCAAATCATGATACCAATCATCACGCGGAAATAAACAATATCAATCTTGCATTTCGAACCAACCTTAAATTTTTTAACAAGATATAATCCTTTGAAAATTTGTAAATAAGGTTTCTCTACATAAATTGTCATCCAAAAACAAATAACCAAGTTAACATTATAATATTCATTTTTAGCAAAATGTTTTGCTAATTCATTTCCTTTTATGGTCTTGTTGGTTTCAAACTAAAGGTCAAACTCTTGCATTTTCAAAATCCACTTTGTGAGTCTTCCACTAGTGATAGTTTTTCTTAAAGAGATAAGATAGGATAATAACATTATATGGGAAAATAACTTTCTTACCCGTCAACAACTATTGGAAATTTCCTATAGTAGAAATGAGAGGGTGAAAAAATATCAATGAATGCATACTTGATTTTAGTGTCTTCTAGAATTTTCTAAAGTGCATGTTGTCATAAATGTTAGTCATCTTGAAATTTATGAGAACTCCTACAATTTTTAGGAGAAATTGGGGAGTGAGACATCATAATATCAAAATGAGACATCATAATATCAAAATGACTTTACAAATTCACATTGATTCACGTTGAAAAGAATTTTTCTCATTTAGTCAACTAAGATAAACATATTCCAATGCTTCGAATAGTTAGGTGGGACCATGGACTAGATGGATTCATACGAGATATTTAATTAATTCCCCTTGAATTAATTAAATTTATGATGATTAAATTCATGAATGCACTTTTAAATGTCATTTTACAAGTTCATTAAGTGTGTCACTTTGGTTAGTTTAGCGATGTATCTTATGATGTGAGACCTTATTACTAATGTCATGATGATAATAAATTATTTTGTTTAAGAATTAATTAATTTTTAAAATGTAAAGTCAATAATACATATAATGTAAATCCCTTTATATAGGAAAAGGTGAAAAATGAGTCCAAAATATAAATTATGGCAAGTGGTGTGAACTAGAGGTGAGGTAAATAGATGAAGCTACAAGTAGTTGTACAATTACTTGTAGGTAAGAGTTTATAAAAGAAAATAAGGAATCCATGTTTACTTTCTTGTGTATATTTCTTTCACTATGTGTAAGTAATTTATAATTTACATATATAAAGGAAATATTTTTCTTTCATACGATTCTTGTATTAGTAAAATTTGTGTTTTTGGAATGTAATGGTGGGTTTTGTACCATATTTTTGTAGGGAATGTAAAGGAATTTGTGTCATTGATGGTGATTTTTTTACATTTTCAATGTATTTACTTAATGTTTGAGATTATTTTTAATATTTCATTTTGTTTATGGTATTTTGGGGTTGTGTTCTAAATCTACTCCATCGAAAGGTCTCTCATTCTTCCTATTCTTTCTCATTTGTCTCACTTTTCCCGCATTTCCATTCATTCCCCCATTTTCTAAATTTTGCATTGCTTTGGTGCTTTTTAGTTAAAATTACTCCAAAACCCCCAAAAACACCACATCATTTTATGGAACTACCCCTCTAAAAGAAGAGTAAGATCACCCGTTTAATGGTGATATCTCCTTTGTTCCGAATTTGGGTTGCTTCTCATTGGGAAAGCTATACAAATTCTAGTGAAAAACTCCATGCTAATAGTACCCAATGTGCCTCTTATCTTTTTCATGTTCATATTTAGTGATCACAAACCGTACATCCTTATTAGTAACATTGATATACAAATAAAACATTTTTTTTTCATGTTAGGTTTAGCCAAAACTAGAGCTTTAGCCATGACATCCTTAATGTTCTCAATGTCTATGTTATAAATTTTATCCCACAACAATTTATAATTCTTTTTCATCAATATTTATAAAGGAGAATAAATATCAACAAATTATTTATGATATTTCATAAAAAAATGATCTTTCCAAAGAAGGAATGTGGGTTAGATTAATTCCTATGATGAGGTAATTACTTAATTACTCTCAATGGTCTAGGTTTATAGAAATATCATTCTTGGACATGCTGTGTCCTAAAAATTTACCTTCAGTCACACCAAAAATATATTTATTAAGATTAATTAATGTGTTATGATTTATAACGAGATATAATTTCTCTTACATTTTCAATTTACTTTTTGTGCTTTTTGGAGTGAATAGTAAAATCATATTAGTAAACTTGAATGATAACTCCTATTGGGTCATCAAAGGAAGCATGAATGTCCCTCTTACAAAGGGCGTTCGGTTAAAATAAAAGTATCTATGATGAGTGGTGAAATTAATTTTTAATCTATCTTTAGGATTGACAAAAAAATTGATTGTGACTTGAAAATATGTCTTGCAAAAAAATCATTTTAGAACTAACAATCTTCTATAAAATATAATAGTGTGACGAAATTGAAAAATATATTTAACAATCACTCTATTAATATCATGAAAATCAACACACAATTGAATATCACCATTCATTTTATGAACAACTATGATATTGACAACCTAATTAGAATATCTAACTATAAAAATGAAACTACTCTCAAGCATCTTATCCATCTTCTTATTGATGGTGTCTTCTAATAAGGGGTTGACTCTTCTAGGTTTTTGTTTCATGGTTTTTATACTACATTTGATAAGAATATTATTTTTATGATCGTAGTATCATAACCATTTTAGGTATTTGTATGACCAAAAATAAGTTAATTCCTTAAAAGACCTTGGTGAAGTCCACACTATAATTTATAGTACATTTAATCCTTTTATATATGTGTTATCCCGTAAAATTGACAAGGGCAATTTTACCAATAACCATACCAAAATTTTGTTCCGATCCTCGTAGGGGATCCCTTGCGTCAAACTTTGTAAAATCCCTTCTCGGGAAATCTGGTTTTTCGAACTTAGTCTTTTGAGCCTTTTTGGCTGGGCGCATGAAATTGCTATGTAACACCAACTTTTGGTGTGCCCCCTTTAAAACCCTTTGGCGCATGATTTTCAGTGTCAACACACCTTTTGGTGTGCCAAAGTATGTTGAGCCTTCCTTGCGTGCGCCAAGGCGCATGCGCCTTTGTTGGCACAACTTTTGTTGCGCCATGCTTTTGGTGCGCCAAAGGCGCGCTTAATTTCTTGCTGGAAAACGTTTTCATGCGCCAAAGGGCGCACGCTTTTCCCTGTCGACAGCAACTCTCATGCGCCCTTTAAAAAGTGGGTGGCGCATTTATGACCAGCTCACCTATATATATGTGTTTGCGCGCCCAAAATGTCATTTTCACTATTCGCTGAGCACGTGATTTTTCTGAGCCTGTCAGCCCCTGCCTCGTCGTTTTCAACGCCTTGTGGACCCGTTGCACGATTTTTGCTATTTGTCCAGGTGAGAGGTTCTTTTCTCTTTCTCATGTTTTGCGTTTTGGTTCTTTGTGCTTGGTGGTCTGGTTTTAGTTTGTGCCTGAAGTTTGAAATATCAAGATCCTCCTCCTTCTGCTTTCTTCCCATATCCCTCCCCCTCTGTCCAGATCTGCTGGTAGGGGAACCTGTCTAAAAGCATGGTTTTATCTCCTTTTTGATGAGCCATTTCACTGCCCAATAACCCTGCTAAAACAAATGAAGAAAGAAATGGAGAAAAGCCTGTTTTTCCCAATAGGCGCATCTGTCCCCCTGCAACATGAACAAAACCCGCGCCAAAGGTGCGCCAACCTTCCTTGCTGCATCACTTTTCCATGCGCCAATGGCGCACCCAGCATCCATGCAACACAAACTTTATCTGCGCTAAGTACAAATCTTTGAAGGCGCAGGCGCATCCCCGATTAGAAAAACATCATGTTGTGTAAACCTTTCGTGCGCCGCGCCATGCTCCCTTTGGCGCACGAAAAGTTCTTGTTACACGAAACATCCATGCGCCAAAGGGCGCACCAAATCCCAATGCAACACGCACTTATCATGCGCCCTTTATAAAATGCACTCTGCAGTACGCATGCGCCATGCGCCTTTGGCGCCAGTTTAACCTTTGCAACACCCCTTTCCTGTGCGCCCTACCTATTTAGCCCTGTAAGCTGCAATTTTCATGCGCCCTGCGCCCTGAGCCTAAAAATCTCTAACTCTTTCTTCTGCTAACATTCCAATGGAAGATCAAATGGCTAATTCAACCTTTTCGGATTGGGTCTCGCTTCTTCTTCATGCAGATCAGCAACTGAGTTCGAAAGAACATATGTCTACATCCAGCAAGAGACCCACCAAATCGAAAGGAAAGGCTAAGCTTACAGAGGAAGAGATGAAGTATAAATATCAAAGGGTCAGAATGCCCGAGTCACAGGCCGAATGCAGCATGGACGTCAGAGACTCAGAATTGGGGCATATCGACATGGAGGAATTCCCAGGCCGAACTCGAGAAAGTTCTGAAGGAGTCCATGGATGGACAAACTAATAGGCAGTGCCCTGCACTTCACCGGAGGAATCCCCGTCAGCGCCGTCAACAATGAATTTATGATGGTGGTTGCCCAGTCTTATAATAAAGACACAAGGTGTGTCGAAAACAGCAAGGGCGAGGTAGTCATTAACCTCACTGCCCGTCATTTTGAGATCATACTCGGCATCCCTCACCACCGGCACTTTGTGGCCGTTAGCCAAGCAGAGTGCATCAAGGCCTGGGAAGACAATGAAGACCAATGTATGCAGCTAATGAACGAAGTGTACTTGAAGAACAAGAAGGTAGTAACCCGGTGGCCCCAAATCATCCACCGCAGTGACTTCTCAGAAGAGCTCAGCGATACCATTACCTTCCTGAGCAGGGTCTTCGGGCTTTCTGACGCCCATTACTTCCATAAATGGATGCTGCGCTACTTGGAAACAATGAACAAGAATTTTCCTGATCAACACTTTTGCTGGGGGGAAATTATAAGCAGCACCATCTCCGAGCAGCTACAACAATTCGGCACAACGGGAGTATTCCATATGAACTCCTACGTGGTCTACGCTGCAGCGTCAGAGAGGGATTATCTAGGCCTAACCCGGAGTGGAGTTTGGCCTCAGGTCAAAATATATGAGTATTATCCAGAATTAAGGCTGGAGAATAGCATCTCCCAATTCACCAAAATCAACGATGCATTCTTTTACCACGTCATCTGCCTGCTGAGGCCGAATATGACTCATAGTCGTACGACCAAAAACATAGTGGCAGCCATGGAGAAATGGGGGGCCCTGTTCACCCAATTTCCCACATTCACCTATCTGAGGGCTGTCAACTTTTTGGGAGAGCCAACCAGACTACCAAGGTATGTTGGGCCTAAACTGATTCTACTAGAGCTATCAAGGCAACTGGTCATATACCACGAAAAATGCCTTAAAAGAAAGAAGGGTGGAACTCCTTTCCCCCTCACAGTGGGCCGATACACATGCTCTACCCACCACAAGGCGAAGGAAATGTTTGCAGAGCTGGAGTTACTTAATTTGAAACACGACTTCCCAGCCAGGCCTACCTTCGACCCAAGGGGCTGCCTGCTAAGAGCAAAGCTTGATCCAATCCATGTTCCTCAGATCGAGGATATTTATATTGACATCCTCCATGAGGTAGAGCTCAGAAGAAAGGATCATTCTCGCCTAGCATTGGCAGAAATCATCCAATACGGGATAGCCATTGTCCCCAAAGGCTTCCAAACTACGGAAGATGAAACAGACAAGGTATATAATGATACAGATGGGGACGATTGGCCCTTTCCGGCCATTGATAGAACTAAGGCTCCTCAGACAATTGAGGAGAGGGTCAAGGAGACTTTGCGGAGGACAGAACACTGGTGCCGGATGAACGGCCTAATCTACCTCGGGGTAGATTTCACAACCTCCCATTGGGCAACGCACCTTCACGATCCAAGAAGCAGCTTAAAGGCAAAGGTGTAGAGGGTGAATCCAGCACCACCCAAGAAGAAGCCCCTGAGAGTCCTCCTTCCGCGGCACCCGAGCAGGTAATATCTCTGGTCACACCAGAGAAAGAAGCAGAAGAGGAAGTTCCAATTGGCCCATCCACTCAGGATGTCGGCATTGTTACAACAACAGAGGTCCCTTCTATCCCTTCTTCTTCTCTTCCTTCCCCTCCTCGAGTGACTCAAACGACCATCCCTTTGGTCGTGTCCTCTTCCCCTTCTTCTTCTCTTTCCCCTGCTTCTTCGTCTATCTTCTCCTCCCTCACTGATCTTTCCTCCTCCATTTCTTCCCTCATCTCTGAGCTCCCTTCCCCTCCTATGTCTTCCGCAGCTGCAGTTTCCCTTCCTCCCGTGGACACTTCTTTGGCTATTCTCTCAATGCCACCGCCGCGTGTCTCCACGTTTTTCCCCTCTTCTACTGCAGCTGTCCCCTCTTCTGTTTCCGGTCCTTCTTCCATAGGACCAGCCTGGATCTCTCAGCAGCTAAGCCAGCAAAAGAGGAAAGTTCCCATCGCTCCGATGGACTTTTCAGTGATCCCAGCCAAAGGGGTGAAGAAGTAGAAGCCTGTTGCACGCTTCTCTAAAAGTGCTGCAGGTGAGAGAATCATGGAAATTACATACCCCGATCCCCTTAAAGAGAAAAAGGATCTGTCTCCGACAGATTTTACTGTGACCCAAGTCACAATGGGGACATCTTCTGAAAGTCTCCAGGGGGAAGCTCTTTCCACGGTTGATGCCCTCTGTCAAAAGCTTCAAGAGACAAAAGAAGAGAAAAGGCTACTAAAAGAGCAAAACAAATATCTGCTCCAAGCCTTACAGAAGATGGGTAGTGCGCCTCCCACAACTGCCGCCGAAACTTCTGAGCTTCTCACCCATCCAAGGGCCCTCAACAAAATCATGTCCACTGGACTATCGGGTGGATCAGCTAGAATTTATTCTAGAAAATATTGACAAAGTCAAGGAAGAAGCCCTGATACAATTCATCAAATGGAGCGAATTGTTCTCAACATGTCTCCGTGGTTGCTCACTCCTTCCTTTACCTTAAGGTTAGGCGATGAAACCATCCTGGATCTTCAGGAGATCGCTTCTCAAGGAACGGGGCGAGAGGTCACATTTGACACTTGAATCTATCAACAACCTGCGCTGTAGGGACTTCATCGGGTTCCTCATTGAGGCGGAGGACTTTTCCAAACTCCCGAGAAAGCTCATAGATGAACGGGAGACTTGTGAGGCAATAAGCGATAGGCACAAGGATCCTTCCCAGGATCAATTTGGCCCAATGATTAACAAGTTTTTGGGATACCGCGCTCAGTTCCATATCTCATCACCTGAGCAGCATCAAAAGCAGGCTACCCCCTTTCGGCCGCAGGATGATGACGACGAGTAGCTGCTCCTCCTCCTCCTCCTCCTCCTCCTCCTCTTCTTCTTCTTCTCTCTCTTCTCCGACTTTCTTGTTGGAATGTCTAAAGTATGTTGATGTAAATGATGACATCATCCATGTTGCGTCATGGGATGATGTCATCCATCAAGTTGTCAAAAGTCAACATGACTTTTAGATATTTTGTAAATATCTTTGTAAATAGTTGTTGGCTCCTTTTTGCCTTCTTTCCTTCTCCTCTTCTATATATATTGGAATACTTGTTGTATTCAAGGGTGGACATTTTTCAGATGAAAAGTAGAAGTGAGGAGAAAAGACTTTGAGCTTTCTTGTAAACAAGAAAACAATGAATACAATTATTGAGAATTTGTGCTTTGAATACATGTTATGTGTCGAACTTTCTTATGTTAGATCTCGCACGTTTTTATTCTCATTAGATTCATATCTACTTTTTGTCATTTGCTCATCGATATTGCTTTGTTTATTTATGCAAGTAGGTTTGGCTCCGTTTACTACCAACCCAAAAACATAAATCTTCCGACTTTTCTCGCTTTGGAATTCATTTCTTTTCTCCTTCGGACTGTTCCTTCTTCCTCCTCTCTTTCATTCCTTTCTTTTCGCAATGGAAAAACCTCTCACCGGGATGAGATCCTAAACCCCGAAAGGCGTAATCATGAGACTTGCATAGATTCCTGCCGGTAGAATAGCAATAAACCGGGCCATTCAACTTCTTTGACTCAAAGAGGGGCTATGCCTCACACACTGTTGGCTGCTCGTCTATCCATAGATCTGTCCGTGATAGATTTTCGGACCAACAATATGTACTTGGTGTCTTTTTAGTTCCTATATTATAGGGATAGTATCTTCACTCAAATGTCTAGGATTTTCTTCAATTATATAAATCTTGGGTTGATCGTTAGGAGAAAACATAGATTCTAGGCTGAAAAAGCTAATAGAAAGTTTATTTTAAGAAAGCTACAAGTATTCACCATAATTCAAAACATAATCTTATTAATCTCTTTAATAAAGTAGTCAATAAGATCATCAAATTGAAAAAGGAAAATAAGTTAATAGATCATGAATTTCGGGCCTAAAAAGATCAAATGAGAGCATAGTTAGTAAGTTTGTTAATAACCCCAGGATAAATAGAAAAAGTAACGATTTAATCCACTTTCAAGTTCAATTCACAATTATATGAGAGATGTTAAAAGTGTAAAACTTTTTGATGAGATATCAAACATCTTGTGTGTGTATGTGCATACATGTCTAGTTGTTTTAATATATTTTTGAAGTTGATGAATCACACACTCAAAATTTCCAAAGACTTGCAAGTATTTAATCCCTAAATATATAGACTTTGTATGAAACTAAGCATAGAGCTTAAAAATTTTATGTGTTGTTTGTAACCTCATAAGACATCTGAAAAATGTACATAAAATATTACCCAAAGGGGACACTATTACTACACCAAAGACCATTTCCATCTTGAGAACAAGATCCATAAGAGTACATTGTCGGTATGAGAGAGTGAGAGCACAAGGGCCAAAAAAATATATGTACATAAACATAATTTTATTCAAATGAAAATGTGACAAAAAACTCCAAGTAATTAACAAACAATTAACCACCAAAAATTGTGCATGAAAGAAAAGGATCTTCTAATTCCCATAGATAAAAAAGGAAGTACATATATGAGTGTTGTGTAACTCCAAACCTGTACTTGTCATACGCCCAAAAAGGGAGAGGGAAATTACAATCTAGGAATGGAATGTTACTCCCATATGACATATGATAGATTCTATCACAAAATCATGTCATAGATAATATAATTCTTAATGACTCACTAAAGACCTATGTCTCACCTAAGTGAGATGAATCACCATGGGTGAGGTAAATTCACCTAATAAATAAATAATAAGTGAATCCATCACATCAACACCCCCTTCAAGAAATATTTGGTAGAGGCATGGAAAGATCGAAAGATAAATGGGCCCTATCATCTACGCTTATGGAAGAAAATCCAATGGAAAAAATTTCTATTTACATAGATAGAAGACTCCCCTAAATAAACTAAGAATTTTTTTCATATGGGTCACGACATAAAAGGAATTAATGATGTACCTATGTAAAAAATACAATATTTTTATAAGAATAGGAGAATGAAACAAGAAATATCAAGTAGATGTGCTTACAGAGACCTCACCCTAAGAGGAGAGCATAAGTGAAGAAAATTTGTTTGGTAAGGCTATTTGTAACCTGATTTGAAGTCTACAAATCAATGATTTCTCCAAGAATAGTTTTGAGGATGTGGGATTCCACCTAAATACTGAAGAAGGTACATTCATATCGAATAATATTTCTACCATTAGAAAGGATAAAAAAGGTGTATTGAAAGTTCACCCACTCCACGTGGAAACCGAAGGTAGTAGTATGAATAACTCTAAAGCTTGTTCACATATAAAATGTGACATAGGTATGGAAAACATGTGCACAAAGATGGAAGGTAATACCACTAAAGTAGACATGTCAAAGGATGGGTATGAAACATTTGCTAAAATAATTTCCATACCCATCCTTTGACATGTCTACTTAAGCTCATCTGGATCACTAAGGGCAGTAATTATCCATAAAATAATGGATAAATGTCATAGTTGATCGAGAAAATATTCCATGCTCAAATGCCACAATGTATAACTACCTCTACTAAGTAGAAGTGGTGGAGGTTGTGATGTATTATTAGCCCTACAAAGAATAAGTCTGGAAAGAACATCCTCCATCGTGCATTCATAAATGAGAGAAATTAGTGCAAAAGAGGCATAGGTGATAAAATCATGCTTAGATGAATGTCGAATTAGAAAAAATATATACTGTGGAATACAAAAAGAGGTGATGGTGATCATATATTCAAGGTTGTAAGACGTTGGACTCGATCAAAATACATCTCGCAAATGATTACAACACCCCGAAAAATTTTTTTACCCCTCAGTTTGTGGCACTTTATAGTTTAGTGCATTGATTATAATTTGATGTGCTCATGCGATGTGAAAAATTGGCCACTCAATTTAAAATTGGTGAGAAATCATGCAAGTGTAGATACCAAAATAAGTTTCATGAGTGTGCAATGAGACAAAACCATAATAAACACAAAACAAATGTTAAAAACAAGAATAAAGGGGAAAAACAATGTTTCGTGAAAGAAAAACATCGCGAAAAGTTTCCCTTTCGATGAAGGTTGTTGTGGATGCGCTCACTAACCCACATGCAATAATAAGTGCACTAGTACAATAGAAGGATGAAAATTGGCCTAGAAAATCCCAATAACCCTAATTTTAAGACCAAAAGAGATTTTAACAACACTAAATCAAAATATTTACCTTTTGGTTTAAATAGCGATCTATCTTGGTGAGTCAAGGCTAGTGAGATGGGGTGAGTGGGTCGATGCGGAGAGCTAGGTGATGCCGAGTTGAATGAGATCTGAGTAGACCAAAGACCGATTTGGTAATCCACGTGTTGATATTTTTGATACTATGTCAACAGGGGTAGTTTGACCTCCACGTGAGGGAAAAATATCCTTCGTGAGTGAGAGGGAAAACATTGCCCACGAAGATAGAGCCAACACAATAGGATTCTTGAGCAAGTAGTAAGGAGGGAAGGACTAAAGGATATGAGTTAGCGAACAAGGTGAGTCAACATATAGGGGTAACATGAAGCTCACTTGGACAAGGAGGATGCGATGAGATGAAGATTTGAAACGATTGTGATTTCTACTATTTTAACTCCTAGAGTGAGCCACCAAAAGGTGAGCCATGAGAGAGTAAATAAGGATTAGGAAAGAAAACTCAATCGACCGTGAAAGGGATACCGGGGAAGAGATGAGAGAGACAACTTGGTAAACATAAAGCCAATTTAGGGATTCTAATTGATTTATATATCAAACAAAGTTTAGAGGAGGTGGACAGATGAATGCAAAGTGGGTGAGATTGGGTAAGGATTGAATCAAGCTCATGATGTAGAGTTTGAATAGGATGCAAAGTTAGAAAGGGGCTCAGGTGAGCCAAGAACATAGTGGGGTGAGAGGTTAAGCCCTAGGTGAATCGATAAAGCTAAGGGGAAATCTCGGTAAGTAGGGTTGAAAGGGCTCGGTGAGAGACAAGGAACGATGAGGAATCTTGAGCCCAAAGTGGCTCGATCTATAGAGTTTGAAAGGAAACATGGTCAAGCCCAAGGTGGCTCATCTGAAATTCCTAGGAAGAGCTCGAGGAACTCGATGGGGGAGCCGAGGAAGGAGATCAATATATTAAATGGTACATGGGTGAGTGCAAAGCCTAGGTACAAGTGAAAATGAGGATGCATTAGGGAAAGTTGGGAGTAGAAATTTCAGTAGAGAGTTGGGAGAAGGGGAGCCACAAGAAGACCTCAAAACTTGAAAAAAACTACTATCTTTAGTTGCAACTAACCAAAATTGGTGAAGAAACACCTAAACTTCCAAATGCAACATGCACAACACCAAACATCCAAAAATAAACCAAAACTCCACAAACATGAGATTATCCCAAATTAAAGATAATAATGCACAAAATAAGTATGGATTAAATTTTTCTCAAACAACTAATGAAACACAAAATTGAGAGTAATTAGAAACAAACCAATGTGAGTGACATGATTACCAAAATGTATCTCTAATACCATATGAGAGAGTGAGAGCATGAGGAGCAATGGAATGCATGTGCATCAATGTAGTTGCACTCGAATGGAAACACAAGAAAAAAATATCCAAGTAATCAATAAGCAATTAACCATCAAGAAATTATGCATGTAATAAAAGGGTCTACTCATTCTCATAGATAAAAAAAGAAGTACATATAGGAGTGATGTGTAACTCCCATGCCTAGATTTTCATACCCCCAAAATAGGAGAGGGGAGTTACAATCCAAGAATGGAATGTAATTCCCTTATCCTATTTTGGGGGTATGAAAAGTCTAGGCATGAATATAACATATGATATAATGACACATATGATAGAATCTAGCATACATCATATAAATCCTAATGATTCACCTAAAGACCTATATCCCACCTAAATTATATGACTCGCCATGGGTGAGGGAAATTCACCTAATAAATAAATAATAAGTTAATAATATCCCTCACACCAATAGTACACAAGCCACCTTTGGATATATGGCTAACATATTGTTTTTTATCATTATCAAAAGTGTTGATATCTAAGTTTATGATTCCATACATACCAACGTTTTTTTATCTACGACAACACTAGGAGGGTCAGGTTTAGTTGTGGTGTTGAACTAATTTCCTCTTAACAAGAAATGTATTTTAATGTTCACATGTTCCCAAGTCACATCTTTTCCAACATATGATCCTATAAATTAAGACCAATCTCTTCTTAACCACATTGAATAGTTGGCATGCATGTATACAAATTCAAGTTACCACATAATCTCATGCTTTCATCATGTATGCAATCCTAATGGAAATATCTCAATATTTACCACATCATCTAATAGTTTTCCTTGAATAAAAAGATGTCATGTTATTATTTTCATTCCCATAAGGAATGCCTATTTGATCAGTAATGAGTTTAGACATTATGTTATTTGACGTGCATGTGTTAAGAATGTAAGTACAAATGATATTAACTCTAAATTTAATGGAAATATAGAAGGATTGATGTTTAGTTGTAGGGTCTATGTATTTATTAAGAATTTCTCCACTCTCATATTGGTTTTATTCCTACAAACCAATTAAATTTCTTAGGATCATGTCTATTTCTAAATATTTTCAAAAGATTTTCATATTTTCAAGGAAATTTCATAGCATCCCACATATTCAAGTTTCTCTCGAATATTCTTCATATCAACCACAATGTCATAACCATTGGAAAATTTTCTATGATTAGCATATTTCTTTTTCATAAAAATATAATAATGATATTTGTTTAATCCAAAGTAGGTGCAAGATTAGAACTACCATGATTATTAGTGGTATCATTATTGGGATAATTCACGTGTTTATCTTAATCATGAGACTTATCTTTGTTTTCAATTCTCGTTTGAGGGGAAGGGGTTGATTCAAACCGAGATTAATAGATACATCTTTCTTATTATAATCTCTACTTCTATTTTAGATTTCATAAGTGTTTGTAATGCATACAATGTACGTAACAACATAAAAATCCAAAACTAGGGTAAATTTTTAATTTACATAAAGAGAATTCCAAAATTTTTAGAGGTAATATTAAAAAGGCTTGTTCTAGCAAGGAAGAGGAAGTCCTCAAACAATTCACCTATAGCCCTCCTTAAGTGGTCTTTCCTTCTACTCACATCAAGTGGTCCAAACTAGAAAGGGGTAGGGTCAAACTTAATTTTTATGGTGCTTTGAAAGGTAATCCTGGCATGGAAGGGGAGGTGGCATTATTAGAGATCATGAAGGTGACTGGATCCTTGCCTATGCTGGTCCTTGGGAATTCAAAGAAATAATGTGGCGAGGCTCGGGCATTGCTCTAGGGTGTTAGCCTAGCTAAGGAAAGAGGTATCAACCATATTTTAATTGAGGGGGACTCTCTTCTCATTATCAATGCCATTAAAAAGGATCATTCCCATAATTGGGCTTTGGGTAACATTATTTTTGATATTAAGGAACATCTTAAAGGTTTTGATTCTTTCATCATCAAACATACTCCTTGCCTTGGTAACACATGTGTGGATAGGATTGCTAATGAAGGGGTACATTATAATGATTTCAAAGTCTGGCATAAAGGTGACATCATCCCCATGCCAATTAATGATATTACACACCATGAAAAATCATAATAATTTCACTATCGTCCACTCGAGTGAGGAAAATTGGCTCATTTTTCAAGACAACAAGCTCGTGTTTGGATTTATTTCACTTTGGAAAGGTCATTTTAACACCAAAATTTGCAAGAATCATCTAGTTAGGATTCTAGAAAATATTCTGGCGACCATGGGTGGAGACAGAGTTAGGGTGGAACCATCTAGCCATGGCAATATTGTGGATGACCCTTCTATGTGGCATATGCTTCGGGTTGGGGGATTTAGAAAGTATATAAAAATTTGCAAGGGCACGATCCTTTATTAACCAGGAGTTTGGGTTGGCATGGAAGGATGGTAAAGTGGTGGTCAGGGGTATGGAAATTGAGACTTCGAGTAATAAATTTTGCGACATCGATATGGACATGGATGGCCTCAAAATTTTCAAGGACAGAATAGATGTGAGCATGAAATTAACACCTTTTTCGTTGGCAAGGAAAGGGTGCATTACTTCACTGATGGCATTTCTCGGTCCTACATTCTTGGAGTGTGGAAGGAGGTTTTCCTTCACATTATGAAGTATTTAACTTTGGAAGGAAAGTATCGTAAGATCTACACCCATCACTTGTCTCTCCTGAATATGTTCAGGCACAAGATAATGTTAAGTATTCCCTTCTTTCTGTTCATGTATTTGACTACCTCTATGAAATATTTTCAAAGGGGTAAGGTGGATACCCCTATTCATGAGGGGCTCATTCTCCTTTTGTTTCAAAATGGTAAACTTGTGTTGGCTAAATCCATGCCCCAAATCAAGGAGGAGGACATTACTCTTGATGAATGTCTTACAAAGATGCGCGAGGGAAAATTGGGCCATAAAAAAGTTGAGGAGGGGAATAATGTGGATGGCTCGGTGATTCAGAACATAGGGTCCTCAAAAGAAAAAGGAAATATGATCTCGGAAGCTAAGTTGAGCTATAAAGACTTGAAGAAAAAGTGCGCTTTTGGATACCTTGTGTTACATATTATGGAGGAGACAAATTCAAGGGTTAAGAATGACAAGATCAACATCATTAATCCTCCAAAAAAATTTGCATGGCCCAAAATAATATTAGGGGGAAATCAATGGCTTGGATAAACTTGTTCGGGATATGAGGGTTCATCTGGAAGTGGTTGAAGAGGAGCAGAGGAAAAGAAAATATTCCAGAGCCACCAACTTTGAAGAAGAAGAGGAGGATGAGGATGAGACAGAGGAGGATGCTACGGGTGAAGATGAGGAGGAGCCACCCTAGAAGAAGTTGCAGCTTGAGCACAGCAAGGAGACTATGACCATGGAGGCCAAACCCTCCAAAAATCAAAAGAAAAATTAATGGTGATGTTCTAGAACTTTCGGAGGTTTTTGGCAAGTCTCTGTTTTTTGGTTTAGTTGTTTAGTTTTTATTTCTTTTATTGGTTGGGTTTCTGGACCTTGTTGTTTTGGAGTTAAGCTTGTTTAACTCTTTTTGGTCATGTTCCTCTTTTTGTTTCTTTCTGAGTGCTTTCATGATGTAATCTTTCATGTACTAGCCTCTGGAGCTGATCCCTATTTTTACCCTATCTAATAAAAAAACAATACATATGGATCACTTGGTATGACACAACAATGCATTATATGCTTGCATAGACATGAACCCACTCATGTAATGAGATAAGAGATATACATTACACTAAACATAAAGAAAACACATACCACCAAGCCTTCCCATATAGCTTACAAGGGGGGAGACCATCATATGTACTACCCCTTTTACCTCCACGAATAAATCATATCTATCCTTTGTTTCCTTTAGGATAAAAATGCCACAAAAAAACATACCATTTATATCTCCACTAAGACTTGTCACGAATTCCACTGGTTCCTCCAATGTAGAACACACATAAACCCCCATTCCTCTCTTTATTAACAACCCCTTATCCCACAAATAAAAATGATGTAATCTGACCCCAACATAAATGAACACTTACATACAAACATGAAAACAATAATTTAGTTTGAAATGTTCTCAAAAGAGTCATTCACAACATAATAGCTAGAGCACTAAGGGAGAGAAGAAAGGATTTCATCCATAATTTACATAGATTGAAATTATCTTACACTTATATTACAATTAAATTCCTTGTTTAATATTTTGTTTTGTGGGACATTCAAATCATATAAGAGCCACATACCATTTGTTTTCAAGTTATGAATTTCCATTTCTAGTTAAACATGTTTCCCCTCAAGGAAACATTCAATTTCACTCTTATTTAGTTATCTAAAAGTTTATCAACAATTTTAAGAGGGAACAACTCAAGTTCTAAATTACACATTCAACAAGATCTTATTAAGCACAATTTGGTTGTTATAATCTATGAGGTTCAAACCGTGAGTTCCCTCTTAAGACTTCCTAGGATTAATTTCATTCCAACTTTATAATAATTAAGACAGATAATGAAATCATCGCCATGATTAATAAAATATATTTATTTAGTAACCTAATGATTGACCACTAATTTTAAATAGAGTTCATTTTAAATTGTAGACTACATATGTCTCCTTAATCATTTATTACTTTCAACAAACATTATTACCCATAAGGGAATAATGAGGTTACTCGAAAGGGTTTAATAAGTAAAATGTACAAAGTACATTGAGTCTAACTTATACAAGGTTCACAAGCCATAGAAAACATGGATAATTTTTTTCATTTTAAGCTCCAAAAGGGTCACATAGTCCTGACCAACTTCACCTAGGATTACCAAAATGAACTAGTAGTCCAATAACTTACTACTCAAATGCATTAAGTAAGGAATTCATTTTTATGATAGTATTATCCAAGTTCCTTTTAAATGACAAGCTATATGTTTCACAAGATTACATAATTTTTTTCATATGGGTTAATTCATTTAATCATAGTTAATGAAGGATAGTATAATGATTGGTTTGGGGGAACAAGCAATTTAAACCCATTCATTTATTGGTTTCATTCTAGTTCTTAATTTATTTGTATCACCATACTACAACTACATGATGAAAACTAGCTCTTATAATACAAAAGGTATGTTTTAGTACAACATGTATTTCATAAGAACATGATGATTTACAATTTTACACAAATAATATTATAAATGGTGATCCTCATCAACTTTATATGATAAATATAACTAACCAAATAAAACAAAACAATCATTCCAACTAACAA
Organism: Taxus wallichiana var. yunnanensis; assembly: GCA_018340775.1. NCBI lineage: Eukaryota > Viridiplantae > Streptophyta > Pinopsida > Cupressales > Taxaceae > Taxus > Taxus wallichiana. Next base: position 577,229,727 of record CM031240.1, read on the forward strand.
TATAATTTCCTATTCAATTGATTTATATAATTTAAAGATAACTCTTAACAATTCAATCTTCGGGTGCACTAATCATTTACCCTTTTTGTGTCTTCAAACCTACAATAACAAGGGGTTAGCAAAAAGATAAAATGGATTCCACTTCTATAATCTAACAATGCTACCATACTATCACATTCATAGTTTAGAGAGGAAAAAGATATGATTATTTTACTCAACATTTCATATTCAAATCACTTTTCTAGGTTATAGAGAGAAATTTTAATTGTATTCACACAAGCATCCAGTTTATTTACATAACCAAGTGTGAGTTAATAGAGAGAAAAATCAATATTTTGCACACAAATTCATAGTTTATTCTAATTTCGAGTTGAGAGAGACAAGATTTTTCAATTTATTCACACATTTTTATTATCATTGCCACTAATAAGGTTCAAAGGGGGAATGTGAAATTCTACACCCAAACATAATTTCCATTCACCATTTTTTTATTAGATAAGGTAAAAACATGGATCAGATCCTAGGGGCGTTACAAAGGAGGAACAACAGAAAGGAGTAAAAAACACCAAGCAAAAAGAGACAGAAAGGTACAAAAGGAGTTAAACATGCTTAACTCTTACAATGAAAGCCAAGACCATGAGCCAAAAAAACTAGAGGAACAAAAATGAACCAGCCAGAAACACCAGGATGAGAAGTTCGTAAAAAACCTGTCGTCAATAAAGAAACATAAAATCAATTAACTTTTAGGGGAGGCTTCCATGTTATCAACAAGACTATCTTTGATGAAACCCTCCTCTTTTCTCCTCACAGTCATATCTTCTTCCAGTTCTTCCTCAGAACTATTGATGCACAAGTTTAACTTCCTTTTTCATACCCTCATCCATCACATCCATCCTATATATTAGAGCTTTGACATGTGACTCCAGCTCCATAATATTATGTTTAAACTTCACTTGGGCAAAATTTTTTTTTTTGGAATCTTGAATGAATTCCATCATGGTTTCCCATTTGTTGACATTGGTCTCCTCCATCACCTGAATAACCCTTTCTAGATATTGTACCTTATTGATCCACTCCTCAAGATCCTTTTCATCACCATCACTACCCCTCTTCTTGGAGGTGCTCACTTCTCCTCTACCTTCCTCACTCTTCTCTAGATCAACATCCTCCCCGCATTCCTATACCTAGACATTTTACTAGCCCTCATCTTGGTGAGGAAAACCGCCAGAGTAAGGTCCTCCTCCTCAACCTTGTATTTCAAGGAGTGGCTAGGATGGGTTTCCCATTCTCATATGTCAGGAGGATGAGAACTTCATGTAGAGGCATCTCTGCCTTATCCTTTTGGAATGCCTTTAGATAACTAGTCAACGACATGAAAAGGAAGAACAAAATGCTCACCATGATTTTGTGTCTAAACATGTTAAGGAAAGATAGATGATGAGTGTAAATTTTATGATATTTTCCTTCCAAAGTGATGTACTTCATAATTTAGAGGCACACCTCTCTCCAGATGCCCAGAATACAAGACCTAGCAATGCCATCAGTGAAATAGGAGCACCTTTCCTTACCCATAAAAACATCTTGATTTTGTGCTCCCTGTGGGTTCTGTCTTTGAAAATTTTGAGCCCATCCATCTGCATCTCCATAACAAGGGAAATGGTGCTCTTAGAAAATTCAATTTCCATGCCTCTCACCATAAAATTTACCTCTTTCCAAGCCCTACCAAATTCCTTCGATAGTGAAGGGTCATGACCATGTAATTTGGAGATAAAATTGTAGAAGCCCCCAATTCTAAGATTTTTCCACAAGGGCTGGTTGAAAACCTCAATGCTATGACTCACCAGCTCGATCCTAATTCTATCGCCACCCATATTCATAATGTTGAACCTCTCTCGCTCACTCTCACTTCTTAAGTTTAGAACCCCTTTCAAACATCGAGACAAATGAAATTATTCCCCTTAAGTAATAAATCTCCATTCAAGTGATACCAATGCACACTCATGCCAGAATCATCAAAATTAGTGCAATCTATCTCTACCAATTGCTTCATTAATTTAAGGGGAAAATCATCACCTTTATTCTAGATCTTGTGATCATGACTTTGTACATCGTAATTTTCCAACTTATCCACACATGTATTACCTTGATGCAAGGTATGATTAATTGAAACCTTTTCAAATTTCCCTAACATCATTTAGAACATTTCTTAAGGTCCAATTAATAGTATTTTTATTGTTAAGAGCATTAACAATAATGAGGGAGTCCCCCTCAATCTAGATATTATTGATCCCTTTATCCTTAGCCAAATTGACCCCCCACTAGAAGAGCTCTAGCCTCCGCCATATTGTTAGTTTGTCTCCCTAATGGACCAACATAGGAAAAAATCCATTCACCATCACTGTTTCTAATTATTCCTCCCCCAGTGGGGCCTGGATTTCCTTTAGACACCCCATCAAAATTTATCTTAACTACATTATTCTCTTGGCTTGGTCCATCTACTATGAATTCTTGATCTTTTGATCTCCACTAGGCTAAGGGAGAAACTCTCAAGAACTTCCTCCTCCCATCTCGGGCAAGGTTTCTTTTCCTTACCTTTAAACAATTTGGTATTTTTATTTTATGGCCGCTAAGACTTTACTTCTAACTCTCATGAGAATAGCTTTCTGGTCATGAAAAATATTGTCATTCCTAGCTTTCCATAAGCCCCAAAAGAGATGTGGGAGGGAAATTTTCTAGGCCCACACCAAGATGGGGAAACTGAAAGGGCTCTCCCATTGTATACAACAATCCTCAATAGTCTTAGGCATGATCCATTGAATTTTGAACAGTTCCTGGATAGACCCAAACACCTTTTGAGAAAAGGGGAAATGAAGGAGAAGATGATTGACATTTTCCTCCTCTTTCCTGCACAACGAACACCTATTGGGAGCTTCATACCATGTTTCCTGAGATTGTCCACCGTAAGGATCCTATTTTGGACCGCCAACCAATAAAATATATTAACTTTAGGAGTAAGATCCTTCACCCAGAGCCTTCCCCAATACTCTTTTTGAAGAGAATCCTTAAAATTTAGTCTATAGGCTGATTTAACCAAGAAATTCCCATAATATTCCTCTTTCCATTTAATGGAATCTTCCTTGTTTTGGAAAATGGGGATATAGAAATTTCTTAATTTATTGTTGAGATCCCAAAAAGGTTGTAGGTCCCCATTAAAATATAGAGGGGAAAATGACCTCCCAACTGATGGTTTCCTCCTAAATCCAAGTCTCTTATCCAAAATTTTCCCCTTTCTTCATAGTGTTGAGCTACCCTTTTCTAATTCTCCATGCTAACCAGAGGATAGTCCTCAATCCAACTATCATTCCAGAAACTGATTCTATTACCTTTTCTAATCTCCTAGATCGTTCCCTTGGTCAAAATGTCCTTAGAAGCCACAAGGGAATTCCAGAAAAAGGACCCTCTTGGAAAATCATTTTGGTTGAAAAAGGACTCCATTTTGCCTATATTTTGCAAATATTTCTTCTTGATGATGTCCACCCAAAGACCCTCTTCTCTGAAAATCCTCCATCCAACTTTAGCTATCAGAGCCTCATTCATAAGAGAGATATTTTTAATCCTAGGCCCCCACATAACTTAGGTTTAGTAACTTTTTCCCAAGCCACAAGTGGAAATTTGAACTTATCCTCGCCTCCGCCTCCCGCCCATAGGAATCTTTTCTGAATTTTTTTCTAGGAACCCAATAATTTTGGAAGGGAGATTAAAGAGGGACATGACATAAATAGGGATTCCTTGAAGAGAAATTTGAAGCAATTAAATCTTACTTGCTTAGGAGAGAAGGATACCCTTCCAAGAAGACAATTTTCTGTTCACTCTCTCCAATAGAGTATTCTATATATAAATGTTTGGCTTCTTTTGGACAAGGGGAATACCTATATAAGAGTAAGGAAATTTATTAATCTGACACCCTAGGATGCGATCTAATCTAAATTGGACTAGATAATCCACATTAATGAACAAAACAACAATTTTATCGAATTTGACTAGTTGGCCTAAGATAAGTTCATAGTCATTAAGAACCAAATTAAAATTAGAGGATTCCTAGAAAGAAGATTTACCCAACATAAAATTATCATCAAAAAACTAATTAAGATAGATAGAAGGAAGGCCATTAGAGATTTTAATACCCTGAATACTATTAGAAAACAGAGCATGTTGACAAATCCTACTTAAAGACTCAACCATAATAACATAAAGAAAGGGTGAGAGAGGGTCTCCTTGTCTCAAACCTTGACTCACTTGGAAAAAACCTTCCGGTTTTCCATTCACAAGAATAGAAAAGCTAGTTGTGGAGATACAGGTCATGATCATGTTCACCAAGGTGATATTGAAGCCCACTTTGATCAGAATGGCTTGAAGGAAGGACCAAGAAATCCTATCATATGCTTTATGCATATCCATCTTAACAAACATAGCTGATATTCTTGAGTGTTCAATAGAATGGATAACTTCTTGGATCACAATGATACTATCTATAATTTTCCTTCCCGGGACAAAAGCTCCTTGATTAACCAAGATGAAGTTAGCTAGAACATTTCTGATCCTGCTAGCAATGATTTTGGTTATCAGTTTATAACTGGTATTACATAGGCTTATTGGTCTAAAGTCCTTGACTTCTTTGGCCCAACAAATTTAGGAACAAGGACCAAGAAAGTGTTATTCATTTTTCTCAGGAGATGCCCATTATTGAAGAACTCTTGGACCATTTCAATGACCTCTTGTTTTATCACCTCCTAGAATTTTTGAAAGAAAAAGCTGGGAAACCATCAGGACCAGAGATTTGTCAGTTCCATTTCAAAGACAACATAACAAATTTCCTCCTTCATGGGAATCATTAAGAGGTCTCTGTTTTCAAGAGGGGAAATCACATTTTTAAAGAGATCAAGGAATTTATTCTGAGCATTCTCCTCTGCAATATGCCTCCCACCTTGAAGAGATCCTTGAAATAATTTATTATTGTCACATTGATATCCTTACTTTCCAAGTAGGTCACTCCATTCTCTCCTCTGATTTCATTAATCTTCAGGAGGTTAGCTTTTGAAGTAGCTGTAAAGTGGAAAAATTTAGTATTCCTATCACCCTCCTTGAGCCATTTCACCCTAGATTTTTGTCTCCAGTAAACCTCTTCTTTAGCCAAAATATCATGGTATTCAAATCAAAAGTTTTTGTTCTGATCCTTGACAACAAGGTTAAGGCCATTACTCTCCATTATATTATATGTGTTTAAAGATGTTATTTATAGTTGTTATACATGTCCCCAAACATTAGTTTAATAATTCCCCCTAAGGGTGTCTCAAACATTCAAGGTTTCATCATGTTCATAAAATAATTTGTCTCATGAAACATTATTGGTTTTCACTAACGGTCATGGTGCTACGCCCCTCCTTCTTGGGTAAGGGGAGGATCCCATTACTGAATGTAAATTAACTAAATTTTTGGGGTGGCCATTACACCGGGGATCACACATAAATACCCCACTAAACTCATGGAAAAGTTTTTGTACACTGTACAAGGGAGGAATTTACTTTGAGGAGAGGTAAAGAGGAGTAATAGAAATAACGAGAGAGGGTTAATGTCACGAGTAGGAACTAGCAGATTCTCGTCAATAGTAACTAGAGTAGGTCCACATTAAATTATAAGAATTTAATCATACAATCAATAGTAAGACTACCAAATTAGAGACACGAGGTTTTATATATCCATTAATCAAGGACACAAAGTTCCTTATTAGTTGTACAAGATTACAATGCTTGAAAATTTGGAAAGCGAGATGGAATGATAGAACATAAACAAGGAGATAGAATAAATGTAGCTTTTATTTCTTGTAGTAGTACTAAAATACAACTTACAACAAGAAACAATTTTTAAACCTTTAGAATGGATAATACATCCCAATTTATAATTTACAAGATGTCTCTTCCTCCCCCATGTGACTTTTTATCTCACCACCACTTGTGAATTTTCTCCACAGGAATGAAGTTGAGTCCTTTTCTTAATTTTTAAAAGGGAAATTTATAATTAAAAATCAAGTCACTTAAGTGAATAAGATGAAAGAGTGAAAAATTACATTCCCAATGAAGAAATAGAATTTTAGAGAGAGAGGGAGGGGGAGAGAAGAAGAGAGAGAAGAGAAAATTAAGAGGTAGGGAAGCTTTTGTTGATGAAGAACCTGCTTCCGATGGATCTTGAGTGAATTATCTATGAATAAAGTTTCTTACTTTTGACCTCTTATTTATTTGGAATACTATGGTTGTAAAGTACTCCACTTTTGAGATGTGGAGACACTCTAAGGAATTGAATTATTTTTTAGAGAAAATGTTGTGAGACTTGCACCGATATGGCAATGTGATGATTCTTTTTGAACACAATGTTGGAGTTAGAACATGGAGATCATGAAATTACTCTTCTTAGATTCAAAATTCACCTTTGTGACACATATGTTTCCTTTTTGAATGGAGTCAACCCCGAGATTCTCAAATACCTTCTTGTTCATTTATTACCCATAGGAAAATGTTTTCTCCTCTAAAAAAATAACCATCCCTTCATTCAACCAAAAGTGTATAGTGTTAATTCAGGTATTTGTCAAGTCATTAAGATGTTATGCACTATTTAAAACTTATCCAAGTGCTCTTTCTTCAGCATGCAAGTCTCAACATTCTTGTTTCTTTACCAATATCCTGAAACTTACTATTTTTAGCAAGCCTTAGTTTGATAAGTTCATTTTAGCTACCATTTTCTTAATTTGAAACTTTTGAGTTTCCCTAATGTGTAAGGAGAAATGAAAAATATGAGCATGAACTATCTACAACACTTACTATTTATATACAATGAGGCTTAGGAAGGATTACTATTTTTAGAAGTGGTTCTTCCCATCATCATAATATAAAGAGATTGGTCTCAAAAGTTTAGTTATTTCAAAAGGATGTTTTACTTCCAATTTTTAAAGGATTTCAGTCCCTTAACTCTGTAGATCTAAATTTTTGAGTTTTTATTTTTGAAAACTTTATTTGGCCATTAAAAATAATGTATACCACTATTAGATGCAAGGTTAGGATCATTAAAAGGATTTTTTGAGGATTTGTTAAAATCTCATGGGGATTGGACAAGGGGTTTGAGAGATATGAGAAAATTTCCATTTTTAGCATATGAGGCCTCTGGCATATTTTCAGTAGCATAACAATAAAGAGAGTGAGCTTTTGGAGGAAAAAATGAATCTTTAAAACATAAAATGGCTAAGTGTTTGAATATGAAGATTTTTGTTCTCACTTGCACACCTTAACTCAAATTTTACTTAAGAAGGCTTAATCGAAGTTGAATGAGAGTTTATGCAGAGTTGTATCCTAAAAAATAAGGGGAAATAGGGATAAAAGGGACACAAGGGACACCCAAGTACACTTTTCACAAGATCTGGACAAGTTTCACCTTGTGGTTTCATATGAGTGAGATCCAGGGGTTAAAACTTAACACACGAGGTTGTACTATGGTTGTGCATGTATTCAAGAGATAAATAAGAGAAGAGTACAATTTTGCGTTTCTCATGTCCATTTTCACCTTGGAGAAAATGTGAGGGGATAACATGGGTGAAAAAATGTGTCATAGGTCTTCATCTCATGAGGGGGTTCAAGTTGTCAAGAAAACATGCAAGTTGTAGCTTACTAGGTGAAAACATGGTGACATGTAAGTTTGTGGGAGAAAAGATTCATGGGAGAGATTACAATTTTGTGTCCCCCATGTCCCCTTTCCACCTTAGAGACAATCCAAGGGGATACAACATGCTAAAAATGTACCAAATGGGTCTTCATCACGAGAAAGTGGTATATTTTGCATTGTGCCCACATAACCACTCACCACATGTTTTAAGTAATGAAAACATAATATCCATAATAAGAGTGAACTTTTGTGTTTGTCAAGCCCCCTTTTTAATTTTGGAATGTTGACCTCTCTCGCCAAGTGTAAATTAAGACATCGGGAGTGAGTTTTCTACCTTAGGAGCATCGAAGACTATTATGGGGTCAAACCTTATATGATTTTGATTGAAAACCAAGTATTGAGATCATCCCACCCATTATAAAGAGCCAATTATGTCTGAAATTTTATTTTTAGGGCCTATTTCATTCTTGACTCGAAGGGACAACTAAAGTGTCTTAGATTATCACAAAATATTTTTATATCTTTAAAAAAAATTAATGAGTTCATAATGTAGAGGGTTATAAGATATTTACATTGATTATGTGATTTCCTCCCAACTCTTTCCAAAAATCCCAAAATCATCCAAAGAAGTTAGCTTTCACCGATGGAGCCTTTATTCCCTATGCCTAAAATGACCCGATCTTGCTCAAGTTATTCCCGACTTCTATTTATTCCACATTTTTTTCCTAAAATTAATTTCTCTCCTATAGAAATTTTAGATGGATTAATTATTCCCTGTTAGTTTCTAGAGGGTGTTCATCAATTGCAAAATGGCCAAAAGTTGCCCTTTCTAGGCTTATGAAGTTAATTGTTTCTCTTTTAATCTTAGTGACTTATTAAATCACCTTGGGAATATATCCCTACACATTAAAAAAATTCAAAAATATTGTTAGCACATTCCTCTAAACCATAATGATGGTGAAACTAAGGACATGCTAGCTAGAGGAAGGGTTTACAGTGACTGGGAGAGGAAATTTTCAAGCGAGGGCTTAGTTGTCATGGCCAAAAATATAAATTTAGTATGCTACAGATTTAACATGACAATAGTTGGATCTAGCTTGGGGACATTAGAAAATAAGGGGTAATAAAAAAACCTTAGGTATCTCGCGGATTTTCCAACTAGTTCCTTATCCATTGGGAAATAGAGTCAGGAAACTTAACAACTAGCAAGAGTACTAACACAATTAAGAGAAACACAACACAAATACATGATATAAAGGGAAACACACAACAACATTAGAAAAGATACAATATACCTACATCACCTATGGTACATGTGGGGATAACCCACTTTCACCGTAACATCAATTCTTCACCGAAAGTTTACCCGTACATAGGTATCACTAAAAGTATTTTTTCTACACAAATCCATTGATTGGCTCATCTGAAATATGTTCCATTTCTCAATTTGTTAAGAAATTTGACATGTTGTTTTTGTAAGTGAGGGTCCACTTAGACATCTCATTTCCTTTATTCCTTTTTATCCCATTTCCATCCATTTATCCATTTGCAAATTCATCCCAATTTCTTAGTTTTTATTACTGCTACAAGAATGAGTCTTGATCATATAAGGCTTACCATTTTCACACCAAGGCTTGTGGTATTTGATGGAAATTTATATTTGATTTTTATTTGTTTCTTGATAATGGTATTTATGAGTTATTTCTCACCATATAATTTGATATTTTGACACTATCACAAGCCTCTTGATGCTCCACATTTCTCAACAAGTCCAAGTAATTATCCTTCATAAAAAAATTCTCACCTTTGACCTAATTCTAACTAGGATGTGATGTGCAAAGTACTTCATCCCATTGGAATGAAAATGAGCTCAAGGTTGGATATGAAAAACAAAACCCATCATCTTTTCCATATTGGCCATTTTGAGCTTCAAAATCCATCTTCATGATGAAAACATCCTTCCCTTGAATGGAGTAAAAATTGAAAGATTCAATAAACTTCTTAGAAATGAATTCCTCATTGATAAGGTCTTTATCTTGAATGGAATTATCCATGGGAGATTCAAGCACTATTCCATCTAGATGTTCTTCACTAAGAAGGTCTTAATCTTCTCCCAATGGGAAAAAGAAGGTATCAAATTCATAATCATTTTAATACTCACTAAACAAGCCTCCATGTTTTGAATATCACACACTAATACTAAGAGAGGATGAATTAATATTATACAATATTTTACTTGTTTAACAATTTAATACACATAATAGTAATAATCATACAAGATCAAATAATTATGGAACATAATATTTATGTGGAAACCCTTTCAAGAGAAAACCACATATAAAAGACTTCTTGGATCTACTGTCCAAATCTAACCCCAAAATTTCCCAAAGATGGATTTATAGGAACCAACCTACTGGAGACACCAATCCCCAATGTCAAGCACCAACTCCCTATTATCTCTCGAAGCACACCCTAGTTGAGGCATAACAATAGGGGTTCTAATCTTAATTTATTCCCTCAATTCTACGATACAATGGAAACACCTTAGGTCCGTGGGTATACCTATTGTTGAGGTGAGTCTCTGGGATTAAAAGGTCGGTTCCTTATTGATGTATCCTAAACTAATTTTTTGAGGTTTTTGGAGTTTTAAGGGTAAAAATATTGTTGTAACTAAATTTAAAATGGGGTGATACACCAAAATTATTGAGGGATTTGATTGAGTACATGCATAATAAAAATGAGAAACAAATTGCAGAAATACGGACCAATGGTTTTCAATAGAATCCTAAGGAAAACCACTTATGTATTGAGGTATAAATCACAACACAACAAGTTAAACATGCACACTAATAATATGCTAAAAATATTAGATTTGTATCAAGGTAAGACAATTAATTCAGGGAATTAACATTCACAAGAGCTAATAAAAGATACACACCAATACAAATAATTGGAAAGGAAAAAACTGGTTCTCATTCAAGGGAAAAATTGGCAAAACTTTTCTTCAGCATTCCTATATCCAAAAAGTCCTCTCTGTGCTTTTTCAATGCACACAATATATAGCAAAAAAATTCACCCTACCCCTCCTAAAAATAGGCTACAGTCTTTACTCTCTGATGCATGTTATTTTTAGCCTTTATTATGAATAAATAAAGGAATAAAAATAGACATGTTGTTTAAAATGAGGTAATAATAGCCTTCGTTCCAAAAATACACTCAGTTAAAGTGTAGTTGACAGCTCTATTTTTAATACAATGAATAAAATTGGGTGAATAATTTTAGCTAACAATAGCTCTTGCTTGCATTGCAAGTATCTATTATCCAAATTCACCCCAGGGTAAATTTTGATAACATGCATTAGATTCTCAAGTCCTGTGCGTAGATAAATTGATTCAGGGCAAAAGTCATGTTTCTAGGGTCCCTTCAGAAATTTTTCTAACTCTCCCGTCCAGGTTGAAAAGAGCAAGCTCTGAGAAGATGCGAAGAAGTTGTAGAAGATAAGCTTGGGCTAGAAAAAAATGTGAAAATCGGCTAAGTCCTAGTCCCCGGGACAGTCGGGACATTTGGGACGCCAAGGCGTGGATCGGCGAAAAGCCTACAGCGGCCCAAACAAAGAAAGGGACAAGTGGGACAAGAGTGCGCGAAGGACGCGAACCGGCCGGTTCGGCCGAAACAAGAAACTTCAGACAAGGAAAAAGGGACAAGTGGGACAAATGGACGCGGCGGACGCGGAAAGCCCGGATCGGCCGAAAAGGAGAACTTTCGCACTAACTGCTTTGGGACATCCGGGACAAAGATACTGAACCGGCCGGTTCGACCCAGAAATGAGAACAAACAGATTCGAGGGACAAATGGACGCGAATTGGCCGAATCGGGCGAACCGGAAGATTTTGTCCCAAGCAGCACTGGGAAATCCGGGACAAATGGACGCGGTGGACGCGAAGGAGCCGAAAGGGCCAAGAACCAACCAAATCATGACACGTGTCACAAAGGAAATGGTCAAAAAGTCAAAGGGTGAGTTTTGAAGGGTCACCAACCAATGGGATAGTGCCACGTGTCCCAGCTAGGGCCCACAAGGAAATTTCAAAAGAGAGCCCACAGAAAGGTGGAGGAGGGAGAGTTGCTTAGCGAATCAGAACCTGCCATGTGTCATCCAGGTGGCAGAGCGCGGGAAGAAATTTAAAAATCTGTTTTCACTGCTTTGTGCCCTAAATCTTCGATCGACATATCTTTCGATCCAGAGCTCCTGGATTTGCACGTTATTTATATCAATGGAAAGCTTGTGAGATTCTCTACATGATTCTAGGGTTAGTCTTGCATTTTGGTTCAGATTTAGAGAGAGAAAATTAGGAAACACCTCTGGCACGAAATAACAAGCGTATAATGCTTCAACAAACAACTTTAATGCAAAGAGATTCACGTTTCTCAGTGACAAACTGCCGTTTTGCGAGATCCGCCGCTCGTCATAATGAGATGAACTCGAATGCAACCTGGAGGTGGTTAGGGTAGATTTGGCTTTCCCATCTCTCTTCCCTCTCTCATTCTTTCTATATATTGTAAAGAGGAGCTTCTTTTCAAGGGTCGAATATTTTTCTGTTTTGCCTCTCCCTTCTTCTCCTTAGGTGAATTTGTGGAGTTCGAACCTCTCATTTGAACTATAATACTATTCTACCTCATGGAATTCTGTAGTGTATTGTATCAATCTTTGGAGCAAGTAATGCATGTCTGTGGATGATTCTCAACCCTCTCTGTGTTCATTTTTACATCCTCCTGGTCTTTCACTGCAGGTTTTGTCATCTGTGCATGATCTTATATCACATTCAAATGGTCTGTGTTCACTGGAAAAATAGGTGTTCTTCATTCCTCGGTGCATCACCTCTATTAGCTTAGATTTATTTTATGCATCTTCTTACCTTGTCTCCTTGGTAGATTAGATTAGGTTTTGAGAAAACCCTCTGCATATTTCGTGTGCATCTGAACAGAGGAATAGGAACCAGCCTTCTCTGGAGAATCCTTTCTCATTTTTTCAAGTCCCACACTTGGAGAAAGGATTCAATGTTATGCAATCACACTGGATGCCAAAGTGATCAACCTAGAAACCTGATCTGCATCCAGGGGTGCTGTGATTTTGCACTAACAAAGATCCTCAATGTGCATGCAACTTGGTCCTCTTATTGTTAATTAAATAATCATACTTAATCATGATGTGACACTTGCATATTCACCCAATTGCAAGGTTATTTATGTTTTCTTCTCAGTTTTTTCTTCTAGTGATGGCAAGCAAAAATTGACCTTTGTGCAAGTAAAAATAATGCATCTGATCTCTATTACTTAGAAAAATAATTCAATGTTACCTTGTGGGAACCACTTGTCCATGTGCACATTAAATAGACATAATAATGTTCTAAGGAGTAGAAACACAAAATATGCATGCATAGGAATAAGGTGCATTTGAAGGCACATCTAGAGGCACATAAATACAGGGAAGGAAACACCCACCAGAACAGTTGGGCTCAGGACTTAGCCATTTTTATGGGTAAGGGCTATTTTTGAAGATAGCATGTGAAGCACACATCGAGATGGAGAATTGTGTGACATGCAATGGTATTTTGGGAACGAGTGGATGATAATTTCCATGCATTGTTGTAGTTAATAATAGGATTGCTTCTTCTAGTTAACGTAGGACATCTATTATTAGAACACTTGCATGTATGGATGCTATTGTAAAGGTGCATGGCTATTATCAACATGCGACCTATTTTGAGAAGTGCGTAGGCAGTGAAGGGAAAGTCCCCACCTCTATAAATATGTATTGAACTATGTAGTTTAGGGAGATGAGAGGTAAGAGATGAGAGGACTGGATTATTGTAGAGTTATGTTGCTAGATCTCGATACACGCATCACTCATGGTGATACTTAACAATGTAAGAAGCTTTGGTGTTTTACAATGTTTAATGCAATGAATGATATTGGTTGGATAATGGTGTTAAACATAACTGAATTTGGTTCTTGTATGATTAATCTTATTATAGTTATTGTTTAATTCATAATTCCCTAAGATCTAAATTTGGATTATGCACTGTGGAATGTTTATGTTTAATTATGGATCTAAATATGTTTAATCACCATCACACTAACATCCTACATAAGTAACTCTAAAGAGGGGCTTGGTACCTTTGCACACTTTTGGTAAGCACTTAGTTTAGGTGAGTGATGTGTTAACATGCCCGGTTATTTATAATAGATTATAGGTTGCATCATTGCTCCATTTTGGGATCTCTTTTTAGCTATTTTAAGGATGTTTTATGATGAAAAAGTATCAATTGACCCTAACAAGTGTTGAGGAGTGGATAAAAGATCTAGAAGAAGAGTATGTGTAGAGGTTCAACACTAGATTTGAGTTTGACGATGTGCGTCTTTGGAGAAAAATTTGTATGTCTGTTTGTATGAGAGATTTTTTGCTATATTTCTGGTAGAGCTATATGAGTGGCTAGTTGCTTATGTGTCTAAAAGGAATGAGAGGTATCGTACACTTGTCTAGATGTAAGAAGACTTTTAGGCCCTCTATGATGTTGATTTGATTTGAACGTGTGTTATGGAAACTTGGTTCTATGGTGTTTTGAATAACTATACTTTGGAGTATTAAATTTCCACTTACTCGCTCTCGGAGGTAGTTGAGTTCCAGTTTTTACGTTATCCCAAGGTAAATTATTTGCAAGGCATTCCAATGGTGATCAAAATCTTGATGGTAACCCTGAACTTGGAAGAAAAGTTGATGGCTAACTAAAACCCACCACGCGTGGGGGAAGGAGTAGGTTTGGTGAAGGATGGTAGACCTAGAGACAAAGAGGAAAAGAGAAGAAAGGTAGATTAAGTACAATGAGGTGCATAAGATGGAGATAGAGAAGTAGCATGATATTGTGGAACAAATGGCATTGAGGAGAGAGATGACTTGTGAAGGATTTGGAGCTCACACAAAAGGGATGGAGCCAAAGAAAATGGAACTACCCCATTTGGGAAATCATGACAGGGAACCCTCATTGGTCTCATATGGGAGTGCACCAAGAGAGAAGACATCAGCCCCGGCATGCATCCAAATCTACCTAGTAACCTAGCCCTTGCACTTGGTTTTCTAGTATCTAGTACAACCAGTAGTCAATAACCTAGTATGGTTAGTAGAAGAACAAGATTAAATCAAATAGAAAACACATATATGGCTAGGAAAACATCTTCTTTGTTTTTTAGAGGTACCTTTTCAGGTGCATCGTCAGCACAGAACTCAAGCGCGCAGAATTTTGGACTCACTTCTAGGAGTAGTACCACCTCATAGAATGTAGGAGTTCAATTAGTACCATTTTTAGGACACAGGGTAGTACATCCACTAGTCCACTTTTGGCTACAGGTGGAGGATCGGGGGCATAGGTGGCTCTAGTTCTAGTGGATCTAGTGGTTCTGGAGGTAGAGGTAACATAAGAGGTTATGGATCAGGTGGGCATGGTCCGCACCAACCCCAAAATATTTACATGGAGATATCACTTTGTATTTCAAAGTATAGGGGAATATAAGATGCTACTGAGCATGTGCACATGTGTGAGATATTGTGGTGTGCAAAAGGAATTATGAATTTGAAGTGCAAGGCAAGTCAGTTTGTAACTACGTTACGAGGATGCACCCATAAATGTTGGTATAAGAATTTTGACCCTGATTAGTCTTACATAGATAATGCAACATTAAAGGATGTTTTCCTTAAGAAGTTTAATATCCATGAGTTTGAGCAAGAAAGAGTATAAGCATCTCAAGGATATTAAGCAAGGCACTACTGAGAGTGTTTGGGAATATGATGCTCATTTCAAGACACTATTTTCTAAAATTTTGTATGATATCCATATAAGATAGCATGCATAGTGATTCATTGGGGGCTGGATCACACCTTTTAGGAGGGTGTTGTCACATAAGACATATACAGATCCACGTAAAGTGCTTGATGTAGCGTTGCATGCCGAGGTAGTCAGAAGTATAGACACTGGAGTGAGGCCATTCTTAGAAGCATAGATATCAGCTATGGAAAAGAAATTGGAGAAACTATCGACTAATTTAGCACACAAGACATGTACTGGGAATTGGTGTAAATATTTTGAAGTGGAAGGGTGCACTAAGGATAGTTGTCCTCATAAGTTAGTGCATTCATTATTGCTAGACTATGAGATATGTCATTTGGACCATGATGCAAGCCGTTACCCATTATTACAATGCATGATAAGAAAGAATGTATCTTGTTATTGTAATATTTTCTAGTCCACAACTCACAATACAGAAGACTATAAGTTGATTGGTCAGATCTATAATGTTATAGATACTGGCGTACGACAGACGGGAGTATTAAATAATTCTAAAAGTAAAAGTGAGCACCATGATCATGATCACACTCAAGGGTGTTATGATCGAAATGAAGGGTGTTTTTGAAGGAATTCATGGCAAAGGTTGAGGATACCATGGTGGATTCAAGGGCCGAGGCCATGGTGGTGGATGAGGTGAGTTTCCTCATGGAACATGCTTTCTGTGGGGATCTCATGACCACTACAGCATGAATGCCCTTAGAGTATTAATTGTTCTTTTTGTGCAAAGAATCACAACTATGAGGAATTCTTGGACTTATATGAGCATCTTAGCAAGAATTATAAACAAGAGAACAAGGGCACAAGGATGGTTAAAATATAACACACCGTGGAAAATCAAAGTGGATGCTAAAGTTGGCATTGGAACCCGAGGTAGTACCTTTGAAGATTACTACATGCGATAAAGTCAGTGCATGCGCTAGAGAAACATTACAAAAAAATCCTTCTATTACTAAGGAGGAGGTTTTACATGTCAGTACCTAAATTATACACATCAAGGAGGTTTATCAGAAACCATGTAAGTACTCAAATCTTCGGGTGAAATATTTAAAGGAATAGTCATGAAAGTTAGAACAAAAGAAAGTAGCAGAGAGATGGTCTAGTCGCTTGTTGATGATTTGAAAGAGGTATACAAGATTTGTGCCAGGAGAATATTATTCCATTACTATGAATTTGGTTAAAGGGAAACACTCCGCACATAAGTATTGATAATGGATAGAAAATCCTACATGCTAATATTCCCCCTCATAGCTTGGATTATGATAAGGAAATCACTCAGAATGTTATTGTGGATTGATTGACACAGAAAGGAAGTGAATGTGCTTACTTTAGATGCATGGGTACATATGGGCAAACCTCCATTACAACTATCCTCTAATTTATTTTTTATGGCTAATCAAACTAAGGCCACTCCAATTGGATTTTTAAAGGATGCATCCATTACTATACAAGGGGCCAAGTTCATTGGAGACTTTGAGGTCTTAGCACTTGCAGAAGTAGAAAAATTCCTAGATCTACTTGGGCACCCTTGGTGTTATGTAAATAATGTTGATCTATGGTTCAACAAGGGGTATATAAGTTTTGAGAACAAGGAAGAAATATTTATTATCCCTTTGAACAGATGGGAAATCTGCACCTTATGTTAAACCTTTGAGTGAGGAATACTTGAACATAATTTATGTATACACCATTCGATATCCATAAGTACTTGAGCCATTTAAGGAAGGAATCCTCTAGTGGGAAGATGCATAGTCTATTAGTGATACTACAAGTATTGCTTATGATAATTGGGCACATGACACCTATGAGATGGTTGGGCATGAAGTAAGAAACACATTTGCATGGATGAAGAAACCTCATTGTAGTAGGAGGATAGGTAACAACTCAGCACTCCCAAAGACACTCGGAGAAGGAGATCTATGGTATTCTGTGTGCCATGCATGAACAATGGATAGATCAAATGGAAAGAAGAAATATGCTAGTGTATACCTTATGCGGGATAACAACGCTTTGGTGGATGGTTCATAGGGATAATCTCATAGAATGGAATGAAGTAAGAATTTATCTGACAACCCGGTTTCTCAGGAGTAATGCACCTACTCAAATATGCATATATTATGGTAATCAACCTGTTTAGTACCACGTTCAATAGTGTGAGAGAATTTGGATAGAGGGGTAGGAAGCTTTACCACCTTCACTTTGGGTGCATAAACTTTATTCCACTTTGCAAGGTTGCGCATGCGCTTGGTATGTTTATGCAGAACTACATAGGGAGACTAGAAATTGGCAAGACATGATTACAAGAATGAGCAAGACTTTTTACTACTTCTCTACTAAACCTCCGGTAAGAGAAGCATTATGGGTTATGGAGCACTTAACTATGGGAGATAGTGCAATGGCTTAATAACTCATTCAGGAGTTATTTGGTGAGGAAGAACAAGGAACGTGTTTTGATGAGATAGATGAGACAAATGCTGAACTATTTCAATGCACTTACTTTGAGGAGAAAGGAAATATGGTCTACATAGTGGATGATGAAGAAATAGAAAATTTGGACATAGATCATTCAAAGTACATACAAGGTTTTATACGGTAAATAAAAATGTGCGCGCATATCACGAACTTATGAAGACCAAGAATGTGAACATTGGAATGGATACTAAACCTAAGGAGGACATAATTGGAGAGTATTGGTCTGATTCAAGTGGAAAAGATAATTGAGTTACTAAGGGATTTTCACGACTTATTTCTTAGGGATACCACGAGTTAAAGGGAGTGTCTAAGTTAAAGGGATTTTCACGACTTATTTCTTAGGGGCTACCATGAGTTAAAGGGAGTGTCATTACATGAAATGAATATTAAGCTAAAGGAAGGTACATTACCAGTTAGGAAGATGTCTTACAAGATGAGCCCTAACACGCGTGTAAAAGTTAAAGAGGAAATTGAAAAAATGTTGAAATCTGACATTATTAAGCCCTTAGAAGAATCAGAGTGGGTTAGACCCATTGTAATAAGCATAAAGGAGAATGGTTAGATTAGGATTTGTGTGGATTATAGGGAGCTGAATGCTACATGTGTGATTGATCCTTTTCCTACGCCTTTCACCGAGGAAATATTAGAAGGTGTTGCAGGGTGTAAAATTTACTCTTTGCGTATGGATTCTTTGGGTATCATCAAAGTTAGAATTGCACAAGAAGATAAAGAGAAAATTACATTCACCACTGAATGGGGAAGTTTTTCTTATACTGTGATTCCCTTTGGTTTGAAGAATGCACCTGCTTTATTTTTGCGCATAGTTTTTTAAGCATTCTAGGATTTTATTCACAAATTCTTGCAGGTTTAATTAGATGATTAGACGGTGTATGGGCTTGTAAAGGATCATTGTGACAACTTGTGCTTAATGTTTGAAATATGTAGATAGTTAAGAATCTCTTTAAACATCAAGAAGTGCATATTTTCTACACCTTTTGGAACTTTTTTAGGGCATATCATCTATAAGGAAGGTTTGTTAGTGGATCCAACTAAGGTTGTAGTTATCATGGGCCTGGAGGAGCCTACCAAATAGAGTGAGGTGCATGGATTCTTGGGCCACACAGGGTATTACAAATTTGTTATCGAAGGATATGTGAATATTTCTGTGATCCTAGAAGAGTTACTAAAAGGAAAATGGAAATTCTATTGGGGAGAACCACAACAATGTGCATTTGAGGCATTGAAGGAGAGACTTACTACAACACCTATTTTTCATTTTCCATCATGGAACCAACCATTTCACATACATGTGGACACCTTTGGCATGACCATTGGTGTAGTGTTAGCTTAGCTTGGAGAATGTATTATAGATCATACTATCTATTTTTCTAGTAGAAAGTTGACTCTTACAAAATAGAATTATACAACTACATAGTGCGAGGCCTTGTCGATGATCTACGTGCTGCATAAGTTCAGAAAATACTTGCTAGAAACACCCTTTCTATTTTATACCAATCACATGGAATTAAAATACTTGGTAAATAAACCCATTTTACATGGGCACATATGTTGATGGGTTCTCTTATTCCAAGAATTTGACTTTATAGTTGTGGTAAAACTAGGTAAAAGTAATTCTAGCCCATACCACTTATCAAGGATTCAATCGGGAGAGATGCACAAATAATTGAAGATACAATGCCAGATGCATAGTTGTATAGGTTACATCATGTGCCTTTAGAATTGGAGGATATTGTTGTCTTTTTACGCATAGGCATGATGCTAGAAGGAATGAAAGCCTTAGAGAAGAAACAACTTACAATTTGTGCCACACATTTCATGTTGATCAATGGTGACTTATACAAAATAGGATGAGATAAAGTATTGTTCCAAAGTGTGTACTTTGGAATATGAGCATAAAGATATCATAGAACATGATCATGGTGGTATTGCAGGTGAGAATTATGCAGGTGACGCCACCGCATGTAAGATTCTACTCACTGGATTATGGTGGGAGACCTTGTACAAGGATTATAAAGAGTATTTGTAAGGCATGTGATCACCACAATGCCTTGAAAAACCTTGGTAATGAGATGAAATTCCTTTGAGGCCTATTACTAGTTGAGAGCTATTTGAAAAATGGGCTATAGAATTTGTGGGTCCTATTTCACTAGCCACGTGTAGAACCGGATCATGCTATATCATCACTTATACACATTATCTTACAAGGTGGACAAAAGAAGCACCTACAAAGGGTTTTATAGTAGCTACAACAACAAGGTTATTATGGGAAAATATTCTTACTAGGTATGGGTGTCCGTCAAGTTTGAGAAGTGATAGAGGTGCACGACCGCTTGAATGAGATAATCGGGATATTATTGGATGAATTTATGGTAGTGCACCACAAGAATACACCTTATCACCCTAAAAAAATGGGACTGTTGAGGATTTCAACAAGATATTGAGCCGACCTTGACAAAAATGTGTGATGTTGGAAGGATATATTGGTATGATAAAGTTTCGGTTGTACTTTGGGAATATAGAAAAACCTACAAGAGGTTGAATAAGGCCACACCCTTTCATTTTATGTATTTCCCAGAAGTAGTTATTCTAATGGAATTCATGTTACCTTCTTTGTGCATAGCGCGTGTTGGAGGTCTAGCCGATGAGAAGGCATTAGAAGAAATAATTGACAAGTTAATACAATTGAATGAGAGGAGCGCCATAACACACTAGAGTTAGAATTTGGAAAAGGCCGGGCATAAGGAATGACATGAAAAACACATCAAGGATAAGAAGCTTGATGTTGGACAGATGGTGTTTCTTTATGATTCTAAGTTTCTATGCAATCTAGGAAAAATTAAGGTGCATTGGTTAGGACCGTATGTTATCACTCACATACTTGAATCGGACACTTGTCTGCATAGAGGTGTTTGATGGAATATGGTTACCCGGTTACTTCAACAGAGTAGGTTGAATCCCTACTATAAATAAGTATTCTTGGTGTTTTTTATAAGGAACTATTTCCATTTAGCTTAGGTTTCCCTTTATGTATTTATTTTAATGTATTCCCTTCTTTGTCACTATGCTTTATCAATTTAGTTTTGTGTGTTGTGTAATAAGTGCGCTTACTAGAAGCTAATTACAATCTGAATTATTTTTATGTGTAGAGGAATGCACATGCCATTGGTGTGGGGTGGTTTTTATTTTTTATTTAAAAATGGGTACACATAAGAACATACTATTACAGTACTATTCAAAATGGAAATAACCTATTAGAAAGAAGATTGATCCTAGAGAAGACCATAGTTGGAAATAAATAAATGAACAATATAACACGAGGTAAGTTGTGGTTGTGGAAACTACCAGGGGGAAGGTGTAATGGCAAGGTCCTTTGATGCATGGAAGCACACGAAGGAGGTCTACAGCTAGAAGGTAGAAATTTGCGCTAGAAGGCTATAGTTGGGGTGCAAAGGTGTACCATGCGAAGTTGGGAAAATTCTCAATTAATGAGAGGATTGGTGGTAGGTGAAGGAGTAATAAATGCACTAAATTTTTGAAAATATATATAAGGACGTGATGTGGGTTCATTTTTACCTTTGCAATCACAAGTATTCGAGCGAGCTAGTTATGAATGAGCCAAGAGAAATGTGTTGAGGTATGGATAGTTGCGTAACCAAACATGGAGAGTGAATTTGTGCACCAAAATGTCTTACATCCCCATTGGTGAAGGGTTTGAGAAAAGAAGGTGCATTAAGAAGGATTTAGGGCTCAAATTTTCAAGCTAGGGCATGAGGTTTTGAGCTAGGGCACATGTGCTTACTTGACAAAGAAGAAAAGGTGATATTTTTACCATGGCACCAAAGAAAGCACCTACAACAGGTATGAAGGGGAAGAAAAAGGTGGAATTTGAGGTCAAAGTTACTCCCAAAAGAATTTTTTAGAGATGTAGTATCCAGAAGGAGTGATAGTCAGATAGGATTGGGATTCCCATATCCATAGATGAAAAGTAAGTGATTACAACCACCGCACCACCGACAACAAGGGAGAGTTGGACACTTTATTGAATAATAAGACTAATAAGTGCATGGTGGATGACATGTTAGTGTATGACGATTCCATGGAGAATTTTATAAAGATAGTAGGAGTTTATCACTATATGAACTCCCATATTTTGGAAAACTAGAAGCTTTATACAAATGGCTTATGAGTAGAGTCTATGAGGACCTATTCTATTTTTCTTGATGGAGGGTAAGGATCACACCAGCTCTGATTGCTTTATTGACATGATTGAAGGGCACAAGGACATATATTAGGAGTGATATGACTTATAAGGAGACTATTATAGCCACAATAAAGGATGTAGGATACGCCAAGTGTCTCGCATGAAATGGAAATCTACAAATTAAGGAAGTACCATGTGGTATAGGTAGCCGTACATCTACTCACTAAGTTGAATGATCAAGAGAGATGGTCGCAGGTAAACACAATGTGGCTACATATTGTAAAGAAAATGTCACAAGGAGAAGTCTACAACTTAGCAAGCTACATAGCAGAAATAATTACTGAGGAAGCGCACACAGGTGAAAATATAATTTTTGGCACTATCCTCTTATCTCTTGTGTTTGTAGAAATTGGAGTGTCTCGATGGGCAAAAGAATTTTTTTGGGAATTGTTGTGGCAAATCAGCAGCACCCCTGGATGTTGATCATACTTCTAGTTGACATTTTGGACATCCAGTGTGATTACACAACATCGAATCTCTTCCCTAAGTGTGGGACTTGTAAAATGGGAAAAGAATCTCCAGTTTAGAGGCTAGTTCCTCAACTCCTCTGATCAGGTATATTACTTGCAAGTTATACAGAGGTTTCAAACTCAAAATCCTACTCTAAATTCCAAAGTGGACAGAGATAGAGAATGCAAAAAAACTGAAACTAGTGCTAATAAGGTGATGCACCAAAGGAGTGGTGAGCATTTTTACTTCTACAGATTGACATAGATCATGGGAATGCAACAAAACTTCATGCACAAACTGATGACATGTAATGAAAGATCAGAAAGAAAGCAAACAACATAAGCAGAGGAGTGAAACTCATTCACAGAGCTTGCATTGTCATTTTTAATGTCAAAATACATACATTACAACATCTGGGAGACAGAAAACATGTTGCAGTCCTAGAAGAGGCCTGAGTTTTCCACAAAAATCACCTTTTTGGTGAAAGAGGGAGCCTGCAATACATAAAAATGTTCAACCCTTTGAAAATGAGCCAAATTTGGCTTTTACAATGCCAGAAACGACCCCCCAGAGAGAGAAATGTGGAAAATGTGGGAGAGCTTAAACCACTAACCAAAAACATAGTAGAACAACATGGGCATCCTTATAGGCCCATCCTCTGACAATTTTCACCATGCTGGGAGAGAATGCGAGCCATTCTTTGTTAAAAATGGTGGTTGAAACGTCATTTCTGTCCATGACCACATGCCGAGGTTTTTTTGATTTTATCTCTCCAAACTCCATAAAAATACAAAAATGACCTCGAAATCTTGTAGATAATTTCACCAGATTTCCATTGATATAAATAACGTGAAAAACCGAGCTCTAGATTGAAAGATATGGCCGTTTGAAATTTTAGGCAAAACATGGCCAAATTGGATTGGCGGGTGAAAATTTTGAAATTTTCCACTTTTTACATTTGGGAAAATTTCCCAAAAAATCTCCATGCTCGCCCTTCCGATGCCACTGGCATGTTCGATTAGATGCGGACCTTCTACGCTTTATTTTCCTTCGTTTTGGCCATTGGGAAATTTTCCAAAAAATCCTTGCCAGCCGATGAGTTGAGGACACTTAGCGCAGGGTGATTCGCCGCGGGCGTTTCCTCCTGAATTTTCCATCGTGTTTGACCATATTTTTGACTTGAACATGTGGCATAACCCCATTTTTCATGGGATTTTCTTGGAGAATTTTTCATGCGGGCCTGTCCTTTATTTTTTGCCGCCACTAGACACGTGGCGAGATTCCATTAGCTCGCATTTTGGCAGGGCGATTTTTCCTTTGAAATTTCCTTCTTTTCCTTTGGGAAAATTTCCTAAATTTTCCCCGCCTTCCTCCAGTCTGGGACACGTGGCATCATCTCATTTTCTGTGGGCTCTAGGCAAACATTTTCCTTTTGTGCAATCCCTTTGGGAAAATTTCCAATCTCCTCTCGCGCTCCACTGGCTGCGTGCCCATGGACACGTGGCGGGCTCTGACTGGTCGACGGGGCCACGGGCCAATAATAGCCCTTTTCCTTTTTGCCAAACATTTCACCAAAATTCTAAGTTCACCTCTCGCCTCCGCTACTTCCTTGGACACGTGGCACCATCTTATTGGGCTCATGATTTTCAGGAAAATTTCCCACAAAAACTTCGCTGAGCCATAACTTCAAAAATACATGGAGTTAGGAGGAAAAATTTACCTTTATGGAAAGCTGAGAAAATATCTATCCAATGGTGCCATTTCTAGAAAGCCTTGAGTGCCTGAAAAGCAAAAATTTATGACTGAGGCACAAGAGAGGGAAGAATGAAGGGAGTTAGCCACAAAATGAGCAAGGGGCACATTTTGGATAACAGGAATACCTCATGTGGAGAAGAAGTCCTCGCCGAGAGGTTTGAGAAGTATTTGTGTGAAGGAACAATGAGTGGCCCATTCAAAAAAAGGGTATAACTATGGTATGATCAACTACGTATGACATTTGAGGAGGAATGGTGTATTCCTAAGGAGATGCCATTAGTAGTAGGTAAGGCAATACAATTCGTAGTGTATCAACACTTTTGCATCGTTTAATTTACAATGAAGGATGGGACATGGATCCCATGGTGAAAACTATCATACTCCTTCACAACACTCTATTTCAAGGCTGCAATACATAGGTTTTCTAATGCACGTTAGTTAAGATTCAATGCGGACAAGGTAGATTGTGACTACCATACATTGAGAAAAACTTATGTATATCTAGGTTGGTCTACCTACATTGAGAGGCTTATTTTTGATGTTATAAATATGAAGTCGGTAAGTTTGGCTATTAGGGATAATGGATCCATGCTTTTATATCTCCAACTTAAGCCTAGGTTGGAAAATAAAAAGTATGTGGAGAATGAATTTATGCTCGTAGGGCCTCCTAAGGGAAAACAAATAGTTGAGAATGTGGAAGCTCCCAAGCTTGCCTCGACCATGGAGGTAAAGGAAGAAGAAGAACATGAGAATAGTATAGGCTTGGACCATAGAGGCCAAAGGTAGTCCATAGAAAAAGTGGAGGGTGAGCGTGCATATAATCCACCATAGGATAAAGAGGAAGAAGAATACTTGGACGTAGATACAATCCATGAGGAATGCCAGCTTTAAGAGGGTGTTCAAGAACTAGGGCCCAAGGTGCTAGAACAACTCAACATTTATAGAGGTCATCTCGACTCTCCCCTCTGAAAGAAGCAACCAAGAAAAATATAAGAAGAAATCTGAAGCTTAATGAGGAGGCAGAGGAGTCTGAAGAGAGAGCACCTGGAACCCCAGTTGAACCTGAGGATATAAAAGATCCCCGGGATGAAGAAATGAGAGATGAAGAAGAAGGGGTGAAATAAGCAGAGGAAGAAGTGCATGAGAAAACCAATGCACTCATTTCAACTCAAGTAGGAGAAGAACCAACTCCAGATCTTGGAACTCAAGTTCCTAAGGGGTCATGGAAAAAGAGAAGTGAAGAGTATGTTGCACCTAGTATGGGCTATGATGAGGAAAAAAGTAAAATTGTCTACACCTAGTTTTAAATCACTATGGAACTTAAGGAGTTATATGGGTGGGAGCTGATGGATCCTAATATGGCCACTATGCATGCAAGGAAGAAAATATTCTGGTCCATGCCGACTTACATGGACAAACCATATTTTGATGTATGTGAGGAGTCCTGTATCTCACAAAGAGTGAAGAAGGCACCCCAAAGTAGGCACATGACAATAAAGCCTACTCTAATGTTTGATGAGTAGGTCAAAAATGCCTTGGTCAAGGTATCTACTGAGGTGGCACAAAGAAATATTGATAAGCCGCCACCATTCGAGCGCTGATGAAAGATAATAAAGATAAAACTATAGAGATAGAGAGGTTAAAGATAGAGAAGGAATGAGAACGAGAAAATAATGAGGCCTCAAGGTTAACATGGTGAAAGAAATTGGTGATTATATTATGAAATCAAGGCCTCATCTTGAGCCTAAAGTACCTAAAAAGTATCTTTCTTTTATACATTATGTGCGCAAAGATTTCGTTGATTTGGTGCTAGAATATGGACCAATTCAAATTCTCTCACCAAAATATGTTGAACAAGAAGAAGAGATAACAAGGGCCTCTATGATAAAAAAAATTCAACTTACGAGGCATTGCTATAGAATTTAAAGGATGAGCTAAAGAAAGCCAACCAAGCTCTTAATTTGTGTGCAGCACTGTATAGTAATAAGGACCAGAAATCTTGTAGAAGATAATGAAGTTCTGGTAGTAATGAAAGATGAGACATTAGGGCGCATAGAGAGATTGGCACTGTTGAAAAACATGCAAAGTCCTCGCAGCATCCCGTGATCCACATAAGGAGAGGATTGATGAGATTAGGAAGCTCATAGCATAGAAGATGGATCTCCTAGAAGGAATGATGTTGGGTATGGCTAATGTTGTCTGAGTAATATAGAATGAGAAGGAAAGATCACTTAGGATGAACTAGATGCCATAGCCACAAACATTCCAGAGAAAACAAGGACCATGCTTTGAGTGATTGGAAAACATTGGAAGCTGAAATCAAAACTGAGTATCCAGAGTTGATCCTCCCAATTGAAGAAGAGGGTGCTGCAGAGTGAAGGTTCATTCTTTTGTACAGTGATTCTTTAATTCTTTCAATACTTATTCTTTATTATTTGGGAACATCAAAAAGAATTCCCATTGTTGGGATGATAATGTACTTTAGTGTGGGGTAATGTTGAGTAGAAATAATAATGTTGTAATGAGTAGACACATAAGATATGCACACGCAAGAACAAGGTGTTGTTATCTCAATTTTTCCCTCGTTAAAATTGATCAAACATGACCTTGTGTAGGAAGAAATCCAAGGGATGGTATGTCATGCGTGACCACATTTTAAATCCAACAAGTTGTAGATGAGCTCTAAAATGGAGGAGCAGGGTCGAGGAAGGAGAAAATAGTGTTAAAGAAAACCAGAGGCTCAAAGGAGAGAAATGGAGAAAGACTCAAAGGTTTCGGGCTTCACAAATGATTCAGAGCGAGCCAAAATTGGCTAAGTATGGAAAAATCAGTGAAAGCTACCAAGTGTCTCAACGGTGCATCTCCAAAAAGTAAATCCAAAAGCGGAGACTAAAAAAAGTGCCAAGCCTCTATGTGTCTAGAGCCATAAAAGTTACACTTGCCGTAGAAAAGTTTTTGACTTGGCAGAAGGTGCCAAATGTTGACTCTTCACAATTTCAAAAATAAATCCTAAAGAGAAGACTCAAACAGGCACCGGGGTTCCACGTGTCTAGGGACCAAAAAAGAGAGAGGGCCTGAAATGATTAAGTATAAAGGTGTCAGTGGGAGGAGCCAAGTGTCAATACGACACTACTTCAAAGGTAAAATCTTGAGCGGGCTTCCAAACAAGTGCTAAGCCTCCATGTGTCCAGGGTCAAACTTATGGCCCCGCCAAGCAAAAGGACTTAGCCAAAAACAAAAGGAAACTAAGAAAGCCATGGAAGGTGCCACATGTCTCTTTGCACACCTCCAAAGATTGAATCCAAAAGTGGTCCCCAAACTAGCGCCAGCTCGACATGTGGCCATGTTGAAAATTCAAAGCGGGAAGGTGGGTCGTTGGAGGTAGTTTGAACTTTTTTCCCGAGAAGGCGTAAAGTGAAAAAATGAGTTGCACCTCTGCTAATGCCCAGGAGCCACATGTCAAACCTAAATTGCATGCGGGAAGATGGCCTGGGAGTGATTTTTTGCCCAAATGGAAAATGTGGACCGGTGAGCTCGAAAATGGTTTTTGGAAAAATGAATCATAGGCTTCGAGGTAATTTTTAAATTTTGTATTTTTGTGCCAAAGGGTACAAAGTGAGTTTCAGGCCCATGGACCCATTCTGCTAACTGGTTTTTTCCATTTTTGTATGGACCTAACTTGAAACATTCAAATGGACATATCTTTCAACCCAATGCATGAAACTCAACAAATTTGGTACCATTGGAAAGTTCTTGACCTCGTCTATGCCATGGAAACCTAAAACTTTAGGTGGGTGAAAATCGGGAAATTTCTTCACACCATTAATATACAATCATATTTTCCCCAACAACTATATCAGATTTGATTTGATATGCTATTCTCCCTTATTCAACACACTGAGAAAACATAGAGCGGCGGACTCGACAAATTGTGGGCGGATTTGTAGTGACATTAATGGCTGATAGCTGAGTTCCAAAATCAAGTTTCCCACCTCATTTCTTCTTCCCCTTCACTACATCTATAAAATAAGGAGCTGGGATCATTATAAAGGGTTGGAAATTTCTATTTTACATCCTCCCTTCTCATCCGGTGTGCAGACTTGTACATGGAGCCTAAACCTCCCATTCAAGTCAGTAATACAAGGTTCTCGCCTCTTGCTTACATCAGAATGTACTTGTATCAACTCTAGAGCAATAATATATGTACGTGGATGATTATCAGCCCTCTCATGTGTTCATTGTTATCTTCTTATCTCTCATTGCAGTTTGGTTATCCATGCGTGGTAGTTGTATTGCATTTCTATGGTCTGTGTTAAATTTGTAAAATGAGTGTTTGACATTCCTTTGGTGCATCACCTTATTAGCTTAGGTTTATTTCTTTTGCATATTCTCAACCCTGTTCCCTTGGTAAGATAGAGTAGGTTTAGAGTAGATCCTATACAATTTATTTGTGTGCATCTGAATATAGGAATAGGAACCGGCCTTCATCCAGAGAGCTCTTTCGATTTCAAAGTCCCACACTTTGAGAGACACTCCATATTATGCTATCACACTGAGAGTATCAACCTAATAGGTTACAGAAATTCATGGGTGCTATAATTTTGCAATAACAAGCTTTGGCACATCCGATGGGATCAAGAAGTATCCATATGTATTGCAACAAGATCGATGTGTACTTGTAATTTTTTTAGATTTTAAGAACCTCTCGAATTACACATCCGGCGACTCCAAAAGAATCAAAGTCCATAGGTTTTAACATCCCAAGCTTGGAAGATTCATGAGAAGAATCCAGACCAAATCAAGAACTAAAGAAGAAGGATTATTTTTCTATCTACACTTGTCCCCAGATAGAGGGAGAAGAGGGAGAAGAGCCCAGGGGTCTCCATCTCCATGAAACAAAACCTTGTCAACACCTCCTCCTGGTAGGCCATTCATTCAATCAACAAGGGTTCTTAGGCCAATCATAATGGCACAACCACCCAACCCCTATGTCAACTTCATTGGTAGTATCCCACTCACCCTTAATGCACAAAATCTAGTCCCAATTGTAGCATTAAAGAGCATCCCATATTTCACTGGAGAGAACCAGACTTCTCCTAGTGACCACATTCAAGACATTGAAAATGTCTGTGTAATTCATGAGATCACTGAGATGGACATTATATTTAAGTTACTAGCCTCTTCACTCAAATTTAAAGCTTCATAATTATTAAGGAGTCTAACAACAGATTTATTCAAACTTGGGACCATATGTGCAGAGCTCTTCATAATCAATTTGGAGAGAAGGGAGATAATATATCCTTGTTGGAGCAACTGACAACAATTAAGAGGGACCCTAACGAGTAGTTGATAGATTTCAACCTCGATTTCAAAGGACATGGGATAGGATTCCATTGGCCGTGAGGCCCACAGATGAAGGTTATTTCTTATACTTTCTTAGATATTTAAATTATGATATTGCCTTAATGATTCAATCAATGGGAGGAACAACCTTACCTGTAGCCTATAACATTTCCATTAGAGCTGAAAATTGTTTAATTCAGCTAGTAAAATTGCTCCTAGGCTACCTATTCCTCTATACCCAGAACTAGGGGCTCCAAGCACTAGTCAAACACCCACATTAGCTCCCATACCCACTCTAAGGAATCAAAGTTCAGCTGAAGCTTCCACCTCATCCTCTAACACTTAAAAAGAGCTACAAGAAGTTATAAAACAACTACAGAACCTAGGGAATGAGCTAGTGACCATTAAGAGGCATCAATCTCAGAGTTCTAGGCCATATCAACCTCAAACTCAGTATCAAGCTAAGCCCCCATACCAACAAAATAGACCACCGGTTCAGCCGCAAGTCAAAATCAAAACCAAGGACAACCTCAAGCTGCTAGGCCTTACCGATCAAATGATCCAAACACAACTTCAACATCAAAGGACTTGGTTCCAACACAAAACAATATGGCATAAGAATATGAATGGTGTTTCCCATGCGGTCAACCCCACAACCACCAATGTGTTTCAATGGTGTGTTGAACCAAGAATTGATGGTATAGAATGTTGGTGTGTCCCAAGAGCCTAGTCAAGAGGAAAATTAGTAGCAAGATACCCGAAAGAGGCACGTCCCAAGTGAGACCATGCTTATCAATTGGCATGTCAAGATTTATGTTGGATGAATCAAGCCCCTTCTCAAAGTGTAGCTTCCAATACATGGTCCAAGAAAAGGAATATTGGAGAAGGATAATCACCAAACTCAGGTAATCCTCAACCCTCCATTACTTCATAAGGTACTGGTACTTAGAATGTAACTCCCAATATGCAGAGTCATTCCAAGCCACCTTCCAAACCCACTCAGGCACCGGTTTTAATGACCCATGTGCAAGAGAAAAATGTACCAGGAAAGGGGAAGCAAAAGGATAGCTCATTTAACATCATCGAACAAATGAAGAAGAAAAATGTGAATATTTTAATATGGGAGTCATTGTCTATTCCAGGATAGAGTGATCTCACACAGCATCACAGGCCAATTGGTCAAGCTCAAATCAGCCCCTAACCAACATGAGAAGGTGTTTACCAATGCAGCTCGAGATTGGTGGAAATAATGGAGGAAAACAAGGTAAAAATCTGATGCCCCCTCCATTCTATGTTTCATTGATCATTGGGGACAAATTGGTCAATAATTGCATGATTGATTTAGGTGCAAGTATCTCTGTAATGCTAAAACAAATAGCCGATTAGATGGGTCTTTAATATGAGTTCATCTCCAAGGGCGTAGTGCAACTGGATAGGACAGAGGCAACAATGGTTGGAGTCATCAAGGATTTGAGCCTCACACTGCACGCATGCCCCAATGTGACCGTATTGCAAAAATTATTAGTCATAGACTTGCCACCACATTTTGCATTGTGTTTGTCCAGAGACTTCACTGCTATAATTGGAGGCTATTTGTCTATTGATTGGTTACACATGATTTTTAGAACAAGGTATGGAGCTTAGGCCATTATTAGATCTAAGCCCATTACAGATTACCATATTGAGTCTTATGTACCCAACCTGATCAATGCCAATTGTTCAGCCTTTGATTAGGAGGACCTCTCAAGAACTTATGAAGTAGATACCAAGGTGAGGTGTATCCCATACTTGACCCTCGATGAGTGGGAGAACAAGAGGCATGCTTTTGAACCCGATAAGGAGATGGAGAAGTATGAGCTAGGAGTCTACTGTTTGCATGAGGAGAATAACCCTCTTCCTAACATCATTAAGCTAGAACACAAAGATGATGATAAAGTATGGCAGTTGTTCTTTGATGGCTCAAGGAGTAGAAAATGATCCAGAGGAGGGGCTATGTTTGTTTCGCCTCAAGGTATGAAATACTACTCATCCTTCCATTTCTAATTTGCTTGCTCAAACAACATAGTAGATTATGAGGCTTTAGTCCATGGGATGCATTGGGAAAGGAAAAGGGGTATAAAAAACTTGCAAGTGTTTGGTGACACCGAACTAGTTGCTAATCAAGTCCATGGACAAAATACTCACAAAATGATTTGCTAAAAACTACAAGAATCGTATGGGGTCTTATCAAAGATTTTGAATCTTTTAGCATCAATTCCAGCCTAAGGAAGAAGAACGAAGCAACGATAAAATGGCAACAATCAGGGAAGCATTTGATGTTGTAGAAAGTATCAAGAGTGACAAGTCTCAACCCCATATCAAAGTGGTTGTAAGACCAGTTTTCCTAGACAACAACACAAGTTGGAAAGTCTTTGAAAATGATCAACAAATTGTCAAAGTTCTACAATAAGAAGCTGAGTTATCCACTAGAAACCAAGACAAACTGGATCACCGTTATGGTGACCAAGTGGTATAGCCGAGGACCAATAAAATACCCAAGGTTCTTGTCACTTTAGAATCAATCTTCAACCCAAATGACCAATTCCGAAAGGAGAAGATGAATATCCAAGTAAAGGGTGAAGATTCGCATCCCATTTCCATAGAAGAAGGAAAAATGTTGTGAATTGGAAAGGTAAGTACTCATCAAGACAAATCTGAATTCATTTAACTTTGTCTAGAATTCCTAGATGTCTTTGCCTAGACCTTCAAAGATTTAAGAGGTTTCAACCCAAAGCTGGCACAACACTCTATCAAGTGGATCCAAGATCTAAGCCTTCTGAGATAGAAACAAAGGCCAATAAATCCTCACATTGAGTCTCTCATGAGAAAGGAGTTAAACAAGCTAATTGAGGCAAACATCATCTTCCCTATCAAGCATTCAAGTTGGGTTGCAAACTTGGTGCCTGTGAAGAAAAGAAGTGGAGAAATCAAACTGTGTGTGGAATTTTGTGACCTGAACATAGCATCACTCAAGGATCACTACCCACTTCCATCGATGGAGAAAATCTTGTAGGTCGTAGCTGGCTTAGAGAGGTTTTCACTGCTAGATGGATACTCAGGCTACAATCAAATAATGGTGAAAGAAGAAGATCAATTCAAGACAACCTTCACTACTTAATGGGGTACATATGCTTATAAGAAGATGCCATTTGGAATGTCAAATGCCAAAGCAACATTCCAATGAGATCTGGACATGGCATTCAAAGGCTTGATCAATAATATGGTTATGGTGTATCTAGATGATATCACCATCTTCTTAAAGAATGTCAGAGATCATCTCTTCCACCTTATATAGTCAAGTTTCAGAGGTAGAAGGTTTGGAGTGTCATTAAACCCAAAGAAGTGTGTATTCTTGGCACATGAGGGGAAATTATTGGGCCACGTTGTCTCAAGATAAGGGTTAAAAATTGATCCTGAAAGGGTTGAAGCCATCCGAACACTTCCATTCCCTCAACACAATAAGTTTCTCCTAAGCTTCTTGGGAGAATAAAATTTTTCCATAGGTTTGTGCCTAATTTTTCCACTCTTGTGAAGCCTTTAACAATGATGTTGAAGAAGAGTCTTGCATTCAAATGGACAATAGAAGGAAAAGAGATTTTGAGGCCATCAAGCTCGCAATATCACAGCCCCAACTCTTGTTAACCCATAATTTTCAAAATACTTCATGTTATATGCTTTCGAGGATCGATATGGTCTCGCTATCTTGGTTTAGCCCAACAAGGAAGGTTCAAAATAGCCCATAGCCTTCTTCAGCCAAATCTTAGAGGATTATGAGGTAAAGTACTCTTTCATTAAGAAGTAGGTCCTTATTGTCATCAGGAGTTTGAAGAAGTTTAGACACTTATTCTTGAACAATAAGATTCAACTGCTAGTATCCCATGCTGGTGTTAAGGATTTTCTCCTGAACAAGGACTTGAATGAGAAGAGAGCAGGCTAGATCACTTAGGTAATGGAATATGACATTGAGATCAAAGTGACCAAACTAGTTCATGGTAAGGGTGTGTGTGAGCCACTTGCTAAGAAGCAACAAGCCAAGTCAGTGGATGAAGAAGGGGTTGTCTTGTTACTACAGAATGATCAAGAGTAGTAAGCTAATGATGCACCGGTTCCATGTTGGACCCAAACCTTGGTGCACTATCTCCAAACAGTTTTGTGTCCCCAAAGTGGAACAAAGAAAAAAGGAGAAACTTCAGACTATAAGCCATCCCATATGTACTTATCAATGGTGTTTTGTTCAATAAAGATATCAATAGTTTCCTATTGAGGTGCATTGGGACAAGCCAAATTGAAAGGGTATTTGCATGAGTTACATGATGCTGAAGTAG
Organism: Taxus wallichiana var. yunnanensis; assembly: GCA_018340775.1. Taxonomy (NCBI): domain Eukaryota; kingdom Viridiplantae; phylum Streptophyta; class Pinopsida; order Cupressales; family Taxaceae; genus Taxus; species Taxus wallichiana. Next base: position 577,263,995 of record CM031240.1, read on the forward strand.
GAGGCCACTTCGATCCTCAAGTAATGTACTCTCAAAATCATGAAGATGGTTATTATTGGCCTACGGTGTTTAGGAACTGCTACTCATGGGTCAAGAAGTACCAAAAGTGTGCATTCTTCACAGAAAGGAAAAGTTAAGAGCCTTGCCCCTTCACCCAATTTCAAAGGATCAACCATTTATACAAAGGGGACTAGACTTCATTAGAGTGATCAACCCTAACTCAAGCTAGGGCCACAAGTGGATACTTACAAAGAACAAACTATTTCACTAAGTGGATCAAGCAAGCGGGCTCTTAAGGAAGGAAATGAATCCAACATCTTGGATTTCTATAAAGGAATATAACTAGGTTTGGGGTCCCCGCCACTATTATATCGAGATAATGCATTGGAATTTATCGGTACAAGGATCACCGAATGGGCTGTAAAAATGGTGTATACCTCAAAGACTTCATTAAACTATTACCCCTAAGGTAATGGCCAAGCGAGTCCACAAATAAGAACCTACTAAGGATTATCGAAGGACCCTTGATGAAAATAAGAGAACTTGGCATACAAAGCTCAAATCAGCTCTATGGGCTGATAGGATCACATGTAAAAGGTCCACATACATCTCTCCATACAAGCTTGTATATGGAAAAGAGGTAGTATTTCCCATATCATTGGAGATTCCCACTTTAAAGCTCATGAAACAGTTGGAACTGGCTGAGTTTGAACCTATGACAATCAAGTATGCAGAGTTAATGGAAGTAGGAGAGGAAAGAGAGCATGCAATGCAGTCATGGAGAAGGATCAAACATTTATCAAGAAGACCTTTGATAAGAAAGAAAGAACAAGGGAATTTTAAGAAGGGGACTTAGTTCTAAAATGGGATGCGGATCGGGAAAAACCAGGAAAGCATTCCAAATTTTATGCCATTTGGAGTGGCCCCTACATGATCACAAGGTGCAAAAGCAGCAATGCCTTCCAGCTGGCTAAATTGGATGGCGAAGAATTACAGATCCCAGTTAATGGGATCTATCTCAAACATTGCTACTAAAAAGGAAGGTTCCACCCTTGTAAATATTAGCATAGAATTTTAATTTCCCTAAGTGCGTATGCACATTGTTTTGTTGTAGCGTAGGTTTTATTTCCCTAAGTGTTGTGGCACAGTTTTTGTTGCTCCATGTTTGCGTTGTTATACGGTTAGATGTGCCTCCAGGTGAATGCACCAGGACCTTCAAAATTTTAAAAAAAGAGACACATAGTTTCCGTAACAATTTCTTATTTTAAAATAGAACAAATACAAAGCAACTAAAATAGGGTCTTGAAGGGGCCATTTCCAAAACAATAGGGCAGGTTCTAGGTCACCTAGTGTAAACGCCAGATTCAAACTTCAAGTTTAGATCATATCAAAGCTATCAATTATGACTCCATGCGCAATAAACACTTCAAGGCAGCTGACCTCTTCATCTAGCAGGCAGACGTCCCCTCGAGTCACCAAATTGTTATCTCAATTCTTCCCTCAGTAAAATTGATCACACACAACCATGTTCAAGAAGAAATCTAAGGGACAAGACATGTGAGACCGCGCTTCAAATCCAACAACAAGTTGTCGATGGGCTCGAAAATGGAGGAGCAAGGTCAAGGAAGGAGAAAACAATGTCAAAGAAAACTAGAGGCTTAAAGGAGAGAAATGGAGAAAGACTCAAAGGTTTCAAGCTTCACAAATGATTCAGAGCGAGCCAAAATTGGCTAAGTATGGAAGAATCAATAGAAGCTACCAAGTGTCTTAATGGCACATCTCCAAAAAGTAAATCCAAAAGTAGAGACTCAAAAAGTGCCAAACCTCCACGTGTCCAGAGCCCAAATAGTTACACCGACCGCTGAAAAGTCTTTGACTCAGTGGAAGGTGCCAAATGTCGACTCCTAAGACAACTTCAAAGATAAATCCCAAAACGGAGACTCAAAAAGCGCCGAGGTTCCACGTGTCTAGGGACCAAAAAAGAGAGTGGGCCCAAAATGACTAAGTATAAAGGTGTTGGCAGAAGGAGCCAAGTATCAACATGATGCTACTTCAAAGGAAAAATCTTGAGCGGGCTTCCAAACAAGCTTGAAGCCTCCTCGTGTCTAGGGTCAGACTTATGGCCCCGCCAAACAAAAGGACTTAGTCAAAAACACAAGGAAATTGAGCAAGCTGTAGAAGGTGCCACATGTCTCTTTAGAGCACCTCCAAAAATTGAATCCAAAAGTAGTCCCCAAACTAGTGCCAGATCGACATGTGGCCATGTTGAAAAGTCAAAGCGGGAAGGTGGGTCGTCGGAGGCAGTTTGAATTTTTTTCCTCAAGAAGGCGTAAAGTGAAAAAATGAGCCGCACCTACACCTGATTCCTAGGGAGCCACATGTAAAACCTCAATTGCATGAGGGAAGTTGGGCTGGGAGTGATTTTTTTCCCAAATGGAAAATGCAGAACGGTGGGCCCAAAGAAGGATTTTTGCAAATGAATTACGGGCTCCAGTGGTAATGTTTGCATTTTGTATTTTTTGTGCCAAAGGGCATAAAGTGAGTTTTAGGCCCATGGACCCATTTTGCTAACTGGTTTTCACCATTTTCATATGGACCTACCTCGAAACATTCAAATGGACATATCTTTCGACCTAGTGCCTAAATTCAACAAATTTGGCACCATTGAAATGTTCTCGACCTAGTCTACGCCATGGAAACCTAAAACTTTAATTTTGAGGAGGTTAGGTGGGTGAAAATTAGGGAAAAGTATTCACACCATTAATATGTAATCTGATTGTCCCCAAAAACTAGATCAGATTTGATTCGATCTGCCATTCTCCCTTCTTCAACATGCTGAGCAAATATAGAGCGGCGGACTCAAGATATTACGGGTGGATTTGCAGAAGCATTTAAGGATGGTAGCTGAGTTACAAAATCAAGTTTCTCACCTTGTTTCTTCTTCCCCTTCACTGCATCTATAAAAGAAGGATCTGGGCTCATTATAAAGGGTAGGACATTTCTGTTTTGCATCCTCCCTTCTCATCCGATCTGCAGCACGAGTTCGTAGAGCCTAAACCTCCGATTCAATTTGTAATACATAGTTCTTCCTCTTGGATTACTGTAATGTACTATATTAACTCTAGAGCAATAATATATGTCATGGATGATTATCACCTCTAATGTGTTCATTGTTAATTTTTATTCTCTCATTACAGCTTTGGTTATCCGTGCATGGTAGTTGTATTGCATTTCTATGGTCTGTGTTAAAGTTGCAAAACAAGTGTTTGACATTCCTTTGGTGCATCACCTTGTTAGCTTAGGTTTATTTCTTTCACATATTCTCAACCATGTCCCCTTGGTAAGATAGAGTAGGTTTAGAGTAGATCCTCTACAATTTATTTGTGTGCACCTGAACAGAGGAATAGGAACCGACCTTCATTTGGAGAGCTCTCTCGATTTCAAAGTCCCACACTTTGAGAGACACTCCATGTTATTTTATCAAATTGAGAGTCTCAACCCAATAGGTTGTAGAAATTTAGGGGTGCTGTGATTTTGCACTTATAGGTGCATTTGAAGGCACATCTCGAATGCATGGAAAGATAGGGAAGGAAACCTAAGCCATAATAGTTGGGCTCAGGACTTAGCCTTTTTATGGATAAGGGCTATTTTTGGAAGATAGCGCGTGAATCACATATCGATTGAGAATTGTGTGACATGCAATGGTATTTTGGGAACAAGCAGATGATAAGTGCCATGCATGGTTGTAGTCTATTATAGGATTCCTTCTTCTAGTTAACTATAGGACATATATTATTAGAACACTTTCATGTATGTATGCTATTATAAAGGCACATGGTTATTATAAGCATGTGACCTATTTTGAGAAGTGCGTAGGTGGTGAACGGAAAGTTTCCACCTTTATAAATATATATTGAACTATGTATTTTAGGAGATGAGAGGCAAGAGACTAGAGGACTAAATTATCAGAGAGTTATGTTGCTAGATTTGATATGCACATGACTCATGGTGATACTTTACAATGCAAGAAGCTTTGGTATTTTACAATGTTTAATGCAATGGATGATATTGGATAATGGTGTTAAACATAACTGAATCTGGTTCTTGTATGGTTAATCTTATTATAGTTATTGTTTAATTCATGATTCTCTAAGATCTAGATCTGGATTATGCACTGTGGAATGTTTATGTTTAATTATGGATTTGAATATGTTTTATCACCATCACACTAACATCCTGCATAAGTAACTCTAAAGAGGGGCCTGTAACTTTACACACTTTGGGTAAGCGCTCACTTCGTGCTAAGTGATGTGTCAACGTGTTTGGGTTATTTATATTAGATTTTAGGATACACGATACACATACTCAATTTTGTCTTCTTGTAGTTGTGGGGCCACTTGTGCATATGTAGAAATAATATTCCTTTCCTTTATATGAGGCTCCTTTGCAAGATTAAGGTATATTTATTTTGTTTAAGGTAATCTTGACTCCTCCTTTGACTTGATATGGCATAGACATCATTTGATTAAGGACTAGGTTTTGATTATTATCAACTTTGCATATAAGGTGGTGCATAAATCATTGTTTCAAAAACATGCCTTTGGTTTACATGGAAAATAATTTCCCCCTTCATGATCATGAGCATAATTTTGATTTGATTGTTACACCTATAATGGTGTTGGCCTTTGAAAATATTATGTTTCCAACCTTTAAAAAGGTCAATGTAATAGTCAAATGGGACATAGTCCCCTTTTCCATGATGATTAGACCCTTCTCCTTTTCAAAGGCATTTAACTCAAGGTTTGATCGTGGTGAAACCATGGTAAAGTTGTGGTTTACATGTGTGTCACCGATAACTCGTATTCATTTCGATCTCCATCATTGATAATTGTCAACTATGGTTTGCAATGTGCATCGCTTGATCTCGTATTATACTAAGATGAGTCATTGATTTCTCTAACCATGGAGACTTGGATCAAATTTCATTTAAAATATTATCAAAGTCTCGTTGATATCGCACTTTGATAATCTGGAACTATTGATTTGTTGAATTTGGTGGATAGGGTAGTTGGTAATGGTTAGCATCTTGAATCGTCTCGATCATGTACTCTCTCAATCTTTTCCGTTGATGTGCTAACTTAGGTGAGTTAGGTTGGGTAAAAACCTTGACAAGATTATCACTTTTTCATTTTCATTTTTCTTATTATGAGTGGCAATGCCATGCCAAAATTTCTTCAAACCATCATTTTGATGTTTTGAAGCTTGAATCCATGCATTTCTAATATCTACATTTCTTTGTGAAGCTATATATCCGCCATTATATAAACTATTGAGTTGAGAAAACTCTTTCTACAACTTAGTATGATTCTCGATAAATGAAAGGCCACTATTTTCCTTGAAAGGTGAGTTTCCGCCTTAATGAAATCTGATTTGTTTTTCATTGAATTTTGACTCAGTAAACTATCGCTTTGAGTCATTTGGCTTCCTCTCGCTCCAAATCTTTGAAATATTTGCATTTCTTTGTGAATGACCTTAGATTTTGAGATTAAGAACCATTTTGGGTGGTTTCTATTCACTCGCATTTTAATCCTAAAGGGTTTCTTCTAATTTTATCTCAAACTCGTAATTTCTTTGATCCATTATTGAATTTCTTTTTCAAAACATTACTTTGAAAAGAAGATCTAGAACTTTTTTGTGGGTGTAGTCATTTTTGAACAATATGGGTCTATGGATGCCATTGTTATCCTACTGTTTGTACCGACATCCTTATACTCTAATGGGTTGTTTTTGTTCTTCTCGCTAATCATTGTATTTTGCAATGGATGCCATTCTTATTCTATGGAGCTCCATTATTTTCATGAACTAGATCTCTCGTGATCTGGGTTTTCATCCTTTTCATGTGTAACTATTTGGAGATTTGGGGTTTTTGTAACTTTTTGTTATTAATTTTAATGGCTTTGAAATAACTTTTTCTATTTTGAAAAGTGGCTATCATTCTAGAGAGATTTTGAGCTCACTATTTTGGCTTGTTGACCATAGGCTTTGAACTCGTTCGATTGCCTTAAAATCTAGCTCAAAAAATTGGAAAATGTTGTGTTTTTTGAGATTCTCAGTATTTGTTTTAACTATGGTTTAAACACCATTAACATATTTGAGAGCTCAAGCTTCTAGGTAAGCTTTGATCTTTGCATTTGTGGTTTAGCTTTTAACGAAATTTTCATTAGCAAGAAAATATGAATCTACATTGTTTTGTTTTTTGTATTTTGTGAGCTTTTCTCGTTGTATTTGGTATATCATTCTTGTTTGATTTTCAAAAGTTCTCGATATTTTTCCTATATAACTCAATTTCATACTTTCTCTATTATTCTACATCTAGTTTTAGAGCTTGAAAATGGGGTTTCCACCGTGATCGAGCCATGCTCTTGTTTTTCATATTGCCATTTTCTCCTCACTTTGTTGCTATATTTCTCTTTTTAAGTTGATTTTTATGTTGTTCATTTGAATTGTTAAAGACTCCATCTACTTTTCTATTTCTATAATCCTTCTTGGAGTTCCTTGTTCATGTGTTTGTTTAAAAACTAGGTAGTATCATGACTTTGTACTTGAAGTATAGATTGCTATATTTCTTTTGGAACTCGGTAAATTTCTGCTATAGAACTCGTGAAATTTCTTTAGACTTGGTAGTCTCTGTTCGATTCAAAATTCTTATTTGGAAGCATTCTATATTTTTCCATGATGTTTTAGCTTTACAATTTGGAGATCTTTGTTGGCATTCAAGATCATGCAAATGGAATATATAAATGTTACTCTCTCATTTGATGCATAACTTACTCACCAAAGAAATTGTATATTATCATTTTTAGATGGTTTTGTATAACACTTTTGTTACTTTTTGAAGAAAACCTATAACTAGCCTTCAAATTTTCAACCCGAGAATTGTATTCTTGAAGCTGATTTGAGTCTTATCTTTCACTTTCTTACATATAATACTGTTATCTCCAACTTTCTCTACTTCTCCATGCTGCAGTTTACTCAAGTATCATGTACAATAATACAAACCGGTTGGCTTGAAGTAATGGTAGAATCATAAGTCTGTCTTTAGCACTCGTACTTGATCAATTGCTTATGGATTGAATATTTGTATATGTAATTCTCAGAACTCTCATGATTCCTAGAATCTTGATCAAACTGTGTAATTTTGAATTCATGAATTTCAATTATTGTAACATGATTTCTTAAGAATGGAAATTTGTACCTTCACATGTACCATCTACTTATGATATTTTGATAAGTGGAAGCACTTTTAGCTTGAGTATTTATTTTGAAGTTAAAATTTGAATCCTATAGTATCATTTTCCTCCGAGAAATTCTTACCATATACTTCCAAAGCACTTTTTAAGTCTGAAATTGTAACTATTTTTCAAGAATTTTCTTTGAAGTTGAAGTAAGTATCATGAACTCAAACTTTTTCTCGTACTTGTAGATTATTTTTCTATCTTGAAATGTAACCTTCCTTTTGTTCTTTAAAACTCAGTAAACATTGTTTGTAATGGAAAATTTAATTTTGATTTTGATGCAGTTCTAAATCCATTTCATGAATGCTAAAACATAGTTTTCATCTTTTGACAGTTCTATAATTTGAACTGTAGCTTTGATATTGATGGTGTTTTTAAGGAAGAGATCTAAAAATGTACCTTGATCTTCTCATAACCTTTCTTGGTTGTCTTGATTCATCAAATGTACTTGATTATAATGAGATGTATTCTATATTGTAAACAAGATGCACTTATTTTAATAAATAGCAACAATGATGAAATCTTAATTAATTTAATTAATTTTCTTTTGTAACCTCATTTGGGAAACTCAAAGTATTATGAGCTTGAGATAAATGGATTGTAACTTGTCATAAAGGTATCTCGCATACGATGGAAAAGTGACATGCGAGTGTGGGAATCTACAAGTAACTCTTCCTCGCACCTGACCTCTCGAGGTCGTGCAGCGAGACAAATGGTGGGGTATGCAATATGTATGGGATGCAGAAAAACTAGTTAGGCAATCTAATGTCTTCAATACACACTAGTGGAATTTGTGAATCTAAGGCAAAGAAGGCCCTTCTAACCTGAACTGGTGTGATAGATCGATCGGCAAGGATGACTGCTCAAAGGCTCCAATCAATATCGAGCTCTGGCATGATTCGATCTATGGGTTGTGGAATACGTGGAAAATGACCTGGGATAGTTTCGTGTATGTCTCCAGATAAGGTCATATGGTGGATAGTGAATATAGTCGACTCTATGGACGATTCTCTGGCCTAGTCTAGAACTCTCTAGCTTTGTTAGCTGCTATATCTAGTAAGGATAACTGTTCGATGATGGTAGGTGGAAGTGGGGTAGATCTGAATACTAGTGTGCGTAGGCCAGTGTCTATGTCTGATTGACTTACGGATTCGTTGGGTTGCGGGATTTGTGGATCACAACCGTAGACTCTTGGTTGTTGCGGTCCTGCTATGGTCATGCGTAGAGTTAGTTCCTAATCCCTAACACCCAGTAATCATATGCTTTCTCAGCCTCTATATTCAAAACTAATAGTTGTGCGATCTTCTCAGAGTGCCTCACAGGTGTTCTTGCAACCTGAATTCTTAGGCTGGTATCTATGTCTGTGAGAATGTCTCCTGCGTCTGGCTGTGGGACCAAAGGATCACAACCAAAGGTTTGTTCTCTTTCAAGCCCTTCCATAGTCATGTGAATGTTTTCTTAGGGTAATCTATAGTTTGGTTGATTTGACCAAAACGTGTGTGCTTGGTCATCTTCTATGTTTAACCCGCTCAACTGGGAATTGATTTGTTGCAAGCTTACCATTGTTCGGAAGACTTGGATCTTAAGATTTTGGTCTATATCAGTTATCACTGTGATGAGATTGGGCTGAGGCACGATTGGCTCAAATATGTATTCCCTGGGCTCTCTAGGTCCCATGATTGTCATATAAAAGGCAACAATGTAAAATGAACTACAGTAAAATGAAATTTAACTATGTGAAATATATCTATAGCATCTATGATTTCTCTATTTTTGTGTTTTCTGACGAACTTTATGAATTTAAGAAAGCAACTATTTAAAATATCTAGAATTGATAGCTAATATAATAACTTAAAACAAACAAAATAACCGAGTGTAGTTATTTGTCTATGCAATTTGTAGATCTATTCTAAACAATGAAATAGCTTATCTAATATATTTGCAAGGCTCTCGATCCTACCTCATAAGTGAGGAGTGAATCATAGTTTCTTAGAAACTATCAATCCCCACAACTTCCCTGGCAATATCAAGAGTAGAATTAACTAAAGTAAAGAAATTAACTACTCTATTTGGTATGATTCTAACTAGAACTTTGAAAGCCGTAACCTGGATTCTCGCAGAATAGTGGAAAATCCGATGGTGTGTGTGATCTTGTCCCTCGGGTGATATCCTCGCTCCTTTGTGTTCACGTGGATCCGTAAAAGCATGTAATGCTAGCATCAACATAAGTAGATATTGGGATAAAGGCAGCTCGTAACACCGATCAATACAATGCAAGTAGGAGAGGGATAACACAAGAGTACGAGCTTGGCTTATGCAATTCCTAATGGGATGTATTGTGAGTCATGCAACATAAAGCGTCCAAAACCTGAAACTATCCTATTTGAGGAGCAAAACCTGCAACCTCAATGGCTATCCATTGATAAATGACTATCCTATTCCAATGGATTGGATAAAATAACATCATTTTTTTACACAAGATGGATATGTGGCTTACTAACAAAGAAAACAATGCTAACTAAGCATGCAATGAAATAAACTAAGCATTCTAAGAAAAATGAAAACTAAATCTATTGCAAAGAGAAATCAGAGGAAAATTTTGAGGGGCCATTTGCTTGAGCACAAACCATCTATTTATAGCATTTGGATTTACCCAAGGTAAAAACCAATTTGAACTCTTAAACTATAAACAATGGCAAAACACTATTCCAGGGAACTAGAATCATAAATGCAAGCCTATGGCGGTGAAAGAAAGCTAGTAAAACGTTGAATTTACGTGAGTCATGTTAAAAGAGCTTTCTGGAAAACACGTAAAGGACCGCCACCCTGAGCAGGGGGTGGTCACGAGACCGCCGCCCGGGCAGGCGGCGGTTTTGTCACTGAAGAGAAAAAGGCCAAGAAAAGAGGGGAAAAGGAAAAAAAAAAGCACGTGGGGGCTAAGCGGGGCATGCGGGATGTTAACGCACACTTGGAGAGCTTTTCTGGATCCCGAACACCTTGCGAGGAGACCTGTATCATCATTGGGGCACGTGTCACATTGTTCTCGGTAGTACAAAGATCTTACAATTTTGGGTATGTACAAGATCTCTTTTTGTTTGCAGCTTAACATGATTTTGCAATCTTGCAACCTTTGAAAGATGATGAAAATTTTCAAGTATTGAACCTCTTTATTCAATTTTGTACTTATTCTACTTGATTATTTTGAAATGTATGTAATATTTATTTCATCTTATAGATGGTAATGTTTCATATGTTGATGTCATCCATATATGTCAAGACAAAATTTAAATCATTATTTTTGTTCTTTTCTACCGCAACCTATAACTACACATTTAGACAAGCTAGTTAGAAAACAATAGGATTTTGGCCTCTCTTGCATTCCATAGTGACTTTATTTTTCTTTCTTTTTTATCTGTCATGATTTCTATGAATGCCATGAGCTTCGCAATATCGTACCTCTCAAATCTACATTTGTTACTTTCAAAAGACCTCAGTAACTTAAAAAATAAATCTCATTCATGTAAACAACAACTATGTTTATTGTTTTTGAGTCCAAATCCTTAGGTCTCGTAGCTATTTCTGCCTTAATCAAGGCCGTGCTTTAGTTCTTTGGAGATTTTTTATAGCTTTGATGAAGGTGAACATGGAATAGAAGAATATGTGATATGTTGCATTCCGCAACAACACACATAGCTGCATTTTGCTTTGTTGATCCACTTATGAAACTGAAAACCTTTAATAAATTGTATGGCTTCCCCTAGTTAGTTTCATTCATCAATTATTTCCATCAAAAACAAAGTTTTGAGTTGCCCATTTTGCACAAGTGCAAAAATTTTCAACATTTTTGGTTATCCCGTAAGGAAAGCTATTTCGCTAGTTTGTAGACCAATGCCTTTCTCTTATCCATCGGGCATGGAGCATATAACCAAAATATACCCTTTCGAAAACTCGAGCTTTTGCAAAACAAAGTAAAGTGGGAAAGGATCTAGTGAACTAGATCACATGTATGAATGCACTTATTAAATTGAAAAAAATACAATGCGAATGAACTACACTTATTAAAAGGGAAATCCTTCTCTAACCAACACTGTAAAATTTTCAATAACAATTTTTGAGAAACATACCATTCACAGGAATGGGAAGTTCCTCTCCATTCATCCTTGAAAGTTGAAATGCATTGTGCTCTTTACAAGTTGAAATCATATAAGGACCACTCTGATTGTATCAAACTTCGTGTGGTTTCCTATATTTGCACGATCAACATCTCATTTCAGTACAATGTATCCTTCATTAAAGAATCTAAACTTATCCTTTTATCAAACATTCTCTTGATTTGTTTCTAATTCTTTTCCATGTTCAAGTGAGATTGATATCTTAGCTCTTGCAGCTTCCATCATTTCTCGGATAAAGAACCCGCATTGGTTTATTCTCAAGTAATTCCAACTGATGTAGTAAATCCAATGTAGAAAGCTCAACCGAAATAGGAATTCTTACCTCATGACCATAAAAAAACTTGTATGGTGAATTTCTAACTAATCTTTTAGAGTCACTCTATTAGCTCAAAGTGTTGAATATAACATGGTATGTCGCTCTCTGGTTTTTCTTGAGTGTTCTTCTAATAATTTTGAGCAGATTTTTATTAGTACTCTCAGCTAATCCATTTCCTCAGGGTAATAATTAGACAAAGTAATGAGATAAATACCATGCTTATGTGCCCAACCTCGTTAACTTTGCACCAAGAAAAGCTAAGGTATTATTTGAAATGATAGTGGATGGAATACCAAATCAGAAACTATTCCTTCATAAAATGATAATATCAAGTCTCGTTATCTTATTTCAAGGTTACTACTTCAGTCCAATGTGTGAAGTAATCAGGGAAGTAAAGATCCATTTGTTTCCTAGTGATGAAGGAGGATTTATCATGCCAATAATGTCAAAACCCCACCGCATGAATGATGGATCCACCGAAATAGGTTACAAAGGTAAGCTAATATTTCTTTTCCAACAAATAATGCACAATTATTTATCCATTCAAAACAATCCTTGAATATGTTGGGATAACAATAACTAACTTTCATGATTTTAAGAGTCTGTAGTACATGTTGAGAAGTGACCTCTTGAAGGTCCTTCATGAAATTTAGATAATAACTGCTGCACTCTATCATAATCAATCACAACACAACAAAACTCCATTTATATCCTTTTTAAACATCACACCATCAATAAAAGCATAAGGTATGGCCTGTAATCTAAAATACCTTAATTTGTTCTTATCCATACCTTCCGGATAAGTACCATGCTGTAAGTAATTAATCAAATCTGACATCCAACTTGATCCTGGAACCTCCAAATTGAGTTCTAGTTGCTGATTTTCAGGTTGTAATAAAATTTTAGGTTGCTGATACAAAACTGCAACATGCTGTGATGGCTGTAATGAGTCTACAACTTGTTGTTTTTCCATATCAACAATCAAATGTTCACATAATCCTTTTCCTCAAACTATTTTTGCAACACAAATGTCAACATCATACTCCATAACCTTTGTAATCCAACCTGCTCACTTCTCATTCAATTCCTTGTTCAATAGGAATGCTTTAACACTTGGATGAGAGACTAAAACATGAATCTTATTATTGGAAAGCATGTACTTGAAGTTTTTAGTCCTCTAACTACAAAAAGTACCTATTTTTAAAGAAAAGTGTACCTTGTCTCTGAGTTATGTAAAATATTCCCAAAGAAAGCAATGGATTTGTATTCTCATCATTAACCTGAGTTAATATGGATAGTTTCAACTCTTGCAAGTGCATACATCGTGAAATCCTTGTCGAAATTGGGATTTTCCAAGGTAGGAGCTTGTGAAATAGCTGATTTAATGGCCTCAAATCGTTTTCTTTCTTCGCTAGTCCAAGAGAAAGTTTTGCATTTCTTTAGTATGGTTGTTGTGCTTGCTTGTTGTGTAAGTCTCCTCCAATGTGTATGAAAATTGGTCTTCTTCTTGTTGATTAAATAATCATACTTAATCATGATGTGACACTTGCATATTCACCTACTTGCAAGGGTATTTTTATCTTCTTCTCAGTTTTGTCTTCTAGTGATGGAATGTAAAAAATTGACCTCTATGCAAGTAAAACTAATGCCTTTAATATCCGATAATTAGCAAAATAATTCAATTTTACCTTGTGGAGACTACTTTTCCATGTGCACATGCTCAATTTTGTCTTCTTACGCTTATGGGGCCACCTATGCATATGTAGAAATAATATTCCTTTCCTTTGTATTAGGCTCCTGTACGCCGGAAAAGCGACAGGCGAGCGTGAGAATCTACAAGTGACTCTTCCGCGTACCCGACCTCTCGAGGTCGTGCCGAGATAGCCGGTGGGGGGTAGAATATGCAGACAAACTAGTTAGGCAATCTAATGTCTTCGACACGCACTAGTGGAATTTGTGAATCTAAGGCAAAGAAGGCCCTTCTAACTTGGACTGGTGTAATAGATCGATCAGCGAGGATGACTGCTCGAAGGCTCCAATCAATATCGAGCTCTGGCGTGATTCGATCTATGGGTTGCGGAATACGTGGAAAATGACCTGGGATTGTTTCGTGTATATCTCCTGATAAGGTCATATAGTGGATGATGAATACAATCGATTCTACTTGATGATTTTCCTGCCTAGTCCAAATTCCCTAGCTTCATAGTCACCGTATCTAGTAAAGACAGCTTGTTCGATGATGATAGGTGGAAGTGGAGTGGACCTAAATACCAAGGTGCGTAGGCTAGCGTCTATATCGATTGACTGTGGATTCGCTGGGTGGGGATCTCGTGGATCACAACCATATACTCTTAGTTGTTGCGGTCCTGTTATGGTCATACGCAGATCAAGTTCTAATCCCTAGTATCCAAGAATCGTATGCTTTCTCAGCCTTCTATGTTTAAAACCAATAGTTGTGCAATCTTCTCGTAATACCTTACAGCGTTCTCGCAACCTCGGATTCTTAAGCTGGTATCTATATCTACGAGGGTGTCTCCAAAGATCCGGCCATGGAACTAGAGGTCACACCCGAATGTTTGTTCTCTTTCAAACCTTTCTACAAATCATGTGGATGTTTTCCTAGGGTAATCTGTAGTTTGACTGACTTGACCAAAACACATGTGCTTGGTCATCTTCTATGTTTAATCCTCTTAACCGAGAACCGATCAGTTGTAAATTTGTGGTTGTTCGGAATACTTGTATCATGAGATTTTGGTCAATGTCAACTTATTTCCGCTATGAGATTGGGCCGAGGCACATTGGCTCAAAAATGTATTCCCGGGCTCCTAGGTCCCGTAATTGTCATGCAAAAGCAAAAATAAAAAAAACCATGATAAAGTGAAATCTAAGTATACTTCTAGCATATATGACTTCTTTTTGTATTTTCTAAGATGTTTTAAATGAATTTAAGAAAGCAAACTATTTAAAATATGTAGAATTGACAACTAAACTAATAACTTAAAACAAACAAGATAACCGAGTGTGGTTATTTGTCTGTGTAATTTTGTATATCTATTCTAAACAAATGAAATAACTAATCTATTAGCAAGATTCTCGACCCTACCTCATAAGTGAGGAGTGAATCATAGTTTCTCAGAAACTATCAATCCCCACAAATTCCCGCAATATCGAGAATAAAATTAACCAAACAAAGTGATTAACTACTCGTTTGATATGGTTCTAACTAAAACTTTGAAAGTTTAAAACCCGGATTTCGCAGTAATGCAAAGGCGAATCCGATGGTGTGTGTGATCTTGTCCCCTCAGTATGATCTCTTCGTTTTTTGTGTTCACGTAGATCCAGAAAAGCGTGTAATACTTGCATCAACAGGAATAGGTGTTTGGAACAAGGGACAACCTTCAGAATGCAGATAGAATAGAACGCGGATAGGAGAGGGATAGCGCAAGAGTACAGAGCTTGGCTTATGCAATTCCTAATGCGGATCTACCGCGAATCGTGTGTAACAAAATGCATCCGTAACTCCGAAACTATCCTGTATGAAGAGAAAAACCTGCAACTTTAATGGCTTCCTAAGCTATTCTACTCTAATGGATTAGATAAAACAACAGCGCTGCCTGCACAAGATGGGTCTATGGCTTACCAACAGCTGAGCAATTTAACAAAAGATGCAAGTGAATTCAAGCTATGGCTTCTAAACAAGCTAACTAACTAAAACACTAAAATGAGGGAATGAGAGCAAAGATCAAACTTCAAAATCCAGCCAAGCTTCTCGCACCAAAAACCTGCACCATGGGTGAAACAACAAAGATCGCTTCGCACAAGATGGATATGTGGCTTACCGACAGCTGAACAATACTAACCAAGTATGAAATGAACTATGCTATCAATCCTAAGCAAGCTGACAGACCAAACCACTGAAAATCAGAAGACTCTAACAAAAAATGGTGGCCCTTTTGCCTCAGCACAAGCTATGCATTTATAGGAATTCAAACATCCAAGAACCAAAACCAAATTGAACTCCTAAACAATAAACAAAGGAAAAACACTATTCTAGGGGACCAAAAACATAAATGCATGCCCAAGTCGGCAAAGAAAAGCTGGTGAAACGTGATATTTCACGCAAGTCACGTCAAAAGAGCGTTCTGGAAAATGCGCACAGGACTGCCGCTCTAAGCAGGGCGGCGGTTTCGTCACTGAAGGTCAAGAGGCCCAGGAAAGAGGGAAAAAGGGGAAAACAAAGGGCATGGGGGCTAAGCAGGGCATGTGGGATGTTAACACATACTCCGAGGGCTTTTCTGGATCCCGAACACCTCATGCAGAGATCTCGTATCATCATCGGGGCACTTGTTACACTGTTCTGGCAGTATAGTACCTTACAATTTTGGGTACATACAATTTCCCTTGCGAAGTGTTTTAGCCATGAAGAGGCATAAAATGTTGGGTCCGAGTATGGCAGTCCCGAAATGGGGAGTTAGAAGCTATACCTTACTCGTCCGTGTGTCGAAATGACGCCATCCAAAATTCCCGCTACCTGCAAAATGAAAAGAGAACTCAAGTGCAGATAGATACAATAATTTGGAAGATACACGCTAAAATAATAGGGAAGGAGAACGTACCATTCGTGCGGGGATAGAAACTTACCTCCATCAGTGCTCCAAACCTGCGAAAAGTCACTTTAAAATGAAATAGAACGATATATATATGAAAGTGGGCCCATTTTCCTATTCATTTGCGCGAGTCGATTTGATTGATTTTGAGCTCTGGGACCCACGGTGACGGTTTCTCGCGTGAATAGAGTCAAAACGTCCGCAGTGAGATCGTGAGCATGCCTCCATGTGCGGAACACCGCCCGCTAGATCACAGGTTGGTTTTCCTCAATTTTGTGTTTTTCCCCTTTAAATTTGAAATGGCAAATTCTTTGCAATGGGGGGGTTATTTTTGAAAATGTTAGGTTCAAAAGGTCCATCTAGGGGGGGCGCCTACTGGGTAGGCTTTGTTTTTAGTTAAAATGGTCTATTTTTTACATTTTTGGGCTTTTTGGGGTTAACAACCCACGCGGGTTTTCGGACCGCGACCGCCACCCTGGCCAGGGTGGCGAGTTACACGACCGCTGCCCTGATCAGGGCAGCGGTTACACGACCGCCACCTTCAAGGCGGCGGTTACAAAAACCGCCCTCTTCTCGTATGCGGTGGTTTTGCATGTAATGCAAAAGGAACCTATTTTGAGACTCAGATTTGTACTTTTATCATTTCTATATGATTTTATGACTCTCTCGATATTGATTAGATACTAACTTGCTCTGTTTTGTGTGTTTTGGTTGTATGCAGGTGAGAGCAGAGTATATCAGATGGAGCCGAGAGAGAGAGTGTGATTGGCTCCGGGGTATTGGATGCCCTTTCTCAGGATGAGGAGGATACATTACAGAGGGCCGACATATTGCGTATATCACGCGTGTCCCATGTCACACCATCCACCACATAATTTGTGACTTGTTTTCATATTGGGATGCAGATCGGAACACTTTCCGATCTGCCAGGGGTCCGCGGTGAGTGGACCATCACTTTGGAGGATGTCTACCGTATCCTGGGGGTCCCGATCATCGGGAGGAGACTCACACTGGAGACGGCAGGGTCTCGAGCACAGATTGCACAGTGGGCAGGCTACATGGGGGATGTAGCCATCTCTATGGGGTCAAGAAGGGAGTGAGAGTTTGATCGATTCCTTCTTTGCCCATCCCCATATTTCAACAGTTATCATGGGGATCCTTGCCTCGAGGATGATCGGGGACAAGGGAGGAGATACTTTACTATACTGCTAGGCCCCCATCATTGCACAGATAGAGGGGCATGGCCGGATATATGCCTGGGGCAGATATTCTGGGGACCACCTACCATGACTTATACAGGGTGGTCCGTTTGCATAGGACAGTCATTGAGCCACCCGACTCTAGTCATGACTTGGGTGTACGAGAATTTTATTCCTTATGGCAGAGGGGTAGAGGTGGCAGACCTAGGGGCTGTGAGGGCAGCTAGATGGTCAGATATGTCGGTGCTTAGAGCACCTCACCAGCTAGCCACCTCCCTTACCACAACAGATATGGAGGCGACGCCGTACCGGCTTATGGCCGGCATATGGGTGAGGAGACCCTTACATTGATCTCCCGCTCCTCCACAGGCAGCTTATCGACCGCGTGGGACGGGGTGAAGGTACACCCTTTTGGTAGAGTTCCTCGCCAGCTCGGCCTTCCATATGCAGCATGCTTCCCCAAATGGCACCACTTAGCTTGATCACCGTGAGGCTGAGGGGGCCTAAAGGCCGTGGTTGGGCAGCTGATCACTCCCGCACTCCCATTGCAGCCGGAGGGTAGTTCGGCTAGAGGGAGAGCCGGTGCGCCCGGCACCTTTGCTTCAGATTGCTGTGGGTTCCGCCACAAGCAGCGATGACCCCATAGATATTGACTCCGATTCTCCGAGGAGTTTATAGAGGGAGGGTCGAGGAGCAGACGATGATAGTGATCCTGAGTGGCATGACACTCAAGATATTTTACAGCAGAGAGGGGCCAGAGTGCGAGAGAGAGACTCTAGCTTCAGAGGAGCCACTCTCCCAAGGTCATGGTGGAGAGGATGAGTCGGGCCATGGGGGTGTCATGTTGCTCCTACTACAGAGCAGCCCTCGCCTGGTAGCGGCATCTGCGGTGGGGCTAGCCCTGCGACCCATCTTGAGGCCCTGATCCGAGTAAGTTATCCTCTCATCTTTTCAATGTTTGTTTAATTTAGGATTTTTAATTGTTATCTCTCCTTATATTTTGATATTGTATCTTTTAGTCTCTTTCCTAGTTTCTAATTCATTTTTCTTCTTTGTTTTGCAGAGACTAGTTGACGAGTGGCGGGATCTAATCCGCAGGGTATGCACCGATTCTCCGATAATCCCTATGGATAAGACCCGCGCGGAGCTATCTCAGATGCCGGGAGCCTTCAAAGCACTGGGTAGGCATACTGACGTCTTCGCTCCCATTTGGCACGTGGCCAGGATGGTGTCGACTCTCCGTACAGAGTTGGCAGGCTATAGGACAGCCGAGCATCTTATGAGGAGCCATTCTCATGGCGAGACCATGGCTGCCCCTCGGGACCCTGAGCCCTCCGTGCATTCAGAGCGCCGGCGTAGCCGGAGCCCTAGGCGAGGGCGCGCACCTTCAGAGGGGGCGCAGGGGTTGAGAGACTACTTGGCTCCTATGCGTTTTGTACTATAGATTCTTTTGTATATCACGGGCTCTTTGAGCATTTTGACCATGCCTAGAGCATGATGGCATTGTATATAAACATTGATTATTTATATATATGCATTCGTTTTTGGATCAAAACTTGTCACTGGTGTTTTCCCTTTCTGTTTCCAATTGCTTTGTGTATACTACGATGTATGTTTTATATGCTTTTTTATATGTATGCAATGGAGAACAGATGATGCAAATGCTTGCTTTCTTTTTGTGTTTCATGATGCTGATACATGATATTGTAGATATATTGTGATCTTAAATCTTAGCTTCTGTGAGCAATTTGGATACCTCATGTTTGTTTTGGCAAAGTGATGAAAATAACCAATATGATGAACAGATTAACTTGCCCCACTCCTAACTCCACGCAACTAGTAAGATGCGAGGGCTCATCACCAAGAGCCAAGAAGGGTGCAAGTTATGAAATATGGTGAAATGATAGTGATGAAAGATAGACGAAGCTTTGGTGGAACCAAATTGAAAACTACAAGCTTACTCCACCCGAATGACTTCATAGTTTTGGGTGCAACTTGCTTTGCGGTTTATCCAGACTTAGACCCGTAGATGGCCACATAGTAGACAAAATCTGGTTTTTAGGATTTTAACTCTCTTGGAATTTTGAACATCTGATTCATTCGTTTTTGACTCAAAGTTTGAATAGTTTGTTTATGACCTTTTAACGTTTGCATTGTCTAGAGGACCCCCTACACTTTGCCCCATGCTACCTGTAAGAAGCATGGGTTTATCACCATGGGCAAGGCATAGGTGAGTAAGGGCATTTCCATCCTTTCCCAACCCTACGTCACTAGTAAGAGACGCAAGCTCATCACCGAAGGTCAGGGGCAAGGAAATGTGTAAAAATAAAATTTTGTGTTTTAATCACTTTTTGACTTGTCTTTTTGAGTAAAATGTCAAGATATGCTTATTTCCAAAGAGATGTGTATATGGGATAGATGTGACACCATGAAGCTTCTAATGCACCATAGGCAAGACACCTATCCTAAGAAGAAATCCAGGCAAGAAAAGACTTGCAGATCTTGGTATGGTTACCGTTAAGACTTCGTCATGTTTGATTTTATTTGATAAAAGATTCTGAAGTGATTGATGATATCGTGAAAATGGAGAGATATGATTAGAAAGTTTTGTGCCAACAACATCATGAGTTTGTAATGAATTACTTTGAGAATAGATTCCTTGATCACAATTTGTGTAAGAACAAGTGGACAAAATGATCTAAATCTATATGAAGATGTAATGTAGATAGTTATACAGCAAAGGCAAGCCGCTTATGCGTAGAAACGTTTGAGGTGCAGGGAATTGACTGTTTCACCAAATTCCTCACCTTCTAGCGTGCATAAGAGGTATGCACCATTTTCGTAGTCTTTTGTGACTCGGTATGGGCCCAACCATTTGGGCCGGAATTTCCTTCCTTCGCCGGCCTCTTCTTTGTCGATCCGGCTGCCTAGTCTTAGAACTAGATCACCTTCGTATATATCACGTTCATAGACCTTCTTGTTATATTGACGGCAGATTCGGTCAAAGATAAGCTCTATGCCGCTGCTCAAAGATCTAACCTAGTTTCATCTAGGCTTTCTAATTGGGAAAGACGTGCTTCTCTCGTAAGCGCCTTCATCCGTAATCCTCTTGTAGTGAAATGCGGAGATCGGGTATTTCGACCTCAAGCGGGAGAACTACTTCGCCCCAAATACTAGCAAGAAAGGAGTTACTCCCGCTGGTGTTCTTATTGAGGTTCGTGGGCCCACAAGGCCGATATAACTTTAAATGCCAATCTCGTTTGTTTTCTTTTACTGTTTTGAGGAGAATGGCTTTCAGTGTTTTGTTTGTTGCTTCAGCCTGCCCATTGGCTTGGGGATAATACAAGGAAGCCGTATGATGGCTTATTTTAAATTTGTTGCATAGTTCACGAACTTCCTCATTCTTGAAAGAAGTTCCATTATCTGAGATAATGATTTATGGATACCGTACTCGCAAATGATTTGGTTCAAAATGAACTTGGCGATTACAGTAACTGTGCATGCAGTGGTAAGAGGCATGGCCTCTACCCATTTGGTGAAATATTCAAAGGGCGTGATTATAAACTTATGGCCGTCTGTCATGGATGAGGGAGAGAATTTCCCTATTAAGTCTAGACCCCATGTAGAAAAGGGCCATGGAGTAGCGATTGGTTGCAGAGCTTGTGCTGGCATGTGGATCTCGTGGGAGAATTCTTGGCACTTATGACACCTGCGTGTAAACTCTATCGCGTCACGTTCTAGAGTGGGCCAGAAATAGCCCATTCGATGTATTTTTCGAGCGGTGGCATGGCCACCGAAGTGGCCTCCACATATACCGCTGTGGGATTCATGGAGAATCCTCTTGGACTCTTCTGTGTCGACACACCTTAAGAGCATTCCATCGAATGCTTTTCGATAGAGCACCTGCTCTATAATGACATATTTGGCTACGATTATGCGTAATCGCCTTCTTTGTTGTGGTGTAACTGCATCCGGGTACGTATGGTCCATGATATAATTAATGATATCAGTGTACCAAGGGCACTCAGAGATAGCAGGTCGAGTTTCGATGTAGTATACGCATTCATCTGGAAAATCCAAATCTACTAGATCGCCTCCATCTAATGGGTTGTCAGCTAACCAATCCACGATGATTTGTCCTTTAACCGACTTCTGATTTACAAATGTTAATTCAAACTCTCCCATTAAGGTTATAAAACATCCAGCCTTTTTAGATAAGGAACCTTGTGTGAGAAAAGTCCGTAAATGGTCCGTTTTCACCATGACCTTTGTTTCTTGATTTAGCATATAGTGTCTTAGGCGTTTGGTTGCGAAGACTATGGCGAGACATTCTCGCTCTGCTTGTGTATAGCATGTTTCATAGTCGAGCAAAGTTGTTCGCTAATGAAATAAATCACACGTTCTCTCTTGTCATCGTCTTCTTGGGCCAACATACGGCCATCGAGACATCGTAGCTCGCGAATATAGGATTAACGGGTGATCCAAATTAGGTGGCATTAGCGTAGGTGGTGACAAAGAAGAAACGCTTTAACTGCGTTGAAAGCTTCGTTGCAGTCTTCGGTCCAATCAATGCTATAGTCTTTCTTGAGTAAATTGTTGATTGGATGAATAGCGAAGCTTAAGTCCGGGATGAATCTTCGGATTGCACCTAGCTTTCCGAGAAATGACCTGATTCCAGATTCGTCCGAAGGTGGGACCATTTCGAGGACAGCCCGAATTTTGGTTGGATCAACATCAATCCCTCGTGATGATATGATGTAACCTAGGAGCTTTCCTCCTGTTACACCAAAGACACATTTCTCTGGGTTTAGTGTGACTCCGTATTCTATTAAACGTGAAAGAATGACGCGGAGTACTTCGGGATGGTCACAACGCTTCTTGGCCTTAGCCAACAAGTCATCTACGTAGGATTCCATGATTTTATGAATTAAATCGTGAAATATATAAGTCATAGCCCGCTGGTATGTAGCACCAGCGTTTTTGAGACCGAAAGGCATGACAACATAGCAATAGGTTCCCCAAGGAGTTATGAACGTGGTTTTAGCTTGATCTTGCTCGGATATTCTGATTTGGTTGTATCCCAAGAATCCATCCATGAGAGACAAGAGTTCAAAACCAGTTGTTGCATCAACAATAACGTCTATGGATGGTAATGGGAAATCGTCTTTAAGACACGCTTTGTTGATGTCTCGAAATCTATGCAAATGCGTATGTTTCCGCTCTTCGAGAACGGAACAATGTTAGATACCCATTGGGAGTAGTCAACTGGCTTGATGAATCCTACCTGAAGGAGTTTTATTACTTCCTCTTTTACCATGAGAGCTACTTTGGGCTTCATGGGTCTTGATTTTTGTTTAATTGGCTTTGCATCTGATCTAGTGACGAGGTTGTGCATTGCAATGTGGGGTGTGACTATCGTCATCTCCTTGTAATTAAATGCAAACGCCTTCTGATGTTCTTTGAGAACCTGAGTATGTATTTCCACTTCTTCTGGTGTTAACGAAGAACCTAGTTTCAATATTCTTGGTTCATCTTTTGTCTCGATGTTGACATCGATTGTTTCCTTGATTAAAGAGGCGTTACCCTCGTCAAACTCAGGTGGTGCTGGAGGTAAATCTAGATCATCTCCATTTTATATTGCATATATGCTTGGATCTGTTTGTGAGGGAAGATCCGTTACGGGATTTCCGAAGTAGGAAGATGAATGCGGAATCAGGGATAAATCTAGCATGTGATAGGAGAGATGTAGTTCTGCATAGGCATTTAAGTAATCCAAAGTAGCCGCATCATTTCCAACATGGTCTAGGATGGTAGATTCACTTCTGCTTGAAAGAGGATTTGTCATTATTTTTATCAATGGTTCATCACGAATGGATACTGTGAAGTGAGTATCTTCTAGCTCATTGCTTGGAGTAAAACGTGATGCTGAGGTTGCTATTGAATCAGCGAGAAGATTTTTCTCTCGCGGGATCACTTCAATGGATATGAATTTAAACGCCTTGCTTAAATCTAATACAACGTTTTTCTAGAGTTGTAAATGTTCAGCTTTAGTTTCATATACTTCTGAAACTTGGTTTGTTACTAATCATGAGTCTCCCAAGACTCGATGTTATTAATACCAATTCTTCTCGCTAAGGTGAGGCCAAGGAGGAGGGCTTCGTTCATCTCAAGTGCCGTTGTTTGTGCATTCAAAGTTTAACTTAAAAGAGAATGGGAGGACCTTCTCCTCGGCGAAGTAAGAATTATACCCGCCCCGCTCCATAATGACATTTAGCTCCATCAAATGGAGAGTCCAATATTTAGCCGGAGTGTAGATGTTGGGGCATCTCACACGTTTGCACACTCTACTTCTATCATATAGAGATCTTCACTGGCAAGGAACCAACACCTAGGGAAAATCCCATGCCTACTGAATCGAATGGTAAGAACATTGGTGAATCTTGTTTTATCAACTCAACGATTTTCGCAGTAGTCCCTAATGATATTGTTTCTTTAGTTTTACCTTTAGGGGTTGGAATTGTTTTGGCTATGCTGGTAGTTTCAAGATCCGTCGTAGGTATCAAATTTTCCTCCGCTTTGGGTCGAGGGTTTATTAAGTTGGTTTGTTGGCGCTTCAAATTCTCGAGTGCACCCCGGTCTTTTCTTTAAATCAGCTAGGTGCAAATCGAAAGGTTTTGATCACCTTTGGCTACAAATACCTTTCCCGATGCAAGAATCTTACTTCTTGAAATAGCGTGGAAGGGATTTCCTTCATTCAATGAATCCAAGGTCGGCCGAGGACCATATTATAGTTAGTTTCCCGATCTATAATATAAAACTCACCAAGATGGTTTTGGGCCCTAAGGTGACCGGAAGTATTATAGTTCCTATCAAGTGGCTTTAAGGCTATCATAGCCTCTCAAGGTATTTCGTGTAGTGGAACAGTTTGTTTCTCCATATCCAAGTGTTTGGAGGAAAGAGAAAGGGACTATGTTAATCGCGCCCCATCACAACCATTGCTCATTTTACATAGTTATTATAAACCCACACTTGCAAGTGTAAGGTCAATCACCTCGGCGTGCGATCTCAAAGATCTCTGTGGGCATTTTACTTATTTCAAGATGAATTCGACATCCTTGTCCGGCTGCCCCGAGGGTGGATATCAAAATCTACGTGATTTACTTGTGTTTTGGGAGGTGGAGTGATGTTAATTAGATGGCCTAGACCTAATGCTTCTAAAAGAGCAGCTCTGTGGAGGGGGAGAGTTCTTTAGTAAGTCCAAAATGAAATGTGTGAAAAGGTCTTTGTTAGGTCACTAATTAAATCATAGCACCGATGGGTTTTTCAACTATTTGTCGACTCTTATCTATCTCTCGCAGATGACTTGGGCTCGCTGAGAGAAATACTCTCGTGTTCTTGTTATAGCTTTGATAGGTATTTCAGCATCTAATTCTACCAAACCGACTATCTTAGGTCTCGGTTGAGCTCCCAACCGTGGTGCAATCGATGGATTTAATGAAGTCGAGGCTTCATGGTCATTGTTTCCCGTCACCGCACCTTTGTTTGTTCCACTGGATTCAGCCTATTACTATCATGATTTGGGAGCGGATCATTAAAGATCTTGAGGGGAGCATTCTGAGGAGAAACTACCCCTGCGAGAGTATTTGGTGATGATGAGATGGGATCTGCCAAGAACAGGTCTGTGAAGAACTGCCTTTGTTCTTCTGGCAAATGTTGCATAAATTTATTGTAGTCACGACACGTTCTAGTATCGTGACCCTAAATTTTATGGAAACCACAATAAGAATTGGGGTTATAATTCCTGTTTTGTTGGTTTGGTGTGTATTGTGGCCTAAAATTCCGATCAAACTGTTGCCTATTAGGACCAAAGTTTTGGAATTGTTGTTTTTGGTTTTGATTTTGGTTTTGGTAACCAAATGAGTTTTGGCTTGGCCCTTGTATGGGATTTCACCATTGTTGTTGTTGTTGTTGTTGTGGATGGTTAAAAGCCACTGTATTGATTGTCGGGGTAAAGTTGTTGTTTCGTTGGTTGTTTGTTTGTGACGGAGCATTAACAACATTTACCCTCTTGGGCTGGTCGGTTACCCCATCCGTTGTTACCCCACGATTTTTGTTAAGGATTTTGGGTCCTTGATTGACATTTGTGGTAGTTGTAGTGTTTTGAGTGGAGGTGATTAACCTCCCGTTTGTTCCATATGTCTTACGACCACTATCTATCGCTACTTGATCTATTCGCAGAGCACTCTCAAGTACTTCATCATAAGTCCTTAGTGGGAACTTCTGGACTTC